>OZ012727.1:5426475-6783094 GCA_963942605.1 Poecilus cupreus | reverse complement strand
AAAATCGCTTTGATAGTAAAAACAATAAATCGTATTCTGAATGTTCGCCTTGTTACAGCTTTCCTTGACTTTTGTAAGGTTCAGCCAAAATGTTAGATAACAAACCGTTGCACCTGTAAACATTGATACAAAAAAAATCTCCGCTAAATTTCAAAGCCGATACAATACCGAAAACACACGAAGCAACCAATATTTATTTTAGATTCGCTAGTTTTTATTTTTAGCAGCCGAAACTATTTTAAAAATGGAACAGGGAAATGCACTGTTAATTGGGAAATAATAACTGGCAGCGTGTCAAAACAGACCTCTGTGAACTCGCCGCGAAGTTACTAACTCATAAACACGACGACGTCATGGGATCAAATCTCCAAATGGGTGCGCGCATTTTTAATAACTGGAGAGTTATCCCTCTGTTGCAGGATGGTTCGTGGAATAAAATAGCAGGAAATAGAGTGTTGAACGCAATATCGCGCGAAAATATATTACTCTTCCTCGCGGATTTGCTTTTATGTTGGCAAAAACGAAAAGCGTAAGTTGTTTTTTAATTTTATTGGACCTACTAAATGAAAAATAATTTTATTGATGTTTAAATCATTTTCGAGAATTTCAAACATTTATATTTACTCAGAATTTTAAAATAAATTTAAAGGAAAATAATAATAAAACGTGAAGCAATTAGGCACAGGGGCTTTAAATTAAAATTGACATTTATTTCTGTTCTCATTTTTATTATTTAATTAAATTTGTATTTATGTTTATTTGTTTGTTGACTCAACAGAAATAGAGAATTACTTTGGGAAAATCTTTCAGACACGTTGAATAGGTTTGAATTTATAACTTTCTGCTTCTGGAGTCGTGTTACGAATAAGTTTTAACACATATTAATGTCAGCTTCTAAAATGTATGTACGTAGCTTTATATAGCTCAGCATATGTATACATACCGTGTGTCTGTCTTAAAGTTGTACATAGGAGATTAACATGGGAAATCAGTTTTTTGCGTGCTGTTGCTCGGTGTTCTACCGGACAATAGAGATTGTGGTATCAATTAATTATTCTGAATGCATCGATGTAAAATATATTAGAATTTAGTTGTAATTTGGTTCCGTAAATTAATTTTTCTACTCATACATTGAAATGTATTGTTTAGCGTTGCCTAAGCAACGTCCGAAATGTCCATTTCCCAGGTCTCCACCAGATAGACAATCGGGAAATTTCGACGAAAACATTCCTATTTCTAAATCGTTTATTAATAAATTATATTTATAATAAAAAAATATAGTATTTCAAACAATGATGGAATAAGCATGAAATTGAATTAAAAAATAACAAATTTAGTGCATTTAGTTACCAAAGTTGGCAATAAAATCTGCCGATATGACAGCTACAATTGTAATATTAGTTATCTCAATATAAATGAGAAATATAATAAATTTACAAGTGAATACGGTAAATATTATAAATATTTTAATTGTTTTCTAATATATTAGACAAATTAATTTGTGTGTTTATATTTATAGTTCAACTATGACAATTATCAAAATAACTACTTGAAGAACTTCATTTCTTTGTACGTACTGTTATTAGTTTTATACTTTTCGTACAAAAAATATTGTACAAACCTCATGCGTGAACTCGGTTCCCGGATTCGACACTCATCCGGGAACCAAGCATTCCCGCATTTGGTATGTAAAATAACTATTTTAAACGTAAAATATATAGAAAGAAATCATAACAAAACACTCATAGGTAACTACATTTATTTTCAATGAAAACTGAATAAATCAGAGAATTTTCAAAACATTAAAATTAATTTACTGAACCAAATTACTACTAAACTGTAATGTATATTACATCGTTTGATTCAGAAAAATATATTTTAATTGGTACTGCAATCATTGTTGTCCGGTAGAACACTGAGTAACAGCACTCAAAAAACTGATTTCCCATGTTAATCTCCTATGTACACCTTTAAGACAGACACACGATATACTATTTGTTATAATTAGGCACTTTAGGTACACGAAAAAAATAGTACCGTAAAATTTGACGAACTATTCGGTACACAGAGGATATATAAGATGCAATTTCTGAAAATTTCGTAACAATAAAGAAAGTTAAATTGTTCTATAAAGTACCTGGAAGTGAACCTTTCGAACACTGCTCAGCCAACAAAACATTAATCCAACTTTTCAATTTTTATTTTATTTTTCTTCTACATTAAACTATTGTTAGTACAAACCCCTAAAAATAATAAATGGGAAAAGTATGCTTCAAGCTAAAGCAACTATATTAAATATGAAAACCATTTATAGTAAGCTAACAATTTTTTTTTATAAAACATGTTCCTTTTTATAAAGTTTCCCAACAATGTGTGCTAACCTAACCTCCACTGACTCCATTGAAACGTATGAATCTGGAAGAATGAATAAAATATTGCTCAAAACACTGGTTTCAAACCAGGCTGATGAATTGCCGCTCTTGTTGACAGACAGCAGTGCGTATATTCGGTACGCATGTATGTACATACAAGATATATGAGATTTTGCACGCAACGGTTATTTATTTGACTACATTTTGAACCACACGAATTCAGAGAAAGATAAAATGTGTAAATTTCCACAGCTGTGCTGTAAACTACAGATAAATTCATATAGATTTGAAAATAAATTAGAGGTGCTGCTTTAATTATAGCAAACAAGTACAATGGCATTCTGCATATATTTTAATTTACTGCTGTACCTCTATAACAAATAATGATTATATTTTAATCAGTTTACAATTTCTCACCCAATTAACTTTTTAATGTTATATAGATTTTTACCTCTTGTCAACCTCTAGTAAGGGAGGTATTGTTTTTGGTCAAAAAATTAGGTAGTGAGTTTTCAATGAATAAGCACGATAATACGATTTTACTATTTTCGTCATGATGCCTGTAGTATGTATGTGTGTGTATGTGGTCTGTGTCGTTTTTTTCGTCTCGTATAACTAAAATACCTACTATATTTAAAAAAAAAAAACAATTATCTGTATTTTTGCTTCTTATATTTATATGAAGAGCTGATTAGATTTTGAATAAAATTGGTCAACCGGAAGTAGCAGTTCACTAGAAGCCCTTAACAGTTTTCCGTAAAAAAGCACGGTTAAATTTTATTTTTCAACAATTTATGTTATTTTGAAAATTGTAGACTATTTAATTTTCATCTATTTGATTACTCTAATTTTATAAATTTTGTATTAGATTTAGGGCCAGTATTTCCAAACTTAGTTACCTACAGAATAAATAAAAAATATCGCATCAAAATCATAGCTTGAATCATGCTTATTATTCTAGCTGTCATCTTTTGATGCGAAATTTTTTGTTTATTTCATTGATAATTTATTTTATAGTTTATCTGAGGTTGGAAATACTGGCCCTTAGAGATAATAAAATATAAAGAAATAATATTTCATAAATCTTGCATTCCATGTATACCATGAAAACACTTAAATATTTTTAATTTTTTACGAAATATGACACATGTCATTGTGATTGAGAAGCTGTTTTCTTAGTGAAATATATGTAAAAAAATTAAATAAATATACGGAAGAAAAATAAATATAAATAGAAAATAAACAAATAAGGAGGTATTTTCCTGTATCATCAAATACTATTTCTTACCGTTTAAGACAAGAGTTGTATTGGGCAGGAGGTTATGTGCAGGGCACATCAGATTTTTTTAACCTTTTTTGTCGATTATTTTTACATTTAGACGTTGGCAATAAACGCAACTTTTTCTAAACATTTTCCATTAAAAATTAGTACTATGGTTCGAGTTTGTCGAGCATGAGTTGTGTAGGTTTAGGGTTTGTTTGATAAAAATGCGAGCTAAACGAGCATACCTACAGAAAATTTCCACATAACTTTAATTTGTATATCATAGTTTTTGTTCCATTCCCATTTATATCAACCATCAGCTTGAAACTTCTCAATTATATACTGGCTTTATTAGTGTTTTAGCAAAAAAAAATATAAATTTTTTAATGGTATCAATCTACAACACACATATGCTTAAGTCAATTTGGCATAAAACCCATCATTGGCAGTTTTCTTTTCAAAATTCAAAAACAACTTAAGTAGTCCATATAGTTCTATAAAAATAATCGTCAAATAATTAAAATTAGTCCGTTACAACGACAAATACAAGGTACTACGAGTGTTTTGGTTTCAATCAAAACATTCAAATGAAATGATACATTACTCCATTACTGTACAATGTTGAAAGACAAACATTCATTCGCCTCAAACAGTACAGATAAATACAAACGTAAAGCTTATTTTGCGTAGCGGTTTTATTGTGCCCAGCCCTTCTCTGATAGAATTATTAATTAAAATTGAAAGATTACAAAGCACGACTGTGGACTGGAGTTGAATTTCTGTTCAAGTTTTGTTGAGTAAAAAGAGACAGCAATTCTGCGCCATTTATTTGCGCGATGAGAATATTGTTCAGCTTTTCGCACAGCACGCTTGATTTATAAAACACGTACAGACGAGCGTGAAAAACGAATGTCTGCGGTTCACAGCCTACTTGTTTGCGATGAACGGATGAACGCTTTATGAATGATGTTTGACGAGACGCTGAAATCGTCCTTTTGCCTTTCACGCCTTTCATAATTTCTTTCGTCGAATTTTAGCGAATCAATAAATTCGCAGAATTAGGCTACATTATATAAATAACGTCTATCAGAAAAAAAATGTTTTACGATCAGGGTTGCCATACAAAAGTTTGCATAAGTTTGTTCAGTAGCACACGATAATTTTACTAATAAATGTTGGTGTATGACGTACATGAAAGTAATTTCGTAGGATGGTGGACCTTAATGCCTGTTTTCTTGTCAATTTATCGTTGTGTGGCACTTTGCGTTAATTTTTTCTTCGCCAATAAATTGGTCAATTCATTGAAGAATAAGAACAATTTTTTTAGGGAATTCTAAAGGATTTTAGTCCTTTCTAATTAGTCAAACTTTTTATGCTTAGAATGGAGCTTATTTTGTAACTTACCTGTAAATTTTTAACGGCTTGTTAAATATTTCAAGCAATAATAACAGGAGCCGCTGAATTAAAATGGAAATTTTTATTTGTCATATATTTTTAATGGTTAAAATTTTAACAGGTCGTTAAAAATTAACGGGTAAGTTACAGAATATACCCGTTAGTTGTCAGTTTTTTTTCATATTGCTTTAACCACAAATATTAGTAGCATAGGTGACAGCTGATACCATGTTGGTATCACTGGAATTGACGCAATTAATTGATGGAAAACTTGACGTGTGTAAAACGAACAACAATATTTACTTTTTTTCGATCGGACGAAAACTGATGCCTTTCCGGTGTTTTTTCGAACCGCAAAGTGCATTAATCCGGTTTTGTAGTGTCATTGCTAGGTTACGATAAAGAACAGTACGGGACACTGCAAAGTATTCCCGTATGATTTAGCTTTTCAAATAAATTTGACGCTTGTGAAAATAAATGAACAAAGCATTGATGCGATATCCTCAGATATTTTTATCAAAACAACGCAATATTTTTATGTCTTCTTGTTTGTCTGACGTTTGTAAATGAAATATAATAGTATATTATTATAAGAGGAATAATGACCATAATCCCGAATAAAATACTATACTTTTTCTAATCCTGTAAATTTGGAAATCATTTTTGAAAATGATCGAAATTCGTTGAAAAACGTCAACATCAAAATACACAATAACAACTGAGTACATGTCAACTGTCAAACGGCCGTTGCTAGGCTGGGCACTATCGTGAATTATGGGTACTACAATTCATCGAAAAAATTGAAATAATGGGGATATATTTATACAGGAATAGCAAACAATAACTAATTATTGAATATGTATAAAATGATCAAAAAAATAGTGTATGTACCACTTAAGAAAAGTAAACTTCCCGGACTCCTGGTATTGCAGGACGAGCCGTAGACGGGAATATATCACTTTTCCTACTAGATACACAATATACTATTGTTCGTGGTAATTTATTGATAAGAAAACTTGGCTAATTTATTGATCATAAATCGCGTCGTATAAAACAGTCATAATAATACTGTAAAATGAACGATTAACTTGGCACATGAAAGGCTTAATTGGAATTCCATAGCTTGCACAGTTGCCATTTTTAACTTTACCACTGCGACTTCCCCTCCAGTAACATTATTGGGGGTTGTAACTTGATGCTGATAAGCTCAGTATCACTAACAAAAATCTACAACAGAGAATAACACCTAAAATGCGTATATCGTATATGGCATAATGATATATTTATTTATCAATTACACTATGTAGGAAAATTATGTACGCGCCGCCAATGGTTCCGCCAATTTGTCAATCAATATTCGCTACACGGATTTATATCAGTTATTGATTTTTCTGGTAAATTACTTTTTAAAAAGAACGCTTGACATTTAAATTAAATGTCTTTGTAATGAATAATAATGAAACAGTTGCACGAGGTTGATAATAATTTTTGTATACACGCTGAAAAAACTGAAAGGTTTGTATCAAAATTTGCTTTAATCTCTAATATTCAGTTAAAATCAATCAATTTTTTTTGTAATAAAATGTGTTTGCCTATCCTATCCACAAAAATGCAATATCATATGAGTACATATTTAAATTAGAATATCGTTCGGTTTATAATATATTCATAAGGGTAACGCTGATGAATATATTATTGTGGTCGACAGAATATTCTTTCTTTTCTCTTTAACGGGCAGAAAATTGGGAGTTTACTAGTAAGATTGAAATAGGATTGTTAAAATTTGAACATTATAATCCCACAGTTTATGAAATATAAATACTAACTAACCTCAAGGAATAAAATAAAATTATACGGTATAGACCGACTAATAATTAATTCATAAGGTTTAAACATTTGTGAAACTTTGTATCATACAATGGAAAATCTTTATCCATCATAATTCGAGAACCGGTAACACATAATTGCCGTCATCGCGGAATTCAATTTTTTTTTACAAATCGATAGTAAAAGATAATACGAACAAAATAAGTTAGGTATGACTAAGTTTGTCAAGCCGAAAAGATGTTAAATAAAATTAATAATTATTTTAAAACAGTAATGTTTTACCATCATCGCGGAAATTAGTCATACTTAGAGTACTTTTTAGGAAATTTTATGCTCTTTCAGAAAAACTTGGTATAACAAACCCTTTTCTGCCGGAAACACCTGTCATATCTATTTAAAGAAGGCGATCGGTAGGGAAATTTCACCGTTATGTTCTCGTAGAAACAGTGTGTCATGAAAGTGTACTTTTTAAATTTAAATATTCGTCTATTGGGCGTCCAAAATTAATATACGCTAACTAGTGATAGAAATCTGAACTAACCATAAGGTACATAAATTTCTTTGTATTTTGAAATTAATTGTTTTTTTTTAAATTAATAACAATGGTAGTTATTTTAAGAGCATTCCAATGTAAGTAATACATTTGTTTAAGTCGTATTATTTAAATAAGATGTAAAAATGAAAAGTTCATTGTATTTGTAGAGTATAGATTATGAGTTAAGATAGAATTTTCTCAAAAAAAAAAAAAAAAATCTGATGTGGCCAGCACATAACCTCCCGCCCAATACTACTCTTAAACGGTACAAAATAGTATTTGATGATACAAAAACATACCTTCTTATTTGTTTATTTTCTATTTATCTATATTTGAGAATTTTAATTTTCTTTCGTATATTTATTAATTTTTTGACATATATTTCACTAAGAAAACAGCTTCATAATCACAATGACATGTGTCACATTTCGTAAAAAATTCAAAAATTTTCAATGTTTTCATAGTGTACTAGGAATGCAAGATTTGTAAAATCTAATTTCTTTATATTTTATTATCTCTAAATCTAATGAAAATTAATAAAATTAGTGTAATCAAAACACATGTAAAATTAAATATTCTTCAACTTTTAAAATAACATAAATTGTTGAAAAAGGAAATTTAACCGTGTTTTCCACGAAAAACTGTTAAGGGCTTCAAGTAAACTGCTACTTCCGGTTGACTAATTTTATCCAAAATCTAATCAGCTCTTCATTTAAATATAAGAAACAATAATTCACAAAATTGTATTTTTTGGTATTATAGTATTTGAGTTATGCGAGACGAAAAAATTACCACAGACTACACACACACACACACACACACACATACATACATACATACAGACATCATCGCGAAAATAGTAAAATCGTATTGTAGGGACCCTAAAACGTGCTTATTCATTGAAAACTCACTACCCAATTTTTTGACCAAAAACAATACCTCCCTTACCTAGAGGTAGGCGGGAGGTAAAAACTTATGAAAACAGAAAAAATTGCATCGTCTATATGGCAACAGTTCTGCGGCCAATAAAAGCAAACCACAAATACTAAAGAAAGTACGCATTCGCTATCATATCATACAAAATGAATTTGACATGTATCTTTCGTGAATTGTGATTAACGCCATCTCTTGATAATTTGGAAGCCCAATACAAAAAACAACTCAACTGTCACTATCAGGGCTAAGTTACATTTAAGAAAACTGTTTTACATGGACACATACTTATAAATAACAAATATAAAGAACACTTCAAAACTCTGAGTTAAATGTTAAAAATTATACACAATTATAGTCAAACAATTAAAAATAATACATATAGACATATCAATTGATATTCCCGTAAACAAATCTGTAGCTGAACTTCAATAGTTTTCTATAGTTTTCACCGTAGCCCTGTAGTTATTCATTTACTAGTATCTTTAGGGGTATGATTCAATATAAATATATACAATATAAAACGTACCACCACGTGTTGTAGCAGAACTAGATTCCCCAGAAATGGATATAATTATTTATTTTCATGACTAATTTGAAATAATAACGAACGTGTAAGGGAAATCCGCATGTGCATAAAGTATAAATAGATCAAAGCAAACAGATGAATCTCCTCTCAGAGCAGGTGAATTTAATTAACGCGAAACCATCTCCAAAACTAGGTACGTGTACTATACAAAACACCGTTCGAGTAAACTCTTACACTTACATCATCATTTCCATCGAATAAAAGCGAAAACGAAGAAACAAATTCAGCTCGAGTAAATAAACAAGGCAACACATGCGGTCGATGTATTCCTGATGCCCCACTAATGAAGTTCTCGTTTCTCGAAACATTAGTCAAGTAGGCCGCGGTTCCAAGTACTCCCAAATTAACGCTAAACGTGAACGTGAGATGTCGCTATGCTTCAGCGGAGCAATGGTGAGTTAACTAATCAACCGACTGTTTGGATACACTGAATAATTTATATATCTCTGGGAAATGTAGAAAAGGAAGATTTACGCAGAAAAGATGTAAAGAATATATTTTGAGTTAATTTGTAGACTAAATAAATTGTATGCGCGTTTTTAAATTTTTTGATGTTTTTTGACAAATTCCTGCTATACTTCTTAGTTCTTTTATGTACAAATTTAACTTAGGAACAGGAAACACAATAGCTATTGTTTACATAAAAGTTTTTGAAACAATTCATAGCAGTTCTATAATTTAATAAATAAACAAATAGTAAATCAGCAGTGATGTCAATATTCAAGTTCATTTATCATCACGTGTCACTGTGTGTTTGATAAAGAGTAATAGCATACTATTTCAGAATTATAGCTCATTTTGTTTTGTTTATTTTCTATAATGACTAAACATAATAATCCAGTTTGTCACAACACTGCTTTCTTATACACAGCACATAAATCTGAATTGGATTGTTTTATAATTAATTATATTTGACTCAGATTTCTTTGATTAAAATTTAATTGTAGGTAAAACAATATTTGGGTATTAGTTCTGTTATTTTTTCTAAATAGAAACAACGATTTGGCAGGAAATTAACAGGAACTTATATCCGAATATTGTTTTGTTTATATGATAAGTTCTGAAAGTTTATTTCAATATTTAATGTGTCTTTCATTTCTTGTTTCCTGTTGCTTAAAGAATTATTAGTTTATGAATATTCATATTGTATATGACAGTTAAAGTATAAAACAAAAAGTAAGTACATTTTGAGTCAGGAGTGGTTGCAATTAATAGATAATAACACGGTATGAGTTCATACAGTAACGACACATCAAATATTTTATGATCCCAATATTTCAGTGGTGCGCTACTGAAAAGATGGCCGCTCAGTGACCACTGATGATTGGCTATGATATCTTAATGATCACTAAAAGAGAGTATAGTATGTTAGTGTTAGTGTCAGTTATATTTATCAAATATCATACTACATTATTTTTTACCTCCCGCCTACCTCTAGGTAATGGGAGGTATTGTTTTTGGTCAAAAAATTGGGTAGTGAGTTTTCAATGAGTAAGCACGTTTTAGGGTCCCTACAATTCGGATTTACTATTTTCGCCACGATGTCTGTATGTATGTATGTATGCACAACTCAAATAATATAATACCAAAAAAATACAATTTTGTGAATTTTTGTTTCTTATATTTAAATGAAGAGCTGATTAGATTTTGGATGAAATTGGTCAACCGGAAGTAGCAGTTTATTTGAAGCCTTTAATAGTTTTTCGTGATAAACACGGTTAAATTTCCTTTTTCAACCATTTATATCATTTTGAAAGTTTCAGAATATTTAATTTTACATGTGTTTTGATTACACTAATTTTATTAATTTTTATTAGATTTAAGGCAAGTATTTCCGAACTCAGTTACCTACAGAATAAATTTATCAATAGAATAAACGAAAAATATCGCATCAAAATCATAGCTTAAATTATGATTATTATTTTAGCTGTCATCTTTTGATGCGATATTTTTTGTTCATTCCATTGATAATTTATTCTATAGTTCATTTGAGGTTGGCCCTTAGAGATAATTAAATATCAAGAAATTAGATTACATAAATCTTGCACTCCTTGTACACCATGGAAACACTTAGAAATTTAAAAATTTTTATGAAATGTGACACATGTCCTTTTGATTAAGAAGCTGATTTCTTAGTGAAATATGTCAAAAAATTAAATAAAAATACGAAATAAAATTAAATTACCCAAACATAAATAGAAACTAAATAAATAAGAAGGAATGTTTTTGTATCATCAAATACTATTTTGTATCGTTTAAGAGTAGTATTGGGCGGGGGGTTATGTGCTGGGTACATCAGATTTTTTCTTGTTAATTTCATAAAACAATGCAAAACAGAAAGGTAATCTTATTTGTATAGTTATTTTATAGTGCAGGTGAAATAAAATTTTTAGAATTTATCTTATTTGCAACTGACAGCTATTCAAATTTATCGACTCAAGTTCATCGGTCGAGGCGACATAAAGATCAAAAGTGCTGACAGCGGTGTACCAAGTTATCAAAGCAAAAGAATCGGTAGAAGTAGTCTATACATGATACAAAGTTTGTAATTTTAAAGTAAATTGTCAGAACAAATGAATACCTGTAATTATAAACTGAGAATTAATTAAATTAAACCCATACAGCTGTAAACAATATGCTGTTATAAACACAATGAAACTTAGGTCACACATTTCAACAAGCAGTCTCTATAAAGTGTAAAATATTTGGAGCAGAATAAAGGAATGGTTTCAACTGTTAATCCAGAACACATGAACTTTGTGGAAGTGAAATACAATTATACAATGGAACCTTACACCTACACCCACCCCATCATAAACAAGCAGAGGGCTGATTCCAAACACCGATTCTAAATAGCATTTCATTTGCACTTGTTAGTGTGACGAAGGAGCAGGATAACCTGCAAACAACGTGCCAGGAACAATGAAGAGCTGGGAGGGACGAAGGCAGGACTCAAAGCTTTCTGCGATCGTTTGACGTGTCTTTTACTGCCACGGCCTACTGCGAGTAGCGAGTCAATACTCTAGCTTACGACGACGAACGTCTAATGATGGCCCGGATGTGTTTGAAGTTTTGCGTGTTCTTATTTTTTGTTTCCGGAGTTTTTTTTATTATTATTTTCGCTGTCAGATGTTTGGTTTGATGTGCGGTTAAAACTTATTGATGTTTATGCAGATTAAAATAAAGGACGACTTCTTTCATCGCTACATTGTTAGCCATTTATTTAAGCGCCTAATTTATGTTAAAAGCTAATGGTTTTGTTCTCTTCACCTTTGTTACACTTATTATGTAAACAAGAGAAAAAACATTTACGTATCTAAATACATGAACTTTTTAACGCAATGGAACATAACACAATATTAAAAATACAAAAGAAGTTATTGGAGAAAGAAATTATTTGAAAAACTTAAATGAAACATCAACTCTAGGCCACACCATCTAAAAAAAAATAATTCTTTTTATGAAATACAAACATACAAAACAGACTAGGATAGCAGATAAGATATAAGATTGCAGTAAGTTTGGTACTGCTTTCATATTTCAATAATTTATTTACGAGATAATTGTAAACATTTCATTCAAATAAAATTTTTGTGTATCTTTACTATTATCAGCAATTTAAAAAAATGTGATTATTGAACACCCCGTTTGTGATAAGTATGATTTTATGACTGATATTTGAGTTTTAACAGAAGCAAAACTTTTTTGTTGTATAAATTTGTTGTCAGTAATAACATATCAAGACAGTGAGAATAAATTGAAAATAACTTGACAGATCTTTCGAAAACTTGTTGCCAGGCAAATGTCACGAAAGCCCGTAGGGCTTGGGAGGCTATTGCCAAATGGCAACAAGTTTGAGAAAGATACTGGAGAATAATTTTTTAATTTATCGAACTCTCGAGTTATATTTAATTAGATCTATCTTTTTTGCTCATTTTTTATTTGTATTTATGATAACTATCTGACATCTGACATTTGTCAACAAAAACAAAAAAGCTATAGAGAATATTCCCGGGAATAACCACTAAAGCTTTATTCTCACTATAATAATGACAGGATTGGTTAAAACGCAGACAAGTGACATACAATAAAGCATTTCATTGGTTTAAAAAAACGTCAAAAAATAATCAGATTAATAGCAAACTTTTTTCCAATGTGTTACGACTTTTTTCAATCACTCTCTATAATCAAATTTTACTGTTAACGATGTTGTCTAAAATTCCAATTATCCTTGACCCTAAATAGTATATTCACATATTTTGCACCTAGCATGTCATTTATCCGCGATGTATGCAGTTTGAAATAAATAATATTAAATGTATATGAAACAAACAAAAACTGTTAAATTAACTGAAAATGTAAAAGCAACTTTATTTTAAATATACATATCTATTTACATACTGGAACATGGTACGTTATAAAATCCATCCGCAAAATTATAAAGTTATAAAAATTATTTGCCTTTGACTACCAAAATATGTGCAATATATAATAAGTTCCACAATAGGATTAACTGATATTGACTTCATAGCTTATGATTCACCTTAATTGTCACAGAATTATATCAACGTATTAATTTAAAAAATTAGTGAAATATTATTAGACAGTTTGAACAAATTCCAAAACCATTATAATCCGTTTTAATCTATTAACACAATGCTTCCTGTTGATTTAAGCATGGCCTCAATAAATAAAACGTAACTATATATAAGCCCACAATTTAATGTTTTAAACAATGCAAGTATTTATAGCAATTTACACAAATGTAAAATGGGTATCACGCGATTATTTTTATCTACATTTAGTTGCACCAGCGAAATTCAAGAAAATGATTTAAGGATGCTCTGCGAGTAGAATCGGGAGCAGGAACCAATAACACCTCCTGATTTACGGGTCCAAAGAGTCTGGCAATTTTACGATCCTCCTAAATTTTGATTTAGTTGGAATTCGATTTATGGGGCCATTCCGGCCATTTTGTACATAATTGCTTGCATACTTACTTAACAGGTCTCTGAAAAGTTTCAAAGTTGCACTTTTTAACAGAAGTGTAACAATCACAGAACTTTTCCATTGCGTCAATTTCTTGGAAGTGTAATTTAGTATTCTAGTTTATAATTCAGAAGGTTTCACAACTTTTGCTTATGTTCTATTTCCAGAATATTAGTTTTATTTTTAAGTATGTAACATAAAATGAAAACATGATATGTATGTGATTTATTAATTAACTTGTGGAAGAATGCATAAAGAATCTCGTACGTGGTTTCGCTGCGCAACACAATATGTACATGTTGGCGAATATTGTTTTGCTTTATTATTCATGAAGGAATTACGAGGATTTTGCTAATATTTAATGTAATAAGAATTATGTTACGGAATTTAATTAATAACGTTTATTAAAGAAATACGTACTCGTAGTTCCCTTTTATCAAAAAAAGGGCTTTAAGTTTTTGGTCAATTTTTGTTGAGTCAAATTGTATAGTTATAAAAGTGTCAAATATAAATGTGTCAGTTTCAATTATTGAGAAAATATATTAAATTTAAAATGTTTACTATATAATTGTGAACTCAATAAATAAGTTCATTGTTGTTTCATTTTTTATCAAGCCTTTAGAACAATAACAAAGTAACCTGTCAGGCAATTTCTGTGGGTAACAAAAACCTTAATCCCTTAATTTTGAAGCATAGTCAACATCCTCTCAAAGGCGCAATTGTTTCATAGTTGTCAAAATTTCAGACGAAGTTAGAAACATCTCGGTAACCTTCTCATGTAAGACGATTATGAATGACCATTACTAGCAAATTCATATTTATAATGACTGCGATTTTTAGTCCTCAATTTTTGGGTGGACATTGATTAAATTGTGAAAAGTGATCAAACAACAATTAGAAGGTATTATAAAGCTTCCAAGAAGAAGGAAAAAATGCATAGAGTTAGAAGTATAGTACCTCGAAAAATTGTTTTTTTTTTTTTGCTTTGTTATATGTAGTATTAATATTTGCCATAATTGCAAAACCGTCAGAGGATAATTACTGAAAATTTAAAAAAAGTCATAAATTTATTTTATTTAGAATATAGAATAAGTTACGAAAATATGTAGCAAATAAAAGATGTTTACAATAATACTTTGAATAAATAATTATTTGCAATTTTCTTATATCTGCTTCATATTTTGAAAAATTTGCTGTTTGTTTAGTCAGACATCAAAATATCAGCTATATAGCAGAGGCTGGCGAACTGTAAATATGTATTTTGTACTTTGATGAATACATTATTTTTGCCGATTTTAGATTTAGAGAAAAGTAACCAAATATGGAATAGGGTCTTAATATAGAATACCGTCATTTAATATTGCAAAAATTAAAGATGTCATAATCAGTCATACATTTTTGCTTAACTTAGTAACAGTCTTATGTTTTAAAAATTAATTAACAGTATAATAATTGTATAAAAAATTTAATAACAATAAAAGAAAAGGCGGCATTCTATATTCATCTATTTTGGATTATTGGATTATCACCAAAAACAAATCAGCTCTGCCAAAGGGGACACAATTGATATATAAAAAATATCAAAATTTGCAGTTTAGAAGTTTTTGAGAAACCGTAACTCCAGAGATCCACACAGACTGACAGACTGACTGACAGACAGACAGACACACAGAGACAACATCGCGAAACTATTAAAATCTTATTCTAGGGACCCTAAATCGTGTTCATCCACTGAAAACTCACTACCCAATTTTTAGCATGATTGCTATACCTCCCTTACAGGGTGTGAGGGGAGGTAAAAAGTTGTGTGGTGCCCACAGCTGACAATTATGTAAAAAGTTTAACTTTAGTCTCCCGGTATAATTTGTGCCACCCTCGTAGTATGAAAAATACGGATAACAATGTGTAATTGTAAAATTTATAGTTTGTACGTACATTATTACTTTTCTTCATTGTTTAAATTAAGACAAACCCGCATACATTGTCGTGAGTGTACTTCTCATCTATTCACCTTGCATAACCCACATTTTTACCGCGGCATGATTTCATTATCAACGAACCTTCCAACAACATCGCCCGTTGCCAAACGCGCTCCTAACCCAACATTACGTCCTGGCGCACTTACCGCCCGCAGCACATACGACAGACGGTGAAACAACAGTAAACAGAGTGAACCAAACGGTGAACCGCAGGTTATTGTACGGGCGTCGGCGACACGACGTTGACGCATCGGCGTCGCGGTGTGCGAGGTGACGTGTACTGGACGCTCTATTCCTAGCGCGTGCATCATGCAGCGAACACGCATGGGACCTGCATGCGTGCGCGCTGCTCGAGGTGGGGCTGTGAAAGCAGACCTTATTTCATTATCTTTGCAAATGTAATATTTTTTATTATTAGAGAACGGATTATAGTATGCAAAGTGTATATATTTTAATAAAATTTTCTGGACGAATTACATTGATTATTAGAGTTAATTAATGCTAATTACTAATAGCAAATATTGCATATTTGGGTATTCTTATAGATATTTTTACAAAAGTTGCAAATAATTGCATATTTCAATATTTTTAAGACCTTGTCTAGTGATAAACATTCTGAAATTGCTGGTAATGCACATTGATAATTCCCAAATATTGGGGGAGGCCGCAATAAATAAAAGTACGCACCGGAAAAAGTAATAAACAACTCTAATATTTGTAGGGAAATCCCTGTAACGGTAACGGTAGGTATTCATTGTATACACGAATACTGGTAAAAGTGGGTACAATGAATATAATACCGATAATTCTCAGCTGGATATATCTTTACTTATGTTTCACTTTTATTTTTAGAAAATTTTTAATAATTTGTTATTGTAATTATGTAAATATGTCATAATCTTATAATATCAAGTTTCTAGACTTACTTTATATGTATATTAGTAGTATATTTGTTAATTGTGAATCAGGACTAAGACTGTATTGTGCAATAAAATTCGTAATACATTCATTTATACTTTTTATCTAATAATTTAAGATTTATTTCATATTTTGCTGCATATATTGTCATATTTGTGCATATATAGTGCATACTCGTATTACCCAAAAAATCAGTGCGTATATATGCACATATAATTCAGTTTTTTCGTCCACATAGAGAGCGGATTCTATTTATGTTTCTTACAATGACATGGATTTGGACTGATACACAATTGTTCGTACTTTCGCAGATTTTTCTATTTTACTTGGATAAATAAATATTTTAAAATTTTTATTATAATACATATATCTTTTTTGCTTTTCCTCCATTTCCGTAATCCTCTAGCTTTGAGATCTTTTTCTACTTCGTCCAGTCACTTTTTCTTTGGTCTGTCCTCTCCTTTTTTCCATGTCACCTATTCAAAACATCTTGTTCTTCGCATCTGGTTGTTTATTTGTATTCCTTCGTAGATTTGTCTTAGTAATTTCCACTCTCAAATTTGTAAATCTCGTTCTTCTTCTTTTATTAGTGTCCACATTTCAATTGCGTATACTATTGTCTTGTACGGGGCTTGGCTATAAAGAAACCGTATTAGCACCTAGTATAAAATCTTTTATTGGTTTTCTTTCACAATTGGAATATTATCCCCTTTTGTTGAAAGCATGTTCATGGTCTCCTTTGCTTTTTCTTCTATATTCTCAATTCTACAAATCCAGAATCATATCGTTTGGCCCAATGAAAACATTTAGAATAACTTAAAACTAAACTAAAAATTTGTTCTGATCTCATAAAGGGAAAATTGTTATATTCAATATATTTGTATCTTAAAGTCTGTTATTTTTAAGGAAAAATAACAACTGAAATAATAACAAATTAACAAAAATGACTAACATAATGATTTAATTTGCTCCAAAGGTATTGTCTGGTAGGTACCACGATCACTATTTTTTAAATCTGATTACAACAACATATAAAAACATGTTTCAAATAAAGATTGTACATCTTCTTGATTCCAACGAAATTTACTCTATCTAATTTATTTGCTAAGATATGTGTACGGTAGAAGAGTATCATTCTTAAAATGGGAAAATGGCGTGACGATATATTTATTTTTGTTTATTTACATTTTGCGACTAAATCTTCAGGATTAATAATTCCGACGTTCAAGTAGTGGTTTAAATTTTAAATGAAACAGAGTTTTCTAGTAATAAGAAAGAGATTAAAATAATAAATTACAGAAATCTTACAATTTACGAACGAACAATAATTATAGAATAAATTGTATAACAGCTATCATTAATCTTTGTAATTATATAAAAAAAAACACACATGTTATCCTGCTGCATTTCTCTGCAGGATTTCTTGTAATTATTTATCGGTACTCTTTTCAAACAACGGGAGACACGTCTCATTAAAATTTTTCTGCGCGAATTCTACAAAAGCATTTTTGGAAGCTATTCTCAAAGCAATGATTTTTGCAGTGTGTGCTGAAAGAGAAGTAAAACAGACGACTGTCGTAAAAAATTAACGATAAATAACAGTGCGATACAAGGAAAACTCGTCTTTATAATTTGACGGGACACAACGAGGTTTCTGCGACGTATCGCATGTGTGGTCAGAAAGAAAAATTACTTGGATATAAATAGAGCGAATTTATCTTTATCTATCACCCGTTTAAGTGTGAAAAAATTTGCAAGTAATTAGTAGCTCTTGGATTGCTTCGTTAAATAATGAAAACTTGAACAAATGACGGATGTGTCACTTACAGTTTATGTGAAGACAAATATTATTACAAATGATGTGTGCTATAAAAATACACATTTTCATGTTTTGTTATTTTTTTAACAGGAAATTGGGCTAGCAGGAACTGAAGCAGTATTTACTTATTTAATAATATTTGTCTGCTATTTTTGACGTGATTCTTTCAACACATTTTTCCACCGTTTCTTCCTTGTTGTACGCCCTTTTCTTTATTCTAACCGGCTGTAGACGAACACACATTTATCATCGAAACCCGGGATTCCAAAAGCTTTGACATTCGCGTACCACTTGGAGCATGATCAAAACGTATGTACATGTATGCGAAAATGATGAAAATCTTTCAAAAATCATGGACAAACATATTGCGCACTTAATATGAAGATATTATTTCTTTTGCAGCAAGGATAATTTTTCAAATAGGTACAGGAATATTCATTGTATATACGGGCCCAACCCTAAATGTATTCGTACCACCTGAAAAATATCCTATAGTCAATTGTAATTTTACGCTGTTTTTGTCACTATACAAGTCTAAATTATCATCTGTACATTGCCCTGTACCTGTTCTCTTGGGTATATGATAATTTTTCGATAAATATTTCTAAAATTTACTATTTAACGGAATCACAATACTTTTTTGTAAATCCGCACCTAACGTACTGAAAATATATTTTACTTGTTACTCACTTGTAAACACCATTTACCCAAGCCCTCTATTGCTTTCGAAAATGAATCTTTACAAGTTACTAATTGACAGCTATATTGTAAAAATTTTACAAGTTATGCCGAATTTATGCAACCATTTTCATTTTCATTTAATTTAATTCTAATTAATTTTTTTTAAATGTATCATTCATGGAACACTACAATATTAAATTAAATGAAAATGAATGCACGTCATATGTCACATTTAAGTCTGTTAATCTTAAATATTGGACTAACAAATACATAAATAGTTACGCGATTTGTGTTTTGCAAGCATGAAGTTTTTTAAAATAGTGATCATGATCATATACAAGTGATTATGTGCTTTATCATAGCATTTAAAAATGAAGAAACGAAGACCCAGTTAAGTCGTTTGTTCAACAAAGAGATACTATAGGGAAAAGATTTCTTCAATAACCTTTTGAAATTGAAATCTATCTTACTACATCCTGACCATAAGAGCTTCTTTATGTTAGAATAAAATTTCATTTTTATCATACAGAAAAGTACATTTTATCATTTTTGATCAGTTCTACTAGTCAAATCATCAAAATCATTCATATTTTAGCAAAGAATTTCAATTTAAAATATAACTTTTTCAATTACAAACGTCAAAATTTATCATTTTCATTTAAAAGATAAAAGTTGGTTATCTTATAAATTAAATTAAATGAAAATGAAAATGAGAACATAAATTAAATGATTGCATGAATGCTTATATTTGCTAATACGTTTTATATTTTAAATTAAAATAAATTTAAATTAAATGAAAATGGCTGCATGAATTCGGCTTGAGTCATAATTAGTGAACAAGGTAAACAATGCACGTTGCCATAGTAATGCTTACAAGGCTTATGCGAAATCATTTAAAATAATTTTTGACAGAACAGCTGATTTAAAAATGAGTTACAAGTAAAATGCTGTACAATACTTATAAGGTAACCGTTTTACAGCAGTAAAAACTGTTTTACATTACTTGTAATGTAAATAACTATATCTAAGACCGTTGTTAAAAGGGACCTGTTAAAAGATTGCGTAGTAAGTTAAAAGTGTCACATTTTAACACTAGCAACGTGTTAAAAAAATGTGAAGAAAGGAATGAACTTCATTCTAACATCAATATTCATATAAGAATATATCCTTCAGAATAGAGAAAATTAATTACAATCCGATACTTGCAATGAATTTCCACCTGTATGTTAATAAATTATTAACATTCAATATTTCCTTATTACATAAATTGCCAATTTTTTTGTCGTGGTGTTTATAAGCAATCTTCCGCCTACTACATTTTCTTTTCGTCACTAAAATTGTATTTCCTGAATACGCCCTGCTATTTTTCACGTACAAAATAAGGTTTCTGGTGTAATATTTACTTGTTCATAAACTGCCAACTCATTTTGCCTCATTATCGCGGTTAAATAAATTTTCGTTTATTATGTTCTTTATAGCGGTGACGACAAACGTCTTAAGAGTGATGACAAATAACTTGAAAAATGGTGTCGAGAAATGAACTAAATATTTTGCTATTCACATTTTTGTGTCTTCTATATTTTAGTAAGGATTTTGCTGCATTGTCGCATTCCTCTATTTTAAATTGGTTATTTCATTAATACTAACTTAATGTATTATATCCATGACATAAAATTTATTTGGTTTTATTTGTTTATATAAATCGAGTATACATCTAACTGTTTGCTTTTTTTTAAGGATGTGAGCTATCAATTTTGAGGTGAAAGAACTGAAGTTATGTACAAAATTTGTTTTGTGAATTGTAGACTTATATAGGCAGATTCATAAAAGGGATTAGCGTTAACTCCATTGTTTCTATCATCTGTAACTTCGTTTCTAAATGAATTATATTATCAAAATGTGTCAAATTTTATGCTAACCAATCTTGATTACAACTTTAATGAAAATAATTATGTTCTAAGTATGGAATGCGAGTAACAATAAAAATAGAGTTAGCGCTAATCCCTTTTATGAATCTGCCTGTTTAATAGTACTCAAATTGTAAATTAAAAATTAAATTATTTGCAGGTTTCATCCAATTAAAAGGACATTTTTATTTTGTATATATTGGACGATATTTATACGTCTTTAACGTTTTTATATACTTGTACATAATAGTTATTTACTTTAAAAGTGGGCAAAGTAAGGAATTACCCACGAGAGAAATTATAGCACACGAAAGTGAAGGCTGAGAGTGATAATTTTATCGAGTTCCACATTGCCCTCGTGTGAAGCATAACGTTTTATCCAACATCTCTTAATAAATGCAAAATTTATTAAAGAAATATTATTTGACAGTGACATATGCTTTAAATTTTCTAAATTAAAATGATAATTAAAGAAGTTGCCAAGGTGTTGTGTGTTGTTATTATTGTTATAAATAAAAAAATACTGTCTATTGACTTTTCTCAAAATTATACCCAGTAGTGGGTAATCTGATACTTTCCTCGTTTAAAATCACCATAGTTATAGAGCATTTGTTGAGAGGTGTTGAATAAAAATATATTTCATCATACTATTTACCAATTTTGGATGTGGCATTCTGCTTTCTCAGATCTCGGTAGGAGATATATTTTCAGACGGATAGAGCATAATGAACAAGGGATAAAGTTGCAATGACGACAATGTCGATTGCGAGAATCGAACGGAAGGTTTCCCGATGCACAGTCCGAAGAGTTATTGCAAAGCTATTTGTCCTGATTTACTATATTTTGCACTTAAAATGAAGTTATTCTAGAGTGCAGACTGGTTTAAATATTAGAGCGGTTTTAAACTCTAATTAGAGAGGTACAATGGATTTATGAATATGTCCGTGGTTTGTCTAACTTAATTCTAGGATAGCACTGGTCCAAACCCTCGGTTTATTATGAATACAACCGTTATTATGAATGCATTTGTTCTTCAGAAAATAAGAACCTCGGCTTCTTTCACAGAATCTTCCATAAACCTTCTGTTCTTCTCTAGTAGCATCCAATTGCTCACTTTAAGCTCTTGTAGGGTCTCCATAAACTCAACAATTTTTCTTTAGATCGCCCTCGTTTTTTCACAACTCGAACATTATAAACAATTTGTACCAGTCTTATATTTATAATGAGTTTTGTTTCGGAAATAATCACAATTTAACTAAAAGAATTTGTCATAAGATCATGACAAATTTTTATACAACTTTGTAATATTCACACTTACAATATGTATTAGAATAAATAGTTCTCTCACTTGAATATCTTTTAAAATTATACTGATTTTCTTGACTAATAGGGTCTATTTACTACAACAGCAACTGTATAAAAATTTACGCTTGGCAATTCATACTTAATATTCTTTAAACATGAAACATTTAATACCAGTATTGTGTCTCTGCCAAGGGACATAATTACATGACAAATGCACATTTCTCTATTTCAATTTAATTTTGTAATTACGAATTAGGTACTTGTTTAATTAACAATATTACTTACAAAGAGGGATTGCCCTCACGTTTTTATATGCGTGATCTTTTTATTTGCGTTCACTAGGGTTCTTTATTTTAACAAAGGTTGACAATGCAATGGAGTAGCATTAACGTGTACTTGTACAAGTTTAAATTGTACATTCCGAGTTATTAGATTACTAGTATAACACAAGCAAAATGAAATGTTGGAAATGATTTCAGAATTACTAATTTCATAGGGCAAAAATCTGCTGTGTGCACCACACGACTTTCTTATATAAATCTAAATTTGATTGCTAAATAATTACTGTTGACACATGTTTGACATATAGAATAGATGAATAGTAATTTGTTTGTTCCCATGGGAACTATATTTATCCAAATATTAATAGATACTCAAATGAGAGAGAAAATTCAGGGGCCTCAAAAATGTATGTGCATGTCTCAAAAATGTATCATTTTCCTTGACCTACTGTAAGCATCATACCACGTCAGCTAATGGATAACTGACCTGATAATATATTTTTCTTTTTTAGAAATCTTCATTTTGATTCCAAACACGATTTAAATCTACTAATTATTTTAAAATCAACTGACGATCATTGAAATGTAAAGTTTTATATTTTTCAACTCCTGTGTAAATATATATCTATTATTATAATTTTTTTCGATTAATTAAAGTAGTCATAATTCACGATGGTGAATTATGTATTCAGAATTTACTCTTCTCGACTAATCACAGAATCAGAAATCAATTATTCCTGTTTATTTTGTTGTGATGTGGATCACCAAGCTTCGGCCGTCTGACAGTTGACTTGTAGTCAGTTGTCATTGTGTATAATGTTGATGTTTTTCAATATGTGTTTTCAACGAATTTCGATCATTTTCAAAAGTTAATTCCGAATTTACAAGAGTAGAAACAGGTAAGTATTATATTTGGAATTATGGTCATTATTCACTCGAATGATATGCATTACTCATTTACGACTCGTAATACAAATTTCATCTTCATGAACAATGACTATCATAATACCTCACATAATAATATACATAATACAACCCTTTAACAATTAAATATTATAAATAATAAAAACTCTAATCGTTTAAAATACATTTTTGACATTTTTGTTAACTCCTCTCCAAACCTAAAACCGGAAAGATTTGAATAATTTCTACAAAAATAATTGAGGATAAAATTGTATAAACAACGGTTTATAAACTAAATTTTGTTATATTTCAGTTGATTTTGCTGAAGAATGCCTGAGGAAAACCAGTGTGTATTTTGTATATTTTGCCACACGAGTGCGCGAATTGAAAGTTTCAGGTTTTCAAGAGCGCGTGTCAACATTTTCAAGGTTGTTTCCAAGGTTGCGTTTAGAATGTGACATTCTGTTTGTATTACATTTCGGCAAGTGATCCATTTCATGCATGTAGTACGTTTACAATCATCACATAATGTTTCCCGAAGATGTTACGAGATAGCACGTTACACGGGAATATGGAGACATATATTGTCGTCTAGAGAAAAGGAGTTGAGGACCTTATGAATACTTAAGTCGCAGATGGATCGAAGAAGACTAGATATGACAGTTTTTACTGCTTTCTATTTATTATTGCAGCTCTGTACCAAATATTTTTTACTAAGAGATACTATACATAATGTATTATTGTACCCAAATAAAAAATATCTTATCTTGTGTTTAAATTTGTCACAAGCAGTACCAATTTAATATTACTGACAACATGAGATAAAAAAATATATTGACGCGTAGCGGAAATGGATATAAAATTTTTCAAAGTCAAAGAAATATGGCTATCACAGAATTCCACTTCCTGTCTTCGTAAACTACCGTTCACAATACTTCGAAACGACGATGAAGAGAGAGACGAAATGTGGAAATGATACAAACGTTGGCATGGAATTTCATCATCGGTAGACGATTTTCTATCGGTCCCTAGGTCTACAGACCTTTGCGTTACCGACCTTCTAACCGGGACGGAAATTAAAAACCCTCAATCAATCTCACAGAAATCCGATGGTAAGCCTGCGAATAAATCTCATATTGCACTGATCTAGAACTGCACAGTGTTGCCAAGCAATCGAAATAAATGTTCAGCATACCCTGTTGATAGACTGAAAGTTGAATTGAAAAATATAATTCCTTTGCAAATTGATTTTAAAACAATAGCTCTATATTTAAAAGACTATTGATATATATTTCTGTAAATATATTTATTTAAACTCAACGTATCGAATTATTCAAAAGTTCTAGCAATATTTACATAACTGAAACTAAATATTTGTATAAATGAAACCGATTACAGCGCAACAAAACATAAGTTCAGTGGCGAAATATTGTACTAACTTAACTTTTGCTACTGCATAAATATATATTATAGCAGTAATTCATTTTGTTACTAATACAATAATATGTTAATTGTTTCATATAGCAGTGGTGGCAGCACCTACAAGGGTAACTTTGACGTATAATACCTAGTCACTCGAAGTTGAACATTCTTTTTGTGTTTCAACTTCTAATTTCTATTGATTATTTTAAATACTTATTTTTACAGTAATCGCTATTATCAAAATATGTTGCTATGTGTTTGATGAACGGTTGCTATGCATCTGTTGAGCTGTTACTCTGTTAAAACAAATTTGATAATTTATATTTTAACAAAATTTAATTCTGTTGCTTTGTGAAAATTCCTTAAATATAAAATAGAGAGTGATGAATATTTTTAATTTGTAAGTTACACGACACATGTGCATATTAGATGCTAATTACGTTTATGTTAATTATCCATTTTGGGTGAAGCACTCTATTTTCGCATATCTCGGTAAGTGAAATGTTTTTACGAATATGAAGTACGGTTACCAGCCAGAGTGGGGAGGGAACCACAGGGGTAAAGTTAAAATGGCAGCTGTCGGCTGTGGGATTCGAACTAAAGATATTACATTTCACAGATCGAAGAGTTACCACAGAGCTATTTATATAAAATAAATTATCATATTTAAGGATAAAGTAAAAAAAATGTATACTATTTTCTACTTCTGTAATGAACTTGAATAAAAACTGCATGTGTGTTTATATTATAATGTACTGGATAAATACGAGAAAATTCTTTGTTTTTATTATGCAAATGTTTGTTTTATTATGCATATTTGTAATTAATATTTTGTTTATGTATTTAGCTAATTTACATACAAAAATATTCGCTGTATGAATATTTAAAACAATATGCTTAAAGTAAAATTACTTTAAAGACAGAAATGTTTAAAATGAATGTGACAACATTCTTTGGTTATGTTTGTTTCTGTAAGAAAATATTCAATAAAAACGTATAAACGAGAATAAAACCTATTCAAATAAACAAAGATTACAAAGCCAAATAAAAAAGTAAACCAGTAAAATAAATTTCGTAAAGTCAAAACATTGTTTGATACATGTATATCCAGAAACCAAACAGTGCCCCCTCCTAAATCTTCCGCTAACTACGCTCAGCTGTCGGCAGTCAAAGAGCTGGCTCGATTCCAGATTCTCACGGTAGCAGCGTTGTATTATTAGAGCATTGGTGCTTGTGTGCGAATCACACTTCCTAACAACTGGAGGAAAAAGTCTTATACGCCCTGCTATTTATAGAAATGATATTATGCAAGGACGGCGCTAGAATGTTTAGGAAATTTCACTTTTGAAAGTTGGCATCGATAAATGCAAATTCGAAGATAAACAGATGAAATGCATATTGGTTTCCTGAGAAATGAAGCGTATCAAACTGAATGATCAATAAAATTATAACAACAAAACATTGTTGACCTCTTCTTTTGGAGTTTGAACTTATTTTTAATGTCGCTTGCTTCATAATAAAGTAACAGGTTAATAATGGATTATTATTGGCCTGTAATATGTCACTAAGGAAATTCATGTTTCTGGAACATTTAACACAAGAAAAGTATTAATTATAAATGTAAAAAATAATTTCCAGTTACCAAAATTACGTGTCAGATAATAATATTAATATTACAAGCAAAGCATTTTATTTCTACCTACTTAGGTTTTGAATATTCATATCAAAATTGCGTATGTTATTGTTACTATAAAAATAGTTGAATTGAATTGAATAGGTAGCAAGTATTATCCACGATTGAAACGCCCTCGATATACAATTTTACACTGGGTTAATAACAATTGTATTCCCTACCTTGGATTATAAAATATTTTTATTAAGTATAGGATAAAGAACCGATAAACTTACCTACCCACGTTAAGAAGTTTAAATTGAATAATGCAAATCAAAATTTAATTATTAAATACGAAAAATATACAGGATATATAATATTCGGGAGCCTTGTTGAGTTGTAAATATTTTGTGTTCTTCTTATTATTTTATTAAGTAGGAATGGATTTACTTATTTCGGGTCGTTATTAAATTAATTAAATATATTTTTCTACTCCTGTATGAATATATCCCCATTATTTCAATTTTTTCGATGAATTATAGTTCCTATAATTCACGATAGTGAATTGTGATTCGTTATTCACTCCTCTCGACCAATCACAGAGCCAGAAATCCATCACAAAACAACGGCCGTGTGACAGTTGACATGTACTCAATTGTCATTGTATATTTTTGTGTTGACGTTTTTTAACGTGTGGTTTCAACGAATTTCGATCATTTTCAAAAGTGATTTCCGAATTTATAGGAGTAGAAAAAGTATAGTATTATATTCAGTATTATGGTCATTATTCACTCGGATGATTTGCATCTTCATCTTCGTGAATAATGGCTATCATAATTCCTCATATAATAATATACTATTATCTACGATAGTGTGTAAAATTGATGTTTAGTAGTTAGTTTTAAGTTTGTAAAACGGTTGTTTAGTAACAAGATTTCATTAGTCATGGGTTGCCGAGCAACGAGTGATTAAACTATTTAAATATGCAAAATTTGCAAAAAAATAATTGTCATGGTAAACTTCTCATTTAATATTGTTATCCTAATTCATAAATAAAAGTATTTTTTATATTTATGGGGTTTTTTTTTCTCATTATATCGTAGTTAATAGTTATTTACTTTACAAGTGGGCAAAGTAAGGAATTACCCACGAGAGAAATTTTAGCTCACGAAGCCAAAGGCTGAGTGAGATAATTTTATGAAGTGGGTAATTCCACTTTGCCTGCGTGTGAAGTATAACGTTTTATCTAACACTTCTTAATAAATGAAAAATTTATTAAAGAAATATTATTTGAGAGTGACATATGCTTTAAATTTTTAAATTAAAATGTCAGTCGAAGTAGTTACCAAGGTGTTGTGTGTTATTATTATTGTTATAAATAAAAAAATACTCACTAGTGGCTTTCCTCAAAATTATACCCACTAGTGGATAATCTGTTACTTTGCTTGTTTAAAATCGCCATAGTTATAGAGCATTTATTGAGAGGTGTTGGATAAAATACTGTACGATACACATACGTAAAGCATCTTTAGTCACTCAGGGGTCTTAAAACCCATTCGTGACTAAAACACGAGCGTAGCGAGTGTTTTAAGACCCCCGAGTGACGAATTATGTGAGTTGCTCATATGCTTTGAAGTGACATGAACATTTAAAAAATATATATGTTTTAATTTGTCATTTCAACAGTATGATGAGGAAAACTTGATATTAAATCCAGGTATAGTTTTTGATATAGACATTGTTAAAAATATTTCTAGGTATTAAAAACCCTATAAAACGAGCCGCCACTGACGCCATTTTAAAATTAAAGCAGGTTAACTGAGGTGAATCTGTTCATCTAAAAAGCTGGCTACATTCGAAATATTACTTCGTATTTTAAAATATATTTAAAACAACATTATTAGCACCTACCTCCTATTTTGATTATATACGTCAATAATTAATTAAAATGAAACAAATGTGTTAAATAAAATACAATAGAGTAATAATAGTAATAACTGTACATAAACCTCACATGCATTTTATATTGCAACAATTTAATATCAAACACATGTCAATTATTTCTGCAGGCTCATAAACAAAATAAGCCGAGCGTAATTGACTAAAACCGCATATTTAATTGAATATTAAACCTCGTATATGTTCAGCAACATATCAATTAGCTAATTGAAAACACGAGCATTGTTTGATCTCGGCTATGATATGTAATATTGTTAATTTCGAAGCCACGCGGCAAAATTGCGAATAATCAAAATTGCTCACCATTGATAACTTGCTCATTTGATGGATAGAAAATCGATTATTTTAATTAAAGTATATTAAATTTTCTAACAATTTTAAAAACAATCAAATGAACGAGTTATTAATAAAAGTATCTTTTGATATTTCCAAATCCCTGTTGGCTCGACTATCACAAAACTGAAACGTCACAGATGAAACAAAAACACAAAGTAAAATGGCGCCAAGCCAACAAACGTCATTTATAGTGGCTGTTAAATAAATTTTATAATACGACTCTGTTTTCAGTTCGTTTCTGGTTGGAGAACTAGATTCATCATTCGTATAAATGAATGATCTCAAGTAGAATTATGTTGCAGGATAAAAGTTAGAGATGAATATTAAATTCATTGAAAAAAGTCGCATCGCTTTTTTTATTTAAGTTGTGAATAGTTCTCTGGAAATTATTTTCTTGGAAATACGCCTTGCGCTCTGTGAAATAAAATCGAGGGTATCAGGATACATTTTTATTTAATTAAATATTGAAAAATTAAGCCGGTATTCACAGCATATTACGTCGTATCTTATCCAGACAAGATGAAAAGCCTGTAAATATATTCAATTCTATTATTGGAAAATAGTTATTTGTTTAACTAGGCACCAAAGTACCAGATTTAGGTACAGCAGGGGTAATTATGCTGCCGAAACTGTATATCTATGTTTGGTGCCGAGTTGAACACATAATTTCTTTGCCGATTTGGAATTAATATTAATTTAATGATTATTTATAATGTATATTTTGAAGGATATCGTCATCAAATTTCGTTGCCATGTGTTTGTTGAATGGTTGCTATACCTTTGTTGACAGTTAATATTCGTTTATTGTGCTGTTGCTATGTACAATATTTTTACTGCCTAGACAGAAAACTGACACTTTACAGACTGTTAGCTGTCCGTAAAGCGTCACCTGTACATCAATCAGGAAAATAGTATATTATACATTAAGGGAGAGAAGTGTATGATTTTTTCCGCGGAGAAAATTATATTTTTGATGGTTTTTATGTATTTCAAAATTATCAGAATTGTAAAATAGTTTACGATAGTTATCTTTGATTTGTATAATTATGTTCATTTTTTCACGTTATTTTTTCTTTGACGACGTGAGAGAAAGTGTACAAATAAACGTAGATATGAAATTGTCTGTTTTTGTCTTGATTTTGGTATCATACAAACCGAGTTTCTCTTCCGGTCGTGAAAAAAATACATTTTTACCGGTAAATATTTTTTTGTTATTTTATAGCACTAAGATTTTAAGAAAAATACCAATAACAATTCCAGATAGAATGAAATTATAAATATTGGTGTCTGTCAAAAAATGCAAAAATTCTTTCTCTACGATAAACTATTTAATTATTTTGATGTAAAATAATACGGGATGCCAATAATTGAAATATATCACTTACCGAGATCTGCGTAAGGAGAGTACTACATCCATAAGGAGTAAAAGGCGTGATGATATATTTATTTTTTGTATAACCTATATGACATCACGCTATATTGCACACAGTGGGGTAACGCGAACGTTAAAACACAATTAATTAATAATCAAACATATCTATCCTGGCACACTACTTTCGTCTCGTTTACAATTATATTACGAATTATACATACGATTTGCTGTTACCCAAACCTAAAACTAATCCTACTAAAATCAGTGGCGGATCCAACCTTAACGTTTCTGCTGTTGTTGTTGTTTTTCCAATAATTATCCACTAATTCCTATTTAATTCACTTTCATCATATGACCCCCCCCCCTGCCCCTGAGAGATTTTCTGGTTCCGCCACTGACTAAAATCGATTAAAATAGCTCGTTGGGCTTTAGGTGTACTTATAGTATCTTTATTATGAATTGCGAGACGAGCGAGTTACCTCAAAATAAATTCATTAAAAACGGGTGAAACAGTTTGAGTTTATAGGACGAACATTAGACGTATGCTTGTGAATACTACAAATTAGTAATCAACAGACCAGTAAAGTTTACAATCACAGTAAGTTGCTGTGACTGTTACATATGGCCAAATATCTACTCTTAATCATTTGCCGAAATTTATAATAATTTTCGATAGAAAAGGAACCTATCTACAATATTTCAAACAATATCATAAGCCAAATAGATCATAAACACCCGACACGCGAGCAAGCAACACAATACGCTGGTCCTATAAGTAAAGACACTACAAGGCATCGGAGCAACATGTCAGGGTAAGGTCTGCTGCACATTATAATGTGTCGTATGTTGAAGGTGCTCCGATGTCCTTGTCCGGGTCCTGCCTCTTTGCAACAGTGAACAGCGTGCATTTGCTTGTGTGAGAGCGCGATAGCGTGGCGTATGAAGACTAATCGCATTTCGCCTGCACACTTGCAGGATAATAGGTAATCAGGATGTCAGCAGGATGCAGTCCATACAGCGGCATAATTACATGTCATGTTGTAACGGGTACAAGGTAAACACTATATCTCGTATAATTTCTATGAAAAGTATTTTGATGCTTCGGTTTTCAATCACCTATTAGACATTTCTAGGCGTAGCATTCGATTTACATCAATTAAAGGAGCTTTAGTATTGAAAAGGATTAGACATTTTTGGGTAAATACGAGACCAGAATCAATTCATTTGGCCCAGTTAAAGTCGTACAAAGGAAATAGTTATTTGTCAAACTAGAGAGGAAAGTGCTTCTTTTTATCCTCTCGTGCTAGACACAACATTTTTTTTCACGAAATGTTTCTAAAAACAATTTACTCGGACCTAAAATATACTTTGAAAACACAACGGACACGTTAAAAGTTAGGTTATCAGATGCAAGGCGGGGTAGCAGTGTTGCCAATGAACTAATCTTAAATATAAATTAAAGTTGTCAAATTGTGATTTAATCTAGAAAAAGAAAAATATAAGACATAATTGTAAGACAATTTAAAGTATGTATATCACTAAGATAAGGATTTATAATTTTTACAAAATATTTTTTGTAAAATAACATTCATATTGGTAACACTTCTATATTTTCCTCACTAGAGAGGAAATACACATTTATATCTTTATTTATTTTTAGATTTTTACCTTCCGCACATACATACATGTAAGGGAGGTATTGTTTATGTTACGAATTAATTAGATTTTTGGTACAATTCATCAACAGAATGTGGTAGGTTTTTGATGGCATATCAGGGTTTTTGGACATATATTAATAAATAAATTGGATAGAGTAAATACCATTGGAATCAAGACGATGTATAATAATCTTTATTTGAAACAATTTTCTGTATTTTGTTATCATAAGATTTTAAAATAGTGTTCGTGGTACCAACCAATAGGATATTTGGGCCAAATTGTTAATTTGTTATTATTTCAGTTGTTATTTTGCCTTAAAATGTTCTTAAAAAGAATAGAAATTAAGTTACAAATACATTCAATACAATAATTTTGCCTTTGTTAGATCAGAACTAATTTTTAAAGCTATTCTAAAAGTCTTAATTGGGCCAAATGATATGATTCAGTGCTCGTATATATGTTTAAAGATCCACTAGATGGATGTGTGTTTGTAAGTGAAATAATTCTTGAACAAAAAAAGATAACGTTATGAAGCTTAATAATAAGTGTCATGAGCCAGAATTGAGTTGATTATGGCTATAGTTTCAAAATGTGAAATGGAATGTGGCAGGATACAAAAAACGGTAAATTCAATTTATTTCAAATATAGAATCTGCTGCGGTAAAAGTTTCAAATGAAAAACAAATCTCAAAAACAATTTTTTTATGTATAATTTAGTACAATGGCTGAAGTTATATACTTTCAGTATGTTTATCTTTTTTACTATTGTAAATTCTTGTTAGAATACTCGTAAATACGTATTACTATGAAGCGATGCGCAATGAATTAAATATTTAAATTTTACTTACTTAGTTGCTCTGTCTAGTATGGAGAAATAATAATGAACTTACCTGTAACAAAAGAAGAAAATATTAGTACAAAATTATTCATAATTTTTCAAAAATTGTAATAATAACTACACAATAGGGACTCTGATAAAATTTTAATGTTTATATATGATTCTAAACAAGAAATCAAATATCTATAAGTTTATTGAAACGATTTTTTTATAGTTTTTTATAATTATTAAAATTAGGGGAAGAGTTACGTGACGTACAATTGGCTCTTTTTAAATAGTCAAGCTTTCGGAATAATTTATTCCTTCTTCAGGACACTGTAATACAATAATTACAAAATAATAAATGACACAACAGGATACAATAAGACTTACATTTAATTATGATTAATTATAAATTATCATCAATGTAATGTATACTTAGGAAAGCAGAAAATTAAAAATATTTGAAATGTCATAACAAAATACATCAAATGTAAAATATAATTTTGACAGTTCAAAAATATTTTTAAAAAATCAACGACGTACATGGAATAAAACCTTGGAAATTAAGAAAAATGTGAATAAAACAATTTGTCAAAATTGAAGTATAAATAGAATCATTGTTAGTATGGAATATCTCTAAAAACAATATTTTATGAAGATTCTTCTCAGTTTCTAAAACTGTAACTTCTTCATAATTAATCCCATGTAAATTATTAAACTGATATTCTATCAGGGCACAAGCATTAGGTCTCAATCTGGAGTCACTTTTATGAGCAATTATTCTGCTTTTTAGATGTCTATAAGTTTGGCCTATGTAAAAAAGATAAAAATTGAATAATTCATAGAACTTTAATATTAATTTACTGAGCCAAATTACTACTAAATTGTAATGTATGATACATAGTTTGATTCAGAAAAATGATATCTTTCGATTGATACTACAATCATTGTTGTCCGGTAGAACACCGAGTAACAGCACTCAAAAAACTTATTTCCCATTTTAATCTCCTATGTACACCTTTAAGACAGACACACGGTACATTAATTTCCACTTGTAATTCCAGAAATTCTTGCACCTCCTCTCTCGCAAGTAGCAAGCGTTAGAGTAGTCATTACACAGTCGACAATATTGTCCTCATATGATCGTAATACCACAACATCCATCTAGGACAAGTGTGAGACCACCACTCTCATCCGGCTGGTAATGAGGCTCGAGTGCTGCGGCTTGGAGGTCACACGTGTCCTGCCAGAGGTCATGCAGAGCACCTCACTGGGTCACTAACACGCATGACCTGTCGCGCCAGGATCAGCAGGACGATAGACCGCAGGACACGCCGAACCCCGAGGTAACGCTGGGATTACATCAAGAACGGTATTAGGTGTATTTGTCATTACAAATGCTAGATACGTACTGCTCTAATTTATAATCATAATTGGATTATAATACGACGTATTTGTTAAAGTACTGGAATTGGACGACGCTCGGTTTTGGCCGTTACGACTTAAGTCCTTTCTGGTGCTGTCTAACTAGTTAGTAATTTTATTAGAGTTAGCTTTATGCTTAATTAAACTTTCATCATATTATATGGATAATACTGGGTGTTATTCAAATGTAATTTCCAAAAGGTTACTTCTATTTTCAGAGGTAATAACAAGTAATATAATTATTTTTTTATGAAGATGGGTCATATGCCACCTCATGCACTTCAGTGGGATACGAACCCACGATCTCTGGCGTGCTAGGCCACTACGCCATCGAGATCGGCTGTGATATAATTATCATCGATGATATTTTCGAGTGAAACTGATGCCTCGGTTTCACGAGCAACATCTTCTAGATTGTACGATATTTTTACCACCATATACTTCTTACAATCAATTCAGTTTACCACTATACTCTTTACCATCAATTATTTACCCATTTCAGGTAGGTATAGTAGCTATGCTGCTTTTGCAGATTTCCGTAAGTGATATATATATTTTTTTTTACACGTGAAGTGTGGTTACTGACGTTCATGTCACGGACTCCCGAATGTGTTAGTGAAGGAGAAATTACAAAGGTAAAGTTAAAAATGATAGAATAAAAACTGAAATTGATTTTTTCTTCATTATTCTATATTTTATTGTAACATAATGTTGATAATTATTATTAATTATCATGTAGCCTTCGAAGTATTCTTTACCGTGAATTTTGCTTTGTTACAATTAAATTGTATAATTAAGTATTCTTTGTTTGATGATGGAAATAAGAAATCAAACAAAACGAATAAAAGACAGTAATTATATTTTTTGTGCTTTTGATACAAATTAAATATTTCGATAAATAGAGTACACCTACATCAAGGTATGAGGTAAATTTATATTCGATGAAATGTAAGTACATGGTAAATGCTATTACTCTTTTACGAGTAGATTCAAAATATAAAAACTATTTTATATATAATTAAAATAAATATATAATCATGCAATTTATCCATTTCTGGACATGGCGCTTTGCTCAAAGCAGGTTTCGGTATTATGATATTTTTGCGTGTGCGGTTACCAGCTGTCAAATCACGATCTCCAAGAATGCAAGTGGTGGAAGAGCCACTGCGGTAATTTTATGTGATTAAAATTTTCGAAAATTTATCGGCTGTCAGGTTCGAATAGAGAATTTTATGATCCACAGTCCGATGCGTTACCAAGGAGCTATTTACCCCATACATATATTTTGAAAAATGTCATTAATACACATTGATTATACAATATCGAGTTTGATATAAAATTAAAGGTTTCAGAGACAATATTTATATTGGATGCACGTCATTTGTTATTGCAATAGATAATATATTTCTATCGAGTTTTGTGTCGTGTTAAATTAAAACTGATGACAGTATATTAAAAATTACAGCCAAATTCTCGAAAGGGTGTTAGCTTAATACCAAAATGAATATTACCTAGCACCGCCTAACACTTAAAATTTAGCCTGGTATTTCTATTTAGTAGAAATGGTCTAAGTTAAATAATATATTTCCAGAATAGAATTAGAAGTCTGGATCGTCTAGTAAGAAAATAAATTAATCATGTATAAATATTTTAACAATATTATATAATTAATGTTGCAGGTAATTAATGATCTGAAATATCATCGCGAGTAAGATTTACTTTTTGTCTTTTTAGACGAAGTATTCGATTTGAACGGTTTAACTCATTGCCAGTCTTAAAAATCCCCTCACATGTATCAAATAATAAAATCTAGAAAATAAAAAATGTCAGCTAGTATTGCTGCCTACTAGTATTAAATTTTTGTGCTAAATTTAACCTTTTTCAGATAGTTCTATTCTTTCAGAATAGGACCAGGTTATTTGTTTACTGTTGTCATGGATATGGAAGGTGCTAACGGCGTTAAGAGTTTGGTATTAAACACTTTTGAGAATAGGGTTAGCAGTAACACTAGTAACTAATACCGGTATTAGCACTAACTCTCTTTCGAGAATTCGGCTATAATTATTTTTCTATAACACTGTTTTGGAAACTACACATTCTACAACTAAAAATTGTTATGGAATCACTAACATTCCATACGCCGCGTATGGAATATTTTTGACGAATCAGAGCCGTGATATATGAAGTATCTTGATTCAGTTACTATGGTTACGTCTGTTTGTTTTAATTTGATTTATTTAAGTTTGACGTTTTCAACAGCTTTGTATAATTTCCAAAATCTTGTTATAGAAAGTATAGTCTACAACATGTAACGGAATAGCCTATCCCACACTCGCAAAACTACAAACTTTTTGCTCGAGAGGAATATGTGCTATTCCATTACTTGTTGTAGAATATACTATTATAAAATATATTAAAATTCTATCGAGTTAGATATGAAAAATCAAATACCTCAAATTTTTAGATCCCCTGAAAGTGAATATCAAATCAAAATTTAGATTTCTATGTAAGTGTAAGAAAGTTGACCTAAATTTGCTGACAGACCTCGCACACAATCACAAACAGAAGATTTATGATCTGTCGCATTGTTCTATTTACCGATTCAATCTTCCCAAATCTCGTTCATTGTTTCATGCATGAAAGTGTGACTGTATTGGCGAGCCGAGAGCATTATCTTAGCGCCAAACAACAAGGATTAGCATCATGTTCATACATCTCTTGTTCATGTGTTAGTGTTGCTTTACTAATTGCATTGTTCGCAACACTGGCATTATTGCTGTTCGGCGTCTATTGAAATATTTATTGCCATTATGGAATGCACAGTAACCGCACATTCCTGAGATGCATGTGTGCACCATGGTAAAATAAAACGAGGAGAGGATATTGAGGTTAAATTGATTTTTGGTTGAATTTCCGGGTACGTTAGGATGCTGTTTTAATACATAGCTTCCGGTTTTCCCGAGAGGAACCGGTAGTAAGACCAAAATTTTATTTTTTCCAAACACTTTTGCCTTGTTCTTTATAAAATAATAAATTCTTTATCAGGTCTTGCACATTTTGAGTACTTCTGTAAGTAATGTGTTATTGAGATTTACCAGCAGTAAAGATGTTAACAAACCAAAGCGGTAAATTTAAAAATGTAGAGTACATACAGTGAAATCGACTTAGCACTAAATAGAATATTCTACAACAAGTAATGGAATGGCACATATTCCACGGGAGCAAAAAGTTTGTATTACGGTTTGCGAGTGTGGGATATGCCATTCTGTTACATGTTGTAGACTATACTTTCTAGATTTTGGAAATTAAACAAAAAATACAAACACAAAACTGTTGAAAACTTCAAACTCAAATAAATAAAATTAAAATAAACAAACGTAACCATAGTAACTGAATCAAGATACTTCATCTATCGCGCTAATATGCGGCTCTGATTCGTCGAATTTATTCCATATGCTGCGTATGGAATAATAGTTATTCCAATACAATTTTTAGTTGTGGAATGCATAGTTTCCAAAACAGTGTTACAGAAACTAGTTGAGGATGTTGTCCCATCGAAAAAATAGTTTTTATAATTTGTTTCTATAACAAAGCTGTTACGACACCCAAAGAAGATTTGTAACAGCTCAATCGAGTGTTATAATAGAGCAACACAATTTATATTTTCAAGGTTGTTAACTCTACTGAAATGTCATATGTCAAAACTTTGCTAAATAAATAAATACAAATTGTAAGAATGTTATTTTTGTATAATTTTGAATTTAAAAGCAGTTAAGTTAAGAATAGTAAGAAGAAGAGACAGGTGTTAGGTGTTGAATTTTCTAACGTCACATAAATGTCACCAACTAACACAAAATTCCCTGAACATTGAAACTTGGATTTTTTAATAAAAAAGAGCATAAAAGGCGCAAAATATTAAAAATAGTATAATGAACGAGTTTCATAATTATCGTTTATTTTTTTCGAAGGGCTAGGTCACTCCGCTGCGCGTCGTACCGCAAACTTTCTTCTCATAAAATAAAAGACAATTATGAAACTCGTTCTTTAATATACTATTTTGTTATACCTGTATCGTAATCCGTGTTAAAAACACGCTACAGCAACAACAAAAGTAATTACTATTAATATCTGTCAAAACTGTAAATAATAGAAAAAAAAAGAATTTACATAGTAACGTAAACAATAAATGCAAATCAATCTCTATGTAAAGGATATACGTCAAACGTCATATGCGTAAAATTATGAAATTAAACAAAATCAAAAATGTTGCTCTCCATTTTTTTTTTCAGAATATGATGGAGGTATAATAAAAAATAGCGTATGACACACGTAACATTCGCAACGTTAAAAGCACTCCGCTTAGCTTCGTGCTCTTAAAATCGTCGTGCGTGCTTTCAAAGCTTACTTATACACTTCTATCATAATATACTATTATGGTTTCACTTTTAATTATTGGTTTAATAATAATAATTTTATATTATGTAATTATATGAATAATTTCAATTACAGCGGTCTCTTTATTACACATTATAAAAATTAAATATTTTCAAAACTGATCCATTCATCTGAGGGTTATGAGCGATCCCATCAAATATTGTCAAAATTGCCTACTTTTATTTACTTTGATTCATTGTAATATTGGTTGACTGATAAACCACGAGGGTGATTTTTTCAATATATATTATTTTGTCGTCAATCACCGTCAACCACTAATTTGAGTTACATAGCTATGCAACGACACCTCCACATACAATAATATAATTTATATCTGTAATATAATAAGTTATAACCCATAGATTAGATTAATAACGCAGTGATATTACGAAGCCGCAATCATTACTATATGTAATATCCTCGCAATATGACACCACCCAAACATCAATCCTAGGGGTGACTTTGTCATAAAAAGAGAAGACATGTGATAGGTGACTGTAATCCTCCGAGTCAACCATAATTAATCCCCAGTGAGTGACGGCGCGTCGTCATGGGGTGTCGTCTCTCGCAGCGTCGCGACGGCGTGTTCCTGTCTCCCGCCGCCGCTGATTAATGACCGGCGATCAAGGAAGTGAACCTGGACTACAATGTCAGGTAGACCATCGGTTAGCTGTCGACGCTGTCTGCAGATGGACTGTGATTCCCTTCGCATGAATTCTACATCATGGAGTGATGGTTTTAGTGGGCTGGGTCCGGTGGTGAAGTGGTGGAAGAGAGCGTTGGTCACTTGGGAGTTTAAATAAATAAAGGATATTGAAAAAATATTGCTTGTTTAAATCCCAGTGTTACTTTACAACAGCTCGACGACTATTGGTCGAATACAGTAATAAATTTAGTACAGTATCGTAAAGTTCAAGTGTAAGAAAGACATTCGTTTCTTTTGCCAATGAATATTTAACATGCTATTTTATTTTTCTTCTTTATTCTGATTTTTTTAAGCAGAAATCAGAATAGATAATGTACAGTTTTATAAGATCCAAATAGTTTATTTAAATTATGGTAGGCTTAAGAAATCTAAAAGGCGATTAAATTATATCATATATTTTTACCTCCCGCCTATCTCTAGGTAAGGGAGGTATTGTTTTTGGTCAAAAAATGGGTAGTGAGTTTTCAATGAATAAGCACGTTTTAGGATCCCCACAATACGATTTTACTATTTTCGCGATGATGTCTGTATGAATGTATGTGTGTGTGCGTGTGTGTGTGTGTGTAGTCTGTGGCAATTTCGTCTCGCATAACTCAAATACTATACCAAAAAATACAATTTTGTGAATTATTGCTTCTTATATTTAAATGAAGAGCTGATTAGATTTTGGATAAAATTGGTCAACCGGAAGTAGCAGTTTACTTGAAGCCCTTAACAGTTTTTCGTGGAAAACACGTTTAAATTTCCTTTTTCAACAATTTATATTATTTTGAATGTTGAAGAATATTTAATTTTACATGTGTTTTGATTACACTAATTTTATTCAGTTTCATTAGATTTAGAGATAATAAAATATAAAGAAATTAGATTTCACAAATCTTGCATTCCTAGTACACCATGGAAACATTTAAAATTTTCAATTTTTTACAAAATGTGTAACATGTCATTGTGATTGTAAAGCTATTTTCTTAGTGAAATTTGTCAAAAAATTAAATAAATATACGAAAGAAAATTAAAATTCTCAAATATACATAGAAAATAAACAAATAAGAAGGTATGTTTCTGTATCATCAAATACTATTTTGTACCGTTTAAGAGTAGTATTGGGCGGGAGGTTATGTGCGGGATACATCTGATTTTTTTATTGGACGTTTCGGGAGAGATCCTTCCATCTTCACCGTTGAGAATACATGTTAAGGTTACATTGTAGAACAATCAATCAACAAAAAATACATGGTTGGCGAATCAAACAACCATGTATTTTTTTGTTGATTGACTGTCCTACCATACAACCTCAACGCTGAAGATGGGAGGAACTCTCCCGAAACGTCTAATAAAAAATAAATGATATAACTTCATCGCCTTTTGGGTTCCTTAAGCCTACCTTTAAAAAATCTGGTGTGGGCACCGCACTACTTTCTTATACAAATAAAACTAACTGAACACGTATGACTTGTTCCTTGCGTATGACTTTATTTTGAAAATTATTTGATATATAGATGTTAAACATGTTTAATTTTTGTTATGCAACTCGTACATAATCGGACTTTATAGACTCGCCTTATTTATTAGCCTCGCTCGCTGCGCTCGCTCTGCCATAAAATTTGGCTCGTCCAATAAAGACCTAAATTATGTACTTGTTACATAAACTACTATTATTATATTAATTAATGCGTCCGTAAAACATTCTTACTCATTTAAACACAGTTCATATGTTGTACCTCAATTTCACGAAATATGAACAAAAATTGGCATATACTATTATTGTATTTCTATATAATATAAACCCTAAAAAACTCACTGGTGCAGAGCGCATCGTCGTATCTCTTAAATTTTTCGAGATATGGCGGTTTTTGATGTTTTTCGAAGTGCAACTTTGAGGAACTGCAACTCTAAAATTACGCAAGATATCGAAAAATAATCTTCAGTGTTGTGTTCTTCGTGCATACTATAGCAAAATAACAAATTTTTTTAAAATTGAAAATTTTGGAATTTTCTCTTCAAAATTTCGATGAGCAGTATCTCAAATAATAAACTATATACGAACTTGCAGACTAAACCATTGGATTCAGCTCATCGAAATACATAAACCCTAAAAATTTCAGAAAATTCGGATTGTGGGTTGAAATTTTAGAGCAAAAAGTCTGAAAATGGCCGTTTTCAGGCCAAACGTCAATGGGTACCCTTTGACGTTTTTCGCCAAAAACGTCATTTTAACACTTTTTGCTCTAACTCTATAACGCGTAAGGCAATTTTAATGAAATTTTACATACTTATGGATTTTGATGAGCTGAATCGAATGGTTTAGTCTGCGAGTCTGTATCTTTTATATTTTTTGAGTTATCGGCTATCGAAATTTAGTAGAAAAAAATCAAAAAATTTCAAAATTTTAAAAATTTGCTAATTTGTAATAAAATGCATAAAACGCACAGAGCTGAGTCTATTTTTCAATATCTTTAATAGATTTTGAGTTGGAGCCACTCAAAGTAGCATTTCGAAAAACATCGAAAATTGCCATATCTCTATAAATTTAAGAGATATGACGATGCGCTCTACAGCATTGTGTTTATTAGGGTTTATATTATATTGAAATACAATAAAAGTAAATGCCAATTTTTAGTGATATTTCGTGAAATCTGAAATTGTGCAGAACTTTCTTAACATGTATTTGTTAGTGGTAAATGAACTTGTATTAAATTTTCTTATTTGTACAGATATTATAAACATTTTTTAAATTATAACCACAATCCTCGTTTAAATAATTGGGCCATATTGTGTAGTTCCAGATAATGTAACAACTTACTGATCTACAGATATGTTATCCTCAGGAGTGAAGCATCAATATGAAATACAAAGTAATCTTTAAAATGTTATTAGTTGTCAAAAAAATTATAAAAAGCATATCAAAATATTTTTTTGACAACTATATGTTAAACATTATTTTTTATTTTGTAATGAAATGTGTCAAATTTTAAAATTTCCTAGTTAGTAGCACTTAGTCTGTGAATAGCAGCCATTGTTACAAAAAAATCAGATTTTAAACTAAAGATACAAAAATAAAACCAATAAATATAACAGAAAACGAATACAGAATAAGAAAGAAATTACGAGCTTGAAGTAGAAGACACAGTGAAATAGAACAAACCCTAGAGAGTTAAATGGCTAAGAAATATATGGAGAGCAGAAGAAGAGGATGAAATTAAATCAGTAGTACAATGGAAACCAGGAGAATAAAGAAGACGACGTAGACTCAGATCAACGGCTAAAGTATAAGATTTAAAAACAGCAGGAATTAAAAACAAGTAAAGTAAAATAAAAGATAGGAAGAAGTGGAGGAACCTAAATACAATGCTTTCAAGAAATTGAAACGGAGATTGAGAGCAATTTCAAAATAAATACGCTTATAAAATTTGTTATTTTTGTCCCCGATATATCTTTTTTCTTCAGGCAATATACTTTTGCCATACCACTCGTTTTGACAAAGACCACTGTTTAAAACAGTAATTGAAATTTAAAAATCCATGTTTTAATTTTACCACTTCTGTTTAACTTTCCTCCCTGAGGGCTTTAATACACAGTCAATAGGATTTGAACAAATTTTGTAAACAGTAATGAATATTTCATCTGCTAGTCTGTGTATTTTTGTGGTATGTTTTGGAAGAACCATACAATAATCCGATGATAATTTTAGGAGTTTTGTATTTTTGTTATTTTCGAAGTCATATGTTCACAGATTTATATTATTCCGACAAAACTTTGGAATACAAATTGCAACTAATTTGAGACTCTTCTTTACTGACATATGTTTCAAAAATCTTATAGGCCATTGACGATCACGACAAAAATATATAACTTCCAGATATCGATGAAAGCAGAGTGCCACATCCAAAATGCATAAAATGGGTACTTAATGATATATTTCTTTATATTATTTTATTTGAAATCGGCACTAAAGTGCTCAAAAATCATCATTAAAAGCTCAGAAATCGTCACTAACGTAACCCATTATATGACGATTTAGAGCAACCCAGTGTTGGCAACCGTTAAATAATTATTGTACAATTACAAGTACTACAGTAAATTTGGACGTAACATGAAACAAAATTTGCTTGAAGGATTAACTAATTAATTACGAACGATGATGAAATTTAAGACAAAACACATAATTTTGAGTGTTATTTACGATAACTTCACTTCTCGAGGTTGGCAACACTGACTGTCAGTTTCAATTGACAACTGACAGATGTACAAACTTAACATATATTGAAAATTTTTAACAGTTTTTTCAAATTTTAGATTTCAAATAAAACTAAATATGTACCTCGGCACTGAAGTTCCTTTTTATCACTCACATGGTTTATTTTCCTCGGCCCTACGGGCCTCTGCAACTAAATTCCATATTCATGATAAAAAATTGAACTTCAGTGCCTTGATACATAAATAACTATTAGCAAAATATCTCTGAACCTGAACATCCAAATTCTATATCTGAAAATGATACACTATCGTTTTCATAAAATGAGTGGTAGGTAAAAATCGAGTATTGACAAAAAGAAGAAGTCATACTACAGGGTAGAAGACCCTAAACTTAGCAATGAGAAGATAAAATATATTCATGATGTCATAGAATTTATTCAAACAATTATTAGAAGTACAAGCGTCTCCATACTTTCTTCACAAATTCATTATGAACTGTGTTTGCTTTGGTATATAAACTAATTAATTAAAGTACTTTCACATCACGTAGATATTTCAATATTCCATAATACCAACATAAGGAACTTAGAGAACATAATTCTAAGAAATTAGTGTAAACATAATATGATAACCAGACGAGACACTAACAACCAATTACTATTGAATTAATGTTGCTAGATACTTGATGCTTGGTCTCTAGAAACCGATTACTGTCCTAATTAATTGAAACTATAGTTTCAGTTGCTTTTCGATGCGAATTATTAATTAATAGGCTATTTTGAACATTCGAAATAATTCAATAATTATTATTATTGATTCTGATATCTGTAATATAATTACAACGGAATGGAATGAGTTGTCATCTAACTACGATTAACTTGAGCAGACGATGTGCTTGCGTAATATTTTAAAATTCTATCATATATATTGATACATTAATTTAAAAAATAGAATACAGGAATATATATTTAAATATTGCTGTAAATTATCTATTCGCTTAACAGCAAAAGCTTAAATACAAAAGTTATACTGAATTTTATAATACACACAATAAGGATGATTTGGTTATCAAAATAATATTTCACAATTAATTAATTAAATTAGAATATTTATTTATAAAATTGTAATACGATCATGGGAAATTAAACAAAAACAGAAAGCATTTTACATTTCTAAAAACAGATTTAGGTTTATTTATTATACTGTTGTATTTATTTCTGTATAAATTTCGTAGAATAGTGTAATGATGGAATGGCGATTTTGACAGCTAATTTTTTTTGTTAAATGAATAACCATAAATTTGTTATGAAATGTTAAAAAAATTCGTATTATCTAACTTTCCCTGACCGTGTTACACTTTTCCTAATAAATACTGATTTCAATTCGATTGATATATCGTAAAATACTATCAATTAGGTAGCCAAATAAGTTTTATTGCAAGCATTTTAAAATTATAAATAACTTTTGTATTTACACTTTTGCTGTTGTGATAAAGTAAAAATTTATAGAATATCAAGGAATTACCAATGAAATCCCTATATTCCATATTTCGACACTCGGTATAAGTTAATAATTTCAAGAGATATCAAAGAATACCCTTCATGGGTATTATAAATAAAGAATTCTATATAAGAAAATATATGTTTTATTTATATCATAATGGTTTATATAAGATAATAACTGCAGAGACATCAAAGAATGCTGTACGTATTTGTAGAGAAAAATCCTCTGTAAGATATTGTATGATTTATTAATGTATCTTCTAAGATTTACCGGATGATTTAAGCAGTCTCATATTATATTTTATAATTCTCTCATAAATGTTGATATAAATTTAAATATGTAACAGATAATAAAGAAAAAGTACATAACGAATGGCGTCAACATTTGTACATTCCGAGTCAGAATTTATTTAGTACAAATATTCCCGTCTATTTATATCAAGCAATTCCTGAATTTGATAATTTCTTTTTGTAATCATTCCATAAAATGCTCGTAAAATTTTAATGTTATCTAAATGAAATTGAGCAAAGTAAAATTAGAAACAAAGAAAAACGTTTTCCTATAATCTTATTATCTATGACAATTCCTGACAGTGATTCTTGTAGCGTTTCTCCGCTTTAGTTATTCTTATTTTAAATTAGTTCCTGTGACAATACGACTTTTAAATTACACGTTCCTAAACTTTTAAAATGTAATTTTGTTCTTTCTCAACTCGATTTCACTCCGTCGAAAACAATTTAAAGTTATCGCAGACTCGTTTCATTACGGATTTATATTTTCCGGTTTTGTCCTGGAGTGAACTTGGAACACGGCCACGAGAGGGAGCTTGGTTGCGTGCGAAGACACACATTTAGTTACATAGCGCCGTTGTCGCGTTGCGTGTGCGTGAGCGTGTGCGTGTGCGTGATTTTCCGGCGCCTCACTTCGTCGTGGAGTGTCTCGTAAACTGTTATGATAACGATATAGAATTTTATTTATGTTTATAGTTAATGGTGCTCTATAGTGCAACGAAAATTTATAGCTAGGTTTTGTTTAATGTATTAACTCAGCCATTATGTTAGTTATTAGTAAATGCTTACACATATTTCATCACATCCTTTTCCACTATTATATGTAGCAATGGGGTCTTTCACCATTTTTTTTGTATATTCTTTTATGAAACTTTATCTATATTGAAGACTATCTACACTTTTAAAAAGTCTTAATTGTTATTCATTAAGCCACAATGATTTTTTTAAAATGTTGTGACGTCATAGTAGAGATTTAAAACAGTAGAGATTTAAATAATTTTTGTTACATAAATGTTCTATTTTATTGTAATAATAATAATAAAATAAGTAAAAAAATATATGACTACAATTACTTACAATCTGTACTGTTTTAGATCCAGCAACACCTCTACTATGACGTCACAACATTTTTAAAAAAATCATTGTGGCTTAATGAATAACAATTAAGACTTTTTAAAAGAGTAGATAGTCTTCAGTATAGATAAAGTCTCATAAAAAAAAAATTTAAAAAAAATGGTGAAAGACCCCATCTGCTTTTGTAAATTTTGGTACGTAATGTATTTTTACGGATGAATATTCGCCGCCAAGTCATGGCCCCCAAAGATGTTATTGCAAGGGAACAGAGTTTAAATGGCAACTGTCGGCTATTGGATATGAACTGAGGATCTATGATCCACAGTCTGATGCGTTAAATATTACGAGAGTTGATGCTCTCTACTCAATGCAAATCTCGGTATTTGGATTTTCATATTACAGCCTCCAATTAATAATAAAAATAATAAATCTCTATATTGGCAAAGTTCAGCCGAGGCTGTACTTCCACTTAACCTTTACATTTTTATGACATATAAATATTCAAACTATTATTTATATACAAATCCAATACTTACAATAGTATAACACTTACAAAAACGAGTACAAAGAAATATATATCCTTATTTTATTATTTCGAGAATTTCTTTAAATTCTTTAATCTTACAAAATATTTTTGAAGCGATAACAATTTATTAATTAATGGTGGAGGAGCCACAAGGATAATTTTATTGGTGAAAATTTTCTGAATTTATTTTAGAAAATTAGTCAGCTGTGCACAGCAAAAAATTTATAGTCAAAATTGGCATTATTTTAACAAATTTTTTAGTCCCAAACGATAAACCGTTAATTTTTGTTAACTTAACAAGTTTCAAATTTGTTAGCAAGTAACAAATTATTTTTGTGTATTTCGTAACTTAATATATTTGTGAATATTTCCCTTGAAAAATTTCAACCAATCACCTTGCAGTATTTTGTGAATTTCGGCCAATGACAATCGAATACTATGAATATTTTGCATATCGAGTATTTGCACAAATGCGATACCCGAATAATTATTATAATTGTAAACACAATGAGGAGTAATTAAATTTATTCGTTTTTAAAGAACAAAAGGGGTTTTATCTTAAATTTTTCAATCAATTTCTTCAAAAGAATTACTTTCAAAACGCTGATGACCCATTTTTAAAGTAATTTGACAAATGCCATTTATCAAAGTCTGACGGTTACGTGACAGATTAAAATAAAAACATATATTTATATATGTTCAATAATTTATAATAATGACTGAAATCTTTCTCGAGAAATATTCGTGTAATATATCCCTCGTGCATGCCAAATACAATCAGAATATTTTCTCTCGTACACTTTCGTGCACTAGAAAAAATTTACCTTGCACTTGGGGTATAACTACTAAATATTTTAATTATTAATATTCATTTTTATGCGGTTTTGACTAAATATTTTAGTAATTATTTTTAAGCAGAAGAATAAATCATAGTTATTATAAGAAATTAAGTGGTTACAAAGGATATATACTTTCTTTTACAATTTCAAATTGATAAGTTAGCTAAATTTACTTGTTATTATTGACGAGTATATTTGTTAAATTTTATGAATATAGACAATACATAAAAACATTCTTGTGAAAAATTCAGGATTGACAAAATTTTAATTTAACAAATTGCCATATTTGTTCAGATTGTTTATTTAATGCAATATATTTATCAAAATTATCTAAAAGTACTTAACAACCACAAAATAACAAATCGCAAATAAAATTTTTTGATCCGTAGTGCAATTTTCGAGATATTTCAGTGTCCTTAGATAGTTTGAATACTCTGTATACATAACCCTCACACTTCTATAAAAGGGTAGTTTTTGTAACTTGAATGTGTCCTGCTCTAGAAGTAAACATACACCAAAATCTTCTTTATTTATTTATTCCGTATTTGAAGAACCTGTAGCTCAAACCATACATAGGATATTTACATAACATGTTTGTAAACAAAACATTTTTTATAATAGAATTATAAATTTGGTATTTACACAAATAATTGAATATGTGTTATTTGAAGTCCTAATTAGTAAAGTTGTATGTATAAGTATTTATTATCGAAAACAATTATGAACGTATTTCTGCTGAAACTTTCTCTCTTTAATATTAAAGGCGTGTTATAATACCACTCTTTGAAAGATGGATGATGTGAATCACCACAAAAACTGAATTACGTCGCCGCCCAACAGCGTTACGGCGTACTTGTACAAACGATAAACAACGATGCGTGAATCCTTTGGAAGGGTTCAATATCAGTTCTTTACGTGTGATCTTCGCGAGTAATAGATGGGTAAGCTTTGAAGCTTTGCGTACATTCTTCAACAAAAGTAAAGGCAAGAATGCCAAAGTTTCTCGTGAAGTTTTCAAACTTTACTTTGAGTATGAGGAAATATTTCTATTGTACAATTATTCCTTTCCAATGCATTTACAGTAATTTTTATTATTTCTTCCAATCAATTGTTCTTTTTATAGGTTAGCTTCTAAAGAAAATAATTATGTTATACTGTTATACAATCTTGTAACCGAAACCATCGAGGAAGTTATATTTATTATATTACATATTATATTTACGTGCGGTTGCATTTTGGCTTTTAACCCTGGAATGCAACACTGGGGTCTAAGAAAAACCACGATTTTCATATTATTTTCCACTTGCGCAGTATTCGCATAACTTCGATGCTACCTCGTTGTAAATTCAGTTTTTATAATCCTCAACAAATATTCAATATTTAAAATTCTTATGTGTTTGTTCTCATAGTCCAAAATAAAAAAGTTAAGTCTTGACAAAATGCTGTGTTTTGAATAAAATATATGGTTCAGAAAGGTTATTAAATGTTTAATGTCTTTCTATAAACCTAAACAAATATTTCATAAGTAAAATCACTAGAAAAATTACATCCGGTTATGTGAAAGTAGTTTTTTCTCTTAGGGTTTTTCGGGCCCCAGTGTGACATTTGTGTAATAGTGAAAGTAGTAGCAGGGTAAATATTCAATCCTACATATCCCTTATTTTGTAAAGACGTAATTTTGGCTGATTATTTATTTATTGTTTTATACTTTATTTGATGAACGCAGCACTTTCTGTCAAACATCGTTATATTAAAAAATTATGCACATCTACATCCAAATATTATTTGATTTACTATTACTCTTTACTTAAAAATAATTTTAAACTATAAATTAAAAGTTGTAATATTAAACAACAGCCAATAATGTAGATAAAGACGTTTTAAGCAAATAGGCCTTGTTCATGTAGTTTACAATGCTGTCATCTCAGTTTTAAAAGGAAACAAAATAATATTATCATTATTTGTTATATATTATAATATTTCGTTTATTTCATCTTTCAAATAGAATCTTAAACAAAATGAGTATTAATTATTGGGAGACGTCTAGACGGTAATATAAATAAAATAATCAAATTGTTTCGCGTTGCCGATCTGGTTGGCGTACTGGCTATGCTACTAGCCTAGTACGCCAGAGATCGTGGGTTTGAATCCCACTGAAGTGTGAAGAGCATGTCATTTGTGTTGTTCACATAAATTCACAATCATCCACTTTTAAAACAGCATATGACTTAAGTAGTTAGCAGCTTCCCAAATTCATAACGATACAAAAAAATAGTTTCGCGGAAAATGTAATTAGTGACAAATATGACAATACTTAGTTTCATGGGCGGATCCAGAAAATTATCAATGGAGGAAGAGGGGTACGTTAAATTCGACGGTCCAAATTATGTTCAATTCGTTAATTTAGCCTCTCCCTTACTATATACGTAGTTTTAAAATTTTAAATAGTCTGAAAAACTTTGAAAATGTCTGACCATCCAATATTTAAAGATTTTCAAAGTTTTTCAAAGTTCTGTCAGAGCGTTGCAGGAGCTTTTATTTCTACAAGGGTTATATAAAACTCAGTTGAAAATAAAAACAAAACCTATAAAAATACTCCTCCAAAAAATATGAATTCAGTTGGTTTAGGAACTACTGATAATCTACAAACAAAAATAGGATTTCTTAATCCATATATTGTCTTGTCTTTTCATATATAACATGTACCATGTTTAATATCACTTGAAAAAAGGCAACAGCATATTCAGTTCATAGATATCATACTTATTGTTATATTATAGCTAAATTATTTACTGATCCGATACAAAATATTTAATGTATTATTACAAATAAATATAAAAATCTCTTTTGTGTGAGTGTGTGTATATAAACGTAAGTAATGTATAAATAAATATTCTGTATTTGTCTTGTAAATGCAGAACTTTTCTGTTCGAAAGTTTTGCTTCGCTAACAACAACAAATCTAATATTGATTCTAGCCAGTAAATGTACTGGCATTTTATAAGACAAATATAGTTTTTATTTGCTTTATTGCAAGCTTAAGATTTACTCATGTAATGTCAATAATTTCCTCAGTCCCTGATGCGTCTCAGTTTGCACAAAGGAGACTGAATGGGCTGAATTTCCTTCCGATTCGAATTCCAGATGATTTTTTTACCAACGGATTCGACATAATAAATCCTGTTCGGAGCAGATGCTCTGTTTTCATTCTTATCTCTGTTCTTCTTTGTCCGGTTTTTGCTTCATTGACACAGGGAACATTATTTATTCGGTAGCATTCTTTAAGAATATATTACGCAGGCACTTTGCACGATTATGTTCAATGACGGTAATCCTTCTGGTATTACAGATAATGCCAGGTTTCATTCTTTAACTGACAGTATCATAATACGTTACATTACAGCATTGTTTTTTCAGTTTTTATTAGAGGCAAAGAGAAGTTTTATTTGAAATCGGCACCAAAGTGCTCAAAAATCGTCATTAAAAGCTCAGAAATCCTCACTAAAGTAGGTAACCCATTATACGACGATTTTGAGCAACCCAAATTTGGTAACCGTTAAATAATTATTGTACAATTAGGATAATTTTGGCAGATATAATGTCGTACTATAGTAAATTTGGACGTAACATGAAACAAAATTTGAAAAAAGAATTAATTAATTAATTCCGATGATAAAAATTGAGGAAAAAACACATAATTTTGAGTGTTATTTGCGATAACTTCACTTCTCGAGGTTGGCAATACTGACTGTCAGTTTTAATTGACAACAGACATATGTATAAACTTAACCTATATTGTAATTTTTTAAAAGTTTTTTCTAATTTTAGATTTCAAATAAAACTTAGTATGCACCTCGACACTGAAGTTCCTTTTTATCACTCACATTTTCCACGGCCCTATGAGCCTCGGCAACTAAATACCATATTCGTGATAGAAATTGAACTTCAGTGCCTTGATACATAAATAACTATTGTTTAAAAAAATCTGGTGTGACGAATTTTTTATATATTTATATTGAATAACTATTACAATTTATATTAAAAGAAAGGAAACAAAATACCATAGCAGAAATTTTATAGTGTATGTAAACTGTAATTTCTAAGGCTAAAGTTCAATCAAAATAGACAAAAAAAATTGGAGCTTCGGAAAAATTAGCATAGAGCTAAAAATTAGTACAGACCTTGAACACACTATTGCAAATGAAATATCAACAGTACCTATCGATCCTATCTCTGCTAAAAAGTTTATGCTAGGTCAAAGGTTAAGAATATTAGTTTTTCGTACATTTCTCTTAAATGGTAAGTGTTATCGTAAAATTAGGTCATACAAAGTTTGTAGACTATGCAATAATTGTCTACAAAAATCGTTCAGATACTTTTTGCCTACGAATCATCAACCTCAAGAACCTGACTTTCGTTAACTGTGATAACATTATTTCGTAATTATCCTATTTATCCATATTAGCCTAGGAATATTACAGCTTATAAGTTTAAACATCTGTCAAATATTGGAACTACACTCAGTGTTATCAGCCCCGGACATTGAAGTTAATGTAAAGAACACTCAAAATTGCATGTTATGTTTCTAACTTCTTCATCGGAATTAATTAATTCGTTCTTCTTGTACATATTGTGTCACTTTACGTATACATTTTCTTTGAGACGTCATACATCTGCTGAACTTATCCTACTTTACAATTATTATTACACGATTACCAACACTGCGTTGCTGAAAATCGTAGTATAATGCCGATTTCAGAACTTTTAATGACGATTTTGGCATTCTTTAGTGCCGTTTTCAAATAAAGTGAATTGTTGTTCTACATATATTGACATGCTCTATTATGTGCTATGATAACTACTTCGTTAGAGAATTGGGCCTATTATTTATCAGTGTAATTTTGATTGGTTACTTTCGCACACGTGCTCAAAATACAAAGATTCAATTGGATATTGGTACAAATGAAGCATTTTGATTAACTCATATATTTAATTATAAAAATGTCAATAGCTTAACTTTCGTCCATTTTACCTAAGGATATGGCACGAAATAAGATATTTCAAAACATGATTGTGTATGATTAGTGAAAATAATATGCTACTTTCTTCTTAAATTGCATGTTCAAATGATATTTTAAACGCTCGTCTATTGATACATGCAATAATGTTTACATTTGCAGTGACACCAAAGTTAAATTGATCATACAATAACAGCACTGCTAGATTATAATAAACAAAGTAACAGGTACAGTCTCTTTAGCTTAAAATGTATCAACAGAATATGTACTTAGTGTATGCTTTATTCTCAGAGATCGTGCCTAAGCACACATCCTGTATAAACTGCTCCATCTTCTGGAGGCAAAGAAAACAGTCTTCCATCGTCAGGAGATTGAAAATTACAGGCAAGTGGCGAGTAGCTGTCCGCCGCAAGTTTGCAGAAGTAAAATAGTGGATGTATAACAGCCCTCGCTGAATACAAATCCGCGGATTACCCTTGGGTTTTTCTTCTTTGGCGATTCGCCCGCAATGTGGACCCAAGCTTGAATGAAACAGCGGCTAAAAATTTGAAACACGTTCGCATTCTCTTAGAGCGCTCGCTGGGAACTGGTCCTGAAGTTATTCGGCTATAACCGAAAGTATTCTGTCATGGGCGCCGGAACTGAGAGTTGGGCGGTTTTTGTTTTGTTTAATGAAACGTACAGCTTTGGAAATTGTTTTCTTTTGGCCACTATCTATTTTAGGACACAAATAACTAGATAAATATATAGCCTGGCTTTTTAAAAATTCCGCTTTACGCTTTACCTACATCTCAACAATTTCATTTTAATGCCGAAATGTTTATGGAACAGATTAAAGCAAAAACATGAAACAGGAATTAATGAAAATACTATTTCCGATTTTTTAAACTTGAATGTGTTCAATATTCTGTTTATAAAAACTTTTCATCAAAAAATTAAATCAACGAAAAAATAAACTGAAAAGCGAAAAATAAATTAAACCTCAGTATTAATAACTAAGCTCCTAAACTAATGTAACTAACCAACGCGTTTGTTGATTGTTTGTTTGGCGCCGATCAAAAATTAGTTACTATTTATATTGAACACATTAAAGTTGGATTAGTGGTTACCCATTTTTCTACTTTTAGGGGTGAAAAAAAAAAAATGAATCGAAATCGAATATCCCAATACAAAGTTATGCGCGCTAGAATCAATGATTCTCTATTTCCCTACCTTTAGAGGTAGATTTTTGTTTCAAATTTAAATGGGACCATTTCAGCAGTATACCCTATCCAACAGAAAAAGAGTCATCAAAATGAGACAACTTTGTAAAAAGTTATGAGTGGTCATACATAAAAAAATATACTCGTCGATTTTAAAACCTCCTTTCTTTTCGTCGATTAAAAAAAAATAGTTTACAAAATAACACAATTATACAGGCTGTTTCATAACTTCAGGTACATATGTTAATGGTATATGTCATTTGATATGCTGATTACGAATAAAAAATTTTTTTTTTTAAATCGCAAAATTATATTCCATGTTTTCCAGTCAAAAATTATTTGTTGCCACTACCACTGGGTGGATGATTATGTTAATAATTATCGTTTCATTAAATATAATTAATTTGTGTTTGTTTATTTTACTAGTATTATGTAATTTAAATTGTTGATTAAATACTTCATTGTTTCTGTTTAATAGGAAAGTGAATCCAGTGCAGTACTACAAAAAATATTTTAGGTAAACAACCCTTAATTTTTCGAATTAACAAAAAATTCTTTTAGATTCGTAATCAGCATATCAAACAACATATACCATTAACGTATATACCCGAAGTTATGAAACATCCTGTATAGCAAAATTTCGCTTCTATAGTCAAGGCTAAAGTTGATATCTATCTCTAAATACAGTTCAAATTTTTAAAATAATAATAATTGCAGACTATTTATATAATTTGTTTTTAAATTATCAGTTACCATTTCATTCTTACGTCTATAGTTACACCTCATATAACATCCTTGGGGCTGTGATTTGACGGATGGTAACCGCATTTCATGCATAATAATATATCAGTGAATAAATGGCGAGGTGGTATATTTGCTTACTTACTATGTGTAACGTTGGCAATATTTAGAATTCTGTACAAGTGCACACGGACGCAATGAATACAGATTCTGCCAATACTCTTCATATTTATTTTATTACATACATTTCTGAATTTTTTCTATTCATACTTTAGTTATTCATAATATTGCTACTTCACTTTCGTATTCAAAAGATGATTGAAGCATAGAAAACGGTGGAACTATGATGTTACACGTCGGCATGCATAAAAGAACATAATTTGTTCCATACTCCTTCCGTTCAATAGAAAGATATTCACTGCTTTTCCAATACTTTCTATGCTAACGCTAGAATAACTTCAAGAGAATATCTCCTATCCCTACATATGAATTGGTAGATTCATGCTTTCTTGTCATAGCTAATATTCCTATTCATAATAAGATTAGAATATTTCAACAAATATATAAATATAAATTGATAAATCTGTTTCGCACTCATTTTATGAACTTTACATAAAAGAAATACTGTGGCTTGATATTTGACAGATATTATTGACATTGACTTACTATACTCTTTTTAATATATTTTTAACGTATATTTTTAACATATCAACCTATCAGGAGACACTAAGCGGCCATCTTGTCGGTGGCGTACCTCTGAAATATTGGGATCATGAAATATTTGACTGTGTGAATTCTTATAATGTGATTGAACTTTATACACAAACTGGTATATTATAAAATGTGTATTTATACGTAATAATTGTAAAATTATTGTACATTTTACACAGTTTCATTTGTTTTACTTGTTTGTGTATTAAGCTCGAAGAATATTTTATTTTTATAGAACTTAATTATTAACTTAATATTTTGAACAATTTCTAAATAATTCACGCAAAAAATAAAATAAAAAACAGAGTGACTTTAAAACGCGTTATTTCGACGAAAAAAAAGTTATATTTCAAATTCTTTAATAATCCAGTTATATAGGGCGAAAAAAAGGGGTTTACCTCGAAGTTTTCCAGAAGTTTTAAAATTAATGATTTATAGATTTAGATGTGATCTTTTCGAATTTTCACTTTGCTGCCTCGTATATAGCGAAAATAGCGTCCATAAACATATTTGACGAGGTGGCAAATTTAAAATTCGAAAAGAGCACGTCGAAATCTATAAAAATACCAATTTTAAAATTCTTGGATAACTTTCCAGGTGAAACTACCAAGTAACTGGACTATAAATTGTATATTAAAGAAAGAGTTTGTTTTCTTCACACGTATCAAATTTATAAAACGAGCCTTGGCGAATTTTTACCTCCCGCCACATCACACATCATGGAAGGGAGGTATAGGAATCATGCTAAAAATTCGGTAGTGAGTTTTCAGTGGATGAGCACGTTTTAGGGTCCCTAGAATAAGATTTTAATAGTTTCGCGATGATGTCTGTGTTTGTGTCTGTCTACCCAGGGCCGGATTTACGTACAAGCGGAATAAGCACGTGTTTGTGGCCCCCAACCCAATAGGGCCCCCGGTTAACCTTTTTTTATTGAAAAAAAATTTTTATATGAAGTTTTCTAACGTTTTTAACGGTTATAAACGTTTTTTAAAGTAGAGAGTAGAGATAGGGGCCCCATCCCTTCCTCGTACTTGGAGGCCCCGCAAGTTGTAAATCCAACCCTGTGTCTACCTGTCTGTCAGTCTGAGTGGATCTCTGGCGTAACGGTTTTGTATATATAAATTGTATCGTCCTTTGAAAGAGCTGATTAGTTTTTGGTGATAATCCAATAACCGGAAGTGGTAGTTTTCTTGAAGTCCTATCAAGTTATTTTGAAATATTTCAGTAAATTATGGTTAAATAGCAACTTTTGTTAGAATAATATTTTAAATATTATTATCTACAATTATTCTTTGAAACATTTTTCTCTTACGTCTCTATTTACGAATTACAACATATTAAAAAATTGTATTTTGACATTTTCGTTGAACCTGAGCTTCTTGAAATATCAAAACAACGCTTGAAAATGTCTATTTTTGACATGTGTCATAATTGAAATGTAATTTTTTTGAAGGGATGAGCGTTTTTTGATAATGGTAATCCGTGTTCCTACATTGTTTGATAAGAAATCTATGGCGGGATGTATTGTGGTGCCCACAACATATTTCGAATATTTTGTTACGTTTGTATATTAAAATATTTCTAAAACTCTGCTATTGATTATAAAAGACTTTCGTAAATGATTCCGTTCTTTGTAGAGCCGCTCAATTAATTACAGTTCATTTGCAAATGTATTCGGGCTTTTATATCAGCTACAAACATCTATATTCTTATTAAAAAATCATTAACAGGCGTATAATTCTCACTTCAACCATAGGTCTGTATGTGTATTATGTAAATGATAAAAATAATCATTACATGTAAATGAGCTCAAAATTCTACGGTATAATAAATATTCATTGAAATCTAAATTAAAATAGTCCATTGAAACAAGTAAGTAAGTAAATACCCCTGATTAAAATAAACCATTTCTCAGTGCTGAAACAATTTTCGTTCAGTGACAGCGACGGCACTAAGCACCGAGCATCGAGCGTCGAAGCGTCGAGCGTCGGGCGTCTAGCGGCGTGCGCCCGAAACTCAAAACGACGCGATCCGGCAACATTTCACTCTGCGTCAGGACAATGACCCCGCTCCGGATGTGACGTCACACGCGCATCGCTTTAGAAAGGGGAAGTTCCAAGTTCCAGTGAAATATGATGGCCTACACCGGAAGGCCTTTAAACAGATGAGGTTAATCCACCAGCACGGCGATTCCAAGCTGTGATTCTATCGTCCCTGCACCCAGACATTGACGGTGATGTCTGCCGTGTCTTGCGCTTGTTTTATTTAGGTCATGACCTCATCGTTAATTTTGTACACTTTTCAATTTTGCTCACGGTTTGATATGTCCCCGAAATTAGTTGCCATTTGCGTTAAGGAATTTAAATGATAATAAATGACTTAACAGTACTTTACTAATTCCAGAAATGGGAACGTGTATCACACTAATTGATGAAATATTGAACGTACTTTCAATTATATGGAACAAGTTTGTTTTAATTCTAAACCTAATTTAATTTCTTTTATGAAAATGAGAAGCATATTAATTGCTTTGGTCATATACCGCCTCATAAGTGGATGGTTATGAATTTATGGGAACAATACAAACGCCTATGCTCTTCAGTGGGATTCAAACCTACGTCCTCTAATATGAATGTTTTATACGTATTCATAAATATATTCAACAAATCGATTCCAAATTATCAAGAGATGGCGTTGATCACAATTCGCATAAGGTACACGTCAAATTCATTTTGTATGATATCTTATGATAGCGAATGCGTGCTTTAGTATTGGTAGTTTGTTTTTATTGACAGCAGAACTGTTGTCATACACACTGCAAATTTTCCTATTTTTATAGGTTTCTTTGGAGAAAATTCAATCTTAACCTCTAATCCACAAATACAATATACCTTTCATTTTTACATCTTATTTAAATAATACGATTTAAACAAATGTAATACTTACATTGGAAGTCTCTTAAAATGACTACTATTGTACTTAATTTTTAAAAAATCACAATTAAATTTAAAATACAATGAAATTTATGTACTGTATTGTTAGTTTAGCTTTTTACCACTAGCTAGCGTATTTTAATTTTGGATGCCCAATAACGAATCCAATACGTAATATTTTCTACATACGGTTTACCGGCTGAAATATAGTAATTCTGGAACGTACTCTTTTAGGCTTTTATGAAAGAAAAAAACGAGCCTGAGACAGATATACATCGTGGCTTATTCGTCTTCGTCTAACACTTATTTATAGAGCAATTGTTATAGGTCTGTTGAGCGATTGCTATGCGTTTATTGAGCAGATACTATATGAAAACATGTTGCAGAGTCTTATCTAAAAGTGATAAATAATATTAAACAATGTATTGCACAATTATTTGCAAATTCCTTTAAATTCACATACATAATAGTTAGTTATTAATGTATAATTAATTTTTTTATTAAACATTTTATTTCAAAATTATTGAATGTTAATTTCTTTATATTTTCTTATCAATTTTCTAAGCGGACTGTACGACTTTGATAGGTTTCTCACGTATTGCTTGTCTCTCACGGCTGGCTTTTCAACGTTAGTGATCGTTCCAGAATTACTATATTTCAGTGGTTTTACCATGTCTGATTAGAAAATGATAAAATTTAGGTATATGCGGTTGACAGCATTGCATCGCTCATAACCTCCTCTGTGACCACATGTTCTTGTATTGTTGATATCTCGTTTAGTTAGTGTTTTTAAGTGTAACGTGTTTAAGTGTTAGTAGCGATTTTTGAAATGTGCGACTTTCTGCAGCAACGATGCAACATAAAATTTTGCATGAAACTTCCACAGCAACGCAAAACAGACTAGAGTTGTGGTGAGACAACTCATGGTTCTTGCACTACGACAATGCGTCTGCACACTTAGCTTTGTCAATTCGTCAGTTTTATGCCAAAAATGAAATGGCTGTCCTCCCTTAGCCTCCATACTTGCCAGACTTGGCTCCTTGCGATTTTTTCTTATCTCCGAAATTTAAATCAGTGGTGAAAGGACGCAATTTTCAGACTATTGATGACATCAAAGCAAATACGTCATAAACCTTGAAGACGATTTCAAATTAAGCTACCTAGGACTGCTTTGCAAAATGGAACAGTATGTGAGTAAAGGAATAGAGTCTTTCGAAGGGGACAGGGACCAATAAATCTATAAAATTAATAATATCTAAAAAGTATAAAAAAAAAAAAAACAAAATTTGGTTATTTTCTGAACATACCTGGTATACACAGCCTCTTTAAGAGCCCAACTAATTGTATGATCAAGAATTATAAAGACTATAATACAGCATTCAATATACTTGAAATATTCAAAGCTCTTCATACCAGGACCAGCTCCAAGGAAAGCTAAGGATATCTTGTAACTTGTAGGATGCAACTTAGACTAATTATTGTGGGACTGACTACAAGGCACTCTCTCAATAGATACCTGAACACAATTGCAATCACCGATGACGATTTGTGCAGGAGATGCGGTCTCGGCGAAGAGATATCGGAAAATATACTGCCACCAAGAGTTAACATTAGAAGCATCCTATTTATGGCCTCATAAAATCCAGAGTGTCTCTTACAGCAGGCTTGCTGCTTTCGTCCCTCTTCTAAGTGTACCATAAGAAAACATGAGGTTTCTATTACCGCACCCTCTTTGTAACAACAACAACATGAGTAACCTAACTCGGTGGTGTAGTGGCTATCATCCACTCATTAAATGACATATAACCAATAGTAGTTAGTCTGCTTACAATCTTCATTAAAAAAAGCAACAACAGCATTGTTTTTTTTTTTCTACTAAATATTAAATAAAATGAAATTTTTTTCATATATCGAAAAATTTCTTATTTAAAATTAGAAAGGATAATTTAGATGGGAAGACGAATTAAAAGAAATTTTAAATATGTAGAAAAGGGCAGATAGAAACAGTGATCGCTGGGTAGAGTAGTAGGTATAGATACACGAAAAAAAAAAGTACTATTCGGTAAACTGAAGATATAAGATGTATATTCTAAAAATTTACGAAACTTTTTTTTAAATTTTTATTACTTTGTAATTAACCGTGTATAGTTTCTAAATTGTTATGACATTTTCATAAAATTCATTTTATATCCTCAGCTTACCGAATAGCTCGGAAAATTCTACAGTACTTTTTTTCACAAAGCGGTCACCGATCCAACTCCTAACAACGGGCAGTGTCGCTTTACTTACTTTATCGAATAAACCGGCTTCAACGCTACCTGCCATGGTTGTTGCTGCTTTTATTATTATTATACATCCAAAATTATTTGTTAAATACTCTGCTGGTGAAGGCAAAATAAGTATGGTTCCCATACATCAAGTTTTTTATCGAATAATACATTCTATAATTAAAATCAGTGATGAAACCCTACTAATCTCAAAATTAATGTTTATTTAATCAAAATTTAAATTACAAGCGATATCGGCAAATGTGTCAGGGTGGTGAATAATAGCCTTAAAACAGTGATTCTCGAAAATTTAATACTCGCAAAGCGGTTTCTAAAAAGCCAATAAATTAAATAGAGAAATGATTTTGCAAAAATTTGTTTAAATCTTTAATCCAAAGTTTCTGAGAATATATAAAGCTGGATTTATAGTTATAGAAAACAAGAATAATTTAATACAATAATTTAACATAGAAAAACATAGAACTTTGTTTAGGGGTTTCATAAATTCCACAGAATGACATACGAAATGACGGAAGAAAATATATACCTGTCTTTGTCTACGTCAGATGTTTTCGCGGCTTTTACTAAGAAACACTTACTGAACTAATACGAAATATCGAAAGTATATGAAAAACATAAAAGGCACAGCACAGACACAGACACAGACACAGAGACAGACACAGACACAGACAGAGAAAATAGAAAATTGTTCAATTCGTATGCTGCGCTAAATTATTCCTGTGTTCTACGAAAACTAAAAATTTCAGTACATATTTCCATATGTCAAAAATTTTAGGTTATTTTATGTTAAACTATTCCTGTATTCTATGCAAACTATAAATCCAGCTTTAGAATTGTGACAAACAGGTTTTTATTCGAAGTTAATTAGAATTCTACGAAATTACATTACAGAGTACATTGTATATGATATATTTAATTTTTTTATTAAATTGAATTTATAAAACAAAATCCATTCATATTATTCAATATATAAATGTAAAATTTTAACATTTTATTTACCATTATTGTATATTCTAATTAATTAAAAGGTAATGAGAATTCGCGGAAAAGTATTTTTTATATGCCTATATTTACATTTGACCTTTTTGATTTTCCATGTAAAGTTGGCTACAATTCAATTTCAGGCTGATTTAATTTGTTCATGATGGAAAAATTGAATATACTAAATAACAAAACATATTTCAAATAATAATTATTAAACAATATTTATATAATTAATAAAATATCGGCTTTTAAAAATAGTTTTTCCCATACAGCTTACGATTGTATTATTAACAAAGTTCAATATTTAATAAATAAATTAATAACTAATTATCGAATGACATACATATGTATGTGCTCAAATTTTAAATATAAGGTTTGCTCTAGCGTATATAATTATATTTTGTACAGCGTTCACAATTTAACTCAATATTATTGTTGGGAAATATATGGGTAAATCTACTATAGTGACGGCATGTAGTGATTGTAAATTATTTGAATGTGTTACTATGCCTACGGCAAGAGAAATGGGGTCAGTAATATTATATAAACAGCACTCTGCGTACCTGTACTCTAGAATAATTAAATATAAACAATTTATTATTTGTTATATTTTATAACTAAATTAAATTGAAATTTTGATGTAAATTTAATATTTGTATGTACATAGTTTTTGATTCACAATTAATCATCTGCAAACTAATCACTGTAAAAAATTTTTATTGCATATTTCTGAGTGAAATTATAATTAAAAATAGTTGTACTTTAAATTTGTTTCGATACCTACTGTTTTATAGATACCCAGAGACTTAATATTGTGCCGAATGAGACAAATACAAACATAAATATCGTAATAGGTATTCGAACCCGAGATCCTTGGCCTACGACCGCATACTAAGTAACAACGTTGTCTCTTTCCACCATGATTAATTTTGTATTTTACGATGTTTCAAAAAAAGTAGATATACCAGTACGAGGTCTGTTCAGAAAATAATCGAACTTTATTCTTTTTAAACTGGATTAATAATTTTACTGATTATCACACACTTTTCTCAACGGTGTTTCCATTTTGCTAAGCAACTCCGAATATTTGAAATGGCCTTTAAGGTCTGTGACGAAAACCCTTTTTCAACTGTCTCTCGAATTATTTCATGAGCTCGAATGGGAAAAAGAAGCGCTTTCCTCTGTAGTTTGACAAATAACTATTGCACTTCCATTATCTTTATTGTAAAAACAAAACACACATACAAAATAATATATATTCACAACGTTTCTATAGCGATAATCTGCTATCGTCATCAGGCGAATTGGTACTACTGAATAAATATAAGTTAGGTTAGGTAAGAACAGTTTAGATGGTTTGGGCATTTACAAAGAATGGAGGAAGAAAGAAGGAGTAAATATAAGACAAAGACAAGGAAATGAAGTAAACAGAAGAGCACAGGACAGAAAGAGCTGGAGAGAATTATGGCAATGGTAGAACGTAGAAAAAAACAAATATCGTATAAATGAATTCGAACTCATAAAAAGCCCTATACGAGAAATGGTAAGAGGGCTCAACAATTAAGTAAGCAGGCAATCAATGGAAATATGTTGAGGAGAGCGAGAATTGAACCCGTGTACCTCTACTAGTGAAGCTTATGAGTTGCCCAAACACTACGATTAGTTTCTTATATCTAACAAGCAGAAAGGGATTAGCGCTAACTCCATTTTTTATTATTATTTGTAACTTCAATTTCCATTCACAGAACATAATTATTTTAGTTAAGGTTGTAATCAAGATGGGTTAGCATAAAATTTGACACATTTTTATAATATAATTAATTTAGAAACGAAGTTACAGATGATGAAAAATGGAGTTAACGCTAATACATGTAAATGTTTAATAAATAAATTATATAATTAAATATGTTTGTTTGAAAGGCCTTTCAAATGTAACAACCAACTTTATCAATAAAACGTTTAATTGTCATCAGTTTCCTCGTGTGAATTAGCATAGTTGAAAGTTCAATATAACAAGCACAACAAACCTAGCAACCTAATTACAAATCTGCCGTCAAACAGTGATTGAAAATCCAATTGCTACAATCGGACATATAAATGGTAGAACATTTGAAGCACGCTCTGGCAACTAATCTCGCAAGCGCTATTACACAGCGTAAGCCCAGATATCTGTATCGAGCGAGGTGGATCTCGGATATCCTCAATCATATCCTCCTTACGTTGCAGGGATATCGGTGTCAGATACGTGCGAGCTTCAAGTTGTGCAGAAACAGCGAGGAGGTATCGGGGATGTCTGGTCGAGTTTTGCAAACTTGAACGCGAGTTTAAAAGGGATTGCGTTCGCTTGCCTGTGTTGGGGTTTCATTATGGGGGTGTGTGTGTGTCTCGTGTCGCGTTCAGTTGAATTGAATTACGCGGAAATAAAATCAATACGTGCCATGTGTGACAGACGCGAATAAATTATTCTTTTAGATTGAGACTATCCATTGCTAGGTGATCCCAGGTGCAGTAAAATCATTATTTCCAAAAATTAATAAGGATTTGTAGCGATACTTATCGTTACTTTCTAAATATAAATTCCAAAATCACAATATACCAAAATGTCGTACTAGCCTTAAGATATACCAATAAAATTATTGTATATTTTGGACAATTAAATTTGATTTACTTCTTTGTTATAAAAAGTTTATTCTTACCAATTTTAAGATAACTCTCGCAAAGAACAGGAAAAAGGCTTTAAGGGAGTCAGATTTGCGTCACTTCGCTGAAAAAACTCATTCTTCAAGTTCTTTAAAATAGTATATTAAAGAATTCGTTTTATAAGATATATTTATTTAAACGCGACAAAATTTATAAAATGAACCCTGCTAAATTTTCTAAATAACAAACACTAAAAAGTCTTGTAAGATGAGTCTTATGTACTAATTTTATTTTCTTTTATTTACTAAAATATTTTTAAGAAACTGAGTTAATTTAATGAAATATATGTGTAACAATGAATCGGTATTTATTCAATTATTTGAAATTTCATCTTAATTCGGATATATGAATATAATTTTAAGAATTTAAATAAAAGTATCTATCTTTTAAAACAAAACATTGCGTATAGAAATGAAGACTCTTTCAATACGCAATTGGGTTTCTTTATGACTTCTTTCTGAACGCAAAATGTAAAAACTCTATTTTCCTATTAATACCTGAGAATCTTCAACCTATTACAGGCATGAAACTTTGTGAATCTTAATTGTTTCTTGATCTTTATTGTTATGGTTCCCCAAAACAAAAATATTTGTAGGCCGTGATATATTTATTTATCAAAATTTTTCAGTTTTGGGCATTTTCATGAAACACGGACATATATCAATCCATCCATCCACAATAATTAATTTTATATATGAAATTGAATTTATTGTTTTACGATTTTAGTATATTTTCACTTCCGGTTTTTTAATCGTGGCCAAATTTGGATTATTTAAATAAATTTTTCCAATAAATTTTGAGGATTTAATATTTCCTACCAAATGAAAAGAATTATATTGACATTTTTTACTAGTGATTCCATCGACAATTTTAAACAATTGAATTGTTACACTATGGCTATGGAACTGAATCTATTTGCAACTCAGTTTAAAGAAAGAATATATTTTTACTAGATGACGTTGTCCTCTGAATACTATTTGTGTTACAAGTTGTATAGATAATTTTTGGTGTTGCATTACTCATGGTTATTACGCTTGAAAATATCACTCGTGCTGTGCTCTCGTGTTATTTAAAATCAAGCGTAATACCCATTCGTGATACAGCAACAAAAATTGTCGACATAACTTTTAACGCTAATGGTATTATAAATGAAAATATCATCGATGTTTTTCTCCAAATTGGAAGCAGATACAAGATACTTGAAAATAATATTTTCCAGTACCTAATTCAATATTTGAAATAAATTGGAAATATTAATTTGTATTTTGTGAGTTGTTTTTGACTGTACACTTGGAATGGATTGGAAATAGTAATAGGTACACCACCCTTATGGTTACTATTATGTTTATTTAATCATAAAGGTCTGACGTTTCGGCCCTAATTGGAGCCTTCTTCAGAGACCAAATGATATCATATAATATAGTCAATATTACATCCAAAATATGTCATTTTTGTGGGAACTAGATCTTCAGTACCACAATAGCCGAACAGATGAAAAAATCTAAAAGAACATTGACCTAGCAAGGAGACTGAAAGCAATGACCTGAAGAAGGCTCCAATTAGGGCCGAAACATCAGACCTTTATGATTAAATAAACATAATAGTAACCATAGGCTTGTGTACCCATTACTATTTCCATTCCATTAATTTATATGTTGAGTATAGGAACTTCTACCTCCGTTTAATTATGAAACTTCATTACTCTATCATTTCTTGTATCTTGAATTATTTCATTTCAATTAAACAAAACAGATTTCATTGAGTTTACATGAATTTTTGTTATTCATTCTTGTATAAAATGTTTAAGTAGGTAACTCTCTTTCTCTCTATAATGTATAATGTTGGTTCTGTATGGAAATCATGTATCCACACATAAAACCTTCCGTTTCTGTACGACCACATTATTATTATTACCTGAGGTAGTAAACGTCCTCAAAGCAAGATTACATTTTCATTCACAATAAAAACTGCGCATCCCGGGGAAATATCTCGCGCGTACAATATTATGCATTCTATGAAAGCTTTTGGCCCTTAGATGTATAGACACAACACTCGTAGCTCAGGAGTTGAGAAAGTGGAGAGGTCAGGGTGCGAATAATCCACCCAGTGTGAATAGATTAATGTAGGCAGAGGCAATGTGCACACACCATGGCGGAGTTGCCGTTGCCGTTGGGCCATTACGCATGCAAATGCATTCCGCAGCCTCGCAGCGAGCGATTTGCACATCTGACACTCCAGATTCGCATTCGAACCAATGGCGCACTTAGGATTTATCCGGGGGTGCGGATTTGCAGTTGTAAACAAAATTGGATGTGTGAATGTTGCTCAAATCCATGAACTTTCGAAAGACCAGAGTTGGCAGAAATGCAACCTAAAATGGAATGGAATATACCATCTCCTAGATGGAATTCTGTTTTCGTAGATCTCAATTTAAAATTGATTTACTTGTTATTATTGACAAGTCTATTTGTTAGATTTTATAAATCCAACAAATAAATAAAAACAACCATTATTCTTGTTAAAAAATGGGAATTGACAAAATTTTATTTAACAAATTGTCATTTTTGTTCAAATTGTTAATTTAACGCAATATATTTGTCAATATTAATTAATAGTATATTATGATACAAGTGTATAAGTAAGCTTCTAAAGCACGTACGACGAGTTTAAGAGCACGACGCGAAGCGGAGTACTTTTAACGTCGTTAGTGCTTTGAAAGAACTTATACACGTGTGTCATACGCTATTTTTTATTATACCTGCATCATACTCTGGAAAAAACTGAAAAGCAACATTTAGATTTTGATAATTTTGCGTGTGTGACGTTTGACGTATATCGTTTACATGGAGTTTGGTTAGTATTTGTTGTTTACGTTTACAGTTTTGACAAATTTAACAGTAATTATTTGTGTTGTTGGTTAGTAATCTTTAAAGCACGGCGTGTTTTAATCTTCCGTTTGTGAACGCTGTAGCGTGTTTTAAACACGGATAATGATTCAGGTATAATAAAAAAATATTTAACAACAGTAAAATTAACAATTCGCACTGTGTACTAAGCATAGGTCCCGAATAAATATTTTACTACATTATACTAACCCAAAGTTGCCACGTGTAGAGTGAATGTGACATTGAGAAAAATATTATTCAAACAGAAGAGGTGAAACTAATTTATGCGGGCGATATTAAATGAGAACGATTTCCGTCCAAGGAATAAAGGGTTGGGTATAAATGATTTGTAACGAATAATTCCGGATGTGGAAAATGTGGTACTGTTTGGAGAAGGTTTATTATTACATAGTTGAATCATTGAGAAAAGATAATAAAAATATATTATCTTTACTCAATGGTTGAATTTATTTCAGGGTATTTTATTTCACAAATATACTATCCAAAAGAACAAGCTTAATAATAGGGTACAAAATACAAAACTAATCAAATGAATGGATAACTGAACAATATACAAATTATGCAAGTTAAAAAGTAAAAAAAATAAGAATAACGATCACGTAAGTACTCGTATGTATGTACGTATTCCTAATTCATTTTTATATCGCTTTAATTGAAAGAATTAAGAAAAAGTACACAATCGTTGGATGTCGCAGCACAAAATATCAACAAAGAAACGAAATAGTTTATTAAAATGGAAAATCAATTACAAATTAACCTTTACATTTCTGATTGCTTTAGAGAAAATACTTCAAATATATATTGTAGAGACAACAACAAGTAAAAAGTTTAATTAATGTATCTCCAATACCTACTATTTGTAAAATTTAATTGCTATAATGATATGTACGCATACGAATAGGTATAAATAAATAAAATAAAATAAATATAACATCTTGCCATTTATCCATTGTGGGTGTGGCATTTTGCTTTCGCAAATCTCGATAAGTTACAAGTTTAAAGCACTTTACCCGAAAAAATATATCCACTAACCGAGATCTGCAAAAGTAAAGCGCCACCCTCAAAATGAGTAATTGGCGAGATGATACATTTATTATATTTTAATAAACATTTAATTCTATTTTGATATCAATATTATTTTAATTGCGCATTATTCATGATAAAAAGACTTCTTCGTTAATAATTTGCGATACATATATTACTTCGAAATAGTTGATCGTATAAAGAATATACAGAATTGAACTAAAAACTAAAAATTAAAGCAAATTATAGGACTTCTGTTTACTCATCTATATTTATTTAACAATTAAAAATCAAACATTTGCTTCTATTCTAGAACGACTAAACTATAAAACGACAATTATAGTAACTAAAATTCTAAAGGGATTAAATTCCCTCTAAAATAATCAGAAAAGCATCGATTAGAAAACAACTCATTTCCCATCTTCTCCAAGATATTTCCAGCATGCACGCCTCTGTACTAACTCTCTTCGAGGCATCTAGAGCTCTAGAAACGCTTGCACGAGCTGTTCGGTTCTCGCTGCGAATATTCGCAGATATTGCGGATTTGCATTCGCTTTTTGCTGGGGTTAGTGATTGATAATTAAGCTGGTAATCTGTTAAAATGTGGTTAAAATTCAGGATTTTATAAAGTCTGGAAAATGGAATTTTATATTTAAATTTTCTCTTGGAATAGATTATCTTCATTACAATGAGAAAGGAATATGCGAACGTGAGATGTGATATAGGACGCTTATATTATTTTTTGTGATCATGTATAATTCATGAATCTATCTACTTTATTTTTTCTTATTTTAGCAATTACATATAAATATGAAAGTATACACAACAGTATGATTTTTTATAAAAATATACGAACCAATTTCTTATTCTCCGCATAATATATTCTAAAATTTTTTTCGAATTCGTAATGCTGGTTTTTTCAACTATTGCTTAAAGGCCAATAATTAATAATTGGTTACATAAGCATTTAAATAATAATGTATACAATAATATTTGACATGAATGGCATTATATTTCAATAAAGGGTAATATTCATTATTTAGATGTAATATACTTTTATCCACAACTGTCAAATAATATACTCATAATTCAACCGTTTTTCATCAATCTATGACCTTTTTCTACGACCGGGAGAGAAACTTTGTTTCTATGGTACCAAAATCATGACAGAAACAGCCAATTTCATATCCATGAGAGATTTATATACTTACTCTCCCGTCGTGAGGGAAAGTGCCCAAATAATGTAAAAAATGAACAAAATTTAACAAATCAAAGGTAACTATCATAAATTACATTACAATTCAAATAATTTGGAAACACAGGAGAAAAATGTATTGTTTTCCTTATCGTATTGTAGTCCTCGCCTACGGCTCGTGCTTCAATTTATTCCGCGGGAAAAAATCATACACTCTCTCCCTTAATATATAATATACTATTACTTATCTAAAAGGAACATTGTTATTGAAACCATTATTTTACTTATTATTGTATTACTATTATGGGGTAAATAGCTCCGTGGTAACATGTCGGACTCCACTAACATCTTTAGGGGCTATGATTTGACGGCTGGTAACCGCACTTGCCGAGATCTGCGTAAGCAGAGTGCCACACCCATAATGGGTAAAAGGCGTGATGACATATTTATTTTATTTTTTTTATTTATTATGTATGTATTCATAACAGATTATATTAAGAGAGTTTTTATTTTTTTAAGAAACACAGATCATAAGGTTTATAGAACTTAGAAGTAAATAATACTGTTCAAATTATTCTTCATTGGCGTTGCTATAAAAATATTTTCTGATAATCCATTTTTAACTGTGATGTACAAAAAATCACGCCACTCTTCAATTAACTTTCAAATTTTGAGCGTCCATATGAAATTTGAAAATAATATAAATTATTGTGGACACAGACAATATTATGATAATATTGTAGGGACCCTTAAATCTTTCGTATCTGTAGACCCGTCATCACAACAAATTAAATATCAATCAGTTTCGCAAAACCATAAATCACAGTAAAAATGTATAACATTATGTATATTATTTGATAATCATTGATACCAGACGTGTCTATTATTAGAAAATATGAAATCAATTTTATCGATGTAATATTATCGCTAACCTTTATAGAAAAATAATTAAAGTATAGAGGAAAACTAAAAATAAATAACAATCGATATAACATTTTAGTACATAGATAGGTACCTTCTAACATTAAAACGTAGAAAAGTAATGAAATAATTATACCGAGTTGTAAATTATAGTTACTACTCTAACTAAATGCCATAATTATTGTTTTAGCTTCATTAAATTGATATGTTTCCCTATTCGAATATTTTTCAGGGTAGAGAGCGGATTATATGCAAACTGCATATAATAAAATCAATTTTCTGGACGAATAAAATTGATTAAAGTTAATTAATGCTAACTACTAATTGCATAAATTGCATATTTGGACATTCTAATGCATATTTTTACAAAGTTGCATATAACTGCATATTTCAATATTTTTAAGACTTTGTCTATATAGTGGTAAACAATATGAAATTACTGGTAATGCACATTGATAATTCCCAAATATTGGAGGAGGTCGCAATAAATAGAAAAATACAACGGAAAAAGCAATGAACAATAAAATAAGCAAATACACAAACCAATAAACTCTAATATTTCTAGGAAAATCCCTGTAACGGTAACGGTAGGTATTCATTGTATACACGAATGCTGGTAAAAGTGGGTACAATGAATATAAGACCGAGAATTCTCAGTCGGATATATCTTTTACTTTTCTTTTAGAAAATTTTGAAATTTTTTTTATTGTAATTATATTAATATGTCAAAATTTCATAATATTATATTCAAGTTTCTAAACTCGAGTTTATTACATTAGTAGTATATTTGTTAATTGTAAATCAGGATTAAGACTGTTTTGTGCAATAAAATTCATATTGCATTCATTTATACTTTTTATCTAATAATTTAAGATTTGTTTGCATATTTTGCTGCATATTTTGTCATAGTGAGTGCATATTTTCCAAAAAATCAGTGCATATATATGCGCATATAATTCAGTTTTTTCGTGTATATAATCCGCTCTCTTGTCCAAGCTAAATTTTTATACAGTCTTAGAACTAGAACTTCGTTTCTCCTTTAATATTATAATTCAATTCTTCTCAATACCTCCCAATATAAAAAATAACCAATTGACAATTGACAATTTTCATTACTCAATTCAGATATTGTTAACGTTTCGCTAATAAATATCTATTAAAATATAACGATAGTGAAATTAATTTATGTTTAAATTGACATTAATAACAAGTGTACACCCTACTGTAATCGCTTATGACAGTCGCACGTAATAGTTTGTTAATAAATTAGCCCTAGAATAAAAATAAAACTGTTAAAAGATGTAAATTATGTAGGTATAAATCAATATAAAGAAAAACAAACCCAAAAAACACAATGAATAATTAGTTACGAGCAACTTTTCCAATCAAAACATCTTCTGCCTCATCGGTAAAAACAAAAACAAAATCATCAATCTACGCGCAACCTATTGCCATTTAGACATTTATCCTAAATTCTGTTTCATTATAACTCATTTCTCCACGAAATTACATCCCATTCTTTCTTAATATCCGTTCCTGAATCACCCGTCACTCAGCTCGGTTCGAGGGGACGGGAGCCAAGAGCCCTGGACGGCGAGGGCGTCGTGAGGGGATATTACTCTCGAGGGAATGCTCCGCAAGACATTCCGAGCCAATAGTTCGAGGATTTGTTCTATTATCCATTCAATTTATTCGGAGGAACGCGTGTGTCTGACCGTTGCGCGCTATCGGCCAACGGTGACTTGGATCTTTAGATACTGAAAGGATTTGCACAAGGCGGATGAACCTTTAGGACTGCTCTGGTGTCTGGACTTTGTGCCTTGACGCAGTACTTCAGACTTGGATGAAGTTGGATCTTTCTTTATTAGAAGCTAGATGTTGCATTTTGTTTGAAATAACGGAATTTAATAAAAGTATTTTTTTGTACGACCACTTAGAAATCTGCTCATTGTATATTTGTTGTTGCTAGGGATATGAGGTACATTGCTAGCATCGAGCGAAATTAATTTGTTTTGTGAGTATTTCAATACAGGTCATTTCATTTCAGTGTAGGTGCCATTTCTAGGATACTTATATAGAATCGTCAAATATTGGAATGGTGAAAGCGGGACAAAATTATTATTAAAATTAAATTAATTAGGAAATAATATCGTGGTCGTAGAAAAGTATAGTGTACAACTCGCATGGAATGTTCATTTCTCACTTATGATTTGCAGCATTCGCCTTTGGCTCATGTTACATACTTTCATACTCGTAGGAAATAAGTACCATTCCATGCTTGTTGTACAATATACTATTAATAAATACATAATTGGCAATCGATTTATTTACAAAATTTTTATCTTTGAACTTGCCCATGGAACAGTTAGCGCAGTTGGAATGCATCCAAGAGGTTCTGGACTCGAACCCTGAACCTTCGGTCAAATTTTTCCTTTAAAGTTAAAAACATTTCATCATTAGATTTACCCATTTAGGATTTTTGAAAATAGGGGCATTTGATTGTTGGCCCACTGAATTTTACCTGTTATCCTATTCCACTATGTATAACTCCGATTTCAATTATTCTTTTTTTCCACCCTTAAAGGTAGAAAAATCGGTAGCCACAAAAAAAAAAAAATAAACAGACGAAAGAAGAAACTGAACAGCGAAGAATAAAATAAACCTTTTTAGTCTGAAAAATTATGCTCCTGAACTAATGTAACTAACTGTGAGTCTGCGATCGTTGATTGTTTGTTTGGCGCCAACTCAAAATTAGTTAATTACTTTAGTTTAGGATCTTAGTTATTAAGACTAAAAAGGTTTATATAATTTTTCACTTATTAGTTTCTTTTTTACATACATACATACATACATACATAACGCTATGTCCCACTTAGTGGGGTAGCACGAACCCAGAAACACAGTCAACCAACAATCAATCTCCTCCTTACATTCCTATCCTGACACACCACTTTCGCCTCGTCCACATTCATAGTGCGATTCATACATGCTCGTTTATTCTTCACACTCGGAATCATTCGTTCACGCAACAAACCATCAATCATACCCAACCAGTTATTTCTCGGACGCAAACGTTCACCTTCAATCTCACCCACATATATTAGTTTCACCAACCTTCATTCGACATTCGCTCAACATGTCCAAACCACCTCAACTGACTCACTCCCACTTTCTTAACAACACTCCTCTCAATCTCACACTCATCATCATCATCTTTTTTCGTCGGTTTAATTTTTTGTTAAAAAGTTTATATTAACAAAAAAATATTATTAGTACTTGTAGTTAACGAGAAGCAAATTCAAATTAAATTTCTCAGCATTTTTCAGGCAATTTTCGGCCGGATATCAGGCTGTCTGGCTTATAGGGTGGCCGGATATTCGGTATCCGGTATCCGGCCCAAAAACTATCCATTTCATCTCTATTAATATATAATTAGAAACTATATTTACATTTACCTGTAAAATATATAGTACTCGTACAAAAATTGAAGGAATGATACATGACAAAATAATATAAATCAATATCAACGTCAAATTTTGACAGATAAAAATTTTTAAAAAATTTTATGTAACTGGATTACAATATCTTGTTTTATTTATGATATCTGGAACCAAAATGGCGGACGAGAATACTCACATATTCTAGTACCTTACTTCAGTATCAATTTCGGAAAAGTATAATTATTTGTGAAAAAAGATGTTTTTGAACCTCAGATCTTTCTAGTTATAATATTTATGCACGTAGTTTGAAAGCAGTACACTTTACAAGGCTGCGAAATAATTGATATTGCTTGATGACTTGTCGGCTTTCATTATCTGCACCATTTATATTTTATTATTTGACTAGGTGATTAAAGAGAATTATTTAATAACATGGTAATAATACGTATCCTATAATAATTTAGCCGATTTATTTTAAATGTAATGTATTGCAATATATCCATTTTGAGTGTGGTACTCTACTTTTGCAGATCTAGGTAAAAGTAAGTGATATATTTTTGTATGACTTTTAAGTTACAAAAAGTATGAAATTTGTAAACTTTTCTGTTTGTTTACACATAAAAACTAAAACTATTGCTGGGAATATTCTGATGATATTAGGAATGTAAAACATTTTAAAGATATGGCAAATGACTAAAACATTGACTTGTTACAGCGGTAATACCAGACTTTTTCGTGTGAGTATTAAAATTGAGACTGAAACAGATTCACGAAGGTCCTTCAAAAGTGCATAGTACCCTATTATTTTGTTGTGTAATATGGGTACAATCAAATAAATGATTCTTTTATACATTTTCCCATATTCAAATTTGTATTCTTGCCCTACACGGCAATCTTAAATGTGTAAAGTTCAGGAAAATGTATTATGAAAGCTTAGCTAATTGAATGTAAGTCTAATATCTTAAAACATTTTGCGTGCTCCCGCCTCGGCGAGTTGTTAATGATACGACATTACTTCAATTTAGATCGCTGCGTTACAAACTGAGAAGTCCGTAACAACGATGTTTTACAAGTAATTGAAAATTTAACAGCGGAGTAGTTAAATTTTACGATGAAGCTACGCAGTTTCGGCTGGAGTTCAAGATAAGAATATCCGGTGAATAAGTACCTTTTTAAAGCTATACTCCGCTACTCTGCATTTGAAATGTGATTAGAAACTAATGGAGTACATTTGTAGATACAGTAAATTACGATGCCTTCTCGAAACATTGATAGCCTGATCAATTGATCTGAATAAATTATTGTACAGTTTTATGATTAATTGAATTAGATAAATTTTATACCACTTTCTAGTAGGATTAAGGGCACATTTGAAAACCTAACTTGTCGTAACAACCGCAGTACTTAAAGGACTTATTTTATCTCTTCCAGCAAAATCATCTGGCGCACTAGAATGTACTTTCAGAAGAAAGTTTTTCTCACGTCTTGAGTTGTCGGCGGCAAATCGTTGAACTCAAATAAAATTGCGCGTATGAGGAAACAAAACTTCATAATTTTTGAACAAACTACACAATTTACAATAATAATTCTTACACAGAATTTTAGATTATAAAGTCTTGATTGTCGTAAGCTAAAATTTCTTTATATATTTCATACATTCGTCATAAGACTACTTACAAATTTCGCATTTTTCTACTATATATTTTTGTTTATTTTGCAAAGCAGATAATGTTTTACAATGATTATTTCACTCATTACAAATTTGACCAATCAGAATGTCTCATTTTCCATTGTTGTGCATTTTAGATAAGTGAATAAACAGCACCATGCTGTTTATTCGCGAGTAAATTGAAGCTAGCTTTTATATGCAAATTTTGGACATTTTGAAGGCATATTTAGCCGGATAATTAGTTGCAGAAGCAAGATACTTACATGTTTTTTACCTTTACTGGTATTCTATATCTTTAAACATGCTGAATTATTCAATTCAAGCTATTTTTATTTACAAATTTTTGACATTTATTTGACAAGTAAAAAGAAAAACAAACAATTTGCTATAGTTACACTATAACAATAAAATTTTTTGGTGCCTTTTGCTTATGTGTGTACCAATTTATTTATGTGAAAATGTGTCAAAATCAACGTTTTAGTACAATTTCATCGGCAAGTATTAAAGTTTATGCTATGAATTCATGAAATAATCTTGACATATACCCCTCGTGCTAAAGAATTTAATCGATTAAATTTGATGTCTAGCTTATTTATAAAATTTTGCTTTTAAAAAAGTGTTATCGTACATAATAATTTAAGATAAAATCCCTCGACCTGCGGTCTCGGTATTTTTTCAAATTATTATGTACTCAAACACTTTTTAAGCAAAATTTTATGCATAAGCTAGACATGTCAAATTTATTCGATTAAATTCTTAGCACTCGTGATATAACTATTGATTATTTTTTTAGCTTAGAGCAATTTAGAAACCCTAATGATTTCATTTTTGTATCATACATATAATGACATAATCCCAAATTGTTTAAAATTATGAAGTTATAGAGGCATAAAAATAGCAAGTTTTCCGCATTTCAAACGCGCCCTTAAGTTTTGCTCTTTTAACTAGGAAAATTAGTAGTACGTTTTGTTTATAAATTGTTTTTATGATATTATAGCTATTTGTATATTTAGAGCGCAAAGTTATTTTTGGTCGTTCAAACAAATATTGAAACGTGTGTCGTGTGAGAGCGACATAAATACTTTGCGCTCGAATTGTACACAATATTTTCCGACGACTAATTATAAAAAGAAAAATATTTTCTAATTTCATTAAAATAAATGTATATATGACATTCCTGCCATAGATTGATATAGCTATTCTTTTATTTCGTATCCATAATGATGAATTAGTAAAAAAAGAAAAACCAAAGTTTTGTCGCTCGTTGCTCTAGGAGACAAACGACAAATATTTTGTCGCTTGTTGCTATTGGAGACGAGCGGCAAAATAAAATTCCTCAGAAAACATCAACTTTGCGCTGATAAATGCAAGCGACTAAGGCAACTTCCGCAGTCGTCGGAAAATATATAATTTTTTTTTGTAAGCAGTCTTAATTGCTGAGGTTATATTCCTCCTCGGTACCTTGTTTTCGGTGGTGTAAAATAGGCGCTTTTCAGACAGCATGCATACATTTTGAATGAAGCTATGGTTTCCATGAATGAAATGGTTTAACATATAATAGAAAACCAAATTGTCCATGTATCTCTTGTTATTTAATTTCTCGTAAACTTGAAATAATTTATCAATTTTTAAAATATTGCTGAGGTTATATGCCTCCTCGGTACCTCGTTTTTGCTGGTGTGACAACAGCACGTAGTGTTCGCTGATATGGGTTTTCGCAAAGCGGTCACCTATCCAACTACTGACCGCGGCCAGTGGCTCTTAAGTTGCGTTATCGAATGAACCGGCTTCAACGCTACATGCCGTGACCGTTGCATATTTATTTATTTAATTATTTATAAGATAATTAATTTAAAAAAATACTTTTGACTGTTTCTAAATGAATGTCCTATAATCTCTAGAGAACTTAAAGTCGAATCAGCATCGGTTGAATACCCACGTTTCTCGTTTAAGCAAAAGGTTGCCATTCATCATTTATATCGACATTTTATGCAAATTATAACAATCTAGGGCTTTTCCTAAAGCCTAACTAAGCATACATGTCAAAATAATCTTTGTTTATTGATAAAAGTAGAATTGTATTGTACCTATTTCTACGATAGTACAATGAGGCAATAATTTAAAGTTTATGTACAACGTCATATTAATTTCCTTCTTAATGATGTAAATAATGAGAGGACATAAGCATTACTCATTATCGCACATCACGCCATTTGTTCATTTTTGGGAAAGCCATACTAAACAAATCTAGAAAAGTGTGTATAATGCAATTTTAAATGCTGTTGAACAAAATAAATGACGACAAAATAATGATATAATGAAAATCAAAATCGGAGTGATGACTTCAAATTTACACAATTATCAAAATGACAATTCAAATGCATTGAGGAAAACCAAATAAAGCTATTGAAACATTGATTATGTTATCAATGAAATTTTCATTTTACAATATCCAATGTATAAAATTTTAGATTCAAGTTTTAGCACTTTAAAATTAATTATATTCAAGTGAAGATATAGTTGACAAAGACTCGTATATTGTATTAATTTTTAGGAATAATTAAATTATGTAGGAAATAGAAATGACAAAGATCTTATTTGATTATCGTGTACATCAGTAGAAATAAACAAAAGGAGATGGAAATTTTGAAAACAAAGGCAAAATACTCATAGGTTTGATAATTCCAGAAACACGAGAGATAAGAATTAATTAAAGTCATTTCCTGTTTCCAGCAAAGCAACCCCGGAAAATTATATTAATATATTTTATTTATTTATTACACATAACCATATAACAGCATAAGGTAAAGATCGTTCCAGACAAACAAAATATTCTAAAAAAACAAGATTTTAACTGAAGATAAAAAATGAGAGGTTACCGAACGATAATAAGTCCAATGACAATGACAAAAAAAATTAAAGAATAATAGAACGAAAAATAAGAAGAATAACATAAGGAACAATAACGATATCAGCAAATGATTACAGTATAAGAATGAACTATGAAATAAAACAAGAGTTGAACAAGAAAACATTGTAAAAAAAGCAACAGAAATTCAGATGGCTTGGAGATACCGGGCATAAAATTGAAATGTGTGACATAGGGATTTAAATGCTATATTTTTTATATTGCTGTACATTTTTACCTATTGGACAATACAATGAAATTTATGTACCTTATGGTTAATTAAGCTTTCTACCGCTAGTTCGCGTTTTTAAATTTGAATGACTTCACAGAAAAAGTGTAAATACCCATCTGGTTACTTAAATATTAGTATTTCTTGTATCAATCAAATTATACTGAATAATTATTAGGAAAATTGTAACACGGTCATGGAAAATTAGACAAAAACAAAAAATATTTGACATTTCAAAAGCAGGTTAAAATTAATTTATTTATGGAACAGAAAGAAATTCGCGATTATATCATACAATCTTCTACGAAATAATACAACACTGTAATAAATAATTCTAAATCTGTTTTCTAAGAAGTCAAACAATTTGCATTTTTTTTAAATTTTCCATGGCTCTGATACAATTTTTCTAATACATATTAATTTTATTTTGCTTGATATATTGTGAAATAATAACATTTAGGTAAAAAATGAGCGTTTTTGTGTGCATTTTAAAATTCTGGACAACTTTTATATTTACACTCTTTTGTTTTAAATTGAATAGGCAAAAATTTACAAAAATATAAAAAAAATAATATAGAAATCCCAATATTCCAAATTTCATTTCTTCACTCCATATAGGTATGAAGAGTAGAAGAAAAAGATGTAATGAAATCAGTAGTAGAAATGAGACCAGAAGGAAGAAAAAGAGAAGGCAGACCCTGTTCAAAATGGCTAAAGGAAGTAAAAGAAAATTCAAAACCAGTATGAATTATAAACTGCCAAAGTAAAACAAAAGATTGGAATACGAGGAGAAATCTAACTACAAGGATGTAAAGAAAAAAAAAAGAGATTGATCCACTTCAATAAAGAAAATCTAGAAAGTTTTTCATAAGAAGCGGAGGTACCCTATAGAAGAACAGCATCAGACAAAAATGCGAAATATGTTCAATGTTGAAATTATATTTAAAGCAATTAAATAAGTTACATCGATTTTTCTAGAAATTAAAGATTGCACAAGAACCAGAAACCATTCCACGGTATTTAGAAACCCTGAACCAAAATAGTGTTAACAGAAAAAATTACAAAATTAGTTCAAATAAGAAAACAGCCGAGAAAACAGTACACTTGACGTTAGGAGAGCGTGCAGATGTAATTATTTCAAAGGAACCTCGAAAGCGCGTTTCCGGATCGTGTGTAGATTAATGTTCGCACAAAACCATCGGCTGGTAGACGTGCACGTTATACTATTATCACTACAATACAAACCCAGCATGTGTTTGTATTTTATAATTGTTACCATTGCTTCCGTTAGTTAAACCAATGTTGTACATTACAATCAGAATAATTTGTGTGGAAATTAAGCGTGTTATAATGTATTAATTATAGTGGTCTTGATGACTTGACAATGAGAATTCATTTGCTGAGAACAGACTGAATTTAGCTGCATGTTTGTGTACGAAGTTTGCGGAGGCACTACAAATATTTGCATTGGTTTTAGATAATTGTTTTCTACATATGATGTTCTAGAAAGATGCATAATTTCATTTCAACATTTATTCTAAAATATACTGTAAGGAAAAATCCTGACTCTTTTTTTTTAAGTTTAGAACTTTAATACGAAATAAAAGACACAAAAATCGTGTTAATGCCATGGTATTAGCTTTATTGTAAAAATAACTTTATGTTATTAGAGTTTAAATATGATCTATCAGTTGTCAATTAAAACTGACAGTCAGTGTTGCCAACATCGAAAAGTGAAGTTATCGTAAATAACACTCAAAATTATGTGTTATGTCCTCAATTTCGTCATCGGAATTAATTAGTTAATTCTTCTTGCAAATTTTGTTTCACGTTACGTCCAAATTTACTATAGTACGTCAATATATCTGCCAAAATTATCCTAATTGCACAATAATTATTTAACGGTTTCCAACACTGGGTTGCTCAAAATCGTTGTATAATGGGTTACTTTAGTGACGATTTCTGAGCTTTTAATGACGATTTTTGAACACTTTAGTACCGATTTCAAATAAACACTGGTTAATGGATACGTTTCTTGAAAGGTCTGGTGTTCGAATCCTGGCTAGGATATGGATATGTGTACTTTTCATTATCTATTTAAAAATACAAGTTTAAATCTTCGCAAAAAGTAATTTAGCAACTTCATAGTTGAAATATGAACCTACGCTGTAGTTTTTCATTTACGGACAGATAAAAATCAGTGTTGTGCATTTTATTATCATTACTTTATCGTCACTAGAAATACGACACTGATAATATAGCATTTTATGGACATTATGGTTGTAAATTTACATAAAACAATAACACGTAAGGGTATATTTATTATGATGAATTGATAACAATACAAGCGAAGTATTCAACATAAAATAAATTGCCAGTGAAACAATACGCAAATTGTTCTTGGAATATATTTTAAAATAAACGATTTTATTATAATCCTCTTGACAAAACCAGTGGAAGTATGATATAAGACTGGTTATATATTCCGAGCCAGCTGTTTTCCACATGTATAACAGAAAATATTTTCCTGATATATCTGTCACTAAAAATTATTTATTATTTTTAGAACGTACTCTTGGTTTTTCCCTTTTCGGTAATTAATTTAAAAATAAGTAATCAAATAGAATTGTTAGTGTTGCTAAATTTATAAATATTGATAAAATATATGCCAAACTAATTGCTATAAACGAAATCTGTTACCAAATTTAATTTATATATATATATATATATATATATATATATATATATATATATATACAAACAAAAAATAAAATAGTCGATCTTAAAATATTTTTACAGCAACTAGGTACAAGTTTGATTTTTTACTTGCCAAAAAATAATAAAAAAATTATTCAAACCTTTGGGCAGGCGTAGATAAAATATTGTATAATACACGTGTGAAAAAGCATTATTAAATTACTTATGTGATTACACAACTCGGTTAGCGCCTCGTGCAAATTTCACATGCGTATTTTAATAATGCTCTAATCCCACTTATATAGTAAATATCTATTACTTTGTGTGATTAATTATTAAATTAAATCTATTAATTATTAAATTAAATCTATTATTAAATTAATTTCTTGTTGATAGCTTTTGTTATATGCTCAATTATTTTGTGTTAATTTCTTAATTCCGTCTGTGTATACTAATTCTTGTTTTGGTCTGTAACTGGGTCCTTAATCCAGTTGATTTTACATGCTAAGTAAATGTATTTAGAAAAATAGGATTACCATATTAAAAATTATCAAAAGCTTTGCAAAAAAAGCGCGATCTATGCATTCGATTTGTTCTAAATATCTCTTTCGGCCTTTAGGGAAAATAATTGAATTAACTTAAAGGGCGCTTGTGGGCGCCGCCCTTTGAGGATCATTTACCAGTTCGGCGCTTATGTAACCCCACTCCTTCCTGGTAAACAGTCACATGGAGCGGTGCGGCGGGGAAATGTCAGCGCTCCTGGCGCCCACACGGCCGCGACCTGAACTACATCGCCGTGTGCTTCGCGTTAAGATATTAATTACGGCAGTACGGCCCTGGAGACCGCAGGTGTCACGTGCTCTCCAAGATTTAATATTGAAATTTTAATATAACAAGAGTCAAATTTCAAATTATGAAGTACATTATGTTCTAACAAGCCGTTAATGTGTTTTTAATTAAATTACATTATGTTGTCCCTGATTTTAGTGCCTCTAATATGCTCCTGAAAGAAGCACTTTCAAATCAACGCCATAAAATAATATTCGTTTTATTCTGTTATTCGCAAAAAATATTACCATTAGATAGATTGTTGTCATATCAATAACGCGACTTGTAATAAGTTTCATTTACATAATACGTCTTTATTATTATTAATATAAATACAATACATACACAAAGTTACGCTATATCCCACTCAGTGGGGTAGCGCAAACGCTGAAACACAAACAATCTCCTCCAAAAATCTCTATCCTTTCGCCTCGTCCAAATTTATAGTGCGATTCAAAATGCTCGTCTATTCTTCACACTCAGAATCATTCGTTCTTACAACAAACCATCAATCATACCCAGTGGCGGATTTCCTATTAGGCTAAATAGGCTGAAGCCTACGGCGGCAAATTTTTAACGGCGGCATATTTTTGGATTTATAATTCTAATAAAGTTTAATATTTTTTACATTCTATTTTCTGCGTTTTGTATAAAATTTTAGATTTATTTCAGATGCGTTACCTCAGTAAATATTCGTAGATAACAGGCGAATTACAAAGTACACGGCTTCTAGAGAGGCTTAAAATGTGCTAAAAATCTTACCCTTCTGAAAAAAAATAGGCAGGGGCGGATTTTGACCCACACAGTAAAAAAATTATAGTCAAAATTGACAAAATTTTAACAAAATTTTTAGTCACAGATGATTTGTGTATTTCGTAAATAAATATGTTTGTGAATATGGTAATTATTAAAATTTATTTTTATGTGCTTTTGACTAAATATTTTAGTAATTATATTAAAGCAGAACAATAAAACATAGTTATTATAACAAATTAAGTTGTTATAAAGGATACAAACTTTTTCTACGACCACTTAGAAATCTGCTCATTGTATGTTTGTTGTTGATAACAGGGATATGAGGTACATTGCAAGCATCATGCGAAATGAATTTGTTTTGTGAGTATTTCAATACAGGTGCCATTGTTAGGATACTTAATTAGAATTGAAAAATATTGAAATGATGAAAGCGGGACAAATTTATTATTAAAATTAAATGAATTAGGAAATAATATCCTTTGTCGAAAAAAGTATAGTGTACAACTAAGATGGAATGTCCATTTCATACTAGTATGAAAATCAAACTTTCATACTCGTAGGATATGAGGGCCATTCCATGCTCGTTGTACAATATACTATTCTTTAACAATTTCAAATTTCAAGTTAGCTAAATTTGCTTGTTATTATTGACGAGTCTATTTCTTAAATTTTATAAATCCAGCAAATAAATATAAACATCAATTTTTCTTGTTAAAAATTCAGAATTAACTAAATTTTAATTTAACATATTGTCACATTTTTCAATATTTTTAATGTAACACAATATATTTGTCAATATTTACAAAAATTACTTAACAACCCCAAATCAAATTTTTTGCTATGTAGGTTAAAGAGGCAATTGATACGAAATATTTATATACATGTATTAAATATATTTTATGTTTTAATGTATGGGCTCGAAATAAAGATTTTGCCTGTGACCCAAAAGAGTTCAAATGCGCCCATGAGAATAGGCGGCAAAATATTTCAGCCTACCGGCGGCAAAATCGTAAATCCGCCACTGATCATACCTAACCACTTATTTGTGGGATGCCCAATCGTTCATACTCAATTTCATTTGCATATATTAGTTTCATTATCCTTTCATTCTATATTCACTTTAACTGATTCCACTCCCATTTTCTTAACAATATTCTTCTCAATCTCATATTCCAATGTATTCCGGACACGATCACGTCTCATATAGACACTTCCACAGCAGTTATATGTCGTTCATGCTTATTCATCCACATCCAACATTCAGAATCATACATCAATAGCACACCATTATAAACCCTCAATCGAGCATCTCTAGATACATTCACATTTCGAGCAAATGTATCCGGAGTACCCAATACCTTGCACCTTTTAGACAATCGCGTTTTAATCCCTCGGTCAATACGTCTATCTATTGAAAACATACTTCTCAAATATACAAATTTATTAGCTTGATTACAATCAGTCACTGAATCATTCTTTTCAAAAATCAACACTTTACACTTATCGACTTTCAATAACATTTATTACCAGATAAAATTATGGTTTATTTACATATTCAATATTGTTTCTTTAAATTTCACTGTAAAATACAAGCAGCAAATTATTTAGGAGTATATAATTATCAATTGCAATTCAAAAGAAATTAAATTTTAATATCGAAGAAACTTAGTTTAAAAAAAACATAAATGTCCTACTTCCTCTTCACAGTCCTTGCATGTACAATAATTACAAAGATATAATTTCATTCAAAATGTACAGTATGAAGTATAGAATGATGATACCTTTTATTTGGTGAAATAAAGCCTAACCAGCAATATCTTTAAAGAGTTTAAAGCGTAGAAATCAGCGATATAATTTAGAAACCTGCTGGCTGCAGCAAAGGAAATTCGGAAATGTACATTTTCTGTTCCGTTCAGTCATCGGAAGTGCGGACTTTAAATGCGAAATTTAGTCAAATCAGCAGAGTACAGGCCACAGAACAGAATGTTACAAAAGCTTCCAAGTTCCGAGTCAGCAGTGGGTATGAACAATTGAACTACGACCACAATGGATTCACCATTGCCGTAGGATCCACCAAACAGATCACTTTGTAACTGCAGCATAATCAAGCTCTCATAAAATTGTGGAATTTTACTACCGTTTATTCTGAATCAAATAATATGTGCAAATAGTAACAATGAAATTTCTACAAGTATAATATAACAACACCTTGTTTCTGCTTTGTGTTTATTGCATTCTTCTTTCTTGATGTATTGACATCGTTTATTATTGTTTCTTAGGATGGAAAATTATATTCATACGAATGGGGTCTTTCACCATTTTTTTATTATTTTTTTTATGAAACTTTATCTATATGGAAGACTATCTACACTTTTAAAAAGTCTTAATTGTTATTCATTAAGCCACAATGATTTTTTTTAAATGTTGTGACGTCATAGTAGAGGTGTTGCTGGATCTAAAGTAACCCATTATACGATGATAACAATTAAGACTTTTTAAAAGTGTAGATAGTTTCATAAAAAAAATGGTGAAAGACCCCATTCTAAGTATAGGTATGAAAATTAGAAGAGTATATATGAATTGTGAGACATTTTCTCTTTTCCTTTTTTCCACTGACCATTTTTCAACTATTTTCTTTTTTATTTTGCAATAAATCACAATATGCAGTGTTTTCAATTTATAGGAAGACTATCTCGAAAACTACACATCGGATCAAAACTAAAATTTGTTCGTCTCGGGGGAGGAGCGGGCGGTCATACAATGATACTAAACTCGACCTCCCTACCACCCATTTCCTGTGGAGTGGGGAGTAACGGATAAAAAACTTAAGTAGGGACCCCAGATTTTTTAGTGCAGATTTGCATTCTCCAGGTTTGCATGAAAACGAAGCAAACTTGAAAAATGAAAACTAGTGAAATGAAATAAGCTAGTGGAAAAAAAGAACTATGGGAAACAGTTGTCAGTGGTAAAAAAGCCATAAGAAGAAGTTATGAGTTGAAAAAAACTAATGGAAAAAATCCAGTGGAAAAAATTGAATGGAAAAAGTGTATAATCGAATCGCACTATGAATGTGGATAAAGCAAAAGTGGTTTGCGAAGGTACTAATATTTGGAAACGACTGATTGTTGGTTGATTGTGTGTTAGAAGAAGATACACTTTAGTTAGCAATTCCGGATGACTGTTTGCGTCAGGTTATTAAAGGTGTGAAAGAGTAATACCAAAGATAATGTAAAGGTTACCAATTCTTAATGTATCAGCCACAAAATGACCTAGTGAAAGGATTTCCTTTGATAAGATTTCCTAGAAAAAATCGCCACAATTAGTGGGACAGATTTCTATCCGGAATGAAATCTCATTATGAGGCATTTGTTCAAAACGAAGCACGAGAACTTTTGTCAAGAGCTTTGGCATGATAAAAGAAAAAGCGAACCTTTGAAAGATGAAAACTTCACAATTTATTGGAATTTTCAGCTTTCGTTTTCCTACTTAACTTTAAACGAATTTTTCCCGGTTTAATGAGGAAATATTTTTAGGGATTCAAGTGAAATTTAGCCTACATAATTTTTAGGCATCACAAATTGTTGCAGACTAGGGCTACTCAGTAATTAAAATTACCTCTTATAATTAGCAATTGGGTGGAGTATATACCGATTTTAAATAAATTATATTTAGAATTACCACTACCATTAATAGAAGTGACATCTATTGATATATTTTTAATGTAATTCAATATCATTTCAGTAATATCATACGGAACAAAATTGCTTGCTACAATAGCAATATTTATCTTACGTATAGTGATAGCACTTTATATATTCTTACTGTAACAATATGTATATATTTATTTCTCAGCAATAATACATATTTATCATAATTAAATATCTTGCTTGAAAGAGCAATATTAGTTGATTTGAATACATGTTATATTCTTAACACTATATCATATTTTAGACAACATGATTTGTAGTATTTTGAAAAAATTAAATATTAATTAGAACGAACTGACATCAAAACATTTATTTTCATTATGAAAAAATAACAACAACAACAATATCATAATCAATAAATATGTTGCCTAATGCCTAAAAAATTGAATAACAATAACAATTTTAAAATAAATAATAACATAAAAATCGTAACACCACAGATCTAGATATATGTATACTGTAACAATATTAGATTATTAGAAAAACAAAACATAAATATTTAGATTGTTGAAACAGCAATCGAAAATAATATCAAATTACTAATATAAATAAAAATACTGTTATTGTAAATATCTAACAGGCAGATTCATCAAAGGGATTAGCGTTAACTCCATTTTTTCAATCATCTGTAGTTTCGTTTCTAAATTAATTATATTATCAAAATGTGTCAAATTTTGTACTAACCAATCTTGATTATAACCTTAGTTAAAATAATTATGTTCTGAGATTGGAGAATGAAGTTACAAGTAATAATAAAAATGGAGTTAGCGCTAATCCCTTTGATGAATCTGCCTGTAAATTGCTATCACTATACGTTCGATAAATATTGCTATTGCAGCAATCCTTTTTTTTTCCGAGCAATAAATGTAATTATAAATAAAAAGTTATTTATTGTATAAACTATATAATTTATGAAAGGATGCGATGGTCGATTGATGCAGAAAGTTGGGAAGAATCAAAAAACGCAGTAGCAGTAAAAATTTATTTAACAAATCTATGCCAACGTTTCGATAGCAATAAAGGTAATTAAAATGATCTAAGTGGAAAAATTCCTTCGTTCAGCACCAGATTTTCAGAACCATACATCAATGTAGGCACTAACACATTATACGTCGTTCATGCTTCTTCATCCACACCCAACATTCAGAACGATATATTAATGTAGGCACTAACACACTATTATAAACACTCAATCGAGCATCTCTAGATATATTCACGTTTCGAATAAATGTACCCAGAGCACCCAATACCTTGCACCCTGTAGACACGCGCCTTTTCAATCTCACGGTCAATACGGCCATCCCTCGAAAACATACTACCCAAATATACTAATTCAATCACTTGTTCCAGTCTCACACTTTTTACTGAAACATTACAACCAGTCAGCAAATCATTCTTCTCAAACATCAACGCTTTACATTTATCGACATTCAATAGCAGATTTAAACCTTTACCTACTTCATTTATGCACACAATCATTCTTCTCAATTACTCCTCAGTTTCACCCAACAAAACCACGTTGTACAGTTAAGATGGCAAATGTTTTGATAGAGAGTATATTGAATTCTTATGTGTAATGTTCTTCAAGTTTTAATTCTTCATATCAGCAAAGCAAAAGTATAGTAGGATACAATTTTGTTTTAAAATGTTTGTGAAATGCTTCCATTCACGCATTTGGGTTTGCTATTGATATGCGCTTTGATTATTAATAAAAGTACTCAATTGTATTATTTCGTTCCTGAAATAGCCGCTCTATTAACAATTTAAATTGAATTACGAGTACCTTTTAACTCCAATGAGAAAAAAGTACAAAAAAGCAGGTGTTGTCGAAGCAGTGCTCTTTGGGTCAGATTAGAATTGAAGATTTTAATTAATAACTATACTTCAAAATCCATTACCGGTGGTCAAAGGACGTTATTGTCGAGACTCAATCATGTGAAAGAATCCGCACCAGTGGACAGTACGGGCCAATGATCACGCAGGTAATACAGGTATCTGCCTCTACCTTCGACAGCGCCTATGTCAAGTGTCCTGTTATCGGAACTAAAAATATTCAATCAATCTATTTTTATTAATTTGTTTTTCGCGAGTGATGTACTCGCCTGTCAGCGAGAAGCTGTATAAAAGTTAAATCATTCATTGAATGGCTGCTCTATTTTCATTCTTTTTTTCAGGTTTGTTATATTTGTACAATCGATTTCATTTTTACTTTCTTATACAAAGTATAAGGAAGTATTGGAATCACGAAAAAATTGCAGACGAGATTTTTGCGGAAATACATATTTTGACGTCTACTGAATCCGTTAAGACCAATTTCTCAATGATGTCTGTGTGTGAGGATGGATGGATGGATGGATGGATGTCCGTGTGCGCAATATCTCATGAACTAGACAAGATATGTGAACGAAACTTGGAATTTATAAGTTTTATGAAACAATGAAGAACTGAGTTGTTTTGAATGAAATTGAACAAGCGGAAGAGGAACTTTACTGGACACAGAAAACAATAAATTCAATTTTTTTCAAAAATGGAATAAGCTTAGAGAAAAAGTTTCAAATAAAAGATGTTAGCAATAATATTTGGAATATAAAATGTTATTTGCACTTTTCTTGTACATGCATCTAATTTTGAGCAAAACTAAATTATATATTCAAGAATATATTTCAATAATTACAATGGGAAAAAAACGAAAACATTTTTAATATTTATGTGTCAAACGTGTCAAATAATTGTGGTGTCAAAAATATGTGTCCTGTGAAACATTATAAATGTAAGTAATATTTGTATTATTAGTTAGAAAGTTTTGCTGACTAGATATTAATAGATTTCTATTTTAAAATAAAGTCATACGCAAGGAACAAGTCATACGTGTTCAGTTGGTTTTATTTGTATAAGAAAGTAGTGTGGTGCCCACACCAGATTTTGTTTGCTTCTTTAGACAAAACTGAATTATATGTTTAATAAACTAATTTTAGTTGCTATGGGAACAAACAAATAAAAAAAAACAGTAATTATTAATCATTCAATACAGATTCACATACCGATAGAAAACTCACGGAGTATCCTTTTAAAATTGTAATATTTTTTTATTACATTTCTTTATAATATAATCGCTAAGAAACCCATTGTAGCAGAGTGCATCGTCAGATCTCTAATATTTTTCGAGATACGTCGATTTTTGGTATTTTTCGAAGTGCAACTTTAAGGGCCTGTAATTCAAAAACTACACGAGATATCTAAAAATTCTCTCCAGTTTAACGTTTCTGGTGCCTTATATAACAAATTAGCAAATTTTTAAAATTTTGAATTTTTTTTTAATTCTTGTTCAAAATTTTGTTCGGCGATAACTCGACAAATATTAAAGATACAGATTTGTAGTGTTCACCAATCAATTCAGCTCGTCGAAATACATAAGTATGCAAAGTTTTATAAAAATCGCTTTACGGGATGGAAAGTTTAGAGCAAAAAGCCTGAAAATGGAGTTTTTTGCCCAAAAAATCAAGTACTACCCCTTGACGTTTGGGCTGAATTTGGCCATTTTCAGACATTTTGCTCTAACATTTCAACCGGTTGTCCGAATTTTCTGAAATTTTCAGGGTTTATGTTTTTCGTCGAGCTGAATCGATTGGTGAACACTGCAAGTCTGTATCTTTCATATTTGTCGAGATATCTCCAATCGAAATTTTGAAAAAAATTCAAAAAAATTTCAAAATTTTCAAAATTTACTAATTTATTATAAATGCCACGAAAAACACAAAACTGGAGATATTTTTCGATATCTTGTATAGTTTTCGAGTTACAGCCCCTTAAAGTTGCTCTTCGGAAAATATAAAATATCGTCATATCTCGAAAAATATTAGAGATATGACGATGCGCTCTGCTGCAATGGGTTTCCTGGCGCGAAAATTATAAAGAAATGTAATAAAAAAAAATTACAATTTTAAGTCATTTTTGGGGAAATTTCCGTATTTTGAAAATTTTACAATTCGCCATATTTCGATAAATATAAGACATATTACGATGTGTACTACAGTAATGAGTTTGTTTAAGTTTAAATTATACATAAGTAATAAATTTCAAGTTAAGTTTGGAGTAGTATTTAATTTATTTTCTAGTAAACAATTTAATAGTACTAACCTTTTGATACTTATTATACGTTTCTTTTTAAAATCAAATAATTTTCTCAATTGAAATAATTAAATCTGCTTAACACATTAACGCCCAGAATTTGTAATTTTTATTAAATTGTTGTAGTTGTCAATATTGTTCAAATTTCTTTATTGTAATATTAATGAACTATAGGTGGGAAGTAAAAGGGTGCAAATATCAGGAATCACTCTGTTAACTTGAAAGTACTCCTTGATTATTTGAGTTTCAAACTACAAGTAAACAGCATAAACTTATGAAGCTTTCTAAAAATCGTTGAAACATGACCCCACATCCATATTACCCAGTAAACTTTGAAAGCAGATGCACCATTAGAGTTACTTAAACATCTCGACAACTCAACTAGGTGCTCGTTAATTTTCTCAGCGACTAAACAACAGGAAGTCAGGAAGAGACACTCGTACAAACTCCTGCAACTTTCTTTTCCGGCGGTGTCGGTCTGAGCGCAGTCGCCACTTCGTGCAGCGTTAATCACAAGCTTCATTTCGCGACGCGAGGGCTTATATTTGCATACAAATGCACAAAGTTACGTGCGGTGCAAAGATGCGATCCCTATGCGATCATGGTGGCTGATTTATAGCTGTACTCATGAACAAGAGGCTCAGCTCCACCTCGAGGGTATAATCCGTTTTTCGAGCTATGGGGTTGACGCTTGAAGGAGCGTCACTGCAGGATATTAACAAGGAGTTAACCTAATGTTTCAGAAGTAGTACATATTACATGTTTATAATAACAAATATGTATTGGAAAATTTACAGTTTTATTGTTTAAAATAGATTATGAGATCCTTAGTTTGAATCTTACAGTTTTGTTTCTACCTAATTAATTGGGGCGGTGACTTGACGGCTGGTAGCCACATTAACGCGTAAAAATATATCAATAGGTAAATAGTGTGATGATAATTTTATTTACGTTCGACTGTACTTTAATTAATTTTTTTATTACTAATGCCCACTCAATTTTATTAAGTTCCACTTACCTTAAGCGGTAGATGAACTACGACTCAATAATTTTACGTGAGTAAGTTTGACAGATTGTTAATTTTACAAATTCCCCAAAAACCGTTGCACAAAATTCAATTTTGTAGCATTGTTTTTGAGAAAAACAGTGTCACAAAATTGACTTTGTATACGTGAAATAGGAAATAGTATATTGAACAACTAGTATTACAATGACTTTTTTTGTAAGTAATACGAGTATAGTTTGCGTAAATGAGCCGCAGGCGAGTTACGCAAAATACGAGTATTACAATTAGGCATTGTAACACGAGTTGTTCATACTACTTTTCCTATTTCACGTTCATAAATTCAATAAAAATAAAAATTAAATTAAATTGTACGGCTTGTTTAATATACCACTGGTCACCAAGGGGCTTTGCCCGCGGGGCCTATCGGGTCCCAGGCCGCAACCCCTACGCAGGGGCTCCGATTTAATAATTTTACGTGAGCAATGACAATCCCAAGTTTGGCAGAATGTTAATTTTACAAATAATAAATTCCCCAAAAACCGTTGCACAAAATTCAATTTTGTAGCATTGTTTTTGAGATAAACAGTGTCACAAAATTGACTTTGTGTACATGAAATAGGAAAAGTTATTTACTACATTGAGGCAAATAATAAATACATATTAAAATAATGACATATGTTTCCTAAATTTCGTTATTAAAACAATAACTTTACATTAAAACAACCTCTACCGGATAATGGAGACTGTGAAACATGAAATTTTCAGTTCGTTTTCCATAGAAAACTAACTAATAAAATATCCTTTGTGTGATCTCCGCTTTTAACATCTTTGTAATTGTAAAACTCAAGCCAAATTAATTTCATACGTCAAGAAACGCTCTATACACACTAAGAAAAATTCATCTTTCAAATGCATGAGAAACATTGTTTTCTTGTATCACTTGTTCCATTGGGAACATTAAAAATACGCACAAAGAAAAATAACAGAATAATTTCTTTGCTGTGTTATAAAATACAGCATACAATTTAAATGTCAAATAATTGAACCTCTGTAAATAGTTTGCCTACAAAGTTCAAGTTTTATATTTAACAATAGTGGTATAAAAGTTTGAAGTTGTGTTATTCATGAAAAAAAGTAAAAGAAAACTTGTGACGTGCAAGTTTTTATTTACGTACACGTACAATATCGGAAAAAATTGATTGAAAGTTTTTATAACAATGATAATTTAAAAATCTTGTTTTTAATGCCTTATGATATTTTAATCATATTCAATACGGTAATAGAGTACTGTAGAATTTACTAAAATATATGGTAAACTGAGGATATAAGATGCATTTTCTGAAAATTTATGAGACTTTTTGGTAAACACTGCTAATAATCTTGATTAGTTTCTTAAGAATTATGAAATTATCGAATAGTTCGGTAAATTCTACGGTACATTTTTCGTTTTTAGAAATATTAGAATTTCTGATATACAAATAAGTTGTTCTTTGGTTTAACTTAAAACAAAACAAAATTCACGAAAACTATAATACAGAAATAAATAAGAGAAAGATCATTGATGAAGAAGATAAGTAAGTATTTAAGCTCGGAAATAGCACAGTATCCCTAACATTAATAAGATTCATTTATCAGTATATCCATTATCATAAAACGTGCTTGAATTTTAAGAGAATTTTTAAGGATATCTTCCCAAAGCTTCAAGTCGTTAATGAGCAAAATTGAAAGTGCAGCTACCAGAAAATGCACTTAGCTTGAAAGGCAATGTGAAGAGAATAATTTACTTATTTAATCGTAGATTTCACTTTGGGAAAGAATTACTATTTCCATTACAATTATATTGAATCACGAGGATTTGAGCTGTTTAAAATATAAACTCAGCATTTCAACCGCCTTATTTGATTTTACATCAAGTTCAATTAACGTTTATAAGCTCATACCACGCTGTTCAATGTCTCGAATCGATACGTAAAATATTTGAAATGCCGTAGAATTTAATAACGCTTTGACGTGCGCTAGTTTTTCTGTAGTTGAACAAGTATTTATTGCTGGTGTTGCAGTTACTAGCGATATCTAAAAGAGTGCAGAAAGTTCCACGTTCGGCGACAGGTAATGCACTTTATGCAGCCGCCTGTGAAGTGCGCATTGCACGATATGTGCTGCTGCATGTGCAGGGCCGCATTTGAAGATTTCCCAACTTTAATATTTTGTAATTATAATAAATAATTGACAAAGCATTCAACAGATGAATTAACGACAAAACATCTACACCACACGACGACGTAAATATGTATGTATATAATTATTTACGAACATCTTGACTTTACTGGACGTTCTAGTTACTTATGAATTTTTTTATTTTAGGGTGGTTTGGCCTTCTTGAGTAGACTTGGAATAAAAGGCTGGTGAAACTAAAGTGGACGAGATTTAAGATGAGCAAATATTTGCGTGTGTAAAGAATAAGTAGTCAGGTACGAATAGACATAAATACATATATAAATTTGGACGAGGAGAAAGTGGTGTGTTATTATAGGAGTGTTTGGAGGAGATTGTTTGAATTTCAGAATTCGTAATGTTATGTATGTTTTTTGATGTGTTGGGGAGATACATATCACCCATGATGAATTTCTCATTAGAACATTTGTAAATATGAAATATTATGAAGTGCTGTGTATTATGTAAGTATTGAAACTGTACTTACGTAGTTGCTCTGTCTATAATACGTAGAAATAAAAATGAACTTACCTGTAACAAAAGAAAAAAGAATTAGTACATATAAAACATTTAATACATAATTTTAATAATTGACGATGGAATTCTCAAAACAGAATAAGTATTAATTAAACTGATAATTTATATGAAACTTTATTCATAAAAAAAAATACACACTGTATTCAAATCTCAATACAATTTAATTTTTAAAGGTGTATTATTATTATTTAATGTTTAAGTATTAAATTAATATTTCGTTATAAATTTAAATTGTAATTAAACTAAATAATAAATTTTAAAATATTCAACATTTTTACTATATACCGAGTGTTGAATTTAAATGTAAAATATAGGGTCTTCCATTACATATATTTTTTTTATATTTCTGTAAATATTATACCATTTCACTTTACAAGTGAAAATGTAAATACAAAAGTTGTTCAAAATTTAAAGTTGCATGCAATAAGAACTATTTGATTAACTAACTATTAGTATTTTCCTGTACACCAAAAATTAAATATGTTTGACATTTCATAAAACAGTTTTATTTATTTAATTGACGGAAGAAATGGAAAGCAATGAATTCCCAATAAATTCCCGAAATAAATATTAATTTTATTTGATTGATATATTATTACATGCTTTTATAAATTCTGAACAACTTTTGTATTTACACCTGTGCTAAAAAATGAATAGATAAATAATTTGCAGCAATATTAAAAAAATAGCATTGAAATTCTTATACATCACATTTAATTTTACACCTGTTATACTTTTAACAAAAGAAAAAACATTTACTTAGATGACATTACTTTCAATACTATCAAACATTTAAATATCAAAGCTTACATTTATATCAATATTCAACAATTATAATCTGTTTTGAATACCTCATAAGCTTACAACAAATTTGTAACTATAAAGTTTGCTTAATTACAAATTAAAAGTAAGTTTATATTTAGTTACTCATTTTTAGTAGGTTCAAGAATATCTAAAAGTATTACACCATCAAAATATATTTAGCTATACCTGTTCCAATTCATCTGATCAAAACATCAAACTTTCCTAATGAAATAAATATAAGAGTATGTACTTATTAATTATTGAAAACAGCCTCAGAAAAATATTTAGTTTCCCCTGCATGTTGTAAGACCGGTACTGTGCATTTGCATGTGTACAAGTGTAGCGCGAGCCCAAACGACGTGCAGGAAATGGCATCAGCGTAAACGAGCAGCCATGCCTCTGGTTTGCGATAGAAACGCTGTCTAAGTGAATTTTGTCAAAATAAGTTTTCCCTTTGACGTATATGCTGCAGTATGGAAGTTGATTTAAATTCGTTGCGAAAGCTTCAGTGTTTGGCAATAAATATAATGCACAAAAATCTAAACTCGTATGAAATTCATGACATATAATAAAATTTAGATTGAAATTCAACTACCGTATTTCAATAACCCTACGAGTGTTTGTACCGAGAAGCGTTGTTAATATTTGTTGTATGAGTTTCATGAAACGTAGACCACATTTTGTATAAAATTTTAAAATATACCTTCAGCGGTTATCGACAGCAACTTAACGTAGGTTTCATAAAATTTTAAATAGGTATTTAATATTTATAGAAAGAGGAATTTCAATAATGATAAAATATTTTGTAAAATAATTTTCTATTCAAAATATTGCGAGTATAATAAATTTTAAATTATCTGAAGTTCTAATGGATACCAGAACACTTTGCAATGATCGAAAAACTTATTACAAATTTCGTTATGATTGATCGTGATGGAATGGCATTTAACTTTAATTTTCGTTATTTTTGAAATGGTTTTTGCGTGTCTTCAAGTCAAGTATATTTTAAAATATACAAGTACTACAAAAAATAATAAATAATACGTACTATGTGTTGTTGAATAGTTCAAAATGTCTTCAATTTTAACTATAAGAAATATGAGCAAAGCGCTAACAACCTAACAGCTAACAGTATGAATCTTGAAGTTCATTTGGTGAGATAAATGGTGGATGCGCCGAAGTTTGTACACGATTATATCATAAATTTTCAGGCGGAATAATTTCTATAATTGTTTTGAGTAAAATTATTCAACCAAGTATAAAATTTAATTATAAAGATTCAGTGAAATATTACAAAAGGAACATTTAGCATAAATAATTGTAACGTCAATAACAAATTTCGAAATTAAAGCAAAAATGCAAATTTTGGAGAATATAAAGATAGATAAAGCTTTGTAGTTAACATAATTATTAAATGATTTAATTTTTTTTTATGTTCTTATACGTACTACATGTTTTGAATTTGTCTTGGCCATTCTATCAGTACCGTCTGTGTGGATGGGTGAATTGATAGCTATATATCACGAATGAGAACAGACAGAGTAACAAAACTTTATAATTTAAATTTTCATAACAATGCAAAAAATGAGTTAAATTTAATCCTAATTTCAAAATAAAAAATGGAAGTTTCTCCACACTTACAACAATAAATTAAAAGTGTTTGAAATATGAGTAATAATATTTGGAATACAAAATATTATTTGCAATGTTCTCTTAAATACTTATGGTAAAAAATACTAATTAATTGTTTAAAAATTATATGTAATAAATATTAAATCATCTCAAGTTTGACATCAAATTATGAATTTCTGGGAGGAGAAATAAATAAATTTTGAACGATCGTCAATTATTTTTTTTACAATACTTAATTAAATTAAATCTGAGTTTGGTGTCAAATTAAAAGTCTCACAGAATTTTTAGAATTTCGAGTTTTGAAGGTTGCTTATCAGGCAATATGCCCATTTTACGCCCAGTATTATAAAGCAATTTGAACTCCAGTTAAATTTATTTCCATACTAAATGTATAATACACCACATATTTATATTACAGTAAAATATCTCATTAATTTGTTTTAAACTGTTATTTATTTGACCATTCTGTTTGTTATTTTTAGATAAGATGTGCCCAATGTTAGCTGAAATATTGGCGTGCAATGTCATCCTTGGAAAACTTTTAATGCTTGGAAGATTATGTTTGATTGGCATTTGTTTGAATTTCTAACACTTGTTTGATAACCTACTCGTTAAATATTTTCAAATTTTCTTTTGTGTTGAGTCGGGTATTTTTCTGTTTTTGTTCAAAACTTTTACAAAAATTTTGTGAGAATTTCAATTGAGAAGGATACAAATATTTGAGTAACAAAGAAAAATTATTAAACATAAAATTTGAGCTAAAGTTTGAAACTATAAAGTAGCAATTTTTGCTAATGCGAAAGAAAAATAAAGTCGTTATTGAAAGACTCGTCTTCAAACAAAGTAAATTAAATATCAGCACTTCATTTGAAATTCTAATATTAGAACTACTAAATCCTGCTTTTAAACTCAGCATCTAATTAGCCAGCAGATTCAGTGTGTCTGAAACTAATTTCGTTGCCGAGTCAAACAAAACCAGAAAAAATCCATCTTGAAATGAGCGAAGAGCAAACAGTTCTCCACAAACTTCACCTGCTCACTAAATTTGCTGAATTTCTCTATTTAGAGAGCCGTGGGAGCATTCAGCGCTCGTTTATCGCAGTCGCCTGTGGAAACACAAGAACGGGTGCCACACGGCCTTAAGGCCGCTCCGGAGTACAAGCGAAAATGCTTAAAAATGATATGCATTTTTCTGCTGATCTACACGACCAAATTTATTCAAACTTTATACAAATAATGATGACATAAAAATATTAACTTTTATCGTTTAGTTTTTTTGATAAAGTTTATAATAAGCTAGATACAGGCATTTTTATGTTTAACATTAACACATTTTTTACAGATTGCAGAGCATTTTTAGTATACAAATTATATATGAAATGAAACGTTATGAAAAAATGAAACTTTTTATCGAACAATTTTGTTTTAAAATGTCCCGTTCAAGAGAAAACTGTATATTTGTTTTTGAATTTTACATCATATTTTCATGTTTTTAATCCCAAATATACAAAACTATGCAACCAAAGTAACATCTTGTGCTCTTAACGACGATGGTTACTAAACAGGTATATTTTTATTGCGGGGTCCATTGTGTGACAGTTTTACAACTTGAACCTTTATTTTATATTTTGTAAGAAAGACAGGGATTTTAGGATTCTGACAACATACGACTTAAAATCATTTTGCATTAAATTTTTCTTGTACTATTGTGTCAAACAAAAATATTGTAGAATGTTTAACTGTTTTACAATACAAAATAACAAAATTGAGCAGAAACTTTTACATACATATATATATATATATATATATATATATATATATATATATATATATATATATATATATATATATATATATATATACCTATAATAGAATGTTGAAATGTTTTACAATACAAAAAAACAAAATTGAGTAGAATCTTTTACATATATACATTATATTGTGTGAAAGTACAATTAAATTTGTGTTTACGCATAATATGATCGATTTATATACACTAATAATATTGATAAATTTGTTCCAATTTTACATACGTCAAAATTTATCTGTTAGATATATTTAACATTCCGTTAAATATTCAATGTCACTGGGCATAGTCATATTCTTAATTTATAATTCTTCCTGGCGCAAGTAAAACAATATTTATTTTTAACGTCAACATAGAGTACCTTTTTAGTGCGTGCCCCAATTATACATGCTACGCCGGACAATGCATTATAATTTGACCTATATGATCGCTTGCTCCACGCACCATCAACAATAACTGATATTAGAGGAATACCGTCATTATCTACATTCCCTTCTGCAACTGCCAACCGGTACTCTTCTTCACCAGCTTCTTTCATTTCTTCGAATGCCAAGGTTTTTACTGTAGAAGATACTGCCTCATGGTGTTGCATATAAGTTTTGTCTGACATACATGGTATATCCAAAACTGCACAAATTTCTTCTAATTGACTGTATCCACCGCCCGTCGAAGTCATTGCAGATACAGCTAATTTATTGACATCAGATGTTATTCCCGTATTTTCAGTGTGAATTTTGTTTTCTATGCCACAAACATTACACTTGAATTTAAATACACTTTTTAAACCGATACGTTTCTCCGATGTTATATTTATGTCAAAAAAGGAACAGTCGAATCCACTATGCTTTATTGATTTTAGTTCGTTGAGGAAATATTGTATATCTACGATTCTTCTACCGCAAATTTCATCTTCGTTCATTTCAGTAGATTCACTCAAGACACTTGCACAAAAAGACTTGTTTCAGTTGATACTGTAAGACAAGACTGAGTAAAATTTGGAAGATGTCACATTTATATATCCAAACTAATCCATTTACCAGAAAATGTTAGCATTTAGTTATCTAGTAGTATAGGAAAATCCTCGCTGATCTCTAATTAGTAAAATATTTTATCATTATCTATATATATTTTCTGTCGCTAATTGGTATTCTAACAATAATCTCATTAATATAATTGTTAAGAAAAATAAATAGAAAAAGTAATCTGGGTAAATATTGAGATGTTAAATATTATTCTACTGTTTATTTACCTTCGCTTAGTAGCAGGTAGTAATTCTCAATTTAACAAAAAGAGATATTATAAGATTATTATTGGGATAATTTACAACCCCTAATAAATAGACCCTCGGCCAGCCGACGGTGGTTGCAAGAACAGCAACACGTCTTGGTTTCTGTCTTTAACGGTTGCATAAGATTTCGGGGCAAATACGAAATTTGTATTCACTCCGGAGCGGCCTTAATGAAAGCGATACGAAGCACGAGGAGCAGGACTTAGCGGTACACGCCTCGACTGTTAGTTCACGGGAGAGGCGGCAGAGTGCTCTACTACTGCTGTCAATGGGGCTGGTAGTTTTATTTGCAGCTCTGTCTCCAGTCTAGTGGAAAAGTTTCCTAGTTTGTATTGAACGTTTGTGGCAGTAATGCTCCTGGAGATTACGTTTGTTTATGCGTCTGTCAATACAGACTTTACAGTACAGATAGCAAAAGGTATGCTCTGTAATGATGTTGGCAGAACTACTCGAGCACTGGAAGCATATGACACCCCTTTCCATAGTTATATAAGTTGAATACCTTTCTTTCTTGACTTTAATATGACTTCTAGGAAATAGATATCTGTCTATATTTCTTCACTCATTATGGGTTTATATCTTTTGATGATACTTCTAAATTTCTTCATAACATTTTTGCTATTTCCTCGATTATCTTCTTCCCATTTTATTTTTATCGTTACGATAGGCAATTGTTTTCTGATATACCATATTTAATAAATTATTGTTCTACAGATACAAACTGTTCTCTATATACTTTTTTATGTTACATAGGAAAAACAATATTATTTTCGGTTAGTAAAGACAGTTTGCTCCTTTTAGATTAATGATTAAAATCGTAAATTCAAACAACATTTAGAATGAAACACTAAGTACAACTAATAAGTCTAACAATCTGAGCCTAATTCCCTAATTATAGATTGGCATAAAACTTAAACAAATATTCACAAATTCAATTTTATTCTGTGTAATTAACATGAAATTTATAATTATGGAATTTTATTGCGCTATTTTTTTTTGGTTCATTAGTCATTGCACATACGGACAAATATATATACACAAACACGGACTTCATTAAGAAAATGATAAAAATGGATTCAGGGGACCTTAAAAGATATACAGGATGATTTATAACGTACGGAAGAGATTGAATGTGGCCGAAAATAATGCTTTTTCCTTAATAAACTTTTGACAAAAACTCAATAACCAAAAAGTTACAGCAAATTAAAGTTCTTTTAAATTAACGCCTACCTAGTACCGCTGAATATAACCATAATTTTTTTGTTTCCACAGAAATATTTTTTTTTAATCTGATAATTTGCTATTATTTTAATTTAAAATTATGCACCCAACAAAAAATAATGGCAATATACTATGTAGATTTTTTTTTTTAATTTGTGAACTTATTCCATAAACTATAATCATGTCTACATATTCCTTCTTACTGAAAGAATTAACAATTTTGCTATATTTTATTATACTTTGACGTTTAAAAATTTGACATTTAAATGAATTTCAACGGCAACTTGTTTTCCAATTGTGTTGTAGCTACACTTTCAATCTTCTCCGTACGTTATGAATCACCCTGTATTTTTATCCCTATATTATGTAGGTATAAGAAAGTAAGAACAGAATATGATTCCTCAGGACTGTAAATTCTTATACTGTCGTTCCATATATGTTCAATTTCCTTTCAAATTAAATTACTGTATTGTATTATTTGACTTATAAACACTAGTAGCTAATAATAGATTAATTAATCTAATCTGATCATATTTAAAAATACTGTTAAAGAAATCCACAGAAAATACGCCTTGTAGTCAAGGAAGAAAGTTATCCAGTTCAATATGTTTGGTTAATGCCAACAACTACCAAATTCGAAACCTACCATAACAGTTTGAATTTAAATTTATTTAAATATAGTTCATATGTAAACAGAAGGGTTGAATAGTCCCAATGGTATGATTAACGTTTTATGATTAGAACCCGAACTGAAACTACAATTCAAGATAGTTCGTTACACCCTCGGGTGTTGAAACCGATATTTAGACTAGGCAATCCCAAATAGGTATTATACCTACCTAATATTGTGCAGAAATATTGTTTGATATGAAATAACAATAGGAGTTGTGGTTTGATAAGGTAACACGACGTAGGTGTTCCATTTTCTTTGTTCCTATTATTAAATTGATATGTAAGAAATAGGGTATGTATGTCGTATATTAGATATTGCGCAAGTACAGATACACCGCGACAAAATGATATGAAACGGAGTCGCCCATCCAAATACATAACGAATGACGTGATTTTATCGTGCTGTCTCAGTGAAATGTGTAGTTCGAAAAAGAATTTTTTAGTTTTAGTTTGACACTATAGTGGAGAGAGAAGTTTCATATGATAATTTAGTTATTTTTGGTGAAATAAACACTTGTGTTTCATAAATTGAATGCAATGGTTACACCGTAGCTATAATGAAAAATAGACCATTTAAATAAATAAATAAATCGCTTTTGTAACTGGATGTACAGGAGACACTAGCCATCTCTGCAAAATCTATCAATAGGTTTGTCTTGTTACATACGTTAATCAAATACAAGAGTCCGTTATTAAATTGCATATTTATGACTTGATGAGGGAGGTTTTGTGACGGGTCAAAAATTTCGGTGTGATTATATATTATTTATTTACACTGAAATATAATAATACTGGAACGCAAACTAACGCTGAAAATACGAGTCGTTAGACCACCTAGCTTTGTTCTTTGTTATATAGTCTCCTTAGAAAGTTGATAAGAAAATAAAAAAATTAAAATTCAATGAAACAATCGGGCCTATTCTCTCAAAATTTGCTACCGTAATAGCTTGCTAATTGTAATAAAAATTAATAGTTTTTTGACAGCTAATGAAATATTCCGCATTAAACAATGAATAATACACTGCTATAGTGTATTATTACATGAGTTATTATGATAATCATTATTTACGAAGATGAATTTTGCGTCCAAGTGAATATTGACCATAATCCTGAATAAAATACTCTACTTTTTCTACTTCTATAATTTCTGAAATCCCTTTTGAAAATAATCGAAATTCGCTGTAAACACCATGACAACTGATTACATGTCAACTGTCAGACGGCCGTTGCTTGGTGATCCACATCACGTCTATAAAATAACCTTGAATTATGGATTTCTGGCTTTCAAATTGGTCGAGAAGAATGAATTATAGGTACTGTAAATCATCGAATTGCATTTAAGACACGTTTTTACATAGCAACCGCTCAACACGAAGGCATGGTAACCGTTCTACAAACAAACTTTGATAAAAGCCTACAATTTTACATTCCAGTATTTCTATATTTCAGAATCAGTTGTGAAAAAAGGTTCAAATAAAAGATATTATCAAGACTTTTAGAATAATAGTTATTTGCATATAAAGGAACTACAGTATAATTTTTACCTCCCGCCTACCTCTAGGTAAGGGAGGTATTGTTTTTGGTCAAAAAATTGGGTAGTGAGTTTTCAATGAATAAGCACGTTTTAGGGTCCCTACAATACGATTTTACTATTTTCGCGATGATGTCTGTATGTATGTATGTATGTATGTATGTATGTGTGTGTGTGTGTGTAGTATGTGGCAATTTTTTCGTCTCGCATAACTCAAATATTATAATACCAAAAAATAAAATTGGTCAACCGGAAGTAGCAGTTTACTTGAAGCCCTTAACAGTTTTTCGTGAAAAACACGGTTAAATTTCCTTTTTCAACAATTTATGTTATTTTGAAAGTTGAAGAATATTTAATTTTACATGTGTTTTGATTACACTAATTTTATTAATTTTCATTAGATTTAGAGATAATAAAATATAATAAATTAGATTTCACAAATCTTTCATTCCTAGTACACCATGGTAACATTTAAAAATTTTCAATTTTTTACAAAATGTGACACATGTCATTGTGATTGTGAAGCTGTTTTCTTAGTGAAATATATGTCAAAAAATTAAATAAATATACGAAAGAAAATAAAAATTCTCAAATATAAATGGAAAATAAATAAGAAGGTATGTTTCTGTATCATCAAATACTATTTTGGACCGTTTAAGAGTAGTATTGGGCGGGAGGTTATGTGCTGGCCACATCAGATTTTTTATTACGAATATGGAATTTATTTAACCATATGAGTAATAAAAATACTTTTGTGCCGAGGTATACATTATATTTTTAGCGAAATGCTTAAATTATTAATTAAATACATAAATAAATAGCATTATGTATTTGTAAAACATCAGCTAGCTGTTGCGACAGGAATGGCTGTAATAACAAAAGTACTGTTAAAAGTGTGTCAATTTGGTTATAATTTTAATTATTTTTTTATATATTCTTAGATGTGTTCTGCATGTGATCTGCATTATATCCGATAAATTATTATCAAAAGTAAATAATAAATAAATTGACCAATTGTATTACAAAATAATAATTTTGTTATTTTAGGTTTGTAACTCAAGAGTCTGTAAAGTTTTACTTTAGCTACCTTCGCGTAGTAATATTGCGTAATTTAGCATCGATTCCGGAAAAAAATATTATTAGCAATTTTCTAATATCTGCTTTCAATTTTCAGACATGCTAAATATTAAATAAATAAATAATATTAAATATACATGTAACTGAAACACCTATTCTACATGTCATACATGTATGAAGTGAATTATGAAACATTAAAATTCAGATTTATTTAAAAAAGTGGTTTAGTGACTCCACCAGATTTTTACCTCGCACATAAATGTAAGGCAAGTATTATGACGAGTCAAACTTTTGACTATGTTATGTTATATTTATATTAAGAATATGGATGTTCAATTTATAAGCTGATTTGATTTTTGTCCCGAAGGTGAAATCATATTAGATTATTTTTTGTTAAAACTTTTCCTATCTCTCATCAGATTTTTTAAACTATCACAAAAACATTTTCGTATAACTTTTGTTTCACGAAAACGTAAAAGAGTGAGCAAAGAATTTTGTGTATTCCATCAAACTCCAAGCAGCGAGTGCCAAAACAAAAAACCTAAATGTAAAAAACGTGACTTCACTCCGAAGACAAATTCAGCAACATTGTACCAATTTCGCAACATTCATCGCAGATACGAACAAACGAACGAGTAGTCGAAATAAAAACTTTAAATTCCCGCCCCATTCGTTGGGAGCGAGGTTGGGAGCGAGGCTGGAAGCTTCAGCGCAGCGAACGAGCATTGAGCATCGAGCAGACAGCAGTCCCTGCACGCCGTTATCGCTGTTTACTATCAGCCGCGACTGTCAACTTCCTAAATTCCCCCGCTGGGAAGCACGTTGGCAACAATGTTCCACTGTTCAGGCGTGTATGAACCGTTATCTCTCCTACGCGGTGTCCATTATACGTCGCAGTGATATGAAGCCATCTGCCGAGGATCGCGGATGATACGACGCAAATATACAAATGTGTGAGATGAATGACATTAAATGAAAATGGACGTTTCATGCATTATTATTTTCTGGTGTTTTGCGTTTTGATGGAGGTAGGGTGAATAACAGAGTGGAGTGAACCAGTAAAGGTTAATCACGACCACGAGAGAGTTCTAGATTTGATCTCGAATGCCTAAAGCGAAAATCGATTTTCAGGACCCATGGGCTTGTGTGCGCAAATTCCGTTTTTGCTTGCTTGAAAAAGTGTTTAATTAGTATATTGAAAAACAAGTGTTACAATGACTCTATTGTAATACGGGCACAGTTCGAACCGCAGGCAACGTTACAATTGATCATTGTAACACGTATTTGTAATATTATTTTTCCTGCATTTGTAACTATTAGTTATTTGTAGAGAGTGGATTATATTCAAGAAAAAACTGAATTATATGCGCATATATGCACTGATTTTTTGGGAATTATGCACTGTATATGTACAAATATGACAATATATGCAGCAAAATATGCAAAAAAAAATGAACGCAATATGAATTTTATTGCACAATACAGTGTTAATCTTGATTTACAATTAATAAATATACTACAAATAAACTAAGTCTAGAAACTTTATATTATAAGATTATGACATATTTACATAATTTCAATAACAAATTATTCAAAATTTTTAAAAAAGTGAAACATAAGTAAAAGATATATCCAGCTGATAATTCTCGTTCTTATATTCATCGTATCCACTTTAACCAGCATTCGTGTATACAAAGAATACCTACCGTTACCGTTATAGGGATTTCCCTAGAAATATTAGAGTTTATTGGATTGTGTATTTGCTTATTGTATTGTTTATTGCTTTTTCCGTTGTATTCTTCTATATATTACGGCTTCCTCCAATATTTGGGAATTATCAATATGAATTACCAGAAATTTCAGAAGGTTTATCACTAGACAAGGTCTTTAAAATATTGAAATATGCAATTATATGCAACCTTTGTAAAAATATGTACAAGAATGCCCAAATATGCTATATATTCAATTAGCAATTAACTCTAATCAATGTAATTCGTCCAGAAAATTGATTTTATTTTAAGATATTCAATTAATTAAAATAAGTATATGCTTCGCATATAACCCGCTCTCTTGTAATTTGTTTAACTAGGCACCAAAATATGAGATTTACAGCATAAGCTGCCGGAGCAGTAAATCTAGGTTTGTTTCTGTGTTCAACATATTATTTTTTGCCGATTATAGAATTAATAATAATTTATTGATTATTTTTAATACCTATATTGAAAGTTATTAACTGTAATTATCCAAGAGTTTTTTATTTTGCCGAATAAATTTCTGTTTGTACGAAACCTTATTACCTAGCAATTTGACAAGAAAACTGTTTTAATAAAATTATGGCACCGTATGACTTTGTCATACACCTTTGGTACTTCTCCACACACTTCCGGTTACTTTCAAGATTAAAAACTACATACCATAAGTTTCAGCTAAGATGCAACATTTTCTAATAATCTGTCATTGTTTATTACTATACCAGTTATATGAATATATCACCGTACTGTTTCACATAAATTTCAACATAAATTATAGAAGGATTTGGTCTAGAGTCTAGGACGTTCAGGAAAACAAATTTTCCGACGACCACTACGAAAAGTACATTAATTCACACGCTAAACTATTACTGAAAGTTGATCATTGCATATCACGAGCAATGTTGTGTGATGTGAAAGCTCTTTAGCCAATCAGATGCTTCCGCAACTGTGTGATATGATTTTATCACACGCTGCGATAACTGAGCCAACTAACCTAAAAATTTGTTTTCAAAAGTTTGATAGTTGCAGATAAGAAGGTTGGATCCTGATTTATCAAATTTTAACATAATTTTTGGTGAATTCTGATAGCAATGATGTTAATATATCTGTTATAATATTTTTATGTAAATTTTATATTGTTTTTTTTTTACTTAATTGTGGTCTTTGGAAAAAAATCATGTCCAACACATGCTGAAAGAGTATTTCACACTCATGTGAATACTATAGCATTATTTTAAAACATTTTTCAAACTACATATAACCAGAATTGTATCAAGTAACTATACAAATATTTTGTTCATTAGTATACAACTTTAAATAATGATTGCAAGTTCATTTGATATTGACATAATACGAGTATGTTTTATATTATCTGAAGCAGTTGGTACTACGTATAACTAGTATTTATAGTAATATATTAATCATAAAGAAGGAAATATTACATCTGAAATTAACGGTTTATAAAAAAAATAACTTCAAAGTAGATGTAGGAACAAATATATAAATAAAATATAAATATAAATATATCATCACGCTTTTTACCCATTAAGGGTGTGGCACTCTGCTTACGCAGATCTCGGTAGGTGATATATTTTTGCGTATGAAATGCGGTTACCAGCCGTCAAGTCATAGCCCCCAAAGTTGTTAGTGGAGGGGGAACCACAGGGGTAAATTTAAATTTGTAACTGTCGGCAGTGGGATTCGAACTGAGGATCTCACGATCCACAGTCCGACACGTTACCACGAAGCTATTTACCCCATAACAAATATATTGTGATCAATAACGCTCTCGAAGAAGCTGACCATCAAATAGCAAAATTTGAAAGGTCCCAAATCGGAATTATTTACATTGGATGATTCAAGGTTTCAAGGATAAGATAAGTAAACCTCGACCAGTTTCGACGCTAGATACATCTTCTTCAGAAGGTGATATAAATAGAAATTAATATAAAACATGTTAAATATATAAATATGAACAAACAAACATAAATAAATTACCGGTCGAGGTAATATTTTAATAAAATGTTCAGATGATTTCCAAGAGTTTCATTTACATCCATCAACCAGTCAAAAAATATTCCTTAACATAAATCTATAAGTTTCTACTCAGTTGCCTGTGTAGGTAATAATTATGTTTGTGATATAGGTTTGTACACCAAATCCTTAGTAGAGATCAGATAATAAGTGTGGTACAAGATTGCTATTTTTATTTCCATTATTACATTAAAGACCTACATTGAAGTACACGAAGTTTAAAAAAATTAGACTACTTATCCGTACGAAAATAAATACAAAACCAATTTATTAAGGCAGTATACAGGCTATCCCATAACTTCAGGTATATATTAGAAGGGCATATAGTTCTTAATGTCCTGATTACGGAACAAAAAGAATTTTTTCAAAATTCAAAAATTAGTGGACATGGTTGACAATCTGTATATTCCATTAATTGATGATCGCAGCCATAATAATCTCATCAAATATCTCATTTCCAAAATTGTTTTCTAGAACAAGAATGAAGATTTGTTAACTGATATTACATACTACGTCAAACCTCATGTGTATAAATAATAACTGCAACAACACATCAGCAACAGCAAATCTAAATTAAATGCAACATTAGTGTAAAGCATCAATTGAGCGCTTGAACACAAATCCAGTTTCTGTGAATGGTTTCAAATAACCGGCGATCAATCTACAACACCAACACTGTTGTACGCAGAGAATGTACGTGAATAAGTTTGCATCGCGAATAAACCGCATTGGTCTGGAAAGGTTTAGAAACTTGTACTTTATGGGCAAACGTTAACTCGTACGCAGCTCCCAACACTAACTTGGAGCTTAAATATTAATGCTTTATTAAACTTCTTGCCTTTCTTGCTTGTGGTTTCATTTCACAATTAATTGTTTTGTTTTCGTTGTTTAATTTACTCGATTAAAAAGTCGTTACAGAATTTACGCTCCGCTGATTATTGAGTTGAAGCAGATTTCATTTAATTAAATGTGAGTTTTCAATTTTTTTAATCAAAGGTAGAGAAATTTAAAATTAATTTTACAATAATTGTTAATTAATTTTTATACTGTATATACAATTTAAGTATAATGAAAACTCTAAAAAAATCATAATGTAATTTAAATATATCATTACACCATTTACCTATTTTGGATGTGGCCCTCTACTTTTACAGTTCTCATTAACTAATATATTTATGTGAGTGACCAGCTGTCTAGGCGAGAACAAAAAAAAAAAATGATCTGGAAAAATTAGGTATTAAAAATTGGAAAACCAAAGCAAGTAACAGAAAGGAGTGGAAAGAATTTTTCAACAAGCCCAGGGCCTGTAAAGCCTGTAGAGCTAATATATATATATATATATATATATATATATATATATATATATATATATATATATAATATGTTATTATAAAAATATATAATAAATAGTACGTTAATGAAAACGGAGGCATTAATGAAGCTCTTCACTCACAAATAATGAGTGGGATAAGTGACATTTAACTCACGGGCGTAGATTTTACACATAATTACAAATTCTGGGCATTAATGGGATAGGCAGATTTAATTATTTAAATTAAGAAAATTATTTAAATTAAGCAAGAAACGTATAATAAGTATCAAAAGGTTAATACTAGTAAATTGTTTATTAGAAAATAAATTAAATACTCCTCCAAACTTAAATTGAAATTTATTTCTTATGTACTCGTACAATTTCAACATGAATAAACTTATTGCAGTAGTACGCATCGTAATATGTCTTATATTTATCGAAATATGGCGATTTGTAATATTTTTCAAAATACGGAAATTTCCCCAAATATGACTTAAAATTGTAAATTTTTTTTATTACATTTCTATATAATATTCGCGGCAGGAAACCCATTGCAGTAGAGCGCATCGTCATATCTCTAATATTTTTCGAGATATGACGATTTTTTATATTTTCCGAAGAGCAATTTTGAGGGGCTGTAACTCGAAAACTATACAAGATATCGAAAAATATCTCCAGTTTTGTGTTTTTCGTGCCATTTATAATAAATTAGTAAATTTTGAAAATTTTGAAATTTTTTTGAATTTTTTTCCAAATTTCGATTGGAGATATCTCGACAAATATGAAAGATACAGACTTGCAGTGTTCACCAATCGATTCAGCTCGACGAAAAACATAAGCCATGAAAATTTCAGAAAATTCGGACAACCAGCTGAAATGTTAGAGCAAAAAGTCTTAAAATGGCTAAATTCAGGCCAAACGTCAAGGGGTACCTATTGACTTTTCTGGTCAAAAAACGCCATTTTTAGGCTTTTTGCTCTAACTTTCCATCCCGTAAAGCGATTTTTATGAAACTTTGCATACTTATGTATTTCGACGAGCTGAATCGATTGGTGTACAGTGCAAATCTGTATCTTTAATATTTGTCGAGTTATCGCCGATCGAAATTTTGAACAAGAATACAAAAAAATTTCAAGATTTTAAAAATTTGCTAATTTGTTATATAAGGCACCAGAAACGCTAAACTGGAAAGAATTTTTAGATACCTCGTGTAGTTTTTGAATTACAGGCTCTTAAAGTTGCACTTCAAAAAATACCAAAAATCGACGTATCTCGAAAAATATTAGAGATCTGACGATGCGCTTTGCTACAATGGGTTTCTTAGCACTTATATTATAAAGAAATGTAATAAAAAAATATTACAATTTTAAGTGAGGATATTCCGTGAGTCTAATTTTTCTATCGGTATGTGAATCTGTATTGAATGATTAATAATTACAGTTACAAATAAAACCAACTGAACACGTATGACTTGTTCCTTGCGTATGACTATATTTTAAAATAGAAATCTATTAATATATACGTAATTTTAATTACTTTTATGATGCAATATTATGTTTTATTTACTTGCTCTAGAATTGATTTCTTTAAATTTCATTAAGAAGAAAAACATCTGCTTACAAAAACTAAAGATTTGTGAGTTTCAATAATTTGAACAGAATATATATCTAGCAGAGAGAGATGGGGAAACAGATTAAAGAGAAATCGCAATCTCTGACGTAGATCTGAATATATTAAACTCTAATAACTCTTAAAACTTAGATTGTCTGTCGTAAAGATCTAAAGTTTAGCTTTAATTTAAATGAGTAATTTACTAATTTGTAACTTGTAAACTGTTGTTATATCTGTGCTATACATTTACTTAATTAAAATTATACTCTTATTCCTTGTAACTAATCATTCTATAATTACAATATTATCAATCTTTTTGCATTGAGATCTATCTCATAAACAAAAGTTATTTGATTTTACTCTATTCTAGACAAGGGCTTCAATCTAGATAATATCTATTTACACCAAGAAATACACTGTAGTCTGATGATTTGATGCAGTATAAATTTTAGGTTTTCTCGAATAAAATAAACGACCAATTTCCCAAACTAATTTATGGAAAATATGGTAGTGATTTTATAAAATAATATATGTTAAAAAACCAATAAGGCAATATTCGAAAAATAATAATGACATACAGTAGAAACAAGGTATTTCTAAAAAAATTCCAGCAACATTTTTGACATATTCATATAATTCAACGTCAAAACCTAAAATGAAACTGTCATTGTTTATGATTGAAGCCGACACCATCACTAACGAACTATTTTTTTTATATTTACGTTTTGTTTCCACGAAAATTACTTTTTTCTTTAGTAAAATAGCAAAATAGGTAGCATTAAAAATAGGGTGTCAGTTGCATGATGCGTTTATAACACCTTGAGAAAATTTCGTTGACCCCATATTTTGTACATTTTGGAATTTTAATCCCATAACTATGTATTAAGAAGTAGGTACTCAATTTGTATAAAAAATAATAGCTCGTTAGTGTTTTTAACAATTAATTATTTAATACATTGTATACTGGTACGAATATTGAGAAGTCAAAACTTTATATTTATTACATGCGTTGTTCTTTATTTTAATTCAACTTTTTTAGTATCCTCATCCTTAGGGAATGCTCAATGTATGACCAAAACATCGGATTATTAGAATATAATAAAATTTGACTGCAATTCCGAATATTTTATTATTTAATAGTGCATTATAAATGAAAATGATTGATAGCGGATGTACGTACATGAATGATATCATTTCCTATTTACTAGTAAGGAATATCAAGTTTTAAAATTTCAAATGGCATACACCTACAATATTTTTTTACAAATTTGAAAAGAACATCACATTTTCTTTACTGTCATGTAAAATAATTCATATATTACATCGTTAAAAAATGAAATGGCGAGCACTTTAATTATCCCAAATTGGAAAACAATTGCATGCCATAATTCTGTCTCGAAATAAACCGATGCCAACGGTGTAGATATTCTTGTCGATAAAGTTCTGCAACTATGCATTTATTTACTCATAAATACACATTTAGCATATGAACTTTTTCTAGAAGAAATAAATTAATTTTTATAATTAGTTAAGTAATTTATAAGGTACTACACTGAAACTTGCTAATAAAAAAGGTAATAACAATAAGTACTGATTGTCGATAGATTATATTTACCGTGTTATCACTGTTTCGGTTAATTGTTTTATTTAAATTAAATATTTTATTATTTCAAGCTAGCGTTATGGATTTACAATTCTATTTCCGATTAGGGATAATATACATACTCGCCATTTTATTTTTCAATAAAGTAACGAATGGTATTTTATATAATTGTAACGAAAATTTGACGTATATTTCTAATTTGTTAAGATATATAGTATATTCCATTTGAAATTTTAAAGTTGATATTAATTACTAGTATACCGAAAACTATATCATGAATGTATATCCGCTATCAATTAGTTTATTTGATGCTGTATTAACCATGTGAAATAAATTGTTAAGTTCATAAATGAGCGAAATATTTCCTAGTTCCATTTTAATATAACAGCCTGACCGAAGATCGAGTGGTATTTGAGAAATTTTGATGAGCGAAATTTGTAATAAATTTGCATGTTAACACTAAAAAAAATTCTTAAAAAAATATTTACTTCGAATGGTATTTGAATAGATTATTTAACAAGATACACTTCTTTTATCAATGTTATTAATGGAAACACCTCTAAAACGTCAATTATCACATATTTTGTCAAAAAATGACACTGATGTTTAAATGAAAATTTTTGGGTTAAGGACATATCCAATAAAATTCCTGCACATCTGATAACGTGTGCATAAGTAACCAATCAGGTCACAATTACACTGTTAACCGTTGTTGACAGTCGATTGACAGTTACTTCAATATTTGATTTGTTTATTTCAAAATTTAATTTTTACGGCATGTGAATGAAAATAATAATAATTATCGCAAAAAAATTTCTCACCGAATATCCCTCGACCATTGATAAATACTCATAATTTGATCACAACTACCTCAAGAACGTTGCTTGAGGGTAACAGCCCTCCGCCTACGCCGTCGGGCGGTTACCAAGCAACGTTCTTTCGAAAACTGTGATAAATTATTTCGTAATTATCAATGGCCTAGGGATATTATAGCTAAAAATAATTATTTACATAATAAATTGTCATGGTAACGGGATATACTGCTGGGACTCGTATATTCGCTGATATATTGCTTTGATTGGTCAAAATAGATGTAAGGCTCGTATTGGCTTATTTACTATGGCGTAGAATAATCAGTAATATTTAAAATAATCGATTAAAATATAAAGTACTGAGCAATGGAGAGAATGAGTTGAAGAACTATTTCGGAAGCAATTGTAAATTTAAATTATATAAATTTATGTAAAAAGAGGTCTTATTCTGACGGTAAAAAATGTTCTCGTTAAGATTGTGATGTTTTCGAAATGAACTTGCGTTTCAGATTAGAAGCGGGCCATTTTTTCTTGGTCTTAATTTATTTAACAAACCCCATTTCTTAAAACTCATTTATTCTTTAACTGCAAATATTACTGCTCCATTTCCTCGGCGTTTATTTTCTCAATCTCATTTCAGTCAAAATGCCGCGACGCCCACGACATTTATATGAGCATAGACAAAGAAAAACGAGGCAAGAGACAGAGATAGAACACCGGAAGTCGTCCAGGAGCGATCAAGTCTGTTTTCATTTCCTCGGACGCATCCCCTGCACTAGGTGAGAAGACTAGGGGGAGCTTCCCTCGCTGGCTACGCACTTATAGTTAGTCCCATTACGGTCGTAAGCGGAGCTTTAATGAACCATTATTTTAAAGCCGCTCGCCTTCGAAAGTATCATTATTTGAATGTGTGTGCATATGTGGAAAGCTAACGATGAAATTTATATTTTAAATTAAAATTGTTTTCTAGCACTGGAAATTAAATGAATTATTCATAAGTATAATTACTTTCTCATATGCATATAAACTCTTTATTGTTTTTTTTTTTGTAGATTAATTGCAAAGTTCATTTTGTTGAACGTTTTTGTGGTTATTTATATTGCTTTTAAAGTACTGATATTATGTGAACTGCTTTTTAATTGAAGTAATTTATTTTGTTTTTAATTTAAATTTTTTGTGATTGCTTTGGCTGCCTTATAAAATAATCCATAAAATTTTTATTTGAATATAAATTTATTCAATTTAACTGTCATTTTAACTAAGCCTATCCCAGATGTAGCACTGAAGACCGAAAGCTAAAGAATATTTTCCGCGTACAACTTAACTAAAAATATAACAAAGTTACTCACACATGTGTGGTAATAAATTTAACACCTGTCAGGTCTTCTTTCAGAAAAATTATTTAATCTTTGCTGACCTAGGCCTGAAACCAAGCAGTTTGTGGACGATTTTGATACGTGTACAGAGCTGGGAAAGATACTTTTAATAAATATCTAGATACTTTTCCAAGATGCTTACATAAATTTGTTAAAGATACTTAAGTATCTAGATACTTGTTATTCTTATCTTAAGATACAAATATTTCTAAAAGTATCTAATATAAATACTTTTTAATATTTTAGATACTTTTTAATATCTTAGATACTTTGAGATGTTTTAGATACTTTTAAATATCTTAAATACTTTAAAATATCTTAGTTAGGTACTCTTAAGAAATATTTGATTAAATTTGAAATATTTATACTAACTGTAAGCTTAAACATTAAAAAATATATCAGATATTTCAAAATATTTCACTGGCACATACCTTATATATTTGCAAATAAGATACTTTTTTAATAAAAGTTACTTTTTAAGATAAAATATACTTTTTAGGATAAAAGACACTTTTTTTAAGATAAAAGATACTTTATTAGATGAAAGATACTTTTTAAAGATATAAGATATTATTTAAGATAAAAGAAACAGATACTTTTAAAAAGTATTTTAATAAAAGATACACTTTACATAAAATAGAATGTATCTAAGATAAAGTATCTTAGATACTGTCGAATATCTTTTTATGTAAGATACTCCCAGCTCTGTACGTGTAGAACTAGTGTTTTTTGCACAGAGAAACGAAAAAGAAATTTTTACATGTATTCTCTTAAACCATAAATTATAATGTATTCAAAAACCCCCATTGGTATGGCGTTTGCTTGATATTATATAAACTGACTCAGTAATATCACAGTATAAGAATTCACACAGTAACTACACTTCGAATATTTCATGATGATATTTTAGTAACCACAAAAAAGAGAGTATAGTATGTTAGTTTCAGTGGCAGTTTTATCTGTCAAATATCAAGCCACAGTATTTCTTTCAGGTTAAGTTCATAAAATGAGTGCAAAACAGAGAGGTAAACTTATTTGTAGCATGCAAAATTGTAGGAACTTTTATAGTGCAGAAGAAATAATATTTTTAGGTTTTATCTTATTTGCAACTGACAGTTATTCAAATTTACCGCCATATACTGCTACTGCAAATATGGCCGCTCTTCATAAAGATCAAAAGTAGCGAGTGTCGCTGTTTTGTGAATTCTTATACTGTGGAAAGATTTTATAATAATCCCCACTTAAATATAAAGTTTTTCGTTAAACGGGTAATGTCAAAGTCAGAATCATTTAAGAGTTTAAATATTTCCATAAGTAAAAACCTCGGAAGTAAAATCAAATAGGGATGAAGATAACTTAGAAATTAATGATATCATGACTTATTAATCAGGGTTCAAATCCGAATCCGGGCTACAGTCCTGTATAACACACTCGATGGTCCTCTCGTAGATAGCTGAGGATTTTTGAAGTGGAATATGAATTAATTACTTAAGAATGCATAGAAGCGGTTCAGTGTTAGCGACTGAAGATTATACGGACTGCGCCTTCTGGGAAATGTATGCTAATTTATTTAGTTAAGCTTTGGTTTTACGAGAGAAAAAGTCCCTTAAACTTATTAAGAGAGGATTAAATAATGCAGTAATATTCTTTAGAATAGTACAGTGCACATTTTGTAACAAGGATTATGTTGTAATTCTTACTTTGTTATTGTAATTAATTTGTGCAATAAGTGTGCTAATTTTGTAATTTTTGTCCAAATACTCGTATATAATTTTAAATTCCCTAACGTTTGAAATATTAAAATTGTACAACCTACAGCAAAGTATGAATATTTAAAAATTAAAAATATTAGCAATGTATTATATTAAAATTTAAATTCATTCAAATTTTAAACAAAATGATTAATTTATCACATTATAATTTTTTTTGTTTGCTTTTAAAAATGTACGAAAATATTTAATCCTGTTTCTCTGAACATCACAACAAAATTGAAATTAAATTAATGTACTTTAATTAAATTTTCAAATCATTTTCATTTTATAACAAATGTTTTAATTAAAGAACCCAGCAACGATTTATTAAATATTTACAAATATCAATGTCAAATATAAGGCAAAAAACTAATTTTTAAGTAGCTATATTCCATTTGAAAATGAAAAGGGAAATAAATTACATATTCCAGTGGCGCCCCCGTAATTGTTTGCTCAGGGATAGGCGAAAAGGCTTAATTAGACATAAATCTATGATAAATGGGGAAAATTGCTCCGTAGTAACTCATCGGACTGTGGATCGTGAGATCCTCAGTTCGAATCCTACTACCGACAGTTGCCAATTTAAATTTACCCCTGTGGTTCTCCCTTAACTAACAACTTTGGAGGCTATGACTAAGCGAGATCTGCGAAAGCAGAGTGCCACGTCCATAATGGGTAATAGGCGTGATGATATATATTTTATTTATTTATTTTATCTACTCTAAAATTACTTAAATATGTTCAACACATTATTGACGAAATGGCAGCGAATCGCGATAATACGGTACTTTGTTTACTGCCCTGCCACTGCGAACTAGGTCTATATTAATTAATGTAGGCTCAAATAAATTGTGAAGTAGTGCAAAAACATCGTCACTTTTAAAGTGAATAATGTAAACAAATTTTGATATAACATAATATAAATACATAAGCAAATCACTCTGAAAAATCATATATATGTCTGTATAAAAGTCGAAATAGTATATTAAAGTACAAGTTTCATAATTGCCATTTTATTTTGTGCGAAGGAAATTTGGGATACGACGCGCTGCGGAGTTACCCAGCGCTTCGAACAAAATAAACGAAAATTATGAAACGAATTCTTTATAGTACTTTTTAAATTTTGTGTCTTTTATGCTCTTGTTTAATAAAAAAATCCATGTTAAAAAATTCAAGGAATATTTTGTTAGGTGACACTGAGGCGACGTTTGACGTTTGAAAATTACTTTTGTTATCTCTTGTTATTATTATTAGTTTTTACTTCTGCTTTCAATTAAAATTATACAAAAATAAAATTTTGACAATTTGAAATTTATTTATTTAGCGAAGTATGATATGTGATATATTTTGACATATGACCTTTCTATAGAGTTATTAACCCTGAAAATATAAATTGCACTGCTCTATTATAACACTCGATTGAGCTGTTACGAAACTCATTTGGGTGTCGTAACAGCTTTGTTATACAAACAAAATATAAAAGCAGCAGTGTTTCTATTGTTTGAGAAGTAAGTTTCGTTCCCGGTATAAAGCGAGCGGCATTCCAGAGTCTCTTAATAAAGTTATATAATATTTTTCTAATAGATTTATTGCAATGTAGCTGACAAAAATCCAATATTACTCTTGCAAAATTTTATTTATTACTATCTCGTTCTCCATGAAGTACAAGCCCCAGAATTTCTTCGGTTAAAAATAATCCACAAATTTTTAATCTTAATTTTTATTTTATGTCAAAACGAACAGAGCATTAGAAATTATATATAAATTCACAAGCTCGTGATATTTGAAAAATATAATATTATTATTTATTATTATGTTAATTATGATATGGTATCTAATGGAGATAAAAATATAGGTAATATAATTTTACATTTCCTTTAATGTACTCGTATAAAAAAAAATAATTAAAATCAATTATATATTGAGATATGTTTGACAAACCTTATAGGTCTTCAAGTAAAGTACCACTTTCGATTGGCGGACATATACAAATATACTTAAAAACAGTAAAATTACTATACCTTCTTTACGGTAATTCTTTGAAAAGAACAAAATCTGAATTTTCCCATGTTAAATAATTTATGTTATCATATCATAATTAGGAAATTATAGTCGGTTACATCTGAAATGAATAATTAAGCTTCCAAAAGCAATCGATATTATCGGTACAACCTTGAATTTGTTGACAGGGTATGACTTATAAGGTTGGGGAGGTAGACACACTGATTTTTTATGTTCTTCACTTTTTACTTTCTTGTTGGATCATAAATCGAATAACCCCAACTTTAAAACTGCGGTCAGAGTTACTCAGTTATGAATTACGATTAGCAATTATAATTAACAATTGCACTTTGACTAATAGGAACTAATGCTAGCAGCGATGGAGTCTACACAATTAAGGCGTTAATTATCATACTACACATCAATCCAGTCGATTAAATATTTGTTCTTGTTAATGTACAAGTACTGATTGAGAAGCTTGCAATTTCAAAACTTTCCACTTACGAGTACAATTAGTGGGATAGAGATGACATCTTCTCTTTTAACTATTATAAATGTCAAACAGCACAGCACCTGACAGTACTTTTATCATAATAGATTATAGCATGACGTATTTTTGAAAACAAGTTTATACATAGTTTCTTCAATAATATATTAGTAGAGTACGTACACGTTAAATTCAAGCCACCAAGCCTATCAGTTTGTTAGGTGTACGCACTCTAGATGTCACCTTCATTAAGTGTGGTAATTCTAAGTATAATTCATATTTTAAATCAAAAGTTTTAAGATGAAATTTGTTTTAATGAAATTAACAGTTATTTAATTTATAGGGGGTTATTCCACTTTGCCCACGTTTTATACATCTCTTGATAAATGCAAAATTTATTAAAGAAATATTATTTGACAGTGACATATTCTTTAAATTTTCTAAATTAAAAGGTCAATCGAAGTAGTTACCAAGATGTTGAGTGTTATTATTATTGTTATAAATAGAAAATTACTCACAACTGACTTTTCTCAAAATTATACCCACGAGTGGTTAATCTGTTACTTTCCTTGTTTAAAATCGCCATGGTTATAGAGCATTTATAGAGAGGTGTTGGATAAATGTTCGATTTCCACTAATAAATTCTACTAACTTAAGTCATTCAACATGTCTTTAATTTTGTTGGTTTGTGATAATTAGGAATTCAAAACAAAACAAAAATTGTTAAATTAGGACCCTACCATTTGACCCTTCGACATTCTTACAGCTCAATTATAAGAGTAGTTCAAAGAATTTAGAATCGAATAGATGTGTGAGAGAGAAGCTTAAACAGAGAGAAGCTTAAACAGAGGGACCTAATACTTTGACTCGAGATTAAAACTCAAATATCTCAATAATTAATAATATTTTTAAACGTCTATTAAATTTAGTACGATGTTTTTGGGTCCAGTTATTTGTCATTTTGTGAATCTAGTGACGCCATTCCAATTGATAATTGGATCGCTTTAAAAACATCAAGTTTCTCTCTTTAACATTTTTACAATGAACGACGCAATATACTTTATGATTCCACAAAGCTAGAACTGGAATCTGTAGAATAAATTCAGTCAAATAAAATGTATTGTCGAATGAACATTCATGGCTGATTTAAATTCCAATGTTCCGCAATAATTTTCAAAGTAAACAGACGTAAAGAATATTACACATCTGAGTACCTCTACTCGTATACTACATCCGACGCGCCACAAATAAATTTCAATATTACTATTCTTAATTCGTTTTTTATATATTTTTACATAAAAGTCTACATTGTAGAAATATACTGAATCTTTTATAGCTACGCATCAGTTTTCACTTCCATTCAGGGGTTTAAACCATTATTTCAATAGAATGCACACATTCATGAAATTGTTGAAAGGTTAATGAAAACATATTTGCACTTGAATGTTTTCTTGGCGGATCATGAAACAAACTTCAAAGCTATTTTATGAAAGAAACAATCAATATAAAGGTAACTATTTACACATTCATTCCAATTAAAATAATGCTGAAATTTCTCTGCTGCTATGTATAATAATAGTACATTGTGTTATTAGGAGTAAATGTAATACTTTGTGTGCTGAACATGTACGTTTGAACGACGAGCGTAGCAAGCCGGACAATTACATGGAAAGCACCCAAAATCACATTTACTCCGAATAACACATGCTATTTCTTCTTCAAACATAGAAAATAGAATTATAAATCATTATAAAACGCCCAAAACTTCAAAAAATATTCAGTAGTTATATCCCAAATGCATAGTAAATACCTGAATATTATTCTGATTGTATTTGCCATGCACGAGGAATATATTTGACGAATATTTCTCGAGAAAGAATTCAGTCAATATTTAAAATTATTGAACATATATTTATTTTAATCTGTCACATAATGAGACATTAGCGTTTCGAAAGTAATTTTGAAGAAATTGATTGGAAATTTGAAGATATTATTCCTTTCGTCCTTTCAAAACGAAGAAATCATACTATTCTTCATTGTGTTTACAATTATTATAAATATTCGGGTATCGCACTTGTGCAAATACTCGATATGCAAAATATTCACGATATTCGATGGTCATTGGTCGAAATTTAGAAAATACTGTAACATGATTGGTTGAAATTTTTCGAGGGAATATTCTGTCTCATCCAGCATTTCTAGTTGCCATAGAATATACTGTTTTATTATTTTTGTTTATTTTGCATAATATTTTACTTTGTCCGCCGCCGGAGTAAAAGTGTTGCCAAGGAGACACTAACACCGGCGGTGATAATATTGAACTTCCGCTTGTTGAATACAAATACATAACAACGTACTTGTATGACGGTTGAAGAAAAACATATTTATATAGCTCAAAATTTTGTGTTATTCCATAAAAGGTAGCATGAAATTGTTGTAAGAGATATTTATCAACGTGTACAAAGTAAATATTGTACTTATTAATAAATAATGACCTATGGCATGTGTTCATAATTTTTCTTCTACATTTTTATGCACGATAATTTTTTTCGTTGTACATTCTATTCATTATGTTAACCAAAATCAATATAGCATTAGTTATTTATGATGTTTCGAGCTTTCAAGACCGACATAATATAACTAAATAAAAATATCAGATACATATTTATACAGAACTAATTTAAAATAAAGACAAAATTACATAGGCATGCCGTTGATACTTGTAATTTATCAAATTATGTTATTATGTAATAAAATATATTTTTTAGATATACGGAATCTATAATACGCAGATATAGAAATTTCTTGGAAATAAGGACTTATTACAATCATTTTAACTTATAAAATTAAAATATATCATATACAAATGTCATTTCGTCTTGTTTAAAATTTTTTTTGACTTCATATATTTTAGGAACAACTATGTAAAGTATTGTGTAACCGGCTGTTGGGAATCGTAGTGAAACTGGATGAACCATATTTTATATATTTTATTGTTTAATTTCTGAAATTTATAATTTACAAAATAAAATATTTATTTTTAGAATTAGTTATACAATAACATCGTTATATTGAATTTATGCATGGAGGTAAATATTTCCACATGCGTTTTTTTTATCGGAATATTACTTTTTCCAGATTTTTCAGAAACAAGAAATTTTACATTTTACAATTTGGTTCCACAATCGAAAACCTTTAAAAATTATAATATTTTGTATCCATAATTTTATTGTTAGATAAATGTGCTGAAACACGAAAGATCAAATCATCCGGATATGTGTTTTATTCCATTTATGCTTATCTTAAATACTGGATTAACGCAATCTCCGATTCTTTCGGATTTGAATAATTTAGAGTCTTTTAGGAAATAAAACAAAAATATACGACTGTTTATTTATACCTTAATCGGGTCATACTTATTTAACTAAAAAATAGGGTAAATAGTTTCGTGGATACGCATCGGACTATAGATAAAAGAATCCCAAAACCTGCATTTTAAATTTACACTTATGGTTTCCCCTTCGTTAGCATCTTTGTTGATCGCTACTTGTTGGCTAAAAACCGCACTTTATACATACAAATATATTAGTTATCGCAATCTATGCTAGCAGAATACATACCCAAAATAGGTAAATGGTGTGATTTTGCATTTTATTTATTTATTTTATTTCTATTTTACTAAGTTGTTTCAGATGGTATCTCCAGATAAAATACTCTATTTTTCTAAAGTGCAGATTTCAAATTTTAAGTTTATTCATTTAACACTGGGCTACTTGTGCAATTCTTTGTTAATTTCAATACATATAGGTACAGATTCCAAAATGCATTTATGTAAGTAATGCTACCGCGTCAATTTAGCTCAGAAAACAGAAAACCTAAAGCTGTTCACTGTGTTATTAACACTGTGTAAGTGTAACTAACTAGAAACTATTGAAATTGTCGTGTACATTTCATAACACTCACACAGGTACTAATTAAAACTTTTGTAAATTTCAATTGTGTTGTAAAGTGTGATTGGAATTATATCGTTATGTCTTTCTCAGCAAATGATTTTCTATTTTATTTTTTAATAATTACCTGTAAGAAATTAATCTTACTTTTTCCTAATGCACAAAAATATCTAAAGGAGTAATTTGTTTTTGCGGATACATTAAATATTAATATAATATTTGATAAGCTTTAAATTGTTCAATTTTCACTACAAATCTCTCACTGTACCACTGAAATTAAATTGGCTGTTTTGCCATGATTTTTGTACCTATCAAAGAAACCGGTCAAGAAAAAACGACATTTATTTCCTGAAATTCATTCATGGAACAACATTGTAAATCACAAATATAACTACCTATATTATCACAAAATAAACCACATCTTCAGTATAAAAATTGAGAGGATATAATGTACCGGTTATAGCACCAGTTAATGCATTTTTCGAAATATGAAATTGATTTCGCTATTTAATAGGTAGTCTGGAAATCCTTCCATGCACTACTACTAGTTAGTAATAGGAATTGTATTAGGGTAGTAAAATATTATGAGGCTCATAAGTGGAACACAGAAATGGACTTCTACTTTGAAAACTATTTATAGATTTAACTGTTGGTAACCGCACTTAACGGATAAAAATGTACGGGCAAAAATAGAGTGCCACACCCAAATTGGGTAAATAGCGTGATGATAAATATTCTGGTGAATGCTTCTACAATTTCAGGAAAAGAAACAACGGACTACATGCAGTCGTACAGGGAGTTAATTTTTCTGTAGTATTGATTATTCGATTGTAGAAATGCACCTTTGTGTTCCAGATGCGATAAGTAACAAAGACAAAGGCATCGAGGCAAGGACACAGTTGGCCATGACTTACCAGTGAGTGCTGGGGGCTACCGGGCTGGTGGAGTGGGGATGTCGGGCTGCCGGGTGGGGCGGATCTCTGTCGCAGTCGGGCCAGGGCGCTGCGCAGCCCTTCCGTTATAGCGCCTTTACCATCACCCCTGCAACAATTACATACTGCTACTTGTACCCTCATTACTTTCTTTAATTAAGAACAGGTTTACTCTCTTTGATATACATGTATTATATAGAGTTGTACACCAAATTTTATTTTATATCGGATGATGTACCCGGTTCTTTTCTGCTGAAATTCAAACAGTTTCACATTACAGCGCTGACGTATGAATTATTTAATTTTAGTTTTGCTTCTATAAAGTGGCTATTTGTAGAATAATAGTACGATAAAGTAAAAACAATAAACAACTTGGTAACCAAACAACAAAAAAGCACACTTTTTTTGCCAACGTCATATGTCAACTATAACTGTCATTCAAAGCTAAGAAAAATAATCTGCAATGCAGTCAAACATAAAATATTGTATGTAACACGTACATAATAGGGTTTTTGCCAATTGACATTAAAGGTAACACTTTACGGATTGATAATAATCTGTAAAGTGTCACTTTTGCTGCCTAGACTGTAAAAATACAAACGCATAGTAACAGTCAACAAATGCATAGTAACCGTTCAACAAACGTATGACAAGATAACACTTTACGGGCCGCTAATTAGTGTTTCATCAAGACAAGAAATCTTGTATATACTACAAAATATAAAGAAGACATTACAAGATTTGTTGTTCACCCTACTATTATAAAGTTATCTATATTTCGATTTCAAGCTTTCTATCTATACTTCCAAAAGTTTTAAATGGAGCTGTACGTTCGCAGATAAGAAAAATTGTCAATTTCATGTTATCAGTTAGTAAGCTCCCTCCACCTTGCTATGTGAAGTAATAAACTCCGATGCTTGAGTGAAAAATTCTTCTCGCGGTACGTGTTTATCTTTGTGTGTGTTTTCTGCTCATCTTTCCGCAAAGCTACCTGTGTCAACCGACATACGGATCTAGTTGTCAAAAAGCAATCGCGTAAATGTTTTGTGAAAGTATTTTACATTAATCCCTGAGAAAGTGAAAAAATTGTTTTATTTTCATTTCTTGGATTGGCTTTTCAAATCGTTATTTGATTAGTATCTGAAAGAATGTAGTTGATCTAGTTGCACTCAAATATATTCATTTGTCTATTTAATATTAAATACTTTAATAATTTACCTTAAATATGACTTCCTTTTATTAAAATATATACGATATTATATGACTGCATAAAACAAATATTTTGTATTATTAAATTTAAAGGAACTAGCAACAACATTCTAGACGATAAGTACATAGGTATGTAAAAGTATAAAGTTTTCTCTAATTAACACAAATTTAATTAATTTCGAAAAATTAGTTTTATTTGTTAATGTTGTTTAAAGAGATTTTAACTTGAAACTTTTGCTGTACGAAGCAGAAATTTTATCTCTCTGCCAACAAGGACGGTGATTAGGGCTGTGCGTTTACATCGATATATCGATATTATATCGATATATCGAATAACGATATTCAGTAGAAAAAATATCGATATATCGATACATCGATATATCGATATATCAATATATCGTTATATCAATATATCGATATATCGATATATCAATATATCGATATATCAATATATCGATATATCGATATATCGATATATCAATATATCGATGTATCGATATATCAATATATCGATATATCGATATATCAATATATCGATATATCGATATATCGATGTATCAATATATCGATGTATTGATATATCGATGTATTGATGTATTGATGTATCAATGTATTGATGTATCGATGTATTTTGTGAAAAAGAACTAAAATTTAGCTATAATGCCATCTAATGAAAGGGGTTGTGCTCGATTTATTGATAGCATTGCATACTGATATTTATTTTTACTTTCATTCTGGAGTCGGGATTAAGGGGAGAATTAATAATTGGGACGATGTGTAGGTACAATTTCCAGCAGAAGTTCTCATTAAACTACCTTCCAGTCATGGCATAGTACAATTTCAAATATTTTAAGTAGATTCCCGTTTGTTTTATAATGCTGGCGCCCAGCACCATAAAGCAAGTACACAAACACCCCAGATGTTCAAATTTTTCGCCTTTGAAACACCCGTTACTTCTCTTCACAATAGAATTGCCGACATTCTGAACCATTGTAATCCTCCCATAAAATCTATCTGCATTAGATTGTTTACTATTTATATAATACAGATCGACATCCTGAATCATTGTTTAATTACCAATAAAATCTAACTAAATTAGATCGATACATCGTTACATCAATATCTCGATATATCAATATATCGATATATCAATATATCGATATATCGATATATCGATATATCAATATATCGATACATCGATATATCGATATATCGATATATCGATACATCGATATATCGATACATCGATATATCGATATATCAATATATCGATACATCGATACATCGATATTATCGATATTTTTCTAATATCGAATATCGATATTCAAAACAAGATATCGAACAGCCCTAACGGTGATGTTTTTTGCTTCTTTTACTACAAGGTAACATATTAGTTCTATACTTGATATGGAATATATTGATTAAAATCGTCATGTTTGATTAAAATTTCATGTATAATGTTCACTTCATCTGCTGTTAATCTGGTCTAAAATTTACAATATTCATTTTCATTCCAGTTCATGAGTATATAATAATTAATAAGCACTTCAATTAGATATAGTAGCAATAACCATTGTTCTGATATTGATTAACCACTGATTGCTTCGTACGCTGTAGTAAAATCACACGGTAATTGCAATACTATGATCAATTTGTTAATAAATCACTTTGCTGTAAAAACTTTATAGACTAAAACATAAATGCGAATGATTATCGCGAGAGTACATTCCAATCATACCGCATGTGGAATGGAAATGTGGCGTATTGGAATTTTAGTGCTATTTTATATATTGCTACAATTTTTTTACCTATTCTCTTTACAGTGTAAATATTAAAGTTTTATGGAATTTAAAAATGCATGCAACAAGGTACATTTGGTTATCTGAATATTAGTATTTCACGAAACATCAATCAAATTTAAATTAATATTTATTAGTAAAAATTGTAAAACGGCTACTAGAAATTAAATAAAACTAAAAATATTTGAAATTTTATTTCCAACTAAAATGTATCAGAGGAATAAACAAAAAATTTCGCATCAAAATCATTGCTTGAATGATGATTATTAATTTAGCTGTCATCTTTTGATGTGATGTTTTTTATTTATTCTACCGATAAATTTATTCTCTAGTATATTTGAGGTTGGAAATACCGGCCTTAACAGAAGTAAATGGAAAGAAATAAATTCTTAAATTTCTACTAAAAGCAATACAACACTATAACAAATAATCTAAATCTGTTTCCAGTAGTATAATAGTTATTTACGTTAATAGTGGGTAATTCCACTTTACCTACGTGTGAAATATAACGTTTTATCCAACACCTGACAATAAATGCAAAATGTATTAAAGAAATATTATTTGACAGTGACATCTTTAAAATTTTATAAATTAAAATGTCAATCGAAGTAGTTACCAAGTTGTTGTGTGTTATTATATATATATATATATATATATATATATATATATATATATATATATATATATATATATATATATATATATAATTACTCATTTGTTACTTTTCTCAAAATTATACCCACTGGTGGGTAATCTGTTACTATCCTTGTATAAAATCGCCATAGTTATTTATTGAGCATTTATAGAAAGGTGTTGGATAAAATATTGTTTATACTACCGTTTAAAATAACTATTTTCAAACGGTAGTATAAAAAATCTTGTGTACAACACGTAGGAAAAGTATTACTTTCCGTATACGGTGTATTTCTAATCTCGACTACGCCTCGATTACAAATTTCACACTTAATACGGAAAAATATTACTTTTCCTTACTTGTTGTATAATTAGCTATTTCGTTTTTGTTTAATTTTCCACGACAGTGTTACAATTTTTCTAATAAATGTTAATTTTAATTTGATTAATTCATAGTAAAATAATAATAAAACCTTATTGCACGCATTATAAAATTTTGAACTTTTTTGTATGTACACTTATGAATAGGTATAAATTTACAGCAATATGAATAAATAGCATTTAAATTCCTATTCGGCACATTTCAATTATACACTTGGTATATAAGCCTTGCCGTTAAATAGTGACACACGTATTATAGAATTTTCTGTTTTAATGTCCTTTTACAATATTTGTATATCTTTAATAATTAAATTAGAAAACAATTATGTCAATTAATAAATGTCACATTTAAAATTGAATCATGCTTTTCTTCTTAATTTCCTGCTATATAACTATCCTGGTTTTATTAGATCTATCAAACTCATTTATGCAACTTATTCTCCGGACAATTGCGCACATATGAACATTCGGTAATTGGGAAAAACAACAAATGTACGGATAAAACATAATAAATAGCCAATAATTTCACAGCATACCGAGCGCGTAATATCTGCTCTCCGAGTATATGGGTTGTTCAATTGGCGCGCAGAGCATTCACAGTGCCTCGTGAAAACCACTGGAAATTACCGGGTTGAGACTGTGTCGCCTCTGTTTAACATTCAGGGCTGTGTGAGCGGTAATGGATTTTACCGGTCCGAGCCTCATTGGAAAAACGATACGGCAACGGTTCCGTTTGTGTATTCCCAATGCGATTGAACGAGTTTCCAAAAAGCAAATAAAGTACTACAGCCTCTTGATTTATAAACAATGCTACACATATTAAATTCAACCGATTTCTAGTCCAATGTCTTATTAACATGGGGTAAATAACTCCATGGTAGCGCATCGGACTGTGGAGCATAAAATTCTCAGTTCGAATCCCACATCTGAGAATATCACCAATTGGAACGGTTCCAAACCCAACATAGATAATTGTCGAGATGCTGTATTTAAATTTACATGCGTGTCCAGTAAATCAGAAGTGTGTATGTCAAATATTCAAAACCTTAATTCTGCACAACATTTTAAATAAAGAGAAAATAATGTATTCTATACCTAAGGGATGCAAAAGTAGGCATCTACTGTATTAGCTAACCTCTGTATATATTTGAAAAATGTTGTTCAGCAAATGATTGTAACGAAATAGTCATGTGTCGATTATAATGTCAGAGAAAAGAACTGACTTGAGAATTTGATTCTATTATTATTAATTTGTTAAGTGTCCATTAATATTTCTATTGTCTTTGTGTACAATTATTTTCTAAAATGTAATTAATTACTTGAATATCTTGATATCTTTGTTACAAAAAACTTTTTAACAATAAATTAAAACGACGAAAAAGAAACTGAAAACGAAAAATAAAATTAATCTTTTTAGTCTTAATAACTAAGCTCCCAAACTAATGTAAGTAACAAATTTTGAGTCTGTGCCAAATAAACAATCAACGAATGCTAACTTAAAATTAGTTACTTTTAGTGTAGGAGCATAGTTATTAAGACTGAAAAGGTTTATTTTATTTTTCGCTTTTCAGTTTCTTTTTTCATCGTTTTAATTTAATGTTAAAAAGGGTAAATACTTTTTGATATTGTAGGGGAATCATTGTGAGGGGATCTATTTTTGAGGGTATCAATGAGTAAGGGATCTACAGGCAGTTGACGGGGACCAATTTTCGGGCGATCAAATGTGGGGAGGGGGGGGGGGGGGTTAGAGTCACAGTCACGGTACTGGAATTTTAGAACATTATGTAGAAAAGGTAGACAAAAACTAAGAAAAGAAAGTAAGTTATTGGACGACCAAGACACTCTATAATCATGACACCGGAAGAAGCAAAATCAGACAAAAAGAAACTATGCCCTAACTTAAGACAAGAATAGTCAAAAGTAAATAAATAAATATACTGCTAAAAGTATAATATGGGGTAAATAAATATATCATTTTGCATGTGGTACTCTATTATCGAAGATCCAGTCAATGATGAATTTTTGCTCGCAAAGACCATCAACTAAGGTCCACCAAAGATGTTGTGGATGGGGAACCACAAAAGTAAGGCTAAATTGGACTATTGTATTCGAATTGAGGATTTCATGATACACAGTCCGATACGAGGAGTAAATTCCCTAATAATATATAGATTTGGGGTCGTTTGGCTCGAAGTGAACTGTAGGATACCACTAGAAGACAATACTATTTAACAAAGATTGGACATTTTAATATAATAATACGAAAAATTTAATAATATCCCAAAGAATTGTAACTTTGAAATTTCATTCAGTTAAAATTAATAAATGTAAATGTAACTTTGTAAAGAGCGAGCAGCCTTGTCAGCTTTATGCGAAGCTCCAATGTAAATAATAATCTAATACCTGTAGATTAAAGCAAAGACAAAGTACGAAAACAATTATAGTATGAAATTAATTTGGCCTACGGCCGGATGACAAACATTCTTTTATTTCTTAAACTTCTCAACCCTCTTGACATTTATTTCGCTTTGTACATAAATTGTTTCAAGTGCAGTTATGTAAATTAATCCTTAATGAAAAATCAACGACATTTCTCAGTATATTTGATTTAGAAGAAATATCCGTTTTTCAGTCCTTATAAGTTGTGCAATTTTGAAATAACTTACATACATATTTTCTTTCCAAAATTTACTTTGCATGTACAGCAGTAATTTTGCCACAATTGTAGTTCATTTTATAAGATAATTGTTAGTTTCTAGGTATGTAATTCTGAGAGTGAAATCGGTATATATCTCCTGCTGAACTCTGGCAATAAGAACAAATTTTGTTAACATCTAGGTACTTTGATAAATTCAAATTATACATACATAGTTAAAAGTTTTCTATTCTAATAGTAATAATTAAAAAATAATATTCTAAGACATTACAGATGTCAAAATATATATTTTTTTTTTTCGCTGACATTAAAGGTAAGATTTTTTTTTGCAGTTAACAATCCATTTAGTTTCATTTTTACTGCATTCAACAAACGCACAGCAACATAATTTGATGTCGATAATTTTCAAAATTGATATTTAAAATTATCAGTACATATTGTTGTTTATTTCATACTACTATTGTTACATTTTTCGGACTTTTCATCGTACAGAAAGTGAAACAAATACTTATTCCTATAGCAATTATTATTTAGCCTATATGTTATCAACTTATATTTCTAAGATTTTTGATATTTTCTGTTAATAAATAAAACTTTAGTAACCAGCATGAAATAAAAATTTTTGTGTACTTCGAACGAAAAGAAACTTTAAGGTCCTCGCAAATAATATTTACCTAGGCCGTAACAACTTGTTAGTACCTTAATTTTTCGTTCTAGGTGCATAAATAATTGTTAAGGAACTATAATGCAATAGTTTAACAATCGACTGAGAAAAGAAAAATTTAAATTTTATGTTTCTGAGGTACGATAATTTTTGGAAAATAAGAAATTTGATATTCTATGTTCTTTTGTTTTTCTTTATATGTCATAATTATAGTTATTGTTTGCTACAAACACAGTACTATCTTCAATTGTTTTCCATTGTATATTTATAGTAATGTAAAAGTAATGTAAAAGTAAGTGTTGTATGTAACAGAAATAAAATATTAAAATCGCTATAGCTCTGAAACTAGGCACTTCCGAATATATGTTTACAAGAACTTTGATATTGTTTTGAGATGTATGTACTTTTTAATAGAGCTGCTCTCGAATAGGCGTGGCCAGTGTAGTACGTTCACATTTTGCATTGTCCCTCGCATATCCGACCCATCCCTCCAAAGTTGTGCATTCCACGTTCTACATCCTCTTAAATGCGTGACATCTATTTTTTTTAAAAACCTGCATAACTATTACTAACTATTATAGTACTGTGTAGTATACAATTTACTAGATGTTCCAATCCCCTCTACTTTAACAGATTTGAATTGGAAAAAGAATATTATAAGTTAAAATTAAAGTTGCTTAAGCGAGGAGGCTATGTGCTGGCACATCACATCTTTTACCTGTTAAAATCAATGATTATACAATACCCATGTGTACAAGAAACAAGTTTATCGCATGTTCATTTAGCATGTCAGTGACTCCAACACTAACCACTAACCAAAACCCTCCGGGCGCGCTGAACTTCATGTCACGGGAAAGTGTGGTATGTTCCGCATAGTTGGAGGTGTTGGCAGAGTGTGCCCGGTACCGGTACCCACCGCATCAGCGGAACCGAACTGTTCTACCGGTTCGCGGTGCGGTGTGGCGTCGAGCGGAAATAGTTTACGGTTACGGCGTCGTCGGGGGATAACGCTGCTGATAAGTAAAACACCTACAGCCGACCGAAGAAAACAGGGGAGTTTTAGATTCAAGATTATTTTATATGAAAATTAGTTTGTTTACTGAAGCTCAGCATTGTTATCATTTTAGCTAATCAAGGAAAGATTTATTTTATTAGGATTATCAAATGAGTAAAAAAAGTAAATATATCGTCACACCTTTTTTGAGAATGACACTCTGCTTCCGGAGATACAAAATAAATAATATGGAATGGGGTATTCCAGTATAATTGAATTTATCCAAAGTAATTACTTTTATATGTAATTTTTACCGGGAGTTCTTTTCATCATTATGCATGGGGATGTGTTATTACCAACGTTCAGTCAAAATGATTGACAGCAATGTATTAAAGCCTTTTTTTTATGAGTAAACATATAGATAACTTACAGTAATTAAAAATAATAATTCCTATCAATTTAATGTAATTTATTAAGTAGTAAGGCAATTAATTTTTTTTTTTTTTGATTTGATTAAACGTTCATTATATATTTCATTATGATTAACTATTATTAATAATGAATATCAATTATCCCTGTGTTTACTGAACTGTAATTACACAAGGACTTTTTTATTTTGACGAATAAATTTCTGTTTGTTACGAAACCTTGTTACCTAGCAATTTGACAAGAAAACTGTTTTAATAAATTGATTTTTCAATTATGACACATGTCAAAAAATGACATTTTCAATCGTTTTTTTTTCAAAAACACAGGTTACCACATTCAAACAAAAATATCAAAATTTTCTGTTTAGTAGTTTTTGAGAAACCGTAACACACACACACACACACACGCACACACACACACACACACGCACACACACACACACACACACACACACACACACACGCGCGCGCGCACACACAAACACACACACACACACACAGACATCATCGTGAAACAATTAAAATCGTATTCTAGGAAACCTAAAACGTGCTCATTACTGAAAACTCACTACCAAATTTTTAGCAATATTCCTATACCTCCCTTACAAGTATGTATGCGGTGGGAGGTAACTAATAAATGAAATGTCTGTGTATTATTAATCAATGAAATTAAGATTTACATGTATAAGAAAGTGGTGTGGTGTCATTTAAGAGTTTTTGTAGCATGGAAATTACATTCTTAAAAACCCTAAAAACCGAGCACGTAGTTTCAGCCCAGATGCTGTCGTTATTAATTTTACTGATTAAAAAACATGACTCGTAAGTTTACAAAGTTTCAATTAACAATTTGGTAACAAAAATAAAAGATCGAAGAGTACATAAACGAAAATTAATTAAATTGACGGGATGCAACACTTACCTCATGGTTCAAATACCTGGTATGGTAAACGCATCGAAAGGTAGAACATTATCTATTCAGTTCGATTATTAAAGATTTGACAGCTGCTAACCGCGCTACTAAAACACTGGTTGATACATGGCACGTTAATATATTTATTCTTTCTTAAATAAAAATAATAAATATATCATCACGCTATTTACTCATTCTAGATGTGATAGATTGTTTTTGTAGATGTCAAAGATTAGTGAAGGCCACTGGAATTCATAAAGCATCTCAGAGATGAAGCGTTTAAAGAAAAATTTACTAAAAATAAAAACCATTTATACGGTATGCCAAATCATGAATACAAATTAATTGGTAACCATCCACATGAATAAGTAAAAGTAAGCATATTATATTTATTTCATAACGGAATAAACGGAAAAATAATTAATTCTCAAAAGTGATAATTACAAATTTCCTTTTAAAATTTATAGGCTAATAAATAACAAAATTAAAACAATGTAATACCTATGCAAACAGTAACCTTCACCTGAAGCAATTATTGCCATAAATAACCTTTCCAAGTTTAGCATTTCTCCGAAAATATAATTCAATAGAAAGTGTCCGGCAGTATTGATAAAATGGGCGGACATTGTTATAAATGGCATGCCGGTCGTGAATGTTTGCGTGCACAAATCTCTTGTTTTCATTAATGCTTAACGGTTAACGCCAGCTGTTCTGCACGTTCTGCCCACGGGTACCGGTAATTTTTTATTTGCAACGTAAAACGGTTTTTTCCTCTCCAAAAAGCCACTTATTTGAGATGAAATTATTTGTGCTGAAGAACTTAATGTGCTTTCTCAAATTGCTGAAATGCTGACCAAGGTTTTTACATCCAGAGAGCAATTACAGCTCTTTAAAAATAAGTAATTTCTTATTATTGTGCATAGCAGGCAAAATTTATGTAACTATAGAATTCTGGGAGCCAATTACATAAGAAGTAACTTAACTATATTGTTATCTAACAATATGTTAAAAGCTTAGAATAGCCAAAATAATTTACAACATATTTTATGCATTTTGTCATTTGATTTCTGAAATTTATAATTTACAATTTTAAACTAGCCTATCTATTTTTAGATGAACAATTGCGCGATATAATATTTTTCTAACGACCACTAGAAAAAGTACATAAATGCACACGCTAAACTATTACTGAAAGTGGATCACTGCATATTCCTAGCAATGCCGTGTGATATGAAAGCTCGTTAGCCAATCAGATGCGTCCGCAACTGTGTGATATGATTTTATCACACGCTGCGGTAACTGAGCGAACTAACCTAAAAAATTATAATTAAAAGTTTGACAGTTGCAGATAATTTGCTGAATTTACACGGATTATGAAGGTTGGACCCTGATTTTTCAGATTTTAACAGAATTGTTGATGAATTCTGATAGCAATGATGTTAATATAATCAACTTTAATATTTTTATGTATATTTTATATTTTTTAACCTAATTGTGGTCGTCGGAACACTCGTGTAAAATATCCAACTTTCAGCACTAGTTATACAATGTCCTATATTATATGGACTGTTTAACATGCAATATTTACAGTTATCTGTCATTAATGTATTGCAATGAATAACAATTATTTGTATAAAATATAAAATAATTTTGATTTAGGTTCCATAAAAATATTTCGAATTATTCCATACTATTGAAAAACTAATATTGATTATTTAACTTAATCCTAAAATAATTTATTTTGTAAATTTAGGTTATGTTTTTGCATATTATATATTTTATTTAAGTGTACTATTATTGCTATCTCGAGAGCTATAGAAATACGAAATTGGTCATATTAGACAATTTATATTTAATAACAGTATTACAATGTGTAAAAAAAATTTTTTTCATGACATGGTAGGAAACCCTGCCGTACTTCTCCCGAAATAGTGAGAAAAATGTGTTATTCCTTTCTTGAGAGGAAAATATAGAAGTGTTACCAATATGAATGTTATTTACAAAATATATAATTCAAAAATTATAAATAAATTCCTAATTTGATTGAAAATCCATATTTTAGTGATATACATAAATTAAATTATCTTACAATTTTGTCTTATATTTTTCTTTATCTTATTAAATCACAATTTGACAACTTATTAAAGATATTTAAGATTGGTCCATTGGCAACACTGCTACACCGCCTTGTGTCTGATAACCTAACTTTTAACGTGTCAGTCTGTCAGTTGTGTTCTCAAAGTGTATTTTAGGTCCGAGCAAATCGTTTTTAGTAACATGTCGTGAAAAAAATGTTGTCTAACACGAGAGGAAAGCTCTTCTTCCACTCTCGTTCGAAATGCCTCATTCGCTGCGCTCATGAGGCAAACTTCGAACTCGAGGGGGTTAAAAGAAGCGCTTTCCTCTCTAGTTTGACAAATAACTATTATCCCGAGGATTCAAAACATGGAACCCAAATTTTTATTAAATAGCAACACTTTTTCATCGGCTCATATGATACAGCATTTAAAGTTATATGTATTTTATTTGTATTAATTGGATTAAAGCTTAACCAACTATTGAAAAAGCGTGTATGTGACAAAGACAATACATGTAACTGTTAATTATTAGTTCGGAACCTAATGACGTACTGGTCACCACATCGCAGACAAAGTGTAAATTAATCATCTAATCTATATGTCACACACGTGTCAAACGTAATGATTAAACATTAAAATTAAGATATATATATGTATAAGAAAATAATGGGGCGACTCCACCATTTTTCATATTATTTGTAAGTTTCCCTACCACATCATAAAATAGCTTTAAGCAAAAATACGTTTATATATCTGCAATATCACTAAAATATATATTCTTTTTAATGCTTGTTTTTAATTGTGCTCCACAATGTTATATAAATATCAATGGTCTTGAATAATAAAGAAAATAACACACATGAACATTAGCACAGGCACTGGTTTCAAATCAATACGTCATGTTATTCCCAACACAAACAGAAAAGCAAGTCAAACAAATTTCAATTTATTTCAACTAGCCATTATAAAAACACAAAACCGCCTGGCAAAAACAAAACAAAACATATTGATTGCATCGGCGCTATTCATTTGTTTTAAGTGGATATTCCAGGGATTCTCGCGTAGTGGCAACAAAGGTGACTTGTACCGCGTCGCACGTAATTTACGTAACAATTTGCGGAGTAAATGCACCAGTTTAATTATCAAACTGCTTTGTAACACTCTGTGCCACCGGACTCATCGACCTGTGCATATTTATGCCGTCTCACGCCCCCTCGCGGAGGGTCCTCATTGCGCTCTGTTACACATCCACAATACATTTATTCCCACGGTCAACATCATTTGATGGACGCTAGTATTTTGTGTAATTATTTATTACAATTTGTGGTGAGTGCTAAATGATGTGAATAATTTCGCAAATGGTGATGGATTATACAATTTTACGGGAATTGTTACTTTGTTTAATATAATTTTACGGTGCTGTATATTCTATTTTAATATGATTCAAAGATAAACAGTGAGTTTATTTATCATTTATTAAAACATTTAAAATGATTGAAATAACAGAAATAATTATTCATACATTGTAATTACGAATGTACAAAGTAATATATTTTTAAATTTGTGCTGGCTAATTATGTTTTCTATAAGTTAGTTAAAGATTTATAGGAATATTTCAACGGTAATTAATTAATTATTATGTATAATATTTAAAAAATATTTGATAAAGCTCCCTAAAAATTTAGTAAAACGAGGTTTCGATAGTTAAGTGCAGCCTTCATCAAGTGTAATACAAAACAATAACATTTTACCGAAATAATGTTTTATTTATATGAGTTGTGAATAATTATTAATTATTTTATGATATATAAATGTAAGTATACTTGACATATTAATATTATACAGTATTATATTGTTAGTAAGTTGCGTGTGGAATAATTGCTCACGCTGTTCCACACAACTGTGTGAAATGTACAATTTCCAAACTTTGTTTAATGTGAAGAAAGTCTAATAGTCAGTAGTGATCCTAGAAAAAATAAGTTATCAGTATCAGTGGATGCAAGATGGATAAAATACACACAACCTAGTTATCGAATAAGGCTTAGGGATTTGAATTAGTACAAAAGCAAAAAAGCCTGTAATTTATATTATTGCTTCATTTTTAAAAATATTATAGATTTATTCAAATAAATGTGTAAAATTGTGTTATTGTAACTAATCGTTTGATATCAATTCTTAAGTTTTTAACTCCTTTTCGGACATATTTTTCAAATTTTTTTATACATGACAACCTTTTCCATAAAAGTTTTTTTGTTAGAAAAATTAATGAAAAATAATTAGTCAAATTTGGACATATTTAACACTTGACATTTTAACATTCATACTGATTTACCTAGTTACCAAATAGCTGCTATAACAATTGTTTGATTCATTGTTGCCAAATTTAAAATTTCTTTTATGTAGATTGTTAGACACAAAATTAATCAAAGACTCGATCTACCGGAAACTTATCATCACATTTTCGACCAACCTGTATTTATTTTAAAAATTTTAATTTGTTTTATATATTCCATTTAAGTTACCAGTATTTTACGTAGAACACCATCAATAACGTAAAATGTAGGCTGACAGAAACCTTTTTGATTCAATGAGAAGATTGAAATGAGAAGTGAGAAGACAGCAGCAGGTGCTCAGCTCTCAGCGATTAAAAAGCTTATGGACTTCTCATCTTCGACGCATTATCTAAATTACAATCCTGCAGCATCTTTTATATGAAAGCGAATTCTTTTTAAATTCATTTTAGCTTTTAAAAAGTTTCAATATTCTAAAATATCACCGAGTTCATTAGCTATAGAACTAGATAACAAATAAAATTAGCAATTTCAGAAGAAATTGATTTCATTGTTGGAGATTCTGAGATTAACGAATTAAAGATTATCCTGATTAATCGGTTTCAAAAATTTGTATAGCGGATATTAGTAAATGTTCGAAACCCAAAATATTTTTATTACTTTTGCTTCTATTTCACGGAAGAAGTCTGATTTCATTAATAAAAGTACGCTGATTAAATTCAGGTTTATTCTAAAAAGTTTTTGTATTTACGGTTTTAGTGTAAAATCCATAGGGAACAAACTGTCGCTACTATACTCAAATAACATTGTATTACTTGTGTTAGAAAACAAATGCCAAATATCTATCACGGTATTATTTTTTTATGCGTAACATCTACTAAAATTTATATTTTAATAAAAGTTTCAATACAACAGAAGACATACGATATTTCTTACTTACATCAAAGTTTTTGTCAATTTTTCCAACAAATGATCAAATTTTCCTAACAAGAAACCCAAAAACTATTCTTATGGGCATTTAATCGTACTTTACTACATTAGAACGTAAAAATATTATTTTATTTGAAATCGGCACTAAAGTACTCAAAAATCGTTATTAAAAGCTCAGAAATCGTCACTAAAGTAACCCATTATACGATAATTTTGAGCAACGCAGTGTTGGCAACCGTTAAATTATAATTGTAAAAGTAGGATAATTTTGACCGATATATGGCGTATTATAGTAAATTTATACGTAAGATGAAACAATATGTACAAGAAGAATTAACTACTTAATTCCGATAAATAAATTAACGACAAAACACATAATTTTGAGTGTTATTTACTAAAACTTCAATGTTCGAGGTTGGCAGCACTGAGTGTCAGTTCCAAATGACAGCTGACAGATGTATAAATTTAACCTATATAATAATTTTTTTACATATTTTTTTTTCGATTTTTAGATTTCAAATAAAATTTAATATTTACCGCGGCATTGAAGTTGGTTTATTTATTTTCCTCGGCCCTACGGGCCTCGGCAACTAAATTCTATATTCGTGAGAAAAAGTTAACCTTCAGTGCCTTGATACATAAATAACTAATAATTTATTTGAAGAAGAGGAAAAACAATAATCATTTTTAAAAATAAAATCAGCAAATACCACATCCTAAAACAATAAGAAAGAAAACCTATATTATATGTATTTGATTTTATCCACTGTGTTGGTTAACAAGTTGAGCAATTTTAATCAATCCTTTCTAGCTGCACTGGACAGGGAAACGTTAAGTGTTTTATTTTTCTTATAGTTTCAAGACCATTGGGCTTTGTTGAAAAAAAATATATCATCACCCAAGTTCTGTTTTAATTATGTATTTATGTGCGTTTATATTTGTCGGCAGTGTGGATCAAACTAAGGATCACCCGATCTACATTTTGCTAGATTTCTTAAATTTTGTACATTTTCTTTTCATAAAAAAGTTTTGTTATATAAGCCTTAAATTATCTTTAGCCGCAAGCCTTTTAATCCTGTATCCGGCTCGGAATATATTACTGTACCTATTCCATTTATAAATTAGTAAACTTGAGTAAAGTAAATGACTTGAATTTATTGGATGTTCGTTTTGTTTGTTTAGGGATTTAATTTAAAATATAAACACAGCTAGAAGCGAAACATATTTTTTAATTATGCGGCGTGTTCTTTTGGGGTAATAGCTCAGTGCCGCAGTGGTAACGCATCGGATTATGGACCAAGAAATTTTTAGTTTAAGACTCAGCTAATAATCTTTCAGAAATTTGTTACACTAAGCAATTATTTTGGGACCGTCATATAACGACTGATCACATTATAAAATATATCATATTTCCAGATCTCCTTAAAACAGAACACAAGTTTTTGTAGTTTTTATTTTTCTTGACAAATATAAGATTTAGATTAGGATAGTAACTTTTAACACATGTTATGCATTATCTAAATTTTTTTTGACTGTGTCGATTAAAAAATAATCATAATTCGAGAGTTCGATAAACTGGAATGAATATCTGCAGTTTCTTCCTCAAAATGTTTTCAATTTATTCTTACTGGTTCTGGATGTATTCAGTTACCTCTCAGTTCCACTTACCAATCTATTAGGATCTTAGATCTCGCCAATCCAGTCATTCGATGCAACTGACTCTAAAGCAGTTGCTGGGTTACACTACGCTGATGTGTTCCAATGAGAACGAAACGTGTCCTTAGTTACCGATTGATTGGATTGGCCGATCTCTGTGACTTAATACCTTATTTATTATTCTGAGGCTGCATTTTATGAAATATTGTCTATATTTTTTAAATATTTGTTTCGCAGACAGTTTTCTCTTTTTGAAAATATTATTACTCTCTTGTTATATTATTATTGATAATATAATTACTTTTTAATTTTAAATAATTGATAAAACAACAAGTTCATTTAATTACTGTTACGTTTTTTTTATATTAATTCTACATAGCTGAAAGAAAATGGGACATTTTTTCAATGTTTTGTTTAAATTTTGTATAAGTTTAATTTTTGGCTTTAGCTTATGTTTGTTAATTAAAGTGTTATTGTTCCTTGATTATTACACTTCCATTTTATTGTTTTTAAACTTTTTACGGAATATTATCTACCGATTTATTGAAGTTTATTTCTTTGGACTATGATTCGTAATCAAAGTGATCAACATGAACATGATCAAATAGAATCCTAGGTTCGTTATTCGTTATCCCCACTTTTTCATTTTTATGATCAAGTACTGTATTCCCCTGTCCCTTCTGAATCACGCTTTTTCGTGATTACTATGATTCGAATCACAAATAAAATGGCGGAAAATAGTGCAAAACTGGAAGGAATTATAAGATATAAATTTTATTATGCAACATCAAGAATTGTTTCACACATTTCCTAATGTAAACAATAATGGAAATGCTACTGGTAAGAAATGTATAAGGTTATGTATTGAGTTTAAATCATGATTCATTTTTACTTGTTTCGTTGGTATTCAATTTTAATCATGATTCAAATGAATCAATCAAATCAGATCATAAGACGAAGAAACACGGTTATTGTCAGGTATGTCAAGAAGCCCTGATTCAAAGGTCGGCTATGCTATCAATATTTGTACCTGTCTTCATAGCCTTCGTATCATTACGCCATTTACCCTTTTTTAAGGGTGACAGTTTCTTTCACGAATTACTAGAGTACATAATATATTAACAGATAAAAAAAGGTAATATGCACGTGTTTTATGGCTGCAGGCCGTCCAATCAAAACTCGAAGATGTTACTGATATGGGGTTATTTTTAAGATCTGCCAACTTATTAATGCACTGTTTACTTACGAAAGCAAATAAAATTCTAGTATATTTTGCGTCTAACGGATATTATTCAAATTAATTATTTTTGCGCTAATCAATATCCAATATTTAGTGTTTTGTGTAGCTGGCTCGAATCCAACACCTATATATTTTGCGGTCTGCGTCAAAACAAAACGGATCAATCAAAAACCTGTGCGAAGTTTGATTAGTGCAAGATGTACGTCAGCGTGATCCATCAGCTGATTGGCAGTTTATAATAAATCGTATTGTAAATTTTATTTGAAATTGAAATAGCTTCGTGATCTTGGACGATGCGTATAAAAATACAATGGCGTGTAAATAAAACAGGACAGTAATACTTTTTTGTTAGTAATATTATTTTGGTTGTAGTTACAATGAAACAGTTGGTGTTTTACGTTTCAATGGACTACTAAATTACAGGGAGAAAAATTGTTTGCTGTACTTATCAATTTATTTATTTAACAAGAATAATTGGAAATTAAATTTAAATATTTTAAAGTTAGGGGGTGCAACACGAAGTATTAAAATTTATTCAGGGATATTTTTGTCCTTTTTAATCTTTGTTAAGTTTATTCAGGAATAATTCAGTTTTTTATGTCTTATAATATTCAAATAAATTTCAATATCTAATAATATTGTTCATTAAATAGACCAATAAATAGCATTGTGTTGTTTTTGCTGCACCTTGATAGTAACTTGCTTCATAAATCATCAAACCTTTTAGTTAATTACTATAAAAACTATGATATTAACAAAAAAAAATTAATTATACAATGTATCCCAGTTTCTTTGCTTGTCAGTATATAAAGGATGGTGAATTGATTTGTGCAATAAACGAAATAAAATGTTAATTTTTTTATAGCGATATATCATTTCCTATTGATTTTAGAGCAAAATAGTTCAAACAATTCTTGTATAAAATTGAATTATTAATCTAAGTCACTAATTTTATTTTACACCGTTGGTAACACGTAACATCAAGTTTAAAATTTTATGAAAATGCTCAATTGCAGTGATAGCCATGGAAAAACATTAGCACAACAATTTTTAATAGTTTGACAGTTTGCGCATATGCATTTGTTTGTATTTTTGTTTAAATTGCATGGATATCACTACAAATGATTATTTTGGGTGTAAAATGAAATATGATTAGTGACTTAGATGCAGAATTCAATTATCTACAAGATTTGTTTGAAGTATTTTGCTCTAATATCAATAGAGAACGACATATCGCTATATGAAAAAATTAACATATTATTTCTGTATTGCATAAATTCACAACCCTGTATACGAGAGAATATGTACAATTTGAATATTGTATTTATTTACTTTCATAATAAATTTGATTGAAACTAGCAAATTGAAAGCGAATTTATTTACTTTATAACATATCGAACGCTGTTGTAAAAAATTAGATTGTAATTTGAAAGAATATACTTTTTTTTTCGATTTATTTTGTTCTTTTAAATTGGGCATAAAATAAAACATTCATTATTTGTTATTCTTGACAAATTATTTGCAAATTAATATTCAAATAAATCAGAATAAATAACAAATTTTCTTGCAGGCACTGTTGAAACTATCATAAGCAGATTTATAAAATGAGTTAGTCGCTAAATTAAGGTAACTATATTTTCATATTCACTCCATTTCTAATTCACGAATCAGATAAAATTAATTTAGCAAATATTACATTTATCTATACCTAAGGCATGAATTTATAAACGATGTTAGTAAATATGAGCAACATTGTATTTATTTTACTACTTGCTTTGTACAACGATAACAAAAGATATCAAACTAAACTCAGTTGTGCTTATTTACGAGTTACCGTTTAAATAAATTATGTAGTTATGATAATAAATAAACAAGAGATAAAATAACCTAAATCTAATATTCCAGTACTATTTAGTAAACAAAACATTCAAGTTGATATTAAAAGTGTTCTAGTACGTACCCAGTTTGAACGTAGATGTATTTCTTGCCAGCATGGTGAGGCCTAGCACTCGTACACTTAACCTCGAATATTACTTGGTATTTCGTAGTTGCTGATAATTAATAACTACCATAAAATATAATCAGTTACTCTCGCAAATATACCCAACAATTGTCCATAGTCAAAATTATGTCGCATCACAAGTAAAAATAAATAAAAACTCCATGAAAATAAAATGAACAAAACTATATAAAAACAAATTACAATAATCAAACTACAGTCCTAACACGTCCATGCTTCAAAATCAAATCATTGTCGTAGTGGAGAACGCATTTTACACACGCCTACTCGGACAGACTATCCGCAGAACACTGCCGGTCGGTGTGTGGCATAGTTATGGTGCTACCGTCAACTGTTTATGTGCGCATGCGTACTCGAAACAAAGATGGAGTTACCCGCGAAGTAATACGCAGGAAAAGGAGCAGGATTCTGTATCGTATGGAAGGTATACATAGGATGCTTTCAGGATCACATTTTATCTTTATTCGATGCCGATCGTGTTCCTTTCTTTGAAACTTTATTGTTTTAGATAGAAATTTGCGCCACTCGCCATACGCCCTTACAATGGCAGCGGCGGAGTTAAAGGTAGTTAGGAACACGCAATTTCATCGAGTGTGTGGTTTAAAGTGATTACTGTTATTATGTAATTTTTTAATTTAGATACAGTTCTTGGCGACAAAATTGTAAATTGTTTACATAAACTTCGTAAGTACAGGTAATACTTTACTATTTAACGAACAAATACAAAAATCTGCTGTGGTTATCACGCGACTTTCCTATACATATAAATATAATAACTCTAGAATATATATTTGAATTACACGGGGTGAGTATTTTATTTTGAGATAACGAAATATCTCAAAAACTACGCCTAACATTAAAAAACCGAAAAATACGTGTTTCATTTTTTTTTTAATATTGCTCGATGACACTATTGTTGATCCACGTATATTTTCGTTTTTTTTAACCGATGCTTAGTTTTTGAGATATTTCATTGTCTCAAGATAAAAAACTTACCCATATATATCTACATATGTATTGTATATCTATTGTCATTACAACTATAATAATTGAAATTTAAATAGAATACATAAAAGATATGAAAAAAATTAGGGAAACCCAAGAAAAATAAATATGTACGTGTTTGATAAATAAATTTCCGCTTCAAAAAAAAGCTAGAATTTTATACCAATCCCGAAAAAATTCTAAAGAGCATTATTTAAACAAATAAACAATTGAAGATCGCTGAAAAATAATTTTTGGAATTTTAGTACAGCTCTCCTCAGGGAGACTTTTAATTTAAATATTTTATTACGATTCTTAAAACCAATGAAATGCATTGCATCTCACATGTTTATGTTTTAACCAATCCTGTCATTGTTATACTGAGTATAAAGCTCTTGTGATTATTCCCGGCAATAATCTCTGTAGCTATTTTGTTCTTGTTGATAAATGTTAGTTGTCAGTTAGTTCACAAGTAAAAAATCAGCAAAAAAGATAGGATTAAGGGCGTGCCTGATGATGAAATAAAAAATAATCTTATGACATAAAACTCGAGAATTCGATAAATTCGAAAATAATTCTCCAGTATCTTCCTTAAACTTTTCGAATGATTTGACAAATTATTTTCAATTCATTCTCACTCTCTTGTTATATTATTATTATTGACAATAAATTCGACAAAATTCAATTATCTATTGTAAAAAACAATTGAAGATTGTTCAAAATAATTTTTTGGCAATTTTGATTTAATTGTCCTTCTTGAGATTTTTAATTAGTTTCTATTATATAGGATTCAAGTAATTAAATTGGCGATCGTCACATACAAAACTCAACCGGATTAAATTAACTTGTATATAAAACAGTTGACGATTGTAGAAAAATCATTTTTGACATTTCAAGTCAACCTATTTACCTATCCACTTTATAGTAAAATTGTAAATACAAAACTTGCTTAAAATTTAAAATGCATGCAATAATGCCATTTAGTTATCTAAATATTAATATATCAGGAAAAACCAAATTAAATTTATGAACTGTCCGATATATTCGTTTTTACTTAGAACATATTTATTTTATTTGAAATCGGAACTAAAGTGCTCAAAAATCGTCACTAAAGTAACCCATTATACGACGATTTTGAACAACTCAGTGTTGGCAACCGTCAAATAATTATTGTATAAGTAGGATAATTTTGACAGATATATAGCGAAAATTCCATATTCGTGATAAAAAATAGAATTTCAGTGTCTTGATACATAAATAACAATTACTTTTGCACCAGGTATATTACTTTGAGAAAAACCATTTAAACATTGGAAAGATGAGCACGAGCAGGAAAATATATTATGAAACAATTTTTAAATTACATTCCCGTTAATAATCAAGTTGGTGTCTTTTCTTTCAATCTTTCGTTATTAAATTCTCATGAAATTTAACGTTCAGGCCTCCGTTGGGCGTGTAACGCGGCGCAAACTTCTGTTTACGTCATTAAAACTTTAAATTTAATTCTTGTTGAGTGAGTTTAACTCCAACTCAGACCATATGCATATTGACATGCCAGCAGCCGTGATGGTATGGTTATAAACTTGCTGATCGAAATGCAACAAGGCAAGTTTAACTTCTTGCTAATTTCCTATCTTGATTAATTTAATTGATTGCCCGACACACTACCATATGGCTTGGGTTTTATATTTTGAACATTAGTTGGAATGGGAGCATAAACCATAAGCGAAATATGACAAATTTATATCAAAATCGTGTAACACTTATGGAATAATTAGTAGTATAGTATTTTTTTTTTCTTTTAAATATTTTGCAGTAAAGCGATATAACGAATTGAACATATTTTGACGTCACGGGTATTCGCATTGATTCTATTGGCCAGAAATATGAAGCGTGCAAGTCGTGCGTCTTCCGTTGCACCCAACGCCTTTTGTGGGCTAAAATAGAACTACGAAAAGTCATTTTATTTGTTTTGTTTGTTAGTATTTAAGATTATATTTATTGGGCTTCTATTACTTGTTTTATAATTTCACTGTTTTATTGTGCTGTGTTGAAAAACTATTGAATAAAATTGTGTGTTGAGGTTAGGTTACCTTACTACTAACTCCAATGTTCTCAAACTTTCGTATGTTATTTACTCGAATATCAAGTAAAATACTCTAAAGTTGTCAAAGGAATTATATCTTTATTTATATTAAGTTTAATTGTTGTAAATTAAGACTTATAATATGTAAATATTATTTTTACATTAAAAAATATATAATATCTACTATCATGAAAAATCGTTGTTTTAGTGTCACTGGAGCAGTACCTTAGACGTCACACAAGCTTTAAAAAATCATATCTCGGGTAATATTTGGAATTTTCACATCGGGTTTTCACTAATCGTCATAGAATCTAATAAAGTTTCATAAAAAAATATTTACAAAAATTGATTTATGGGCCCATCGTAAATAATATAGATACATATATTATTTGTTTTAAGAATAAATAATTAATAAGAAAATGTTTCATATTAATAGTTTACTCTTCGATGAGTTTCTGTATCAGGAATTATAAATATTAATTTTCAAATGTTTTCAAAATGAAAATTTGTGATGAAAATTGAGTTGGATTTTCGGATAAACTTTTAAAAGCACTCACATAATTGAATGAAAAGCCAATGACTGAAAAATGGATTTTGGATTAAAGTTTTTGGTGGAAATTTGAAAATTAACATTGACATGAAGCGTTTCTGTAATACATTCCATTAAATATTGTTCCTCTCATTTCTACCTATCAACGGTAATAAATGGAATTTTGAACGAATTACAATTGGGAATATATACCATACAATCAAATCATAAGTGGGACTTTTGGAAAATAATCATAAATGTACGAACAATTACCAATATATATACATATACAGCGACAGTATCTTGTATATCAAATTGAAATGTGGACCATAAATAATAAATATATGTAGGTTTTCTTATTATTTGTATATTTAATATTTAAGTACCTTTAGTGGGGTAAATAGCTCAGTGGTAACGTATCGGACTGTGGATCGTGAGATCCTCAGTTCGAATCCCAGTACCGACAGTTGCCAATTTAAATTTACCCCTGTGGTTCCCCCTCCACTAACAACTTTGGGGGCTATGACTTGACGGCTGGTAACCGCATTTCATACGAAAAAATATATCACCTACCGAGATCTGCGTAAGCAGAGTGCCACACCCTTAATGGGTAAAAGGCGTGATGATATATTTATTTATTTATTTAAGTACCTTTAGGTTTCATAAATAATATTATACATGAAAATAACTTACAGTACAGCTTTCTTGTGATGCGGTTCACGTCACTATCTTCTTTCTCACTTTCTCCCACTATTGCTGATTTGATTCATACGGGAGGAAGTGAGAAAGAAGATAGTGACGTGAACCGCACAAGAAAGCTGTACTGTATTTTAATGTTACATATTGTTTTCCAATTCAATTTTTAATATATTCGTAGGGTGTATTTAAAAAAGAAAGGGAAAATATATTTTCGAACAATTATTGAAATTTACCACAGAATTTTGAAAAGTACGTTTTTCCTACATATGAATAGAAAAAATTATTTATTTAACTTTTATTTATAATTGTTATACAGGAACTTTTATCAGATCAAAGTCGAAATACTATATTCAGAAACCAGTGCAGAATTTTACATATGAATTAAATAATTTCAACATGAGCTTCTTTATCACCACACTTTTGATCTAATTTTGTAATTAATAATATAGAAGTATATTGAGTTATTAACTGTGTATGGTATTAATTACATTGTCAAAAGATATAAAATAAATTGTAAAGTTCTGTGACTAAGAACATTCTAAAAAATTAAATCTAACACCTGAGCCCTAAAATAATAAATAAATATCTAAATGCGTATTTCGATAAGTAAGTTATCATCTTCAGTAGAAGCAAGAGGGATAAAATCAAAATTACATTAGTTTTAATCTAGTCAATATGTATTTAGATATTTTCTTATTACTGTCAAGTTTAGAAGTTTCTTCAATCAATTTGTCAGATCAAAAGAAGTATTGAACCAACGAAAAACTGAAAAGAAAAAAATAAAATTAAATATTTTTGAGTCGTGTTCGTTGATTGTTGGTTTGACGCCGACTCAAAATAAGTTTTATTTTTTTTCGCTTTTCAGTTTTTTCAGTAATTTAAACGAGACCAACTTAGAGGTATACCCTCTCTAATAAAAACAGAATTATCAAATTGGACAACTGTGTGAAAAGTTATGCGTGGTGGGTTAAAAATGCTATATTGTAATAATCAAATGTATGTAGTCTGCTGATAAAAAAAGAGTTTGCAGAAGATTGAAATAATTATCAAATATTTAGTAGTGTTTATATCAAAACATACTTGGTGTAAATCTATAAATAATAATATTACTTGTAGTGATATTTGCGAGGAAAATGATTTTGCAACGACTGTGTGAAATAGTGAAATTACCAACTGTTAGTTTAGTATAATATGTGCAACATTCCGTAATGGGCGTGGAAAATTTTATGTCTGCATTATCTCATCTCACACCAAAATAAAAAAATGAGAAAACTAAAATGTGTTTCGACCAATGCGCAGTGAGAAAAACAAATTATTTTGTTTTAGTTCACTGTTTTAATTGACGTAGACGTAGGTACTTATATTTGCATCAACATTATTAGGATTTCAATTAGCCTAAGCTAATAATGTATAGGTACTTGCTCAATTAAACATTGTTTTATATTCTGTGAGATGATAATAATAAGTCGTTAAACCATATCAGTTGTTGATTCATTTATTGCAAGTAATTTTAAACTAGAAACAACGCATTAATAAACAGACACAAACGTAGATGTAACATATCCGTAGTTAGATAGCACGCGAGAATGATGATAAAAGATACAATTGTCTGCTGTAAAGTATATAATAACAATCATAATTTAATCCGGATGAGTACTTATATACGTAGATGTACTAATACTTTAATAATGCAACAAAAATACTTTTTACAATTTGTCATACACATATGAATCGTCATATCTGAAGCTGATACAGACAAACCAAATTAATAATATTATATTTCTATGAAACATGAATGTAACGTAACGAGATCTGCCAAAACAAAAATGAGTACATCTCATGATTTATTTGAAAAAGAAACATATCAGAAATCGCTTTCAAAATTCATTGATTCTGTACTTTTACGGATCTTAAGATCAAATTAAGACCGGCCCAAAAATAAACTTTATCTTAACAATATAAATGATATCAAGATTTGTACAAGATTAAGTTAAATTTTACCAAGTTTTGGTTCATAATAATCAAGTGTATGTAAATTATTATTTTCTGTAACCATTAAGTTGTAAATTTTTATTGCTACAGATACGTAGTTTATTGTAATAGTTATTTGTCAAACTAGAGAGGAAAGCGCTTCTTTTTCCCACTCAAGCTCGACGTTTACCTCTTGAGAGCAGCGAATAAGGCAATTCAAGCAAGAGTGGAAGAAGGGCTTTCCTCTCGTGCTAGAAACAACATTTTGCACATGTCTTTAAAAAAAATTTGCTCGGACCTATAATTGACTTTGACAACACAACTGACAGGTTAAAAGTAAAGTTATCAGACGCAAGGCAGTGTTGCCAATTAAATCTAAATTAAATTTATCAAATTGTGCTTTAATCTAGAAAAATAAAAATATAATACATAATTGTAAGATATTTTACAGTATGTATATCATTAAAATAAGGATTTTTAATAAAATTATTAATTTATTTATAATTTTTATAATATATTTTTTGTAAATAACATTCATATTGGTAATACTCATAAATTTTCCTCTCTGGAGAGGAAAACACATTTTCCTCACTATTTCGGGAGAAAAATGTGGGGTTTCCTGGTATGTCGTAAAAATAGTTATTTGTCAAACTAGAGAGGAAAGCGCTTATTTTTCGAACTAGGCTGCAAGAAGGGATTTCTTCTTGTGCTAGACATAATATTTTTTTCACGACCTGTTTCTAAAAACGATATGCTCGGACCTAAAATACCCTTTGACAACACAACTGATACGTGAAATGTTAGGTTATCAGACGCAAGGCAGTGTGCAGTGTTGCCAATGAACCAATCTTAACCCTCTATTGCATACTGTTCCCGAACGGGAACATAAAATTAAAAAAATTTTTTTTCTTTTCTTGTGCAGTTTACATTCATGGCAATCATGTTGTAACATTTGGGAACATTATATACACTTTGTCAATTGCCAATTAGGTTATTCCTTCCAATTTGACCAACATAAAAAAAACATTTTACTGGTAAAAGGATAATTACAGAAACTGAGATATAAAATGTAAAATTTGAAGGAAGCAGTTTATTACCTGCTGATATATTACAGCCAAATACACCTTTACAAAATTACCAAAAATTTTTTTTATCTGATGTTTTCCTTAACCTCGCCAATTTAGAATGAACATTTGAGTTTTCCATTTTGTTCATGATTCTATTAATTTAAATTTTACATATAAAAAACAAACAATTCTTTTTGAAAGATGATACACAGAATAACGTTTACTAATCCCAGCAATCCGATCGACGTGATCGGTGTTTTGAAACGACTCAAAAATTCAGATTACAATCCAGAATTTTGTGGTGAAGGTATATGATCGAAAACCGGAAGAACGTACACAATTCGCTCGGATTGTTCAATCCGATTTTTTTTGGAACGAAAAAAAGAAGGTTTTATATAGTATTGTGCATAGCGGTCAACTTGAAATTTGGCGGGCAAATGCGCGCCGTCGGGACGCGGGCGTCGCCGCATCGATCCGACGCCGTGCCGCCGCGCCGGCCTCTGCGCCGCCCCTCTGCCGCTGCCAGCCGACAACCAAACCAACAGTGCACCGCCACCGCCGCTTAAAATGCTGAACGTTTCGCCGGCATTTCCTCACAGCGACAACGAAGATGACACGTAAAATCATCTTAAAATATCAGGTAAGTCAAACAGATACATTTCACCTCTGCCTCATTCAGTGCATCATTAAAATTCACTTGCTCTAAATCACCACAGACCTGTTGTTCGTCTACTTGCTTTTGTTTCATTCATTCGTAAACTTGACGTGTTTTTGTTACTAGCACAAAGCGAATCACGAAACTTTGATTCCTAGACAGATTAGGAGTATTTTTAACCAGAGAATTTGTGAATGAATAAAAGTCGTATGCAGGGCGACTAAAATAGCGATGATTTTCTGTGCCATGTACCAACATACGTTGAATAAAGTATGTCATGTTTACATTTGCAGACCGAGCAATGAATCATAAGTGAAGCAAACAGGATAAAAAAGCGATACTATGTCGATCAATTTTATCACTTTTGTTATCGCAATGTCAAGGAAAATTGCTGCTATTTTGCGCTGTTTGTAAATTAGAGTTAGTTTATTTTCGTCTATATTCCTATAAACAAGAATGTTTATCAGTGATGAAAATGTTACAGATGTTATACTATAAACATTTTAGTCTAGTTGCACGGAGCTAAATTTGTGTTCTTTGTTTGTAGCTGACGGGATCGGCTTTTGAAATAAAAAGCAGCGTTTCTTGACAGAAGATGTTGATGAGCATCTAGCAACAACATATCGCTAACCAGACGCTTTCGTTCCGATACAAATCGTATACTAAATATTCACAAAATGGGGAGCGCTTCGTCGAAATTTAAGAAATATCTGCAACACGGGGACGAATTTGCTGCGATGCAGGTAATTTTCTCATTTCAATATTTAAATATTACATTTTAAGAAAATAATTAACTATACTACCGCGTTATTTAGTTTTTCAATCTATTTGACCAAATTACTTCATTCAATATAATTTTTACCGTCCGCATATATACCGGGTGTAATTGAAATGTAGCACATAGAAGTTTCAGCGCTATTTTTTTTTAATATTGCTGTATCTTTTTTCTATCCACTTAACAATAAAAGTGTAATTTGTTCAAAATATAATAATACAATCATATATTTTTCGTTTTCGTTTAATTTTCCATGTCCGTGTAACAATTTATCTAATAAATATTAATTTTAATTTGATTGAAATGGGCATGTAGGTATTGCATGTATTTTGAAATTGTAGACAACTTTTGTAATTAATCCTTTATAAAAAGTGAATAGGTAAAAATTTTAATTCTATACCCAGTATATGTAATGGAGATATTGTGGTGAGTCATAAATTTCCATAGTGAGTTTCTAACAGACACTTTAGAATACGATTTTTTGACTTCACTATTAATACAGTCTGTGTGCAATGATTTTTTTTTTGTCTAAATGCTATGTCGATATATAATTTTTTTATTATTATTATTTTAAGCAGTCTGAACTTTTGAGTTACATGTTGCATCGATACCTCGTTTTCGGTTGTGGGACAACGGCACGCAGCATGGGTTTTTCACAAAGCGGTCACCCATCCAGCTACTGACCGCGGGCAGTGGTGCTTAACTTGCGTTATCGAGTGAAATCGTCTACAACGCTACCTGCCATGGCGTTGCTCTTTTTAAATTTAAAATTTCATATGTTCAATTTGAATGATCAAGTTACACGCTGCTTATATTTTGGTAGCAGTCCATTAACCGGAAGTAGTAGTTTAGGTACTTGAAGGCCTATTTGGTTTTAATTTATTTTTGTAAAAGTTTGTTATATTCAAAAAGAAGTAGGCAAAATTATTTGCGCTACAATTTTTATTTAAATAATTTTTTTCTATATTATATTATTTGGGCGGGTAGTAATGTGCTGTAGTACATTAGATTTTTACCTCTCATATTTACAGAGACTCAAAATTTTTAGTATTGTAACAGGTACTTCGCACTTGGTACCTTTGACATACGTAAGGGTCTTACTTGATTAAATGAACAACCAAGGGTAGCGTAGTCGCTGGCCACCACAGAATATTTTAACTAGATTCCGAAGAGTACTTATAAAAATATTATCATTTATTAAAATAGTGAATTTACAACAGATAAGCACGTTTTGGGGTCACTGGAATACAATTTCAATATTTACACGATGACGTCTGTGTGTTCACATTTAGAATTTAGATGTTTAGGTTACGAGCTGATTAGATTTTGGTAGCAATCCATCAACTAGAAGTGATAGTTTACTTAAAAGTTTATGCATTTTGTTTGGGTATATTTCAATAAATAATTGATTTAGTTGAAATACAAAATCATGTAGATTGTAGAATAATGGACACATTTTTTATTTGAATTTTTTTTTCTATATTTTGTACCCTTTAAAAGTTTCTGGAAGATTATGTGATAGGCTCAAAAAAAAAATTGCAAGTATTTATATTATAGAAGAAATATTGTGCTACAAGTAATATAAAATAAATAAATATATCATCACACGCTTTACCGATTTTGCGTATTGCAATCTGATTTTACAGATCTCGGTAAGCGATATATTATCAACAGTCATGTCACTGACTATCTCATGATTAACAGTCAGATGAGTTAATTAGAACATGATATTTCTTATATTCATACTTAATCTAATATGTAAATATTCCTTCATGAAATATTAATCTTATACAAGTTACTAAGCTGTACCTGTGTTAGTGTTAGTCATAAACTAACAAATTTATTAGAGCCAAGTACCGTAATGATATGTATTATAGTTGCAAAATACAAATATTTCTTTGTGTCGGACAAATAAAATATAATATTCCTACCTTATATCCACTGCAGTTTGCTAATTGGAGTTGCAGGTACAAAGTTCTCCCACGTTGCTATCCCCGTGTTTAATGTATAGTCTACGTTTATTGTAAAGTAAATAACTATTCGTAACATATGAACACTATAATAAATAAAGTAATGCGTTTGTTTCACTGTATTTCACTTCAAAAGCACAGATTTTATTATAAATTAACACTGCAAAATCAAATGTTCATTTCACTTAAACAACAAAACATATACTAAACTACTGTCTCATAGCACGGCTCAGTGCAGCACAGCTCGTTTTGTAGAAACAAGAAAAATAAATTTTCTAGTTTGCGCTTGCTAGCTGACTTGCTATATCTTTCCTATAAATTTATTTCAATGCAGATTTTATATTATATTCATTGGTTATTGGGAATACAGGCAAAATTTAAACAGTAATTCATATCATTTATAAATTTTATTCAAATGGCACGATAAAATATTCACTTTGCAAATTATTGAATTATTATTACAGATGTATATTAAAATGGTTTGTGTTTGTTTAAAAAATTAATCAATAGAAGTAATGAAAAATGTTTATTTAGAATGTTTTTTTAACGATGCAATACAGACAGAAAGGTTTCTAATAAAATTATAGAAAATATTATTTATAATGCTTTATATTGTATCTAATAAATTTGTTCATACATCAATTATTTATATTAATTCGGTATAAATAATAAGACAGATTTTATTGACAAATAATATTATTAAATATATGCCATTTTTGTTACTTATAATTTTTTTTTCTGTAAATATAAAAAAATAATAAAACGAAATTAACTAAGTACTACATTTATTTCTTAACTTAATTAAAATAGATGAATTATATCGAAAATTAAGCTGTTAATCTCCTTTTTTTCTTTATGTTGGGTACTAACCTAATTTAATAGTTATTTACTTTACAAGTGGGCAAAGTAAGGAATTACCCACGAGAGAAATTGTATCCAACACCTCTTAATAAATGAAAAAATTATTAAAGAAATATTATTTGGCAGTAACATATGCTTTAAATTTTTAAATTATAATATCAATCGAAGTAATTACCAAGGTGTTGTGTGTTATTATTATTGTTATAAATAAAAAAATACTCACTAGTGGCTTTCCTCAAAATTATACCCACTAGTGAGTAATTTGTTACTTTCTTTGTTTAAAATCGCCATAGTTATAGAGCATTTATTGAGAGGTGTGGGATAAAATTTTTGTTTTTGAAAATATTTATTTATTATTTCTTCTAAAGATCTTGCGGGCCGGATAGGAACTTTACGCGGGCCGGAGTTGACCCGCGGGCCTGAGGTTGCCCACCCCTGATCTATATCTCGTTTTTTTTTTTCACTTACAACCAATACATCGTTCCCGCATCTAAATCATGTATTTTTTTTTTCAATGGGGAAAATTATGTAGCTCCGTGGTAACGCATCGGATCGTGGATCATAAGATCCTCAGTTCGAATTCCATAGCTGATCTGGGGTTTCTCCTCAAGGCCGTGACTTAACACTCAAAAATATATCATTTTTTCCAGATCTGCGATAGCACAGTGCCACACCTAAAATAGATAAATGCGATGATATATTTATTTATTTAACTGTAATACGAAAATTTTAGGCGGGTTGCTAGCCGTCAAGGTACAATATTATCTGCTTAAATTTAATTTTAAACGCTGTTTCAGATATTTCAAAGTTCCCCAGAATTACGTAAAAACCTAGATCCAAATTTAAGTTACGGAGACCACCATGGGCACAACACAGCGCTGCATTACGCTGCGCGGCACGGCATGAAGCACCTGCTGCGCACGTTTCTGGCGGACCTGGGGGGCAACCCCAACAAACGCAACGGGCGTAACGAAAGCTCGCTGCACTGCGCGTGCCAACTCAACCAGACCAAGAGCTTCAGTGCGCAGGAGCGCCGCGCCGCCTGTGTCACCCTCCTGCTGCAATGGAAGGGGGTCGTGTTGAGCACTGGCACACGGGAGCGGGTTGATCTTGGTGCTCAGGATCAGGTAAGCTGAATATTGAAACAATTGGGAAGAATTGCTGGACGCAGACGTAGTAATACGAAAACCTAATAATCATAAATACTGGATCTCGGTGGCGTAATGACTATGTCACTAGCATAGTAGGATATCAAGGGTTCTAATCCCACTGAAGATCATGGTCGTTTCAGTTGTTTATATAAAGGCGGAATATAACCAAAGTAGTTAGTCCGCTTACAGTCTTCGTAAAAAACAATACGTTTTGAAAAGTCTCGTAATAAATGTTGATTAAATCTTATTGAGTTTGGTATCAAATTAAAGGTCTCAATAAGAAGACTTGATTATACTTTTAAAAGAATGTCAATTATTATCTTTCAAGCAAATTAATTGAATACCGAGCTTGATATTAAATAAAAGAACTCAAAGAACAGAGTAACATTAAAATATTAAAAATTATCGTTAAATGTTTTTATAATAGATAACTGAATATTCTCGTGTTTAGTATCAAATTAAAGGTCTTACAAAGAGGTGCACTGAAACAACAAACAAAAAATTTGATCATTCTTTACTTGCTTTTATGCTTCGTACTAAATTTCTATCAAATTTATGCTTTCTGCAAGGGAAAAATATAATATCAGATTATTTACCCATTTTGAACTTATTAGTAATTCAACAAGATTTTTGTTCTATTCTATAATTATTATATTTAAAAAAAATAGAGGTCACGGATTTAACGCTGGATAATACATAATAAATAGAGCTCTTATAAATATATCCGGAAATGCCTAGTTTCAGAGCTATAGCGATTTTAATGTTTCATTTGTCATATACAACTCATGCTTTTAACATTACAATAAAATCATAGTGGCCGTTTGCAATGGAAAACAATTGAAGATAGTCTTTTGTTTTTCTTATTTGTAACTGTTTTACAAATATAATTTTATATAATTTATAATTGACTGTTTTCCATTGTAAACAGCCACTATGAATTTATTGTAATGTTAAAAGTATATGACATATGTATATGACAGAAATAAAATATTAAAATCGTCATAGCTCTAAAATTAGGCATTTCTGGGTGTAAATTTACTCTTAAATCCGTGACCTATTTTTTGAACAGCCTATATAAGAAAGGTATATAGTGTCCATAGAATATTTTTTAAATTACAAATTTTAATAATATCGCTTCAAAATTTTAATTAAAATATTAATTTTATATATTTTTGATTACGCATCCAGACTTCATTTGATACTATTCCTTGATTCCTTGACATATTTGCGATTTAGGATTTTTTATAATTAAAATTTTTCATTTTTAAGAATTATTATAGGACAAATGGTGTGGATTTGTATAAAGAACAAATATGCATACATAAGTTACATTTACATTTATACAGATAGATAAAATTTGGATATTATGACCAAGTCGCCCGAGTTTCAGTTTTAGTATAAAAAATATGCTGTACAATTACATGCAGTTGTGAGGAATATCAAATAAATAAACCCACTTCCTTGACTATTTCAATAAGGAACAACACGAATATATGATTTTAGGAAGGAAATACCGCTCTCCACTGGGCTGCATGCACTGGTCTCAAACGTTGTGTAGAACTCTTGTTGGCTCATGGTGCTCCACTTTTTGTTGAAAATAATGATAAATTAACTCCGTGTGATTTAGCTATGAGAAGTAACCATCACGACATTGCGCAAATGCTTGAGAGTCGAATGGTTTTTGTAAGTTTACTTCTATTTATTTAGTAGGTATTAAAACTTAACAGATACATTTCTTCTCAGGCGGACAGCAGTGATACCGTGAATGAAGACGAAGGCTATCTCGGAGAACAAGAAGAAGTTTATAGCGGATTAAGAACGCAGGACTTACAAGAAGCCAAGGATCAACTGCTTGTAGAGACTTCCGATATGTTGCATATTCCGTTATTTACTGCTGAAGCTCTTTTGAGAGATAATGGTACAAATATACTGTTTATTTATTTACTTGATTTGGCTTCTTTACTTTTTGTTTATTCTTATGTTATGAGGTGGAGATTCTATACTGAAAATATTGGTAGAGTCCCATTGAAAAGAATTATGTTAATTTAATCTTCTCATAGTTTAAGAATTTGAGTACTTAGTGCTGACCTGCGAAATTTCGAACTTTGGACGCTATATAGATTACCAATTTGTTATTATTTAATTGTGTGCGAAGTTCAATATAAACTGTAAACCTATCGGAATGTTCTGTTGATGTTTGCCAAATAAACAAATCTATGATTTTTTAATGATCAGCACAAAAAGTTAATGATGCAGCTAATATACTTGTATTTTACGTAGAATGGTCGAGAGAAGCACTATTGGAAAAATGGATGAAAGATCCAGTGGAATGCTGTCAACTTGCTGGAGTGCAAGCTCCAGCCTCAGCTTTCCAGTACAATGGGTCAGTTGATGTCAGTTGTTCTTCTCCTGAAGTACCACCGGAAGATCCAGGAAGTGCTCGTTCTGACATTCTTGTAAATATTACAATTTTAAAATCAATCTTCCATGCCACTTCTTTTGACTTACAATCCTACTGTCTGCTTCCAATTTCTCTCTGCTACAGTTTTTAGGTTTTTTGTTACATTATCGGCCTATTTCTTTTGTGATCGTCCTTTTGGTATATATAATGGCTTAACACCCTTATGGGGTAACGTCGCTTCTTATGAATCCCTTTAGATCCTTTTGTTGAAACGGGTCAAGTTCTGTTTCTTTTCCTTTAAATTATTGTAGTTAGGTTTCTCCATATCTTCCCATCTTTTGTTTTACTGCGCTAGTATTTAATCCATGCTGAATTTACATCTTCTTATACTTCCTTTAGCCATGTTGATATGGCTTTGGCTCATCTTCTTCTTCCCCTGGTCTCCATTCTTACTGATTTAATTGCATTCTTTTCTCTGCTTTCCATATATGTCCAAGCCATCTGACTCTTTGTTGTTTGAATTTTTCCCGATGTCCCCATTCTATTTCATGGTTCATTCCTATTTTCTGACATTTTTATTCGTCCTAATATTGTTCTTATTACATATCGTTCTATTCTTCTTAAATCTTTTTCATATTTTTTTGGCAATGTCATAGTCTTAAAAACGTATATTGTAATTGGTCTAATATCGTTCGATACATTCTCATTTTTGCATTTTTCATTAAAATCTGGTTTTTTAGTACTTTTTTCTTTGTTTGGAAGGACCTATTTGTTTTTAGTATCTTTTCTTTAAAGTCTACCTCTCGTAGAATTGCTCGTATTTGAAATCTCCAATCTATATACAGAATGTTTCATAACTTTGAGTACATACATTAATGGTATATGATGTTTGATATGCTGATTACGATCTAAAAGAATTTTTTTTAATTCGTAAAATTAAGGGTTGTTTACCTAAAACATTTTTGTTGTACTGCACTGGATTCGCTTTCCTATTAAACACAAACAATGAAGTAGGTAATCAACAATTTAAATGACATAATACTAGTAAAATAAACGAACAAAATTTAATTATTTTTTATGAAACGATAATTATTAACATAATCATCCACCCAGTGGCACTGGCAACGAAAAATTTTGGACTGGGAAACATGGAATATAATTTTACGATTTAAAAAAATCCTTTTTGATTCGTAATCAGCATATCAAATAACATATACCATTAACGTATGTTTCTGATGTTATGAAACACCCTGTATTATAATTGGTCTTATTATTGTTCGATAAATTCTCAATTTTGTATCTTTCGTTAAAATCTTGTTTTTTTTTTTCATTTTTTCTTTGCTTGGAAGGCCCTATTTGTTGTTAGTGTCTTTTCTTTGATTTCTGCTTCTCTTTCTCCTTTACTTGTAAGTAAAATGCCTAAATATTAAAATTTTTTAAATTGCTCGAATTTGAAATCTCTGTATATATCTTTGCTTCCAAGAGTTTTTCCCATTTTGTTTCCGTCTACAAATATTTCCTTTAAAATCTCTGTCTTTAGATAATTGTTGATACTAACCCATCATTATACGCATTCAATTATGTTAATTTATATTTCAGTGTGAGATATGCCTGTGTCCCATGACGACGTGGGATCAGCCACCTGTAATGATGTCATGCAAACATCAATTCTGTGCTGGTTGTTGGGAACGGTATTTAACAGTGAAAATTCAAGATGGAGACGCACATCATATTTTGTGTCCTGCTTATCAGTGTCACATCTTAGTGCCGGTTGAAGTTATTGAACGTTTGGTCAGCCCGGAAATGGCGAGGAGATATTTGCAGTTTGACATTAAGGTATGTATTGGCAAATTGATCACGAAGCGTAATCAATTTGGCTTCGCATAATAGAGCATATCCATTTAACACCGCTGAACTCTGACGCAGACGAATTTCAGTTTTATTCAATATTCGAGGACTGATAAAAAAATGCAGGACTAATACTTTTAAAATTTGCAAGTTATTGAGTATTGTCTTCTTAAATTTCCCCACCGCCGTTTTCTCTCTTAGAAGGACTCTGAGAACTCATCTTCTGGAATATTGTTCAGCTTCTCCAGCGATTTTTCTTTAATTTCGTCAGTTTCATGAATGGTTAGTCGACGATTTGATCGCACAATAATCCTTAAATGAGGATTGTCTTCTGAAGATATCCGGGGTTCTTTGGACCTCTAACATTCATGACACTGTGATCGACTCAAACATTCATCCCCAAAAGCCTCTTGTAACATCTGAAAGATTCACATAATACTTAACACAAACGAGTTGTGTTTCTTTTTGGTTCTTGACCAAAGATCACTAAATTTCCAAACACGAAAAATTTATTTCACAAATACGACTGTTCTGTCACTTCACAACCAAGAAGGGTAGAATCTATCAAAAAACAGCTGAGCACAGGATGAGTCATAACAACTAATGCTGCCAACCGTATCACTCTCTAACGTTCCGTTGGCGCGCAATTCAAAACGTCCTGAAACTTTTTGATTAGTCCTCGTAAGCTGTTACAGAATAATGCCACTTATAATCCATTCTCCTTATGGTGAACTGTACATTATGTACTGATTAAAAAAATTGCATTTTCGCTAATGATTTCTTTACATTAATTATGTTAAATAATTCTCTTAGTATGTGTTGTTTGTGTCAGGCTTTCGTAGAAAGCAATAAGAGCATCAAGTGGTGTCCGGTAGCAGGATGTGGACGAGCAGTCCGTTTACCGGAAACAGAACAAAGTCAGCCTTCTGAACATGGTCCCGGGAAACCGCTTGTGCCAATAACATCTCATGCTGTGGACTGTGGTAACGCACATTTCTTCTGCTGGGAGTGTTTGGGTGAAGCCCATGCTCCCAGTGGTTGTTCTCAATGGCAAGAGTGGCAAAAGAAAATAGCTGAAGTGAAACCTGAAGAACTTAGAGCTAGTTGTAATGAAAGTGAAGATGCTGCTAATTGTCTTTGGTTAGTTACTAATTCCAAGCCTTGTCCAAATTGTAAGAGTCCTATTCAGAAGAATGAGGGATGTAACCACATGAAGTGTTCCAAAGTATTAAATATACAAATTAATTTCGTATTTTCATTATAAATTACGTTTGATTCCAGTGTAAATTTGATTTCTGTTGGGTGTGTCAAGAATCGTGGAAGAGACACAGCTCTGCAACTGGCGGATATTTTAGATGTAATCGTTTTGAAGCAGCTCATCGAGCTGACGAGAGACAAGACTCTCTAATTTCAGAAGCTCAAGTTAGAAATACTCACGTTCAAGAATTGTCGCGCTTTCTACACTATTATACTCGGTTTAGGAACCATGAAAATAGTCAGAGATTAGAAGAACCATTACTTACAGGTATACGTCAGAAAATGGAAATTTTAGCAAGTGCCTTGCCTCATAGATCGCATGAAGGTAAGATTGCACTATTTTACAATCGTAATACACAACATAAGTGTAGACTGTGATCTAGATTCAGCGGAGAAAGGAACTAAATTCGTGGAAGATGGAGTGAGAGAGCTGCTAAAGGCGAGAAGAGTACTTTGTGGCTCTTACGTTTATGGATATTATTTAGAAGATAACGGTTATAATAAAACAATATTCGAATTTATGCAAGTAAGTACATTATTGTTTATTTCACCTGAGACTGATATTATAATTTATTATTTTTCTAATAAACAGAATGAACTTGAAGAAGTGACAGAGAAACTCAGTGAGATGATTGCTCGTCCCTATTTACGTACACCTAAAGCTGTAATAGTTCAAACAACAGCATTAACTCGACGAAAACGACATGAATTTGTGAGAGCAGTTGCCAAAGGTCTAGTTCCCCCAGAAACACCCCCTGCTTTACGGAAGGTACGTATTGGGCAATAAGAAATATACACAGTTACTAATTTCTTTGTTTGAGGTAGATGGAAATGACAGAAGCTTTGGCAGCATCTTTAAAGCATTTAGATGGAAGTAATCCATGGATGAAAGATGCTCAAAGTACTCACAAACTTGCTGCATTATACGATTGGCCAGAGTATGACTCGGATGAAGACACAGAGGTATACTTTTTGAACGGTACAATATATAAAAAAAGTTGCCAATATTATTCAACACCTTTCTAAATATAACAAAATTCCTAAGTAATTTACTGAGATTTGCCCAAAATCCTACTACCACTTCCACTTCTGGCCGTTGGATACTACCAAAACTTACTATCGAAAGTCACAGTACCTCCCTTACACACTTGTGCGGGAGGGTAAAAAACTGAGAGACTTTTAAAGAAACTACCATTTCCGATTAATGGATTGTTGCCAAAACGTAATCAGTTTGTTAATTAAACATCTATAAATTTTGACCCATCATAACACCATTTTTATATACCTATTATATACTGAAGGTAAAAACTATTGAAGCTTTGGTCTTTTGTTTTTATCATTCCGGTGTGTAATAATTCGATATTTACAATAATTACTTTCACCTTCATTTATACGATGCTGTATATCAATTTTCAACTAATTAGTAAATACTTTCGTGATATCATGAGATCTCCAGTTCAAATCCGATTGTCGGCAGTTTCTACTTTAAATTTTCTCCGGTTGCAAAAAAATACTACTTATCGAGGTCTGCCATAGCAGAATACTACACCTAAAATGGACAAAGGCGTGATGATATATTTATTACTCCTATTTATTTTTTTTTTTTCAGTGGAATTTTGGTAAATATAAAAGGTGCGAAATTAGCAAAGTTTGTTATAAGAAAAAGGATGTAGAAAAATATTGTATACAATTTTTATTTAAATCTCTTTTATTTATTATGTACTGTCTAAGATTTGTTTAGACGAAAAATAACATGATGGCCACATCGAATTAAAAAAAATTACTACACGTTTTATTTGAATAAAGTTCCTGAAAATTAAATTATATACATAATATAGTAAGTGTTAGAAATTTTATTTGTGCCATATGAAATTGAAACACGTACTCTACAAAGTAGATAGTAGAATTACATACAATTTATGTTTGTACGATTCGTCTTTTTATTAACCATGCCAGATTCCAAAGCGTGATGTTGTTTTTAACGGTTGCTAAATTGCTAAAGTAATCTACTTACCGTTCTTTAAAATTTTGTTAGTATTTTGATCCGGCTCGAAGGACCAGTTTATTCGATAGCTTAAGGATTGGAGAGCTGTGTATATTCAAGTATGAGTATTGCAAATGTATACGTTTATTTACAAGATATATTTACAACGCTAACCGTCGAACAACCTCGTATTTGTAGCATAATATCCCTTAAATACTATTGGTGTGGGTGGGGATAATGGTAGGGAGTAAAGATACTCAGCGGTTCTCAACCTCGGACGTAACATATTTTCATATCGAAATTTGGATTTTTCGGGTATTACTGTCAAACATCCAATACTCCACGATTCTTTGTCCAATTTCTCATTATCGGAAACGCTCATTGGAATTGTTTTTCTTATTTTGAAAAAAGACTAGCTTAAATAACACCACGACACTATAATACTTGACATTTAAATGCATAAGCAAAGTTTACATCTGTCATAAACAGTAGCAACTACATAAAAGCCTCCTAATATATTTGGGTCCACCTTTACTAATAATGAAGAAATTTATTTTCAAATAAATTCTGAATTCTCCAATTATGCAAAAAATTATAGTATAGCATCACGATTGTTTAGGAAGTACTGATGTCAGATAAACTTTGTCTTCCGTCAGTAAAATGTACCTTACCGTTCTTGAAACTTAATATATTACAATTAACATCGTACAATATCTGAATTCTTCACAATAGGTTAACAGAGCCCTCGCAGTAAGTTTAGTGGGAGAGTGCAAAGCACCCAAATGTACAAGACCAAGAGCAAGAAATCCAAAAACAGGAGCCATTCATCAATACTGCAGCCTGCGTTGTAGCAGACTCCAAGAGCCCGACTGTGATAGTTAGTAAAGATTTCACTTATTTCTCATTTTAAGAGTATCCTATAGCAGAGTGTTTCAGTGTATCGGATGCCACTTACTACAGATTACAATATGGAACTTGTCATTGCACTGGAGATGTCTCGTCTTCAGATGATTGAAGATAAAATGAAACAAGCCCAAGCAAATAATGGAGTATCGTCAACCATTGAAAATGTTGGTAATCCTGGGACAAGCGTGGATAATGAAAGCACTGCCGATGATTCAAGTTGTAAGACAGAAATTATGTCTTAAGCCTATGTCCCACGATATGATTTTTGTCATACGTATGCGACGAAACTGAACGCACCCTAAGAAATCATATGAAAATGATGCCGCACCCAAATTTCATCTCACAAATCATATGAAACGACTTGCAACTCATTTCACTCATTTCACATACTGTCTGAATCTATCTTCACTCTTTTGTTCTAGTTTATTGTCCTTTGTCTCGATTGGAAGTATAAGTGAACGATTTGACTTGTGTTTGTTTGGAGCTTTTATTATTTTATATTTTTTGTTATATATATTTATTATTTATAGTTGAGTTTTAGAAGTTTTTGTATTTTTTGTTTGTTTATTCGTACTTTTAGTGTACAGTTATATTTTTCCTTTGGTTTTGTTTCTGTTGTTATATTTTCTGTAATCTTATTTATTTATATTTTGGCTTATTTTCTTGTAATTATGAAGAAGTGATAAAGCCCCAAACCCCGTTTGCTGTTTGTCTTCTTTTTTATTTAGATTAGTACATATTACACTTTTAGTACAGTAATGTCCTCAATAGTAGAATTCATTTTAACAAATATAAATATAACCAATAAACACCAACTCTCGTGTCAAACTAGGATAGAAATGTCAAAACAGTAGACATCTTGTTTCTACAGAAGAAGACGAATAAGAGAAATGATTTTTGTCATAAAGATGTAACACTAATTTTACATTTTTTTATTTCACAAAAAATCTCTTTGATGACAAAAATCATATAGTGTGACATAGGCATTACGTAATTCTTTTCATAATTCGTATTTATTATTTCAGATGGTCTGGATGATCAGTTAAAATTGGCGATCCAATTATCTCTTCAGGAATCTACAGCAGCACTTAATCGACAACTTCAACAGCAAAAATGTGCAGATCATAAACGTGCAAGTGCAAATTCGGCTTCTTCGGATTCAAAACACTCTGAAACACAGTATCAAAAAACGAATGCTGATATTACTGTGGATTATTTTCTGAAAAGCTTAGCTAATCAAAAAATTGATTTGAAAAATATTGGAGTTGGAGTTAGCGTCTTCACAGGAGATAAAGACACAGACAAAGAATGTTTCTTCAAACCATGCAGTGGTAACGAAGATGGAAGATTTCAAATATCGGATATACACGAAAACGGATATGCATTTGGCGATGTGGATGACTATGATGAAAACGATATCAGATTGAAGAGATCTCATTCAACTGGAGATCTATGCATACGAAGAAGTGGAAGAGGATTTAGAGTTCGGACAACGGGAGACGAACCAAGATACCATTTAGATTCAGATCATAGCAGTCAGCATGATGAGAAACCCGAAGATATTTCAAGAAGGATTTTAGCTTTACCGTCAGGTTCAGCAAGAACGAAACAGTTTTTACTTCTTCAGAACAGTACATGCCCTGAGGAGTCTCCAACTTATCAAGGTCAGTCGTCAGTGGAAGATACCACGACCTCCGACTCCCTAAATGCAGACATGGAAGTTTGCGGGATTCTGGAAGCCATTGCCACAACAGAGCCACCAGCGTGCACAAGTTACGAAAACGAAGAATATAGACGCAAGTTGGAGAAGAGTTTTGAAGGCAAGTATTTGAAGAACGAAGAAGTCTGTACCAGTTCCAGGAAGACTGAAGGCATATCAAAAATAGAAGAACTGAAAAAGCATAATCCATTCGCGTCTTTAAAGGCGAAATTGTGTTCAGCGCATTTACCAAAGACTAGTTATTTAACTAAAATAGCTGTTAATAAAAGTATAGGTTTGTTAAGTGATACAAAACATAAGAAAGACTATGACGATACTACGGAAATGAAAACCAAAGTTCTCGCGAACGCAACAGATAGTAGGCGGAACTCTGACCACGGGATTCAATTTAAGAAAAAGTTAGTGTCGGGAACAAGTGCCAAACAAAGTCCTAAAAGTCTTAAGCACACTAAAAACCCTAAGCGAGACTCTAGTTTTTCTAAATCCACTAGTTTTCTTTTAGATACACATAAAAAAGAATCTAAATTAAGTTGCGGTAAATCAGTTACAAATAACCTTCGAATTAAAATATGCAAGAGTCCAATGAAGTCTGCAAAACCACATCACTTAGAAACGGATAGCTCTAACGAATATGAATCAGAAACTGGAATACCAAAATCGCCAACTCTCTTTATTTCTGGCGTGTCTATATCTAGAACTCCAGAGCCAAAATCACCAGGAGTAGCACTGATCAACGCAGGGAGGCAGTCTAGATCTTCTAGTTTATCCGTGCCAGCACCAATATCATCGTGTTCCCTCAGTCTGTCAAACACCAGTTTAAACAACACAGCAGCAACGGAACCATTCACTCCTTCATTGGTACGATCAACAACGCCTGCTTCATCAAGATCTGGGCTGCATCAAAGCCCTGGCCCGAGCCCACACAAAGAACAGAGTACTAAAGCCAAGAGTGCTAGTGAGCCCGAAAGAGAAAGAGAAATGTTCCGTTTCCCAAAATCCTCAACAGATGGTGCACTCAGTTCCGTTTTACATGTACAGGAGTCCAATCTAAGTTCTGATGATTTTCATGAAGCTCTATTTCTTCTAGAACGTTCCCCGAAAACTCGAGACTCGAAAAGAAGAAAAAAGTCGAAAAAGAAAGATAAAGATAACGAAAGAATGAAGGAAGAGGCCAGTTCGGCGTTATAGAAGTTTTGTTAACACGTTTTTTAAAGTCGACATGCGAAATATCTACAAGACTGTATCTGACTTTCAACAATCTATACTGCCGTTTGATAGTCGATCATATTGTAATTGTTCATAATTTTTTAAACGATTTTAGTGACATTTAATTTCTACCGAAATCATTATTCTTGCAAGAGAGTGAGAAAAAAGCGCATGTGATACGAAATATTTGATATTGTTAAGTAATTAAATTTACTAAATCTATTTCTCACTCCCTTCGTTCCACTGCACTGGCCTGTAAGAACTGTGACGATATTTAGGAAATTGGGAGACTGAGAAGATAAGACTTTAACAAGGCCTAACCGAAAACCATTCATAACAAAATGTAGAAAAAGAACAATTAGTGGTCGTTTTGAAAGTGCAAATTATGAGACTGATTTCGTCTAATTTAGATACTTTTCAAGATTTGAATTACCTAGTCAAACTTTACTACATTATTGTAAGGTTAATTTACTCGTCTTGCTAGCTCTTCTGATGCGTCTGTTATTTTTTTGATCAGTATTAATTAGAAATATATTTCACCTGATTTCACAAATATATTTTTATAATAAATTTATTTGATATTATATAAGGTAAATAGCCACATTTTGATACCTACATTTATTTATAGGAAAACTATATTTTTCCTATTGTATTTTACTTTATACATGAAATGAAACTGGTGAGATTTACAGTCAGTAGGCAATTAATATTGAAACTACAATCTGGTTGACAGGTTCTTGTAATTAATTGTGTTGTCGAAATAGCCAATAACGATCATATTTTTGGTGTGACATTGCGAATATATCGAATATGTTTTTGTTAAGCCGTACTTTATGCATTTACACAAATGTTTTACAATTTTCCATAAGTAGCGATCCATGTATAAGAACAATACTTTTAGCATAGAACACAGTTCTAACGGACCAAAGTATTTAAGCTAGTTACTTCGAGAGTAAGAAAGGAGTTACGTAAAATCCTCGATGTTCTTTAAATGTATAGTACACAACATTACTTACATAAAATATTCAACAACTGAATAATATAAAATTTGTTTATAAAATAATTGGTATATGTGACGTACGCACATCAATGTGCCAAATTTATAATAATGTACTCTAAAATTGGTAAAGTTTCAAATTGTGATGTAAATGAATGATATTATAATCAAAGTGAGAGTTAAATGTCTTGTGCTGTTGGTTGCAAGTTGTTGAATATTATATAGCATTTTAGAATAGTTACGAAAATTTTATTTATGAAAAGTGTGATTTTTTAGAGAATAAAATATTTGAAGCGAATTCTACAATTTTTCTACCCATATAGTCCCAAAAATCATCATTTTTAATTGTTTAAGGGCTGGTTTCTACGAATCTACGAATAAACTCCAGATAAATTATTTAACGATAAATGAAAAATTTTGTATCAAGGAATATTTTTCAGTAGATAGAGAAACCGGTCCTCAAAGTAGTAATCTATATTTATGACTAGAAATTTCTTTTCAATAACACTGTTTTGGAAACTACGCATTCCACAACTAAAAATTGTATTGGAACAACTATCATTCCATACGCCGCGTATAGAATAAATTCGACGAATCATAGCCGCATATTAGCGCGATATATGAAGTATCTTGGTTCGGTTACTATGGTTATGTCTCTTTGTTTTAATTTTATTTATTCGGAATTGACGTTTTCAACAGTTATTCGTTAAATAAGCCACATTTTTTATATAATTTCCAAAATCTTGTTATCGAAAGTATAGTCTACATCTACAACATGTAACGGAATGGCATATTCCATTACTTGTTGTATAATATGTTATTCTATTATCATCACATAATTTATCGAGTATAATTGTACACCACTGAAATTTATGCATACTGGAACGCTAACTGACGTTGAAAATGCGAACCGAGAAACACCACAAGTTGTTGGGCTGTCTGTCTTTGTTGTGCAATGTTATTACATATCAACCGCTCAACAAACTCATACCAACCACTCCACTAATAAGTAGTGTTAGACAAAGTGTTGCCTTTCGACATCTATCTCTCTCAGCCTTGTTTTTCGCTTTCACAAAATCGTATAAATGTGCGTTCCAGTATTACCATATTTCAGTGAAAAAAACAAGACAGGAATGAAGCAGAGATGAGTTCAATTGAATGGATAACAAACTGTTTTGCTAGTAGTGGACATGATAGTTAATATGCATATAACATGTCGTCTCATCATACATACATACATAACATCACGCTAAGTCCCACTTAGTGGGGTAGCACGAACCCAAAAACACAGTCAACCAACAATCAATCTCCTCCAAACATTTCTATCCTGACACACCTCTTTCGCCTCGTCCACATTTATAAAGCGAATCATACATAGTCATATATTCTTCCTAATTGGAATCATTCGTTCTTGTAATAAATTATCAGTCATACCTAACCACTTATTCCTCGAACTCGTAATTTATCGTTTACTCTCAATCTTGCACGTATGTATTAGTTTTACCAATCGTTCAATCAATATCACCGATGTGCCCAAACCATCTCAACTAACTTACTTCCTCTTTTTTTTAAAACAATATTCGAATATTCTTCTCTATCTCTCACTTATGTTGGTTACTTCGTACATACTTCTTTATCCACACCCAACATTTAGACCCATTCATCAACGTAGGTACATTTACATATGACATATACATAATTCGAATCTAGAATAACATAAACTTTTATTTTGACTTCAAATATACAAAACCAATCAAAAAAGCAATAAATTACTTAAAATTACACTTTATCTTCCAGAATAATTGTTTGTAAGATCTCTAAGAACAGCATCCATTCCAGCTGGGTTATCAGCTGGTACCATGTGCCCTGCTCTATTCACCCAGTACAATCCAAATTTGTCATATTTCTTTACGAATCCTTCAATGTATCCGCTGGATACCAAAGGATATCTCCCGGACTTGACCCAACTGTTCTTGCCTTTCCATTGAAGCTTCTCTACCCAGTTTACAGTTCCTGGACAATTTTAAAACATAAATAAACAAATATATGAAACGTATTAATTGTTTTTACCTGGAGTGTCTACGATGAGATCAAGCTGGCCGGTGAAGACCGCTACTTTGATGTCTGTGGTGTTTAACAGTTCTTCCACTGAAACATTTTAACGAGGTAAGATTAACTAAATAGTTATTATATCAAGTAATTTTAAGATTAGTTAATTTAATAATCCTTACCAACATTAGTAACAGGCTTCATGAAATCAGTCCAGAGTGCACCAAAAACTGTTCCACTGGAAGAAGTCCAGGTAGTTTCGTCTGGCAGATCAAGAGCTTCACGTACTTGATTGTTCATAATGGTGCTCAAAGAATAGGAATTCTTGCTGCTACTTCCAGGAATAGGAAGAGTAGGCTTTTTGTTCTTTCCAAAGTAACTCTGCTTAGTAAGAACGTTGTAAAAATCAACGCCATAGGCTACGTCCAAGATGACTCCTTCTGTATTACTCCATTCGGAGGTGGCTGTGTCCCATCGTCCTTCCTCTACTGCTTTTTTAACAAGAAGTGCTCTATTGTTGATTGCGTCGTAACCTCGCTGGTCTACCATACCCTAAACATATTAAAAATACGTAAGTACGAAATATTATTGTGTACATTTAATATTTGCTCTTTAAGCTTATAGGTCTACAAAAGGTATGGTGAACAGAAATATTAAGAAAATATATTTGCTCGTAAGTTTAAGGATCGTTTATGACTTTTTTCTACAGGTCAGGAGTAAAAATATACAGAATATACCAAAAAAGTTATTTACGCACGTAAATTATTATTTTGAAGTAAAATTTGAGAACATTTTATATTAAATTGTGTTGATACTCTTGCCCTAATACCAGTAAAACAAAAAATCATTTTATTTAATATTGTAGAGATTACATAAATGTTCTATTTATTATCCTTCAATTAACACTTTATCATTGTATAAATGTAAAGAATTTAACCTGGATTTAAACTTCCAATTTAAAATGACATTTGCAAAAGACACCTATACTATTTATTTATCAAATTAGAAATAAAATTACCGTATAAAATTACTAGCAAAATTAATCCGGATTAAAGTATCCTGTTTGCATTTTATATCTTCCCCATACATACAAGTAGTGTTTTATTAGAATCTTTCGTTAGTGCTACTACATTTGTGTTAGCAAGATTCAAAATACTCGTACTGTTACCTATTTATTTTCTTTTATGTATGTTTAGTTCAACTGTGCGCTAAACTTAAAAAACCAGCGATACTGATAATATTTTTATTTATGACAGGTTTAATTTAACGTAATGGAAAGTGTTTAATAATTTTATGACGACTTTTCGAATATTGATGGACTGAAGTATACAAGGTTGTTAAATTGTACAGTTCCAGTTAAAAATTCAGTATTTACGTAAATATTTCTAATTTGAAAAGAGAGAAATATAGGTACTGGAAGTTTCGGCTAAGATGCAATATTATCTTTTTGTTATTAATGTATAACTAAGGATACCAGTTGTACGTAGTACTGATCCAGATAAAATGCAACATAGAATATTAATGTAAAACATTTCAAAAAGAAAGATTATTTGGTTCAATTATGTGTATAACAGAGAAATGTTTGAAATGTTTGTTATTTTAGTTATTAACATTAACATTCAAAGTTGTATTTTTAAAAATTTACGATATTTTAATCAAGAAACTTACGAATTCCAGGAGGTAAGGCGCCCAAGTCATGACGGAGTCTATCGGAGAAATCCAGGAATCACCTAGACCAACACCTTTGAAGTTTGCTTTAATTTCTCCTCGTTTAATAGCCTGTGGAATTAATTTAGTTAATTATTAATTAGTGTTGGAATATTAATGATCGCTAGTCGCTAACTTACAGCATCTAATTCCAGAGCAAACTCGGCGACCATTTTTCCTCCATATGATTCGCAAGTAATATACAAAGCTGTTTTCTCAAATTCAGGGAACTGGGAATAGAAGTCTTTCATCATTTCCACCAAGTCCAATGCAATTTGTTTGTTGGTTGTTGTTAAAAGGGAATTTCTTTCCACGTAACTCCACCCCGTTCCTACTGGGTTGTCAACAAACATTACGTTGCAGTCTTTCACCTGGAATTTTTACAATTTTCCAATAACTTGTTGGTTTAGTAAATACTAATGTCTATACAGGATGTTCATTTTAAGTGGTACACTATTGCTATTTCGAAAACTATAAGAGCTACAAGGTCGGTTAAATTAGCAAACAATTTCTATATTACAAGACAATTAAAATGAGCGAAACAAGAATTTTTTTAGACCAGTGGTTCTCAAAATGCGGGGTGCAACTTTCTTATTTTAAAAGGCAACCTACTTTTTTTATTTGCTTATTCGATTCAGTATTTTTTTCTGAATTCAATGATATTCACATGTAATGATCAAATAATACAAAATATTTGAGAAAAATGCAAAATTAAAAATGTATCATTTTTATTATAATATGTATATATAAAGTTTGCTATGGAAGAAAACAAATTATTATTCGATTCAGTATTTTTTTCTGAATTCAATTATATTCACATGTAATGACCAAATAATATAAAATATTTGAGAAAAATGCAAAATTATAAATGTCATTTTATTTAAATTTGCATATACAAAGTTTGCCATGGAAAAAAACAAATAAATCAAACATTTTTTAATATTAGTTTTTTGAAGTGTACCTCTGTATTTCTGTATTGTAACAACTAAATTAATAATTATTCTCATAATTACAGTTTTTTCAATTATTTCTGCAATTGATTTATTTGTTTTCTTCCATGGCATACTTTGTATATGCATATTTAAATAAAAATGATACATTTTTAATTTTGCATTTTTCTCAAATATTTTGTAATATTTGGTCATTAAATGTGAATATCATTGAATTCAGAAAAAAATACGGAATCGAATAAGCAAATAAAAAAAGTAGGTTGCCATTTAAAATAAGAAAGTTGCACCCCGCATTTTGAGAACCACTGGTCTAAAAAAATTCTTGTTTCGCTCATTTTAATTGTCTTATAATATAGAAATTGTTTGCTAATTTATCCGACCTCGTAGCTCTTATAGTTCTCGAAATAGCAATAGTGTACCACTTAAAATGAACACCCTGTATATTTATAAAGTCTAATTGATTGAAATACTGCGACAACTTCAACAAAAATGCATAATTTTATCTTGTAATTTGTAATAGATTCATTAAATGATTTCTAAATAATTGTAAAACAAGTATGTAGTTTTGTTATTATGAATTGGAATTTAAATATTTAAAGTAATTTTTTGTATTTACCCAAGAAGAGTTCCTCGGGTTTAGGTTAGCATCAAGTGGTCCAAGTTCCTCGAAATTTCCGTAACCGGTGGAAGATGCTCCCGGGCCGCCTTGCAGCCAGAGGACGAGTGGTAGATCCGTGGGTTCGACAGGCTTCGTCGTGTAGTACAGCCACCAGAACATATGTGCTCCAGGGCGAACTTCTGAGAATCCCCATTCCTGCTCGCCTGGTCCGAAACCTTTCTTGGCTGAAGAACGTTCAAAGTTAGACGAATATTTTTGATTCGCGCTTACATCGAAGAAACAAGACCAATTGAATGGTGAAATAATTTTATCCAACACCTCTCAATAAATGCTATATTACTATGGCGATTTTAAACAAGCAAAGTAACAGATTATCCACTAGTGGGTATAATTTTGAGGAAAGCCACTAGTGAGTATTTTTTATTTATAACAATAGTAATAACACACAACACCTTGGTAACTACTTCGATTGACATTTTAATTTAACAATTTAAAGCATATGTCACTGTCAAATAATTTTTCTTTAATAAATTTTTCATTTATTCAGAAGTGTTGGATAAAACGTTATACTTCACACGTGGGCAAAGTGGAATTACCCACTCGATAAAATTATCTCACTCAGCCTTCGGCTTCGTGAGCTAAGATTTCTCTCGTGGGTAATTCCTTACTTTGCCCACTTGTAAAATAAATAACTATTATTATTAAAAATTTTAATTACTTATCCGTTTAACTTTGTTATAAAATATAATTCATGAAGATGTTAACATATTTAACAAATAAATAGAGCTTTAACATTAACTTACCTCTGATGGTGATTAAAATATTTAAAAAACGTAAAATCTGCAAAATTTTGTTATCATGATAAACATATCATTTAATATTGTGATCCTAATTCATAAATTAAAGTATTTTTTTATATTATTTATGGAGTTTTTTTTTTCATTCTTTTGTAGATAAAATATTGTACGATACAAATACGTAAAACGTCTTTAGTCACTTAGGAGTCTTAAAACACTCGCAAGGCTCATGTTTTAATTCATGACTAAAGACTACCTTTCCGTACTTGTAACTATTATCAGAATCAAGTACATATAGAGTCAGCAAGCCACAGTATAAGAATTCACACAGTTACGACACTTCAAATATTTCATGATCCCAATATTTCTGTGGCGCGCTACTTAAAAGATGGCCGCTCACTGTCCCTTGATATCTTAATAAAAATGAAAAATTGTAGGAACTTTTACAGTGCAGGTGAAATAATATTTTTAGAAGTGAGTTGATTTCTTGAGTGCAAGATGTAATAAAATGAGACAATTGTCGGTGAAGCAGTCAATTTATTAAAAATTAACACTCCAACTGAATTATATGTTTAATAAACTAATTTTAGTTGCTATGGGAACAAACAAATAACAGAAACTGTAATTATTAATCATTCAATACAGATTCACATACTGATGGAAAAATTTGAAACTCCCGGAATATCCTCTTAAAATTGTAAAATTTTTTTATTACATTTCTTTGTAATATAAGCGCTAAGAAACCCATTGTAGCAGAGCGCATCGTCAGATCTCTAATATTTTTCGAGATACGTCGATTTTTGGTATTTTTCGATGTGCAACTTTAAGGGCCTGTAATTCAAAAACTACACGAGATATCTAAAAATTCTCTTCAGTTTAGCGTTTCTGGTGCATTATATAAAAAATTAGCAAATTTTTAAAATTTGGAATTTTTTTTGTATTTTTGTTCAAAATTTCGATCGGCGATAACTCGACAAATATTAAAGATACAGATTTGCAGTGTTCACCAATCGATTCAGCTCGTCGAATTACATAAGTATGCAAAGTTTCATGAAAATCGCTTTACGGGATGGAAAGTCAGAGCAAAAAGCCTGGAAATGGCGTTTTTTGTCCTGGAAGTCAAGGGGTACCCCTTGATGTTTGGCCTGAATTTGGCCATTTACAGACTTTTTGCTCTAACATTTCAACCGGTTGTCCGAATTATGTGAAATTTTCAGGGTTTATGTATTTCATCGAGCTGAATCGATTGGTGAACACTGCAAGTCTGTATCTTTCATATTTGTCGAGATATCTCCAATTGAAATTTTGAAAAAAAATTCAAAAAAATTTCAAAATTTTCAAAATTTACTAATTTATTATAAATGGCACGGAAAAGACAAAACTGAGGATATATTTCGATATCTTGTATAGTTTTCGATTTACAGCCCATCAAAATTGCTCTTCAGAAAAAATAAAAAATCGTCATATCTCGAAAAATATTAGAGATATGACGATGCGCTCTGCTGCAATGGGTTTCCTGGCGCGAATATTATAAAGAAATGTAATAAAAAAAATTTACAATTTTAAGTCATATTTGGTCAAGATACGACTTAAAGATCAAAAGTGCCGCCAGCGAGTTTCGTTACTGTATGAATTCTTATTTTGTGTTCAAGCAGTTCCAATATTTTGCTGTATACTTGAATATCGAATATAAAAATATTTTCATTTCTATTTCTATAAACGTAAATGTACCGTTACTTATGCAATTATCTTTTTGCCATGTTAAAGTTTTAAAGTTATGTATCTCTTATTATTATTTAACCAGCAAGTGAAACGGTTTTATTTTGCTCTAAACTTGTGCTAATAATATCTACATTTTCATTTCGAAAAGGTTAATTCAATATGTTATACATAATATCCATGTGTCGTAAAAAAGTTTTAAATTTATGTATCTATTTTTATTATTATGTAACCTGAAATATATTTAGTACAAATAAATAATTCACCAAATTCACTATAAATCTAGTCACTGTTTATCCTATTAATATTCGTTTATGTTGTCACCATTAAAAAATATTACACGGATTATTTATTAGTAAATGTTAGGAGCGCTTTTAGCAAGTACTGTACAATAACTTTAAATAATAATTGTAACCCATTGAAGTAGAGTATGTTGGTTGTGTAATTAATTGGGTAATGAAGTTAATTAGTCACTTCAAGGTTACCTAAAATTATATCTTTAAAATGAGAGCATCTTGTTCCTAGTATTTGTCAATTATATCAAAAATAAACACAGATAATTATTAACTGCATTTACAAAATAAAAAAAAAAGTTTTCTTTGGACTGTGAAATAAACATCTGCGTCAAATTTAACTAACAGTTACAAATTATTTATAATAATTTAGAATTTTTAACATATGTAAATAACGGTTTAATGTGTGATTGATATATTGCAGTGAGAACCGCTAAAGTAAATAGTAATTAATTACAATAAATAAATTACCAGAGACTGCAGCAACTGCCAACACCAAAAATAGAATTAACTTCATGATAGTTGTCTAACGACTACTGTAGAAATTGTTCTAGTTTGACAATTTATAATGCATTCGAACACACTCAATGACGAGATATCATAGATAATATTCTTTTGTATGCTAATTAATATCTACTGTTATTACCTATATGTTACCTCTTATCATTGTTGATTAGATTTTAGAAATTTTAATACATTGACGTAAAATCCGCAAAAACCCAAAAATGACTTTACAAGTTTATAATTAATGATAACGCATGTCACTAAAAATAGTTTTTTTCACGACATGCCAGGAAACCCCACCGTTCTTCTTCCTTGTTGTTCTTCGCCTCGTCAATGAAACGGCAGCCTCTGTTGTAAATATGGTATTTTGATGCCTAGTTAAAAAAATAACTATTGTTGTTAATCCTTTACCATTGTTGTAATAATCGTATATAAATGACAACTTTAATAACATAAACTATTTGTAAAGTAAATGATTTTATGAGTCGTTATTTGCTGTACACATAAGAACGTATTAATTAAAAAAATTACTGTCATACCTACATATACATATTTAAAATATAAATGTTTCAGGAACAAAAAAAATAATAATCTCTATTATTTAAAATAAAATACATAAGTAATAATATGAATCACTGTAAGTATAAAAATAAATGTTTTTAATTATATTATTTGTACGTCGAAGCAAGGCGTGCCAGCGAGTAGAAACTAGAAATTTATTGAACTCGTTTCAACAAAGAATTCTGCGCTTTAATAGACAATCGCATGTTTCTTGTTTGCAGTGTGTTTCATCGTTTAAGTGAAACGGACGTTTGATTTTTGTGTGTTGTTAATATTCAATAAATGATGGTTGTAAAGCTTTCTTATAATAAGAGTGGACATCAATATGCACAGTGACAGCAATGTGCATGAACTTTGAACATGCAACTGCCACTATCGAAGAACTACAGCAGAGATAAGGTAGGAATATTCTATTCTTTTGTATCAGAAGTTTATAATTTGTAGTCCGCAAGAAGCATTTCCTATCTGTTTCGCCAAGGCGGTATTCGTCAAATTAGGTTAAATCATATATGCTATATATAATGTTGTTAATGTAATGCATATATTTTATAGCCGAAGAGTTGAAATTCCATAGTCATAAATTTTATTTCAACATCTGGTGTGTACCACAAGATTTCCTTATAATTATAAAGCTGTATATGATTTTTTAATAATTACTCTTGGCACGAATAGATGAATTTTAAGAGGTTTTTTTTTATGATTAGTGAAATATAAAAAAACAAATAGACAATAAATACCTATAGATAACGTATTATACAACGTGACCAGCTGTAAGCAGCTAGTCCCGTTCAAAAATGGGTAAATGGCATGATAATATATTTTTCCTTCAAAATACTTCAATTTGAAAACAGATTCGATAGAATTCTAATATCATTTTTTTTTAATGGGGTATATAGCTCCGCGGTAACGTATCGGACTGTTCCCAGTGCCGACAGTTACCAATTTAAATTTACTCCTGTGGTTCCGCTTCCACTAACATCTTTGGGGGCTATTATTTGACGGCTGGTAACCGCACTTCATACGAAAAAATATATCACTTACCGAGATCTGCGTAAGCATAGTGCCACATCCATAATGGGCAAAAGGCGTGATGATATATTTATTTATTATATATAAAAATGATCGTTCAAAATTAATGTTTGTACTATAATATATTTCTTTTATCCTAGACCTTCGATTTGATTTTAATCTCAGTATGATTAACTTGTATAATAAACAATTGAGAATCGGCAAAAGGTTTTTTCTGACATTTGAGATCAAGTGATACCAAACTCAAGAGAGTTGAAGTAAATATTTATTACATTTTACACATATCCAAATAAAACTAAACGAAAGCCGAAACCAAAACTAAAATCAATGTGTATTATTAGACGATTTTCCCAAAACAGAAAGCAAATATATGTAAACTGCAAATTACATTTTAAATCCCATTTTATATCCTAAATAATTAATGATTAAATATTACAAATGAATTGAATTTATAGTTTTGTGTTCCAAGGAAACTTCCATTTCCGGTTTTAAAAACAACAAATGATCGTTCAAAATTAATTATTCATATTCTAATTTAACTTTATTGCTTCACAACTGTAATTTCTTTCGAAACTTGGTACTTGTATAAAAGAAAAACATGGTACGATCGCCAACTTTAATTTTTTCTAGTTGTATTTAAGTTTTGTAAGTGAGACCTTTAATTTAGTATCAAACTCTATAGGATTTTAATCAATAGTTACAACATTTTCAGAATTGAATTAATTTATTGTTTTGTGTGTTAAAAATAAACATCCTCTTCCAGTTTTCCAATTATGACCACAATCAATTTATTTCTTGATATGGTCATGAAACTTATAATTGTACTCCAACTCCATATTATGAAAGTAAAAAGGAGTAAACTTTAAAAACTACGAAACTTTGCAAATGATTGTTTTTAATTGGATCATATTTCAGTATTGAGAACATAGGCATGCTCTGAGCCAAGGCTAATTTGGTTTTTTTTATGTACAATGCTCTCATCGATAAATTAAATATGAGTGTTTGAATATGTAATTTGAGTTTAAGAAATCTTTCATACACAGTAAAAAAAATTTATTTGTGATTTGTTAATTTTGCTGTTGTTAAGTATTTTTATCTAATATTGACAAATATATTGTGTTAAATTAACAATTTGAACAAATATGACAATTTGTTAAATAAAAATTTTCTCAATTCTGAATTTTTAACAAGAATAATTGTTGTTTTTATTTATTTGCTGGATTTATAAAATTTAACAAATTGACTCGTCAATAATAACAAGTAAGTTTAGCTAACTTATCAATTTGAAATTGTTAAAGAAAGTTTGTATTCTTTGTAACAACTTAATTTGTTATAAAACTATGATTTATTGCTCTGTTTCAATATATTTACTAAAATATTTAGTCAAAAGCACATAAAAATATATGTAAATAATTACTATATTCACAAATATATTTAGTTACGAAATACACAAAAATAATTTATTAGTTGCAAACAAATTTGAAATTTGTGAAATTAACAAAAATTAACGGTGGATCGCCTGGGACTAAAATTTTTGTTAAAATTTTGTCAATTTTGATTATAAATATTTTACTGTGTAGAAACTATTATTAATCCCATATATATCTTATAAAGCATATTTTCATTGTCCATCAGTTGAAGAACCATAAATTATTTTTCATATCTCTCTTGATTTATATTAATATTTAAAAATAAAATAACGTAATTTAGTGATGATAGTGATAACTTTACAATGATTGCAAGTTGGATTTTCCAAGCAAATAACAATCATATCAGACATATCTGTAAACTTTTATTGGTAAATTGAATACAGTAAAGTTACAAGTACAGTCAAGGCAATTACATGCTCAATCTTCAAGGCATCAATTGAGGCAACAGCAGCGGAAATAGACGACTCTACAAAGCCACTTCCGTCGCGCCGAAGCGCTCTGAACCGTCTGCACGTGTTTTTGACAGCGCATATATGCATTCCCGATTTCTTTTTTTGAATTTTGTGAATTGATATTTTTCTTGGAATTTTCTTCTATTGTGAAAATGTATACAAATAAGGTTGCAGTACTGTTGAGTAAACTAGGTTTTGAAACGTTAGTCTATGTAAAATATATCAAAATATTAAATTCGAGTTTCCTAATATTTGACGCTAGGAATAATTACTTTTATATATACTATTAATTCTATTCGAATTCAATTTTATGTAGGACATATTAAAATAGTTCTTAATTCAGTATTTTATCAACCATCATCATATCACGTACCAGTCTATCTCTAATCTAGTTCATTTTACAACAGATTACTGCAATATATAATTACAGTTAATCTAGTAGTTCATCTTATCTTTCTATATTTAATTTTATACTTTGAAGTACCTAATATTTATTATAATCAGTGTTAGTATACAAACAATCAGCAATCAATCTGCTCCAAACATTATATTCAATATTTTATTTTATTTATCATAATACATAAAATAGATAAGTATTACATCAAGTATAGAGTTTATAATTCCTATTACACAAAAATATAAAATTTCGGAGAAAATTAGATATAGTAAAATAGTTTTCTGGACAAAATAGTGTTCGACAGAAATGGATTAAATAAAATGAACTCTTAATTAATATCCCATTTGTTTTGTTATTTCATGGCACTGATGATTTTAAGAAAATTACCAATAAACATTTCGGTATTTTTTCCGTTTCCTGGTAGAGTAAAATTATAAATATTATATTTGAATGGATAAGAAACCCAAGTGTAAATTGATAAGTACTAATTAGTCGAAATCGATTACTGAATAAATATATTTAGAAAACACTGTGATTAAGGAAATAATTCTTGCCTGCCACTAGTAATTGGAAAGGAAAAATAATGGGTACACCAGGCTTGTTACGTTATAATTATGTGTATTCGGTCATAAAGGTCGACTTTTCGGCCCTATTTGCTGTCGATCTCCTTGTAGATCAAGGTTTATTTTTATTTTATCTGTTTTTGCCGTGTGGTACCGAAGATTTTGTTCCCACTAAAATCTTCGGTCTTTGGGGGGCTATGACTTGACGGCTGTAATCGCACTTCATACGTACAAATATATCACTTATCGAGATCTGCATAAGCAGAGTGCCACACCCATAATGGGTAAAAGGCGTGATGATATATTTATTTTATTTTATTTATGTACCAGTTGAATTCAAAACACGGAATACAATTTGTTATGAATCGTTTAAACCAACTACAAATTTGGGTAGTCCTCTTTGTAAAATTGTTTCTACATACATACATACATCATAGTTTTACACCCCATTGTGGGGTAGAACCACCTCTTTATGAGGCTTTCTAGATCCTTTAAATTAGGGGAACACTCCCGTCTTCTTGGTCTTGTTATATTCTCGTTTTCCAGTCGATGATTCTTATGCTGTTAAGATCTTCCTTTAGTTGTTGTATCCATGTTGCTCTCGGTTTTCCTCTTCTGTTTTTCAAGGGTCCCAGTGCATTATATTATTTATCATTTCTTTTGTTCCTGTCCTCCAAACATTTCGTTGTTTAATTTTCCATTCTATATCTTCTTCTATTCCTTTTTCTATTTCGAAGTGCAATCTAATTCTATATTCATTGTAGTCATTTTTGATTGGTCCTGGAATGGCTCTCAAGAATTTTCTTTCAATTATTCTTCTTCTTTTATTGTCATTTTTAATGTTTCTGCGTTATTCATCAGTATCGGTTTTATAATGCTATTGTATATTCTCATTTTAGTTGTTTTTGTAAGTATTTTATTCTTCAGCAGATTTTTGTACATGTAATACATATCTACATAGTATATGTAAATAAAATAAGCTAAAAAATACATAAAATTTTTTATGCTTCTACTCTAAATATTGATAATATTTACATTTTTATCTTATATTAACTTTATGGCTAAACTACGGTAAAATTTGCAAATTTTGCTATGGCCAGGAAATATATAATTCGAACTGCTTAAAATGTAAATGAAGCATTAAACTTATATCTAATAAAGTAAACCGGAACTAATAAAACAATGGAAGTATGAGAAACAAAGGGTGATGTCAAACATCAGTAATAAACGTACTTTTAACACTAACATGTGAAACAAGTCACACGTCGTTCCTCAAACAATAACACAGCGAAAATAAAACAAACGAAAGAGCAAGGGAACAGAACAAGCGCACCGTGAACGAAACACGCGGGAGCAAGACGCAACACAGCGCGACGGCGACGGCGTCGGAGGGAGAATAAGAGAGCGAACGATAGAGGTGGCGCGCGATTATGAAGCGCGTCGCGTTTCCGCAGACAAGCAAAGTCGCTCCGGTTTCGGTTTATTGTAACCACTCAACTTTCGGTGACACTTGCACATTTCTCACGACATGGGCGGAGGGGCGCGGGGCGGCCACATGAAGACGCCCGGGCCCCTTTAGCGCGACCCCATACGCCCCGGCAATAAAATTAACGTTCTATATATTTTTCTCCGGTTTTGTACAACAGACGATTTTCGGAATAATGGCTTTCTTGGATACCACAAAATTAAGATGTTACGTCTGCGAAAAATATTATCTACAGCTTGTCATATTTAAATATGAATAGCCGGAGAATTGCTTAATAACTTCTTGAACTCTACAATTTCAATTTAACCTCATAAAACTCCAGTTAGAAATATGATGTTTCAATAATATGTATTCAGAATACGATTTATTGTTTTACTGTCAAAACGATTTTAAAATATCAAGTTTCAAAATGCTTTTGTACTTAAATGCATCGAAAATCGTCTTGATAAAATTTATTGTCACACATGTGTGCTAGAAATTTTGCTAGAATATTTAGTTTTCATGATTAGTCATCTGAAATATCGGCTTGAGCTACCATTCTGAAGTTGACATATTTACAGTTAGGTCGAACCCTAGATTAGGTTTTTAGTTTTTTTACGCCCCGTACCGCTTAGGGGGTAGTTGGATGATTGGAAAAACAAAAAATGAACTAGCAGTCAAATAATTTATTAAAAACTATGCCGACGTTTCGACAGCAACAACTGTCATCTTCTGGGCTAAGTTGAGGTCAAAAAAACAATTAAATAACATGGACACATACAAACATATATTATGCCGTTGCTGTCGAAACGTCGGCATAGTTTTTAATAAATTATTTGACTGCTAGTCCGTTTTTTGTTTTTCCAATTTTCTGCATCAGTCGATCATCGCATCCTCTAATGTAGTTGGCCAACACAAAGACAGACGGTTAGTTCTTGGTTCTTGAAATTTGCAGACATCTTCTCAATATTAATTACCTTTTTACAGAACATTACCCCAACAATGTTTTATTTATATTATGAGTTCTGAAAGTAAATAGCTAAGTGGTAACGCGTCGGACTGTAGATTGTGAGATCCTCAGTTCAAATCCCACAGCTGACAGATGCCAATTTCAATTTACTACTATGGTTCCCCCTCCACTAACATCTTTGGGAGCTATGATTAGACGGCTGATAACCGCACTTCATACGCAAAAATATATCACTTACCGAGATCTGCCACATCTACAATGGCTAAAAGGCGTGATCAGATATTTAACCATCAGTCACCTCTTCAAATCTCTTGATTGCTAAAGTTTAGTAAGCAGAAAACAGTTGAATTTTACTAGGAACACGTGGCGCCAAATTGTTCTATTCAACGCTTAGATGTGGAACATACAAAACCAAACCATTTATTATATGTTATCACTTTTACGGTGACAAATGGTAAAAATTAGTCCATTAAATTGTAAGTGCAGCCAAGTTTAAACTAAATGAAGTGTTATCGTACTTATCCAATTGGTTCCACTTTGACCCTACCTTCACACTAACGTGCAACGCTTCTCAAAATGTGGTGGTATAAGAACGTATAGAAGTCATTATAAATATCAACCGTTAAATGTTCAATGACAATGACATCTGTGTGGACGGCTGGATGGGTGTATGTCAGTATGTTCATTAACTCACGAACAAATAATGCTAGAAAAACGAAACTTCGTAATTATAAGTTTCATGACAATGCAATGTGAGGAACTGAATTTATTTAGGTCTACATAGTAAACCGGAAATTGAAGAAACATACATTTGCATCCAACAGAATACAGTTTCTTTTTAAAATGACGTACAGAACTCAGTTTTTGAATACTTGGCGCAAGAATAAATATTATGGAATGATGTCTTTGTTTCTGTGTATGATCTTCGTAAATAAATGATATAGAGTAAATTTATTTGGATTCAAAAAGATGTAGAATAATATTACCTACAATCTTTATTTGAAATATTTATCTCCCGCCTAACTCTAGGTAAGGGAGGTATTGCTTTTATTAAAAAATGTGGGTAGTGAGTTATCAATGAATAAGCACGTTCCTTACAATACGATTTTACTATTTTCGCCATGATGTCTGGATGTATGTATGTATGTGAATATGTGTGTGTGTGCTCTGTCCCGATTTTTTCGTCTCGCATAAGAGCTGATTAGATTTTGGATAAAATTGGTCAACCGGAAGTAGCAGTTCACTAGAAGCTCTTAACAGATTTCCGTGACAAACACGGTTAAATTTAATTTTTCAACAATTTATGTTATTATAAAAATTGCAGAATATTTAATTTTACATATGTTCTTATCACACTAATTTTATTAATTTTCATTTGTTTTGGATATAATAAAATATAAATTAAATTTTACAAATCTTGCTTTCTATTACACCATGGAAACACTTAAAATTTTTAAAATTTTTGCGAAATGTGATACGTCATTGTGATTGTGAAGCTGTTTTTTGAGCGAAATATATGTCAAAAAATTAAATAAATATACAAAAGAAAATTAAATTTCTTGAATATAATTTAAGAGTAGTATTAGGCGGGAGGTTATGTGCTCCCCACATCAGATTTTTTTCTAAATTTTGTTGTCATCAAATTCAAAAACAGTGTGCGTGATACCAGATAATATATGTGGGCTTTTCATTTATGAAATCTTTATGTTTGTGATTTTTGTTAATTTGTTATTATTTCAGTGGTTTTTTTTCCCTTAATATAACAAAATTTACAAAATTTACGAGACGAATTTTCCATTTTAAGTTCAGAACAATTTTTATGTTATTCAAAATTGTGCTAAATGATATGATTCTGGGCTCGTAGATCACCGCAGTTCATCTTGGTGATAATAAAAATTTTGAAGTAAAGAGAAACGTCATTCTACGAAATGAATCTCTTATTTGTCGAAAGGGTCTTCCGATCTTTTATTTCTTGCTCGTCCATCAAATAACAATCCCGTTGCAAGTCACTTGAGATTCGACAACTGAATTTGTACAAAGTTTTCTCGATCATTGAATCAAACAAACAAACTTGCCCCGTCGTTTCCGGTTTCCGCTTTTTCATTTAGCTTTTTTTTTATTTTTCTAATTTACCGGTACAATTTATCAAAGATCTCAACTGGAAATTACTTTTTTCAAATAGTGACGAGTCCGTGATTCGCTCATTGTTGGCGAATAGTGCAATGCTCTATCACGGTGCGTAGTTCCCGGTGCGGGCGCTTGGCGGCGCCGGCAGCGTCAGGACGCTGCGAGCGTGAGTGTGGCACGGGAAGCCAGTTCGCGCCTGGACGTCGAAATCGTCAGCCGCGCACTGGTGTCGGTCGAGTTGCCTAGTTACGAAGAGCAGTTGCGATCTCTTACGATCATACGAAAATGTATGTAATTCTTAGAGTGATCATTGTGATGGTGTCTTTTGTTTTTGTTAGTTTATTAAAGTGAATTTAGATATAAATTAGTTTATTAAATAATAATATTTGTGTCCTACGATTTTTTTTTTTAATAATGAATGCTATTGAAACAATTATATTTCAGTTTAGATAATTAATTCATGGAGATTACCAATAAATTTAACTATTAGTTAAACTAGTCTATGGGTATATTTTTATGTAAATATTAAAGAAGAAATGAATTCGTACCACCTGAAAATATTCTATAATCAAATATAATTTTTTTTTCACGCTGCTATTGTCGCTATATAACTCTAAATTATTACATCATCTATATATTACACTGTACTGTTAGGTAAATGATAATTTTTCGAAAGATATTTATTAGATTTACTGGGTTAATGGGATCACAAAATATTTCGTAAATCTGCATCTAACGCTATTCCACGGACCACAATGAATATATTTTGCAACGATATTATTAATAATTTTGAATGTACAATAGTTAAAAGACTAATTGTTTGGTGAATAGATTTTTTTACATGGATTCAAAAATTAGATATCATAATGTAAATACGAATATATTTATTAGTTATTTCTGAACCGCCCATAAAATTTCTTAATATATAATATATTTAGATTCATTACACTTTGACAATATCTTATGTAATAATTTACTAGAATACAGAGACAATAGCAGTGAGAAAATACTTAATTATCTTTCATTATAGACAAATTTTTCATGTAGTTCGAATATATTTGAAATTGAGCTCATATAATTGATTTTCGAATGGAAGATATAAATATTGATTGCAATATTAATATTAATGAACAATTTTACTGAAATAAATAAGTTACATACTATTAACCTAGTACAACAAAGTTATGATAATAATTAAATATTTTGGAATATAGCGATATTAGCGTGAACTATGTAATTAATACAATGTTTAATTTTGTTTCATTAATACCCAATCAAATATGTTTTTGAGCTGCAAATTTCATATTAAATATTAAATTGATTGTTAAAAGGCCACCTTTGTGCAAAAGTATTATAGCTGGGATTGAAAAATGGTGAGTTATAAGAAACCATTAGCTTTTATTATAACAAATGACTGGATGTATTAGCAGGTAACTATTTGACAGTTACTAATGATCCGGAATATTTAAAATGTTTAATTAATGACGTAATGACAAAAATATAAATTTAGTTCAAATCAAAATTGATTTTATTAGAAAAGAACTTATACCGGAATTTTTTTTTTATTAGTGTACATTAACTTAGTTACAATTAAAGTGATGGACAGCAATGTATTTAAACGATTTTTTTGTAAGTAACAAAGGGATTAAAGAGTTTTTTTTTTATTTTAGTTTTTTAAAATCTTTTCCTATATTTCTATGAGTTTTGAAAGTTTTTCTAAAATCTTATTGTAACAAATAATTTGCAATAATAAACAATAACATTTCCTATCAATTTAATGTAACTTATTGAGTACTAAAGTAATTAAAATAAATATCATATTTGTTTAGACTTAAAATGGTCCTTTAATTTCAATTAATATTATTAATATTAGATGTAAATTGTCCTTATATTAACTTACGTCTAAAAACACTATTGAATTCACTGCTGTCAAACATTTTAACTGTAACTATTCATACCCTAAATACTAAGTATTTACACAGGTAAAAGTTAATTATGCAATTTAATCAAAGATTAATTCAACAATTATTATATTATTTTCATATTTAATAATTGTAATAAATAAATACCAATGGATTTTATAAATCTTTTAATATTATTTTCAAAAGCACAAAATTTCAACAAGACACCAATTATATATTAATTGAAAATATTCTCCATTTCGAACATTTAAATTTACAGATGACGATTTGGAAATTTTGTTTTAAACGGGATATATTTTATAAACAATTTCTTCGGTTCCGCATAATAGAAAATTATGAACAATGGTATAAACAAATTCAGAATTTATTTCTCTGCAAATACTGATTTACCGTTTAGCAGGAAAATAATTAGGGAAGCAAAAACAATTGAACATAAAATAATTAACATTGGAATAATTATGGTTCTTTTGTCAATGGATCAGTGTGTATATAAATATGTCAATTTTGCTGCTTTATTAACAATAAATTATAAACAACACAATAATTGTAATTCATTTCATATTTATGAAACAGTAAATTTAATTTTGAGTCATGTTATATAAATCTCTATAATAGAATTAAAAATTTATGAGAAATTTAATAAAATATAAGATATTAAAATATATCAAGGGCTTTGATATAATGATAAAGCACAATTTGTTACAGTTCAGTGAACTTTGTAATAAATTTTTATAATTTAAATTATTTGACTGCGTTTTAAATTAATTTGATTAAGTACTATATTTACAATATAAATTGTAATAATACTTGTTTGCGTATATTTTATATGCATAAAATAACAACACATATTTTGATAACTATGATTTTTATTTCTAATAAAAAGAACATTTAATTAACGAAAACAAAATTTCTGCAACTAAACGATTATAATTGTATTTCTCCTATATTATTGTGCTAAACTTCTTATTATTGATATATTTATTTTATTTTAATTTGTTTACTCAGAATATCAGAGAGAAGAAAATCATTAAACAGCACTTGTAATAATATTTTTCTGATATTGCTTCATCTATAAAATGCCAACGAAATCAGAGCACTCAACATAGCGTAAGACAGCTTTATTGACAAAATCAGTGTATTTTACATTACAATAGATGTGCACAATAATAAATTTATTCATGTCATTTTACTGTACAAGGAATATTCATATATAAAATATATTTATTATATACAAATGCTCAACATAGTACATTAATGAGAAATAAAAGCAAAATTGTCACCACAAATAAGTAATTAATTATGATACAAACAATTAAAATTTAATAACAAACAACAAATTGTTTATAAATTTTTTGTGAAAATGTGGTATACTAATAATGTTCTGTAAATGAATAATATTTATTAATTATTATTGCGCGATATTCTCATTATAAAATAGTAATATAAAGATTTTAAGTGCATTGCGATTTTATAAAATTATTCTTTTTTATAACTTAAATTTGCTAAGTTTAAAGTTTGATAAATAAAGAGTGAATCTACCATTCTTTTTTTAATTTATAGAGTAAACCTTTTCAAATAAAATCTATTTGTTATACCATAACTATTTGTACGCAGGATGCATCATTTATGAGTTACAATTTGTAACCCTGTATTTTTTAATTAAATTAACACCTATTAATATTTACTGATTTTGATAGTAAAATAGATACTCTTCAAAAAAGAATAATGTGTTAAAGTGTCCAAAATTATAAATTAAGAAGTTTTCACATCATAAAATATAGTAGCTTATAGCAAAAAAAATAAAATATATATATATATTTTAAACCAGAAGTTGCACATATTTATAGTTTCACTTAAATAGAGCACCTAATTAGATAGACAATGTTATATCATATAGATTTTTCTAAACAATTTCATTTTAGTTTGTTAACAATTTGAAATAAGTACTAATTTGAAAAGAGGTATCTTAATGCGTGAAGTGCGATTATCAGCTGTCAATTAATGTGCCACGAAGATGTAAGTGGAGGCGAAATCATACGAGTAAAATAGAGATGGGCGAATATCAGTTTTTTCAAATTCAAATATTAATGAATACCTCAAATATTTTTATTATCTTAGGGCCGATATTTCAATCTACGAATAAAGTACCGAATAAATAATTCGCAGAATAAATGAAATATGTCGCATCGAAATCATAGCTCAAATGATACTTATTGTTCTAGCTGTCATTTTTTGATGTGTATTTTTTTATTTATCCGCCGAATAACTTATTCGGAAGTTTATTCGTAGATGGAAATATCGGCCCTAAATGAAATATAATTAATAAACTATAATACCTACTTTATACCGAGCCTTTTATCTTACAAGGTGTAAACTATAAAAATAGTAAAGAATAAAGTACACCAAATTAAAATATATTTATCTCCCGAACATTCCAGGTAATCGAATTTGTTGCTCTGATGTTAATATTCGAAATCTCGAATCTCGAACACTTTCATTAATCGAAGTATTCGAGTAATCGCGGATGGTATTCGCCCATCCCTATAGTAAAGTTAAAAATGTTTGAGGGTATCAAACTGAGGATCTCCTGATCCACAAGCTGATATGATACCCTGCAAACTTGATCATTAAAATTTTATAATAAATTTACTTTAAATACTGATCACGAAATAATTAGAAGCCTTAAATTAATTACAATTAAATTAGAATTTGACGTAAAGTAAAAAACTTCATCATTAAAAAATTTATTTCACTTGTATCTCATAGTGTCAAGTTCTCCATGTCACCCGTAATTGCCTTAGTTGTTATCTTGAACAGCCGTCGTGTTACACCCTCCCCTCCCGCGCAGGTCGTGCGAATCCTGTCATCGTTCATACAACATATATCCTCGGGCCGCTCTCAACTAATTGTTTTAAATCCATTACGTATCCGACTGTGCAAGCGCTCCTGCAAACTTTTCACTGGAGTTAAGCAGTGCGCATAAGTAGCTGTTTACTCGATCCAGCTCTACTTGTGCTCCTGCTTCGCATACAGCTACCTGCTAGGCTCCGCCCATATCACCCCCACTTTTGCTTCTAGATATTTGCAACTCAAACCCTGAGATAGTGCAAAGTGGTTTTCAAACTTTTGAGCTTCTTGCTTACTAAGCAACAAACTAATAAGTATTTGTCAATCTTGATAAATCTTTCAAGTCTACAAATCGTTTGTCCACGTTTTTAAAAAATATCTGTTGTGGATAGCACATAACCACCCGCAAATTTAAATTTTGAAACGGTACAAAATGTAAAAAAATATTGTATCACAGAACTGCTGGACTGTTACCTTTAAGAGTTGTTAAAGCTTAGGTTTTACTGGAAGATTTTAGGATTTACCGTAACTCGAGCTTTTACAGTAACATATATATTATTATCCAAAGCACACCAGATATAAATAAGTAATATATTTTTGATTTATATGCTGTACAACTTATGTTGCGAATGTTTCGAATTACTATAATTCTTTGCCAAGAAAATACATTAACAACATAAACAAGTAGATAGAAACAGTAGCAGAGTATCGAGACATGACTTCCTCTGTATTATAAGTCATAATTTGTTAGTTATTTAAAAGGGATAAAACCAAGATTATACAACTTGTAAACAAAGTCAGTGATCAAAGTTGAAATCTGATTCAATCTTGACCACAGACTCAAGGGTTTAATTTAATATTTTGTGTATAAAACTTATTTAAATACAAATGGTGTAAATAGCTCCGTGGTAACGCATCGGACTGTTGATCGTGAGATCCTCAGTTCGAATACCACAGCAGACAGTTGCCAATTTAAATTTACCCCTGTGGTTCCTTCTCCACTAACAGCTTTGGGGCCTATGACTTGACTGCTGGTAACCGCATTTCATACGCAAAAATATATCACATACTGAGATCTGCGAAAATAGAGTGTCACGCCCATAATAGGTAAAATGCGCGATAAAATATTTATATATACTTTTTTTTTTGTTATTTTGTCACATTTGGGGTATGATATAATTTGTATCACTTTGTGTTCAGAAACATATACTGAATCGGATAACGCAATGAAAAACAATTGATTCTTATTTTAAAAAAGAAAGAACATGAGTAAAGTTTTAACCGATTTAAGGATCCCCTGACCAATGATTCCTAAGAATTCACAATACATTTTTCAATTCTCTGTCAATAGTTTATTGTAATTTTTTTTCAGAAAAATAATTCTGAAAATAAGAGTTATCTATGCCTCCCTGTTTTTATAGTAGTAAATTGCTCCGTCTAACTCATTGCACTGTGGAACATGAGATCCTTAGTTCGATTCCCACAGCTGACAGTCACGACTTTTACCTTTATCCTTATGGTTCTGATAATCTTACTTCATGCGTAAAATTGTATTTCATACCGAGATCCACGAAAGTAAAATGCCACACCGAAATTGAGTAAATTGGCAAAACAAAACCCAGAACTTATTAAGTCGACGTAAGCGAAATTGCATTCTACGAACTCTTGCTTTTGAAGCAAAACAGAAAAATCCATAGACCATCATAAATTTTTGTTAAAATTCGCAACAATAGTTACAATACAAAGCCGTAATTTATAAACTATATTAGTTAAAATTTGTAAACACAGAACACCGGTTGAGAGTCGCGAATACAAACGACGCTGTAGAACCCGACCTTAATGTCTTTGCTCTTTAAGTATGAATCTTTGTTGCGTGTGTTATCCTTATCCATGTGAAAGCATACAATGAAAAGAGAGAGAGAGAGAGAGGCGACAGATGAGCTTGCAGCGTTATGCACTGACTGTTTACCTTTTGCGAAAAGTGCACGATATCTCCTCACTGATTGTCTCGAGTTGCACTAACTTTTACTCTATTTTTCTTACGAAAAAGTAATTTTAACTTTCTTTCCGAGAATGGGTTTTGTTTTGCGAAATCTGTTTGTTTTCATAATAAAAGGTTTAGTTAATGTACGAAAATTATAACGGTGATGATTTCACTTTGAGTAAATTTTCAGCATAATATAAAAAGCTAGGAATGTAATTAGCTACAATATATTTCCATCAATCGTATACTGTTTTTCAATCTTAAAGCCAACATTTCTATAAACTTGATTTTCATAATGTGTGTCATTTAAAATATAGATACCCTAATTTTTCGAATCGGCAATTCCTAAATCTTTTTACGACAAAGCCTTTAAGATTGAAAAGAGTTTACTTACTATAGCACAAGCGAAATTTTAAAAGTCATTTGACATGAGAATTGCCTCCATAAAATAAAATAAATATTTTATTTCATTTATATGTAAAATAATAGAACCTAATGAATAATTAATTACTTTTCAATACAGTAATTTGGAAAATAAATTATTGCAAAAATTACAATAGAATTATGAATGACAAATATTGTCCACAACATAATTTTATATACATATTTAATAATGCATTAGTAATAAAATACTAGATTATGAAATGAAATTTATAATTACATATTTGTAAACCACTTTACTATTTATGAAATTCAGTGCGTTTATTGTTTTTTGATTATAATTATTTACAATTAAAACTTTATTTTACATTAAAATCAACTTTTAAGCAGAAAAATATAAAAAAAAAAAACACGTAATTGAAATATGAATTCAGGAAAACGTACAGTAAATTAAATATACAGCAGATCAAAGGTGTTTTACATGTTAAAAAATACATATGTAATTTTATGCTTCCCTAATCATTTTAGATAAATAAATAAATAAATATATCATCACGCCATTTACCCATTATGGATGTGGCTCTCTGCTTACGCAGATCTCAGTAGGTGATATATTTTTGCGTATGAAATGCGGTTACCAGCCGTCAAGTCATATCCCCCTAAGCTGTTAGTGGATGAGGAACCACAGGGGTAAATTTAAATTGGCAACTGTCAGCTGTGGGATTCCAACTGAGGATCTCACGATCCACAACCCGATGCGTTACCACTGAGCTATTTACCCCATATCATTTTAGAGAAAAATGTATAAATGAAGGTTGAAGAGATATTATATCTTCATCTCAATTAGTGAACAAATTTCATTTTACTCATTTAATAAAGGCTAAAACGACGTTCAAAAATACCAATTAATCTGTTTTTGTAATGATTAAACATGGAAATGAAATTGAAGTGAAACAAATATTTAACGTATCATAATCAAGTAAGACTAAATAGGCAATAGTTATTTGTCAAACAAGAGAGGAAAGCGCTTCTTTTTCCTCGTTGAGTTCGAAGTGGAAGAAGAGCTTTCCTCTCGTGTTAGACACAACATTTTTTTCACATATTTCTAAAAACGATTTGTTCGGACCTAAAATACACTTTGAGAACACTGACACGTTAAAAGTTAGGTTATCAGATACAAGGCGGTGTAGCAGTGTTGCCAATGGACTAATCTGAAATATCTTTAATATGTTGTCAAATTGTGATTTAAAAAAAAAAAAGAAAAATATGAGACATAATTGTAAAATAATTTAAATAATGTATATTACCAAAATTAGGATTTTCAATCAAATTAGGAATTTATTTATAATTTTTGTAATATATTTTTTGTAAATAACATTCATATTGGTAGCACTTCTATATTTTCCTCTCTAGGGAGGAACAACACATTTTCCTCACTATTTCTGGAGAAGAACGGTGGGGTTTCCTAACATGTCGTGAAAAAACAATTTATTCAACTGTAATTACACAAGAGCTTTTTATTTGGCCGGATAAATTTCTGTTGATCACGAAAACTTGTTACCTAGCAATTTGATAAGAAAACTGTTTTAATAAAAACAAGACACCGTAGATGAAGTGATTTTATTTTTTAAGCAGTTTTCGAGTCTAATTGCTGTCAGGTTACAAGGTTAAGATGTCAAACTAAAATTTATCCGAAGAAAATAAAATGTTCGAGTGTAATTCGGCGAGATAATTTAACGGTTTTTTATTGTAATTTAAAAGTATGTGTTGTATATGAAATATAATAAAATTGCTATAGCTCTAAAACTAGACATTTCCGGATATTATGTTTATTTGAACTTTTCTTATTGTTTTGAAATGTATTATCCACCCATAAATCCGAGACCTATATTTTTGGAAAACCATGTAAAAAAATCCAATATAAAACGTCTTTTTGTCAGTTTCATATTGAATATATAAACAAAAGAACTATTTGTAAACGGATATACTTTTATTTGTACCATCCAATTGCTTGACAAAAACTGTTTAAATATTTTACATGTATTTGGGATTCTAAACAAGAAAATAAAGTACTTACCGCTATTTTTTTAATCGATAAATTATTTATAGTTTACGAGAATTCTGCTATAAGCATTTGATTTGCACAAAAGGTCAATAAAAATAAAAATGAGATCTACTCGCATAACATTATTCAAGCGAAAAAAATATTTTCAGATGTACGTTTAGGATCAAACGAATTTAATTTTGGTAAAAGGTACCTTAGGCCAGAATGCTGAATTCTGTTTACCAAATAGAAGTTGGTAGTTTTTACGAGTGACATTCGTTCATCAACGTTGGAGTTCGTTTTGCGAGGTTGGTGCCACTGGCAATGGCAGTGACGGCGCGACAGACATCACTGATTTTATGGTTCGGTGTAAACTTGGTAGATATGAAATAAAACGCGATCTTTAGAAATAATCATGCCTGTAACATTTTTACGACTTTACCGTTATGGTATGATACGTATGCATTGACGGAGATAGCGCAGGAGATTAAGATGGGGCCATCGACTATTCGTCTTTTGTTTTAGCCATTTAGTCTTACAACTGCGTGATAATAATTTATAGGCACCGGCTTGAAGATTAACTTTATTTTTATTGCTTTTCTGATGACTTCGCATATTATAAATTGTAATAAATTACTGACATAACATTACATACATTCTATTAAAACTAGTTCATTGTTAACAAAGTTATTATTCGTCTTCTCTTTGCAATTAATGCTGGCGCATAAAAAGTACTTTCAACGTTACTTGTGAAAATGATATTTTCCTCTCTCAATTTCGTGATGAATGTGATTTACTTCCATGACCATTGAGAAGTAATTTTTTCATTATTATTTGTGGTGGTTCATTTTACCTTTCCCCCTGTGGTTCCCGCTCCACTAACATCTTTGTGACCCGGAATTTACCGAGATTTGCAAAGCTGAGTGCCACACCAAAACGTATCAATATATATTATATATATAGTGAAGTACCCCTTTACCGTTAGGTGTATCAATAACATTATAATATATTTATTATTTATTTATTATTAATATTTTTATAAAATAATTACTAATTTAGAAATCATGGCAGTTCGAAAAATATATATTGAGTTTTCTTAATTAATTTTCATTCGATACCAACAATGGGGATCTTTAACCATTTACAAAAAATTTACGAAACTATTTAAATTGAAGACTATCTACACTTTAAAAAAGTCTTAATTGTTATTCATTAAGCCCCAATTATTTTTTTTAAATGTTGTGACGTCATTGTAGAGATGTTGCTGCATCTTAAACAGTACATATTATAAATAATTGTAGTCATATATTTATTTACTTATTTTATTATTATTATTACAATAAAATAGGACATTTATGTTATTATTTAAATATCTACTGTTTGAGATCCACCAACACCTCTATAATGACGTCACAGTATTAAAAAAAAAATCATTGTGGCTTCATGAATAACAATTAAGACTTTTAAAAGTGTAGATAGTCTTCAATTTAGATAAAGTTTCATAAAAAAAAATAAAAATAAATGGTGAACGACCCCATTGGCGAAGCAAACTAGTCACTTTGTTCCTTGCTTCTGCGTCAGTACATCGGCGAAGCAAGCTCGTCACTTCGTTTCTCGCTTCCATGTCAGTATACTCATATACTCGCGAAGAAAGGTCGTCACTACGTTCCTTCTTGCCCCTAAAACAGTGCATTTAATATCCTATAGGTTAGGTTTCACGTAATTTTTACAAAAACAATTGCTGATCGTAATGATATTCGATGTACAATGATGCCTTTCCTCCCAACATACTATTTTATTTTTTCTATTTTTTAAACAATTAAAATACAACAGTTATATCTAATAATTATTAACCTAAAATTTTCTTTCTGAGATGAAAATGAGCAATGATGGAAACTTTTAAAATTGTAATATAAATAATAAATAAATGAATATATTATTAAGCTATGTATACAGTTCTGTGTACGCAACTTTCTGAAAGTAGATCTCAGTTTGTTTGTTTAGAAAATTATAAAAAAATAAGAATACAGTCATATTTAGTGTTGACTTGAGAAAGAGTATTATAATTAATATTTGTATTCCTTTTGAAATGATTTGAACATACATCAAAATATTTAAAAAAAAATTTATAACGAGAAACGTTCAATTACATTTTGTTTTCTCATGGGAGATAAAAAACGAAAGGAATAGTGGTATAAAAAGCTGTAAAATATTTCCATATTGTTACTTCATGTTTTATATCTTTTGGTAAAATGAGGGTGGTTTATGAATATTTATTCTCCCCTTCAGTTTTAGAAAAGTCGTTGCAAAAAACTTGCACATGTACTTTTATCTACATATATTTCGTGAATTTAGTTTATTAAATATGTCATCACGTCCTTTACTCACTTGTTTTATAAAACTTGGTAATTGATATATTTTACTCGTAAATAGTGGTTTCCAGCTGTCAAGGAGTAATTAGGACATTACCAACCGTCAGATTTGAACTGAGGATTTCATTATCCACATTATGGTGTATTATTTATAGTTGTAAGAATAAATTATATTTCGTAATTATAACTTTATTTTCTATTAATGATAAAATTATAATGGAAAGTGATTGACACAATTTTAATATAGGAAACTTAAACTATGCTTTAATTTAAAATAAAATTTAATAATGATATAATGTACCTAATACATATTATAATATACAGTAAGTTTATTTTAACTTAAAATGTAGAATTTTTAATACTCTTGCTTACAAATTTGACAGCATTGTATTAGAAATTACATGGACTAAATAGTACATTAGAATTTACCGAACTATTTGCTAAAATGAGAATATAAGTAGCATTTTCTGAAAATGAAACGAAACTATTTGGTAAGTACTTCCAATTGCTTAGGAAATACTTGTGTTTAGTTTTTCAATTATTATTAATAAATAATAAAAATGCATCTTATATCTTGAGCTTACTAAATTTCGGTAAACTATACGGTATTTTTGTTGCGTATAGACTGTCTTTAAAAAAAAAATGAAGTAAAGGAAATAAATTTAAACTTTTACAGCCGCTTAAATATGTAAAGTTGTTCAATAACATTATATCAGATTGGGTTATTATTTAGCTGTAAATGAAGGAAATTAAAAAAAAAATAATTTAACTATTATTTATTTCTTCGTTATTTTGTTATTTATTTGCTGTTTTCTATATTTCTTATAATTTTTAAAAATTACAACTCTTTTAAATATATTCCTTATGTTTATTTACAATCCTATGTTTCATATTAAAATAAACACATGATATATATTATATATAAAAATGACTCTAAAAAAGTTGTTTCGTCGCATTATGCAACATGTGAATCTATATTTTGAGTAAAGGTGTAAAATTGGAAATCTTTGCTATTAAATAGTTAATAATATTCAACAATAAGCATAATGAATTAATTACGTGTAAAGTTTTTAGATACGCAGTTGAATTACCTGATAATTAAACTATACCTAATAAATAATAAAGCAATAACATATGCAACAATTATTGTATAACAATTTATATAAATAAACCATGAAACAAATCAAATTATGATTGAAAATATGACAGGAATCTCGCCAATTAACACACTCAATTTATAATGTTTATATAATTAGTTGAATCGATGAAAATAAACACTTTCATATTGTTTACACATCCTGTTTATACATATCCGTTTTTATTCGCAATAAGCAAAATATTGTTATGATCAACAAATAAATGAACATCATGATATTTGCACAACATATAAATCCAAATTGTGTTTATTTTTACTTAAAAACAAAAAACGCAACCTAAATACAATTTATCTGAGACAAAGGCCCTTGTTTCAGTTGACAGGTACGCCCCTGGCCTGAAAGAGCCACATAAAATATGAGATGCGCGTTCTCTTTACGAGCGCTAGAGATATAGTTTACTAAATACCAACTCGGTCCGTCGCCGAAATATCTGCTACGTATGTTTTATGCATGTCGTCTTGAAAACTAGATCAGCATCAGCGTTGCGACGCTTGGCTGAACGATGTAGTGTAGGGTGCTTCGCTGCGTCTGCGACCGTCTTGTTGTGACGTCACTATATTTTTAAGATCTATGTTACATACATACAGCAGGTTTACCAAACTTTTCAGACGAGAGACCAGTGTTTTGTTGTATTTTTGCGGTTACAAATTGGTTCACAAAGAATAATCCAATATTGCTTTTAAGTTGCTTCATATACCAGGGTTGAGATGCATTCAGAGCTACCCAATTAGAAATTAGAATAAACACTTGAGCTTTATGGTACCAACTCTAGCGTTAATCGATTATTGATTGAGAAGCTTGCAAACTCCAAACTTTGCACTAACAATTGGTGGGATAGAGATGGCGGGCATATTCTTTAAAAACCGTACCTACCTACCAACTTGCTAATTCTGACAAAAATGAATCATCTGACAGTTATTACTTCGAGTGATTTCCATACTATTTTTTTTTTATATTGTTGTATCCTTTTATTTATTCATTTTATATTACAACAATAGTATATTGAACAACTAGTGTTACAATGATTTTTTTTTGTAATACGAGTATATTTTGCGTAAACGAGCCGCAGGCGAGTTACGCAAAATACGAGAATTACAATTAGGCATTGTAACACGAGTTGTTCATACTACTTTTCCTATTTCACGTTCATAAATTCAATAAAAATAAAATAAAATTGTACGACATGTTTAATATACCTCTGGTCCGATTCAATAATTTTACGTGAGCAATGACAGTCCCAAGTTTGACAGACTGTTAATTTTACAAATAATAAATTTCCCAGAAACAGTTGCACAAAATTCAATTTTATAGCATTGTTTTTGAGAAAAACAGTGTCATAAAATTGACTGTACATGAAATAGGAAAAAATATAAGTACAACAGTTATTTAGAATTTAAAGAAATACCTATGTAATATGCTCATTCTACAAAAATAATACAATACATTCATTACACTTAGATCTAATTTGTGAAAAGTCCAATATATATTTCGTTTTCTTCTATACATGACAATATTTCTGATAAATATTATTTTAAATTTAATTGACACATCGGGAAATATTCACATTAGGTAACCAAATGAGCATTGTTGCATGCATTTTTAAATTCTGAACAACTTTTGTATTTACACTTTTTCTGTAACGTGAATTGGTAAAAAGATACAGCCATATAAAAAAAATAGCATTGAATATACGCTTCATTTCAATCCTGCACCCTGTATAAATAATTTTTAATCCTCGAAACTATAGTTTTAATTATAATTTTAATATATAAGTAATATCAACTGTACCTACTGTAACATATAAATTATATCACCGGATATCTGACACACGTCAATTTCATCATATTACGACCTATGTAAGACAATTTATGCTCAACCACTATGACGTTATGTTCATAGACAATCAAAAACTAAATCAACTATTCCACATTCACATGTTTTTCATTGGAAAGCAAATTGTGACTCCACCAAATTTTTCTCAAATGGATACTGGATTGGAGATGACAATTTATGAAACATTCAACCAGATACAGTATTCCTTTTCGTCTTTAGCAAGTTTTTACGTTTGAAGTTTCAGTAAACAATTCATTATTAAACAGTTTAAATACTCAATATTCAATTATTTATCAAAGCAATTCAATCATTAATTAATTAATTGTGTTTATTTGTAAAACAGAATCAACGTAAAACTTATTTTCATTAATGTAACTCTTTTTAGTTTTACCGATACAGAGAACTAATTAAATTCTTTTTCAGTTTATAGGTTCAATTAATTAACTATCCATCGATCTGCGTTGCATTTTCTATTAACTCACAATAATAATAAGATTACTTAAAGTGGATGTTCATTTGCTTTTGTATGTATCTGTTTTCTATTAAAGTATGTATACTTTTAGTATCCTAAATATTCTTTTTAATAGCTCAGCTAGAAGTGGGGCAAATTTGCATGAACAGCCCCTTTAATATTCCAGAACATGATGGAGGTCTACTATAATAAACTAGCTTGTCGGAATATAATGGTGCACCAATAATTTAAAGACTTTTTGTACTTTTTTCAAACGCTTCTGATAAATTTCAAGTCGTTTTATTATTTACTTGATTACTTTTACTAATATTCAGTCAAAAATCCTTCTACTGTAAGGTGTAGGTGTACGTGGTATAAAAGTCTCTTCATACACAAATTTCCCCATTGTTTCTTATTCAACGTCATTCTTCGTGCATCCTGCAGTGTAACGTTCCTTTTCTTGATGATGCTATCCCTGGTGTCTTTTAGTTTTCCACAATCTGTTTATTCCTTCACGTTTGTCATCCAAATTTGCCTCACCGGTCTCGATTCATTCATCCTATCACATGGCCCCACTATGGTAGTTGTCTTGTTTCTATGAATCTAGTATTGGCTGGCATTGTTGTTTCATTATTACGTTTCTTATTCTGCACAACATTGTTGCTCCTTGTACTTTTCTTAGATATTTTATTTCCAAAATAAAAAAAAATATATCATCACGCCTTTCACCTATTAAGGGTGTGGCACTCTGCTTACGCAGATCTCGGTAGGTGATATATTTTTTCGTATGAAATGCGGTTACCAGCCGTCAAGTCATAGCTGCATAGTTGTTAGTGGAGGGGGAACCAAAGGGGTAAATTTAAATTGGCAACTGTCGGTACTGGGATTCGATCTAACGATCCACAGTCCGATACGTTGCCACTGAGCTATTTACCCCATAATTTTTTTAAAAATTATTTCCAGCACCTGCATATTGCTTTTCATTTTATGAGACAGTACCTATGACTAGCAACTATATGTCAAATGTCAGTATAGATCTGTATATTGTGTTATGTACTGTTACTTTTGTTTTCATACTAATTTCATTGCAAGAAAGATCCAATTTTGTCTATTTTTCATTTATGCCTATGATCTGTTTACCACTATTTTCTATTATCGTTCCAAGATACTGAAACTTATTGACTTGATCTATTTTTATTGTAATTTGTTCGTATCCCACTACTCCAACCTTTTTCTTTTTAAAATTAATTTTCATATCATATTTTTCAATAGTTTTATTCCATATATTTATATTTTGATGCATTTTTTCTTAACTTCCATTTGTCATCAGCAAATGCACATACTGATATTTATACTGGTCTTAGGTTCCTATATCCTACAAATAACTTGCTCAGCTATATTAAGGCATGGTCAAATATTAATATTAAGCGGAATAAAAGCCAGCACAATTATTTTAATTTATTTGGGGACAGTCCAGTTAAAATTCGATTTAACACTTTTTAAGGTCCACCCTAGATATACTGGGGTGCTTGTGTCCCTTCTGGTGATAAAGGAGATGTTGGTGAATTTCCTTTCGTTGGCTCTAATTCCCCAAGTTTTTAATCAAAATTTCGAATATGATGCCATTATTGTTGTATCATCTGCATACGTAGCAATTGTTTGGTCCAGGGACTTAAATCAATTGCTTTGATTTATTTATAGCACAAATAAAAATGCGCACAACATTTTAAATAGATTAGTCCAGGTTGATTAAGCACCCGTTTCAATTTTAAATCAGCGTAGTTTATAAATCCTCATGTTCTGCTCCCTCACATTTTCGTTTCAGCGCTGGAGTTTAGGGTTCTGGAATCACTTGTTAATTATTTAATCGGGTCGAGTAGACCGCCTCACCCCGCGTCGCCCGCTTACGCTCCTCGTCCTTCTTTGCAACATCTCACTAACTGACCCATGTTGAAGTTGCTGCAGTTTTGTATAACGCTGATATTTACGATATATTTAAGAAATTGTTAAGAAAGTTTACGACGATATAATTAAATTTTATATGCTGCGCTGGCAAAATGGTTTGTGTTTACTCTTAGGTAAATAACAAAGTTGCGCGCATATGAGAGCCATGGGTAATGTGTTGTTTGTTTTGGACTCTTTGTTGACTGATTAAAATTTCTTTTAAGCACGAAGCTGCTTAATAGCTACGTTGAGCGCTTTTTAATAATTTGATTTAAAAAGTTAATTATTTAAATTAAACTGCTGTTCTCATAAAAACACATAATAAAATTATAATTAAATTTAGGTTTTGGGCATTAATACGGCATTGTAATATCTTAAGACACAAAATTTTGGATTCCAATCTTTCAATATAAAAACCCATAAATAAATAAAATAATAATATTATCCATGTAGCCTGAATTGCCAGAAATCGTACAGCCTTTATAAATAATGGAGTGGAAATTATGGAATGAAAAAAAAAAGTGAATGAAAAAAGTGTCTCACTATCTTGATTATTATATTTATAGGACTAGGTATCTAAGTAAGATAAAAATATGCGAGATATCCGGATATCCGCATCACAGATCCGTACATTTAGGTATCCAGATAATACTAAAACCGCGATCTCGAGTTTTTTAAATATTTTTGAAGGAAGTGCATGTAAGATTGTTTACTGTAATGAAGAACAAATGTTTAACAAAATGAATAAGAAAACGAAATGACATTTAATATACGAATGCATTGGGATCTCGAGAACCGTAAGAGAAACGAGGTTGGTTAAATTAGACGAAATTTGCATCTTTAGTAGGGTAGTTTGGTCATGTATTTGTTTTTACAATTGAATTCATAGATCAGTAGATATTGGTTAAAATGTTAATTTAGCGAATTTTTTTCTTTGATGATAACTTTGTTATTTGACATAATACGAAATTCTGGTTTGCAATTTCTTATAACACTTTTTAATGGTGAATTTACAGTAATACTCTTTTTACCTCCCGCCTACCTCTAGGTAAGGGAGGTATTGTTTTTGGTCAGAAAATTGGGTAGTGAGTTTTCAATGAATAAGCACGTTTTAGGGTCCCTACAATACGATTTTACTATTTTCGCGATGATGTCTGTCTGTATGTATGTATGTATGTATGTGTGTGTGTGTGTGTGTAGTCTGTGGCAATTATTTCGTCTCGCATAACTCAAATACTATAATACCAAAAAATACAATTTTTTGAATTATTGCTTCTTATATTTAAATGAAGAGCTGATTAGATTTTGGATAAAATTGGTCGACCGGAAGTAGCAGTTTACTTGACGCCCTTAACAGTTTTTCGTGAAAAACACGGTTAAATTTACTTTTTCAACAATTTATGTTATTTTGAAAGTTGAAGAATATTTAATTCTACATTTGTTTTGATTACACTAATTTTAATAATTTTCATTAGGTTTAGAGATAATAAAATATAAAAAAATTAGATTTCACAAATCTTGCATTCCTAGTACACCATGGAAAATTTTCATTTTTTTACGAAATGTGACACATGTCATTGTGATTGTGAAGCTGTTTTCTTAGTGAAATATATGTTAAAAATTAAATAAATATACGAAAGAAAATTAAAATTCTCAAATAGAAACTAAACAAATAAGAAGGTATGTTTCTGTATCATCAAATACTATTTTGTACCGTTTAAGAGTAGTATTGGGCGGGAGGTTATGTGCTAGCCACATCAGATTTTTTTTATTTGTGAGTTACTGGTATCAACATTTATATTTTATATGTAGGTTATAGTAAGCCATGACATTTATGAATAGAGATTTTTTTTGCCTTACAACGATATAAAATAGTAATAAAATATTTTTATAATTAGTAGAAAAATTTAAGAAATTTGCTGTTTTATTTAATCAATTATTAGACGATTTTGATATAAGCATGTTAGTAAAATCCGGATTCGGATCCGGATACTTGGATATCTGAGATCCGGTTTTGAGATCTGTAAAGATTCAGATATCCGTAATCCGGGTATCCGGATACATATCAAATCCGGGTTCAATTGACAGCTCTATTTTGAACCCAGAGTGTATAGGAAAAACTAGCGAAGCCATACCCCTCAAGTACGCATATCAGTCTGTAGACCTATAACTACTAATAATATTTAAATTATGTTGGGTCAATTTAATTATGGACACTAAAATCAAAAGAAATATCGTCGGGAAGTCGAAAAATTGTTCAACTGAGCGCTTTTATGCTTTTGACCTCCAGTGACTATAAGATAATTGACTGCAGTGCCTAAGAATAAACATAAAAACTTGAATATTGAACATTTCCATTCCATATTTCTCTTTGATTTGTTTACTAATTTAATTGTTTCAGATCACCTGGTTGCCACAATCAGATCCTTCAGTTGAAGATTTCGTCCCTATTTGAAAGCTCACAAGGCATCCACAAGAGACAGCTTAAAGACAGTGTCGGTGTTAAATTCTCATATACGTCGTGTTCGTGATTGAAAAATGGTGTTTGTGATTGGCGATTCGAGTGTGTTCTGAACTGCGCACGTGTTCAAGGACAGAGCAGCAACCAGCAATGGCCGCGCTTCGTTGGGCCCTGCTTCTGGGATACGTGACTCTATTCCAGCACATCGGATATAAAGGTTCGTGAACTTTTTAATTGCATTCTCATATTTGGTTATTTTATATGCATTTGTACCAATAGCTGCATAGCAGGTAGACTATAATTTTAAATATACAATTTATTTGTATAAATTGTATGTAGAATTTGATTAATAAATTGTCGAATGTTCATTACATTAACGCACAAGAAATACGAGTAATATTCGAGTGCGTTGTTTACATTGAAAATATTTTTTCTATACCGCGTTAATAAAGTGAATCTTTTTTACGACCACTTAGAAATCTGCACATTGTATGTTTGTTGTTGCTAGGGATATGAGGTACATTGCAAGCATCGTGCGAAATAAATTTGTTTTTTCTACAATCGTTACACAATATCGACATTGTTATTCCATTTTTGGTTAGGAAATGTTCAAAATTGTCGCTCTAGGGCGACAAAGTGACATATTGTCGCACTAGTGCGACAAAAATAAAACAAAAATAAATTAGATAAAAGTAAATGATGCATTGGATTTTTCTGGTAATAACCTTGCTATTGCAAATACAGTTGGCATATACGTACATACACTTCAACTTAATCACCATAAACGTATTCACTCTGTAGACTTTGTGTCAAATGTACTCCATATGTCAAATGTACTCCATGTGTCAAATTATGATTTCTTTGAAAATTTTTATTTTGTTCATAAACGTTGTCATGATTACGGTGTCATGGGTAACTACAATTTTACTGAATTGTTATAGACGTGACCAAGATAATTTTGAAAATTAATTTTTTTCTACAGCTTGACATTGTTCAACGATTGTAGAAAAAATATTGTGTGTATCTCGTCGGATAGAGCTTGTTCGGTGCACTTGTCGAGTTGTTGATCTCGGCTTCGCCTCGATCAACAATTTCTCGCCGCGTGCAACAAACAATGCTCTATCCGCACTTGATACACAAATAACTATTGTTCATTTCAATACAGGTGCCATTGCTACGATACTTATATAGAATCGTCAAATATTAGAATGGTGAAAGTGGGACAAATTTATTATTAAAATTAAATTAATTAATAAATAATATCGTGGTAGTAAAAAAAGTATAGTGTACAACTCGCATGGAATGTCCATTTAATGCTCGTATGATTTGCAGTATTAACTTTCGGCTGATGCTACAAACTTTCATACTCGTAGGAAATGAGTACCATTCCATGCTCGTTGTACAATATACTACTGTGCAACTCATATTTTTAAAACCGTGCTATTTTCAATTTTGTGTAAGTATTATCGGAAATTTTTTGTGAATAGTTTTTAAAAATATCAAAACAAAATAAATTTCAAATGTTTTTTCAATATCTTAATCTGTTCTAGAAATTTTTAAAATAAAAATTTTAATATAAAATAATGTTTTGCGAAATTAGTCTATTACATAGGGGTCAGGGTGTAGAATTAAAATGTGGTACATTTTTTTAAATATATATTTCCGTATCTTTTTACCTATTCAATTTACATCAAAAGCCTACACACAAATGTATTCAGAAGCTGAAAATTTATGCTATAATTTGGTTACCTAAATATTAGTATTATTATTAGACCGAAACGTTGGATTTTCAGCGAAAATAAATATTTTGACTGCATTCAGAAGAATTTTTTCATCTTATTAGTATTTTATGATATGTCAATCACTGTAAAATTAATATTTATTAGATAATTTTAATACGTTCACGGAAAATTAAACAAAAACGACATATATTTGACATTTCTCAAAACAGTTTTTATTTATTTATTTAAGCAAAAGAAATTAACTCTCATATTCACCATTTATATTATTATAATCTTATATAGAAAATAATACAATATTGTACGTAAATAAATCTAAATTTGTTTTCTGAAATGTCAAATATTTTTCGTTTTTGTTAGTTATCCCTGGTCGTGTAGCAAGTTTTCTAATAAGTAGTCATTTTTATATGATTGATATATCGTGAAATACTAATATTTATGATAACAAGCAGTACGCAGGCATTTTAAAATATTGAACACATTTCGTAATTCCACTTTTCCTGTAAAGTGAATAGGCTGAAAGATACAGCAACATAAAAAAGCATTGAAATTCCTCTACGCCACATCTCAATTCTACACCCGGTATGTGTTATATATTTTTTTTATTTACTTACTGATTTGAGGAGAGCAAATGAGAAATAATTTAAAGATTTAATTATTTCCTCGCTCTATTAAATAAATTATTTTTGTTTTTAATTCATTATGAAGTCGGCAGTACCTTTTGAAGTCCACAAATGAACAAAAATAATTACATTTTCTAAGATAATCTCATTGTAGCATTAGTTTGAATTAACAAATTCCATTTTGGAGTTTTTCTTTGAAATCTCATACATTACACAACAACACACCTAATAATAGTCTGTCGACTTTAAAAACAAACAAAAAAACGGTAAATTAAGAATTTTCCATAAGTATCTCTTGTCAGGTATATAGCTATATCGAATTTTGTCACCGACATTAAAACTGAACTTTTCAAATGAAAAAATTTTCGTTTCTATTCAAACCAGTAAAGCTACCGGTTCGTACTTCTTCATATTTCTTTATTTCTCTTTTCGTCACAGCCTTCTTTGATCCCGTGCTGCATTCGCGGTGAAATTATTTTATTTTTATTTTTTTTCTTTCTCTTTATGCTTTATACTTTCTTTCGGGGCAATTTTTCTTCCTGTGCTTCGCAGACCGTTTGCAAGTGACATCTTTAGCAGCTAAAATGAAAATTCTTTTAGGAATGTTACCGTAATGTCCTCTGGTTGGTATTACTGGAGTATTGGGGCTTTTGTGTAAATTTATTCATGTGTTTCTTACATTTGATGAATGTTGCTAGTAATTCATTTCGAATTTATAATTCAGTTTGTTTATGCCTTCAACATTTTTAACCACTAAATTTAAATCAATATACATATGCGAATACCTGTTTAGTGTGTTTCTAAAGTTGAAAACATCCTAGACACCTGCATTAAAACAACTATATAAATTAGAGGCGGATAAGACATAAATTTAAATTACATATTGTAGAATGGAGCATTCTTTATACACTAAAATTTAGTGACTAAATATATGAAATAGTTGTTATTGAATGAGCTCGAATCATCGAGAATAATTTATCAGTTGAGTCAGTTGTTTCAGAGCTTTATTTTGTTTTATTTCAATTTTAATATTCGGTTTAAATTATGCTAAATAAAGTTAACAAGAACCTTATACACTTCAATTAAATCAGCTATATTTTCAGGACTTTATTTTTCATTTCCATGTTTGGTATTCTTGAATAGATAAAAGATGTTCATTAATTAATTTCAATTATTAATCAACCAAAAATTGTAAATTGTTGTAATTGCTGAAGCAAACGAGAAAAACATTTTAATTTTTCTGTACTAAAAGGGCATTGGTATTTCCAATTATAAATATAAATATAAAAAATCTTTTAGTTTTTATACACCTACCGTAATTAAAATTATTTTAATAATATCTACAAATTTGTATTTTTTGCTTCTATTCTATTTAAAAAATAAATCATAATTGAATATTTCAATATTAATATTTAAAATGTATATCAAATTAATATACGCTAGGTATTTCTATCAGATACATATTTGCAATAATTAAACTACTATATTAATTGTTATTAGTTAATTAAAATGTAATAATCTGAAATACTCGTATATGTTAATAAATATGATTTTAAATTTGCACATTACTCTCTCAGCGCGGGAGAAGAGAGTACAAGGCAGAAAATATATGAACTAAATGTTCTATGTAACTATTGAATAATGTGGGGTAAATAAAATACGTCTGTCTTATGATTTATCACATCAATAAATTCAGGCTCATTTGGTGCTGTTGCTAAACATTTATTTAATAAAAATTTTAAAATTGTATTTCCTATGCCCTATAAAAATAAGTAGACACCCGGTATAGCAAACGCATAGCAACCGTTCTTCAAACAACTGTTAGACGAAGAAGAGTAGCCCAAAGCCCACGAGTCCACCACATCTATCTGTCTAAGACTTTCGTAAGTCTTCAAGTGCGTGTTCCAGTGTTACTATTATTTCAGTGCAAAAGACTCATACGAGGGTGTATTGACAAATAGTCATAGGCGTAGAGTTGTAGGTAGCATGGGGGCAGGTGCTCCCAATGAATCATTCTGTAGGGGGCAAACATAAAATTGCCCCCGACAACGAAAACTTGTTATAAAAAAATACATTTGTTATAGTAACTCTTTGGGTTAGAGTTTATAATTTAAATCGACACTAAAAAGTAAAAACGTTCATAGAAATAGAATATTATATCGAAAATTTTCAGTGTATGTCGTTTTTTAGAGGCCAAAAGTCATCATATTTGAATGAAAATCATAAAAATTTGAAATCATAATTCAAATTCTACCACATCGTTAATTTTTATTGAAATGACTGGATTCTTGGCCTCTGGATAATTGATTTAATAAATTTTCCGAAGGTTATCTTGAAATATTTTTAAAATGAACAGAGATAAAGTTATACACCAATATGTTTCAAAAGACGATTTTCACATTTAAAGTACATGCAATTATTAAGCCTCCTACAGGCCCGGTTTTTAATCATTTGACAGATCTGGGAGGTTCGGAAAAATTTTTTATAAGATACGGGAGTAACAAATTTCCGACTTTGAAAAAATGAGGCCCGCCCTGACCTTAATATTCATTTATATGGAATACAAAATCATTTATACTCTTCCATCCCCAAATTTGCCCCATGCTCCCGACAAGATTTGAATAAATCGACGCCCATGCAAATAGTTGGCTTAGATTATTTTCAACTATCAAAAACAATTGCGGCCGCTAATTAGGTACACAAAGTTTGGACCTCTAGATTTTATTGTTATTTTTTAGATAATAGATATTATAAACGACCAAAATTTTGGCGATTAGGTCTCTAAAAAAATAATTCGCTTGTGAATTCATAACCAATATTCCCCTGGTTTAGCACTATTGAGTTACTTATTATCAAAACTAAATATTTGAATTGACTCAAATTTCATTGAAATGAAGATGTATAGTAATATTCACCTAAGAATGGCATTCCAATGTGATGACGTCACACACTTCATTTATATGAGGTACTAATAAAAATTGAAATTTCGATTGACCGTACTGACATCTGTTGGCAATGTAGTAGAAATAAGTATTTACAAATTTATTTCCTAGCGTCGTTCAAATTTCTACATTGCACAAATCCCCTAAGACAATAATAATAATAATAATAACAAAGAATGTATAAAAAATAGATAATAATAACATTTACGTTAAATTGATAACATAACCTCACAATATAAAACTTACATCTTCTGCAGAAAAAATGGAATTAGTGGACCATCTATACGTTTTTCTTCATGAAAAAATGCCGAAGCATTCAAAATAATTTCTTTGCAACGTTTAGATAATGTTTTACCACTCATATTTATTCGTTAAATTTAACTCAATCACTGAATGCGAATATAAACACAGTAAATATTCAATACGGTGTAAGTAGCGACGTACGTCAACACACGCTTCGTGACATTAGCAACACATCAGACAAAAGCATTGCTAATAACGCATGTGGATCACTTAATTCATACCCTTCTGTGACGTCAGCAGAATGGAATTCGAAGAATGCCATTCTTAGGTGAATATCACTATAGTAAGTATTGTCCAAGACTGGTTACTTTATATCCGTAATATCAAGTGTATAAAGTTGAAAGGATCTGCTTGCCCTTTCTATGCAAGGGCAGAAAATTATCAATACGTACATGTGACCTCTAAAAATTAGTAACAAAGATCATGTTTGTATTGAAACGATATGAAGGCTGGCCATACTCGTGCACGTTTGAAATTTCAACAGGCTCCCGTCATAGCGTTTTACAAGAGCTGTATGTAAGGCGAAATTTGAAAGAAATTTGAAAACGACTGCGCGGTCATTCGATCCAACCCGCTTGCCTTTATTCGTTCCTGAGCTCGTTATCGGCAATTGCTGCTGCGACCTCGTTCACTTGGGCCCTTACACCGGTTCACGGCGTTCACGGGACTCTAAAGGGCACCGGTCACTCGGTTTGATGTCAGGACACGACGCCGGCTACGCTGCCTTGATCTAAATCTGCCTTCGCGTCTCACATCGCAAGCGATTCAAAGCCCACTGTGTTTGGGAATATTTATTTGATATTTCTGCGTGAATATTATATTCATGCTCTGGGCTTGGCTCTCTGTATAACGTATTTACCCAAACCGTACCTATACCTACAAGGGTCTGTGTGATTTCGAAGTTTTGGGTCGAGGAATGATTTTTTGTTACTAGTAAAAGGTTATTTTAAACTTGATATTGACTGTAATTACATTTCGGGTGTTGGAACTCCAAAATTAATGATATTAAATGTATATTTATCTATGTGTTAAAGTTATACCGATTCTAAATATAGTACATAACTTATAACTTATGAGTGAAGCAAATTTCATCAATATTAATTCTGGTTATTTATGTAAGTGTGTGTGTCTGAGAGAGAGAGAGAGTTCAAATATTGAACATTATGATAGATATAGTAATAATTCTGGATATAAATACAGTGCTTTAGGAATAAAGTAACAAAATTTATCAGTCAATCCTGGGATTATTTTGATTAAAAATTACTATAGGTTCTATTACTGCTCCATTCCGACGTAAAAGTGTTAATAAGTAATAGGAATTTTTTAAATTGTACTTATTAATCTAAATTTGATAGTTTAATAATTTTATAGGTATGTATGTAGTTTCGGATCTTCAACCACATGGGTTATATTCTTAGGACAGACACATTAAAATTTATTAAATTTCTTTATTCACAATCTTTATAGTAGTATGTCAATACAAAACATTTTAGAGGTTTTGAAATACGTCATTTCTTACTAATACGTCCATCTCTTGGATGGGAAGTAACAGATTTATCCCATGGGTAGAAAGTGTTTATATAGAATTGCCTAGTAACACAGTCAAAAATCTCTGAAAGTAAGTTGAACAGTGCTGTCAAACATATTGATAAAACTGTATAACTACAATAAAACATAAAAAATTACAATATTAATATTGAACAGAAGCATTTTTATTATAAAGTAATATAAATTTCTAATGTAATGCTGTTTTATTAAGATTTGAGTTTCTTGAACTGTTGAAAGATGTTAAATTAATGAAATAAATTTAAACATTTGTTTTCTTAGATTACTACCATACATCACCTTTGTTTGTTGGATATTCGAATAAAATGAGAAGTTAATTTGGATAATTAAGGATGATTGTGAATAAAATAGTGTACGAGTACATAGTTCGGTGGGAGTTTCATTACAGCCTTGCGCTATATGTAAACCTCGAGGCTTCTCCTCTCTGTCATATAATAAACTCTCACCCACCTCACATGTAATATACTATTACATTGCCACTATTTTTGTTACGTAGATGCCATGTTTGTGTGTTGCCCTCCGTGTGCAAGCACTTGTTACATCAACCAGCCGGTGCCCGATATCTTTATGGTTGTCCAGTTAATTGTATCTCAACTTGAAATTGATTAATAATCACAATTGACACATGTTTGAAACACACAAAAATGATTCAATTAACAATTATAAAAAAAAAAAAACAATTTACGAACGTCCAAAATTAATTTTTAACATTTTATTTTATCTCTCCTCAAATCTCCCAATTGATGTCAAATTCAGTAGGATTCAAATATTTTTCATGGAGAAACAATTGACAATCGCTCAACCTAATAAAAATTTTCTACCTATTACAAGCAAATACAAAATAATTACAAGTAGGTTCTAAATATTTTTAACCCCTTTTTTAATTTGAATTGAAACTTCTTTTCGCAACTGATTGCATATTTAAATTGTGTGTTAAGTAAATTTCCACTTCCGGTTTTGGTATTGTTAACAAAAACAACTTAGTTCTTCGAATAATCATCTTTCGTCCTTGAATTATTGAATATACGATTACATATACATATATTCACACAAATATTATTGAAGAGACGCATCCGCGTCGTCGATTTTCATAATGATTACTTTAACAGTTCTCTGAATATGATATATTTTTGCGTGAAATGCGGTTACCAGTCGTCAAGTTACAGAACCCAAAACTGTTAGTGGTAGAGGAATTAAAGAGATATAGTTAAAATGACAATTGTCGGGTGTGGGATTCGAATAAAGGATTTCATGATCGGAAGGAAGAGGCTCACACCTAATTAAGAAAAACTGGTCTGATTCGATGAAAATAATAGAAGAGAAATTTAATTGTACACGAAAAGTGCGGCCGTCAGCCAATGGGGTCTTTCACCATTTTTTTTTATGAAACTTTATCTAACTTGAAGACTATCTACACTTTTAAAAAGTCTTAATTGTTATTCATTAAGCCACAATGATTTTTTTTAAATGTTGTGACGTCATTGTGGAGGTGTTGCTGGATCTTAAACAGTGCAGATTGTAAATAATTGTAGTCATATATTTTTTTAAATATTTTATTATTATTATTATTACAATAAAATAGAACATTTATGTGACAAAAATTATTTAAATCTCTACTGTTTGAGATTCACCAACACCTCTATAATGACGTCACAACATTTAAAAAAGAATCATTGTGGCTTAATGAATAACAATTAAGACTTTTTAAAAGTGTAGATAGTCTTCATGTTAGATAAAGTTTCATAAAAAAAATGGTGAAAGACCCCATTGATTAAAACGAACAATGTATGAATAACAGTGTACATATATATTTTGCAACTAAATGTGGAATGAAAATGATTAGCTTGTTTTTGAGATGAATATTTAAATGAAATTTTGTGTGAGAGAGGAAGCGATTTACAAGGCTGGAATTTCATTTCCAAATAATAATATTTATAACAAGATCTACAACCGTTTGAAAGTCCTACGTGCAAATGTTCTCCCTCGAATTCCCATATCTCTAATCTTATTTGAAAGACCAGAAAAAATATATTGTGTAAGACAAAGTTTATCGAACAACCAACATGTCGCCGCTGTTATGCGGGTCACCTACCCGGGAGGGGTTAACCTTGGACGAGTCTATCTGGAATCTGGATAGGGGTGGGCGGAAATACTTGTTGATAAATAGCATATATTTGGTTCTGCCGAAGATTTATCTGCGTTTGATTCCAACGATATTCCTAACACTAACCTCGCAACTCCGTGAAATATACATTTTTTTGCAAACGGAATTTCGTTATTTATGAGGACTTTTTCTTGTGATGCATCCAGACAGAAGACTTAACACAGGGCCTCGGTAAAAAAATATGATTTATGCTCGATGTTGGTCGAGCACAAAAAAACACACTCATTGATATGAGACTGAAATATTAACGAATCACGGAACATCATATATCACAAGGGCGAGGGGACACGAAACCACAGAGCACCTCTATTTCAAATAAACCTCCGTTTTGTGCTTCCATAAGGGAATACATTTTATTTTATACATGACGTAATAAAATCCTTTCATTTTGAATGAGTATACACTATTTGTATTTCTGATCAAAAGAATAACATACAATATTCATGTTCTTTGATATGGATTACATTATTTGAGGTAGACTAGCATACACTATTTATAAAAGATCAGAGGCGTAGCTGACAGATGGGCTTAGGGCTTAGGTTTATACAACGCCACCTTAAATCTATATGTAAAAAATATTGTTTTAATGCAAGAACTACATTTACATCATCTTTGTATATTTTAAATTGTTTTCTTATCGTATATTTTAAAGGTTACAGCTCTCGTTCCCGTTTTCAGTGTTCCACGGAATTTCCTTATCAATATTTAAAAATTTTAAATCGATTTTATAGCAATTATATTTACCCAAATATGTTATTACTTATTGAACATATAATTTATGAGTAGTTCTCAAAATATCTCTCCTTTCAAGGAGCTTCAATACTCGATAAAATTCTACTAACAGTTATATAATAAAACAATTGACGATCGTTAAAAATTGTTTTTTGCATTTCAATTTTATTTCTTTAACTTTATATCAAATTCTATACGTTTTAATCCATATTTACTCGCATTACGTTATTTTCCAAAATGTGTTAAAAACTGGAAACATAAAAAACAATTTTATATTACAAATATTATTGTTAACATCTGTTTTTCTGAAACTTTTTTCACAGCTAATTCCATATTGGAAACAAATTGAATTTGTTGTTTTGCTTGTGGAATAAACTTTTACTTCTGGTCACCAAAATCAATTGAGTTCTTCGCATTGTCATGAAACTTGTAATTTTGAAGTTTCGTTCTTCTATTTTGTCTTTTTTGTGAATTATTTTACATACATACAGCCAATCATCTATACAGAAATCGTTAAAAAAAAATGATCAAAACTAATTCATGGAGCCTCGAAACATATATTGGCATGAAATTCTTATAACACTTTTTCAGGATACCTATGAAATCCTTATGCTACAAGAAATTAATATACGTATTAAACATACTCAAATTCGTTTTAAATTAATATAGATATTTCAGCACTTGTTGATAAAACTAATATTCGAAGAATTATTAACATGTAAATTTCGTTTCAAATTTCTACATTTTTTTTTACCGATTGACATTAAAAGTGCGATATTCTATAAAAATGTCACTTTTATTGCCAAGGCAATAGAAATATGGCATCTTTGTATTTCATCATCATTGTGTGTCCTACGAATTAAAGAATTTAAATCGAGTTAAAATATATTTTATTTAATAAATTGATTAGGATATTTCACATAGCAACAGAATTAAACTTACAGTTTTGGCAGCATTCATTGCCTTAGCTTCGCCTCGTCAATGAAACGGCCGCTTCGGCTGTAATCTGGTATTTTGGTGCCTAGTTAAACTACTAAAATTAAAATTATTATATATCCGAACATTGTATGTTAAAATATAGTAATAAAATAAATTAATTTAATATTTCAATAGAAATCAGTACAGTATATTGTATTATAAGTGAGGAAAGTGTATCATTTCAAATCTAGTAACGCTCGTGTTCCAATAGTACAAATTTTTCAATGTCCATTACGCACATTTTTTTTACAACTTTAAATGTTAAAATTATACATTTTCAATGTTTGCGTTAATCAATACAAGATATTGAATAATTATTTCTTATTAATTAAATGAGTTGTATTTGCAATAGCACTTCATGTTTCCTTGATTACCATAAACAATGCTTACAATACTTCATTCCACTAGTAATAGAAACAAATTAATTTTATCACTTGTTATTTTTGTAACATTATTATTTATAAAAAAATGTTTATGTTCTTTAGTTAAATCGATATTTAGGAGCGTGTATGTTTTTTGTAAATTTATTTTATTATATGATATATAATGGCTATGCGAATATGTTTCAAATAGCTCGTTAGTTACGTATAAAGGTAAAGTAGTTAATTTGAATTTTTTGCAAAAATACAAATGGAAATGTCGAGCACTGAGCTGGTTTAATTCATTATTGTTTCATATATTTTATTATTGTCAACGTTTTAACGATTCTACGAAATGAAATTAAAACATGATAATAAATTAAAATGGTAAAGACTAAGCATTAAATACGAACGCGGTACAGTGGAGGTATCGCTGACAGGAAAGATTAACGGTGGACCTTTTAAGCGTTTATGCATTTTTTATTTTCGTGTGAGTTCTTTGTTTCAGCGTTCAATTGTCGGCCGGTTTAGTTGTCAAGTGTTTCAATGTTATCTTTCTCAGTCAGACCTTACGGAGGGGTTTTCTTTCTCCCTCTTCTCTTTGTTCGTCTTCCTCTTTTTCTTCCTCTTTAATTACAAGACTTTAATTCGAATTCAAACACCCGATGACGAAGCTAATTGATATCCATCGACAATGATGAAGTTGTACTTGAGACTGCAGGGCTCTTAATCAGTTTTCTCCTTTGAGACTTCGTTCAAAAGCGTTTTTTTTCCTTTGGAGATTATTAACATTTTGATGACAGATAATTTTAAATTTTCTAAGTTAGGTAATCAATACTTTCAACACTCTTCTAAACAAAATAAGCAGATCAATAATTTCTACTTTAATTGTCGAGTTATCTAACTAAACAAGTAAGTCTAAAATTTAATTTTATATTCATTAATAATTAAAATACAAAAATATGTTACAACCTAATATTGTAATTGCCACTGGGTTATTTTTTTGTTGCTGTTGTAAATAATGAATAAATATCAGGACACAAAACTTATTTGTTAATTTTTATTTTCAACTTGCGAACCTGGTTAGCAGAAGTAGTCCTGCCACAGACCTCGCTAGCAAAATATATGTCTTTTTATATAAAATTTCAGTTTTCGTAATTCTTCTCCTCTAAATGGTTTGACCCATTTTGATGATTTTTTTTTATACTTATTGGGTTACCTGGAAGTCATAAATATAAGTCAGAAAAATTTAAAAAAAATTCTGGATACCAACTAGTGCCATCTACCGGATCCAATGGTAGCTAAAAAACACAGGTGATCGAAGTACAAAAAAAAATAATAATAATTTTGATGACAATGATACCAAATTTTTATCCCGGTCAGGAAAAGTAAAAAATGGTTAAAGGCCGGTCAAGCCTGTACTTATGTAAAAATAATACTTTAACCAAGTTGTTAAAATTGTAGACCAGTTAATATAATATTTATTAATTTTCACTGATACAAAATTGTAAATATCTGTTGACTTATCGAGTTATATAAGCAGACTGATTTGTTTATTATTTTCATTTACCAAATCAAATAAAATAACTTAGATAATACCATAAGGTAGAAAAAAAATAGCAGTAATTTACTTGAAACATTTAACATGAGAATAAATACATAAGTAGCTTATGACTGCTATAAATTTATGAATTTTTCCTGATTACAATTAAACAACGAACCGTAGAGGAGGGCTTCAATACGACAAGGGAAAAATGCATTTCTTTCACGTGGTGTACATGCCATTTTTTGGCTCAATATTTGTAATGGTTACCTTGTATTTAAAAAATGTTTTGAAGTTACTAGAAGTTATAATTTATGAAAGTTACCTCCCGACGGAAGAGAAAGTGCTCAAATCTCCCGCTGAAATAAAATTGACTGTTTTTGTCATGTTTTTCTTATAATAGGAACAGAGTTTCTCTCCCGGTCGTAAAAAAATATTTTATTGAATATTTGAAAAGTTTTCTGTTAAAAGTGAGTCCCTACAACAACTTGAGTACTTACGTATTTTTAAATATGATCTTTACCTAATGAAAATTTCTATAAAAGCGAGAATAATTGCTTGAATTTACTCATATAACGTCATTTCTTCATGCGTGAAATGTATTTATCTGGCTGGAAAAATCTTATATAGCGTGCTAAGACCCTTATTTCTCATTGTTTTTTTAGTTATCATAGGGACAAGTAATATTACCCCTATTCTTTAACAAAAACCCTACATTTTAAAACAGTATTACTAATATTATTTTCTAGGGTTTTTCGCAAAACGAATCATTAGGTAAATAAGTATATTTTTCTAATAACACATCTATAATCCTACATTGTTGGGCGCAAAATTTTTTCTACAACGCCTAGAAATGTTAATGGGGAGTAAAGTTAAAGTGACTACAAAATCCAATGTGTTACTGTATTTGTGTAAGTTTAAATTAAATTTGAATTTTTAATATTTATCCTTAATTTACTTTATTCACATTTATTTTTATTTATTGTTGTTCCACGAACACGAAACTACTTTGGCTAAAGTACCAGATGAATAATGAACAATGAAATAGTGGACTATTACAAAGACAAATAGAAACGTACCTCACGTGAAATTCGATTTCGAAACTCTCACCATACCATCCTACAAGTCTCCGATGACAATGGCTGATACTACGAGCTCTGTTTTTGGGTGTACCAATTTTATTTGAAGTATTTTTTTATAAAACAATTTTAGAACATTGTTTAGCGCTAAAACCAAGTCTAAAGCACTTCACTTAAAACATCCAAAATCAGGGCTCGTGGTAGAATGCGTACACGTTAACTTCAAGCCACCAAGCCTATCAGTTTGTTAGGCTAGGTGACTTGAAGTTAGCGTGTACGCAATCTACTAGCTAATTGGCGCAATTCTCTAACTCAGTTGTTAACTTTTAACCACTTGCTAATATTTTTGACAAATAGAAACAAATGTTACAAGTGACAGTCAATTTTTTCTTGTGTATTACGAATGTTCATTGGATTAAAATATTAGCAAGTGGTTAAAAATTAACAACTGAGTTAGAGAATTGGGCCGAATATCTCCTTAGAATTAAACAATTTTACAAATAGCTATGAATTGATATAAAATATAATACATAAAATTTGGATAGATTGTCCGATTAAGTTCCACATCTGGGTGAAGTTTGAGGTAATGGAAAACCCTTTGAAAATGCACGTAATGAATCCGCTTGATGGATTTTGCACATAACAAGCAGCGAAAGGTTTCATGTTACATTGGAGGTATAAAAGTCAGGATTTGAAAACGTGCGTGCGTCATGCACTATGCGCGTGTTTACGTAGTCTGCGCACGTTTCTGACACGTGTCACGCCGCGAGGAATCTTCACGTGACGTTTCATGATACTTTGTTACCTATAGTTAGTAAGCGACACCGACTGGAAAATTTAATTATCAAAACTTTTAAATTAAGACTCTTACATTGTACAAACTTCTCGCTAATAAGGATGCTAGATCCATGAATCCATAGTGTACAGTATTATTCAGAAGTTGTGCGCCATAACACCTCCACAGGAACCAGCGCTACATGAAAAACCGAAATACGTTCTCGCGAAGCCTCTACTTTATTCAGTGCCACCCCCACAAGAGAGGGTGAAAACTACCCCTCGTATGTACATACAAGGAGAAACTGATGTTCTTCTATCCCTAACCTAACCAATTCAGAAATAATTTGTAAAGGAATTGCAATAGTGTAGTAGTAGTTAGTGTATAAAGGTTTGATTGGTACAAACTAAATTATTAACAGGAAATATCACCAATGGCGACATTGTTCTTTTCATTTAAAAGAGCATCATAACAGGATTATTTAATTTTATTCAACTATAAAAATGCTTCTAAGAACAAAAACAATATACATTTTAGTTGACTTGATATTACCAATATCATAAATAAACTTTGAAATAATTTTTTATTTTAACGAGAAATTCTCATTTCCGAAAGAATACTGAGTATATTTTTGTTATTTAGTAAATATAACAATATAAAATAAGATAGTTTATAGGATCGATGATCGATTGTGATATGAAGATTAAATAGTAATTTTTTAGGAAATACAGTAGAATTTTTTTCTCAAAATCCGAAATTTCTGTAATATTTGAATTTTTTTATGAACAACACAAATGACCGTGCTCTTCAGTGGGATTCGAACCCACGACCCCTGGCGTGCTAGTCTAGCGACAAAGCCACTGCACCACCGAGATCGGCAATACTTTAATTTAATTTTTTTTTACTTAGAAATCTACAATGAAATATAGCTTATTATGCACAGTTGTATTCAGAGTTTATTGTAGAATCAAAATCTTAACAAATATACGGATTGCTCCATTTAAAATAAGGAAGTTGATGTCACTTCCGGCTAAACAAGAAGTAATAAAAATTGATTATTTATGTAGTACAATGCGCCTTTGAATATAGTTTATAAATCTATAATATAAATGTAATTGACTTAAAAATACAATTCTTTTGGGGGGTGCGCTTGTATCAGGAAACTCCCGGTATATATTTGTACAAGTCCCAAGTCAGCAAAATAAGTGTCACAAGTAAACAATATTATTTATACAATCTGACCTAATTACTTAATATCTGTGTTTACTGTAATGTGCCTACTTAGACTTGTAACAATTAATTATAATATTTACAATAAATATTGGTAAAATTTGTATAAATTCGTAACAGTAACATAATTAGGTCTCTGTGAATTAATAACTTTGTTTTTCTGAGACTATATCTTATGAAACAGTTGTCAATTTTTATTTTTATATTTTTTATATATAGTATGTTTCATAGACAGTTTTCGTTTTTGTAAACATTTACTTCTGTTGAAGTTTAAGAACGGTAGATGGCTCTGGGAGTATTTCATTACTTTTCAGTTCCATTTACCAATCTGTTGGGATCTTAGATCTCGCTGAGTCAGTCAATCGGTGCCACTGCTTAACAGCAGTTGGCGGATTACATTACACTGATGAACTCCAATAAGAGCGAAACGCGTTTGTAGTTACCGATTGATTGGCTTGGTAGGTCTCTGTGAATTAATAACTTTGGTTAATAATAGAACAGAATACACAAGTACTCCAACAACTATTTGATTGATTATTTTAATTTTTTAGTAGTTCTTTTCTATTCTATATTCACCCCAGTCATATTGTTAAAATAATCTTGTTTACGCAGTGTATCAAAGATTTAGCTCTGACTTAACTCTAGTTTACTCTATAAGATACTTCGTAGTTCGTAGTTACCGTTGAAGACAAAACGGCACAGCACCGAGGCACCGGCAATCCGAAAACATATAATCATAATCGCAAAGTTGCTGCAACAACGTCATAAACAGAAGAACGTACGTGTAATCAAGTGAGTTGTTCACGTGTGACGGCGACACTTGGCGCCGCGACCGGAGCACATTCCCGGAAACCGCCAGCCCGGAAACTCACGCCAAGCGCATGACCGAGCCAATAACATTAAACGATTACTGTGGAAATAAAATTGCAAGTGTTGTGTATTTTCTTAACTCCTTACTACAGCATATATTATTTGTAAAAATAATTTAAGTAGCTGTCATTTAAAATTTAGTCCTCCTTTAGCATTTTTGGGGGCCGTGACTTGAACGCTGGTATATGTCACTTACCGAGATCTGCAATAGCAAAGCGGCACACATAAATACGATATTATATTTATTTTTCTTGAAGCGTATTTGTAATATTCATATTTTGCTACTATATTTACGATATAGAAGTTAATCATTTTATTACTAATGTAATCGTATAAATATAATTGTGCGGCGTACAATAATATAAATATTATTGTACGCCGTACAATAATATGTTAGTTGTTTCATATACCACTGGTGACAGCACCAACATGGGCAGCTCTGACGAACGACAGTTGATCTGTCATATTTTATTGTTTGCTAGAAGAAAAAAATAGTATGTCACTCGAAGTAGAACATTCTTTTTGAGCTGTTCGAACTCCTAGTAATATAATATACTATTACGAGTATACACATATGAAAGGAATAGTTTATTATTATCCAAAGTGGAGAAGATGTTCATTATTGACCTAGCCCTCGGGATATAAGGGGCTCGGTTAACAATGATTTTCTCAACCCTGGTTTATATACAGTTATTTCTTCACTTTACTAGCTAGTAAATGCGTTATAAAGAATTTTATATTAATAATAACATAAGCATTTTGACATGAATACTTGATCTATATTTACAGAGGAAGCATACATTAAATTCTTTTGAACAACCACAATTATATTCTTTTGTTTTGACATTGTTCAGATTTGACATTTTGTATTTTGGTAAGTAACAATGTTTTGAGAATATTTAATCAATTTTTACTGTAATCAAATCATAAATAAATGATTGGCGTTTTTTAACTGAAATTATATCCCTAAAATAAATGTACAATGTAAGATAATTAAATAACATTGTAATAAACATTCACCCTTTCAAGAATTTAGGAACTAAAATTACAGTAAATAATTACATAAATACGTTTTTCATAACGCAATGCATCTCATATAAAATTTGACAGGAAAAAAGTTAATTAGTTAGTTTTCAATCTGACAATTTTAAACATACAACTAATATTTTCCTTGCAATTTTAAATTCCTAACTAATACTTCACTTGCATTTAATGAGTGATGTAAGTTCAGAAACATAAATTTCTTTGAAAAGTGACAGTTTGAATTATAAACTTTTACTAAACAAATTATGTGTTGGTACGTTGGTAATTGATACCAGGATATTAATGTTTAATTGTTAGTTGAATCTGTATGTAATATTATTAACAAAGAAGAATTTTAAACATTTTTTTGTTATCTATAAATTTTCAAATTCATTTAATAATAGGTATTTAGAGATACAATAATACAATAATTAAAACCAATCTCTAATCTGAAAAGTAAATATAACAAAATGTAAAATGTGTTTTGTTAATAAAACAAACTGATAAATATTTTACAAAAAACAAAAGAATTATCTTCAAAGTGGAGCATTTAATATAAAATCGTTGACGGACATTTCATTTTAATTGCTCGTGATTTTGTGGTGTGTTTAGGTACCTGTTTGATTTCCGTGATATATGGAATGCATGAATTGATAATATTCTGCGGGATTGAGGGTTTTAAATGACATATAGATTAAAGAATAAAAAAAATTGCAAAATATTAATCATGTCTGAAACATAAAAATGATTTATATTGCATGCCCGAAGCTAAAATTTTATTATATTATATTACCACAGATATATTTTAATTATAATTTAAATTTGAATTTTTGCTCTGAAAAGATGAATAATGTATACACGCATTGTTAATCTAACTTTTATTTATTTCTCTGAAATTTTCGCATGGGATATTTCATAGAAAATTTGAAAATATTTACAATTTAACACAGGTTTAATTGATAATTAATTTCTTTGAATCATGTACAATCAAATTTTTGGTCGCTAAAGAATTATTAGATATACAGGATGTCCCAGATTTAAACGGACTGACTTAAAATTAAGATTAAACACCTAAAAATAGGGGGACAAGTTCATTTGAGCAAATGTCCGTAAATGCTTTATTCCAGAGATATTCATGTTTTTCTTATTGAGTAGCACTACTTTAAAAAATCAACTTCATAACGAAATATCCACTATTATCTTATTAATGTGAGACAGAATAATTAAATTAAATTAATAATACATTGGTTATTAACTAATTTTAATACAAAATTTAGTTTGCTTGCACTGATGTCAAGGAAAAAATGAGAAACTATCAAAGAATATAAGAAATTTTTGTAAGATGCCATAAAAGGAAAAGTCTATGAAGACCCGATAAATAATTTAGACTCACTACGTAGAAAAATTATTCAACTTTGCAAAACCATATCTCCCGAGCAGTGTCACGCAGCAACCAAAATTGTGGCAGATCATTGTAGTGCTTGTTTACGTGTTGCAGGTGAACATTTTGAACAAATATTATTAAAAAAAAAAATAGTTTATGAAGTTATGTTATTACATTATTATTTTAAACAATAAATTTCTTTAAATTCATTGATAGTTTCTCATTTTTTCCCAGACATCAGTGCAAGCAAACTAAATTTTGTATTGAAACTAGGTAATAAACAAATTATTTTTAATTTAATATGTAACATCTCAATACGATAATATTAGATATTTCATTATGATGCTGATATTTTAAAGTAGCGCTGCTCAATAAGAAAAACATGAATATCTCTGGAATGAAGCATTTACGGACATTTGCTCAAATGAACTTGTCACCTTATTTTTAGGTGTTTAATCTATGGATTAAGTTAGGCCGTTTAAATCTGGGACACCCTGTAGATCTTACACTAAAAATAAAAATTTAAGAATTTTTTTTAGATCTTTATTCTCAGTATAATAATGACAGGTTTGGTTGAAACACAGACAAATGATATACAATGAAGCATTTCATTGGTTTTAAAGAATCGTCAAAAAATAACCAGAATCAAATTTATTTGTAGAATGCTAGTTACGTTAGTCCTAAAATTGAAATATAATGTCGTTAATTATAATCCGTATAAGATTGTCAGATAAAGAAAAAAAGTTTAACAATTCAAAAGTACATAAATTTCGTTCAGGAATACCTAGTTATGTTAACTTATAACTTGCAAATACTAATATTGAACTGTAAGCATTGCGAATAATTGATTATATATTCTTTGGTAGACTTTATATGTATTGAAACGTTGCGAACATTTGAAATATAGAATAAAAATATTTAAATACACCAAATACAAAGCCGAACCCAAGAAAAAGCCGACTGAAAGAAAAAAATCCGATACACTGGTGACGCATAATGCACCCGGAAAAATCCTTCAATTGTTTCCCAGCACCGACGAATAAAATCAAAGCGTTTTTCAATTTTCCACAGGATACGAGAGATTGGCATTTACATAATACCTGATGCGCTAGTCCAGAGGATTTTCATATTACCCCGCGCTTTCCCCGTTGATCCCAGAGTACAATCCTGGAATTTCACCGTTGATCAGCCCGGGGAAAATAAATCGATTCTCTTAATTTGCATGAAAAATTTCAGTTTGATTTCACGGCAAATACACAAATTGTAATTGTTATTTTTGTGTTTTAATTAAAGCTTTATATAATACTTCAATTTATATGGCAGACAATCAAAGGTGAGTGACAGGTAACAAAATTTTATATCTGCTATCAATTGTCAATGTCACAACAAAGTTATATTTCAAAATTTTACCGGTTCAGAAAAGTATATAGAAATTTATGTACTGATACATGTAAAATTTCATCTTTTTACCTTCTTATAAAAAGTGAAAGGAGGTATTGGAATCACGAAAAAAATCGCTGACGAGATTTTTGCGGAAATACTTATTTTGACGTCCACTGAATCCGTTAAGACCAATGATGTCTGTATGTGAGGATGGATGGATGGATGGATGGATGGATGAATGGATGCATGACCGTGTGCGCAATATCTCATGAACTAGACAAGATATGTGAACGAAACTTGGAATTTATAAGTTTTATGAAAAACTGAAGAACTGAGTTGATTTTGAATGAAATTGAATAACCGGAAGAGGAACTTTACTGGTTACAGAAAACAATAAATTAAATTTTTTTCAAAAATAGAATAAGCTTCTTTTGACAAAACTGAATTATATGTTTAATAAACTAATTTTAGTTGCTATGGAACAAACAAATAACAGAAACTGTAATTATTAATCATTCAATACAGATTCTCATACCGATAGAAAAATTTGAAAATCACGGAATATTCTCACTTAAAATTGTAATATGTTTTTATTACATTTCTTTATAATATAAGCCCTAAGAAACCCATTGTAGCAGAGCGCATCGTCGGATCTCTAATATTTTTCGAGATACGTCGATTTTTGGTATTTTTCGAAGTGCAACTTTAAGGGCCAGTAATTCAAAAACTACGTGATATATCTAAAAATTCTCTTCAGTTTAGCGTTTCTGGTGCCTTATATAACAAATTAGCAAATTTTTAAAATTTTGAATTTTTTTTTTGTATTTTTGTTCAAAATTTCTATCGGCGATAACTCGACAAATATTAAAGATACAGATTTTCAGTGTTCACCAGTCAATTCAGCTCGTCGAAATACATAAGTATGCAAAGATTCATAAAAATCGCTTTACGGGATGGAAAGTTAGAGCAAAAACCCTGAAAATGGCGTTTTTTGTCCAAGAAGCCAAGCGTTACCCCCTGACGTTTGGCCTGAATTTGGCCATTTTAAGACTTTTTGCTCCAACATTTCAACCGGTTTTCCGAATTTTCTGAAATTTTCAGAGTTTATGTATTTCGTCGAGCTGAATCGATTGGTGAACACTGCAAGTCTGTATCTGTCATATTTGTCGATATATCTCCAATCGAAATTTTGAAAAAAATTCATAAAAAATTCAAAATTATCTAAATTTACTAATTTATTATAAATGGCACGAAAAACACATAACTGGAGATATTTTTCGATATCTTGTATAGTTTTCGAGTTACAGTCCCTCAAAGTTGCTCTTCGGAAAATATAAAAAATCGTCATATCTCGAAAAATATTAGAGATATGACGATGCGCTCTGTTGCATTGGGTTTCCTGTCGCGAATATTATAAAGAAATGTAATAAAAAAAAGTTTACAATTTTAAGTCATATTTGGGGAAATTTCCGTATTTTGAAAAATATTACAAATCACCATATTTCAATAAATATAAGACATATTTCGATGCCTACTACAGCAATGAGTTTATTCATGTTTGACATTAATCAAATTTGACAAAAAACATGAAAAATATGACAGCGTACTGGTTTGAAATCATAACAAGTGAAATTCAACCAATCAGAATACTAACCGTTGGACGAACCGAGCTCTCGGGCATGTTACTGATTTGACATACCAAAATTGTCACCGGTTACATATGACATTTACACATAAAATGTCAGTCGAAATCAATTGGTTACTCTATTTACTAACCATTCCTGTGACCAAGTACTAACCGGTCGAAATCGCCTATGCTCGAGAGCTCGGTTCGTCCAACGGTTAGTATTCTGATTGGTTAAATTTCACTTGTGATGATTTCAAACTAATACGCTGTCATATTTTTCATGTTTTCTATCAAATTTGATTAATGTTAAAATCTACCGCAAATTTTCAGTAACCGTTTGATCAGTTTGACGTCATTATTTGAAACCAACCAAACACGTAGCTGGCAAGTAACCAATGCCAGTCGAAATCGCCTGTAACCAGCAAGTAAGCAGTGTCAGTCGAAATCGCCTATAGTTGTTACCTTACCAATAGTAAAAAAACCTTTATCAGGTTAACAATGAAGATTCTAATTAGCTGTTACTATTAATATAGTTATTGCTTATGGAGTAAATAGCTCCGTGGTAAGGCATCGGACTGTGGATCATGAGATCTTCAGTTCGAAACCCACGGCCGATAGCTATTCCTGTGGTTTCCATTTCACTAACACCCTTGGGAACTATCAACAAGATTTAATGGGTTTTATCCCGGGACCTCCACCAAAAAACAAAAAAAATACTATTGCTTACTGTAATCAACTTCATAAATTCATGTTCTCTACTACTAGGGCAAAAGTCTACGTATATTGAAATAATTTTTGATATTTTCATACTTGTTTCCAAGTTTTTTCTGTTAAAAATTATTTAAAAATCTGGCATGCGATAGATTTTCGCCAAATTGCAAAAGTTGTTTGACAAATATGTGTTTAACCAGATAACGAATTTCTTCGTTTCGTTTCCAAACACTTTACTATCACTATCTCAAATCAAGTGAACAAAAAGTTTGCACGCACCCAGTATATAATTCTTTCTCTTGTTTCCTTCGGCGTTGAAGTTACAGTTGTGAAACTTTCTTTTGTCCCGCAAAAATGATAAAAAGTTTTTTTTTGACATTTTGTAAACATATATATTTTACGGTGACTTTTAATATGCACTCGGCAAGTTATTCACGGCGACCCTCAAAGAGTGGAAAGCAAAACCTGAAAGGGTCGTGTCGTTTGTCAGGCTCTACACTCCCTCACACTACTCAAGACTCCAAACCGCCTCTTTTATGCATCTCTGCTTACTTTCGAAAAATTTATTTGTTGTCGCACGTAATTTTTTCACGAAAATCGAACTCTCTCGATGGTGTTGCCACTTTCAATAACTTCAAAATTTTCATCAGTTTTGTTCTAAGCGAATTTATGATATTCAGGTTACTAATTTATTTTACAATCACAATATTAATATATGTATAAGTAAGAACATAGAAGAAAAGCGAAAGAAATGTTTAGTAGGTATAGCAGTCTTTTCAAGAGTCTAAAACATAGAACGCCGCTTTTACTTAAATCTAATGCTGTGAACAAAATTCCATGTAGAGACTGTAATTTTGATAACATAGGCCAGACTAACAGACATCTAAAAAGCAGAATAATTTCTCATAAAAGTGACTCCAGATTCAGACCTAATACTTCTGCTTTTACTGAACACCAGTTTAATAATTTACATGGGATTAATTATGAAGAAGTTACAGTTCTGGAAACTGAGAAAAATGTTAATAAAATATTGTTTTTAGAGATATTTTTGAGACTTTCAACCTCCTTGAGACTCGGTTTTAAAAATTTTGGAATAGTTCCCCGCTGAATATAATATTTTTTTCCATTCATCGCGCAACTTTGCCAATTTATAGAGCCTAGACGGATTGATGGATTCAAGTGAAATTTTAATAGATATTTAGAGTTTGATTAGAACAATGTCCTTTTGTATTAATTCAAATTTTTTCCCTATACACGTTTTACGAGAAAACTTGAAAAAACCTACATTTTTGGGCAAAAATCAAATAAGAATGTGGTAGTTATGGAATTTTTAAGATGAACATCTTGCCATTTTTGACAAATTAGTTTGAAATTTTAAATATAAACTATCACAGAATCATATTATTTGGCCTAGTTATTTAAATAACTTTAAAAAAATTAATATAATCTTTTACATTTAGCAAAATTTGAAGGTAAAATAAATACTGAAATAATATCAAATTAAAACCTACGAAAACAGTATTAATATTCATGTCGGTATCATACAAAAGTTATTTATTTGAGTGAGCCCTCAGACAAATTAATGTACGAAATATGCGAGCTAGTCATGTTACCGTAAAAGGGAAACTAAAATGCTTCAAGATTTTAATCTCTATAAATATGTATTTAGCGACAGATTAAAAGAAAATCAGTTTTTCATTAATGGCAAAAACTGGCCTCGGGTGAAGCACGCAAAAATATCATTTATACACTTCATTTACATGAAACCGTGGAGTGTCGCGCTTGTTAACAAATTTTATACGACGTGCACGCAAATTTGAAACGGATATAGGTGAAAGTAGTTTTTAGAAAACAGTCAGTTTAGTGTTGGTTAAAATAATCTAAGAAGTAATAATAGAAGTATGGAGTAAACAGCACAGTGTTAACATATATTTTATTAAAAATCATAACATTCAAAATAAAAAAAAAAAATTACTAAAATATAAAGCATCTTTATTTTAAATATACAATTTTAGTCAATTATTTTGTTACCAACGCTTGAATGCCTTTATAAGTAGCTATGTAATATTGCTTAAAATAAAGGAAATATACACATCTACATTTTGTCATTACTATAACAACGTGTAACTTTATCTACTAGTGGATAAAGTAATAGTTTATCCATCCTTACTATAATAGTATTGTTTTAGGATCAAGAATCCAGTCGATAAAATACCACTTTACAAGTAGGTGTTGGAAAAAGTTTTAAATAATACTTAACAAATTACATTTCACTTTCATATAGATTGTTGTTTTGAAAATTCATTGAGTTATAGTACATTTACACAATAAAAACAAATCTACGTTACTCTAGGTCTAGATTATTTACTTTACCTTCAATTATCCGCTTATTATTATTGCCAGCCAGTAATTTGTATGGTTATTTATTTATTTTTCTACTCCTGTATAAATACATCCCCATTATTTTATTTTTTCTATGAATTATAGTACCTATAACTCACGACAGTGAATTATGGTTTCATAATTCACACTTCTCGACCAATTACAGAGCCAGAAATCCACAATTCACTGTTAGTTTATAGACGTGATGAGGATCACCTAGCAACGGTCGTCTGACAGTTGACACCTAATCAGTTGTCATTGTGTATTTTTATGTTGACGTTTTTCAACGTGTGTTTTCAACGAATTTCGAACATTTTCAAATAGATTTCAGAATTTACAGGAGTAGAAAAAGTGTAGTATTTTATTCGGGATTATGGTCATTATTTACTCGTGAGTTAAGTCGAAATGCGTTTATACGAATTTTTCAAATTCACTTATACAAGTAAAGTGTGATATATTTTATACTTGACTTTAGGAAGAAAAGTAGTTAATCGATAGTGTTTACAAAGTGGCAAAAGTCGCATTTTCAAAGTCAAAGTCAAGTCAAAGTACATTTTTGTCCTACGTTTACCGTAATCTTATTCTCGGCAGGATATTTTGAAGCTTTTGCCTTTGAAGTTCATTGCAGAAGTTTCACCTTAACATATGCAAATTTAAAAACTATGTTATGTTCGATAAATTAATCTAGCAGACATAAATGGTTTGGTAAGATTAGTATTACCTATGTATATTTGGTTTGTTGCAGTGACAGAACATCATAGTAATTAATACTCTAACGATCTAACCACGAAGTAATTAATTAATAAATGAAATTAATTTAATATCTCTCCATGCAGTGGTAAAATTGAAATATGCATTAATGGCCGCCGCCACGTGGAAACACTACAATCAATAACAATCAAGGATGAAATAATTACTACTGTTTAAATCCGATTTTAAGTAAAAGCGAGTATATTAATTTATTTTGACGTTGATTTATTTAGTATTTTTCATCATTACCAACTACTCTACTATGTGTGAAAATGTAATAAATGTTCTAATTATTCATGTCGCCTGGGACAGTTATTAAATAATTAATGTAAATATGAAGTAATTTAATATAATTAATTTTTGTTTATATTCCAATACCCTTCTGATTTAAATGTGCGAATTGTTTATTCTGAAAGCGATTATATGAGCAATAATGACAATAAAATTGATAGATAATAAACCTATTTACGTTCGCAATAATCAACAATTTGCATGCAAATATGAACTTATTGACTAAAAATTTAATTTACTCGTATAGAAAATTAAACTGAATCACACGAAATAATGACGATCACAAGCAATAACTAATTAAAACAATTACTTTGCTTCACCCTATTTTCATTTTAGTGAGTATCTTTTTTCAACATTGCTGATCTGATCTGGAATTATTTAATATTAACTTACGAAGGACGCATTGATGAATTTTGAAATAATAGTCGATGTTTTTAAGTATCAATGAACGAATAATGCAACAATATATCTAGGGATAAAATTACGTTTGGTTTTTGTATATTTATTAAGGACAACTTTATACGATAACCTTAAAATTTTGATTTGAGTAAATCCATATTAATAAAACTCAAGATCTTACAAAATAATAGTATATTATCATATGAGGGATTATGATAGTCATTATTCACGATGAAGTTTGTCTCACGAGCCGTAGGAAAGTGATGCAAATCATCCGAGTGAATAATAACCATAATCCCGATTACTATACTTTTTCTACTCCTGCAAATTCGGAAATTACTTTTGAAAATGATCTAAATTCGTTGAAAAACGTCAACATCATAATACATAATGACAACTGACTACATGTCAACTGTCAGACGGCCGTTGCTTGGTGACGCACATCACGTCTTTAAAATAACCGTCAATTATGGATTTCTGGCTCTGTGATTGGTCGAGAAGTGAGCTGTCGTAAATTATGGGTATTACAATTCATCGAAAAAATTTAAATAATGGGGATATATTTTTCTTCAAAAACTGTAAACAGTTTCAAAGAAATTAAAGAAATGCACATTAATATTATTTTCTTAAATGTTAAAAGAGCAACTGTCAACTGTGTGATTTAAGCTGAGGGTTTAACGATCCGCAGCACGATGCGGTGATTTGGTGATAAGCAAATATAAAGAAATTAAGATTCAATGATTTTGTAATAAAATGTGTAATATAAAAATTAAATAATATATTACTAGAAATAAGTTGAATTAACTATTATGTATGTGTATTTAAAGAAATTTTATCTACGCCCGTGAGGTTAAATGTCAATTATCCCACTCATTTTGCATGAGTTAAGAGCTTCATTAACGCACTCGTACTCGTACTCGTACTAGTTATTATAAATATTGAAAATACAATCTTAACATTTATTTAAATTAATTAATGTATAATTAATTAATAATTTTTAAAGCATGTTCTTGAATATCCGACGAAATACTTTCTAAATCACTAATTTTCACGAAATGCTTCAAAAAATTATGAAAAACTACAGAATTGTTTAAAATTGTGGTCGTCAAGGATTAAAAACATTTTTACAGCAACTACTTAGATTAATTTTCTATTTGTTAAAAAAATAAAGTCAAATTATTTTCATTTATTAACTTTGGCGGGCGTAGATAAAATATTGTATACAGTACACGTGTGATAATGCATTATTAACTCGTCTGTTGCCTCTTTGTGTAAATTTCATATGCGTATCTTAATAATGCTCTTATTCCACCTGTATCGTAACTATCTATAAAAATGCACTGTTAAATATTATTTATCACTTCTGAATAAGACTGTGCAAGATATTCTACAAATAATTGATAGACAAAGAAGGGTAACCCACGACATTTATCTGCCCCAGGCTCGTGTTTCCTTTTCATAAAAGCCTACAAGTGCATGTTCAAGTATTACTATATTTCAGTGTATTTGCTGTAGGTATTTATAATAGATTGTAATGTGAAATATTCCGTAGAAACCTACATTCGGAAAGCAGAGTAAAAGAAAACCTAAAGGATCTTTTTGGTTATTTAAGACATATAGTCCTATATTCTCATATATCTTTGGCAGTATTATTTATGGCAGCACCTGAAGTTTTTATTTGGCTGGTAGTTAAAGATGCTCTCACCACAAAACCAGTCACCCTGGGGATAGCACCATTTCCAAAGCACGTGTTGCAAGACAAATGCCGCGTTAGATTAATGTTAACGGCGCTGGCGTCGGTAGTGCGGAGGCCGTGGAGGTGGCAGCACCCGCCGTCGCCACCTCCACGCCACCGCCGCCTCCTCGCGCCGCGTGACGAGAGGCGAAATTATTCGGATATCTGTAAATAATGACCGAAGAGATACACTGCAATTAATCTCTCTTTGTTTCATCTGATGTTCCATGGCCACCGCACCGCCTTGCGATGTTCCATTTTTTCCTTTCTGCACTCTTCTTTTGTACCGATTCGTCTCTCGTTTGTTTTATTACGTTGTTTAAGGACTGTTTGCTGGATATTCCAGAAGTTTTTATGTGCGGTTAAATTATGAAATGTGGCTGGAAATGTTTCTTTGTTTTAATTTGGTTGTTCTGTAAACTTTATAGAATGCGGCTGCATTAATGTTGCTTGATATGACATTAACGGTTTAAAGGGACATTTTTTGTGATACTTTGTGGAAGCCTTCAGTTTCCACGCAACTTAAATATTCGAGGTATGTAGTGTATCAAAACAAGTAATACAAATACAAAAAAAGTACAGTTATAACGATGTTATGAGTATCATAGCAGCCGCAGATGTCTGTTTGAAATCCGAGCTCATAGTGCGAGGATTTTAAGACATCTAAGGGCTGTTATGACTCATGACATCCGTGGTTTATTCAATAGTTTACCGATTTCAGAATATGAAGACGTTAATGTCATTAATAAATATTATTTTTTGTCTCCACTTGTTTTGTGTCATTATTATAAATATTTTTTTAATTAAAAGTCAAATGTGTTCATAGTGATTACATAAAAAGTGAATTTTGGCGATGCTGAATTGCCTGAAAATATTTGAAACGCAGCAGGTGAAGCTCTGAACAGCTTAATTCCGTGTGTATTAATAAATAGCGTCGTATTATCATTGTGTTTTATTTTGATTTTCTTGACTGTTTTGACAAGTCAGTATGGTAATATTACCGTACAGCATAGAGTTATGACATACTTACCCTACCTACTTAAGAATTCAGCCAAGCAACTGAATACTGAATATGGTAATTAAATTGTCCATCGCTGTTTTAGGAACATGAAATGATATCTAGGTTATGTTTTCAAAGAAAAACAAATTATAATATTAAATATTTTAATACATATTAAAACATTTTCAAAATTTTATAAATAGTTATTTGTGTACCAAGGCCGCGAAATCATTCTTTAGCGTACCGAGAAAATTGTCGTCGAGGCAGGATAATAAACTATAAATGATGCAACAAAGTGTACATCATGAACAAACAAACCGATTAAAATTTTATTTTATTATGAACATAAATGCCTGCAGCTTAAACGATTAGGTTTCATAGAATTCAATAAAATACAGTTTAAATATTAAAAGGTATAAATTCATAATTTTGGAATGATTTGTTAAGCTCGTTATGAATATCAATTTGAAATAACTGTTTCCTGTTTTATCACGGTAATATGTTTGTTTAACTTTAATAAAAATAAAAATGTATTTAATGGAACTACATTTATTATGCCCAAAGGTTTTTGGAATAAATAATGCTCAGTAAATATGATCCAGGATTAACGATATCATTTTTTAATATTTATACGTTTATGTCGTTGAAAAAAAAAAAACGTAAATCGATTGTTTACACAAAATTAAATAAAGTATCACAAATAGAGGTGAATTAATACCACCGTAGGAATCATATAATACACAGTATTTTTTGGAAATGTTTTTATGCTACTAAAAATATTTCCTGAAATATATTTGTAGACATAAGTGCAAAAAAAAAAAATGTTTTACTCGTTTGTTTAATTTTATTATATCTTTATGAATGTACATGTTATTTGTAATAAAAATTTCAGGCAATGGCTTGGCAAGTAGCGCTAAAGCCGGATCACTCGATAACGCAAAGTTAAGCAAGGCTGTCCGCGGTTAGTAGTTGGCACATAACCTCCCGCCCAATACAACTCTTAAATCGTACAAAATAGTATTTGATGATACAGAAAAATACTTTCTTATTTGTTTATTTTCTGTTTATATTTGAGAAATTTAATTATCTTTCGTGTATTTATTTAATTTCTTGATATATATTTCACTAACAAAACAGCTTCTCAATCACAATGACTTCTGGTGTGTGTCACAATTCGTAAAAAATTAAAAAATTATGTTTCCATGGTGTACATGAAATGCAAGATTTATGAAATTTAATTTCTTTATATTTTATTACCTCTAAATCTAATAAAAATTAATAAAATTAATGTAATCAAAACAGATGTAAAATTAAATATTCTACAATTTTTTAAATAATATAAATTGTTAAAAAATTAAATTAAATTGTGTTTTTTTTTTCACGGAAAAATGTTAAGGGCTTCTAGTGAACTGCTACTTCCGGTTGACCAATTTTATCCAAAATCTAATCAGCTCTTCATTTAAATATAAGAAGCAAAAATACACAAAATTGTTTTTTTTTTTGCGAGACTAAAAAATCGGCATACATACACAAACACACATCCTTACATACATGCAGACATCATGGCGAAAATAGTAAAATCATATTGTAGGGACCCTAAAACGTGCTTATTCATAGAAAACTCACTACCCTTTTTTTCACCAATAACAGTACCTTCTTACTCAGAGGTAATATGAAGATTTTTTCGGTGTTGGCGTTACGCGCTGAGTATTTTTCAATATTGGCCGCAATATTTGAGTAGCGTATTTGAATTTGGTGTTGTTGGGATAAACGCCGTCGTTTTTTACACAATAAAAACAGATGTAAAGTCGATGTAATACTATTACGTGGTTTGAAACCGTTTCTATTGCGGGTAACTATGAACATGAACGGCGAATGGTGAACAGGGAACGGCGAACGCTCTGAATCGAAACTCCGAATGCCTGAAGCGGAGAAACACGAAACCGATACAGCGTAACCGTAACCGTAACCGTGCTACCGTGCAGTCTAGACGCGTTAGGGGAATGCTGTGAAATATGAGCTAACGAAAGTGAGAAATTAAGTTTCATACAAAACGAACCCGCGCGCATACATATGCGCCTCACAACACGGCTTGTATGTACATCATCGCGATGTCCATTCTGCTGACAACGAACATGTGTGCTACATGAGGGCTGGCTAATGTTACTTTCACAGGGGTGCCCAAATGGATTTTTTCATTTCTGCGCTAGTGAAATGCGATACTTTTTCGAGCAACTCATCAAACAGTATTATTTCAAACGCTACACCCTGTTACATCTTTATGAGAATTTAATTACATTCTATAATAAGTAATTGAAGTTTTTACTACTTACCCAAATATTCCTGTGGCTCCTCCACCAATTATGACTGGTGCACTCGAATCTGCTACGACACACTGGCAACTCCACCATTAATTGCTCCAACTTAATAATATTCCTTGTAAATCTATTTGTTGTACGACCACTTAGAAATCTGTTCATTGAATATTTGTTGTTGCTAGGGATATGAGGTACATTGCAAGCATCGTGAGAAATGAATTTATTTTGTGAGTATTTCAATACAGATCACTTCATTTCAGTACATGTGCCATTTCTATGATACTTATGTAGAATTGTCAGATATTGTAATGGTGAAAGCGAAACAAATTTATTATTCAAATATAAATTAATTAGGAATATCGTGGCCGTAGAAAAATTATTGTGTAGAACTGGCATGAAATGTCCATTTCATACTCGTATGATTTGAAACATTGGCCTTCGGCTCATGCTATAAACTTTCATACTCATAGGTTGTTGTACAATATACTATTTTCTAGTATAGTCGGTGGCCATCACGGAATATTTTAACTTGATTCCGAAGAGTACTTAGAAAATCACCAGAAATATGCGCGGAGACGGACATTCAACAATAACAAAATTATAAAATAACGAACAAGCAAAATAATTTATATAAATCAAATACTTTTACGAGCTGAATGATTCGACGCTATATAATCCAAAGTATCGCTTACTCACTAACTTTTGCAATAACTTTCAAAGATCGAGACTGATATAGCATTTGCTATTAACAGTAGTCATACATGGAACTCAAATCTACTTACTTGAACTCACAAAATAAATTTTGCAAAAACTAGGCATACAATCGAGAGGAGCCCTTAAACTGTGTAGTAATTCTTTGAACATTTCACAAGAAAAGCCAAAATGTAAATGGTTGCTCACTGCCTAAGATTCACAATTTATTACTTAAGGGATGGGACAGTGGCACTCAAAGTAACTCTAACTAGGCACTATTCTCATATAAGACATAAGAATATTTCCTTCAACATACTGATATTGATTAGGCGGGAACTAAACTGAAATATTAAAGAACTGGAATTTTCCACGAACAACTAACAATGAACCACATACCGTTTATATCACTTCCTATACAAATGTTTTGAATACTTCATTATTTTCCCTGAAATAAGCAAGTAGTTTTATTTCAATTAAGTAAGATGATGTTGGATATCCACTAAGGTTACTAGTTTTATATACAATTATTTTACTACATCAAAAGTAAAATAAAAAAAATAATAATAATAATATATAATTTATTCTTTAGACACAGTACAGTGTATAGAATATGTCGAGATAAAAGAAACTTCAAAGCGATACAAATTCTTCTACATTATAGAAATTGTGAGAGAGTGAGAAAGATTTATGTTTATTTTTGAATTTTATAAAATTATTTTCCATTTGTACAGAATCTGGTAGCTTATTGTAAACATGAAGACCAGCTCTGTTCGGAGCATTTTTGACATTGTTAATTTTTGAGCAAGGTATGGGGCAAAATTATTTTTTAATCTAGTGTTGTAATCATGCATATATCACCAGCGTTACCCAAATTGAGTATGGCACAGTCCAAATAGTTGTTGCGAAGAGGAAATAACATGTTGTTAGTGACCACATTATGGACTGAGAGTTTTGAACCGTGATCTGATGATCCAAATTCCGATGCGTATTATAATTTTCAATAAGTAAATACGTAATTTAAATCAATGGATTTTAGAGTACATTATACCTAATTCGAATTAATATGTGCTCGGATATTCGCTACATCAAAAACAATATAAGCAGATTTGCTTTATTCCGTTAAACAAACAGTTGTGGAACAAGATAATATCTGATTTTCTAAGCTCTGGTATGATTCTACATCTGTAGAATCCCTATTAATACCATTTTCCACATCCCTGTTTAAACCAACTGTCAATACTCAGCACCACTACGCCTGTAACATATATCATCCCTTCCTTTCACCTTCACCCTCTCGCGAGAAAGGGATAGCGGCGGCGGCGGTGATGGCGATGGCGCCTGGAGTAGGGTAAGTTTCCAGAAAATAGAACAGCAGCATCCAGCATGCGGCGAAATAATTCCTGCTTCGGCGTCTTCCGGCTTGTCTAACTATGGGTATAAATTAGCGGCGGTGGGGTGTATTTCGCGGTGGAGCCTCAGGCACGGCCGTTCTTATGAACAGGTGCATGATGCGCATCGTTGGAACCCCGATATAGTTTGGTAATTAGGAAAGCGGAAAAGATAACCTTAATTTTTAAATGAATACATTTACATAGATAGAAAACATATATGTCATTGGTCGACCCCAACTCATTTTAATCTTACACTTCTTTATCACCACACCCTGCACTAAATTTACCGAACGTAATTCGATTAGTTAATATTATGCAGATAATCTTTAAAAAAATTGACAGATATGAGTTTAAATCTCGAGCCTGCGATGTAGTATTACTTATTACAAATAATTCGATACAAGTACTGAGTATTTTAAAGTACTTCTTAATTGCTAGTATGTTAATAACCTGGTGTGTCATAACTTTCACGCACAAGACATTTCAGTTTAGTTTCAGATACACTTTCAACTAACATGCTATATTTGTAACTATGGCTATTTAATAAACGGTATTTGCGTTTATTACGATTAAGGAGCGCAGATGATATTATGAGATTTCAAACTAAGTAAATGGTTCGTTTTTTTCAGTTCAACCTAATCAGCGGATGTCAATATTTCAGGATGTCGTATTTCTGTAACGTTCATGTTCTGTATCTGTATTTGCTTGCCGAGTTAGTGGTTCTAGCTATACCGTATCCCGGGAAACATCATACTACCCAAATATGATGTAGGAAATATTTAACCAGTGTCTTATAGGAGAGTAGCACCCAGTTAGAGTTATTTTGAGTGCCACTATCCAATGCCTTAAGAAATAAATTGTCAACCTTGGGCAATGAGCAACCACTTACATTTTGGCTTTTCTTGTGAAATGTTGAAAGAATTACTACACAGTCTAAGGGCTCCTTTCGATTGTATGCATAGTTTTTGTAAAGTTTATTTTGTGAGTTCATGTAAGTAGATTTGAGTTCTATGTATGAGTTTTGGTAATAGCGAATATTATATCAGTCTTGATCTTTGAAAGTTATTGTAAAAGTTAGTGAGTAAGCGATACTTTGTATTATGTAGCGTCGAATCATTCAGCTCTTTAAAGTATTTGATTTATACAAATTATTTTGCTAGTTCGTTATTAAATACTATATAATTTTGTTATTGTTGAATACTACAAATATTTCCCGAATTGTAAGCAGAATTGTATCAAGTAACTATTCGAATTTTTTCTTCATTAGTAAGCATTACTACAACATGCTTAGAAGTTCATTTAACATTGGCAACCTATGTTGCATTTTATCTGGAACAATACTACGTATCCGAGTGATATAGGTAGTATTCCTGACAGATAAGTAAATATTGAATTTTTGTTGAAACTAGTTGGTATAATAACGACTTACAGATAGATACCATCTCGCTATATCCCACAATTTGTAGTAGGACGAACCCTGATTCACAGTCAACCAACAATCAATCTCCTCCAAACGTCCTTATTCCTGATACGTCCATATAATCGTTCCTCCGGAATCTCACCCGCGTATATTAGTTTCCCCCAAAAGTTACATTCAACATCTTCAGAAATAGCAATGCGTCAAAGCCTATAGATATGTTAAATATATAATAGAATGCAGAAACAAGAAAATTACAAACAAACTTTGAGACAATTTTTGCAACCGATTTCATTTATGAAATAGATTGGAAACGTTGTTTTGTGTATCCAGTTAACTTTGTCTTCCTAATTTACAATTATAACCAAAATCAATTCAGTTCTTCAAGTCACGCATTGTCATGAATATTACGTTTATGATATTTCATTGCACCATTTTTTTGTTTATAATTTGATATACATACGGACACACATCTATCCATCCATTCATCCTAAAGATGTTATTGAGAAAATGGTCAACATGGATTCAAGGGATCAATCATAAAACATCTAATTCTCGAAAATCAATTGTAATGATCCCTGTACTACCTTATTCTATAAAGAGAAAAGTAAAAATGATACAGTTGGTGTCACCAGAACGTTTTGGATTCATATAAAGCTTGCATAAAATGAAACAATTCAAAAAATAAACAAATTCATTTCCATCTCATAAAATGATTTCCACCCTTGAATGTATAAGTACAGTTTTGGTCGCAGTAGGCATCGATGGCTCCGGGGGCCACGTGTTCCCGCACGTGCAGCGATGATCGGCTCACGTGGCTGCTGCGTTGTTCAAGACGGATAATTAAAGTTTGCCTACGCGATTGGAATAATTCATGATTTGTAACGGAGTTTTATGAATTTCTTACTGCGACCCTCGGGACTGTAATGCCAATGTAATGGAATTTCAAGAACACCAGACTAGTGTTTAATTAGTATTATAGTTTTTAGTTGTACCGTTATTAAAAAAGTTCTGCTTTTTGTGACGAGATAATATTGTAAAATTAATTGGAATATAAAATGAAGTTTAATATAGTTCCGACAAATAGTTTATTAAAAGTTCCTTTGTAAATCTGTAAATTCTGCAGCTATTTTCTGTAGCTCTTTTTTATTATTTTCCTGAGTTCATTTATTTTTATTAAATATGTATGTTTCTAAAAAGAACCCCGCAATATTTCATTACTCCATTGTACCTGTATCTAAGAGCATTACCAGAAAATCATGACACAGACCATACAAAGTACAATTTTTCGTCAATAAAGTAACAATTCCCAAATGTCAGACTTAATCCAAAATACTCTTTTGTGAAAATTGGTGATATTAGTATATTTTTGATATAACTCAACAAATTCATGACTGAATAATAGATAACGTTGTTAACCGTTAACACCGAAACAAATAATTGTTATAACAGTCAACAGGCAACTAGATAAATCAGTATAATTAGTAAAATGTCAAAATTTGATAAAGAATTTTATCCACAATTGTCAAATGATATACCCATAGTTCAACCGCTGTTTATCAATTAATAACCTTTGTTACTGTTGCTAATGAAATAATATTGACAGTTCGATGAATTAGTACTATTCATTCGTTATGCCAAATAAAAATCTTACCTGTCAAAAAAGTAAAATCAAAATGACTTAATTAATTGTATCCACATAAAAAACCAAAGACACTAATTTCTCATTTTTTATACTTTTATTTTCATTTTAAGCCTAAACTGTAGCTGAATAATTGGTTTTAAGATTTTCTGCTAAGTGTCAAATCACTTCAAAATTTGTTACAACAGTACGAAGCCTAGTGATGGTTCGCTCGTGATGCAAACTTCATTCTCATGAGTAATAGCATACATTACATGCTCATTGTATAGTATACAATTTTATTTATTTTTTAAACAAAAAACTTTTCAGCAAAAAGTGTTGCCACTAAAAAAATACGTATGAAGATGAGTCAAAAAATATTGATATTAAACGATTAACGCAATTTCACACTGAAACAAAATCAATCTTTTCCATCATTCCTATTTAAGCAAATTACTTTCACCTCGTCGCCGTTCATATTACGATTCATACAAGCACGTATATTCCTCACACTTGAATCATTCGTTCACGCAACAAACAATCAATTATATCTAACCATTTATTCCTTGGGTATTCACCCAATCGTTTATCTTCAATCTCATTCGCATATATTAGTTTCACCAACCTTTCACTCGACATCCGCTCAAGATGATCAAACCATTTTAATCTCACATATTTCTCAATCTTATACTCATCGTACATTTCGAACACGACCACGTCTCTTATACTTTTCTCCCAAATACTTCATTTCCACAGCAGATATATGACACAAAATTTTTGTTTTAAAATGCTAGTACTTGTCGCACCTGATATCCAGATGTCATTTATTGTCAAACGTCAAAGTATCTAAAATTTAGAAAATCACTTTATTAATCATTATATTGTGCTGAAACTATTGGATAGGAGAATAGAAGTGAAATAAATTATGTTTTGGGTCAGTACTATATTTAATATTTATTCTATTTTATTGTTTTGACATAATTTACTTTGTGATTCTGGTAATAAATTATAGGTATATACGAATATATTATGAAATTTCCCTTAGTAGTGTATGCATGTTAAATGGTTTTGATGTATAAACACTTCATTTAAAATTCTTGATCCGCATATTAAGTGAAAATTTTAACTTCAGAACTTCATCTTTCATCACAGGCGTAAAATTTTATTTAGTTACATTACGGAGCGAGCAAATTGCTTTCATTTTTTAGAAGTTTTTCGCAGTATTATTTTTGAAAAACCGTTGATAAACTGGCCTCGGAATTAAAATACCCAATTATTTATTCGAAAACAGAAATATACAATCTTAAAAAGTTTTATAATCTGTACTTATATATCTTGTAAGTCTAAATAAATAAGAGAATTTCTTTGTAAATTAAAAGCGAAAGTAGAAATCGTTGTAAAGATGGAAACAAACGAAACAAATGGAGGCAATTAAATAGCCAGAAAACATAATTCCGTCAGCATTGTCTTCCAAAAATACTTTTCAAGAGAAATTATGTTTTTATATATCGTAGTTACCTACATACTTCGCCTTTGATATTTTGAAGCCCTAATAACATGACAACAATATTATGTCAGATCAATGTTCATGACAAATTCTTGTTTTTCGTTATAAAAATACTAAAGAATGAATACGGCAAACCAAAAACATACAGGTATTTCTACAAATATATATTGTTACCTTTAAAAATATAAATAAAATTTTCGCCATAATTCTTTATACTCTTAATCCTCACCAACTGTAGTATACACATACGAGTATATTTGCTTCCATCATGAAATTGAGGAATTCCATTTGTAAAACATATTAAATAAATAAATAAATTTAAATTAACCCATTTTCCTATTAAAGAAGAAACACATAGAACTACTGAAAATGGAAGGAGTATAGAGAAAGATAGTCTGTAATCAACATAGCATGATAGAGATCGAGAGATGAAAGTCACGTGACGGGTGGCAAGATGGCAAAAACTTTGATGTTTGACGTGTGTGTAGAATACTGTTTCGATAGACTTTTGTCCCTAATTTATATTTTTGTCAATTATCTATGTCATATTTAAATATATCAAATGTGGCAAAATCCTGTTGTGCATATAATTGTACAAAACGAGCTACAAAAGACGGTGCTTTATTTGACAGATAAATATGTCACTTTTAGGTTAGAACGCTGTATACCTGTATATATACATATTTATGACAGTTTTCTGAAAAATGTGGAATTAAGCAAGAAATGGATATTAGCTATAAAACGAAAAAAATTTCAGTAATAATATAACAAGAAAGTGAGAATAAATTGAAAGTAATTTGACAGATCTTTCGAAATCTTGTTGCCAGGAAATATCCACGAAAACTCGTAGGGCTTGAGTGGCTATTGCCAAATGGCAACAAGTTTGAAAAAGATACTGAAGAATTATTTTCTAATTTATCGAACTCTGGAGTTATATTTAATTGGATTATTTTTTGATTTCATCATCAGGCACGCCACTAAATTCATCTTTTTTGCTTATTTTTTACTTGTGTTGATGATAACTATCTGACATTTGACATTTGTCAACAAAAACAAAAAAGCTATAGAAATTATTCCAGAAAATAATCACTAAAGCTTTATTCTCAGTATAATAATGACAGCATTGTTTAAAACGCAGACATGTGACATACAATGAAGCATTTTATTGGTTTTAAGAAACTTAAAAAAATAATCAATCTAATGAAACTACATGAATTTGTGGGAACTATTTTCTTGATCTTTACATACAGCAGTTTAATGCCAATAAGAGAGGTGGTCATATCTAAAATTACGCAGTGGGAGAAGAACAGTACATTCATACCACGTGACGGGTGGCATGAATGTGCTGTTTTCTCTCTTACGTTAGTTACAGATTTCTATATTAATAGCATAGGCTACGCTCCAACCATATATATTATTAAATCTATGAAGACACAACAAGAAATTACGAAACGAAATAAGATTCATAGATAAACCCAGATTACAAAATTAGTATCTAATTAACTATATATTTTTGAACGGTAGAACGCGCGGAACAATTACATATAACTTTAATATTTATAGTGCGAATATTTCCAACAAGCCAGACAGAAGAGGACGGTAATAGCAAGCAAATTGGACCAGAAAGAGAGAGCAACAATGAGGTCAGGGTTTTATTTGAATTATTCGCGCGCGCACTCAAACACCCCGTAATATATCAGGAAGCAAGCGCGACGCAGGAATGGGCACGATTTCGGCGAGTATCCGCGCAAACTTTGATCATAACTTCTGATAAAAATAACAAGCTAATATCGCAAATCTGAGTTAATATTCTCTACCCAAATGCACTTGCACATAAGGAATATTCTCTCATTTTAGCTAGTTTTCTCTGTTCCTTTTTATTTGGGTTGGTTAACTGTGTCTCGTTAGTTTTGGAGCTGTGCTACTCGTTTTGTTTCGAAAACATGAGCGTCGCAATTACGTTTTATCTGGGTGCAGATAATTTCTAATTATTTCAAACCTTTTTCTGTACATGCTCTTAAATATAAACAAGAAATAAGACGCCACTTTATCTGGAAGCAACTTTAGATAAAAGTTTATAATTATACCAAGTGATTAACTTTAAAAGAATGTATATTCATAAGAATATTACAAATATTTTGACAGATATGTCAACGATAATGTTTAAGATATTTCTCATGGTAATCTATAATTGTGAATTTTCTTTTACTTCTATTTCGTGAAGGAGACCGATTTTATTTACATAATTAAGCCTATTAGATGCACTAACATCTTTGAGGGCTATGATTTGACGGCTGGTAACCGCACAAAATATATCACCTACCGAGATCTGCGTAATCAGAGTGCCACACCCATAATGGGTAAAAGGCGTGATGATATATTTGTTTTTTTTATATATAGACCTTTCATTCTAAACATTTTTGTGTATTTACACTTTTAGTCTAAAATTCATAATAAACAAACTGTCTCTATTATACGAGAATAACTTTTTTCACGACATGCCAGGAAACCCTACCGTTCTTCTCCTGAAATAGGAAATAAGAAATTGTGTTTTCCTCTCTAGAGAGGAAAATATAGAAGTTTTACAAATATGAATGTTACTTACAAAAAATATATCGTAAAAATTATAAATAAATGCCTAATTTTATTGAAAATCCGTATTTTAGTGATATACATACTTTAAATTGTCTTATAATTATATTTTATATCTTTCTTTTTCAAGATTAAACCACAATTTGACAACTTTAATTTACATTTAAGATTGGTTCACTGGCAATACTGCTACACCACCGTCTTGCGGCTGGTAACCTAACTTTTGACGTAACATTTGTGTGTTGTGTTGTCAAAGTTCGAGAAAATCGTTTTTAAAAACATGCCGTGAAAAAATATTGTATCTAACACAAGTTGAAAACACTTCTTACACTTTTTTTATTATTGTCAAATTATTTTATTTTCAAATTTCATTTTTAGAATATTGATGTTCAAGTCACAAACTGAATAGATTTTTATTGCAACCCAAAAGAATTTGCTACCATATCTCAGTAAATAATTAATTTAGGGTATTCGAGAAAAGAAAAAAATAATGCCAGAATTTAAGGAAATATTGGGTAAGCTGACGATATATATATGTATATATAAGATATATTTTCTGAAAATTTCATAACAATTAAGAAACTAAACATGATTATTTACTAAGTAATTAGCAGTATTTACCGAAAAGATTGGTAAATTTTCATAAAATGCAAATTCTCAATTTACCTAAAAGTACGGTAAATAATACTGTTCCCTTTTTTTTGCATGTAAATTTTATGCCTACATACATTTAATACGTTATCAATCATCAGGAGCCACGCACGGTTTCAAACAAAATCTGAACAAATAAACTAACCAATTAAACAATCTATCACCATCAAATATCAACATTTTATTTGTTATACCATCCAACTCCACTTAGCATTCCTTATACAAAGTTGACAAAGCTAATATCGTCCGCCTTTCTCACATGTTACTCTTTTTTTCACTTCATTTACACTACCATACAATTCTTTAAAACCTATCCCTAACATCAGTCTCATTCCAGACTAACTGACAATTCGCAATCTTAATTGCTTTCACTAATCTTATATTCCCACCTCTTAATTTTGTTATATTTGCAAAGGTATAGAATAAACATTGGCTATAATATTTATTACCTACATACATAACATCATTCTATATCCTACACAATTAGGTAGGACGAACCCTAAAACACAATCAACCAACAATCGGTCTACTCCAAACATTTCACTTTCACGTTGTCCACATTCAAAGTACGATTCATTCAAGCTCGTCTATTCTACGAACGTACGAACCACTCGGAATCATTCGTTCAAGCAACAAACCGTCAATTAGCGAAATCTACGAAAACAAATTACTTCACCCAAAATGAATAAATGGAATGATGATATGAATTATAAATATAAACGACCGATATTGAGGTTATGTGCATAATTATAAATATGTAAAAAAAGAATTCAGATTTAGAATGGGCGAGTTTCCTGTCGATTAATCGGACTTTATTAAATCGTTTAAGAATATTTGTTCAACCGATTAGTGAACACTCGATTGAAGAAGCAAACTCACTAAATTCATTTATTAAAATCGATTGAAGTCTTCATACAAAATGCAATCTAATAATTTATTTCCAACTATTAAGGACGAATGTTTTAAACTTGAGAGGTTCATAAAATTATATTTATTTCCATATTTCCTGAAGCGCCATTAAACAAAAAGGAGGATATTGGAAGTAGATATGATATCAGTGGACTAACATCTGGAACTCGAGCATCCTTGTCTTGTAAACTCGCAAGCAAGACTTTAAATATCCTCAGTTTTATACTAGTATCACATTTTGTTATTCTGCTCGCGTTCACGGTTTGTTTAAATGGCATACTTCTTTCTTTGGACACTAGATGATATTAGTGTTTGCTATTTTATGTATTTCCTCTAAATTATTACCATTGCTTTTATGCTTCTACGAAATAAAATAGTTTAATTTTCATATTATTTTAAAAAAGACTTCTGAGTTAGATTAGTGTAATTTATTTAAAATAGGGCATACAATTATAAAATAAGTAATTGATTGCCTTATAATGGGGTCTTTCACCATTTAAAATTAATTAATTAAAATTAAAATAATAAAAAAATATGCATAAAAAATGATAGCTAGAACAATTCAATCATTTAAGCTATGTTTTTTATGCGACATTTTTCATCTATTCTACGGATAATCTATTCGGTATTTAATTCGTAGATAGAACGATCGGCCCTAATTTAAAATAAAATTTGAGCTTCTTAGAAGTTATAAAACACATTTGTACACATATCTTTCTCTTTCAATATGTCTAACGTTCTTTTGCAGTATATGCTCCATATAACCCTTCCATTCATATTTAATAACTTTTTCTTGTAAACTATAAATAATTCACCGATTTTCGTCTAGACACTATTATGAATAATAATTCAAATTTTATTAATTTATGAATTGTTCTACAATTATACTGTATCGTATTTATTTTAAACAATATACTTTTACGTCATGTTAAAAATAGATCATTGTTATTGCAATTGAAAAAGATTTAATTAAAATGTACCTGGCATTTTAGTACAAATGTTCATTTAATAGTAAAATGTTATTAGTTATATATTTAAATAATAACTTTCAATGTATTTCACGTTTCATAGCTAACAAAATGCATTTAAAAATACAAAATTAAAATAGAAAAGTCGTTGCGTACGTTACAGGCAAACATCTATCTCCTCACAGCATGCACTGTTATGCACCATACATCGAATAATTAAAACTAAAAGCATCTGAAATTAAATCTCAATTGTTACGTGACGCGAGAGATGTATTGCAACATCCAATGTGCAGCGTGCAGCGTGCAGCGTGGCAGCGACAAGCCAGACTTGCCGATGTGCCGCTGCTAGTTCGCTTTATCTACCACAGAGCGCAGTGCGCACTGTTTGCCAACATGAATGAGAATGCAGGATCCAATTACAACATATGTAAAAACGATGTATTTACCATGGCGAGTTTTCAAATTTATAAAAAATGTGGAAAAGTTGAAACGAATGCAGCTTTGTTCATCCGTGTAAATTCAACCCTCTGTTTTGGAGTTTGTGTGGCAGTTTGTTTGTATTTTGGATATGCGTATTCAGTTCGTGGTTACTTGTTGTAGCTGTCTAATAATTGGGTTTATTGCGCATTTCATAAAATTTTTATAATGTTTTAAATTATCGGTTTATGATGCTTGATCTAATTCAATATATGCTCTGTTGTTTTGTACCAATTTTACATCACAGGAATTTCGAAATTATGGCTTGTATTAACAATATCATTGATAATAAAAAAGCTTTTGGATAAAGTTCTGTAAAATATTTAATAAATACAACGTTTCGATTTCCTGCAAGTAAATCTTCGTCAGGTTATAAAAAAATGAAAAACACCAACAAATAAATAGATACGGTAACTAAGTAAATACACAAATTATGAATCATTAAATAGGTGAAGTCATATCTTGTTTAACTCGTAGCCTTCATTCTGGTTCGCGGTATTCTTCTGCTTGTAGATTTCCATTACGAGTCTGCCATTGGTCCTTAATCTTCGTTTCTTCAAAATTTATTTTGCGTATAGAGCCAATGCCATAGAATTCATCAAAATAATTTTGGCATTGAATTAATACATAAAATAAATTTTGAAGAAATGAAGATTATAGCAAGAGTTAAATGTACCAATGCAGACTCGTAAGGGAAACAATAGAAATTTAAACAAGACATGGCATCCTCTGTTTGATAAATCATAATTTGTATTTTATTAGTTACCATATCTATTTACTTTATGTTTTTCTTTTCTTTATTACTTGACGAAGAATTACGTGTAGTATCTAAATCGAAACGTTGTATTTATTAAATATTTTACAGAACTTTATCCAAAAGCCTTTTTATTAACTCTGAATTTTGTAAGCTTTTTCAACTTAATATCATTAATTTTTTTTACTAAAATACTGGATTAGAATCTGAAAAAATACAATTACATTAAGAATAGAAAATAATGAATTTTCACTATACAAATTTATATCTTGTTCTCTTTTCATTGCACTTGATCATCATTATGTTCATCTTGTAATTGTTTTTAAATTGTATTACATGAAAATGTAATGAATTTGTTTCTTTGAAAAAATCCTAGAAATTGGTGGGTTGGGTTTAAAAAAAAAATTAGTTGGCTTGAAAAAAACCCAGGTTCATTTAGAGTGCGTGGATCGAGTACACGACCTCTAACCCTTCTTTTCAGTACATCCAAATATTGGGCATTCCAAGACAAATGACTGCACTGAGGGGCACCTGTCAAAATCCATTTTCAATCAATAATTTAGCTATTTCAGCCAACGATTTTTGGTTTAAAATTATATTTATCTATACATTTCAAACATAGATTAAATATGTTCTTTCTCCAGTCTATTAAAATTAATTTGAAAAATATATAAAAGTTTGGTTAAAATTGTAGTCTTGAAGGGTAGGTGACGCCATTCTGAAATGATCAATACCTACATACTGTCATCCATAGAAATGTTCACATTTTATTCTGTTTAAATTTTAATGTTTGTATAATATTGCAAATTTAATAATCGTAATAGCTTCAAGATATGACATCATATCTGAAATTATCTGTCTTTAGGATCCATAATAATTATTATTACCATTAAGCGGTCTCAACTGCTGTGGTTATATGCCGCCTCAGAACCTCGTATTCGGTGGTGTGACAACGGCACGCAGTATTGAGTTTTCGTTAAACGGTCACCCATCCAACTACTAACCGCGGTCAGTATTGCTTAACTTGCGTTATCAAGTGATCCGGCTTTAACGCTATCTGCCAAGCCGTTACCTAGAAACCATAATTAGACAGCCAATACTTGTATTTCAAGCGAAAAAATGATCAAATACTGATTTTGTGAAAGCAGAATATTATGCTTAAAAGCGACGTGATGTTTTTCAAAGTGAATTTTAATTCTAATACAGTTTTAATGAGAAGTGCTATGATTCCAGTTGCATGTGCAAAATTTTCTATTTTCTGTTCATAAATTGACAGCTAATAAAGTTTCCAACTAGTAGGTGGTTATTAATTAACCTAGTTGGCTTTTATGTTACGGTCAATATCAAAACAAAGTTGAAAAATTCCGCGCTAGTTTGAAAGAGCTGCGATCTAACAAATTCAGGAACACGCTGCTAATTTTTTCAACGAAAGCAGCGATTTTATAAAAACGCATATCAACACGCCGTTCCCGATTACCATAATCCCGTAGCCAACTCGAAAACTGCAGTTACGGTCGGGCGAACTTAATGGCTTACAGGATTAATTAATTAAAAAACTCGAATAAAAATTAACGAGGTCGTGTGCAAAAATGTTAATTCTGTCGTGGACCAAAGGAACCGGCTCGCGCGCAGCCTGTTCAAAACATCTCGTTAAGAGTGGCTCACTTTGTGCGTCTATGTACTTTCCACTCGCCGTGAAATGAAGAATTCCATCACCGACTCTCTCATTAACTAATGCAATTATCGCATCATTTCGAGATAGTGATTTTGCTAGAGGTACCCACTCACGGGGCCCTGCTTCTACAAGAATCCATATTTGCACACCCGTTACATGCCTATTTTGAAAATGATGTTTAACTGCCACTCCTATACTTCCCTAAATTTAAAATTATAATCGTCGAATCTATAAGATGTAATGGGATCTTTCACCATTAAAAAACAATTGTGAAACTATATCTCAGTAGAAGACTATCTGCACTGTTATTCATTAATTCACAATGACATTGTAGAGGTATTGGTGGATCTCAAACAGTAGATATTGTAAATAATTGTAGTCACATGAATGTTCTAATTTATTGTTTGGAAAATTATTTATATGGAATTAGTAGTTATTTACTTTACAAGTGGACAAAGTAAGGAATTGCCCACGAGAGAAATTTTTGCACACGAAACCGAAGGCTGAGTGTGATAATTTTATCGAGTGGGTAATTCCACTTTGCCCACGTGTGAAGTATAACGTTTTATCCAACACCTATCAATAAATGCGAAATTTATTGAAGAAATATTATTTGACAGTGACATATGCTTTAAATTTTTAAATTAAAATGTCAATCGAAATAGTTACAAAGGAGTTTTGTGTTATTATTATTGCTATAAATAAAAAAATACTCACTAGTGACTTTCCTCAAAATTATACCCACTAGTGGGTAATCAGTTACTTTCCTTGTTTAAAATCGCCATAGTTATAGAGCATTTATTGAGAGGTGTTGGATAAAATAACTAATAATTTAGAATAGGATAGATATGGGCCATAATACTTTCACGTCATTATAGAGGTCTTTCAAATACCTATCTTAATAATTAATAAAAAAAATTAAACTTCTGTTATTTGTAAAAGAATGTTTTCGGGCCTAGTCATAATATAAATTACTTATTTTCTATTTTGTGACTCTAGTGACGCTTTCAAAACTGAGAATTAAATGACATCTAAAGAGAAAAGACATTTATTGCTATCCCAATTAGGTGCTTTCAGGAACAGTCTGTTTCAAAATTCAGTTAATGTTACAATTTGGATTGAATATCCTTTCAAAAAATATGCCAATTTTGAGTCGCAGCTTATATGTTAAGAAACCTTGTTTTTATAGATACTATTAAGTGCATTGATTCCAGTGGTAGGCTGGGTACGACAACGACATATCATGTAAAATATATAGCTGCGTGAAGCTTATCTATAACAACATGTGTAACAAGCACATAAATCTTTCTTTCATCATAAGGTTATATTTGCGTCGAAGGTTTCTTGGAAAAATAAAATTATGTTCAACAAAAAAGAACTCCTTGTGAAACGTTTCCTTGGTAAATGGAAGTTTAAGTTTAATTCTTATCTTTTAAAAATGCTACATGCAGTAAATATGAATGCAGGATAAAAGGGAATCTTTAGTTGGATGTAAACAATTTCATTAATGCCAGTGGGATACAACATTTGCTAGATATTAAAATATCTCCGTGTTCTTTTATCTTGCTATTTAATTGTAAGAAGAAATCAGGTTTGAGCGATGTTCAATTTTCTTCTGTACTCCACTCAAAGAAAACAAAAAATCTTTTATTCTTAGCCATTTCTCCTTGGATAAATATTCATTAAATTCCTTCTTCCGAGGAGAATAAAAAGCCAACGATTGTATCGATAGCCACAATCACAAACTTTTCAAATTTCGTCGATTGCTGCTGAGCTCTCACGGGAAGGGAGACTTAAAAATGCAAATAAAATAAATGAATCGTACCAAGCAGCGATTTCGATTAATGATTTATTTATGAATTCATGTATATTGCGGAACAGTCACCAGTGGCGGAGAACCTGGGAATCTCTCCCCCGGAGACTGCTATATTAGGCGGTGACCAAAGCGATAAGTTTTTAATTAAAGAAGTCAGCGATGCGTGTTCCTTTATCTAACGGGCGGAACTTTAGGCAGGAACTTTAAACGTTCTTCTTATCGTATCCTACGAGCGTCGCAAGTGGGGTGGGCGTTGAGCGGCTCCATGAAAAGTTTAGGAAAACTGGCCGGTTGGGTAGACGATCTCTTATTTGCAACTTTTTATGTGAAAAACAACAGAAATTTTCCAGAAATGAAAGGCCCTTTATCTGATAGAGACGAGAAAAAGACGAAGAATGCGCAAATGAACTTTTTTGCAAGATTATATTTTCGTAAAATTTCTTTCCATTTTCATTTGAATACATAATCTACAAGCTTGCTTTGCCATGCTTCATAAATCCAACGGATTTAAAAATAACATACCCGTCTACCACTCACATTTATTCTACGCTTTTACATTAATAAATGAATACACAGAGTTTTAAACATTAAATTACTCATTTGCAGAACTACTTAGTAAGGAAATCTAAACTGATGATGTATTCCACATGCGATAATTTCTCGTTCACCAGTTTCCGGATGATATGTAATATTGTTTGAATTACAAATTACGTATAATTAACGCAAGCATTAATTTATACAGAATCCTCATTATTTAATTGACTCATTATATTGCAAATTATAACAGTACTAATTGGAAACTTTCACATGTCTTCAATTTTTGTTTTGTCTGCTGTCATCAATTTTAAAAACATTTAAAAATATTTACGTATATATCAAAGCAAATGTCTGATTCATGGTAACTTTTGTGGCATTAAAAAAAGTTGCGTAAATAGCTCCGTGGTAAAAAAAAATTGTGTTGTTACAAATATTCACTTTTAATTATTTTATTATTTTAAAATTTTATTTTGTGACTTTTAACCTCCTGATGAAGACCTATGTGAGAAAGATACCGGTCGAGGAGGAAATAATTTATATAATACTGCAATCCAGAAATTATTTAAATTTTAATGAAAGTTTGAAGGTTTCGAGGAAGACACCCAGTCAAATTTTTTTTACTTGGGAGTGGGGGGGGGGAGTACTTTTTAATGATCTATCAGAATCTACAATAAAAATAGAGGTTTCCATTTCAGATTTAATTCCTGGAGGGTAAGGGGTGAACAAAATTTGATAAAACCAAAACATTCAAACTTTTGTGTGGAATATTTTCTCGTATGATACATATTCCTTGAGGTATTCCTTTGGATTTTTTAAAATGAATCAAACGAAATCCAGAGGGTCACAGTTAAAATATATTTTGTATTTTTTTTTTAAAGGTTGTAGAATAATATCTACTATAATTTTTATTTAAACTGTTTTTGTCCATTTTTTTTTTTAATATTTTGAATATATCTCTTTACATCTTCTTATAAATGATTTTGACAACTAAACGAAATTTTAAGATGACATTATGTCAATAAATTTAGTAACTTGATGAGCGTACCATTTGGTAGGAAGTACTATTCTGCACACATCAGATTTAGTTTAACGAACTGAAGGTCTATATAAAAAAATAAATATATCATCACACCTTTCACCCATTCTAGGTTTGGCACTCTGCTTTTTCAGATCTCGGAAGTTCACTTAGAAACCACCCAATCGTTGTCTCCAAATTTAAACGGTAAATCGCGAATGTAAGATTCGAAATGACACTGAGGATAATAAGATCCACAGTCCTATGCGTTAAAGTAGAGCATTACTCAGCCTGAAACTGGCTCCTCCACCAAAATATTTGCTGTAGATTGAACAAATCGAATTGAGAATAATATTTGTTGCATTTAATATTCAACAATAAATTTAGGAAGTTATTGGTAATGAAATTATTGTACAGAATTTAATCCAAGAGTCTCTTTAATTTTCGCATGAGTTCTAGAAGTTTTTGTAAATAGTTTCGTGCATGGTAACGCGTCGGACTGTGGATCGTGAGATCCTCAATTCGAATCCCACAGCTGACAGTTGCCAATTTAAATTTACCTCGGTGATTCCCCCTTCACTAACATCTTTGGGAGATATAATTTGACGGCTGGTAACCGCATTTCATACGCAAAATATATCACTTATCGAGATCTGCGTAAGCAGAGTGCCACACTCATAATAGGTAAAAGGCGTGATGATATATTTATTTTTTTTTATCTAAAAGTTTTTTCAACTTGTGAAATCCTATTTCGTGCAGACAGGCATCCAAGTGAAATTTTATATAGTTAGTGGCTTATCAACTCATGCACCTATTACGCTAATAAATTGTTAATTCAAGCACAAAATAATACTCTTTACAGTAATCTATTAGTGGGCTCCTTAACTGCAACAACATCTTAACTAAGCCGTGACACATTTAACCTCAATCAAGCGCTGGCTATAGGCACGCGACGCGGCATTCACGCACACTCACGCGCACGACGGCACGACGCACGTCAGCCTTTGTCACGTGAGCACTTGGGCCCCAAGTCACTCTAATGCCGCTGCTGCTAGCTGCTAATGCTTGTAACGGACAGTGAATTATTATGCGACCTACAGCCACAAATGGCAACGTGGCAAACACGTATTAAACATCACTATTTGTGTATTGTTCGTGATGATATTCAGGCAAATTGTTGACAATGCACCTGCGAATAAATGTGTTTTCAAATTTATGATATGGCCACGAATTTGCACGTGATTAATTATCAAATGCAATTATGACTGCACCTACACTGATTATTGCAAAAATGTGGCCAACTCTTCAAAATCATTGCCATGAATTTCCGTTAGTACCGGAATAATATCTTTAATCTTCATATTATATTACAACCACTGATGGTCCAGAGGTCTCGGCTTTATAATCTATAATCTGACGTTCGATACATCTCAAATTATTAAAATAATTATAATTCGTACCTTTAATAAACGACACATGAGTCTAAGTAATTTGAAAATCACCATATTCCGTTGAAGTTGTCTGTCAACTTTTCTAATGCAAGTAAAACATTCGTACAATTAAACCTGTGGAATTCCGGCCACAACTTATTGATAGAAGAACAGGAACCATTTATTACTTTTACATGTTATATGAAATTAAAAGTTTTGACTAACAAGACATAACGCAAAATACAATAATAAAATTATATATGCGTTAACACTATCCACCCAAGTACATGTCTATGGCATTAAGGCCATGCGTTATGAAGATAGGTACATTTCATCCTTCGTCTACTATAATTTGTTTGAAATAAAATACCATTATTTTAAAGAATAACCATAGTATAGGTATGTTGTACATATTATTGAAACCGAAGAATCAAAATAAAAATTAAATTTATCCCCTAAGCTTTAACAGGCAGATTCATAAAAGGGACTAGCGTTAACTCCATTTTTTATCATCTGTAATTTCGTTTCTAAATGAATTATATTATCAAAATGTTTCAAATTTTATGCTACCCAATTTTGATTACAGGTTGTAAAATAGTTAAAATAATTATGTTCTGAGAATGGAAAATGAGGTTACGAGTAATAATAATAATGGAGTTAATGCTAATCCCTTTGATGAATCTGCCTGTAAAGGTATAGAAAAAAAATCTATAAACGTATTTCGAAAATTAAGTTGTCATCATGAGTAGAACAAAAAGGAATACAACCAAGATTACACAACTTGAAAATCAAGCCTGGTGCCAAGATTGAAGATTTTTTCTTTATACCTTTAAGGCTTAGGGGATAAATCAAATTTTTAGATTCTTCTTAGACTTAGAATATTTCAATTTATATCAATGAATAAAATTTATAAAAAAAATAAGAAAATAAATATATCATCCCGCTATTTTGCCATGTTTAGGTGCGACACACTAATAGAGCAGATTCTGATGTACTGATATATTTATGAGTATAAAGTTCGGTTACCATTTGTCAAATCACGGGCTAAAATATGGTGGAAGAGCCTCAGGGAGAATTTTCTAATATGAAACTGTTCCGATTTTGTTTTATTCGAAAATTTGTCTGCTGTATTGATCGAACCGAAGACCTTATAACTCACAGTTAGATGCATTACCATGGAGCTATTTCCACCTATTAAAAATCAAACTATAATACTAAAGAATCCGATTTCAAAAAACTATAGGTAACTGGTTTGCAGAAAATTATATTCAAATATATAAATTTTTACGAAAGATTTTCTCAAAATTGGTTTAGTTATTTCTCAATTTGAAAAAAAAAAACCATTCGCAAAAATGTTTGTATATCTTTAAAAATCATTTAACCAAATCAATAATATTTACGTGATAATGGATGTATGATTAATAAACTTAGACTCCTTTGTATATACGAGGATATAGTTAAGAATCCTTCTCTACCGTAAGATGTAGGATGTAGAAAGTATCATAATCGTTCACAAATTTCGCCCATTGTTTCTTATTCATCACCATTCTTCGTGTATCCTGTAGTCTGTATTATAACATTCCTCTTGTTCAGATTCTTGTTGATGATGGTATCCCAGGTGTGCATTTGTTCTTCCCCGATTCCTCTTTTCCTTCACGGTTGTCATTTATTCTTATCATACATTTGTATTTGATTTTGTGTACATTTTTTGCGTAGAAACTAATGGCAAATTTTCACATCTTTTCCTTTCTGCATACAAAATTAATTGCGTATGTTTATACATAAGTTAAAATCCATGTCTATTGTTTTGTTGTTATTACAAAATTACAGTTTGACTCGAATACAAGGTGGTATATTTACTATATCTTCGAATTTCAATTTAACAAAATTCTGTTTAAAAATAATCTTTAACATAAATATCTGTTCAAATAGTCTAACGCGTTCATTATTCTCATTGTAAACATGATATTTTGTTGCTCTGCCCGGTGGATTATGTATCTTTTTAATGATTAAAATATCCTGCATTAGCATTAAAAAAAAGGAGATGACTAGTGTATTTTTCAGACACTATGTACATTTTTATAAACCCTAGTGTATTCTCTCATCAAATATTAATGAATTAATAACATCATCTACCGTAACACCTAACACACCTAGCCAGGTATACCGTGTAAAAAAGTCTTGTTTTTCCTCTACGGCGCACACGTAGCACATAGTGAGTGCAGGGTACTACACAACACGAGCTGTGCAGCCCGATGGGGCCCACCTGGCGACACATGTCGACACCACTGCCCCCGGAGGCCGCCGGAGGTTGCGTTATTTATGTTCCGTGTTCCTCGCCGCACGCCCCTCGGTCAGCCAGTCCTGCGGTCCAATTACGGTCACGTGGTGGAGCGCTGATGTTTTGGTGAAAAATTTGTGGTGTTCTGTTTTTGTTTGATGTTTGGGTTGCGTAGTGTTTTGGTGAGTGAAGTTGTGGAATTTTTGATAAATATAAGTGGTATTTTAATTGTGCTCACGGACGGAAATGTATGTTGGTATTTTAATGTTTGGGGCAGCACTGGTATTTTTCCATTATTTATATTACTGTGAGCTAATGTATGCATATCTATGTACATACAGCAACATTTTTGCCGAATTCATGGAATTGACGTACACTTCAATCATCAACTACGAGCTTTCTATTTCGAAAATATTTTTGAAACTTGTGTTATTATTGTGTGGCAACTTATTGTTTTACTAAGTATTAAAATGGGGTTTATGATTTTTCAGTTTTACGCCGCACATACTTATATCGATTTTGGTAAATTTTTAGTTTTTACATATTTAAAAAATGCTCTTCGAAAGATGGTGGTTGTTTAAATTTTACAGAGACAAGACAACTTTAATAGTTATTATAAATATAGTTTTTTAATAAATGCTGTAAAAATACCTATAAGTGCTGTCATCGACATTTTTCGAATGCTTGTATGGTGAAAATCTGGGAAATGGTCATTTCCCATATTGCTTAAGTAACGCGAAAGAACACATTTTAATGTATGAGTACAAAATAGTATATTATAGAACTATGAAGAGAAATGTATGAGTTTTTCTTTATTTTTGTGTAATTATATTTTACTTGTGTCTCCTTGGCAACACTTTTACTCTGACGACGAAAAAATTGAACTTCTGTTTGTTGAATAAAAAACCATAATAACGTACTTTTATGACGTATGAAGAAAAATATTATTATTTGAGTACTTTCTCTCCCGTCGGACTATAAAATTCGTTGTTTCTGTCATGATTTTGGTATCATAGAAAATGTACATGTAAGTTAATTATATCTTTTGTTCTGGTTTGTCGAACTTCTATTTTTTTTTAATAATGGAGTCACCTTAATATAGGTGATGTAATTCAAACTAAATTATTATTATATTAGAGAGTAAAAATAAATTGAAAATAATTTGAGAGATCTTTCAAAAACTTGTTGCTAGGGAAAAGCCACGAAAGCCCGTAGGGCTTGAGTGGCTATTGCCAAATGGCAACTAGTTTGAGAAAGATACTGGAGAATTACTTTCTAATTTTTCGAACACTCGAATTATAGTTGATTAGTTTATTTTTTGATGTCATCGTCAGGCACGGCACTAAATATATCTTTCTTACTAATTTTTTACTTGTATTAATGATAAATATCTGACATTTGGCATTTGTCAACAAAAACAAAAAAGCTACAGAGATTATTACTAGGAATAATCACTAGAGCTTTATGCTTGGTATAATAATGACAGGATTGGTTTAAACGTAAACACGTGACACACAATGAAGCATTTCATTTGTTTTAAGAAACATCAAAAAATAACTTTGGTCATTATTTTACGTTTTCAACCTTTTAATGCATAAATCTTTGTTACTTTTTATCATATTAACGATGTAGGTATCTAATTTATTGAATAAAAAAAAATTATTTTATATACATATTTTATACATTGGATTTAATTAATATATAAATTGGTCCAATTAAATTAAAATGCGAATACCTAGAACTCAATTTCAGATTAATGTGAACAAAATTTTGAAATGGAATTTTAAAAATTCAATTTAATATCAAAGGTTACAAATTAATTTTGTCAGTGGAATAATAATTTAATTTATCTCCATTTATGAATTATAGTAATTCCTAAAAATTATTTGAAAAATTCTGTACAAAAATTTCAATTAATTTAAAACAGCACTGATTTTAAAAGTACAACTCGTGTGACATAGCGAGTATTCATGAAGGAGGAACCAGAAAAATTCCGAAACATGTTTTTAAGCCCTTTTGATTCCAGCAATTCACTCTTCGGACGCACGGCCCTGTAACATGGGTAAGGTTTTAAGCGTAATTTGTTAGCTGTTCAGTTGATAGGGCTTAAAAACTACAACTGAAAATACTTCAGCAAGACTCGTAAAATAAATAAATATATTACAACCACAATTGGGATTATTCAATTTAAAATTATTTATTATTATGTAGCATTTGTAGCATCAGAAGTGATACATAAATTTATAAAAATCACATTTTGTTGCGAATTATTATTGCACAGTTTTTGCGGAATTTTTTGGTGGAGGAGCCCATTTCATTTATTAGCTGAGTAATTCCGAATCAGATTCGACTTTAGCGCATCGCACTGTGGAACTTAATATCCTCAATTCGTAACCATAACCGACAGTTTGTTGCCATTTTAACTTTACCTTTTCATTTTGGTTTTCATTAACATCTTTCAGGATTGTAATCTACAAAAATGGTAAATAACGTGATGATATATTTATTGTATTATTTTATGTTTACTTTAATTTAATTAGAAAAAATAGGACCTTTCAGTTAATTTAACTGAGTAGTCAGTTAATTTGCTCGCAACTGAAAAATTCAATCAAGGCTTCTGAATAGTTCAGTAATTTTTACTGAATATGGTATTTAATTCATCCTTTGCTTTATTATGACAAAATGATATTTGGGGTATGTTTTTGAAGGAAAACTAATTATAATTTGTAGCTCTGGACTGCTACACTACTTTCACAGTTACACAAACGTCACACTGGGATCTGGGAAACCCAAAGAAAAGAAAAACTACTTACCTCAAACCGGGTGTAATTTTTTTAGGTATTTAACCTATGGAATATTCGTTTAAGTTTATAGCAAGACATTAAACAGTTAATAACCATTCTGAACCTTATATTACATAGCATTTTACCTAAACTTAACTTTTTTTATTTTGGACTATGAGAACAAACACATAGGGATTTTACATATTGAATATTTGTTTAGGATTATTGAAATTTACGAGGAAAATTAGATGAGAATCGTGGGGTTTCTTTAAACCTTAGTGTGACGTTCCAGGGTTAATATTTTAATACATAATTAAAACATTTTGAAACATTTATAAAAATATATGTATGAGGTGGAAATTAACCAAATATGTATTATGATCCTAATATGGAATACCGACGTTTCTCTGATTACTATTTACACTTTTATACAATTATTATACTGTTAAATAATTTTATAAAACATAAGACTGTTACTAAGTTATGCGAATATGTATGACTGATTATGATTACTAATAAACGTTTTTAATTTGTGCAATGTTAAATGGCGGTATTCCATATTAAAATCCTATTCCATATTTGGTTACTTTCCTCTGATTAAAAATCTGCACAAGCCGAATATTTACGAGTAGTTACGGAACCTTGTCACAAATCGTGAGCAACATGTCAATTCCTTCGTAACTAACTATTAGTTGACTGAACAGAGACCGTCAGTCAATTTTACTGAAATTTCAGTTATTTTAACTTAGGTATACCTTGCGCGTTGCTCAACTGATGTATTCAGTTGTTTTTCGAATAACTGAGATATTCAATAAATGAAATTTAAATTGATTGAATAATACAGTAAGAGTAACTGAATTTCTTTTTGTTTTATTTATTTTTTCTTATCATTTTTGCTAACTCCATTTCTCTGTTTGAGTATATGAGTTATTTTTCGCCCAGAACTGGTACAGATTTGTAGTTGATGGGAATCGAAATCACGTCCAATGCATTACCATTCTCCTATAATTAATTAATTCTAATTCTTGTTAAATTCCGTGCCTAATGTACATTAGGACCGAAATGAATAAAAACAACAAAATTCCCGTAAACTTGTAATACACTCACGTTCAGCCCGCTAAGTTTACTCGGCAATTTCCAGAACTAAAGACAAGTAAATACACTTACCCTACGATATAATTTAAATTTTGACAGACACACCTTGATGAAGAAAAGTGTAGGATATGCCGTGTCACTGGGCTCCATTAGTCCCGTGAAGAGCAGCGTCGGCGTGCAGGACGCGCGAGGACTCCGGGTTAATTTACTTATCTGTCGCACGGGCACGGCGACACGGGACGCGGCGAGGCACAAGCCGTGCTGTATTCGTTAGTGTCGCGCGCTAGTGCTCACTGCAAGGCGCGGCTCGTAAACGAGTTAAGCCTACAATGTCTCCACTAGTGTTGCAGCCTGGATGTGTGTTAGCTTGCGTTCCTTTATACTGTGGCTGAGTTACACCCTGTATTATTAAAATATGGAATGGGTTTAAGTTTTATCCGGGGTATAATATCACCAGACCTCATGATTTTATCAATAAATTTTTAATTTTCACGAATTTTTTTGCTAGCAACAAACACGAATGCAAACTGCATGGTAAATCCCGACTCCGAAGGAAGAGGGGTCTTAATTAATTTAAAAATAAAATTTTATCTGAAAAAATGTGGTATTTGATGAGATAAATTAAAAAATGAAACTTGAAATATTAATTGTCACACTGACAGTTATGAACATTAACAACTGTTTACATATTTGGTAGCGAGATTTTATCGTGGTAACGGGGTTTTATCGAGGGTAATATTACAAGACCTTCTGATTTTATCGATAAATGTTTATGTTTGCTTAGCAACAATCACGAAAGCAAGCTGCATGATAAATCCCGATACCGAAGGAGGAGGGGTTTTACCTAATGTCCGTTTGCTTGAGTGGTTTTGCTTAAAAGCAAAGGAAATGAGTGCTTAAAAATAAAAAATTATCTGAGAAAATCAGAAAGATCGCGTGGTATTTGATAAGATAAATTCCAAAGACAAAGCAAAATGTAACTTGAAATATTAATTGATAATGATTGACAGTAACAATTATTTGTTTACCGCGGTAAAACTCCCGTTACCCGGGCAACGGGGTTTTATCAGTATAAAACTGTTCCTAATGGTAGAATTTTCAAGTGTTTTGCATTATGATTGGTTAAAAACTAGTAGTGGGAATTTATCAACCATAATGCAAAACACTTGAAAATTCAACCAATAGGAACAGTATTATACTGATAAAATCCCGTTATCCGGGTAACGGAAATTTTTCCCCGATAAATTCCCACGACTAATTTTAAACCAATCATAATGCAAAACACTTGAAAATTAAAAAAAATATTAAATAATATGAAATGTTCTGAATTTAAAAATGACAAAAAAGTATATAAATAAATTGAACTATAAATAAATTTTGTTATTAAAATGTACATGCAAAGAGTAATAAATTGCATTTACAATACTTTCATTACCAATAATAATTATATATCAGACGCAAGTCCATGCAAAAAATAAAATATGTTAAATTATGTATTCCATTAATGAATATTTTCATTATTTTTATTTAATTACTGTGTATCAGAAAGGAAATAATTAGAAGTCAGTGAATTTTGGAATTTCTAAACTTTTAAACAATATGAAACATTGATTAGACTTTTATAAAGTTCCTTAAGCGGAAGCAAAAGTTTTGCGGAATCGATATTGCTTTTTGGCATTATATATTTCGTGAGCAGTTACCTATTGATGAGTACAGTTCAAACTTTACCACCAACAATGTGAGCCCGCAAAAATAATTAAGTTGAAGCTACTCAAATATTTAATGCTGTTTTAATTTTAATACATCTATTTTTTTTAACTAAATATCAACTATCACAGTATAAGAATTCGCACTTTCAATATTTCAGTGGTGCGCAACTGGGAAGATGGCCGCTCAGTGTCTGTTGATAGGTTGATAACTTAATAACGATAGAAAAGAGAGTATAGTATGTCAGTGTCAGTGTCAGTTATATCTGTCAAATATAAAGCCAGAGTATTTCTCTCTTGTAAGTTCATAAAATGTGTACAAAACAGAGAAGAAAATTTTTTACACTATTAAAAATTGTTGGAACTTTTATAGCGCAGGTGGAATATGTTTACATTTTATTCCACTAATAACTTACAGCTATTCATTTACCGCCGTATACCGCAACTGCCAATATGGCCACTCGGCTCAAGGTCATCGAGATATATAGAGATCAAAGGTGCCGATAGAAAGTATTACTTATAAATGTGAAAATAAAAATTTATGTTTTTTTAAATTAAAAAAATGGTACCACATTGTAGTGCAAAGCTTTGCAAATCTTTATGGCAACCAAATACGCAACTATCCTTTTTAGGTATATATTGAATACTTAAACCTAAAACTTTTGATATTTGTCCAATATTTACATATAAAGTGAAATTGTAGTGTATTTCACATTATAGTCATTAAAGTTTAAAGTGTATATACATAAATACATCAGTTTGACAATGAAAAACAATGCCATTATTTCTTTCTCTCATTTGAATTTCAGTTTTCCCATAAATAATGAATGCTACTACACAAACTTTTTGAACGTACTGTACCACACACTGCTAGTACGCGTTCCAGTATTATTACATTTCAATGGTTACCGTGTGAATTCTTATATCCACTGGGCCTATGTGTGATGATTATAAATTTATGTAAATAACAAAAACGACCATGCTCTTCAGTGGGATTCGAACCCACGGCCTCTGGCGTGCTAGGCAAGTGACATAGCTACTACGAAACCGAGATTGGCTAAATCTATATATTTATGAGAGAGTATCTTGGCGGCTCATGCATCCTGTATTTTTCTGCAATTATGCAGCTTGAGGTAGAATTAGGAAACACACTGCCGGGTGTGTGTTGGGTGTGACAGACACGTCCGGCGGGGCGCAGCACTTCCGGTGTCACGGAGAAGTCCTCGGAGGGGCGTGTCAGCAGCAGTCCTCCACCAGCGTCGCCGCACTCCCGCACCGGAAGCGGAAGGACAGTGACGGAGGCACAGGAAATACTCGTCCTTGACGCGCGACTCCAGCAAGTGTGCAGTGGCTCGGTCGCGGCCCGGCGCCGCCGAGCATAATCTACGCGAGTCGCCGCCGCACTTCCACCCACCAAGATGGATGGTAGACGCTTGAAACTTTGCTAAAGGAAATGGAAAATATGGAATACGGCCGCGACTTTTCAACGTATGCTTAAAAGAACTTTCATTTAAAATAACACAAAAAGGAGGTGTGATAAAGGAATTATGGCGCCGGCGAAATATTGCAGGAATGGTGATTACATATATCAGGAGTAACGATTTTATTCCACACCTAGAACTTAGAATCAGGCGCACATGATGGTAAAGTTCCTTCATGGCGTTCTTAATTGAAATAAATATACTATCATCACATTTACATATTTATTGTATGGCACTCTGCTATCGCAGAGCTCGGTATAGCTTTACCAGCGTATGAAAGTTGCCTGTTTCCAGCGATGGATTTGAAGATTCCAGAGAAACATTAGCATATTTGGTTCAAAATAACAAAAGGTATACAGGTACTACAATGACCCATCTATTTTGAGTCAAACAGTCCAGTACTTGGCTGGGTATGTAACGGGTGTTTTTACTTTCTTATACAAAATATAAGGAAGAAAGTATTGGAATCAAGAAAAAAATCGTTGACGAGATTTTTGCGGAAATACATATTTTGTCGTTCGCTGAATCCCTTAAGATCAATTTCTCAATGTTATCTGTGCGTGAGGATGGATGGATGGATGGATAGATGTATGTGTGCGCAATATCTCATGAACAAGGCAAGATATGTAAACGAAACCTAGAATTTATAAGTCCCATGAAAAAATGAAGCGTTGAGTTGATTTTGAATGAAATTGAAAAACCGGAAGAGGAAGTTTACAGGACACACAAAACAATAAATTCCATTTATTTCAAAAATAGAATTAGCTGTGAGAAAATGTTTCAAATGAAAGATGTTAGCAAAAATATATGGAATATAAAATGTTATTTGCACTTTTCTTGTACAAGCTTTAAATTTTGAGAAAAACTAAATGATATGTCCGAGAATATATTTCTGTAATATTAGTTACAACTAAAGCATTTATAATATCTATGTGTCAAACGTGTCAAATAATTGTGAAGTGTCAAAAATATGTGTCGTGTGAAATATTATAAAAGTAATATTTGTATTATTAGTTAGAAACTTTTGAAGCCTCGACATCAATTAATTTCTATTTTAATAAATAATTATTGTCAAAATAAAGTCATACGCAAGGAACAAGTCATACGTGTTCAGTTGGTTTTAATTGTATAAGAAAGTAGTGTGATGCCACACCAGATTTTTTTTTTTGAGACATAGAACTTTAAAATGAAATAAAACACATAAAAATCGTGACAATGGCTATGGTATTGGCTTTTTTGGAAAGATAATTTTATGCCATTTATGTTTGAATATGATTTCGGAAAGATGGATACCGTGGACTGGTCCGAATTAAACCCAATTAATGTTACTATGTACTTGAGCCAGAATTTTATATCAAAAACCTTATAAAACGATTGTTATTATACATGATTTTTGACCTGAACTTTTCAGTTTTACTGAATTGGGTTTATACTCTTTTCTAAAATAATTTGGAATGCCCAGTACACATACCCTATTAAGGACATAATGACAGGCTGCTATTCAATTCAATGGGAACCTACTCTGTTCCTGAATAATAGCTTTGAATCAAGCATTGAATTTCTAAATGCTAATTGCTAATTATTATTGATGGAATATTTGTCGAAACATTGTGGGATTACAGAATGTACGAGTATACCTTACAAAAGTAAGTAAAGAATAAGAAGATGGCATGTTACTTCGTAAAGCTGTTAAACCGATAAAGCCTTTAAACGGCCAAAAAACATCAATTTTACTAAGGTATCTTTTTATGGATTTCAGTCACGCGATGATGAAAAATAGGAAACTGTATAACAACTGTTTTTGTGTCGAACAAATATATTTACTTTATTTTGACATAAGTAATTGTGTCATTACAAATGTAAAATATTAACATGATAACTGCACAATATAATTGATATACAGGGTGGATTTTTTAAAGCAAGCAATCAGTTTTGTTGGCTAACTAATAACTTTAGAGAAAAAATAAATAAACAGGCTTATGCAGCAAGGAGCGGAACGTAATTGTATAGTTGGTAAAATAAAATTATTGGGGGAATGTCGGGGGGAATGAAAGTTATATTTTCTTAAATGGAAAGGGGTATTTTTTTATTGGACTGGACATTCCTTTTCAACGATGTAATATATTCCTACACCTAAAATTAAAATTAAGGTCGGAAAGTTAAAAAATCTTCAATATCTTTAATATCGAAAAGGAAACTTGAGGTATATGCTGTTGAATAAAACAAGACATTGTTTTCATAATTGCTAATTTGTCAACAATTGTTGTCGATGCAAAGCCATTGTTGACAGGAGTATCAATAAAAAAAAACAATATCTTGTTTTGTTCAACAGCCTCAAGTTTCATTTTCCACATTAAAATGTAAATATTTTATTAACTTTGTGACATTAGTTTTAATTTAGGTAGGTTTAGGAACATGTTACATCGTTGAAAAGGGATTACTTCGGGCTATCCATACCAATATAAAAGTATCTCTTTCTATTTAAGAACTTTCATTCTCCTCGCCACATCCTCCTAATAATTTTATTTTACCAATCATACAATTAAGTCACCGTCCTTGGTGTATAAACTTGTGTATATTTTTTTTCTCTAAAGTTATTAGTTAGCCGAAACTCATTGGTTGCTTGAAAAACTCTTCCTGTATATCTTGTGATATATTTTACTTGTTACTCACTTGTAATTACCATTACCCTCTATTGCCTTTGAAAATGAATCTTTACAAGTTCCTAGTTGACAGCAGCATTGTAAAAAATTTACAAGATAATAAACTAGGTAAACAATGCAAGTTGCTACAGTAATGCTTACAAGGCTTAAGCGAAATTATTTCTAAAAATTTTTGCCAGAGAATTGTGTGTAACTGTTAGGATTTGAAATTTTTTTTTTAATTTTTATTTTGATTTACAAATGAGTAACAAGTAAAATGTTGTACAATATACGCAAGATAAACTGTTTTTACTGCTTCAAGGAGCTGATAGGCTCGCCGGTCATTTCCTCCATTCAGTAGTAAAAATTGTTTTACCTTGCTTGTAATGTAAATTACTATTAAATGTTTTGATTTTTTTTAAACAAATATTTTATAATTATCTATTTACAAAAGTACCCGTTTGACTTCTCTCCACATCTTTAGGTGGGGTAATTTTTTATATCGAGATCTGCGAAAGGAGAGTGTTGCATCGAAAATGGGCAAATATTGTGAATGTTAATGTTGCAAAATGAAAATTAGTAAATTAAAATCGTTCCCAGTGTAGATTCATCACCAAAAGTGAAACCGCGAGTTGAAACTGCCCGGAAAGAGTTTCATTGTAATATTTCAATGTTTACGTCATATTTCACTGGATACACATGCGACCAAAAGTTATACATTTAGCAAACATTAACATGTGAGCAATTTATTAAAACGAACCTCTGTCCACTATAACTCCATCTGAAAGTTGGTGCTCTATTTGTCAAGTGCGGAGGAGTTGGCTGTGATGAGCGACACGTGCGGGGTGGGGCGGCGGCGGCCTGACCGCAAACGCCACTGCGACGAGGGCCGCGAGCAAAAACAGTTTCCATGTTAGCCAAGTATCCTTGATCTCTATCATGGAGTTGATAATTTTATTTTTTGCGACGGTTTTATTCCAGACAGCCAGTAATGTTGAGAGTGTGCTTAAATGGTGATATCTTTAATTTATTAGACACGTACACGAACTACTGCTAATTTATTTCTAGTTTGCCAATTACATTATTTTCGGTTTAGTTTACGATAGTTAATTAAAGAAGTCTGTGTGATATATAATATTTTAACCCTTAATACAACTACGTTTGAGTGTTTTGAGTAGCCCTTTTCTTTTAAAATTAACCATTCTACTAACATTTTGTTTTGTAGTCGTAGAATAGGAATCATTAAAAATGTTGATGGGGAAATTTTCAGATTTAATGTCCCAATGACAATGATAATTATGAAATAATTTTTAAGTTACCGAAAGAACGTTGCTTTGTATTTGAATACGGAGGGATATTTCCGTTCTTGAAGTATTTGTGATAAAATTTTGAGTTATTTATCAATGGTCCAGTTGTTGGCATTATTACTATAATTTTCATTCTCATAGCGTAAAAGTTACATTTTCAAATAAAACAATTAATATTTATTTCACTGTCAACAAATCTTGCTTAGCAACAACCTCATAATACAAGTTGTAATTTCCCTGAAACAAAGACATTGATAATTACGAAATAATTTTGTCACAGTTAAAAAAAGAACATCGTATGTTATCGCCCGATGCCGAAGGCGGAGAGCTGTTGCATTTAAGCTACGTTCAGAAATACAGTGATTCAATTTCATATTTTTTAAAATAAAAATTGTGACCATTGTCCTAATAAAATCGTCATGAACAAAAATATTTAGAGCAACGAATCCTACCGTAAAAAATTCGGTTAATTTTGGTTATATTTACTAAACTAGAATTGAAAGATTATAAAACAAACGAAATAAAAAATTCCAAGAAAATCTGATGTTCCCAGTCCATTAACTCCCGCCTAAATAATAGAAAACTAAGAAACATATTCAAATAAAAATTGTAACAAATATTGTTCTACATTTTCTTTAATATGACAAAAGTTTATATTATGTTATATACTGGGATGTTTGAAAAAATCTCTAAGAACGAAGCGAGTCGGAAAATTCCATGCGAAGCAGCCAGTCACATTTACTCAGAATAACAAATGCAATTTTTTTTCAAACGTAGATTATAAATCATTAATAAATGCCCAAAAACTTTAAGAAATATTCTGTCTTTTCTAACTATCAAATTATTGAAATACAACATAAGTATTTTTCATAATATTTTACTTTGTCCGCCGCCGGAGTAGAAACCAAGGAAACACTTTTGCGTTGGTCGCGACAATATTGAACTTCTGCTTATTGAATAGAAATACATAACAGAAGTTTCTTCAACTTCTTGAAATATCTATTCTATATGTGGAAATATTAATAATTCTAAATCAGATTTGTTCTAATTAATTTAATTTAGTACTTTATTCCCTTTAATTTTATGAAAAAGTTTTAGACATATAAAGCGATCCGAATAGAAACATGCCGTAAATAACATAAATTTCAAGAAATATGTAAACAAACATAAAAACATGTACAAGTAGACGAGTTGCATAAATATATGATCGTAGTAGTTATCATACTCACATACATTGTAAAACTCGAATTTCACAGAGTTATCACTGTTTTCAGTCATTGGATTTCAAATTGTGACAGTTTGACATTGCTATTGAAACCTAGTAATAAATACAGCTCTCATATTCATGTGCAGAACATTTGAATGAAAAATGTCTTCATGAAATTTGTATTTATTTGCAACAAATATTGACTTTGTTGCATTTGATTTGTCTGCTGGTTATTTACAATTTTATTTAGAAATCAACCAACTCCCAGTATAACAATTTATTTGTATATTACTCCGCGAAACAATTTAATTCCATTTACAATTCAATATGGCTTCGGCTTTCAATAAAAACAATACAGTTTACCGATATCGTAAATCACCGTGGGCAAACTATCAAATAACAAATAGTTAGCAAGTCGGCCACCATAGCGCGGAGCTGGTTCCCAGCCAAACATTTCCCGGCCGTCGCCAACACTATTAACATTTACAAATTTAATTTTCCTTGTATTTCCAAAGGAATGTTCTGTAAGTTTAACAAGTCATAAGATACCATAGCAAACTCCATCACGGCTGAGAAAATGAAAGGGGGTGGGGAGGCGGAAGTGAGCGTTCGTGTAACGAATGCTTGAAGACGAAGCCAACCAAAGGAGCTGGGGCGGACGAAAGAAGGGCGAAGCGGCGGTAACGGAGAGTAAAGGAAGAGCGTACTATTATTGTAGTAATGTGATTAATGTCCTTTGTCAAATATAATCGATTTTATTTAATTTTCCCGCCCGAACACTTCGGAATTAAACGAGATTATTTCTCTAGATTAAAATCCCAGCTCCATGGCAGTCAGCGAGGCTAAAAATGAATATTCCTCATATTGAGCAAAAGCAGTTCACTCCCATCGAGATCTTAATACGCTTTTAATCATTTTTATATCATTTTTCTTCCTGATCAATTTTGACAAATTTTTACGCATTTTTAAATACTATCGTTATGTTATTGTAAAGAAGAGATTAGATAATTTATCAAAATTATTTAGTGCAATTTAAATTGTATCAATGGGGCATGTGATTACATTTTCAATTTTTTTTATATGAATATCAATTGTTATTAGTTTTAAAGATATTTAATATTTGTAACGGGGATAAGTGACCACCATGAATTACGTATAAAGATAAAACTACATCCTGATAGAAAGGAAAAGAGAAACAACTATTACGATTTTATTTAAAAATTTCAACGTACTTTCGCGTACACGTACACGCAGTAAAAATTTGATTTGCGGTTGTTAAGTATTTTTAGTTTATATTGACAAATATATTGAGTTAAATTAACGATTTGATCAAGTATGACAATTTGTAAAAATAAAATTTTATCAATTCTGAAATTTTAACAAAAAAAATTTATAAAATTTAACAAATAAACTTGTCAGTAATAACATATAGATTTAGCTAATGTATCAATTTGAAATTGTTAAAGTTTGTATCCTTTGTAACAACATAATTTGTTATAATAACTATGATTTATTGTCCTGTTTCAATATAATTACTAAAATATATAGACAAAAGACATAAAAAAAGTTAATAATTACTGTATTCACAAAATAATTTGATTTGAAACATGTTAAATTAACAAAAATTAACGGTGGATCGTCGGGGACTGTCAATTTTGACTATAAATAGCTGTTATTTATTAACGCCTATCTTTAGAAACCATTTATTGCGTTATAAAATCGCGGAACTTCAAATATGTAAAGTACATTAAACATAATTTGTATTTTATGTATAGGACATAATGATACCTATCATATTTCCTTGTTCTTGTATATCATTATGTTTTCTTCAAACGTCATAAAAGTACGTTGTATTCAGCAAACAGAAGTTCAATAAAAGTTTTTCCTTGGCAACCCTTTTACTCCAGCGGCAGACAAAGTAAAATATTAAGAAAAGCATTAAGGTTGTAATTCAATTATTTGGCAGTTAAAAATGAAACAAATAAACAAAGCAACGTGCTCCATGGCAACTAGAAATGCTGAATAATACAGAATTTGTTTTACTTTTAACTTTAATTAATTGTTGTTTATGGTAAAATTTGCAAACTAATTAATATGCTTATAATTCCTATATTATACTGTGCAAGTGTAGAGCCTTAAAACAATTACTGTAATTGAAAAAAATCCTCAAACAAGTCAATTTTTATCTTAAATAAGACACATGGTAGTGTAATTATTACAATCAGATTATCTTTTGTTTTTGAGTAATAGCTACTTGTTTTAATTTATTAAAACTTGAACTCTTGATTTAATAAAAATACAATATTAATTTTTAATCATTATTTGGTCTTAGAATCTTATGCTATATCCAAATTCATCATACAAATTAATGTTTTCATTTTAAAAAACTTTGCTGACGCCATTACTCAGAAACAAAAACAATCTACTGAGAAAATTTACACTTAAATTTGTCTTAAGGTAAAAATTGACGTGTTCGAAGATTTGTTTTCAATAACGTTTCATAAAAGATTTATTGCTATACTTTCAGACTTTACCTTTGCACTGTATATGTAATTTAATTAAGTTAATTGGGTAAATAGTTCCGTGTTACTTTTTTAAGGTTACCCTGTAGTTCGTCCTTAACTAATCTATAGGGACTGGTAACTTTATATCGATTAAAATCCGGGTTATAAAATAGAGTGTGAAATTTTGTGCAAGACTCAATCTTAGAGTCCTTTGAAATTTTTAATCAAAACTTACTCGTTTATTAGCTAGCGAGTGAACAATACGTCAACAGGAAAATACCTCGAGATCACGACTTCAATGAGAGTGAAGCTATGTAACACTCCAAGAGATTCACAAGAGATCTCCTCTAGTATCTCGTTTATTTATGAATTCATATCTAAATTACAGTTGAAAAGTTATTAAGCCTGTGTTAGAAATACCAGCGGCGCGCCGCTGTCAATTAAAGCTCTTTGAACATCACGCAGTGCCCCGCCATTTACTCGCGCCACTGCTAACGAATTAGACTTCATTTGTGGTCGTAATGTGGAAGTGTCTTTCCAAGTGTTTGAAGAACGCAGTTGCGTTTGTTTTTGTTGTTTCTGTTTTGTTTTGTACGAATTGATTCGTTTGTTTTGAACGTGCCTGGAAAATTGTTGCTTACTTGATATTTAAGGGTTGTAGAACTATTCGTCGTTTATTTAGTACAGAGAAAATTATGTTTTTGAGTTCTTTTGAGGATAATAATACTGCAAGGGGTAGTACCTAGAGTTAATACTTTCTTTCGAAAATTTTCTCAGTAATAATATAACAAGAGAGTGTGAGAAGTGAGAGAAATTGAAAATAATTCCAATACTTCCTTATACTTTGTATAAGAAAGTAAAAAAGAAGCGAGACAGACAAAAAAAAGCATCTGGGAAAATTAAAAATTGGAAAACCAAAGCAAGAAACAGAAAGGAGTGGAAATAGTTTATAGAGGCCCAGGGCCTGCATCGTAATATGTCTTATATTTATCGAAATATGGCGATTTGCAATATTTTTCAAAATACGAAAATTTCCCCAAATATGACTTAAAATTGTAAATTTTTTAATTACATTTCTTTATAATATTCGCTCCAGGAAACTCATTGCAGCAGAGCGCATCGTCATATCTCTAATATTTTTCGAGATATGACGATTTTTTATATTTTCCGAAGAGCAAATTTGAGGGACTGTAACTCGAAAACTATAAAAGATATCGAAAAATATCTCTAGGAATGTGTTTTTCGTGTCATTTATAATAAATTAGTAAATTTTGAAAATTTTGAAATTTTTTTGAATTTTTTTCAAAATTTCGATTGCAGATATCTCTATAAATATGAAAGATATAGACTTTCAGTGTTCACCAATCGATTCAGCTCGACGAAATACATAAACCCTGAAAATTACAAAAAATTCGGACAACCGGTTGAAATGTTAGAGCAAAAAGTCTGAAAATGGCCAAATTCAGGCCAAACGTCAAGGGGTACCTATTGACTTTTGGGACAAAAAACGCCATTTTAAGGCTTTTTGCTCTAACTTTCCATCCCGTAAAGCGATTTTCATGAAACTTTGTATACTTATGTATTTCGATGAGCTGAATCGATTGGTGAACACTGCAAATCTGTATCTTTAATATTTGTCGAGTTATCGCCGATCGAAATTTTAACAAAAATACAAAAAAAATTCAAAATTTTAAAAATTTGCTAATTTGTTATATAAGGCACCAGAAACGCTAAACTGAAGAGAATTTTTAGATAACTCCTGTAGTTTTTGAATTACAGGCCCTTAAAGTTGCACTTCGAAAAGAGCCAAAAATCGACGTATCTCGAAAAATATTAGAGATCTGACGATGCGCTCTGCTACAATGGGTTTCTTAGGGCTTAGTTTATAAAGAAATGTAATAAAAAAATATTGCAATATTAAGTGAGGATATTCCGTGAGTTTCAAATTTTTCTATTGGTATGTGAATCTGTATTGAATGGTTAATAATTACAGTTTCTGTTATTTGTTTGTTCCCATAGCAACTAAAATTAGTTTATTAAACATATAATTCAGTTTTGTCAAAAGAAGCAAACAAAATCTGGTGTGGGCACCACACTACTTATACAAATAAAACCAACTGAACACGTATGACTTGTTCCTTGCGTATGACTTTATTTTAAAATAGAAATCTATTAATATCTAGTCAGGAAAACTAATAATACAAATATTACTTACATTTATAATATTTCACAAGACACATATTTTTGACACTTCACAATTATTTGACACGTTTGACACATAAATATTAAAAATGTTTTCGTTTTTTTCCCATTGTAACTAAGATTATTGAAATATATTGTTGAATATATATTTTAGTTTTTCTCCTGCAGAACATAATTTTTTTTGGAGCTTGATTCTAAGCTAGTGCCTAAGTAATAAACGAGATATTTCTTTATAATTTATTTCATATACTGCACGACAAGAAGTACCAAATTGTCAATTGCAGCACTTGTATTTTTAGTTATAACTTGGGGTGAATATAGTCGCTTGTGAGCGAGCGTTCTGTCAACAACCAGTAATGGAATGATTGTAAGATATATTAGATTTTCGCAGTATGTGAATAGCGAATATACATGATAATACCCTGTTAATGTTTCCATCAGTCTTCTATCACACAAATTTCTATTTCCTGGATCTTGTATGATTAACACATTTCAAGTAAACATAAATTTGACTGATTGCATTTAGGCAGCACACTCCATCCTGCGCATCGTGTCGAGTACGTCACAAACAATTACAACGTCCCGGATTTGGTTCTAGCGCCATCGTCGTGCGTCGGGGTGCGCTATAGGCTACAGAGGACACATGATGACAGACTCGAAACTTCACACGCAATTTAACCGATTACAGTTGCGATTTCCTCCGTTGGCGCTGCCAAACACCGGCACCGTGCTAAGTGGGCGCGGGGGGTGACATGAGATCGGGGGGTGGGGGGTGGATGTGGGTTCGGAAGGTGAAGGTGCTGCTATATCTGACGCGCTGTCGAGGGTCGTGCCTTGTCCTTTGTGCTCGGCTTCAACGCCCTCATACTTTTGACACTTCTGTTCAAATCGCCCGGGACACAGGCATGGTGGAGAAATGTGGAAATTTCATGTTGAAATTTATTTGGTTTTGATATCTGTAAAATATTAAATAGTTCATTCCTATTTGAGGTAGTACAACCTGCAGCAAGCAGGATTCGAAACAAGAATCTATGGGGAGCGGGAATTATTATAATTTTGCGTTTCGCTAATGTACGCTGAAAGCAAGGTTTAAATAAATGTAAAAATGATAGAATATGATATGATTTCAGGTCATATTTCTATGCCATTGTGAAATCAAATAGCGGCGACAAAAAATTCTATTTCAGTACTTTTCTTTGAATTCGTTCAATGAATATTTGAAATAGGATAGATTCATAGCTTTTATTTTTGCTGCTCTGGCTTATGTATGTTTATTTGAATAAAATTAAAAATTGCGCATTCAATAATGCAATTATAAATATAACTAAATAAGAATAAAAAAATTTGTTATAAAATGCATAGCGTAACAGTTTTCAAAACATGTGTTGGTGAGTTATCTGTATATACGCAATGCATTTCTGTCAAATTTAAATACAATTCAATCTTCAAACAGTAGGACTTTTGGATATAGTTCTGTATATAAATTTTTTATCAAATTCAACGTTTCGAATTATGAAACATAACAAAAGAATGACATAAACAAGTAAATAAAGACAGTGACTTCGTCTGTATATGTCATAATTTGATGTTTAAATAGTTACTGTTTATATTTACTTGTTTATGTCATTCTTTCGTTTCCTGGCCAAGATTTATGTTTAATAATTCGAAACATTGAATTTAAATCAATTTTTATCCACAGAACTGTATCCGAAAGTCTTATTATTTGTATATTATCAGTTCTGAAAGTTTTTTCACTTACAGCTATCTTCGTTATTTCATTACCTATAATTTTAATTTTAAATCATAATTTTTCGACTTGTAATGAATATTATATATTAATTTTGGATACATTTTGGGTGGTAACCATCCATGAATTATCTACCTTAAATACGAAATATTATTAATCAAATTATTTTTAACAAAATAGGTTTATAATAATAGGAAATATTTTTAAAAATTTAATGAGGGTGATGAATCCTGATATAAAAAATAACATTTTAAAATTCTTAATTTCGCCCCGAAGAAAATAGCTGCAATACAAAAAGTAACTAAAATAATTGTGAACTAGTTTTGGACAATCGAGTAATTTTGATTATGCTGAGCTTGAGATCTCTCTCTGCCTTAACTGCTTGCATAGAAGCTATCAGTGAGTTTACGACCAGTTCAGTTTACGATGCTCCTTGATTACCTTATCCTATTTATATTCACTTATATTATACGGGATGAGCCACAAAAACTGAAGAATTTGTGCAAATAATAAAAATTTTACTATTTATGTTTTCATCTGACAAAGCACATTCTTTCTTTCTACTTAAACTAGAAGTTAGTGCAGAAATTATTTGTCATCGTATAACATTTTTAATTTGATATTTTATTAAAATATTTCTGCAGTATTTTCTCTTTATGGAGATAGTTGAGGATAGTTTAACGACTGGTGTTAATTGATAATTAATAAACAAAACTATATAAAATTCATTCATCAGACAAATGTATATTGTTTCATCATTTTCTCCGTATAAATTAATATATAATTTGGATGTATCAACTTTGTTAAATTTATTTGTTAAATTTTGATATTTATGTTTTAACAATGTTAATTAACTTAATTCACATGTGCATTTTATTTTGTCCAAATTCTGATGAACCACCATCATTTCTAGATATATTGAACTGCTAGTCGTAGTATCGTATAGCTAAAGAGCAATATGAGTACAAATTGGTATAATGAGAAAGTAGAAGTATTTTAAACTGCAGGATGCCTTTTAAAACTCCGGCAGTGCCATACGCAAACATTCCACAACTGTGGCATGTAAGTGCGAGACGGGAGGTGAGCACTGAACGCGCGTCACATGTTCCCGAACATCAACGGAGGCCGGGTGCGTCGCGACGCCCTCCTGCTCTTCGCTTCGCATCCCTTCATCACTGCGTCACGCTGGGGTGCGAGCACTTTACGCGCTATTTACATACGACATTTGCATCTCCGTACCTGGCTTTGCCACCCCGCACTCCACCCCTCGCGCAGGAGTCGGGAGTTTTGATTTGAAAACGGCCGGAGCGACTCTGGGAATTCGTCGCGAATGACTCGAAGACGACTCGGTGAGGAGAGTAAACAGATAATGGTGAAATGAGGATTTTTGTTTGAAGGGTAAATAATGAAATGTTTTAGATTTAGATTTTTAAATGATGTTTAAAGATGGATGTAATTATGTTGTTTGAGATTTTAAATTCTGAGATGATTGAAATTTAAACGGTTCACTGGAGAAAATGAAAGAGATTTTATTAATTTTCAGATTTTTTCATTTACCAGTAAACTTTTGTAAATTGTATAATTTTTTTAAAGTTGATTTGAATACTAATTTCCACACGAAATATAATTGATAACCTTATGAAGCAATAATTTTAAATGGCCTCTTCTTTAGTACACAGAAAAAGATTAATACGGGACCAGAAATTTTTTTTTTCAATCCTGCTATTTAAACTTGTTTCTTACTTAGAGATACAGAGCTCGACACCTTCTGTTTTGTCCACTCATTCCTATGACAACGGGTGAGTTGCCGAAAGTTCACTTTTGCTCACTACTTTGGCCCACTCATCTGTTATTACCTAATTAACTGATTCGTAACATTGAGTATGAGGACAACAAGGATGGGCGCGTACTTACGATAGCAGGATTAAACAAATTAAACGTATGTGTCTGCCCACTCGGCTAGCGTCTCGTGTTTAAAATGGACACATGCGTGAGCGAAATTCTTACTTTCGTCACTCGTATTGTAATATGCTATTTAATAATATATGGATCAGTCTTCAATTCTTTCCATTTCAATTAAACTTTTCTGACTATATCCTTCCATTGTTCCCAGTCTCCGGTTTTATTGTACCATTTTTGAATCCCTGCTACTCTAAGGTCTTCTTCCACCTTACGTATCCATCCGTCTTTGGGTCTTCCTCTTTTTCTTTTTTCTTTTTGCCTCCACTCGACAATTGCTTTAATTGTATCCTTTTCTTCCGCTCTCCATACATGCCTAAGCCATCTAACTCTCTGCTGTTTTATTTTTTTTACTATGTCCTCGCCTCCTAATTTATGTTCTTTTTTGTAATTCATTAACTGTCTATGTTCATTTTCCGGTGTTTTTTTTTTTCTTAATATTGATCCCATTATTTTTTTCTCCATGATTCGCAATTTTTCTTCATCTTTTTTATATTTAATAGTATATTACAATACGAGTGAAAAAACTAGGAATTTTGCTCACGCATGTGTCCATTTTAATAGTATTAGTAAAGATATCCTGAATTATAAATGATAAATATCAAATCATTCTATGTTGAAGAGAATAATATGTGTTTACATTATTCTACATAGCATATAGGTATTAAAATAGGAAAAACAAGAATAATGATGTAAGTAATTCAATTGCTATTGGATACCAGTTATTGCAAAAATGAAAATGCAATGGATGTGGCATGGAACAAAAATTTGTTTTATATGTTTCAAATTTTAGAGCAACTAAATTATTAATTTTTTAGAACAACCATATTAAAAGATGCTTGATATATTTTGTTACTGAATACAATTTTTTTTGTTCTATAAATATCTACTTCTATATGGGTATAGTACAAAAAATTTGAATATCAATATCAAAACAGTTTTCAATACAATATGCAAGTGAAAACGCACACGCAAAAATTCACCCATCGTTGAGTTATACAAAATTCAACATCGCAGCCGTAAATATTACATCTCACATTCTCTCCCAACAAAACGAATTACGTCCCTTGGTAACGGACGTCACTGCAGTTCGCTGCACCGCCTGAATATGAATTAGGAAGATTGCGCGCACGCCGCTGTTAATAAATTCTGATTTAAAGTTTAAAAGATTCACGGATATCCAACGTGGAAAATATGTAGAGTTATGTAAATGTATTATTGAAATGAAATATTTAAAAGTACTACCTCGTTATATGCGTGCTTTGCACCCTAAGGGATGCTCTCTTTAGGGAGAGTAATAGTTTTAAAAACACAAGTATTATATGCATTAAATGAGTTTATTCTATTAAACAAATAAATTCACCGTCAGCCCAAATATAAATGGTAATTTAATTTTTATTGCAGTTAATTGAAATACTCACATACTGTAAATTGATTGGCGTGTAATATTACTTCCATGTAAATGATAATAAAATGCAGGACCAGTGAAATCAAATTTTTGTTTGAATAATATTTTCAGTCTAAACAATTGATATTGTATATTAATTAAAATTGCAGACCGATTCATTAGATACATACAAAATTAAACTAGAATTACGAGAAATTGACTTTCAAAATTTATCGTAAAATATTTATATTCACATTTAATGTAATAGCATATTGTGCAACAAGTGCAGAAAGTTATATATTTTACACGAGTTGAGAAATTGGGAATTCACTATACTTTTTCTACGATCACACTTTTGTCTTGTCAAGATTTAATAAGAATAATTCTTAGTCTTCAGAAACAAGAAATGACATCTCAAATTCAAACTATTTGACGTTTAAGATTACAGTATGAATGCCCACAAGCGCAGATGTGTGCATTGTTACCAACAAAAAATCTGCAGATTGTAATATAAAAGTAAAGACATAGGGCCGTATTCACCGTGCGTACTTAAATTTAAGTACGCATCCCTAAATGATTTAAGTACGGTGACTTAAATTTTGTGAATTCAGCGTCTGTACTTAGCTCTAAGTACGCGTTCCTATCAACTCACAATTCAATTGTTTAGGATCAAAATTTAAGAACGGTACATACCGTTTTTATCTCCTGTCTTAAATATAAAATGACAGATTTTGTCTGTCAAATTCAAAACGTTATAGAAAGTAAACGAAAGATTTCAGTTAAATATTATTCCTCTTCGTAATTTTAAAAGAAGTATTAATCCGTTAAAGGATTGTACGGATGTAAAATTCAGGCAGAGATATCAACTGTCAAAAGGTATTGTGATACGCTTATAAATTTATTTCCCAACATTATTCCTAATATATATACTTCCAGGGGATAGCGGAAAACTACTTGCGAATTTGTATAAGTATATATATTTTTAGCAACAAGGTTACATAAAGAAATTAACTAAATATTGGTGATATGTAAAAACGTATTACTTGTTATTAAACTTGAATCAATTCCCACGAAATCTCAAACAGAAGATCATTCCACAAGAGAAATACCAGATCAATCCCGGATACGAACAATTCTATTGCATGAATTTCCAATCCCAATTGATGCCACTTCACAATTTATGAGAAAACACATACTTTGACTTTAAATACGAAAGAAAAATAATCTAAACTTCAGAAAAGTATAGAAAATGTGTAGAAATAACCTCATTATTAGTGTTTCTATAACTGTTTTTATACTTCGGAACACAGCATACGTTTCCGAAACGAGATGTTTTATTTTCTATATTAAAATATATTTTTTCAGTAATTTTTATAACTTTTTTTACATTCATTACAATAATTTTAAGAATAATAATTGATTTCAATAATGTACATATTATAATAGTGTATTGATAACAAAAATGTATTGATTACAACAATGTACTCGGATTTATTACAACAGTGTACTTATATTGATTACAACAATGTGCTCCTTTTGATTACAACATTGTATTCGTGTTGATTACAACAATAAACTTGTATTGATAACAATAATACACTGATTACAATAATAAAAAAGTATTGAAATCTCAAACAACCTAAAAATGCGTTTATCAAACTTGTATTTTACGAATTCTGGGGGCAAAGTAATTTCATATTGACATTTTTATTATTCCATGCTATTTTCGTTTGAATTCACGTTTAATTTTCGAACAATGTAAATATTTCTACATATTTTCTATCAATTTTCAGATTATTTACTGATAGGCCTTCAAGTAAACATCAAGTTCCTCAAGATAGTTTGGTACCAAAAATCTAATTACCTCATAATTTGAATATTCAAATTCTAAATATGAAATTTGCCAATGGGGATTCATTAAATTGCATTTATTACATCATTGTTGTTCTTTTAATTACGTTTTTTTCTAACCTGTTTTTACTTTTGACATATAAAACAATGTAATAATGCAATGTTGTCAGGTGTAATTTTATTTATTCATGAACTTAACTAAGTATTGCTTAGGAACAGTTGTTGAATACAAATTTTTTTAAGATCATTCTTATCGATAAGTACGATCTTAGTTAGGAACACCCTAAGTACGTTTCGAAGTACACGTGCTGAATACGGCCCATATTTTATTAAAAAAATTATATTGTATTTTTTATAATCTCGGTATTGAAAACGAAGATTTATATAAACTCTGAAATGATTATTAATTATTTTATTATATATAATAGTTATTTACATTACAAGCAAGGTAAAACAGTTACTTGCGTGTATTGTACATTTTACTTGTTACTCATTTGTAAATAAAATTAAAAATATAACCAAGTCCCGTCAGTTACACACAACTGTTCTGTCAAAAATTATTTAAAATGATTTCGCATAAGCCTTTTAAGCATTATTGTGACAACGTGCATTGTTTACCTTGTTTACTAACTTGTAAAAATTTTACAATGTAGCTGTCAATTAGTAATCTGTAAAGATTAATTTTCTAAAGCAATAGAGGGCTTGGATAAATGGTATTTACAAATGAGTAACAAGTAAAAATATTGACATATTAATATCATACAGAATTATATTATTAGTAAGTTGATCACAATTGCGTGTGTAATAATTACCCTCACTATTCCACACGACTGTGCGAAATATACAATTTTCAAGCTTCGTTTAGTGTGGAGAAAGTGTAATTTTCAGTGATCGTAGAAAATACAATTTTAGAGATTGAAATGCAAATATTAAGGATTATGTTTTTTATGCTATTTTTTACTAACGAACGAAATAATAGTTCTTCTATACGTCAAGGGACCTGGGTTTAAAACTCGGTTGTTTATCTCATCGTGGAAGCTTTTTGCCATCAAACGTTAAGAAAAGGCATTCGGTGACTTCCACAAGGAACTGTTTTAGTTTTGATTTGAATGTCTTGAAAGAATGTTACGCAGGTCCACGAAGGGACATAAATTCTTCTCCTATTTCATATAACAAAGGATACCCTTATCAATTCTTTATTTCTAGTTTCAAATGATTGAACAATGTTATTTATGAAGTATTTGTTCATGAACAACACTGAAATATAATAATATTGGAACTCTGGCGTTGAAACTTACGATATATGTCAGATTTTATAACACATTTATTGGAATCAATATCAATATATTTATAAATATTAAAATTTTGAATTTTAGCTTTCAAGCTTGCATAAGTTCAAGAAAGTGCATGAAACTAATATTGAACTAGGGTAATTTCAAAATGTGATATCGGGTACAATTGATATTGTTAACTTTTAACAACATTATACAAAAATTTCAATTGTATCCCTGAATTTTTCCAAATATTTTATGCTGTGCTGGAATGATATTTAATTCTGTTCTAATATAAATTTTTTCGTAGTTAAAAATATAAAATTCAAATATTTCAAAGTTAAACATAGATAAACATATTGCCAATTCGTCCATTCATGTGTTTCGACTATTACTGCAAAATAATTTTGACATTCTGTCGCAAACAGATTTTTAAAACCAACTAAATAGCTCTGCACAAAAAAATGATCAAACCGAATGTGAATAAAAATTTAACAAAATTTTCGCGTGGTTTTATTGACGGAAATATCGAAATATATATGTTTTTAGCTTCATGAAGTAAACAGGAAACAAATTGCAATATTAAAATAGTAGATTCGTTTATTTACAATTTAACAGAATGTTTTGAGAATGTATATTATCTACAAACATCATTTCACATTTCATGCTTAATGAGAATAATATTGTGTGGCAATTAAAATAACACTTTCAGTTATTTTACAAATGGCTCCATTGCAATAGTTTTCAAACAATATATTTAACAAACAATTATCTCAATGCGTGTAACTGAAACTTGTGCTCTATATTAATGAGAATGCAAAGTCACATTAGAATCTGACAGGAGATAAACGCTCATGAGAAACTCCCTATCGCTGAAACAAACTGCACATCATTTAAAGTATCACGTACCTACATAACGCAAAATACAACTGGTATTAATCTTCAGTCAGTTTGCTGTTGTAGACTTGAAAACTTGAGGAAATTTAGATTTGGCCCATATTTTGTTGTTGCATATCCACAATTAGGAAGATAGACATAGTTGGTTTACCTGTAACGTTGAAATATAAACGCCATCAAAAAATGTTATATAAATTAGATATTTCCGTTACACTATGTAGTTTATAATCAATAAATAATTATATGAAAAATGTATGCAAAAAAAATATTATGAAACAATAACGTCCATTTAATTATAAATTCCAATAAACAGAGTTCAAGAGGTTCAAATATTAAAATACCATACCGAAATGTGTATTGAAAATAAAATATAACATAGTTATGTCATCAATAACGCTGACTTTCCAGATAGTTTCTGTCAAATATCGGAACTGTTTTAGCCTTTAATAACACTGATGACTATTTGTTTCTGGAGCAATGAAAAAACTTGAAATTCCCTTTATATAAAATAATTGTAATTGATTTAAGTTAAAGGCCTGTGAAAGAGTAGAATAGAAAAGTCAATAGACAACATTTATTTTATATTTTTTTCATGGAAATATTTGAAGGTTCCTGTATCCGTTTGACTATTTTTTAAAAGACGGCTAATGAATGAATACGTTATGTGTCTGTATTGCAACGAAATTTTATTATTATGCGATTTTATTAGTATAATATGCATGCCATTGCGAAGGACCAAGTTGATTTTGTTCATAATTGCAAAACCAGACGTAGATGAACACACAAAACATTGAAATAAATAATATTATTTTCAATTATTTTTTATCTATTTTCAGTTCTGATAAAAACTAAATTATATGATGTTTAAAAACAAATTGATGAATAAAATATCTGTTCTATATATCGAACATGTTTCAAATGTAATTATTAGGACAAAAGGAACTAAAAAGCGTATGTAAAAAAGTATAATAGAATGAATAGCATTTATTTGGTTCAGAAATATGGGTGTTAACAGAAAAAATAAAAGATAATTAGAAGCACTTGACGGAAACTTTTTGAGAAGAAACTACAGAATATCTGGGTTAGAAAATTTTTCGAATACTAAAGTAAAGAAATGATAAAATCTGAAAATTATTACTTCATCCACAGAATAGAATAAGAAGACTACAATGATTTATGTAAATGGATGAACGATTCAAGATGGCCTTAAGAAATAAAAGAAAACTAGAAGCATTTGAAGGAGATTTTTTTGAGAAGAAACTGTTTAGGAAAAGTTCCGAATACTAAAGTAAATAAATGATGAAATCTAAAAATGATAACATCATCCACAAAATAGAGACAAGAAGACTAAAATAATTTATTGATGTAAATGGATGGACGATTCAAGATGGCCTTAAAAATGGAAGCCTGGATACCGACTGAAAGAAGAATAATTGGATGATCTAGAAAAAATGTATAAATGGAGTTAACAAAGCTATCGAAAAGAGACATAAATGAAGAAGATATCCATACGGAAAAAGAGTACAGTAGAATTTACCTATTTAGTCAACTGAGAATATAAGATGTATTTTCTGAAAATTTACCAAACTTTTTGGTAAAAACTTCTAATATTTACTAAATAGTCATGCTTTGCTTCATAATTTTTATGAAATTTTCATAAATAGTATCTTATATCCTCAGCCACCCGAATAATTTTGCAAATGCTACGGTACTTTTTATTTCGTGTATAAATTTAGATTTACCGTGTTTAAGAATGTAGAGAAATCCTATCCGTTTGTAAAACTATCAAAGAATTCTGCTAGGGGTATATAAAGACATGAATTATAAACATTGTTATACGATGTAGAATAGACCTCGTGGTTTCGTCTGTAAAAACCACATGAAACATAAACTGAGTGGACAAGTCACAAAACACAGTATTGGAAAAACAGTACTGACCCGCTTCAACAGTGCATGACGCGGTGACCCGCGCGGGTTTTGCCGGAAATGTTGCCATTTAAATTAATATCCGGCCGCTTAATCAATTGACACGGCGCGGACCAACGCCTGGCCATGTGCGAACGCTGTCCCTCGAGTATCATCCGTTTTATAGCTGCAGGAGTGCATGTGCTAGCAGCGGACGACCCCCTTCTGTCCCAAGAGTATTGTGATATAATTAGTATTATTGTGTATGGTTCTTTGTATACAATAGGATGAATATACATTGTTATAGGCTGTTGTGAGATCAATGGAAATTGAATTGGATGGTGTGAAACGTTAATAGCTATTATACTGCCGGTACTGGCATGTTGTAATCAAGGAATTTGGGAAATTTGAACATTGATTACATAGCATTATTATTACAACAGGTATTAATTATAATTTAAATATAGATTATTTCATATATCCCTTTCACGTACAATCCATACCAAATCGCGCAATCTGCACCACAAGAGAATGAATATAATTAAACTCATAGTAAATTATAAACACATTTGGTTTAAGTTCTGTAGAAAATTTATTCGTTTACCTGTAGAGAAATTAATTCAAAACGTTGTATTTTAATGAGTACAATTTTTTGACAAAATTACAGACAGGGGTTACATAAAAAATTACAGTAATGATATTTTAACTTATGAATAAAACTAATAGTTGAAAATATATTAATATCGCTCTACATTAAAAATCAAAAGCAAGAGATATAGGAAGACCCGGAACAAGATAATAAAACTTCTGGAACCGGAACAGAAAATGTCTTGAGGAAGACGAAGAATATTAAAACCGATTCTAATAAATAAATGTTAATTATTATTACCTATTAATCGATATTTTCATTGCGCTATTGGCCATTCACACTTCCTAAATTAAGCGAAATTTATAATTTTTATATCCTCAGTTCATCGAATAGTTCCGTAAATTTTATATTTTTTTTTTCATGTATGGTGGTATGTATGATAACTCACAGTTAAAAACCATCCTAAAAATGATAAGTTTTATGTTAAAATATTATTTATAATTATGAATATTTCCCTCAAAATATTTCAACCAATCACATTGCAATATGTTCTGAATTTCGACCAAGGACAATCGAATACAGTGAATATTTTGCATATCGAGTATTTGCACAAGTGCGATACCCGAATATTTATAATAATTGTTAACACAAATGAAGAATACTTTAATTTCTTCGTTTTAAAAGGACAAAAGGGGTAATATCTTCAATTTTTCAATCAATTTCTTCAAAAGAATTACTTTCAAAACGCTGATGACTTATTTTTAAGGTAATCTGACGTTTATGTGACAGATTATGTTCAATAATTTAAAATAATGACTACTGAAATCTTTCTCGAGAAATATTCGTTTAATATAACCCTCGTGCATGGCAAATACAATCAGAATATTTTCTCTCGTACACGTTCGTGCACACGAGAAAATATTCAGGTGGTTGCCATGCAAACTAGTGAATATATTATCCTTTCAAAAAGTGGAAGGACAAAAAAATATTGCTGTCAGTTAAGAATGAACATCTGTGACGCGCTACCAACACAAGTGATAAAAACACTATTTTTGTAAAGTCATATTTAAAAAAAAATCTGAATATAATTATAAAATTACTTCAATAGTAAAAATTCGCCTTACAAGGCCTGTTATCGCATTCATCCTTTGTAAAACTTGAACTCGTGTGTTAACAGATTGCTTTATGAAACTTGTGTTTTAATATACTATTTCCACGGACATAATTTATTTGTGTACAAGTAGCAGTCCTTAATTATAAGTGGAATTTTGATTGAAATTTTTGAAGTTTGCAAATATTTTGTCTAAGTACAATAATAATTCTACAGCAATGTACTTGCCACTTAATTAAAAGTATAAGTAAAATTTGGTTTAATTCCAGCTCTGTGAATGACCCTTTAGTGTGAAAGAAACATAGGGCGCTTCAGTTTCAGCTTGATAAAAACTCAACATAAATATAATGAAGATCCAATGAAATCCACCTTTATCTTCCCATTTTCCAAACTACTATCTTTGCACGATATATCAGAAAACCTCTACAACTGTTGCGCCGCAAAAACTTGAGAAAATCCCCGTCGCACAAAATGATATAGACACCGTGTTTATTGCACATGGCGTCAATTGATAAAACACCGTGGACATTATCTGTGAAGCAAGCGCGTTATCGGAGCGGGCTGTGCACAGAAGCGGGGCGGGGGACAGCAAACGACAGTGTAGGCAATGCGGTGCGCAGATTTAAGTGGCCATGTGTAATAATTATGAGGGTCCCCTGGCGGTAATAAAGCGGCGCTGGCTGAACACGCACCGAGCGCCCGACCAGCGTTAGCGGTGTCATTTGGTGGATGCGCTTGACTGACACTTGGATAAGTTTTTATAGCGGAGTTGCTGGAGTTTTGCGAGATTTCTTTACAATTGTATTAGAAGTTATTATACTTGATTTCCTACGTAGTACGTTATTTAAACATCCTGTAAAGTTTTATTTTTACTATTTTATATATTGTTAAAGAAGGATAGGCTCTTTGCGAAAAGAATAGTGGTTGCTTTTGAAAGTTGCGACAAGCAAACAAAGTATATTTTGATACTTTGAAGCATTTTGAAGCATATAACAAAAATTTCAATGGAGGGTTATGATTTTGACGTCACAGGCAAGAAAGAAAAATGTTTTAAGTTAGAACTGCCAATTGAATCCGGATTTGATATGTATCCGGATTTTACTAACATTCTTCTATCAAATCGTAAATTAATTGACTAAATAGAATTATAAGTATTATGTTATGTTGTTATTATATTACACTAATAAAATAACGTACGTATTATGTACACTAATAAAATAATAACGATATTTAAAGGAATATCATTGTTATTTGTAAACAAAAAGTTTTCTAAAATCTTACATACACTTGCTTTAAAAACATTATAAAATCAATATCTGAATCTTACAATTGATCTGGATTCCAAAATGTACGGATTTTCGGATACTCGGATAATTGGCAGCTCCAATTAATGTTGTCGAAATATTAGTATTTTACGTATAATAGTCAAATTAAAAATAATAGTTATTTACTTTACAAGTGGGCAAAGTAAGGAATTACCCACGAGAAAAATTTTAGCACAGGAAGCCGCAGGCTGAGTGTGATAATTTTATCGAGTGGGTAATTCCTCTTTGCTCATGTGTGAAATATAACGTTTTATCCAACACCTCTTAATAAATGCAAAATTTATTAAAGAAATATTATTTGACATAACATATGCCTTAAATTTTCTAAATTAAAATGTCAATCGAAGTGGTTCCCTAGGTTTTGTGTGTTATTATTATTGTTATAAATAAAAAATTCTCACTAGTTTTTCTCAAAATTATACCCATTAGTGGGTAATCTGTTACTTTCCTTGTTTAAAATCGCCATAGTTATAGAGCATTCATTGAGAGGTGTTGGAAAAAATTAAAAACGGCAATGAAAGATTTAACAAAAACGAAAATTGTTTGTTTTCAGTGTTGTATTATTTTTGTAGATGTTTCATGGAAGATTGTAATGATATAATTGTGAATTTGAGAGTTCATTTCTTTCTGTTAAATAAATAAATCTAAAATTTTTATGTTTACCGGTAATTGAAGCGCTAGTATCAATATCTATCATCTTTACAAAAAGAAATGTTTATAATAATATATTATTAGGTCATTTACCAATTTTTGGAGGTGACACGTGTGTGACAAGTAAATCTCAACTCCGTAAAAATAACTTATTTCCAACTCTATTTGCGTTCATTTTCATAAATACTCGTTCCATAATGAGTTAAGTTTCCGAAGAAGTATAAGAGGTAATGAAATAAATTTAATATGTTTCTCTGATATATTATTTGCGTTAGTGGCAAGCCTACAGCAACTTACTCTCAAACTTGTTTAATGTTCGGTAAGACACAAACAGTGAACTAAAGTTTCAAAGAGATTAATGTTTTAAGCAAAACTACCATTTGCTACCATATATTAAACATGATGTCGAGTTAATTGATTGCTGAATAAAGGATTATGTATTTCCAAAGTTTTACAATAATTATTAACACTTTTTAACCGTGAATTATTTTTATCAGCAGCAGAAAATAAATGCATGCTTTTGCTTTAAAAAATATAATTTAAGTTGAAGCAAAATAAATTAATAAATAAATGTGAAATAACATTCATAATTCATATAATAACTTTATAAATATATAAACAACTAGTATAAAGAAAACTTAAAACTTTCGTTTAAAGAATGAAGGAATTTGAATTTTTAGATTCTTGTGTACTGTTATATGGTTTAGGATTGTTAAACCCTGCCACAGCAAAAAAAAAAATGTTGATGTTAGATGTTAGTCTTCATCTCTTGCATTGTTGTAAATGAACTATACCTAGGTATATAATTTAGTGGTGAAAGTATCTATTTTCCTGTCATGTCAATGCGAATACTAGTGATAGAAGTAATTTATCCTCTGTTCCAGGAAACCTGAATAACATAAAGTAAAATTAAATTTCTTTTACTGATTAACGCAAACGTTAGAATATAGAAATCATAATCATATTTATAGCTGAAAAAAGTATGGAATACAATGTGGAAAGGACCACTTCAAAACTTAAACAACTAATACTTTTCTACTCGTTTTGAAATAAAGCTTTTTTCTCACTTGTATGACAATACTTTCTTTTAATATCTTTTTTTTTATATCATATCATAATTTCCTCATTTTGTGTGCGGAATTCTGACTTCACAGATTTCGGTGAGTCATATACTGTTACGCGTGATGTTAGGTTACCTACTGTCAAGTTACGTTCCCCAAAGATGTTAATAAACGGGGAACCACAAGGGTAAAGTTAAAATTGCAACTGTCGATTATAAGTGTAATGCCCGGTTGCACCAACGTCAGTTAAATTTTAAACTTGGTTTAAATAAATAATAATAATAAACATAACATATAACTTCGATTTGCTTTTATTTATTTAAACAATGATAAAAATTTAACTAACGTTGGTGCAACCGAGCATAAATGTATAATACTCATTTATTGCTAAAATAAATAAATGAATATATCATCACGCCTTTTACCCATTATGGGTATGGTACTCTGCTTACGCTGATCTCGGTAGCTCCCAAAGGTGTTGTGGAGGGAAAATAAAATAAATTGTAGATAATTGAAAGTATTTCTAAGGTTGTTTTGAACGAATAATTTATACACATATCCTAAATTTCAAGGTAATTGTATTTTTAAATACCGAATACTTCTTCCAGTTCCTCAGGAAGAATTGAATGAATTCTAACATTAAAATAGTTTCCGACAATCTTAAAAAAGGAAGCCTTCATTTACGTGTACAGGTGCTACTGTTTAAAAACATTACTTGTAGGATTCAGAAAATAAACCTTCACGTATTCCTTATCCATATTCATGAGTATCTTACAGAAATTCTAGGCTGAAATATGCTTATTTGAAATTCAATATTTACACAAGAAACCAGTTTGTAGATTAAACCGGAACCAAAATCTCTCTTTAACCAGTAACAAAAGCGGTAACAAACCCAGAAACAGGAAACAGAATGATCCCCGCAAGTATTCAAAGAAGCATAGTAGGCAGGCAGTGTAGAAATTATCCCGCTCAGCCTCAGACAAAGATAACTCCCCCAATTTCACGCTGCAGACAGAGACAAAACGAAGGTCAATCGCATCCTCTTTCAGCGGTTGTACACAATGTGTTCATTACAACATGTCCGCTCCTCGCAACAGTCTAGGCATAATGCACGGTCCGGGGCTGCAACTAGCTGATGCTGTGTTGCTACTATGTGGCCATGTTATGTGCTTGTGTGCGGGTGCTTTTTTCTCCAGCCATAATTTCAATTTTATCGCCGCAAATGACCACATCTGTGTCTGACACTCCCCTTTTTATGTTCAACGTGGTATTGTTTTCGCAACGACTATTTTTTATTTCTCTCTCCGGGCAAGCGGGTTTCCAGAGAGTTTATTCTTGCCCTCCCATACTCTCTCTTTCCTTTATTCTCTCGCTCTTTAAACCAAGGGTGCACAAAATACGTGGGAGTATGCGACCACTGAAAAAATATATAGGTAAAATTTACGCCAAGTTCATATATTTGACTTAGAACGTATGTCTGTTTTAAAGGTGTACATAGGAGATTAACATGGGAAATCAGTTTTTTGCGTACTGTTACTCGATGTTCTATTGGACAACAATGATTGTAGTACCAATCGAAATATATAATTTTTTCTGAATCAAACGATGTAACATACATTACAATTTAGTAGTAGTTTGGCACAGTAAATAAAGTTTTGAAAATTCTCCGATTTATTCAATTTTCATCGAAAATAAATGTAGGCACCTATGATAATTTTGTTTTGATTTCTTTCAAGCTATTTATTTGACGTTTAAAAATTAATTTACGGAACCAAATTACAACAAAATGTAATGTATTTTACATCGTTTTATTCAAAAAAATTATATCTTTCGATTCATAACACAATCTCTATTGTCCAGTAGAGTATCGAGCAACAGCACGCAAAAAACTGATTTCCCATATTAATCTCCTATGTACACCTTTAAGATAGACACACGGTATAATACTTGCAATTTTGAGTAAAACTGCTTATGGTGAACTTATAGCAATAGAAAATAGGTTTTATTTATAAGCTCTTTCGGTTCACAATAGAGAATTGACCTGAGAAGTACTTAATGTGAAATTTTTCTCATTAAAATTGCCTTGCAAGAACGATCATTAACAAATTGTTTCACTGGATGCTGTTACTCGTGGGCCGTATTCCACTATTTGCTGATAATTTTCCATTCAGAAATGAATCACAGTAACAATCAAAATTTGCAAGAATAATATGGGATTTTATGTATAACTTTACTAGGATTATCACATGAAGCTGCTTGTTTTACACCTGGAGCAATACTTATTCTTTTACTAATTGAATAACCGCAACAAAGAAGATAATACCTTCTGAAGAATAACATAGACATAGAAAGAATATTTAATGTAATCTGAAATAGTTGATCTCTTCAATAGTACCTTACAAGTTGAGCTATTTTATGCTGATATCTCACTGATTCATGGCTGATGAAACTTTATGGCTCACCAATGTAGACTCATGAAAATAGAAAAATATAAGTCCCACAAAAATTGTCTCTCTTTTCTTCTTATCACTTACACAGTTACAGGTTCCTTATCAACTGGCAACTGTATGGATATGGGTAGGTACAATAATTCACGACAGTAAATTATGATTTTATAATTCACTCTTTTCGTCCAATCACAAAGCCAAAAATCCATAATTCACTGTTATTTTAAAAACGTGATGTAGATCACCAAGTAACGGCCGTCTGACAGTTGACATGTAGTCAGTTGTCATTGTTTATTTTTATGTTGACGTTTTTCAACGAATTTCGATCATTTTCAAAAGTAATTTCAGAATTTACAGGAGTAGAAAAAGTATAGTATTATATTCGGGATTATGATCATTATTCATTCGGATGATTTCTTCATCTTCGTGAATAATGACTTTCATAATCCCTCATATAATAATATACTATTATTCACTTAAATCTAATTAACCACGAAGTGACTGAAGCGCCGAACGAATTAAATTATTCATTTATCATATATTAACAATATAGACGTACATTATGAGCTGTACTAATTTAAGTTACTGAATACATTTTACGGAAGATAGAAGTACTAATTCGTAAAATGTAATCAAACAGAGATCCTGCTTTGTGCATAAATGTTATGCACGTTTTTATGAGACTGTATTTATGTTCGCATAGGATTTCATCATAAAAATGTTTCCATTAACAGGACTTTCCTTTTAGTTAGATATATATAAATATATAAAATGTATACACATTATAATATTTCATTTCAAATAGAGTATAAATTGCGCATGAGTACATTCTCTATAGTTTCAATTCGTTTATTCTTTGCATGCATAAATATTAAATTCAATAAGAGGACTTATGGTTTTAAGTTCAGTTAATTTTTTTTAAATTTAAAATGTGATTCTCCTTCAGAGAAAACAAGTAAATAGTAACTAAGTAAGAACATAATCTTCATTCTTAATTTCACTGTATTTCTCTAACTATATATTTCTATAGCTTCTCTTATAAGATTATCATCGGTACATCCTGATTTTGCTTTAAATATTGTCCCTTCAAAATTTATATCAATATTAATTAATTGACAAATAATAATTAATATGAGATGTTGTTCCATATGGCCAAGAGGCCCCCGCACTACCCTCAGGGGGTTGTTTTTTTATTCGATATGCATTTCAGGAGATATTTCACCGTCCCTTAACTTTTTGAACAGCCAGAATAGTTTCGGAAATATACAAAAGACAGTGGCATACAATATAAAGATTGAAACAATTAATATCATTAATGGTCGGTCTTTTCATATACAAATAAACTTCCAAATAAGTTATTCATCGAATAAATAAAAAATTACAGCTAGAACAATTACTATCATTTGAGCTATGATTTTGATGCGACATATTCATCTATTCGACGAGAAATATCTTCGATATTTTATTCGCAAATGGAAGGATCGGCCTTAAGGGCACGATAAACTTAAAAATTGTTGAACATCGGATAAAGTAATATGCTAAGCATAAACAAAGTTTTTCAATGTATTTACCGAGTAAAGTACTATTTTCCAGAAATAATTTTTCGACTTTAATAATAAATGCATATAGCTAAAGACAATGGATAAGGAATTTATTTTGAATGGAATTGCCAATAGTACATTTATGTTGGACAAGTTAGTAAATTATAAAAACATTATGCTCTACTTTCATAAACAAGAACGATAATCGACGATGATATAATCTATAATTAGTGAAACGAATGCATAGAGTGTGCAACAAAAGGAACATTTTCCACGCAAACATTGAAACATGACACTCATGAATTGATTTGCAAGTTAAATATGTTAGTTATTGTAGAGTGATGCAAAATTCAACAGCTGTCATTTTACAAAATCTGTTTCCATATAGATCCATGCATATATTTTACAACAAATAATGAAAATCAAAACTATTATTTCATTCGGTTTTGTTGGAAATGCAATGTTAGACATGCATTTATGTATGTACAAGCTTGACGCAAATCATTTTCAGATTCAGAAATCATAATCCTTTTTCACGACATGGTAGGAAACCCCACTGTTCTTCTCCCGAAATAGTGAGGATAATGAGTTGTTCTTCTCTAGAGAGGAAAATAGAGAAGTGTTACCAATATGAATGTTATTTACAAAAAATATATTATAAAAATTATAAATAAATTCCTAATTTTATTAAAAATCCTTATTTTAGTGATATACATACTTTAAAATCTTACAATTATGTCTTATATTTTTCTTTTTCTTATAAATTGATTCATTGGCAACACTGCTACACCGCCTTGTGTCTGATAACCTAACTTTTAACGTGTCAGGCTGTCAGTTGTGTTCTCAAACTGTATTTTAAGTCTAAGAAAATCGTTTTTAGAAACATGTCGTGAAAAAATGTTGTGTCTAACACGAGAGGAAAGCTCTTCTTCCACTCTCGTTCGAAATGCCTCACTCGCTGCGCTCATGTGACAAACTTCGAACTCGAGGAGGAAAAAGAAGCGCTTTCCTCTCTAGTTTAACAAATAACTATTACGCATCAGAAAATTGTTATGATATTTATTGGAAGAAGCTAATGATGTGCTGGTTTTATTTTCTTCAGTTTCCTATAGCGAAATAATTTAATTAAAAGCATTAATCTAATTTATTTGTTCGTAAAAAGTGTCGTATCTTTCTCGAGAGACCAAATTGGTGTTTTGTGCAGTCATTGTTAAGGCAATACATGTGAGAAACACGCGGCTGGTATCGTGACGTTTTCGCACCAACTATTGTTTTTTACCCCGTTGGCAACGCTGGTCCTACCGGATGTGACCGAGATACGCCAGCGCCTATTCCACCCCCCGCTACCAGTGATAATATCTTAATTTACTGTTGTGTTAATTTCTGTCACGGACAAAAAACAAACATAATTGTAAATAATAAATTTTCCTTAATTATATTTTCGTGCTCGCTGATTAATTTTATGTTACCTTTGAGATTTTATGGCTGGGCAATTTTAAACCTTTTAACTGTAATTATTTGCTTTTTCGTGCACAATGTTTTGAACATTGTTATCTGGATACTCATCCTGTAAATTTAAAATGTAATTAATTAACAAATTGGTTAGGGATATACCGAGTTTTTTACTTGCAGGATATCAATTTAGTGTGATAGGAAAAGTACTTTTATTTTTTTTTTTTTATTTCGCTTTGTTTCTTTAACATCCTTCGCCTTTGTCTCGGATTACAAACTTTTTGCTCGTGTGGAATATGTGCCATTCCATTACTTGTTGTAGAATATATTATTTCATATTATAAAGTTGTTTTTTTTTCTGATTGATGACGGGCGTCTTCTCCCTAAATATTTTAAGTATAATAAAAATAGTTTAATCGTTTATTTTGATAATAGGATAAAATTAATGCATCGGATATTAGATCATGAAATCTTCAGTTCGAATGCCTCAGCTGACAGTACCCACTTTCTATTTACCCTTATACCTTTTCTTCTACTAACATTGTTGTGTGATTTGACAGCTAGTAATCGCATTTGTAATAAATGGTATTTACGATTATTATAGATTGCAAAGGATATTAAGAGATTTCAAACTAAGTAAATGGTTCATTGTTAGTTGTTCGTGGAAAATTTCAGTTCTTTAGCATTTCAGTTCAGTACCCGCCTAATCAGCGAATGTCAATATGTTGTAGGAAATCTTTAACCAGTGTCTTATGCGAAAGTAGTGCCCAGTTAGAGTTATTTTGATTGCCACTGTCCCATATCTTAAGTAATAAATTGTGAACATTGGCAGTGAGCAACCATTTACATTTAAGCTTTTCTTGTGAAATCAAAGAATTACTACACAGTTTAAGGGCTCCTCTCGATTGTATGCATAGTTTTTGTGTAGTTTATTTTGTGAGTTCATGTAAGTAGATTTGAGTTTTATGTATGAGTATTGTTAATAGTGAATGTTATCTCAGTTTCGAGATTTGAAAGTTATTTCTGTTATACATTAATACACTCGCGAAATATATTTCCTATCGGGATCTACGAAAGCAGATCGGTTAAAGCCGTGATAATATATTTATTTATTTATTTATATAGTCAAGTTGTTTGGTTTACAAATCAGTTTAAATCTAGAAATCATAAATGATAAAAATTATAATTAATCTTTTTGTCTACTGTATAAATTTTAATTAACCCTGCGTATATGTGTAGAAAAAAGTGAGCGGTTTAGCAAAAACAAAATAGTTTGTTGGTGTATATGTAGGGGCCTCTGAAAACTTGACTTTCGTTGCTTAAATAAAGTGTTCGTAAACAATGTAAATAAAAAAAGAAATTTATATTCCCATATCCTATCGTACTACAGGGTCTACAATTATGCAAAATAGACCCTAGTGTTCAGAAAAATATTCCCCGGCACTCACATTTTAGGACACAGCCCACGGGTCTTTTGTGAGAATTCCCGGATCAAAAACAAAAGCACGGCGCGCGTTGGTACACAACACAGCACTGCCGCCCGCCGAGTCAAGTGAACAATCCTGATATTTCATTGTTTCGCTTTTGGGGCAAATTTATTTTGTTTATACATGTCACGGGCGCGCTAGCTTCATATAATCACGTAGGCGGCGTCGGAGCAACGAGCGGCTGTTTGCGCCGCGACGCCGCCGCGGTGCGAAATATTACCACGTAAATGCGGCCGAATTTATTACGCGGGTAATTATAAAAAAGGCGGGTGAGATAAATGTGCGCGGTTCCCGCTGCAAACACGGAATGAATACACGAGAAATTGTTTTTAAATAATACTCCGGTCTCTTTCACTTTGTGCTAATATATACATATAATGAAAAATATAATTAAGCGACTGAATGTATTAATAAAAGGTTAAAAAAAAAAATAAGCAGGGTTGCAGTCAACATTTAAAATATATTTGTATCAAAATTGCCGACGTTTCGCCACCATTTGTGGCTTCCTCAGGGCATAGACACAGTATATATTTTTTATATTTGACTACTGTGTCTATGCCCTGAGGAAGCCACAAATGGTGGCGAAACGTCGGCAATTTTGATACAAATATATTTTAAATGTTGACTGCAACCCTGCTTATTTTTTTTTTAACCTTTTATACATATAATATTATAGGGTTCCATTTAATTATATGCTTCTTTAAAAAAATCTTTTCTAATTTGTCCTGTTGGGTGACAGGTTCTTCACTGAATGTTATGAAATTCTTTTCCTTTTTAATACCGTTGCTCTATCTATATCTTTTGTGGTCTTCCCCTACTTATTTTACCTGTAGATCTTCTCTTCTAATTATGGAGAACGTTAGACATTCTACTTAACTGACCATAGCTTTGCATTTATCTTACTTAAATTTTCCTATTTGATAGTTCTATTTTGAATTCTTATTAGTTTTTTCACGACATGGTAGGAAACCCCACCGTTCTTCTCCCTAAATAGCGAGGAAAATGTGTTGTTCCTCTCTAGAGAGGAAAATATAGAAGTGTAACCAATATGAATGTTACTTACAAAAAATATATTATAAAAATTTTAAATAAATTCCTAATTTTATTGAAAATCCTTATTTTAGTGACATACATACTTTAAATTATCTTACAATTATGTCTTTCTTCATCAATTATTCTTATTGAATCACAATTTGACAACTTATTTAAGATTGGTTCATTGGTAACACTGCTACACCGCCTTGTGTCTGATAACTTAACTTTTAACGTGTCAGTCTGTCAGTTGTGTTCTCAAAGTGTATTTTAGGTCCATGCAAATCGTTTTCAGAAAAAAGTCGTGAAATGCCTCGAGGAGAAAAAAGAAGCGCTTTCGTCTCTAGTTTGACAAATAACTATTTTTGTTTATTTTGGTGTTTCCTTTTACGCTTTACTTCACACATGAATGACTAGACAGGATTAAAATTGGGAAAATAGTTTTTCCATACGCATTGCTTCCCAAATTATTTTATACAAAAATGCATCAAATAAATATTGTAGAGAGCAAAATTCTGCATGTAAATCACCTTATTGAGTTGGTTATCAATTTAAAGGTTGCATTGAGGAACTTTGAATTCAATTGTCAAAAATTAATTTTTCATTCTATTTTTCTAGTTCCATTAGATAGACTTCAGTTTAAATTTGACGATTGTGTTACATGAAAAGAAACAACATGTTAGATAATTTTGAATATTACATATTTTTTGGGTCTTTGTGTACGAAGCTCTCTAAATCCGTTTTTTTTTTTTATAGTGGATCAGCCCCAATATCTTTTATTTTGAATTCTCTTGTATATGTCTTTTCCGACGACCACTACTAAAAGTACATAAATTCACACGCTAAACTATTACTAACAGTTGGTCATTGCATATCACTAGTCGTGTGAAATATCCAACTTTTAGCACTAGTTATACAATATACTATTCTACATCTTCCTATATGTTGTTTTCCCTTCCCAATTTTTAGTCCTGACATTTTTTTGTTATCTTATACTTTTGCAGCAATTTTGATTTGGGCCCGCCTCTAGGGCTATCAACATAATGAGCACCTTTCTAAAATTTTAAAGATGATTTCTATTAACATTGTTTTCCTATATTGCATAAATCAAATATTTGCTTTCATTTTATATTATATTTCTCTGCATTTAACTTGTGCCGGCTGTAAATTTATGTTCGCATCTGTCCACTTTTGTGAAAAACAAAAACATGTTTTAAAATATATTGACTATAAATTAATTAAAACGAAATTTAGTTAGTTCAAATGCAAAACCGTAAAATTTAGGTATTCAAAATCCGTGGCGTGAAAATACGGAGAACAATATTCGCAGCCTGATTAAAATTTAAATGAAATCTTATTTTTGAACCATCCAAACATTCAAATAAATTTATACTCGAACTATTCAAAATCCCTATTCTCTGGCGCGCACTTCATCCATCTAACTCGTCCCCCGAAACCCTTCCATAATCCCATCTTTGGCAAGAGCGCATGCATTATTCATATCGTCAAATTGTTAATGTTCCTTTCAATATAACGCTGTAAGCTTTTGAAGACAAAGACCGTCCCTGCGCCGCGAAAAAATGTCCGCGTCGCGTTTGTTGGCTCGCCGCAGCCGCAGCGATCGAGCCTGCGCCCCCGGCCACCCCCGCGCGCCGCCGCCCCCGGCAGGATTGGGAATAATGTGGAGAATGAATGATTGTAATGGTCCTTGAAAGAAACTGCTGGATTCGAGTTGGATTCTTATTGGAATGAGATATTTTGTTTTATGACAAAATGATGTGGAATATTTGATTGCGTGCGGCAAAAATATGCCACGAAAGAAATGTTCTTGACGTGCTGGTGTCCACCTACACCTAAGGCATAAAAAGTATATCGTGATATTTGAACTTTAATATTTTAACAATGTTGTTATATACTCGTTTCACATTTAATATAAACCGAAACATATATCAACAACGCTGGTACTTCTAAGTTCCTGAAAAACTATACAATTACCCATGATTAAGACAACATTCTTACATATTTATAACTAGCTAATGTACCAGCCGTTGCCCAGGTGTAATTCGAATGTATTTCTCATTGCTAATTATGAAATAAATTTATAATAGGTACAAGCAAAAGGACCATCAAGATACCAAACTAGATTGTTTTTAAACTATTATTGATTTGGATTTTACAAAATTCTAAATTTTGGTACGATTTTTGATGGGATGAAAACATCTTGTTGAACTATTTGTATTCCCACTACGCCCTAATATCTTGAATTTGGCCAAATTTCTTACTTCAACATACAGGGTTTGAACATTTTCTTGAAGATGCATCACGTCAAAATTTTGGATAAACTATTTTTTTTTTTTTTTTTTTAATATCCGATGCATAGCAATTTTTCCCGAACAATAATAATACCAATAATAATGTATGCTACTAAAACTATGACAATGCTAAAAAAAGAAGATGATTATCACTAGAGAGTGGATTATGCACGAAAAAAACTGAATTATATGCGCATATATATGCACTGATTTTTTGGGAAATGTGCACTATATATGCACAAATATGACAATATATGCAGATAAATATGCAAAAAGATCTTAAATTATTAGATAAAAAGTATAAATGAATGCATTATAAATTTTATTGCACAATACAGTCTTAATCCTGATTCACAATTAACAAATATACTACTAATAAATATAAACTAAGTCTAGAAACTCGATTATAAGATTATGACATATTTACATAATTACAATACCAAATTATTCAAAGTTTTCTAAATAAAAAAAAAATAATAAAACATAAGTAAAAGATATATACAACTTAGAATTCTCGGTCTTATATTCATTGTACCAACTTTTACTAGTATTCGAGTATACAGTGAATACCTACCGTTACCTTTACAGGGATTTTCCTAGAAATATTAAAGTTTATTGGTTTGTGTAATTGCTTATTGTATTGTTTATTGCTTTTTCCGTTGTATTCTAATATTTCTAATATTTCGGAATTATTAATGTGCTTTACCAGAAATTTCAGAATGTTTGTCACTAGACAAGGTCTTAAAAATATTAAAATATGCCATTATATGCAACTTTTGTAAAAATAGGCATAATAATGCCCAAATATGCAATATATGCAATTAGTAATTAGCATTAATTAACTCTAATCAATGTAATTCGTCCAGAAAATTGATTTAATTTATAGCTATGCAAAAATTAAAATACATGCACTTTGCATATAATCCGCTCTCTAATTATCACTAATAAAGATATCAGAGAACGAACACAGAGTAAGAATGAATTATAAAATAGAACAAGAATTGGAAGGACAAGATAATTGGACATATATAGGGAACAGAAAAAAAGAATGCAATAAGTAATATAGAAATAAAGAAGATTATAAATCAAAAGGAATTAAAAACTGACAAAGTAAAACAAAAGAGAGGAAGACGTGGAAAAACCTAACTTCAAGGATTTAAAGAACAAGAAACGTAGATTGATCAACTCCAACAATATGATCTAGAGAGTTTCATAAGAAGTGGCGTTACCCCATAGGGGATGTTCAACCCCTATATTATATAAAATATTTGGTTACCAGCATTCAATAAATACAATTGATATGATAACAAACAAGCAACTGAAACATCAATTCCATATTGTCAAATTTGTGTGCAATTATTTAATATTCAAATTAAGACTTTTAAACTGTGAAGAAGTCGTACAGTAATTGTTCCAGATTTTTTAATAATACAAGATATTTAGGAGCCTCGTTACGTGAAAAATAGTAATTTGTTTCTACTTTAAGTCTAACAATAAAATTTCAAATTAAAGTAACTCTATGAAACATGCGCAGCGATGAGGAAGAAATTGCATATTTTTTAGGCCGAGAAGTATGTTTGAAGTATATTTTTCTTATAAAATAATTTCAGAACATTGTACAGCGCTAAAACAGAGGCTAACATACTTCTCTTAAAACACCTACCAAAAACAGAGTTCGTGGTACCAGCCATTGTGCCTACAGTCCTGCGATTGAACTATGTTAAACTACACTATTCAAAAAATATGTGCGAATTAGCAGCTGGTAGTAGTAGATACTACCCGATTATTCACTTATATGTATCAAGTTTCAAGGATGTTCGCATGCACATTAATTATACCTAATTTCCAGTTTGCAAACTGATACATATTCACGGAGGAGATTACAAAACGTAACTTTATTGAATCGTTGTTTCACAGTTTATAAACTTCCAGCGAGCAGTGATACTGATAACTACATACTCAATATCGTAGCAATTTGTTTCGTCATTACAACAATAATGTCAGGAATTTTTAATTAAAATTCAATGAGAAACTGATACATCAGTGGGGAGTAATATCATCATCCCACCATTCAAATATTCTACATTTTTATCAGTGTTTGTCTGACAATATTTAAAATTTATTCGATTTAATTTGTATACTTTCACAAATCAGCCTCGTTTGTTTTGTGTGAATACAATGGATGGTATTCAATAGATTATTTTTCACTGCTACACTGAATGTTTTTATAAAACGCTTTTGTCGGAAAAGCTATAATGACATGGAATAATGTATAAGAGCACTTTTTTTTTTAATGAATGCAAATCAATTTTTAAATATTTAATTATATTTAGTAGGTTTGAATATTTGAATGTATACTCGTGTTTCGCAAATACGTCAAAATAAAAGCCGAAACCCTAAAATAGGGATAATTGATATTACAGAAACATTAATTATTTAACTATTTTAATTAGAATTGTATTCAACACACATATAATTTTAAATAGTATATTGTAATATGAGTATAAGCAATGAAAGGATTCATTAAAAATGTATATTCCAATTGTTTTACAGTAACCTATTCCACATGAAGTACTACATTAAATGTACCAACAAATTATTTAATAAATTTAAGAAATTTTATAATTATCAAATTCAATTATAAGAAACATAGCTGTATTTGCAAATACATAACACGTTTTCACGTTTCCTTCATCAACATAGAAATAAATTATCTTCCTCAAACTATTGTGAGGGAAATGGTTACTTTCACTACTAAATAAATTAAGGAAAAGGTAATTTCTACTCGTATCATGTGTTATTCGGAGTAAATGTGAAATTTTGAGTGTTCAATCCTATGCGAAGCTAATAAAACAATATACGAGGCCAGAATCATATTATTTGGTCCAAATGAGGCATTTAGAATAACTATTAAAAATTGTTTTGATGTAATATAAGGAAAAGTAATAACAAATTAACAAAAATCACTAACATGAAGATTTCATTTGGCCCAAAGGTATTGGCTGGTACCACGAACACTGTTTTTGATGAGATGACAACAAAATATAGATAAATGTTTCAAAAAAAGATTGTAGGTAATATTATTCTACATCTTTTTGATTCCACTAAAATTTACTCTCATTTACTTACTAAGAAATGTCCAGAAACCCTGATAGGCCTTCAAATAATCTACCACTTGCTGTTGATTAATTTTTCTCAAAATCTAATCAATTCGTAACATAAACATAATACCTCCCTTATAAATATGCATGTGCGGGAGCTAAAAATGATAGAATTTAAGATATAAATATGGTGAAATAAACAATTATACTTTCTATGATTGTAACTGGGCCAAATGATATGATTCTGGGCTCGTACTATTATTTGAAATATCAAATAATCTGCTCTTATTTTCTTGTTAGGTTATATTGACATTTGCTTGATTTTAATTAAGACGTATATTTCATCTTAAATTATCTGTAGGAAATTAATTACAATGTTGAAATTAACAACTTATTTTAAATAATTACAGCAATTAATTTAAAACTGAATTATTTTGCAATGCTCCAGTTATTATGGACAGCTTTTGTAGTTATGTATGGAAGAATAATTTTAAAAAAGACGGTTAGTTTAAAGTAATTAGCACAGTGTTGGTTTTACCGGTAACATATACATTGAACTAAAACTAAAAAGATGATAGAGACGGATTCTGTGGAATATTATTTACTAAAGAGTTTACAAACAAGAAAACAATTTGTTACCTCCGCTGTTGATTTATTAATATTTGCGTTGTAAATGAATTGCAATTAAAAAATGATTAAAAAACATTCCAATTTTCTCTGCAAATACATGAAGTCCTGGTAATGATGTCATTAATCATTACAACAAGTCGTTTACAAAACAAACACAATTCAAGACTTACGTAAAACCTTTCTTTTTGCAAACACAAACAATTATTCATTTTAATTCCTTCAATCCCGTTTTGAAATAGCAACCGTCTGCGCATTTTCAACTCGCGCAATATCGGCACATCTCGGAGAATATGTAAAATGATTGAAAGAATAAATCAAACGGTTAAGTGTCAACAGCATCGGCAGCGGAACGCTGCGCGAATACCAAACGTGCCGGCGACGGCGCTGGTGATGGCAGCCGGGCGACGGCACGGTGCCACTCAGACGTTCGTTTCGTCTTCTTTCCCCTGAAAGTAAATCGTGATTTACGAGCACCGGTAGAGGAGAATATTTCACGGTAATACAGTTACGTGAGTCGACCGGATTTAAAGCCGAATTAACAGACGAAAATCGATGTCTTTTCTTCTCACCAGCCCAACACTGAACTACATTGTTAATGACACGCCATCTGTATTAGCGCCCATGATACTATGACATGACAATAAGTAACTGTTGTAATCAACATACAAAGCACTCAAATGCACTTGAAATAAAAATATGTAAAATTGTACAAGACTTTTGAAATGAAGTTCTGTAAAAATGAATTTATTTAGAAGCAAGTGAGGCCTCGAATTGAACATGGTAGCGGCCGCGAAATAGGGTAAACGATAATTTGGACAATTATAAATTGATATGATGGATAATATTATAATGGCAGCGATGAAGGAAAAACTTTCCTTTAATTCTGATAATAAAAGACATTCTTACTTTCTTATACAAAGTATTAGGAAGTATTGGAATCATAAAATATTATAAAGCAATATTTGTATTATTAGATAGAAAGTTTCAAAGACTAGATATTAATTAATATCTATTTTAAAATAAATTCATTGTTACAATGAGAATTAAATCAAATAATTGTATTATTGACATTATGATCGCACCGGATTCTGCCTGAAAACATGTATTTCCGCGAAAATATCGTCATCGGTTTTTTTCAAGAAGAAAATTGGAAGAAGCTGTATATTTACAAACAGGGAACGTGGTGCGTCAATATAAAAATGTTTTCCAAACATTTTTTGCAAGTAGTAGAATTGAACTGATTAATCTTCAGTGGTTTATTTGAATCAAAAATGTTTATAAACAAAATCTTATTAAAAGTTTTGCTTTACCTATAAACAAATATAGAGAGATATTCGACGAAACCAAAAAGACATCAAGAGTATGGTTATAAATATCCCTGTGGAATTACGATATAACTTATTTTCATCAGAAATCAAGTTGCTTAAGAGATCAGCATATTCCTTTCACGAATAGAATAAAAAATTTGTGTTGAAACATTATTTTCATAACAAAAATTTCATTAAATTATTTCTACTTAGATATTTCAAAATAACTTGATAGGGTTACAAATAAACTACCTCTTCCGGTTATGGGGTAAATAGCTCCGTGGTAACGTGTCGGACTGTGGATCGTGAGATCCTCAGTTCGAATCCCACTGCCGACAGTTACAAATTTAAATTTGCCCCTGTGGTTCCCCCTCCACTAACATCTTTGGGGGCTATGATTTGACGGCTGGTAACCGCACTTCATACGAAAAAATATATCACCTACCGAGATCTGCGTAAGCAGAGTGCCACACCCGTAATGGGTAAAAGGCGTGATGATATATTTATTTTATTTTATTTATTTATTTCCGGTTATTGGATTATCACCAAAAACTAATCAGCTCTTTCCAAAAAATTACAATTGATATAGGTACACAAAATATAAACATTTTAGTTTTGTAGTTTTTGAGAAAACAGATCCAGAGATCTACACACACACAGATAGACTGACAGACAGACACACACAGACATCATCGCGAAACTATTAAAATCATATTCTAGGGGCCTTAAAACGTGCTAATCCGCTGAAAACTCATTACCGAATTCTTAGCATGATTCCTATACCTCCTTTACAGGATGTGGCGGAAGGTCAAAAGACGTTTGGATTAAGTTCATTACGTAATATTTATTGAAATATACATTTCGAATTATATTTAATAATTCAAAACTTATTTAAATAATTATTTTCATGATCGACTGCATTATAAAAACTTAGTTTGCAATATTGTTCAGATGGCATAAAGAGGCTTTATGAACTAGTATATAATGATACAGTAAGTAAGCCTATTATCAAAATAATTATTTTATTAAAGAAATAGTTAAATAGGAACATTTCCTTTAGTAATGGTAATATTAATTACGTCATTAGAAGTATCCATAATAACAAATCAGAATGATTGGAATATAAAATGATACTTGCACAATATTTTCAAAACAAAATAATAATAAACAATGAGCAACTTGGTAACCACACAACAGAATAGTATATTGTACAACAAGCATGGAATATTACTCATTTCCTACGAGTTTGTAGCATGAGCCAAGGCGAATGCTGCAAATCATAAGAGTACGAAATGGACATTCCTTGCGAATTGTACACTATACTTTTTCTACGATCACAATATTATTTCCTAATCAGTTTAATTTCAACAACAAATTTGTCTCGCTTCCTCCATTTTAAAATTTGACAATTCTAAATATGTATCCTAGCAATGGTACCTGTGCTTAAATGGAATGACCTGTATTGAAATACTCACAAAACAAATTCATTTCGCACGATGCTTGCAATGTACCTCATATCCCTAGCAACTACAAACATACAAATAGGTATGTCGTTTAAAACAAAAGAAAATGCAATCTAACACGTATGCAATAAGGCTTTATTGGCTCGCCTTTTATGTGTCTTGTTCATAAAAACCCTAAATTATGTACTTGTTACAAAAATATTAATTACATAACTGAATCTGAAAGTTTTTTGAATAATTTTCAATTTTACATAAATTGAAGGTATTTTTGGAAAACTGCGTCATAGAATGAACATGAAGAGAAGTTCGTAGAGTGGTATAGGTTCCCAAATAAAAATAAAAAGAATGCATTACTTGCCATCACTTAACAAAACGACCACAGAAAACAACACATTATTCGCACGACACAAACGTAGAGTAGATTGTAACAATACTAGCGGAGTACTCTGCGTCCATCAGTGGTGAATAGAGCCCCAGTGGGACACAGTCACGCTGGGACAAAAATTGCAAAGCGAACATCCAACACACGCAACAGTGTCTCAAAAGAAACCGCATGAGAAAGAAATCCCACAAACGATTTACTCCGACAAGTAAGTGGATGAAACCATGCATTTCCGTCACTCCAGCCTTCGTACCTGCGACTGTTAAATCTAAACGAGATTATCCTGTTTAATGCTACATTATACCACTCCGCTGCTATCTTAACCGGTGGAGTCGAATTAGCATATACATTACAAGGTGTTTACTGTTTAAAATTGCGAGTACACTGGCTTGTAGAAGCTGCTTTTGTTTCGACGTACATGCTAACAATATACTTGCTAAGTGGCGCATGCGGAACTGTTATGTTACGAACAGCACTAATGGAAATAAAATTCAAGAGACTAGACTGTATGGATGTAGATAGTTTTAAGGTTTCTTTTTCTTGCTGTTTTACAGTTTTATCTTTCGAGGGATATTTATAATATAACAGTATATCTTTATTAGGATACTTTTACACTTTTATTCGACTTGTTGTCGGAGAAATTTTAAAACGAGAAATACATTCTCATATGAATCGAAGAAGTTGTAGGTTCTCGGTGAAACATTATTTTAAGAAATTAAAATTAGTAAATAATAACATTCTCATATGTTAAATTTTACATTATTTAACAATTTCTGCAATGCAATGTATCACAACACGGATCATTTCCAGTTGTTGTATAGTTTTATACAGTGTATGTGGCAAGGTTTGTGTATAGAACAAGAAATAATTTGACATTTTAGATTGGACATAAAAAAATATCTGTTGTGGGTAGCACAATACCTCCCGCCGTAGATTTCTTATCGAACAATGCAGGAACATGGACCACCATCAAGAAACGCTCATCCCTTCAAAAAAATTATGACACATGTCAAAAAATGCCATTTTTCAATCGTTGTTTTTTTTTTTTCAAAAAACAGGGTAGCACATTCAAAGAAAATATCAAAATATAATTTTTCTTTAACGTGTAATTCGTAAATGGTGATAGTAACATGGAAAATGTTTCAAACAATAATTGTAGATAATAATATGTGAAACATTATTCTAATAACAAAATTTACATTAAACCACAGTTTACTGAGATATTTTAAAATGACTTGATAGGGCTTCAAGTAAACTACCACTTCTGGTTATTGTATTATCACCAAAAACTAATCAGCTCTTCCAAAATATCAAAATTTTCAGTTTAGTAGTTTTTGAGAAACCGTAACTCCATAGATCCACACAGACTGACAGACAGACAGACACACACACACACAGACATCATCGCGCAACTATTAAAATCGTATTCTAGGGACCCTAAAATGTACTCATCCACTGAAAACTTACTACCCAATTTTTAGCATGATTCCTATACTCCCTCACAAGACATGACGAGAGGTAAAAAGAGTTGGCTTGAAAAACCATAGTTATTTATGATATAAGTGTTAAAAGTGGCATTTTATGAGTAACTGGGGAAGTTTGTGAAACGAGCCGAAGCCAAGTGAAACAACCCCACGAACAAAATAAATCACCAAATGTTTACTGATATATATTTTTATTTGTTATCACTCATAAAGTTGCTTTAAGGGTTTACGTTTTCAACATTTTTTTATGTTTTATATGTTACAAATCACCTAATATTCATATTCAAAATGGGTAAAGAATACCTGGAATACAATTATCAAATAAAATACATATTTCATTATACCATTTACCTGTTTTAGTGTGGCACTCTGCGTTCACAGATCCCGGTAAATAATATATTTTAGTACGTAAATTCGAACTGAGGATTTTTGACCTACTGGTACTAAGTTCGACTCCGGAAACTTTCGCTTTTGAGGCGAGCGTTGCATCCACAGCATCACGAGTTGCTCGTGCCGATACCGTACCGGAAAATGTATCAACCGGATTTCGATGTTAATCGGATACCGGTTTCGTCGGGTTCCGGTGTCCTGGTTATCCAGATACTGGTTTAATATCGATTTATTACATGCAGGATAAACGTGTGTCTGGATATCTACAACTATTTTGATAACTTTTCCGTACTATGAAATTTTATTGGATTACCTAATTAGAGTAAAATGATAAATATCACTGACAAATTGTAAACAAAAATGAGGAAAATATTATTAAGTATAGTTTTAATATGTATTGAATTTGTATCGGTATTAATTAAAGGTTTTTTTTGTTACAGGTAAGAAAATTGGATGGTTATCATTTGTCAAAAACCCAATAAGGTATGTAATGCTAATAAACGACTTATATACATTTAAATTTGAATTTCTTTTTAAAACAGATTAGATATCTGGATGTTTCTGACAGTACTCGATATAATCTTATGAATGTCAAACTTTGATTTTTTGCGGAAACTTTATTGACAAATATAATAGCTTTGAAGTTAAAGAACTCAATATTTTCTGGATGTAAAAAATTTGTTAGGTATTTTGAATATATCCTGTAGTTCTCTTTTAGTTAACTATTATTATTATTATTATTTTATGTTATGTACAATAATTAATACTTACTATCATTTTAAATACTAGATATTTTAGTCCAGTTACCTTAACAAAAATTGTATTAAAAGATGGGACTAATTTCGGAGTCCACATTTTTTTGCATGAGAACGTCCTTGGAAAATTCGGAAAATGGTAGGAAAACTAGAAAACCGTGCTTCGTAAATAACTCAAAAATTATTTGGAATATACCAGGCATTCAAAAGAACCAAAGTAATAGAACATTAAATTCCTTACAAAAAAGTACTCTTATTTTTGAGAAATAAAAAATATGCCCTATCGATTTTTAAGATAAATAAGTAATAAATTTATAGAAATTAAGGATCTACTCGTATTAAGCTGAAATGTGTTTTTAGTATTTTTAAATTAAAAATATTATGAATTCTTTTAAATTACTATTTGAAGTTGGAATGGTTAGTTTCAAGATCAGTAATAAATAGATATATGTATAATGTTATACCATTCATATTTCCAAATTATTCCTAGTTCATTGTTGTATTTTTGAAATAAATTGATAAAATATACACTACGTAAATAACGTTATCCATGATTTTGGCATAAATCCTATTTAACTCTGGAATGCTATACTGGAGACTGAGAAACCCCATGACGATATTTATCTAATTTTCCCCATGCGCAGCATTCGCATAAGTTCGATGCTACCTCAGTAAATTCCGTTTCTATAATCCTAAACAAATATTCAATATAAAATCCTTGTGTTTGTTCTCAATAGTCCAAAATAAATGAATTAAGTTTTAGCAAAATGCTGTGTTTTGAATAAAATATGTAATAATAATATTTGGCAAAATTCAGCGAGTGCTGTTCTTCCATTTAACCTTTACAATAGATGTATAAGAGATTTGACATATAGTATGGCATTAGTACATAACATATTATAAACAAAAGTAAGTAAAAAATCCAAATAAATTCATAATACAAATTACATTACAGGTGTATTATATCAAGTGACATTAAACATAAAAATTAATGAACAGAGATGAATTAAAAGATTTTAAATAAGTGAGACATAATTATTAAGTAATATCTTTTTGTAGTTTTTAGAAAAGATAGCACGATGATTCAGAAAGGTTATTAACTAATTAATGTCTTTCAATAAACCTAAACAAATATTTCATTGGTAAAATTACATCCAGTTATGGAAAAGTAGTTTTCTTTTCTTGTTGTTTTCCAGACCCTAGTGTGACGATGGTGTAACTGTGAAACAAGTGTGACTTTGCTGGGTTAAATCTATAAATGATCCAGAAAAAAATAACAAAAGTTTAGTAACAGTATTTGCTTCCACCCTAATTTTATGTAAGAAATTGAATTGAATTCATTTGAAATCTTGAAATATTCGAGCTGAGTGTACAACATAAATAATTCGATCGATTATCATAAATTTGGATAATACATGGCATCATATTAATACCCTACATCGCGGATATTCGTACAAGACGTAGAAAGATCACGTATAATTTATAATAATTTCGGATGCAGCTCCACCGTCCGTTCTCCATCCCTCTTCGCCTCACGGTTCCTCCTCGCCCTCTTGCATTTGTAACGAGTTGAAACTTCCACGAGGAATCTAATTTGAACTTGTATCGGGCCCGATGCTTCGGATTACGATTATTAATCACGACGGACCAGACTTCGATGTATTGGAGAATTAGCGGTGTGATAGATTATATGGGGCGGGGGCTGGTTTCCCCAACGGGCGCGGCAAGCCATTTTCCGTCTTGGAAGTGACGTACGATTAATTTAGAGTTTTCAAAGGTTTCTGCCTGGCAGTTTCATACCTAAGGATAAGGCTAGAGCCTGAAGAAATTGAGTTTAAGCTGCCTGTAGAAATTTTATGTCGATTTCTTTATAGCTTTTTTGCGGCTAATTGAAATTTTTATTCTATATTTCTATTGAAGTCCCAGGAAATGTGAATTTGTAGTTACAGGAAGTTTTACTTGTAAAAAGTTTAATTACCACAGATGTTCAGAATGTAATAATTCAATGTATATCTCTTTAGAACGCACGTAATTAATTCATTCAAAATATTTGTTAACAATTTAAAGTAATTTTATCCACTAAATATAAAACAGTACATATACCTTGATAAACCCATATGCATCCCTGGGTAATGTGACAAAAGTTGAATTAAATAAATGGTTATTATTGCAACCTGATACCAAATAATAGTTATTTACTTTACAAGTGGGTAATTCAACTTTGCTCACGTGTAAAGTATAACTAACGTTTTATCCAACAACTCTTAATAAATACAAAATTTATTAAAGAAATATTTTTTGACAGTGACATATGCTTTAAAGTTTCTAAATTAAAATTCCAATCGAAGTAGTTACCAAGGTGTTGTGTTATTATATTTTTAAATAGAAAATTACTCACTAGTGTCTTTTCTCAAAATTATACCCACTAGTAGGTAATCTGTTACTTTCCTTGTTTAAAATCACCATAGGTATAGAACATTTATTTTGAGGTGTAAATATATTCTCATAATTTTTTTTTTTATTATTGTTATTTATTATAGTAGCGATGATAATATACTCTACTCGACCAATCACAGAACCAGAAATCAATTATTCCCGTTTACTTTAAATCCGTGATTTGGATAACCCTTCCTACGGTCGTTTACAGTGTAGTCAGTTGCCATTGTGTATTTTGATGTCGTTTTTCAACGTGTGTTTTCAACCGATTTCCATCATTTTCAAAAGTACTGAACATTTTTTTCCGAATTTACAGATGTAGAAAAAGTACATTATTATATTCGGGATTATGGTCATTATTCACTTTGATGATTTACATCACTCGCCTACGGATCATGACTTTAAGGGTTAAGGTCGAAAAACAATTATATTCCTGTAATTGTATTTTGACCTTAACTTAGCCGTTGCTATCGAAACGTTTGGCATAGATTCTATATAAATTTTTGACTGCTATTCCCAATATAAAAATAGTATAATAATAAAATAAAACTATAATACACAATCGGTACTTTTCCATATAATAGGGAGAACAGATATATCTTTCTTTACGTACTAATTTAATTAATCATTTAAGTCAGTGAATGTATTTAAAGTTTAAACGTTGAATTGTCGTGCACAACGAGTACATTCTTACAAAATATATTTTAATTAATTTTATAATACTATTAAGTAAAATTTTAATATTATTTTCCGTTTCCAGAGAAGCGCCATGTTTTTGTACAATGTTAAAAGGAAAGAAGAAAATTAAATTTTCTGATATATATTCAACTAAATTTTAAAAAGTAATTTCTTTTGAGTTTTTGAAATATTTTACAAAACCAACAATTTATACGTTACTAAAGACATTTCGCAAAAGCAGAATTTTTCACCAACATTTATAAATTAATCTCATGAATAAATACTTGTGCTTACATGTAAATTAATTCATCAGAATTACTTATGTTTTTGTAATTGTTATTCTCTTTTATACATATTTAATAAACATGGGATGTTCATTTATATGTTTTTGTCCTGAAACAAATTTACAAAGAGAATTTAATTGAAATTTAGCGAGCATGAAGTTGCTAACATTATTTAATTATAAACATAAAAAAATGTTTATTTTATTACCGTGTGACATTTGTAAATACAAAGAAAATTTTTTACTACATATACATAATAAAATTTAGTTTTAATTTGAAAGGAAAAATTAATTAAAATTATTTCAGGAACACCAGCTTTCAATAAAGTTTTACAAAATGAAATTCTACCGTTTCTAAACAATGTTAATAAATTTTAGGAAAATATAATAAAATATCCAATATTTTTTCATATTAATGAGACATATACATTATATCTGTGAGTAACTTACTGTGAAGTTATACATTTAACGACTAATTAAATAAAACTTAGATGATAAATGTAACAGGTACCTCGCACTTGGTACCAAGAGGTAACTGACATACGAAAGGATTTTACTTGATTTAATGAATAACCAAAGTTAGCGTAGTCGCTGGCCACCACGGAATATTTTAACTCGATTCCGAAGAGTATTTAGAAAAATACTTCTGATCAATTGGTGGGAAATATGTGCGCAGGCGGGAATCAAACACGTATTCAACAATAATAAAATTATATAATATTTAATAACGAACAAGCAAAATAAATTATATAAATCAAATACTTTTACGAGCTGAATTATTCGACGTTTTATAATCCAAAGTAACGCTTACTCACTAACTTTTACAATAACTTTCAAAGCTCGAAACTGAGATAACATTCGCTATTAACAATACTCATACATATAATTCAAATCTACTTACATGAACTCACAAAATAAACTTCACAAAAACTATGCATACAATCGAGAGGAGCCCGTAAACTGTGTAGTAATTTTTTCAACATTTCAGTCTTCTCTGAAAAAAGAATCCCATATTTCCTGCAGTCTATATCGAAATTCTTCGATTGTCCCTGCAGGATGATTTCATAATAATTTTTTTTTTATTCGGTTCTATAAAGTTTTGATTGGGGGTTGTTAGATTGTCGTTTTACCAATGGAATTTTATTATTATATAACTATACATCTCTGAAAAATATAAAACCGTCTAGCATGGGAGAATGAAAATAAGGATACTAGAAAATCATATTTAATAAAAAGGTTAATATACTAAAATATGAATGAAATAGAATGACAACATAAATACAATTATTACAAATGACAACAACGAACGTACGAATATGTTAAATAGTTGCAGTTACCAAAACATTTTACAAACAATAATTACTAGAATTCTACATTTTGTAGAGCACTGCAGATGTGAGAATAAGTCTGCTAGTTTAAAAATCTCATAACTACCTGTCTTTAGTGACTTTGCGTGTTGGTTAAATACACCCAACTATCCCATAAGCGGGTAGACGCGGGGCAGGGAACCTCTCGCAGGGCCAACACAAAAATTGCATAAAAACTAAAAACCACTTTAGGGTTCGGCCAGGCTTATCTGTAAATCTATCAACCTGCAGATGGCATCTCAGGACGATATTTCAGAATATTTCCCTCGAAAAATTTAAACCGATCACGTTGCACTATATTCTGATTTTCGACCAATGACAATCGAATATGTGTACAAGTGCGATACCCGGATATTTATAATAATTGTAAACACAAAGAGGAACAGTTTAATTTCTTCGTTTTAAAAGAACAACAGGGGTATTATCTTCAATTTTTCAATCAATTTCTTCAAAAGAATTACTTTCAAAACGCTGATGACCCATTTTTAACGTAATTTGACAAATGTCATTTATCAAAGTCTGACGTTTATGTGACAGATTAAAATAAATATATATTCAATAATTTAAAATAATGACTGAAATCTTTCTCGAGAAATATTCGTCTAATATATCTCTCGTGCATGGCCAATACAATCAGAATATTTTCTCTCGTGCACGTTCGTGCACTCGAAAAAATATTCAGGTATTTGCTTTGCACTTGGGATATAATTACTGAATATTTGCCGCGATAAACTCAAATGATTATTTATGAAAACTAAAAATCTAACAAAGATCCACACACATGTGTGGCAATAAGTTTAACTTAAGAACTCCTGTCAAGGCGATTTTCGATGCATTTAAGTACAAACGCAATTTGAAACTTGATTTTTTATAATCGTTTTGACAGTGAAACCATAAATCGTATTCTGAATGCTCGCCTGCATTCCAATCGTGTTTTGATTTTTATTTAAACATTTAACAAACAATTTAATACGGGCGAACTCATTTGAATTTGGTCTCGCATATACCAACAAGAAATATGTACTCGAACAAGGTAAATAAATACGTAAGGATGTTACCCAAAAATAATTTCATTTAGCTTAACCTTCTCGCCTTCTCTTTGCCTCTTCCATAAATTCCGCGTATTACAGGCCTGTCTGACCCCCAGATATTAACTGTAGGAGTATGTGAATGTATTTAAATCCGGTCTCATGTAATTTGCGTGTAGCGAATGTACGCAATGTAAGCTAGTACACGTATTAATATTTCGCAATGTCAAATAAACATGGTTGGGCGTTGCCTTTGCCGTTGCCGTTGCTGTTGTCGTTGTCGTTGCCGTTGCGTTTCCAAGCTCGAACCGAAACGCTGGGCTGGAGTAGAGTTGCTGCCACGAAACTGCGGAAGGGATTCGTTTAGGTTTAGGTATTTAACAAGCTAGCTACTTGGCCCTGCTGTTGTTCTGCCTACAGCGTGCATAAAAGAGATAGCAGATACGGAAGATAATAAGCGTGTACCCATGATTTCTCAAAGACAAATATGTTTTCTAGTTCGGTCAAATTTCAGAGCAGGCACATGGAAAATTTCATATCGTTTCTGTTGGTAGTGTACAACGATTTAAAATAAAGAAATAAGGCGATTTCGACTGGCACTGGTTACTTGGCGGTTACGTGTTTGGTTGGTTTCAAAAAATGACGTCACACTGACCGAATGATTGCTGAAAACGTACGGTAGGTTTTGACATTAATCAAATTTGACAGAAAACATGAAAAATATTAGAGCTCTAGAAGAATGTAGGTATTCTCGTCCGCCATTTTGGGTCCAGATGTCATAAACAAAACAAGTTATTGGAATCCAGTGAGTTATTTAAAAAAAAAAAACATTTAAAATTTGTATCTGTCAAATTTTTATTTTGGACAGTTTTTATATTTCTGTAATTCTGTAAAATCTAACTACACAAACCATACGGTAATATATTATTAGACACTGTACACTTGCCTGTTAGATATGGAATAGAATAATTGAAGGAATGATATATTACATTTACATAAAAGAATTAAGGTAACTGGATTCCAATAATTTGTTTTATTTATGACACTTGGACCCAAAATGGCGGATGAGAATACTCATATATTCTAGTTCCTTAGAAATATGACAGCGTACCAGTTTGAAATCATAACAAGTGAAATTCAGCCAATCAGAATAATAACCGTTGAACGAACCGAGCTCTCGAGCATGTTACTGATTTGACATACCAAAACTATCACCGTTTACATAAGACGCCATAAAAGTGCCAGTCGAAATTAATTGGTTACTCTATTTACTAACCACTCTGTAATCAAGTACTAACCGGTGCCAGTCGAAATCGCCTATATATAAAAATCTGATGTGGGCAGCACAAAACCTCCCGCCCAATACAACTCTTAAACGGTACAAAATAGTATTTGATGATACAGAAAAATACCTTCTTATTTGTTTATTTTCTATTTATATTTGAGAAATTTAATTTTCTTTCGTATATTTTTTTAATTATTTGATATATGTTTCACTAAGAAAACAGCTTCACAATCACAATGACATGTGTCACATTTCGTAAAAATTTTTAAATTTTTAAGTTATTCCATGGTACAAACATGGAAGGCAAGATATATCAAATTTAATTTTTTAATATTTTATTATCTCTATCTAATGAAAATTAATAAAATTAGTGTAATCAAAACAGATGCAAAATTAAATATTCTACAATTTTTAAAAATAACTTAAATTGTTGAAAAATAAAATTTAACCGTGTATGTTCATGGAAAACTGTTAAAGGCTTCTAATGAACTGCTAGTTCCGGTTGACTAAGTTTATCCAAAATCTAATCAGCTCTTGTGGTTGTACTATGTTGTTACATAGCAACCGCTTTACAAACAAGTATTAGACAAAGAAGGGCGGCTTTAAAACATTCATTTCAGGCTTGTTTTTCGCCTTCATAAAAGTTACGGTTTCAATATTACTATATTATTTCAGTGATTTGGATATTAATTATACTCATAATTCCAATATCTATGTATGTATATACAATAACTTTTGTTGATTTGACATCAATTATACACTGAAGAAAACTACTTGTATTTACCTTCATTGCCATCATAAATAAATAAAATAAATATAGGTATCATCATATCATTTACCCATATTTTTGAGTATGATATTCTGCTTTCGCTGATCTTGGTAAATAATATACTTTTGCTCATGAAGTCAATTACCAGGCATCATATCATTTTCATAATTAACTACATTCATCAAACTGTCGTACCAAATATCACTGAAGGTTTTGTTTTCCATCAGGCCAGACTTTTATTTCTTTCACTCAAACAAGATTGTTTTGAAGTAAAACGACTCGAGAAATTTGATAGTAGACCAATTTTTTCTGTTCAGTTTTTATCAAGCTACGAAGGTACTAAGTTATCGTAAAAGAAAATTTTTCCAGTGTAACCTAAACTATTAACCGCGAAAATTATTGTCCGGCTTAGTAAAATAGGTTTTTTACTGTAAAAATATGAAATAAGTGTTGTAGAATATATTCTGGTTGTATGCTGAATAAAGATGCTGTTGCATCAATAAATAGTTGAACAGTTCTTCCATATCTTTTGATAAAATTTAACATTTCGTAATTATTATTCCTATCTACCAGGTAGGCTATTTGCTACGAATTTTAAACGGTTTTTAAATTAAATATTGAAAGAAGCTTTCAGAACTCTTCATATAGATTAATAAAAAAATTTGAGGAAAGTTCTGTAACAATTTAATAAAACGATGTTTCAACAACGAAGTGCTGCCACTATGGATAAAATAAAAATACGGGTTTTGTACTTTATGTTTTACCAGAAGATTTTCAAATTACTTTTGTCAAAAGTTTTGAACATTTTAAAATGATGTAAATTGTGGGCTACAATAATAGTTATAAAGGCTTTTGAGTCTTGAATTAAGAGGTAGCATGTGTAATCATTAATCTAAATACTTTTGATCCCCAAGGTTTTGATAAATAATTAATTAAATGAATGATTTAAAAGTTAATTTAGGCAATAATTATTTCAGGATATACACAGAAGAACCTTTTGATGTTAAAGTTAAAGAAACCCTGACTGTAAACGCATACTTGTAAAACTCCCGATAGCATGACGTTAGTAAAATAAACAGTCATTAAATGATTCAAAGCTTATTTACGCTGAAGGGACCAACGAGAAACAAAACTCTCGAATTGAATACACGAATTTGGAATGAAATCGGACAGAGGTATACTTGTTGAGAAAAAAGTCGAACGGAAATACACTATTTAGAACCTTATTCGTTTCAACTAAAAGGTAGCATTTTGATATGTGTACCGGTAGGCAGGTACCTTTGCGAAGGATACTTAAAATACAAACGCCTTTTTACTTTGGCTCGTTCAAAATTTCCACAGACGCTTTGACTTCTTCTGCTTCGTTTCTTTTCAACTTTTCCATCCTCCCTTTTTTCTTGCAAACTTCCGCTGTTCCGATGCCAGAGACGTGGAAAAATCTCACTTTGGTTGATACACCCAAATGTGAAGTGATACGTTGTTGATTTTGAAGTTTTAAATTAGAAGTGTCGATAGCAACGTTACAAATTTTAAGATTAGATATTAATATTTGATGTGCCCTCCAGAAAAGTTCCAAATTAAAATTGCTGGCAATATTATTCTCCATCTTTTTAAATCAAGAATATCTTTCTGACCTCAAGTAAACTATCACTTCCAGTTGATAGAATTTTATCAAAATTTAATCAGTTCTAAATAATCCGTCACTATACCTTCATTACATGTATATGAGACAGGTAAGAAAACATGTTTTAGTAATATACTGTTTAAGTTACCATGTATTAGAACCTGTATTTTCATTGATAAACGTATATCGAATAACAACTTGTCAATAAATTTGACATCGACACGACTGCTGTTATTTTCATCTGTGATATTCTATATTGATGTTGTTTTGCTGCTGTCTATTATCTTTCACATTAATGTATCACTTTTGTTATTTTTGATAAAGTTTATTATTATTATATATAGATCTATCTTTAGAAGCATATTTTCGGGAACTATCTGCGTTGTAAATCTACGAACGCTGAATGATCCACCAAAAATGGACTAATAATGGTGTGATGATATATTCACATTCCTTTTAAACTTTTAAATAAATAAATAAGGGCGTAATATATATATATATATATATATATATATATATATATATATATATATATATATATATATATATATATATATATATATATATATGTAGGTACTGCTGGGAAAACAATGGATACTTCTTTACGAATGTGTTAAAATTTTAATAAAACGGTTGAGAATAGTCTGTGAAAAGTTAAAAGACAATGAAATGAAAGTGAAATAATCAAGGGACTATAACATTTGTATCAATATACATAAAATACAGTGAATAATTTAACTTACACAAAATTTAAATGATGAAAAAGCCTTCCTTTTTAACCTCTCGCCATATCCTGTAAGGGAGGTATAAGTATCATGTTAAAATTTTGATAGTAAGTTTTCAGTGGATGAGCACGTTTTAAGGTCCTTAGAATACGATTTTAATAGTTTCACGATGATTTCTTTGTACGTGTGTGTGTCTAACCGGAAGAAGTCCTATTAAATTATTTTGAAATATTTCAGTAAAATATGATTTAATGACAATGTTTATTTTAAAATTGTGTCAAATATTATTCTCTACAATTGTTGTTTGAAACCTGTCATAAGTGAAAACTAATTTCTTTGAAAGAGGAGCGTTTCTTGATAGTGGTGGTCCATGTTCCTACATTTTTCGATAAAATTTTTGACGGGAGGTATTGTGGTGCCTCAATTTTAGAAAAATATGTTCATTTATTGTAAAATACGAAATATATCTCGTAGAATATGTACTGGCTATCTGATTGACATAATTGCTATACTATTAATGAATATTTTAACTGTTCATTCATATCTCTTGATAAAATTTAACATTTCATTATTGTTATCCTATATAAATGTTCAATTATTGATTTCCCTAATTATTTTACACCAAAAAAGTTAAATGGTTCATTGAAGAGGAAAAGTTAAATAGTTCATTGAACAATAATCATATATAATATCCCAAGTGCATGTCAAATTATCGACAATTACATGCGAGGAATATTCGAAGGACTATTTTCCAATTAAAATTTAGCCAAACGCTGTTTCTCTCATAAAAAATAAAGCAAAATTTAAAAACTACATTTAACAGCAAGTCAGAATCACATTGGTAATTTGTAGTGCAAAATTATCGTGTATTTCTACGTAGTTCTACATTCAGAAATGTCAGAATTCTGATTGGCTGAAATTTTATGAGGGAAATAGTCTTTATAATTTTACTCTTCCTGGAACCGGAAAAATGACTTAAATGTTTATTGATAATTTTTTTAAAATCATCAGTGCCATGAAAAAACAAAAAAATTTGATAATAATTATTATAAATATTTTATTTAATACATTTTTATCGACCACTATTTTCAGCATAAAACATTTGAAATCAAACATTGATAACTGCAGATTACGTATAAAACCATGGGGCATTTGCTATTTTTTTATTTCATGACAATGGTGATTTTAAGAAAATTACCGATAAATAATTCCGTAATTGTTTCGGTTCCAGGTAAAGTAACAAAATACAAAAAAAAAAAATATTCTACAATGCAATAAACGATTTAACTTTTTTGATGTAAAATAATTAGGGAAGCCAATAATTCACCATCCTGTATGCTATGAATTTTTATAAGTCCTTCATATAGTTTTGTCCAGATGGGTAATATCACGCTAGTTATTCATTTAGATGTGAGACTTTGCTTTCACAGATTTACGGTTACCGACCATCCAGTCCGCTACTCCCGAAGATGCTATTGGATAGGTTAAAATAGCTAATATCGGTTTTATATATAAACTGAGGATTTAAAGATCCACAATCCGATGCTTTATAATATGTGGAACCTGATTTAGAATTATTTAGCTTGCAAATGGTATGGGCTCCTCCACCAAAAAATTCGGCGAGAACGGGGAGCAATAATTTATTACAAGATGTGATTTTTATAATTCTGTGTTTCACTTTTTATGTTATAACTGCTACATAGTAGTCTAAAAAATTACTTTAAATTATAGGATTCAAACTGAGGCTAGATTTTTGGAAAATGGGTAAATGAATACAATAAATATTGCAGTAAAATTAGTAGTAATATGCGTGTAAAGAATAAGCTGCTTTTGTGTTTCCGCGAGTCTTCTTTTTGTCTTTGCCCCGGATTCTCCGCCAATGTGTTCGTATTTCCAGAAGTCACGTCTGAATTCATTATGAATCAAATCTGGAAATTTTGTTTTCTTTCCCAATTCAGCGCCCGGTAAACTCTGCCGTCCGCCATTATGTATTCAAAATGATGAATGCGGTGGCATACTTGCATATTTCGGCATGGGCGGCGAAGGTGGGCTGGCAAGTGGAAGGGGCGAGTGGAAGGCTTGATAGCTCTACTAGATTCAGTAGCTGAAAGTTTTTAACTTTTCGTTACTCGTAGCGCTTTCTCGCTGCAAGTCTTTATGCGGATTCTGACGTTCTACTTTTCATTCTTTTTATCTTTTCGTGATTCTTATTCTTTTTATTGTGCATCCTGGTGCATATTTGAATTGTTGTTCTGTAGAAAGACTCTTATAGAAGTTCAACTTACATTTACTTTAGCTTCTTTGAAAATAGTGGGATTTTAATTTTATTATTTTAGTTTGTTGCAACTTAAATCTTTATAAAACGACTTTCGTTTTGTTTTAAATTTATTGCTTACACTCTTTGACTGCACTTTTAAAAAATATTTATTGCTCTTTAGTTTGAAGAATATGTTTATGTTTTCACCTCTCTCACAGTTGCAATGTATATCTAATAATTCCAAATGTGGATATTATAATGACACTTTTTTAAACATTTAAAAATTAAATTCTTAAGGAGAGTTAAAGGAGTCACAATGATTGACAGAGGAAGAAACTAAGAGGACCTACAAGTTGAAAGTGTACAAAACCCGATAGATAAAAAACAAGTTGCATGGTATGGACATTTAGTGAGAATGCCAGAAGAAAACTAAAGTGTGGAATGCAAGATACACAAAGAAAAAAAAAAGAGGAAGACCAACGAAGAGGTGGGAAGACAACTTAGAAGAAATACTAAGCAGAAACAATATCGACGGACAAGAAGCAAAGAAAAAAGCATGCAATAGAAAAGAATAAAGAGAATTGGTAGACAATTTGATATAAGACAAGAACCAAATCTCGACACTTGAAAGGGTAAAAGAGATTTAAAAAGATTAATAATAATAATAATTAAATACCTTATAATTTAGATGTTCAAGTTTCGAGCTGATAAGATTAGTACCTAATTCATGAACTTGAAGAAGTTTGTGCGCATATAATCAGAAAATTATTTCGAAGCACAAATATGTCAAATAATTTTTATTTAAAACTTTTTCGATATTTTGTTGTATCATCACAACATTTACCTATTTTTAGTGCGCCACTCTGCTTTTACAGATCTCGCCCAAATATGTTAGTAGTGTAGGAACCACAGGGATAAAATTAAAATGGCTACTGTCGGATGTATAGTTCGAACTAAGCATATCACAATTCACAGTTCGATGCGTTACAACGTAGTAACTATTTATTCCTGTATATTTTATATCATTTAAAAATTAAAACCAAGATGAGGTTTCATATGCGTAAACAATTTCTTTTTTTTCACGAAATGTTGTGTTGAGAAGAAAGATCTTCTTAAATTCTCGCTCAAATTGCCTCATTCGCTACGCTCATAACGCCAACTTTGAGCCCGAGTGGGTAAAAGAAGGGCTTTTCTCTCTAGTTTGACAAATAATGTCTATAGTAATACAATAAATTCGAAATATTCTGGAAGCCTATTTAAGTAGTTGTATCTATTACTAATAAATAGATTTCTACAAAGTTCGAACTCGTTGTTTAAGATTTAAATAGGACTCTGGTCCTATTTATGAACAGTAAGTACTATAATAGTACCGGCAATTTAAAAATATGTAACACTTGTTCCTCTATGTATGTTATCTAAAACTTTTTTGTTTATTGATCAAAAGAAACAAAAAAATGTACGTGGCGTAGTAAAATATGGGTTCGTCAAAACTTCGCTGTTAAAACGTATGGTTAGGTACAAAGATCCATCATTGTTATCGATTCATTCGTTTACATTCCAAAATTCAAATGCTATTGAAAGAGTTGATCTGAGAAAAAGGAGGTGGGAAAACAAAACTGAGTAAATATTTCCGTTTCCCGCTTGCGCTGTGTGAGAGAGAGAGAGAGCGCGTCGTGGGGCGGAATAGACGACCCGAGCCACCTCTGGATATTATTCAAACACGTTGAGCCTCAAACATCGCGCAAACGAAGAAAGATGCATGGTGTCTGCGTGAGATGGAGGAAGATAGAAGATGGCCGACAGTAGAACTTTCACCTTTCTTCGAGGGTACAAGTCAAACGCTTCATTCATATTTATTTATGGCGAACTTTGTTTTTGTTCGTCCCTTCTGTGCCGCCCCACACCACTTTCACGACTGATCTATGACAGGATCCACCCAACACCCAACGAACACAAGAAACCTTACCTCACCTAAAATACTAACCCTTATAAATATTGCCAAACTTGTATTTCAAACAAATACTGCATTTATAATGAAATAACTTGCTGACACCTATGTTAAAAAATCTGATGTGCCCAACACATAACTTAGTATTTAATATCACAGAAAAATACCTTCTTATTTGTTTATTTTCTATTTATTTTTAAGTAATTTTCTTTCGTATATTTATTTAATTTAGATTGTTGAAGCAGCAAATTAAAATAATGTCATATTACCAATATACTTGTAAATGTAAAAATCTCTTGAAGACTATCTACACTTTTAAAAATTCTTAATTGTTTCTTTAAGCCACATTGATTTTTAAAAATGTCGTGTCGTCATTATAGAGGTGTTGGTGGATCCCAAACAGTAGAGATTTAAATAATTTTTGTCACATAAATGTTCTATTTTATTGTAATAATAATAATAAAACAAATAAAAAAATATATGACTACAATTATTTACAATCTGCACTGTTTAAGATCCAGCAACACCTCTACAATGACGTCACAATATTTTTTAAATTGTGGCTTCATAAATAACAATTAAGACTTTTTAAAAGTGTAGATAGTCTTCAAGTTAGATAAAGCTTCATAAAAAAAAAAATTTTTAAATGGTGCAAGACTCCATTGCTTTTACTATACGCAAGATAAATTTTTGCTGTTGTAACAATCCATTTTTGATGTGCATGTGTCACATTTTGTAATTTTTTTTAAAATGTTTCCATGCTGAACATGGAACGCAAGATTTATGAAATTTAATTTCTGTATATTTGTTATCTCTAAATCTAATTAAAATTAATGAAATTAGAAATCTATAATTTACAAAATAACAAATTGTTGAAAAATAAAAATTTTTTTTGCGGAAAATTGTTCCGGGCTTCTAGTGAACTACTACTCCCGTTTGACCAATTTTATTCAAAATCTAATCTTCATATAGATATAAAAAGCAAAAATACATAAAATTGTGTTTTTTTGGTATTATAGTATTTAAATTATACGAGACAAAAAATCGGTACGAACCGCATACACACACACAAAGAGATACACACCTATATACATACACCTAGACATCATGGCGAAAATAGTAAAATCTTTCTGTATGGACCCTAAAACGTGCTTATTTATTGTAAACTCACTACCCCATTTTTTTGACCGAAAACAATACCTCCTTTACTCAAAGGTGCAGGAGGTAATATATAAATAAATAAATAAAGATATAAATAGTACTTAAATTATGTCATAAGGGAAGCTGTGTTTATATTACATCCCGAAACTTTCTGATGTTCCGACGAATGCAATGAGCGAGGGTATTAACAGCTGAAACTAGCCAAAATGGTTAATTGGCAAAAGATGAACTAATTTATTTGTAAATAAATGTATATTGAAATGCTAGCAGAAACAAAAGGGGAACGTGGACATAATTGTAATTTTTGTCTGGTAAAACATTTCGTTTTTGAATTATATTTTATTTACTGCAGCTTTACTAATTTTGAACCATGGAGTACAATTAATGTTGCTCCCCTAACAAATAATCAAATTACAAAAAAATTGACAAGCCTCAATTGACATTTGAAAGCATGAAACAAATTTTAATTTCCTGTTATGTCAAACCCATTTCAAAATCCCAAAATATATCAGGATTTGAATTTCAGCTGTTGTCAAAGCTGCCCAAAAAATCGTACATTATTTTATTGTTTGTAAAATAAAATTGTTAGAAGAATGTGGCGCAGGCAATGAAAGTTGCATTTCCTTAAATGTAAAGGACTACTTTTATTTATTGGAATGGATAGCCCGAAATATTCCCTTTTCAACGATTTATTTTTGTTTATTTATTAAAGTTCAAATAGCATTTACATCTCTAAGATAGAAAATAAAACTTCAGGTAGGCTGTTGAATAATACAATTGATGTCAGGAGTATTAATAAAAAAATAGTTATTTGCAAATAAATAGCATTATGTACTTGTAAAACGTCATCTAGTTGTTGCAACGGGGATGACTGTGATAACAAAAGTACTATCAAAGTATCAAATTTAGTTTTAATTTTAATAATTTTTATATATTCTAGACGTTTTCTGCATGTGATTTGCATTAAATCCGATAAATTATTATCAAAGGTAAATAATACATATATAAATAATTTATTGTCAGTACGTAATAATACAATAAATGATATATTTCACAGTATTAATGTACAAGTGTATCGGATATTATTCCCTTGCAACCTAAGCTTACTTTCTAATTATTACATTAATTTTTAAAGTTTGTGTGACGTCACTGGTACTGCTCCAGTGGCACTAAAATAACGATTTATCATTATAGTAGACATTATATATTTTTTAATTTAAAAATAATATTTACATATTAGAAGTCTTAATTTATAACAATTAAACTTAATATAAATAAAGATATAGGTAATTCCTTTGACAACTTTAGAGTATTTTACTTGATATTCGAGTAAATAACATACGAAAGTTTGAGAACAGTGGAGCGTCGCTATAAAAGGTTAGGTTACCTTACTACCAGCGGGTAGTAAGGTAACCTAACCTGAACACACAAATTTATTCAATAGTTTTTCAACACAGCACAATAAAACAGTGAAATTATAGAACAACTAATAGAAGCCCAACAAATATAATCATAAATACCAACAAATATCCCACAATAGGTGTTGGGCGCAGCGGCAAACGCGCGATTTGCAATTTGCATATTTCTGGCCAATAGCATCAATGCAATGACGTCAAAATATGTACAATTCGTTATACCGCTTTACTGCAAAATATTTAAAAGAACAAATACTTTACTATTAATTATTCCGTAAGTGTTACACGATTTTGATATAAATTTGTCATATTTCGTTTATGTTTATGCGCCCATAATGGAATAAACTATCTCTAAAATTATTCAAGTGATCTCATTTATTATCTTGCAAAATGTGCATCGTGCAGCAAGATCAGTGAAGCAATATTGTGGTTAGTAATGTATTAAGCAATTTTCTTTGATTTTTAATTGCTTGGTGGTAGAACCAAAAATGATTTGTGGAACAGAATATGTAATGAGTACTGGCCATTCATCTTGCAGGCGTTCAAATTCTAGCTGGATACATTTGCGAATAGCGCCAATGCGTCTCCCGCTGCTCGCGGCCGGGCAAATGGGACGAAGCCGTGATTAATAATCGCAATTTGGCGCGGCACTAAAGAGAGGGGAGCGGGACACACGCACCTCCGTTTAGTAATTGACTTTTATAATTTATTCGTAAACGAGGTTGTACGCAACGCGGAAGCGATAATGCGGTGCGATTAAGAAATCCAAAGTTTAATCTAACTAGGAAAATTGTGCGGATTTGCTGGCGGGAAGCAGAGAAGTTCTCGAGTGAAATAGTGGTGATAAATATTTATAATCCGACCCTAAATATCGACCATATCCATTCGTTTGTCGGTTTAATCCTGATGTTTTTATGATTTCAATTTTTTGTTTCTGCTTTATTTCAAACGTGACAAAATATGCTTCATACTTTTTTTAAATAAAAAATATAGCAATGATAAAGAATAAACATGAACAACATCGGATTTAATAATATATGTTTGTAATGGCAATGTACGTCATGTATTCAAGCAAACAGTAAATATTTCAAAATCTGTTTGATTTTCATATATTCCTTTTTTTAATATAATATTTGCTGTTATGAAAATAAAATTAACATTTTCCATACGAGTGCCCAAAACTATATATTCAACACAAAAATGTATAGATTCCCTGTTCTACTTTTTGCTAATACCATTTTTCTTCATTTGTCATATTTAATTGTAGTATTTATTGACTAACCGTCAACGAAATAAGTTTTTTTTTACCTCCCAGCACTTCCTGTAAGGGAGGTATAGGAATCATGCTAAAAATTTGGGTAATGACATTTCAGTGCACGTTTTAAGGTCTGTCGGGTTGTCGGTCTGTATGGATTTCTGGAGTTACGGTTTCTTAAAAATTACTAAACTGAAAATTTTGACATTTTGTTTATATCAATTGTATCCCCTTTGGAAGAGCTGATTAGTTTTTGGTGATAATTCAATAACCGGAAGTGGTAGTTTACTTGAAGCCCTATCAAGTTATTTTAGAATATCTTAGTAAATTATGGTTTATTGACAATTTTTGTTATTAGAATAATTTTTTAAACATTATTATCTACAATTATTGTTTAATAGTATATTCTACAACAAGCAATGGAATAGGCCATTTCGTTACATGTTGTAGACTATACTTTCTATAAAAAGGTTTTGGAAATTATACAAAAATACATTTATAAAACTGTTGAAAACGTCAAACTCAAATAAATCAAAATTAAACAAACGGACGTAACCATAGTAACTAAATCAAGATACTTTATATGTCGCGCTAATAAGCGGTTCTGATTCGTCGAAAATATTCCATTCGCCGCGTATGGAATGTTAGTGATTCCATAACAATTTTTAGTAGTGGAATGCCCAGTTTCCAAAACAGTGTTATAGAAAACATTTTTCTCTTACTGTTTCCATTTACGAATTACAACATGTTAAAGTAAATTTATATTTTCACATTTTCATTTAAATCTGCTAACCTGTGCTTTTTATAAAGAACAAAACAATGGTTGGAAAATGTCATTTTTTGAAGTGTTTTAACCTAACTTGACATATCCAAATAAATAGAATAAATATATCATCACGCCATTTACACATTTCTAGGTATGGCATTCTGCTCAATGCAGATCTCGGTATTATGATATATTTTTGCGCGTGAAGTGTGTTTATCAGCTGTCAAATCACGGTCTCCAAGGCTTTAGTGAAAATTTTCGAAATTCATTTTCATATACAAAAAAATATTACTAAAATTTATCAAAATCAATTAAATAGGAGTAGTGAAAGATAAATGTTGAATGTGTTCAGCAGCTAACGAACCAATCATGACAGCGTTGAGAAAATAAATGGTACTATATTAATTAATTCAACAACATTATTGGCAAAATTTAATAATTTTGCGAGTAGTTCAATTTATTGAACACATAATTGTATTGTCAATAGCTACTCAGTAAAATACCCACTATAGCAATGTACATAATTATTTGTTTCATTTTGCAAATATTATTCATCATTTCTGCGTTAATCAATATATATTTATGGACTAAATTAATATTGCATCTGAAAAAAGTATTAGCAGTTTCTTAAAATATTCGAAATATGCATCAAGTAATAAAGTTGTTGTTTTCATGCAACACTAAGCTCTACTAGTGAACTTTTAAGCTCATAAAATTAGCAAGAGCAATTATTCATAATCATATGCACAGTAAATCCATAATTTATGCAACTGTTGCATTGTAACAGTGCTTTACAACCTAGTTATGTTATTTCTGCAAATGTAAATGATTTTCATTTAACGCAGTGATGGTTTTTAACCGATGTGTGTATTGTTTTTGGTATCAAAATTTTGTTTATATAATTTACTCATACATCGTAAAATGTTTTATTTACACAACAGCACTAAAGTGGCAGCGCATTATAGGGACATAAAGTTGGTGATAGTTTTATAGTTTATAATTAGTGGAGTTAATTACATTAGGTTTCTTCTTAATATGCCTCAGTTTCCTTAGATAAATTTTATGAAGTGCGACACCGTTATAGATGTATACAAAGTGATTTTTTTTAAAGCAACCAATTAGTTTTGTTGACTAATTAATAATTTTAGAGACAAAATAAATACATAATAAATACCTAAGTTTTATTTTTCGTATTCAATATGTTTTTTGAACTTTGTGACCTTAACTTTAATTTTAGGTATAAGAATTTGTTATATCGTTAAAAAGGGAATACCTCTTTCCATTTAAGAAAATATAACTTTCATTCCCCCCGTCACATTAATCGAATAATTTTATTTTATCAACTGTACAATTATCCCTCTTCGTGTTGTATAAGCTTTATGTATTTATTTTTTCACTAATGTTATTAGTTAACCAGCAAAACTGTCTGGTTGCTTTAAAATTCTTCCTGTAGTGTAGAGATTGTACTTTGCTTGAAGCTATCATTTTACAAATGTAAATAAACATATCGTTACTTACAATTTGAAAAAACTTTTAGAATTCGTACTACATAAATACAAATTTTATGATTAAAGTTCTTACGTAATCAATAATTACGCGGAATTTTTAATAAATAATTTACATAACTTTAAAAAAATATCTTTTATCCAACACCACTCTCAATAAATGCTCTATAACTATGGCGATTTTAAACAAGGAAAGTAACAGATTACCCACTAGTGGGTATAATTTTGAGAAAAGATACTCAACACAACACCTTGGTAACTACTTAGATTGACATTTTAATTTAGAAAATTTAAAGTATATGTCACTGTCAAATAATATTTCTTTAACAAATTTTACATTTATTAAGAGATGCTGGATAAAATGTTATACTTCACACGTGGGTAAAGTGGAATTACCCACTTTATCACACTCAGCTTTCGGCTTCGTGTGCTACAATTTCTCTCGTGGGTAATTCCTTACTTTGCCCACTTGTAAAGTTAATAACTATTATTTATTTTAAATATTTATAATTTTACGATGTAAAATCAGTCTCCTAAAAAAATAACAAAACCTTTGGGATCAACCAAGAGTACACAACTTGTGAACCAAGCCAGTGGTCAAAATCTTGATTTTTTATAAGAAATAATTTTTACCATTTTTTTTTTATTATTATTGATAAATTTTTAAACGTGTGCAAGTCAGGTGAGTAGTGTTAGTGTTTTCTGTGGATCGAGAGGGTGGTGAGGGGGTGGAGGAAGAGGGGGTGAAGGGAGGGGGGGTTTCAATTGGAATTTATTATATTTTCATTTTAGACTCATTTTATTTACATTTTCAATTTCATTTTTTCAATTCCCATACATTTTTCAATATTTTCAAGAATTTTTTCAAAATTCCAAAATTTTAGGTGGGTAATTACCCACCCAGTAACATTTCAGGTGAGTAGTGATACCCACACTACCCATGCCTTCCGCCGGCTCTGCTTGTATCAATTTATCCCAGGATCAAAAACCCCAGAGTTGCTTCAATTTTTCTTTTTACGGGTAAATAGCTCCTTGGTAATGTATCGGCCTGTGGATCATGAAATCTCCAGTTCGATTCCCATTTTAACTTTATCCCTGGGGTCCCCGTCCACAACATCTTTGAACCCGTGACCACTGGTAACCGCAGTTCACGCATAAAAATATCATTTCGTTTATAGTTTAGTTGTAAAATGATAATACCGGATGTCTTTCAGGGATGATAAATGATTAGCAGCACTCATGAGAGTATTACACGTTTAAAATTTCATTACTTACATAATCTCAAAAGCTGATATATTAATCGCGCTTTAATATAGCCATGCATCAATCTTTAATATATTTTCCATAATAGCCATTTGTGTTCACTTTTCGCTGGCAGGCCCGTATCTTCGACAAACAGATCGATGATGCAGCATATTTGCACATAGACAGGTAGCCGTTTACACCCCACAAACACAAACTTCGGAATACATTATCGACAGACGAGAGACGATACTGTTCCATCAACGCAAGTTTAACGCAGTTGGCTCAGCAAGTTACTCAGTTGTTTGGCCGAACTTAGTGCGCTCCGAGCATTCCCGGTGCACCGCACTGTGATGTGCAGTTGTCTTTGGTACATATCAACTGCTCGTGCTGCGGGGAGAACTAGTAATAGTGATAATTAACAAACAAGCATTACATTTGGTTTGTAGTTTACTACATTACCGTGTTTATGAAATCGAATAATCGCACGATATTACTTCGTTACTCATCTTACTAATTCTGATCTGCATTCCAAACCCCATGTTTGATTTTCTGATATACGATGATAATACGATTAGTATGTTCCCTTTTTAAGTGAAAGTTAGTGAATTCAAATCTTATTCTATTCAAATTATACAAGGACAAGTACAACTGTAGCACAGGAAACTAAACTAAACTAAAACACTTAAGGTCAACCATACGGGCTAAAGATAGCTCAACATGAACATGACTTTTTTTAAACAATATATTATTATTATAATAAATGAAACATATAATGTTTTATACCTATATTTGTAGATACAAGTCCAAAATTTTATAATAAATTTTAAAAAGCTAATTTTGTTTGCAAATTAAACATGACCATAATTTTCAAAATAGTAATATTTATTTCACACATTCCCATAAACGAATACAGTAATGCAAATAATTTATATATATTTATAAATCCTCTATAACATACTAATATTATTTTCCATTTGAATTTACAGTTTTTATTTGTTTCTCAAAAACTGTAAATTCAAATTGAAAATAAACTTAGTATGTTATAGATGATTTATAAATATACGAATTATTTTCATTACTGTAGCCGTTCATGGGAATGAGAAATACAGTATCAGAGTTCTGAATTTTTGATCAACTAGACTTCAACGAATATTTTTTTATAGTTTAATGATATAGCTATCCTTTTCATCCACATATATAATTACTAGAATGTTCAAAGGCCTCACTGTAATAATTTTTTTGTTTTTCGATAAGAATAATTGTAGAAATAATTTATTCAACTTTAAAGTTGCTAAACAAAGTTCATGAGAGTGAACGAACCTAGCCTGTGAAATGTAGTTCATTTGACATTGCAATGTACAAGTTACTGTAAAAGTCCATGATATTTTGACGGATGGAGGTTGTTGGACCATAAAAAACATGAAAATAAATGAAGAATACAAAATTTGCTGTTTTTTTTTTAAATTAGGGATTCGTTCTTCGACGCGTATGTTTGCCCTTAACCAAAAGCAACCTACTAACAACAAGACGACTGACAAACCGCGATGATAAACTGGAAGGAAGATGAACAAAATAACAGAAAAAACTTAATGGATGACATCAAATCGAATCCCATCAGTAGAAGCAAATGGAATAAAATCAAGAGTACTTAACCTGTAAATCAAGATTTCGAACATCAAAAGTAAATATTCTGGTTGTTTCAAATCAATACAGTTCTTACAGTTCATACTCACAGAATTATTCTTAAATGAATTATGGCTATCCCTAATAAAGACATATTTTCTCTAGTCCTCTATAGTTTTAAAACTTCATACTCCGAAACTATAATATTTTTTAATTAAAGAACGAGGTTTTTTCATACGGAAAAAAACGAGCAAGGATGACTGCATACACTAAGAACATATTTTCACGGCCCTGGCTTGAGTATGAGAGTTAGATATAGATGATTGATAATCATTAATCATATTAATTAGGGAATATGTACACATCACTTCATTTAGTTCTATTAACACACGAGTTCAACATTATGGAGTTCTACAAAGGAAGAGTGCGGTAACAAGTCTTATTGAGATAATTTTATCATTTTGATAGATTTAAAAAAATTGCGTTTTGTCAAAAATAACTTGGTGTTTTTTTATAAGCTGTGTTGGCAGCGCTTCACAGATGAAAATGCGTTGTTGATTGAGATAGCAATAAATTTATCTTCTGGTTAGATTTATCACTTAGACAAAAAACAAAAGATTCATAATTAAAAGTAATGTTTCGACACCAAAATCTTTCTATTTTGAGGTTATATGTCATTTATCTGTCAGTTTTGAAAGTATTCACTCCACCACAAAAAATGAAAAGCGAAAAGTGGCACAAACAGTGCGAAAATAGATTTTCTAACGATGTATTTTCAATGCGTTTACAGTCTAACAAGAACACCAAAATAGAAAAAAAAAACTTTGCTGTACATCTGCTACTCTTTTCTATTCTTCTTTAACAAGTCTTTTTATTCTGTTCTGTCAGGTGCTAGGTTCTTCTTTTGTGTTCTTCTCACTAATATTTATTTAACCCGTAGTTTCTGTCTTAAGAAAACACTATTGTTCTCTGTTTTAAAGATGCTAATGATTTACTGATAACAATTTATTTTTTTAATATTGTAACAAACAAAAATCTATTGAAACCTATCGGATTGAATTCAGGCCCGATCAGTGTGCGGTAGAGTTTCTTGTAACTTCGGGAGAAACCTGGAACATTCCAGAATCCGCCGTACAAGAGTACGAGTAAATTAAGGGCTGCCGGACTAACGACGGACAGTCTATGGTGGGCATCATTCTCTATCGATCTTTGATAAATCATGAGTCTTCTATACACCGTAGGACTGTGATAAACCATGAGTACGTGATAAACCGCCAGCGGGTGTAAATAAATATTCGACATTTGAAGATTCTGTAGAAATAAGTTATATATGTGAAAAAGTTTTATAGTGTGTAATTTAATGTAGTTATTAGTATTTTAGTGTTTAGTGGAAATAAATAAATTTTTTTTGTTGGTTTAATTAAACGTTTGTGTTATTCTTTCAACTTCACCGAATGAGTAAAACGTTACAATATGGTTACTTATTATAAATAAAATAAATATAGTTTCAAAGCATATAACCTTTATTATGAATTTTATTTTTAAAAAAATACACCACTCAATTGTTTTTGGGATGCCTTTATAAGTCCCAGTGATACATTGTTTTAGCGAAAATACGGTTACTAGCCGTCAAATCAAAGACACTAAATGTTTATAAAAGTTTGTTTTCCCCTTGGTGAATCGAACTGAGGATCTCATTTTCCACTGTCCGGTGCGTTTTACATCGTCTTTCAGGATAGTTTTCTTATAAGTGGAGCATATCTACATAAAACATTCATAGATAGATATAAAAGAAATTTAGTTTTTGGGCAAAAATCAATAGTTCCGATAAACACTGCATTCTCATTTATAGAACAATATTTGTACGTTCCCAAATCTGAATCATTTATCCATGCCTACCTGTTAATGTTTCAAAGCGGGTCGCTAATTGCTTATACTTTGTCAACTATTTTGTTTGGCATCGGCGAGGTGTGAACAACCTAGGGCGGTTTACAACCGCAACCAAGGTGACGTATTTGTACGGTGGTCGTCGAAGCTACACAGCTACCGTCGAGCACCGCAAACAAATTTCATTTACAGATGAAAAGTTTTTAATTAAACAGCACTTGGCAGATCGGACGCATGGCTTTCCGCAACGTGTTTACACAGCAGATTTATCACTAAATAGAGTAGTTAGTGGTTGACATGATTCATAACTAGAAACGTGGCGCTGCAGAGCGTATGTAAATATTTAAGTGCTGGCTCATTAAAAGATTTATTACTTCTTTTTTGTACAAGAGAATTTTTATTTAAATAATTAACAAAGAGTGCTTACTTTTATACACAAAGTTGTTACTAAATATTAGTGATCTGTAATCTGTAATTTGTAGCTTATTGATAATTTTTTTATTTATTTTACTTTAAATACATGCAACTAGTATTACGAGACCGGAATCATATCATTTGGACTATTTAAAATTATATAAAGGAGAATTGTTTAATTCAAAATGAATTATATCATTTTTACCTCCCGCATATACACATAAGGGGGTGGTATTATGTTTTTGAATTGATTAGATTTTGAGAGAAATTCATCAACATTAAGTGGTAGACTATTTGAAGGCCTATCAGGGTTATTGGGCATATCTTTGTAAATAAATGAGATGAGTAAATTTTATACCGAATGGAAGAAAATCACTGAAAAGACGAAAACCCACAGTGGGCTATAGTGGTATAGTGTCGTTAAATGAATGAATGAATGAGTAAATTTTATTGTAACAAAGAAGCTGTATTATAATATTATCTACAATTTTAATTTGAAACATTTTTCTATATTTTTTTGTCATCAAAAACAAAAACATTGTTCGTGATACTAGCCAATAATACTTGTGGGCCACACTTAAATACATATTTTATTATCTTTAATTTTTTAATTTACAATTAATTCAAGTATTATAACCATTTAACTTTAAATTAACGTTTTTTGTTTTATATAATAAAAAGTACAAGGTAATTTCATTTACTTTCCTAATCATGATATTTTTATTTTACATCTTAAACTCATAAATAATAAAATTATTTTACTATAAATTATTACTTTTTATTGTAATACAATTAAGTTAACCTATTTGTACTGAATAATCGTAATCGGCGATTATCAAATTTGTTAATGTAATAGTAAAAGTAAGAATCGTGGTATCACTATTAAATATTCCTGCGAGCTTCATTTCACGCTTTACTAAAACAATAATTGTTGAACACAACGAAAACAATTCTCTCAGAATCTAATTGAAGTTACCGATAATTTTCTACAATTATATTATATTATCTATTTGAAAACTATCAATATTTGCTCTCCCAATTCTACATTTGTGTTTGATATGACTGATGGTAAAATTGTGTAGGTAGGTAGTTTAAAAAATGTTTGTTTTAATAGTAAACAGTTAAAATAAACAACGGGTAATGGAAAATACGTGCTATTTTAGGAAAAGTGACTTTTTGATCGATTGAGTTCAAATAAGTGTATTTGCGTTATTGGAATCGCATCCTGTTCTTCGTGGTTATAAATTCTGCTGAAGTTTTTATTACGATTTTTTATCGATCATTAAACAATCACAGCAAGTTAACGTAAGTCCTTTTTAAATAAAATATCTTCAGAAAGGATATTTTAGCAAACATTTAAATTATAAATCGAAGGACGCGCCATAGTGTTTTTAATACTATTTTTGAAATGTTTAATTATTGGCTTCCCTAATTATTTTATATCAAAAAAGTTAAATAGTTTATTGCAAAATTAGAATTTCTGCATTTTTATACTAATATTTATAATATTACTCTAACTGGAACCGCAAAAATGAGGCAGATGTTTATTGGTAATTTTCGTAAAATCACCAGTGCCATAATAGCAATATAAATGTGATATTCATAAAGAATTTATTTTATTTAATACATTTACATATTTTTAATCAAATACTAATGACAGCAGATGACAGATTAAACCATTAACTTTTATGTAGTGTATAGAAAACTAAAATAGGAAACTGATAATATTTTTATGTAGTTAAATCTGTGACAATGTGAAAGTAGGTATCTTCTGTGCCTTTACCAATGGTTCTAGTTATAATTATAGGGTTATTTTAAACAATGTATTGGATATTCAGGTAAAAATAACTTCTTGTTTCAAGAAAATTTTCAGTTTTCTTTTTGTATGCATTCGTTGAAGAAAATTTTATTTCTTACAAAATGATTAGGTTCAATTTAAAAAAATATTAATTTTGAATGTAAATTTTATTTATCTTCTGTATTCTGCATTGAAAAAAATTAATATATTTAAAATTTTGTTTTTAAAAATAATGAAAAAGAAGTCGTTTTAATTTTAAACAAAACGTTTTTATTTAAAACGATATCATTTTTAATTAAAACTGCTCCAATTCAAACTACTTCGTCCCAATAATAAGTCTCAGTTCAATATTTTGATATGCTCCTTCAAAACTAAATTAATTTTCTTACAAGATTAATTATCAAACCTATAAAAGTTGTCAATGAAAACTAAATCGGATTGGCACTATTCAAATCAATTTTTTCTTCATTTAAAAGGTATCTGTTTGTTCCATGAAATAGTATATTGTTTCATTAGGAGTAAATGTGATACTTTGGGTGCTGAGCATGTAAGTTTGAACGACGAGCGAAGCGAGTCGAACAATTACATGCGAAGCACCCAAAGACACATTTACTCCGAATAACACATGCTATTTTTTCTTCAAACAAGGAAAATAAAATTATAAATATTATAAAATGCTCAAAACTTCAAAAAATATTCTGTCTTATCTAGCATTTCAAGTTGCCGTAGAATATGCTGTTTTGTTATTTTTGTTTATTTGTTTCATTTTTAACTGTCAAATATTGAATTACAACCTAACTATTTTTCATAATATTTTACTTTGTCCGCCGCCGGAGTAAATGTGTTGCCAAGGATACACTTTTACGCCGGCGGCGACAATATTGAACTTCTGCTTGTTGAATACAAATACATAACAACGTACTTTTATGACGTTTGAAGAAAATAGTTATTTACACTACAAGCAAGGTAAAACAGTTTTTACTGCTGCGTGTATTGTACAACATTTTACTTGTTACTCATTTGTAAATCAAATTAAAATTATAACCTAGTCCTGTCAGTTAAAACAACTGTTCTGTCAAAACTTATTTTGAATGATTTCGAATAAGCCATGGAAGTATTACTGTGGCAACGTGCATTGTTTATCTTGTTTATTAATTTTACAATGCAACTGTCAATTAGTAACTTGTAAAGATTCATTTTCAAAGGCAATAGAGGGCTTGGGTAAATGGTGTTTACAAGTGAGTAACAAGTAAACATTTTTTTCTACGACCACTACTGAAAGTATGTCATTACAGAACAAACTACAATCAATGTAAGTGCGTTGTTACGAATAGTGTTACGTAATGTTCATTCAAGTGTTACGTAATGTTCATTACGTAACACTTGAAAATGAAATTTAAGTTGGCATTACTGTCTGTCACATTACCAATATAATTAAAATTTGATGCATCAAATCTTAGATTTAAATGTTATGATAAAATTTTATAATTAAATTCATATTTTGCTAGGTTTATTATAAATTATGACACCAATAAATATTTCAATAAAATATGTAGAGGGGACTATGTTTCGTCGTGTATCCCTACGCTGAATAATTGTCGTTTATTTTTATAAACACAAACCAAGCTTGTTTGACATTTAGGTTATGTGCGTGATTATTACATGTAAACTGGTAATATTTTATAGTCTCCCATCTGCATCTATAGTTTATAATCTGTGTTTTATTGTGAGGTAAATATATACTACTAAATATTATTATCCTTTACTTATATTTATTAATATTTTAAGTAAGAAATGTCAAGCGACAGTGATATTTCAATTGGAACACCACTGGAGATACAAGCTAAAGCTAAAAGTGCAACAAATAATCTTTTGGTGACAATCTCGACAACGATACGAATTTGTGTAACAAAAATTCATGGATTAGAGAAACAATAAAGCATTATAAATTTCCAACTATTTGAATATTGTTTTTAATTTAGAAATAGTATTGAGTGGTCGTAGAAAAAGTATAGTACAAAACTCGAGATGTAAAGCAATTACGCCCTCGTGAAATTACAAACTCGCCGCTACGCGGCTCGTGTGTCAATTTTTTCACTCGTGCGTAAAATGCTACTTACATCTCTCGGTATGTAATATACTATTATCCAACACCTCTCAATAAATGCTCTATAACTATGGCGATTTTAAACAAGCAAAGTAACATATTATTCACTAGTGGGTATAATTTTGAGGAAAGCCACTAGTGAGTATTTTTTTATTTATAACAATAATAATAACACAACACCTTGGAAACTACTTCGATTGACATTTTGATTTAAAAATTTAAAGCATATGTCACTGTCAAATAATATTTCTTTAATAAATTTTTCATTTATTAAGAGTTGTTGGATAAAACGATATACTTCACACGTGGGCAAAGTGGACTTACCCACTGGATAAAATTATCACACTCAGCCTTCGGCTTCGTGTGTTAAAATTTCTATCGTGGATAATTCCTTACTTTGCCCACTTGTAAAGTAAATAACTATTATCAGTGTATGATTATAATTTCAACTAAATCCTGGATCCTAAAGAAGCAAGTGAAATAGAAAATGCAACGAAAAACTGTTTTGCACGACAACGAAATACGTTACACAAATTAGCAATAACTTTCTTTTTCTGTTTTTGTCTGATGGGACGTTGTTAGCAGCTTTATATGAGTAATGGGAATGGCACTTTGTCTAACAGGTAAATTTGGTAGATGATGCTAAAGTACTTATTAATTAAATATCACCTAAATACTATGATAACCCATCAGAAATAATCTGCTAACTTCCGTCATCCAAATTTCCGAAACTTAAACACAAGTTCACTTCTAAGTCTGAAGTCGCGAGTCGCGAATCGCGCGCCTCTCACAAAGCATTGCAGTGAAAATCCAACTCGAGTAACTCTGTTCAACTTCCATTTTCCCCAAAACGGAACGTTACAAAGTCTGTTATTTCTAACGAAGATAATTTCTTAATTGCTCCGAAATCAGATTAACATCCGGTTGCATCTAGTTGGCAATGGCGACAGCCATCTTCGCTTGCTTCTCGCTCGGAAGCAACCGTCGCGACGGCCGCGGAATGGAAGACAGGTAGAGCGAGCGATGCAGACGCCTCTCCCGGCAGTTCCTGAAGACTTAATTTATATGTGCATCCGGCTTGCAGCCTGTAGCACTACTGCCGAAATTACCAACGCCGAGCATAGAATTGAAACTCTAAGTTATTCTGCTCGAAGAACGCATGAACGTGTATGTAAACCTTTGAGTTATGTGCATTCCGCGTTGCACTTGGAATGCTAACTAAGGCTTGGAGATTAAATCGCAGCCATTTTAAAATTTACTTTAAGGCCAAATGAAGATTGCAACTTTATTTGTCTGTTGTAATTGAATTGTTTAATCGAAACGTTTTTCTTCTCTTGCATCCTGAAATATTGTTCATTTTTTAGGATACCTGCAAATATCTTAATTCATTTTACAATTTCATTTTTTAATGGATGTAAAAAAAGGGACAGATTATTTACAAATTACCAATAGAGAAAAGAAGTACCAAAAATAATATCTTCAATCAAGAAATATATAATAAATTTGTATATATTCAAAGCTCTACGAACAGCAAAAATTAATGAAATGATAAGATATATAACTTTATCACAAAATTAATTTTATTTAAAATCGGCACTAAAGTACTAAGGAATCGTCACTAAAGTAATCCATTATACGACGATTTTGAGCAACCCAGTGTTGGTAACCGTTAAATAATTATTATACAAGTAGGATAATTTTGGAAAATATATTGACGTACTAGAGAAAATTTATATGTAACATGAAACTAAATGTGCAAGAAGAATTAATTAATTAATTACTCCTATGACGAAATTTAAGACAAAACACATAATTTTGAGTGTTATTTACGATAACTTCACTGTTCGAGGTTAGCAACACTGAGCGTCAGTTTCAATTGACAGTTGATAGATGTATAATCTTAACCTGTATAATAATATTTTTACAGTTTATTTTAATTTTAGATTTCAAATAAAATTTAATATGTACCTCGGCACTGAAGTTCCTTTTTATCACTCACATGGTTTATTTTCCTCGGCCCTGCGGGCCTCGGCAACTGTATTCCATATTCGTGATAAAAAGTTAAACTTCAGTGCCTAGATATATAAATAACTATTTATTCACATAATTATAAATAAAATAAAGAACAATCAGAATTAGCTATCGTACATGAACATAGAAATTAAAGAAATAAAATCTAGTGCGAGTAACACAAAACTTTCTTGTATATATATATATATATATATATATATATATATATATATATATAAATTTTAATTTTATTGTTGCGCAAATGGCCATTCCTGAAAATAATTTGTCAATTTCTGGTAGCATTAATTACAAGTTTACTATTTACAAAACTAGCTAGAATTCCAATAAGTTATAATTGTAAAAACAAATGACAATCGCGAAAAAGTAGCTCTTAATATTATACTTCAATTCTCCTTTGTGAGTCCTTTAATTTGATACCAAACTCGACAGGAATCAACTTAAATTTATAATAATAAAAAAAAAAAATTGACGATTATTCATAATTAATTTTTTATATTCCATTTTAATTCTTCACCCTGGGATATTTAATTCCATACTAAATTCGGTAGGATTCAATTAATTACCTACCTATTGTAAAACAACAATGCACGATGCTTTAAATAAATAAGAACGTTTTAGTTTAATTTTCCTCTGTGAGACCTTTAATATAATACCAAAACAGGAACAATTAAAATAACTTTTATTTAATCAACGTATACAATGTCATTTTTCAAAATATATTATTAAACACATAATTTAGTTTTCCTCCAATTAGTTGAAAAAACTTTCAGAACTTATAAGTATTCCACGGTTTCTACTATCTAAATTTTGGGAAGTTGTAGATTACGATTCGTAAATGATAGATTAACAACAAAGAATGTTAGTTAAATTTGACAAACTATAGTTAATAATTAATAAATAAATGATTTTTTTGTTAAAGTTCCGTTTATTTTTATTATAATACATCGTTTTAAATTGCAGAACGTAAAGTCTGAAGAATTTTAATGAAAATTTACAAAAAATTCTTTTGATGGGAGAAAAAAGAAAATTACACCGTATTAGTCTTTATGTAAAAAAAGAAAAAATCTTTCATTTATTGAGAAAGTATATATATATTCTTTCTCTACAATTATATTCAGCTGGACGAACCCTCATGCTAGCTGCTAGATCGAAACGTGGGAAAAGAATTAATCTTGTTGATTTGACCGTAACCCTGTGTAATCAATCTACCTACATAGTCGTAAATAGTTGGCGTTTCAAAACTGGCAACATTTGTCCCCGTAGCTTTTAAATGTGAAAATATTACAGTAAATACTGCACGTATCCTAAAAAGTGCTTTATGTATAAAGTTTCATCCCGCCCTACGTCCATTAGAGTCGGTCAAATTACCAGCACTATCTCACCTGAAAAGCGACGCGTCCTCGACCGTATCCCTCTAATTTACCACGACTGAACTGTGGGCGAAAACAAATTTACATCACAGACAGCTGCGAATTGCGCTCGTGATGTGGAATTAGGAGAGTCGCGGTGCTGATAAAAGAATAAACGATGCCTGGTGGTTGTCGCTTGTGGCTGCGCCGTTGCTTACATCAATACACGCGCGCAGCTTGACTTGGTTAGCTCACAGCCAGATCCCGTAATTTCTGTTTTCATTGCTACGTCTACAGTTGTATGTGCAGAAATCACATTCAACAACAGTTGAGTGCAGAGTAATTAGAGCGGAGTAGGATTATTCAACTTTGTATATTATGTTTATGTATGAAAGTGGAGAATGTGTGCAAGAAATATGGTGTTTGTTCACATGTCAGCAAAAATTATCAAGCTTAATATCTCAATTTGTTTTGCAAAGTAGATATGTGGACTACATTTATAAAATGACACTCTGCCAGCGTTGTTCTGCTTCAAATTAAGCAGCTCTCATTTCTTTTTGATATATGACGAAATATTGTTTGGCAAAACATGGTCAGCTCCAATAACAATCGGTCTATTATAGGGCAAAGTTGGTAACACCATTCACCCAAGCATTAGAAACAAATAACAATTTTTTTTATACGAAGATGGGAGGCGGACCAACTACTTGGGGTCATATGCTGTCTCCTTTTATGAACAACACAAACGATTATGTTCTTCAGTGGGATTCGAACCCACGACCTCTGGCATACTAGGCTAGTGATATACCTCCAAGACAGGCAACAAAAGAGAATTTATTTATTTGATCTAATCACTGCGTTTATTATTATTTAACGCAAATGGAGCTACTAAGACTAGTAGTCCCGAAGAATAAGTAAAGAAACCATGACAAATATATAAGCCCAAATTCACATGAGTTTGCTGCTATTAAATTTTTCGACTAACGTTTTAAATAAAAGTCTAAACATAGAGAAAGCTGCTATATAATAATATTAGTATTCCGTTGCTGGAATGACCTTCTAGCAGCCCTGATTTAACCCTATTCGAAAATTATGAAATCATTCTGCAGGGACAATCAAAATAAATACTATGCAGTTTCAAAAAGTAATAATGGAGTTACCCAGTGGTAAAGTAGATAATACTAGATAAAACAAACTTACATGATACAACGAAAAAAATTATATACCAGATGTACAGTTTATTATGTAAATTTTATTTATAATGATGGGGTAAATAGCTCCGTGGTAACGTGTCGGACTGTGGATCGTGAGATCCTCAGTTCGAATCCCACTGCCGACAGTTACAAATTCAAATTTACCCCTGTGGTTCCCCCTCCACTAACATCCTCGGGGGCTATGATTTGACGGCTGGTAACCGCACTTCATACGATAAAATATATCACTTACCGAGATCTGCGTAAGCAGAGTGCCACACCCTTAATGGGTAAAAGGCGTGATGATATTTATTTTATATTTATTTTATTTATAATATATTCCGAAAATAAACCACGGTTACCGTTGTAAAATTTTCAAGTTACCGATAAGATTTCGGATTGCAGTTCCTGAAATTTCTGGTATTTTTCTCTTACCACGGGAGCCGCGCATAGATAACGTTTAACATGGTAAATAACGTCAACCGCCATTGTTGAAATCAAATCATCATCTCCTTCAGAATTACTACTATCGATTGAAACAAACTCGTTAAAAGTATACCACGTCTCTATATTACCAGAAATATGTCAAATTAAGCATTGTCATAATCACGGTGTTCCATTTCTTTACCGTAGAAGTGGTACAACAGGGACAGTAATAAAACCGTAACCTCTTAGCGATTCGTTATCTGAATATACTATTAATGTTAAATGTACGTAAAAATATTAGAAACAAGTATACAATTTAGTAAATGTAAGATATACTGTATTTTACTTGTCTATCGATAAGGGAGGCGTTGGAATGATTATTTTCTTCCACAACTTAAAATTTAATGAAGCTATTAAACTTAGGAATCCATGTAACAGGTTGACTAGATTTTGGGAGCAGTTCATCAACTGGAAGTGATAGTTTATTTGAAGGCCTACTAGGGCTTTTGGGTATATCAATTTATACACAAATAAATGAGTTAATAGGATGATTTAAAATATTACAAAATCTTTATTTTCATGAAGATCTCATCTTCGAATTTATTCATTCATGGAAAAAAAGAAGAAACGCTTCCTCTTCTTCACTCGGTGTGCTCATTAGTATTATGAAGCCTTATAAAGAATATAATAATACAAAAACAAAAATTAAGGCAGTGGCCGATCGCTCCGGATCTTCCGTGCGGCTTCCGGAAGTGTATCCGTCACATTGGGATCGGTTCGTCAGCGAGCGAATCCGCAAGCTCAAACTATCACCTGCGCAGGACATGTGCACCGCCCGGAACATAAACTGATGTCAACATAACAAACATTTGCAGCGCACTCTCTGATCGAATCCATTCGCTGATATTTCAGCTTCATAAATTTATCTGTGTCGATTTTATGACTTGCTCTGCTTCAATTTTTGATGTTTGGAGCGATTTTGAGATGCAAGCTTCTAAAGAATTGAATTTTGTTTACTGGTAGAAATAATCATGGTTCATTAAATTTTTAGGGACTATCGATTTATTGCATCAATACAGAATGTATTTTAAAGAATCTAAATATTTTACAATTGATACATCAATTAATTTGCAATGGCGCCATCGGCTGAATAACTCTCTAGAAAATTACCTATTTGTATCTGAAAATAGTACAAAACAATACAGAAGAGAAAATTATTTAGTAAGCACTAACCCTGAAACACAACCATTCGACATTCTAACATTCACACTTTTCTAATCATTCCAGCGCTGGAATATTACTTTCTTCTTCGAATGTCGAATGAAAGGTTGGTAAAACTAATATATGTGGGCGAGATTGAAGGTGAACGATTTCGTAGGCGTCCGAGGAATAACTGGTTGGGTATGATTGATGATTTGTTGCGTGAACGAATGATTCCGAGTGTGAAGAATAAACGAGCATGTATGAATCGCACTATGAATGTGGACGAGGCGAAAGTGGTGTGTCAGGATAGGAATGTTTGGAAGAGATTGATAGTTGGTTGACTGTTTTTCAGGGTTCGTGCTACCCCACTAAGTGGGACATAGCGTGACGTTACGTATGTATGTATCGTTTTATATAAAAACTTTTTGTTTAAAATTAAATCGATTTATTTTTCATTATTTTAAAAACAAATTGAACCTAATCATTTTGGAAGAAATAAAATTGTCTTCAATGAATGCATACAAAAGAAAACTGAAAATTTTCTTGAAACAAGAAGTTGTTTTTATGAGTGTAGGAAAGCCAATAATTGAACATTTAAAAAATATCATTTAAAACGTTATGGTTCGTCCTTCTAATCACCACCCTGTATATAAATTCGATAATAGTGTTTAAAATCGATCTTACTTCGCATGGTATAGGTTAAGCTTAAAGCTTAAGTCATGAGTAATGTTTTCATTGTGGAAAAATAATTGTATATACAGCTTTATAGGTAGTATTGCTGTATTTATATAAAAAGTCCTTTGAGAAATGCAAACAAAGGAGATATTTGCTTGCTTTGACATACTTTGTTTGAGTGTTTTTAAAAAGTCATAAAAAGAGAATAATAGTTCTTCGTGCACAGAAAACTCTTTATTTTTCTTCAACGTTTAGATCGCGGTGACTATAAAAGTATAAAAGATTGAAAACGTATGTATGTAAACCAAAGAAGTCATAAGTCAACTTTACCAAATAAATATATGTGAATTGTTTATACCAACACATCCACGTGAACTGGGCAAACAAATATATTTCGTACGAGTATAATGCTATTATTTTAAAATACCGTGATGGAAACCAAACTCTTCCAACCAGATAGTAATTCTGGATTTATTCTATTATTGTTACTGTCAAAACGACTCAGAAAGATAAACAAAGTAATATAAGTCACTACTAAATATCTGCTTGAAGTTAGTACAAAAGTTATTTTTCAATTTAATTAAAATGGCAACAATCAGCTGAGATATTCTGATTTATCCCATAAATTTTATCATTAAATTAGTTGAGTTAAGTATATGCTTACCGTAGCTATATAATATTTAAGGATCGTTTTGTGCTTGTACTTTAGGAACCTGCGAATATAAGTTGAAATTTATAGTAGATAGGTGCGATGTAAATACACAGACTCTCACCAAGTTCTTGCCATTTTGCTGTGAGAAATGTTAATATCACGTAACTCATTATCGCCGCAACCGGGGCGCAGGGGTTCAGATCGCGCCTGGATTACCCGGGAAGGCTTTCAAACCTATTTAAATCGGCTTAAAAGTTGTCCGATCGCGATACGAGTAGCGCGCAGGCATGCCATGCTACGCAGTCACGTTTCTGCCCTTTTTCTGCTTTGTGGCCGTTGTTTCTCACCGGATAGAATTTTGATGCTTTTTTGTTAGTTATTTGTTTTAATTCGACATATATCAACATGTCTGAGATTTTTTTACAACCTCTAGTGAACCCAGACTCATCTGAAACTTTAAAAAGAAATTGCGAGCTGATTACCTGAACGCTGTAGAAATAGAAGTACCTTTTAGTATATCTTTATGACATCAGAAATGAATAAAAAATTTCCATATACTCGTATCAAGGTTTTTCAACTTGGATTCTTTGGTTCTGAACTGAACAGTAAAATAATCCCTAAGAAATGATGACACCCTAGTGCACCAGAGTGCACGAAACAAAAGTGATGCGAAAACACACTAAAACAATCACCACTTAATTTTAAATTCAATATAATTTTGGCGAATCTTTTGGAATGTATTTTAATCAAGAGGTTTGTAATAACAAGATCTCAAATGATAATGGTTTCTTCAGAAAAGACCACAAGTTAGAAAAGCAATACATTGTTGAAGTACCCTGTTGTACACAATATTCATTTCGATCGTCAAGATGCAACTCCAGAAAAGAAAGGGAATCGCAAGAGTAAAGTTAACATTGTCGAGTATGGTATTCGAACTGTAGATCTTATGATTTCATACATTACCACAGCTATTTACCTAATTCTCGGGCCTATTCTCTAAATAAATTGATACTATAACATCTTCGTTAGAGGATTAGCCCGAATGTCTAGTTAATCATTTTACACTTTTTCCCTGTTGTTTCTATGGACTATAATCCTGAGAAGAGGTAACAAACCTCTGGAAACCGCATTTTACACACAAATAAATAGCGCACATTAAAATCAGCGAAAGCTGAATGCCACACACAAATTGATAAATGGCGAGATCTATATCTTTAGAAACTATTTAGAATAGGCAACGAAGAAAAATTAAATAATTTGTGGACAAGAAAAGATGACAGACAATCCGTACTTTATGGAAGAGACTTAGAGACAAAAAATCATTTATGAAGGGAATGTACAGAATTGATAAATCTACGCAAGAGATAATACACGACGAAAACCCAGACGTTGATTGGATGAAGAAGGTGCAACGAACAGATTAATTTTTTTAAGATTGCAATAGTTTTGTAATATTAAAAATAAAAGAAATTTGCACACAATAATATAGAAATTTTATAACCGAAAGGTAACAAAAAAGAAATCAATGTTTACAACTTTGAAACTTTACAAATACTAGTCATACAATCGAGAAGAGCCCTTAAATTGTGTGGCAATCTATTGAATATTTCACAAGGAAATCCAAAAAGCAAGTGGTTGGTCACTGCTAGAGTTTTCCTTAGGGGTTGCGATATTGGTTCTTATTGGACTTCCAAAATTAAAATACGCTAACTAGGGGTAGAAAGCTAAACTAACCATAAGGTACATAAATTTCATTGTATTTTGAAATTAATTGTTTTTTTTTTTTAAATTAATAACAAGTAGTTATTTTAAGAGTATTCCAATGTAAGTATAACATTTGCTTAAGCCGTATTATTTACATAATATGTAAAAATGAAAGGTTCATTGTTTTTGTAGATTATAGGTTAAGATTGAATTTTCTCCAAAAAAACCTATAAAAACAGGAAAATTTGCAGTGTGTATGGCAACAGTTCTGCTGCCAATAAAAGCAAACTACCAATACTAAAGCACGCATTCGCCATCATAAAATATACAAAATGAATTTGACATGCACCTTTTGGGAATTGTGAACAATGCCATCTCTTGATAATTTGGAAGCCCAATAGAACCCAATCTGAATATCACGCAATAAAACATTGATTTCTTTCGTCTAACACGTTTATTATGCAAGTGTACGGATCATAAATCTGAATTGGTTAAAACTCATCAAACGATAGTACTTGTTTTTCTGAGTTATTTGCCTCATATGATGGCCTAATTTGAGCTTCCTCGACATAACGAATGAAAAAAAAAAAGTGTAGGTGGTTTGGTATGCGGGACTGTAAACCTCTGCATTCCAATTACAAAATTACTCATCCAGAATATTTCGAATCCCATACTTAAACAAATCACTAGTTCGCATCCGGTAGAAATATTCCGTTTCGTTTGCATCTCGAATTTCGCATTTCACATCGGTTCGAAATAACCCGCAATTACATCAGGTCGTTATTCATCGTGAATTGCGCGATATCTGGCCTCAGCTCTCGCCCGGCCGCTCCTGCTGCGTGCGGTTGCCTCGGCCGGCCGCAATTATTCCGATTAGCAAACCGAATCGGAAAACATCGCGAAGATTGCTGCGCTAAGTCCCATCTATTCCTGTAATTATACCTTCCTGATTAAAGCCGCGTCGGCCGTTCTCTCGGATACTGCGAGCCTGCTATGCGTTCACTGCTCCACGCACACCCTGGAAAAATTACGATTAGGAGGGCTGTAAAATGTCTGAATTACAGCTGTCTGTTAGGAGCATGCCAGATAATTGCGTGTTTTAGTTGTGAGAATTTTTGTAAACACTAACTGTTTATAAAATTAAAAAGTGTTTTTGAAGTTTGAGTTTAATTTGTGTTTAAATTAGTAGGAATAAATAATAAATCTGTAGCACGGTTAGATGAGCTAAAAACTTATTATATTTAGGTGCGACAAACAATACACTATTAAAGATGATAAAAATTGAGAAAATAATAAAAAGTTGAAACATGAATTAAACAGAATGACAAATTATATTAAACAATTATTTAAAATGACAACAACGTACAAAAATGTTAAATAGTTACCAAAACATTTGTACAACGAATATACATCAAGTTACTAAATTTTGACGCACTGCAAATGTGAGGGCAAGTCTTCTCGATTTGAAATTTAAAACAACTCTCTCTGTCTTTTGAGTTAGCCATACTAATATCTTAATCTAGAGTTTGACCAGCCTATCTGTAAATCTGTCAACCCCACATGGCATCTCAACCAGATATTGTTGTGTTGGGTGAAACTGAGGAACAATTGAGAAGAATGATTGTGTGCATAAATGAAGTAGTGAAAGGTTTAAATCTGCTATTGAATGTCAATAAATGTAAAGTGTTGGTGTTTAAAAAGAATGATTTGGTGACTGATTGTAATGTTTCAGTGAATGGTGTGAGATTGAAACAAGTAAATGAATTTGTAAATTTGGGTAGTATGTTCTCGAGGGATGCACGTATTGACCGGGAGATTAAAAGGCGAGTGTCTGCAGGGTGCAAGGAATTGAATGCTCTGGGTACATTTGCTCGAAACGTGAATGTATCTATCTAGAGATGCTTGATTGAGTGTTTATAATGGTGTGTTAGTGCCTACATTGATGTATGGATCTGAATGTTGGGTGTGGATAAAGAAGCACGAACGATGTATAACTGCTGTAGAAATGTGATATTTGAGAGGAGTATGTGGGTATATGACACGTGATCGTATACGAAATACATTGGTATACGATGAGTGTGAGATTGAGAAGAATGTTGTTAAGAAAGTGGGAGTGAGTCAGTTGAGGTGGTTTGGACATGTTGAGCGAATGTCGAATGAAAGGTTGGTGAAACTAATATATGTGGGTGAACGATTGCGTGGGCGTCCGAGGAATAATTGGTTGGGTATGATTGATGGTTTGTTGCGTGAACGAATGATTCCGAGTGTGAAGAATAAACGAGCATTTATGAATCGCACTATGAATGTGGACGAGGCGAAAGTGGCGTGTCGGGATAGGAATATTTCGAGGAGATTGATTGTTGGTTGACTGTGTTTCTGGGTTCGTTTAACACCATTAAGTGGGACATAGCGTGACTTTATGTATGTATGTATGTAATTTAACTATCTGATATCTGACATTCGTCAAGAAAAACAAAAAGCTACAGAGATTATTCCCGGGAAGATCTTTATTCTCAGTAATGACAGGATTGGTTGAAACGCAGACACGTGCCTCATAATGAAGCACTTCGTTGGTTTTTAAAATATTTTAAATACTTTTAAGTAATACCTTAATAATGGTTGACAGCCAATGCAGTTGAACTGCAACAAAATGAAATCCTGCGACTTTGCAGTAAAGACACAGAAATCAGGATTCTGGTAGGCGTAATGATTAAACTCGAACCGGTTATACGAAAGGACAAGTACTCAACGGGAGCGGTTATTAACTTGTTCCGAGAACCGGTCGGTCGAGTACGCTTGGCAATTCACCGATACTTGCCTCTGGTTACTGCTGTTTGCCATTTGTGATCGGCCACTCAGCAATGAGCGCCGGCGGTTTCACGGAATTCGTTCCGACCAGACATGCGTCTCGTGTCGGTTATGGATATTGATTAATCGGCAAATTCACTGGACATCAAAGGGCAAATTATGTTTTATTTGAGAGAGAACATATATCATTCCACGGAGTTGTACTAAAATATGTTAAAATGTAGCCAATTGTAACCATATATAAATTAGCGTTGCATATCTTTTCAAAGATGGTTTTTAGTTTTCATAGAATCTGTCATTTGAGAATTTCTCCAGAAACATTTTTAATTACGTCTTGGATCATCAACTCACATTTGTCAAGTTTCCGTGCACATATCTCTATATATGGGATTGCTTGGTACCCTTTGCCAAATCTAGAATAAGTAGATGTTTAGAATTGGTAGAGAAAAGTTAAAATGTATTTGTGTCAGGTTCTATAAAATGGACATGACGAAGAGATTCATCCATGTTGTGTTGTTCATATTTATTTATTTATTCACATTTCAACATATTTTATATTTGTCTATATTAATACCACCTCCTGAAGAAGACGTATGTGGCGTCGAAACCGGTCGAGGTTGTAATGAATAAATATTGGCTGAAATCCAGTAGTTTTATTTATATTTACTAGATATCCCTATAGTAACAAAGTAGTTGATTACTATTTATCAAATCAAATACTTTTCTTTTTCCTTTTTGAAAAGTCAAGCTACATTAATTTCCTCAAAAAAAGTTGGCAACCCTACTTCTACTAGCATCGATAAGGGGTCGTGACTTGATGGCTGGTAACCGCACTAACTCGATAATATATTTATATGTTTATCCAATTTTGATTTATCAGTAGGGTTACTCTTGATGCATTGAAAGCCAATGGCTAGTACCATAAGTATTTCTCTGTGACTTTTATTAGAAGTATGTAGAATAGTTATTTATGTATCAAGGCACTGAGTTCAATTTTTTATCACGAATATGGAATTTAGTTGCCGAGGCCCGTAGGGCCGAGGAAAATAAACCATGTGAGTGATCCGAGGTACATATTAAGTTTTATTTGAAATCTAAAATTCGAAAAAACTGTACAAAAATTACAATATAGGTTAAGTTGATACATCTGTTAGTTGTCAATTGAAACTGACAGTCAGTGTTGTCAACCTCGAGAAGTGAAGTTATTGTAAATAACACTCAAAATTATGTGTTTTGTCCTCAATTTCGTCATTGGAATTAATTAGTTAATTCTTCTTGCAAATTTTGTTTCATGTTATATATATATATATATATATATATATATATATATATATATATATATATATATATCTGCCAAAATTATACTAATTGTACAATAATTATTTAACGGTTGCCAACACTGGGTTGCTCAAAATCGCCGTATAATGGGTTCCTTTATTGACGATTTCTGAGCTTTTAATGACGATTTTTGAGCACTTTAGTGCCGATTTCAAATAAAGTAATTTTAGAACATTAGACATCGCTGAAACACATCTTCTAAAACACCCAAAAACAGAGCTCGTATTACCAACCAATGAGATGGGCAGTAAGAAACTTTGCTTTTACGTACTTACAAAATATGGATAGTGATCGTAAGTAGATAGTCTTTGTTCTCACACACATACGTAAACCACAGCGCTGACAACATCCGAAACTTCTCCCGGATCGTATGGGTGTAAGACGACAGGTGTCGCAGCCCCCGCGTCATCAGCATCAGCGGGCCATCGATAAGATATTCACGCGATGCAAACTCCAGCTATGCCAACTATGCCACGATCTCTAGCGAGCTGTCTCGCGTCAGTGACACTCGCTCGCGGTGGCGCTACACCCCCACAGCCCTCACCTCGCCCACGCCACTGCTAATTGTGTTTAACTGTCTGTGCTGCACGCCAAGCCCAGGCAGGGGTCTCGAATACTCTCTGCAATAGTTTGAGTGTTTCGAAATCTGAATTCCATACAGTAATTATTCTGATAATGGAATATCATTGTGATCGTGTAACAGGGCGTTGGAGATTTGAGTGGCTGAAATGTGGATGTTTCGAGGGTTTTTCAAATGGATAATTGTTCGCTCTGCTTTTATATGTGAGTGGCTGCTGAATTCATTAGCCATGGTATATGTGCAGCTAGCAGTTTTTGTTTTATACACTGCGTACTGTTCAAATTGTTTGAATTTAAAAGCGCAAGTGGGCACAATATGATTTCACATTTGTTCCACATCGCAGAAATTATACAAATAAAACATTTTCTATATCGTCAGGCCAATTATCCATTTTGGTGTGGCACACTACTTTTACTTTCGGTGATATCACTCGTTAAATTATTTCTCCTTAAGAGGAATCTATAACCACTTTTAGATCGTTAAAATACGCTATTGGTATTTTAAATTTCTGAGAAATATATGAAAAAAAAATAATAAAATCTTTTCAGTAGTTGTAAAAAGACTGTGTAATCTACTCACTTTGATATTTAATTTAAAATATATTTCATCCTTTTTATTACATACTATGCTTTCAAAAACGTTAAAAGTATCCTCAAATTCAATGACTGATTATTCATAACTAGATAGCGGATTGATTATATGCACGAAAAAACTAAATTATATGCGCATTTTATAAAATTATTTTAGAACGTTGTACAAAGCTAAAACCGAGCTTAAAACACTGCTCTTAAAACTCCCAATAACAGAGCTTGTGGTACCAGACAATATGTTTTAATTGCTCTCTCTTAATTACCGTGTAACATGCAAAATACATTTTTTTCACGACATGGTAGGAAACCCCACCGTTCTTCTCCAGAAATAGTGAGGAAAATGTGATGTTCCTCTCTAGAGAGGAAAATATAGAAGTGTTACCAATATAAATGTCATTTACAAAAAATATATTATAAAAATTATAAATAAATTCCTAATTTTGTTGAAAATCCTTATTTTAGTGACATACATAATTTAAATTGTCTTATAATTATGTCTTATATTTTTCTTTTTCTTATTTAATTACAAATTTGACAACTTATTGAAGATATTTAATATTAGTTCATTGGCAACACTGTTGCACCGCCTTGTGTCTGATAACCTAACTTTTAACGTGCCAGTTTGTCAGTTGTGTTCTTAAAGTGTATTTTAGAGCCGAGAAAATCGTTTTTAGAAACATGTCGTGAAAAAAAATGTTGTGCCTAACACGAGAGGAAAGCTCTTCTTCCACTCTCGTTCGAAATGCCTCACTCGCTGCGCTCATGAGGCAAACTTCGAACTCGAGGGGGAAAAAGGAGCGCTTTTTTATCTAGTTTGACAAATAACTATTTTATATTTTGCTTCTATAACAAAGCTGTTACGACACCCAAAGGAGTTTCGTAACAGCTCAATCGAATCTTATAAAAGAGCAGCACATATAATTTTTTCAAGGTTGGTAACTGAAATGTCATACTTCAAAAAATATCAAATGTGTCACTTCGCAAAATAAATAAATACAAATTGTAAGAATATTATTCTTGTATAATCTTGAATTTAAAAGCAGAAGTTAAGAACAGTAAGAGATAAGATAGAGAGAGAAATGTCACAAATGTTTGCTTACAAAAGTAAGGTTAGGTATTGAATTTTCAAACGTCCCTAACACAAAATTTCCTGAATTTTGAACCTTGATTCTTTTTATTAAAATAGAGCACAAAGGGCGCTAAATATAAAAAAGTATAAAGAATTCATTTTATAATTATTGTTTGTTTTATTCGAAGGGCTGGGTCACTGTACTGCTTGTCGTGACCTAAACTTCCTTCTCACAAAATAAAAAAACAATTATGAAACTCGTTCTTTAGTATACTACTTTATATGAAACGAATCCGACAGCCAATTACGAGAAATGGTACCATATTGCACGCGGCAATAATAAATCGCACTAGAAATATTTCCAAGTACACACCCATGGAAAATAACAACTAATGATGGCGGAGATATAAAGAAACTAGTTATAGTACATATCGTAATATCAGTTTTTAGAATTACACAACTGAAATTTTCATTGAATTGTCGACTGTCATGCACTGGCGCGTACAAAAGTAAAACGCCAACCATTTTCTTTCTTCAAATTCTCGCATTCTTCCTTTGCGTTATTCTAGCGGTAGGAGGTAGAGTGTTTCCAGCAAACCTTTCCAGATTCCTCCATTCTGTGCGCGAACAAAAGAACTGGAATCGTCGTGGACACGTGCGAGAGACAGTTCTCACGACGCGACGCACGAACTGCCCCAGGAACGAGAATGAGTGTTTTCTCTTCTTCTTCTGCTTTACTTTGGAGCTGGACAAAGACCTAATCAATCTGTGAATTTGTTCCATTAGGTTGTCTTAATATATTTTGCGGATTTAACAAAACAATTTGGGGAGCAAAATTCATTAATAGCTACTTCGCATTTCACACTACTGGATTTTATTGACGAGTTACTTTCATTGTAAATATTTATACAAAAGTTAAATTAAACATAAGTACACGTAAACAATTGGATGTAAAAATATATATCGCATTACTTCACGCTTCAAACTGTGGCGAGTTTGAGTCCCACGATCGAAAGTTGCCTTTTTAAATTTACCCCTGTGGTTCAGATATTGATATACTCATTTTATATTTAAATATAACATGTGCAAATATTGTGAATCACTGAACATTTTGTGAAAACATTTTCGGAAATTCATGAATATACTGAGAACAACTCTGATATAAATGTTTGAAACTTCATGGTTATCAGAATATACAGACTGTTCAATTTAAATAGAACTACGAGGTTGGTTAAATTAGCAAAGAAGTATCATTATTCAAATCTATGACAAAAATTATAAACAAAATTTTTTTCGACCAGTATATTTTTTACAAAAACGAGATTTACTTTAAAATGGTAACATATATTTTTTATTCTTTTCTTTGGAAGGGAATTTTATCTTGAATTCAACGAATATAAAATTCCATACTAGCACATTAAAAAATTTATGAGAAAAATGAATATTAAGTTGACATTTCGTTCAAATCACAAATTTTAGCCATCAGCGTGCTATGAAAGAAACATTTGAACAATTTTTGTCTATTTGATTAAGGGCCGGTATTTACAACCTAAGATAAACTAGAATTAGAGGATAAATTTATCAGTGGAATAAATTAAAAATCTCGCATTCAAAAATAAGAATAATAATCATCATTTAAGCTATGATTTTGATGCGATTTTTTTTTTGTTTACTCCAATGGAAAATTTATTCTCTATTTGCAGTTGAAAATACCGGTTCTAATTATGATTATTAATTAATTAATAATTGAGCCTGACTATTTTGGGAAGAATTTCAGTAAATTGGAAGAGAATTTTATTCCATTTATAAAGAATTATATGCAATGGGAGTACATTTAAATTGAACATCATGTATTTTACAAAAACTAATATATTGGAAATAATTAGAAATATGACACCTCTCAATATATACTCTAAAACTATGGCGATTTTAAACAAGGAAAGTAACAGATTACCCACTAGTGGGTATAATTTTGAGATAAGTCACTAGTGAGTATTTTTTTAATTTATAACAATAATAATAAAACAACACCTTGGTAACCACTTCGATTAACATTTTAATTTAGAAAATTTAAAGCATATGTCACTGTCAAATAATATTTCTTTAATAAATTTTGATTTTATTAAAAGGTGTTGGATAAAACGTTATACTTCACACGTGGGCAAAATGGAATTGCGTAGAGAGAAATTTTAGAACACGAAGCCGAAGGCTGAGTGTGATAATTTTATTCCATACTTTGCCCACTTGTAAAGTAAATAACTATTATCTATAACTATTAAATAATACCTTCACTAAGTTAACTTAAACCCAAATGTAAAAATTAATTTTAGACGATCGTCATTTGTTTATAATTGAATCCTACCGAGTTTGGTATCAAATTAAAGATCTCAGGAAAAAAGAGTTAAATTAAAATACCAAAAATTAAATATTATTTGTAAAATTGCGTGGGTGTAATACTCTGCGGACACTTTGTATATAAAGTACATAGATTCACGAGCCGTCGTAGGTAACTAACTTCGTTTCCACTTCCAAGTCGATTCACGATGTAGATTAAATTGGGTGCTAACTAACCTTATTTTAACTTTAGTAAAAAACATCTTTTTGTGAATTAGAAATGAACACGAAATGAGATTAAAAGTGTTCGTGTCTACCCAATTTTATCAATCAGTTCAATGGTATTCCTGAATTCGTAAAGCAATTTACTTTCTGCACATTACCCGTTCTGCATGAGGGTAGTAAATAGCTTCGCGGTAGCGCATCGGACTGTAGATTTCAGTTCGAATCCCACAAAAGTCGTCGTTGCTGGTGGTTGATAATCGTATTTCACCAAATGTATCACTTACCGAAATCTGCGAAAGCAGGGTGCCACTATAATTATATATAATCAAGTCTTTTAATTTAATTTTTCTCCTATGGTTCCTCTTCCGCTAACATTTTCAGGGACTGTAACACTTCATTTCATATATAAAAATATATCACTTACCGAGATCTGAAAAAGCAGAATGCCACATTAAAAATTGATAAATGATGCAATTATATATTTATTTTATTCTATTAATAATTGAGATATAATTTTGCTTATAATTGCATATTTATTCAAAATTAATATTTATTTGCATTGATAACGCAGACTATTAAGTATAAATTATGCACCATTTGTAATAACAACAAAATTATTTAGTTAATGAACTATTATATAATTATATCTAATTATCTGTTCTGTATAATTTGATTTTGTGAAGTAGAAAAACTCTATTCAATACGTGCAAAAATCTTTACTAATTATTGTTGTTCAGTTAACGATAAATGAATATCGTTTTATAAAAAGTGGATTAAAGATATTTTGTCAAGATTTATTTTGGACGATCGTCAATTGTTCTGTATGTCAATCATTGCAGATTATTTTATTTATCTCAGAATGACAATTATATTTGACATCATGTACGTTCACATTTAAATTTTTATAATTTCGAAGTGTTCATTTTTCTGTTACCAATTTGTTTATTGTTCATTGTTTTTACTTTATCGAACTAGTCCATAAAGAACATCTTTATGGCTGCTAAACAATATCATAGACTGATTATAATACAGTCGAACATACAAATACTTTATTTAAATACGTTTCGAATTATTGTACTTAATTCTTCATAATGATTGTGATATTAATTTTGCGAAGGTAGTTTTACATTCATTTTCAATGATTTATTATTCTGCTTCAATATAATTACTAAAATAACGAAAAAGAAAATTTTTTAACTCAAGTCTTTTACACACTGTTCTTTATTTTATTTTACAAAATTACGACCTGTTTCGACCATTTAATTTAACTACACACTTGGGTGATTTTTCTAAAAAAAAAAAAAATTACTAAAATATTTTGTCAAAAGCACATAATTATTATATTCACAAATATATTTAGTTACGAAATACACAAATAGTTATTTACTATACAAGTGGGTAATTCCAATTTGCCCACGTGTGAAGTATAACGTTTTATCCAACACCTCTTAATAAATGCAAAATTTATTAAAGAAATATTATTCGACAGTGACAAATGTTTTAAATTTTCTAAATTAAAATGTCAATCGAAGTAGTTACCAAGGTGTTGCGTGTTATTATTATTGTTATAAAAAAAATTACTCACTAGTGACTTTTCTCAAAATTATACCCACTATTGGGTAATCTGTTACTTTCCTTGTTTAAAATCACCATAGTTATTGAGCGTTTATTGAGAGGTGTTGGATAAAATAAATTGAAACTTTGTCAATTAACAGAAATTAACGATGGATAGTCTGGGGCTAAAAATTTTGTTAAAATTTTGACAATTTTGTGCAACAGAACAAAGTAGTAATTATCGGGATCTTTGGAAGCAGAACGTCACACCCAAAATGGGTAAATGGTGTGATGATATATGTTATATATTTTTATAATTAATGATACAATTGGAATTGAAACAGCACAACTGTGCGTAGAGAGAAAAAGAAGAAACACAGGTAGTAATAATCAGCAAAATAACACTTGAGTGGTATGTCAACAAAAAATCAAGTGTTATAGAGAAGACATATGCGGTTCACACACGCACAGGACACGCGGCGTTTGTTCGGCTTTCAAGTGCGTCGTAGAGAAATATAAACGAGATCTCGCGATGAGTGCGTGTGAGATTGTGTTGCTTGGCGGCGGCGGCCGGAACAAAGAAGCACGAAAACAGGAAAAACGATGTGCGACCAGATGAACATAATTGAAAGGCGTTTCCGGTGATGGTCCGCAGAACTGGTGCCAACGTACAAACGGACGCGCTAATAGCTTGGCCAGCCCGCGGAGCGATATGGCGGACGGAATAAAGATTAATTTGTTCTTGTCATACGTCCACCCTAGAAATGGACTGGCATGGAAACAGGCCGCGTTATGGCGGGGTAGTCTTGTTCAAAATGGGAATTTCAATTTTGCTGATTTAGAATTTTTTATAAGTAATCTGTTATTGGTAGAATGTTCTAAATGGGACAAACGAGAGGGTTCGCTAATAGTTATTTACGATACAAGTACATAAAGCTAGTCTTTAGTCACGAATGGGTCAAGTAAAACACGAGCGTAGGGAAATACAATGTTAAAATTGTCGTTATGCGTTAATTCGTTCCCTATGAATTTTAGAATAAAAATGTAAATATGAAAATGTTCAGCAACAAAAACTGCACCAAATGAATTTTTTGTTAATCTAATAGATTTCTGTCATTAGATAGACATAAAATAAAATTTATAAGTTTAGCTATTTTCAGAGTGCCGTGGTAACCTGACAGATGACATTTGGCATATTTTAATGATTATTGACTTGTTTAAATTATTTCTCAGTAATCATGGACACATTTACCCTTTATATAATTTTATCCAACACCTCTCAATAAATGCTCTATAACTATGGCGATTTTAAACAAGCAAAGTAACAGATTATCCACTAGTGGGTATAATTTTGGGGAAAGCCACTAGTGAGTATTTTTTTATTTATAACAATAATAATAACACACAACACCTTGGTAACTACTTTGATTGACGTTTTAATTTAAAAATTTAAAGCATATGTCACTGTCAAATAATATTTCTTTAATAAATTTTTCATTTATTAAGAGGTGTTGGATAAAACGTTATACTTCACACGTGGGCAAAGTGGAATTACCCACTCGATAAAATTATCACACTCAGCCTTCGGCTTCGTGTGCTAAAATTTCTCTCGTGAGTAATTCCTTACTTTGCCCACTTGTAAAGTAAATAACTATAAACTAGCCAATAATCATTAAAACTATGCCTAATGTCATCTGTCAAACTCAAACAATATGACTGTTTGAATATTCTATTAACCATGGCACTCTGGAAATAGCTAAAATTATATATTTTATTTCACGTCTATCTCATGACAGGAATGTAACACATCAATACATTTAGGCTTATTTGATACAGTTTTTGATTCTGAACATATTTTGTATTGGCAGTTTTTCTATAAAATTCATAGGGAACGAACTGTCGTATAATGAAAATTTTAACATTGTTTTTTGTCGGAATTATGTCTCTGACATATTGATATTTTTATAAAATAATTGTTTCACTGGTTATATTATAATTTCGTGTGTTTTATGTGTATGATTTTGATGACAGAAGTGAAGTATTAATAAAAATATATTTTTCATTACAAGCGGATATTGTTTCATTAAACTATTTTTAATATATTTCCTATATATGTCCTATAAAACAAGTAGACACCCGGTATATTATATCTTCCAAAAACAATTTCATTGTAAGGGATACAGCAAGAGTCGTGCAGAAGGTAACAAAAAAAGTGATACCATTGTAATAAGGCACTTTAAAAATTAAAAATCATATCATGTAAGCCTCGAAAACTTTATTAGCTGTTAATTTTGATAATTTTTTAGTTTAATAGAAAAAAACTTGCCGATCCGGACATTAGCATCCGCACAAATATGCTGTTAATAAAAAATAAAGGCGGATCGGTTGTATTAGTTTTAAAAATTCACAAAAATTGCACAATAAAATCTGAAACACCAAACACTATGTACCTATTTACTAAATGTCAAAATACTATCCATTCCATACCAACAACATTTATTTTGATTAATTGAATATGAATTATGTAAACTATTTATGAATACATCCTGATGGTATGATATTATTTAAAAATGTGACAGTTCTATTTAATTTTAAGGAAACATAACGTTCATTAGTAGCAGTTCCGAATGTAGTAGACTTTTTTTTTTAATAAGTATTATATTCAATATCTTTTATATGTGTATTTATTAATATGGATATTTGTGTATTCATGATTTGTGTGGAACATGTTTAAATTGAACAGCCAGATTCAACAGACTTCTAAAACAAATTCATGAACACAGAGGAAAACAAAATTGAAATGGGCAAAGTTTGAAAAAGAGAAGGTATTACATCTACTTTGTAAGTGAGTAGAAGCGAAAGTATGCGTACGCATTACATTCGCATATTTGAACTTTGAAAAAAATTCAAGTGAATTTTTTCTCGTCAGTTTCAACAGGATGATGACGTGGCGAGACTGCGAGCGACTCTAGCGGCCATTATCGTAATTAAAATACCTAACGGCTTTCAGTTCGTCTGTCAATCTAATCTGCTTCCTTTTTGCTGTAGCTTTTTTTAGGTCAGACTACAGGAAAGCCGCGGCTTTCATGTTAATCACGTAAAATAAAGTAAAAAGTGAAAAAATCTAAAAGAGTTCCCTCTAGGAAAATTCACCATGTAACAAAATTACGGAAACTGTTTTCGCTTCAGAATTACTTCAATAAAAATACATTTGCATAATTTATTATATAAGTTAATTTCAATGATAAGACGTACGTCCTCAAAATTCAATTCTTACGAATTATGTGCAAATTGAAAGGTACACCCAAGTATGGCTCAATCTAGTTGCCACTTTTCTTTTTCACAATTAATTTCAAACATACAAGTTGTAGGAAAAATATTGTGTGTATTACGGATGCAAAATGGCATTGCTGCTCTCGCGTAATTGAAGCTCTCAGCTACGCTTCGAGCTTCAAGCTTTATGCTCATGCTACAATGCAGCATTTTGCACCCTTAATAAACAAATAACTATTTTTTCAGAAATAGAATCAGCTGTGAAAAAAGTATCCAATGAAAGATGTTAGGAAAACTATTTAGAATATAAAAGTTTACACATTTCTTATACATGTTTCTCATTTTGAAAATAAACCAAATTATATATTTAATAATATAATTCAACAATTTTAATTACAGTGGGAACAAAAACAGAAATATTTTTAACATCTATATGTCAAATAATAGTGAAGTATCAAAAACATGTGTGAAATATTATAAAAGCAATATTTGTATTATTAGTCAGAAAGTTTAAAGACTAGAAATTAATTACAATGAGAACAAAAAACTCAACAGATAAAATCAATATATATATATATATATATATATATATATATATATATCAAATAATTGTCAAAATAAAGTTATACACAACGAACATTTCATAAGTGTGCAGTTCGTTTTATAAATTTATTAGAATTCACTCAATTAAAAGATGTACACGTACACACATTTCAAACTCGCTTTAATAAAAATTTTAAAAACCCCAGCTCACTGGCTCCAGTTGTATGAACAAAATCCGCACTATATTGGTGCTGTTTTTTACAATGCTTTACCAGACAACATAAAAAGTTGTAAAACTATTAACTCATTTAAAAATATTTTATTCAGATTTCTGTGTGATAATAGTTATTTATGTATTAAGTGTATAAAGACATATTTTAACCACAAGCGCAATGTTTAGCTCACGAGGCGTTAGCATACAATATTTGTTCCAACGCCTTCATTTAATATGCTTTTTGAATAAAATTAAAATGACATTTAATAAAAAATATGTTACCAACGATTACTTGAATACCTCATAATTTGCTATGTAATTTCGCTTAAAATATAGAAAATATACACATCTACATTTTGCCATTACTATAACAACGTGATACTTTATCCACTAGTGGATAAAATAATACTTTATCCATCCTTTCTACTAAAGTATTGTTTTAGAATTAAGAATTCAGTAGATAAAATAGCACTTTACAAGTAGGTGTTGGAAAAAGTCAATTATAATTTTAAGGAATTTGTTAATTAATATTTTAATTTTTTAATCATGTATTTTTGTACTTAACTATGTTCTACATCATGTATGATCTTACGGAATCAATAAATAATAATAATAATTATAAAAAACTATTGTGTTACCCACAGTAGATTTCTTATTGCTTTATAACTTAAAGTCAGTGCTTCGTGTAATGAAAACACAGGTTTGAAAAGTACGTGAATAGGGAGGATAAATAATCTGTAAAATTAATAATGAAGTTAAAAATATATAGTTGGGTTAATTTTTGAACAGACTTCGTCTATCATAACGCCATTTACCCATTTTTGGTGTGGCGCTGCGCTTCCGCAGATATCGGTAAGAATTAAGGTATAATAGAAAATGAAAAAAATCTACTTCTGAAATAAGAGAGCGGCGAAATACAAAAGTTGCGTAGGCCTAATATTGACCTGGAATAACAAGATTCCCAAATTAGTTTACGCAGAGAAAAACCGACAAAAATACACACAGGAGGACAAAAACTCTGTGTTATTTAATAATACGTTATTTAGAATTTCTTTTTATGTTTTTGTTTTTGATAAAACTTTAATTAAATAAACCGTGCCCAGAGACCAGGGCCAGGACACGAAAGGAAAGACAGTGGTGACTCAAGCCAGCGTTTGGGGACGGGGTTGGCGGCGGCGGGGGTGCGGGGGTGGAATCCAGGGTAAGAACGCGTCGCGCGTGTTGACGGCGTGCGGGCGTGCAGGCGTGCAAGCGCGCTCTCAAAGCTCGCGAGCGGCCACAGCTCGGATTTCGCATTCCTGAGCTTTTTTGAGTTCCGGCATCCAGCTTATTAAAATATCTTTTATGTTTTATGCGACAACTGTTCGCTATTACGTTCATAAAAGTACAAAATGGTCATGTAAGTTATTTAAATATACTACCGGATGTTTGAGTTGACGCCTCGTCGGAATTCAAACACACCGCTTTTTGTCGTCGAGTGAACTTATTAAAATTTTCAAATTACCTTTATGAAACTTATAATTGAAGCGAGCAAAATTTTAATTTACTGCTTTAACTCATACTTTTAAATACTGAATTAATATTAATTTCAAATTCTTAATATAAAATTGGGTAATTATTTATCCTGCAATACTCAAGTCAATAAATTATTTAAATTATCATTTTAATGGCAAAATGATATTTATTCTAGAAAATCCAATATTTTAGGTTCGTATGATTAAAATCGTGTAATTTTCAAAATCATATAATATCTGAGGTTAAAATTACACCAAAAAAAAACAGTTTATTTTACTATACTATTCGAAAAGCTGAGGCTTTAAGATACATATTCTGAAAATGTCATAATAATTAATAAACTGAACACGATTACTTAGAAAACCTTCTCAGTATACTGAATAGGTTTCTAATTTCTGTGTACATAGTATATAATACAAATTTGCAAATAGTGAATTTAAGATGATAATTCAAATCTACATGTATTGTTTAAAGGTAAAAAGTTTTACTTAAATCCTCTTTAAAATTAGGATTACTTAAATTAAATGAATTTAATTTAATGTGAAGTAACATTAGATAGTTCATTTAATTGTTCAATATTCTTTCAAAATGGGGTAATTAGCTTCATATTAAGACATCTCCACATTAAAATCTTTGAGATGACAGCTGGTAGCTATACATCATACGATTTATATCATCCTTCAAAAAAGGTTACTAAAAGTGTAAATAAAATGTAAATCTATCTTTTACCTACCGAGTACCTATTTTTTTTTTTGAGCTACGAGTATAAGAATTACAATGTTAATATTTTAATTTCGCTCTACGTTTTTACCTATTAATTTTAGAGCTAAAGTGTATATAGGTAAAATGTTCAGAATTAAAAATTTCAAAAAATGAGCCAAAATTTATTGACGTGATATATTTCTCTCAGGAGATAGACGTAAAATAAAATGTATAATTTTTAGCTATTTCCAGAGTGCAACAAAACAAATAAAAAATCGTTTTGTTTGAGTTTGACACATGACATTTGGAATAGTTTTAATGATTATTGACTTGTTTACATTATTTCTCAGTAATCATGGACATATTTATCATTTAGAAATAATTTAAACAAGTCAATAATTATTAAAATTCTGCCAAATGCCATCTGTGAAAGTCAAATAAAACGACTGTTTTATGTTTTGTTTACCATGGCACTCTGGAAATAGCTAAAAATTATACATTTTATTTTACCTTTATCTCATGACAGAAATGTATCGCATCAATAAATATAGGCTCATTTGATGCAGTTTTTAATACTGAACATTTTACCTATTCACACTTTTGCTCTAAAATTAATAGGTATTAACTACAACTGTAAGATTAAGTATAACGACTGATTTACAGCATTTTTTATAAAAACATATAATTATATATATATATATATATATATATATATATATATATATATATATATATATATATATATATATATATATATATATATACATCAAATTTTATGTGCCATACTCAAGAAGATCTATTTCTGGAGGTAAAAGGGGAATACGAGTTCTCCAAAGGAAGAATGGCATTACATTCCCTAATAGGATATACAGCACCCTATTTTAAAAACGCCACGTAGGGTGGCAGCTACTGTAAGGATTCAAAGAGAAATTCAAGCTACGCATGTAATATTGAATTAATTTTAGATGTTAACAAAAGAACATTATTATGTATCTTTTTTTTTTTTTGGAATTCTGTGAAGCCCACTTTTGCATTGAATAAGTATTTTCATTTGAATAATAGTAGTACTCTTCTGTAATTTTTACAACTTATTGCATTTATGATTTATAATATTTTAACTAGTTCGTTGCCCCATTCTTCTTCTATATATGGATATATAAATGTAATCGATAAATGTATTTGTAAGTGTTTGTTATTCATGTTTTATTATGAATAATAATATGGAAACTGCTTTAAAGTGCTCGAAAAAAAGGGTATATTTATCGAAATATTCGATAAACTGTGGATATACGAGTATAAACTATTATGAAATATTCAGAAAATACATCTGATATTCTTAGCACCTCAACTTACCGAATAGTTCGGTAAAATAGACGATACTTGTTTTCATGTAAAGCAAATAATAAAATTAAGATTGTATTTTAAGTCATCTTTATATCCCAATTCAATTTGAGTAAGTTGAAAGGAAGAAGTAACCTAATGGGCAATTTGTATAATTTATAAAATCGTGTTTAAATACTTTAACAGCTAAATTAGCGCATAATCTTATCTATTTATCTCAGAGGCGTAGTTTAATCGGCTGGGGAAAATTGAACAATGACGTCTAACTGGGGCAAGAGTGGTTTGATCTACAGCCGGAAGGGGTGCTGCGCCGGGCTGCGGGGTACACACGAACGCACAGCTGGAATCGGGGAAGAGGGAAGAATCGATGAATGGCAATCGCACGGTCTACACGGGGCTTTTTTTCATGTAATTTGTCTTCAACCAATAATCGGCTTTCGCCTGCAGCGCCGCCACCCGCGTGATTCCAACCAGAAGTATTAAAACTTTACGAATTGAAGACATTAAAGTTTAAATGAACGGAGTAACATTTGTTGGACGTGATTGTTTGACCAGCAGATTTTTTTTCTCTTGTTAGTTACATTCGTAAAATGCTTCATGCTTACACAGCAAAATTCAACGAAAGTTGGAAAAAATCTTGTAAACGGTGCAAAATAGAGTAGAAATTTACCCTAAACATATTATTTATTGGGATGTGCTCTAAAATCACAATATCTCCTTATATGTACTAGGTTTCAATGTAAATGTTTTATATTGCTATATCTTTTCACATATTTATATAACAGAAAAAGTGTTAATACAAAAGTTGTTTAGAATTTAAAAATGCATGCAAATAAGGCCCATTTGGATAACTAAATATTAGTATTGTAAAATTTTGTAGGATCCAAATAGTTTTTTAAAATTTTTATTGGACGTTTCAGAAGAGACGAAACATTTAATAAAAAATATATGAAATAATTTCATCACATTTTAGATTCCTTAAACGCAAACATTTTTTTAAATAAATATTAATATGTCACAATATATTAATGAAATTAAAATTAATATTTATTACAAAAATTGTAATACGGCCATTGAAAAATAAGCAAATATGAAAAATATTTGACATTTCAGAAAACAGATTCAGATTTATGCACAACAGTGATGCATTATTTTCTGTTGAAATTTCATAAAAGATTGTTATGATATAATGATGAATTTGAGAGTTAATTCCCTTCCATTTCTTTCAGTTAATTAAATAAATATAAAAACTCTTTTGCGAAATAACAAATATTTTTTCCTTTAATTTTCCATGTAATATTAATTTAAATTTCATTTATATAACGTGAAATACTAATAATGCTAATAAGCTAATCAAATGGACCTTCTTACATGAATTTTTAAATTCTGAAGAACTTTTGTATTTTCATTTTTTCTATGAAATGAATAGGTAGTTCCATTGGATTATAATTTGGAAACAATTCTGTTCACAATTAATTCTTTATGAAAATATAACTCTATAATTAAGGATTATTAGACAGACAAATTTACGAAAAAAAAATTCCTAAACTTGTCATCACATAAAATTACCTTTATTGCTTCTCCTCGTTCCTCTAATAAAACCTGAAAACACAATTTGGCGTTTGCTAACCGAATTTCATGGGCAAAAATATATCGTGTCAAAATCTACCCCAGGTAGAGTACCACGTCCATAATATTATATGCGATAGTAAAATTTTACATTCTCTAACTCTAAATGTAATTTAAAATTTAAATTTACGTGTGCTTTAAGTTCAGAATGCAGTAATATAGTTTAAAATAAATAAAGGAGAAGAAATAAATAAATAATCAATCTTTATTGTTCCCGATTCGGTATTTTATTTAAATTTTTATTTATTAAATAGCTCCGTGGTAATGCGTCGGACTGTGGATCGTAAGATCCTCAGTTCGAATCCCACAGCTGACAGTTGCCAATTTAAATTTACCCCTGTGGTTCCCCCTCCACTAACATCTCTGAGGGCTATGATTTGACGGCTGGTAACCGCACTTCATACGAAAAATATATCACTTACTGAGATCTGCGTAAGCAGAGTGCCACACCCATAATGGGTAAAAGGCGTGATGATATATTTATTTTATATATTTTCATGTTTTGAGATTTAATATTTACTAATGTATTGGTATAGGTATTTAATAATCAGAAAGAAATTGAAATCATAAAAGTAATAATTTTGAGGTTCTCGTGTAAAATCCAGCAAATTTCGTGTAATTTAAATTATATTACAAGTAATACAACAGCAGAGAAACACGAGTACAATAATAAAAGAAATAGAATAAAATTATTTTTAATGGGCTCTTACAAAACCATTTCCTCTTCACGCATCCACCGTTTAAATACCGCTGATTAAAACGTCGGGAGTCGGGGATGTTCAGGCGAGGAGAATACATATAGCTAGATTACGTCGAGCTTCACACACTGGCTGGGTGGCTCAGCTACTCAGGCTCCCGCGGCGAAGCCTTGGAAACAGTTCATCTCACGACTACACTTCTCATGACCCACATATTATTATAAATAATTTAATTAAATTCTTTCTGGAATGTACAGTACGCTGTATAGAGGAATAATGACTCTTTCTAAAGAATTATAGTGCTGTTTTTAAAATATAGGGTAATAGCTTTGGTACTTCATCAGAGATGAGTAGCGTAGTCAGAAATTGGTAAATATTTACAGCGTCTCTGCTTTAATATAATAAAATCATTACTGCGCCGTTTACCCGTTTAGAATGTGACACTCTGCTTTTATAGATAATTAGCAAGGTAAAATAGTTTTTACTGTTGAATGGAGAAAATGACCGGCGAGCCGATCAGGCGAGCCTGTCACCTTCTTGAAGCAGTAAAAAGAGTTACCTTGCATGTATTGTACATTTTACTTGTTACTCACTTGTAAATCAATTTAAAATTATAACCAAGTCCTGTCAGTTACCCAACTGTTCTATCAAAAATTATTTTAAATGTTTTCACATAAGCCTTGTAAGCATTAATGTGGCAACGTGTAATGTTTGCCTTATTTACTAACTTGTAAAATTTTTACAATGTAGCTGTCAATTAGTAACTTGTAAAGATTCATTTTCAAATAGAGGGCTTGGGTAAATGGTGTTTACAAGTAAAATAATTTAATATAATTGTAATAAAAAATACAGGCCTTACAACAGGTCTACTTCGTTTATTGGCGTTCAACACCGTTTTTGGATTCTTTGTTCCTTTGTTTCATTAATTTTGATTGTGTTCATACATTATGATTCCAAATGGAAGATCTACCAGTGCAGAATGATGAATAGAACCAAAATCATATTAACCCATTATTGCCCAGAACTATTTTGTTGTTGGTAACTTGTGAATATACTTTTATATTAAATATTTTATATTTAAATATACAGAGCAGTAACAAATGAATAACCTGGCATAGTTCATCCAGTTTGAAATTCCATAGCCTGGTAGAAACATAATCTTACAGCGAGAGATCTTTAACGTATGATCCATCATACGCTGGGCATTAATGGGTAAGGGTATTATTTCTTTGATATTTTAATGTCTTGCAGGACAATTCAATTCAAGACAAGCAAGATGGTGGTGGGTATATGAACAACACCCATTCTTTAATTCTAGGGTAGGAGCCTTACTGAATACTATTTTGTCTTTAAATAACTCATACATTATTAAAATACCATGTATATGAAATTTCTCTTTAAGAATGGAGTACAGAATAATTTAAAAAAAATTTATTGTACAATAAGAATCTTAGTCTTCTTCGGATATGGCTGTTTCCTAGAGTTCTAGTAACTTTTGGATTTTCTTTAATTATGTGCTAGTGCTAAGCTATATGATACGTCTGTAGAGTCGTTGGCCCCGTATAGATTATTTAAGGTTTGAGAATACATCCTAGTTAGGAAAACTCATATAAAGACTTCAAGAGGAACGAGGAAGAATTTCACACGTGTAATTTCGAGCTTTCTCTTTGCAGGTCATTCGTCTGTTTTTCAGCAAAATGGTAGCAATAATAGACGCGCGAAGTTGTCTGTTGGAATCTTGTATGAAGGTTTTTCGTTTTCACTTCTACCGTTACTTTGACAAAACCGTTGGGTTACTTTGATTCGTTCTACGATCTACTGCTAAGATCACACATATCTTCTACCTATGTAATTATTTTCCATTTTAACTACTTTACGACAGATTTTAGTGCGCTATCTGCAATTTAAATGTATGAACTAACGAAGGAAAGTTCAGACTTTACAATACACTAAAATTTGAACCATTTTGATACATAGTGCTATTATGTATGTATTGTATAATTAAACATACAATTGAAAACAGAACATATGTAATACCTATACATAATATCACGTGATATTACACAAAGTGTAGTTGTTCGAACCCTGAAACATAGTCAAGCAAAAGTAAATCTCCTACAAACACTACTATTATGGCACACCAGTTTTGCTTTTATACGTTTTACTATTACATATTTTGTTTTGATATTTTCGGAAAAGCATCAAAAGTTTTAGGGAAAACGGCTGATTTTGATTTATCTAGTTTGGTAATTTGCGGGTCTCATGGAAAAGACTTGAACTCAAGTGTGTAAATAGTATATTATGATACAAGTGTATAAGTAAGATTTTAAAGCTCGTACGACGAGTTTGAGAGCACGACGCGAAGCGGAGTGTTTTTAACATTGCTAGTGCTTTAAAAGCACTTATACACGTGTGTCATATGTTATTTTTTATTATACCTGCATCATACTCTGGAAAAAACTGAAACGCAACATTTTGATTTTGATTCAATTCATAACCTGATGTTTGACGTATGCAGTTTACATGGAGATTGGTTAGCATTTATTGTTTACATTTACAGTTTTGACAGATATTAATAGTAATTATTTTTGTTGTTGCTTAGCAACCTTTAAAGCACGGCGTGTTTTAACCTTGCGTTTGCGAACGCTGTAGTGTGTTTTAAATTCCGATTATGATGCAGGTATAATAAAAAATAATTTTGTGCAATTGTCAATGGTTTTCATATTATAAAGTTAATTGAATCCTACTGAGTTCGGTGTCAAAGAAAAAGGTCTGAAAGAGGAGAATTATTATAAAATATTGAAAATTACTTATGAACGATCGTCAATTGTTTTTTATAATAGTTAGTTTAATCTTGTAGCGTATCAAGCCAAAGATCTCACAGAGGAGAGCTGCCATTCAATATCTAATATTACTTTTAAGTAATTGTCATTTCTTTTCATAATAGTTATTAGATTTTATCCGAGTTTGATATCGAATTGAACCTTTCTTAAAAAGAAATATATATTATCAGGTTATTTACCCATTTTTGACTTGACTTGACTTGGTTAAAGGAAATTACAGTATATTATATATTTTTTGGGATATATACATTAATTTTTAAAGTTCCCATAATTTTGTTAATGTAATTTTTTTATTGTTTATAATTCAATAGTTATAATTGCTATATTAAGTATAACAATTAATTAAATTTATATTTACAAAAATCTCGTGTGGTTCTTCTATGTAAATACTGATAAGCGATCATTAAATCAGATTTAGTATAATGATGTCCAGTAATGAACTACATACAACGAACCAATAAATAGTATAATTTCATTAGTACCATAAGTTAATATAATAATTTACTAGTGCACTATGATAATTCGCAGAAGGTTTAGTATCTCACTGTTTATTGCACGTGCTGTGATATGCATGTGATGCTGCAATTACATATAGTATTTGTCTAGTTGCGCTATAACTTACGAGACACTTGCAAACAACGTCATATATTTTACTGCTCATTTCTCGTTTTGCCATAATTTGTTCCCTTAACCATAATCCCATTATTATTCATATTGTAATATTGTTTATGTTTAATATTTCTAATTTAATTCATTTGTTTTTTACAGGTGAGTGAGAAATCAGTAACGAATGGCCACACTACATTGTATCTACAGCTGACGATGATTGCTGAATTTCAAAATCAGGTATTTAAAAAAAGGAACGGGTATCACCTAATCTCGTTTAATTTTTTAGATGTAGGCAGTCAAACATTTTTACGAAAGGTTTCTCTATTCGCTAACAATGTGAACTACTAGCTCATTTTATGAAATTTGAGTTCTATATACATTTTAAAATATTTATTTCGCCGGGAATATAGAAATTGATAGATGTATTCGAATGCTCTAGATCTATGGTATAACGTTTCACAAGAACTTTTGGTTTCTGCATTTAAATTATATTTGTACATATCTGGAAATTCTGCGATATTCCCTAACGAGATATGAATCTACAAATTAATTATTTATAAATATAAGAAAAGCTAATAGTACCCAAAAATAAGCTTCCACGGAATACGCAGTCTGTACAAAAAATATCCGAACATTTTGAATTTCACAGCAACGGAAATATTTAGTGACAAGAAATTGGCAGCATTGCATTGCGCATAACCTCCTTTTTAACCACATGTTTTTGAATTGTTGATATCTTGTTTATTTTTCGTGATATTGTTATTTGATTGCAACGTGTTTAAGTGTTAGTAGCGATTTTTGAAATATGCAAATTTTTGGCGCAACAATGCAACATAAAATTTTGGAAAAACTGTAGAAAACTCACAGAATCAAAAAAAGACCAGAGTTATGGCGAGACAACTCATAGTTCCTGCATCAAAACAATGTGTTCGTACATTCAATTTTGTCAATTTGTCAGGTTGCTAACCCAATTTTTAAATGACGAAACATTTAACTTCTTCTCATAGGTAAATGCTTGGTATAACTGAGATAATTTTAATATACTTGCAAGTTTTTCCTTTGTTAAACCTCTTAAAATTCATTCGTATTACAAATCATTGTTAGCAACTAAATAATTTCGAGCGCGTTTGCTAATTTAAATCCTGAAATTATACCGAACAACTACGAGAACTTTCTTAATAAACGAAAATGATCGACAATATTCATTTAACAATTTCTTCTTAAATGATTATGAGGTAGCCATGAATGCGAAGGAAATCTCGACGACGCACATAAACAATAAACCACAAGTAGCACAACTTAAAATCAAGTATAACTTTTGTTCCTTCGAAACAATGACACAAACCATCCGGAAGAACCGACCAAAACGAACAAACGAAGAATACGAACGGTGCGGAGAATAAAGAGAGAGAAGAGTTGATTGTGCGAGGAAGGATACGGACTACCTAGACTCATTTCAATAGAGTTTCCAAGTCATTTTAGCGAATTGGAAGTCGATACAGTCAGAGAGAGTGAGATGTATACTCTCTTTTTTTCCTTCTTTAGTTTCATTCTCGCACGTAACGTTCTATATATATTCGAAGGGAAAGTTTGGGAATATTTGAAAGAGTAATATGCGAGGGTGTTAGTGTATATCAACCGCGATGACATTTCGGCTTTTCCGATTTTTTCAGGATTTAAGATACTGCCGAATATTCAGACATAAAAATATTTATGTGTTTGATCAGCAAAGTTAGAATAGGAATAAGAACAGTCTTATTGCTCTTATTCTGCTAATTAGTTCAATTATAGATTAATTGAAATTTCTTGAAATTTATAATTAATAATGAACTAGTATATTTCAATGTTTGAACAAATCAAATATTATTGAAGTATTCGCTCGAAAGAGGATATAATAAAAACAAATTAATTAGTGTCTGCTGTTAGTAATTAATTTTCTTTTAATTAAAACTTTTATTAAAATAACATAAATTTATGAACTATATGAATTAGTTTTTTATGTCATTTTAGTTCGTCCTTTTGATGAGTGTGATAATTTTATCGAGTGGTTAATTCCAAATGTGAAGTATAACATTTTATTCAACACCTTTTAATAAATGCAAAATTTATTAAATAAATATTATGAATATTCTAGATTGAAATGTCAATCGAAGTAGTTACCAAGCCATTGCGTGTTATTATTATTATTGTTAAAACAGAAAATTACTCACTAGTGACTTTTCAAAATTATACCCAGTAGTGGGTAATCTGTTACTTTCCTCGTTTAAAATCGCCATAGTTATGGATCATTTATTAAGAGGTGTTGGATAATAGTTATTTACTTTACAAGTGGGCAAAGTAAGGAATTTCCCACGAGAGAAATTTTAGCACACGGAGCCGAAGGCTGAGTGTGATAATTTTATCGAGTGGGTAATTCCACTTTGCCCACGTGTGAAGTATAACGCTTTATCCAACACCTCTTAACAAATGGAAAATTTATTTTAAAAATATTATTTGACAGTGACATATGCTTTAAATTTTTAAATTAAAATGTCAATCGACGTAGTTACCAAGGTGTTGTGTGTTGTTATTATTGTTATAAATAAAAAAATACTCACTAATAACTTTTCTCAAAATTATACCCACTAGTGCGTAATCAGTTACTTTGCTTGTTTAAAATCGCCATAGTGATAGAACATTTATTGAGAGGTGTTGGATAAACAATTATATTATTTTTTTTTTAAGTTATCCAAATAATAATTAAAATTGTAGTTTGTAACAAACACACAATTTTAGCACGTTGTAAAAAGTATTATTGAAATAATAAGTTAAAAATTTTCATGTGTAAATATTAACATGTGTGTAACAGAATAGTCGTTATTATCGTTAATAGCGTGATGTTTTTCCAATTTTGATTGTTTCCAAAAATTTTGTTGCTTGTAAACGTGTTTACGTACAAAAAAGTATTATTAACGCTATTCATCATATTAAACCGTAAAAAATCCAACCAACAACGATAAATTACCCTAGATACAAAAATTAGTTACACGATTTAAACTGTTCATGTCTCGTTTAAAATCACAATAGCAATTTTCATTCTCATCAATCGGGGAAGGCCAGCGACGGGCGTCGGGCGACGGCAGCGCTACCAGCGGCCAATTATCGAGATGAAATCGAGCGCACGGCGAAAGTATAATCGCTCCTGCCAATCGCTTAGATTAACGAAACTCAAACAATGGCAGACATTACGGTATTACCAATAATAAACTTATTCGTTGCATGGCGAACAGTGAAATATTTAAGCGGGACGAGGCGACGCCAGGAGGAGAGTGAATATTCAACGATGATGTCATATCCGGAGTTAGCTGGAGACATTTGATGGACAGTCAATCGAATGAGGATCAGCGCGGAGGCTAATGTTTTGATTTGAATATGACGGCGTGTAATGACGTTTTTGTTGGTTGAATTGATAGGTTCATTAGTTGAGTAATTATATTTTTGTGTTATAATTGACTGGATTATCTGCTTATAATGACATACGATAATATGATAGTAATTATATGTGATGCTCTTTTGAAATTATGTAACTAATTTATTGGAAATAAATTGGGAAGTTAATGATAATAAAAACAGGTTAACAAGATTTAACAATTTAAAATTTGTTTATGTGGTTTCTGTTCAATAAATAAATTACAAATATATTGCTACAGGGAACAAATAATTCCGTAGAATTTACCGACCTATTCGATAAACTGAAGATGTAACATGCACTTTTTTTGTAAATACTTCTAATTGCTTAATAAATAATCGTGTTTTAGTTTGTTTCTATATAACAAAGCAATTACAACACCCAAAGGAGTTTCGTAACAGCTCAATCGAGTGTTATAATAGACTAATAGAGCAGTACAATATATATTTTCAAGGTTGGTAACTCTACCCCAATTCACGCGAAAATCGATCTCGGAAAACATTACAAATACATTTAAATTAGATATACTTAGTATATAACTAAAATTGTGATGATGGGATGAAAAACAAAATAAAATGATTATTAAGCCAAAAAAATTTCAGAACTTATATTTAGAAATAAGAAGACTTTTGGATTTTCTTCACACCAAAGGGAGATATTTTACTTGTTGACGTAGCCATTTAACAAAGAATTAGACTCATTATAAAATAAAATTTTCAAAATAAATGTACCCCTTGATTCTGGGCGAAAGTTTATTTATTGTGAAATGGAAAACCAACCTAAGTACAAAACAGCTGTCAGCTGTCAAATCGAAAAACAAACCTCTAAAAAAAAAACACCCGTTTATAATTCTTCGTCAGCTAACAAAAGAATGACAAACAAGTAAACTAGTAACTAAGTAATTAAGAAAACATCAAATTATGGCTTATAAAAAGAAGAAGCCATGTCTTGTTCAATTCGTAGCCTTCATTCTGTTTCACTGTATTCTTCAACTTACAGATTTCAATAGTTTCTCTTATCAGTCAACTATTGGCCCATTTGGATCTTGCTATAATTTTAGTTTCTTCAAAATTTATTTTGTGCAAACATTCAATGGCATAACTATAGTCACAGCAAATTCTATATCCAAAAGTCTTTTTTTTTACAATTATTATTGTTTTTAAGTGTTGGCCTTTGAGAAGAATGACTGGTTGTAATGTTTCAGGAATGGTGTGAGACTGGGACAAGAGAATGAATTTGTATATTTGGGTAGTATGTTTTCGAGGGATGGACGTATTGATTGGGAAATTAAAAGGCGGGTGTCTGCAGGGTGCAAGGTTTGGGTGCTCTGGGTACATGTGCTTGAAACTATACCTAGAAATGCTCGATTGAGTGTTTATAATGGTGTGTTACATTGATTTATGGTTCTGAATATTGGATGTGGATGAAGAAGCATGAACGACGTATAACTGCTGTAGAAATGAGATACCTATTTGAGAGGAGTGTGTGGGTTTCGAGACGTGATCGTATCCGGAATACATTGGTATATGGTGAGTGTGAGATTGAGAAGAATGTTGTTAAGAAAGTGGGAGTGAGTCAGTTGAGATGGTTTGGATATCATGAGTGAATGTCGAATGAAAGGTTGGTGAAACTAATATATGCGGGTGAACGATTGTGTGAATAAGTGGTTGGGTATGTTGATGTACTGTTGCATGAACGAATGATTCCGACTGTGAAGAATAGATGAGTATGTATGAATCGCACTATGAATGTTGACGAGGCGAAAGTGGTGTGTTAGGTTAGGCATGTTTGGAGGAGATTGATTATTGGTTGACTGTATTTCTGGGTTCGTGTTACTCCACTAATTTCTATAAAACACTAGATTGATCATTGGTCATATTCTGTCATTTGAGAGCGTTCCCAATTGAACGGGTGAAATAGGAGTTTTGTGACACACTGCGCTCGCCAGGTCATACCTATCATCTAACATTTGTAAATATTGAAGTGTCACAAATCTCCTATTTTGGCCATCATGGCGGCGTTGAATTGGGAACGCACTGTAGCAGCTTATGCCCAATATAGTGTTATATAGAAATCAGTGGAGCTACCCCACTGAGCGGGATATATCATTATGTTATGTATGTATGTATTGTTTTTATAATATTTTAAGGGGATTAGGCTATTACCTATCACATCGGTAAAACGAGTTGGGACGAATATTTACTTTTCGGACGAATTTCATATATTTCAACAAAAACAAAAAACGTAGACGAATATTTGAATTGTACTGTATACGAATGCACCTACTACTGAGAACATAAAACGTCATAGAGAATGGGCAGCAAAAACACTAAGCATTGATCCCTGGATCGGCACGCAGGATGGCAACAGTTTGAGGGCATGAAGGCAGGCCCAGGCCGCAGGTAGTACACGTAGCGGTGCTGTGCGCAACCAGTCGGTGAATCCCCGCATTCCGAAAACATAAAACGGCATTTGGCGCTACGAACCGGCGCTATCTGATGGCCCGCGAAGTGGTTTCGTTCTTTTCTTTCTCCATCGCCATTCAACCAATTCCGGAATTTATCACTGTTTTATTGATTCCGGTCCCCGCCGTTGCCGGTGGCGGCGCTGGTGTGCTGCCATCAACTTGCATTTTTTTGCAAGCTTATCGAAAATGAGATCTTCGCGGCATTTGATTTATCCTCGAAGGGAAAATAAATAAATATATTCCAGGAACGGAATGGTTTTCGAGATGTGATGAGATGGATTTAGATGACTGTAGATCTGTGTTTACTTTTAATTTTTGTGCTCGAAATGCAGATTTTATATTTATGGAATTTGTTTCGATTGAACAGCAGCATTCATCTTGGAATCTAAATATTCTTTTTCGTTTCAAATTGTATGTTTTTAAAACTTTTCAGGCGCACAACGTAAATAAGAAAAGAAAACTCCTGGTCCTTCAATTCAAATTCAATTTTTATTCATGAATGTTTCAACCCTTGAAATGCCTTTCTACCGGATCTACCATACATATCAAGTTAACATAAACATTGATTGTATAGAGAACAATATTATTATAAAATAATAGCCATTTAATTTATTGATTATTGAATCACTTTATAAATAGTTGACACTTACATATTGAATTCAAGCAATCTTTGTGCTTTTTTGATAACGAAAATTCAAGAAGAAAGTAAAGACCATTTATAAATCGTTATGAAATAGATATCTCCTAGACTAGAATATCACTTAATGTTTCCTAGATGATATTGAAATAGTGTGTACCTACTTTCTATAATAATTTTCAATGGATATTTATAGTGTATCGTTAGTTCACTTCAAACATCTTTGACAGATTAAAATATTTAAAACAAATTGCAGGCACTATACGTCAGTAGCAATAAAAACAGTAGGAGGAAAATTACAAGTTATTATTATTAATTTCATTAAATTGCGGTATCAAAATTAATTAATTTGTATTAAATAAGATGTAGGGATATTGACAGTATTGTGATATAAAATTTGGATGCATAATTTTTTGCCACACACTTTTAATTTACAAAAAACTGATTTTACATGTTAACTACCTATGCCAACATTTACGTGGGACACACGGTATGGGTCATGAAAAAATAGTATACATAACATATAAATCGCAAGAGAGAAGTGTGTATTTTCCCTCGTCGTATTCTAGGCTACGGCCGGTGTTTTAATTTTACTCTGCGGGAAAAAACATACACTGTTCTCCCTTAATATATAATATACTATTTTTAAAGTCTGGAGCCCCCTGCTCTGGGATTCGAACTGAACATCTTATGATACTTAGTCCAAAACTGAGCACTGAGCTATTTGTACTTGAAGCACTAAAAATGTAAAGAGTGGTAGGTTCTCCAAAATATAATTTGTATTTAGCGTATTACGAGTAATGTAAGTAAACTAGTGGAAAGCATAGGGAAATAATAAATTCGCAAATGTGCTGGCAGGTACGAAGGAACATAAATATCTTCGTGGGCAGCGAAGTAGTCCTCGCAGCAATGTGATGGGAGTGCAACAAGGGTGCTATAATTAGGCGCTGCCCAGACACAGAGCAAGAACAACATAACGCAATTAAGCCACTTGGCTAATTACCAATTTGTGTCTTAATCACTTTATACGAATTATTACCGCACCGCAACTGTTTCAACAAGGGTATTTGCAGGTCAGCCTACATTACGTTTTGACTAATGTCAGATTTAAACACTGTTAATTTATTCGGTCCATTCTAATTGTATTCGTAATAACATTTTTTTATTGAATACACAAAGACGACCATTTTATCATTCTACGGAAATTAATTCAAATTTATTATCAATAACACCATTTATTTAAAATTTTAATGGCAAAATTGGTAGTTGTTCATCTCACAAACAAGAGTTCAAGGATCGCATATATGGCTATCAAATAACGAGACTGATGCTACTACAGACGAACTACACATGCAGCAAAATCGTATGACTGACTTCTGTGTAGTGTGAAGCCTTCTCTTTCGATTGCCACCCCTCCCATGACTGTAGACGTATTCACCTGGCTGTGGCCTTCGTTTGTATAAAATCTAATTTTTTGTTTTGCCGAAAAAATGATAGGTGTTTTAATAAATCTACGAATTGTCGTTGAATTTCAGCTACTGGAACTTATCATTTATTAAAAGAAGTATGTGGCAATGAATGTTTATCTCATGCGTGAGTATTTGAGTGGTTTAAAGCGTTTCCAAAATGGTAACAATGACAATACGTCGTTCTTTTGTATAGCGATCCATTTTTAATAATAAGTAACAGTAGATGAGAAATGTCGAACATTAGAGTTATCAACTCAAATACAAAAAAAAAATGAAGGGAAATTTAAATCCGGCGTACCCGATGGGCCATTCTATAGATTGTATATTTGATTGGGATCACAAAAAAAAGGTCTTACCCTTTTGTCTCTTCTGATACCTCTAGTTTGCCACATTTTCTTTCTGTTAATCTTCGTCATCTACATTCAACATTCACTACCATTTTGATTATTAGTTTGAAATTATGAATAAGTGGATGTAGCGAAAAATGGGAATCTAACGATGATTTTATACATTCCTAGATATATCCATTCAATTTGAAATGAATTTATGGGTACTAGCAGTTAACAATTAGCGTTCCGAGTGTAAAATCAAGGGTGAATTTCTCCATCTCAGTTTCACGTATCATCACATATTCGCAGACATTTCTCCGTGTCTCGCGACTAGTTCTGCGACCTGAGCCCGCCGTCGTGTCGTGTCATTTCAACAGTCGGAGCTCCCAGCCCGGCCCAACTTGTCTCAAGTCTCGCGTGTGTAATATCAGCACATCAGATCCGGATGTACAACATCTGAACTCTGTCATTTGCGTATTCCGTGGTTCACGCAAAACCGCTGTCTCACCCGCGTTCGTCTCTGCTGCTGCTCTGCGTCTCTCGATCCATGTTCCGCGTGCGCCGTTCCTTGTGCTTGTTACACGATGTTCTACAATCCACATCATGTGTGATATATCCGAGTACAGGCTCTGGTTTGAATATTGTCATTTAGAGATATTATTACTCATTTATCTCAACGTTCGTTTTATAAACTTGACGAAGAAAAAACCATTATTTATTTTGTTTTGTAACAATATCCAGGTCTATTGTTCATAAGAAAAAGGTGCGATGATCGACTGATGTAGAACTATGGCAAGAAATAAAACAAACGAACTAACAATCAATTTCGACAGTAACCACAGAGAGCGAATTATATGCAAAGTGCATTAATTTTCTGGACGAAACTGAATTATACGTTTAATAAACTAATTTTAATTGCTATGGGAACAAACAAATAACAGAAACTGTAATTATTAATCATTCAATACCGATAGAAAAATTTGACTCACGGAATATCCTCACTTAAAATTGTAAATTTTTTTTATTACATTTCTTTATAATATAAGCGCTAAGAAACCCATTATAGCAGAGCGCATCGTCAGATCTCTATAATACTTTTCGAGATACGTCGATTTTTGGTATTTTTCGAAGTGCAAATTTAAGGGCCTGTAATTCAAAAACTACACGAGATATCTAAAAATTCTCTTCAGTTTAGCGTTTCTGGTGCCTTATATAACAAATTAGCAAATTTTTAAAATTTTAAAATATTTTTGTATTTTTGTTCAAAATTTCGATCGGCGATAACTCGATAAATATTAAAGATACAGATTTGCAGTGCTCACCAATCGATTCAGCTCGTCGAAATACATAAGTATGCAACGTTTCATAAAAATCGCTTTACGGGATGGAAAGTTAGAGCAAAAAGCCTGAAAATGACGTTTTTTGTTTAAAAATTCAAGTGATACCCCTTGACGTTTGGCCTGAATTTGGCCATTTTAAGACTTTTTGCTCTAACATTTCAACCGGTTGTCCGAATTTTCTGAAATTTACAGTGTTTATGTATTTCGTCGAGCTGAATCGATTGGTGAACACTACAAGTCTGTATCTTGCATATTTGTCGAGATATCTCCAATCAAAATTTTTAAAAAAATTTCAAAAAAATTCAAAATTTTCAAAATTTACTAAAATTATTATAAATGTCACGAAAAACACAAAACTGGAGATATTTTTCGATATCTTGTATAGTTTTCGAGTTACAGCCCTTCAAAGTTGCTCTTCGGAAAATATAAAAAATCGTCATATCTCGAAAAATATTGGAGATATGACGATGCGCTCTGCTGCAATGGGTTTCCTGGCGCAAATATTATAAAGAAATGTAATAAAAAAAATTTACATTTTTAAGTCATATTTGGGGGAATTTCCGTATTTTGAAAAATATTACAAATCGCCATATTTCGATAAATATAAGACATATTACGATACGTACTACAACAATGAGTTTATTCATGTTTAAATTATACGTAAGTATTAAATTACAAGTTAAGTTTGGAGGAGTATTTAATTTATTTTCTAGTAAACAATTTACTAGTACTAACCTTTTGATACTTGATTAAATAGAAAATGCTGCAGTGTAATTTTAAAAGAATTAAATGTTACAAATTTTTTATAAGTCTTATGGGCCGGTAAGCGAAGTTACAATATTGAACTTGAAGTATATGTAAGAAATAAAATATTTTGATACTTAGTTCTCAATAAAATTATTAAATGTTCCCACATTAACTTTGCCCTTGTGATACTAAGTGATACATCATAAATCACTTACCGAGATCTGCAAAAACAGAGACCCACACATTTGTTTATTTATAATAATTAAACTGTATGTTTATTTTATTTATTGAGTATAAATGATTAACGAAATATCATTCCCATTTTCAAAAGCTGTGTGAACTATTCAAGTTGATTTGTAAATATCGGATCCATATAGCGATAGCGTTATCTTTTATCGGAATGTATCCAGTAATCAGGCAATCACGCTCCATAACTCGACTTACACCCAGTGATTGTAACCAATTCGTTCCAGCTGATTAATATCAGCCGTTATTTGTTACCGGTAACGTGCACGATCGCCAATCAAATTGTAATTATGGTTATTGCAATGTAATGTCATTGCAGCTTGCGTACAATGCACTGACCTCCGCGGTTGCAGCGTCGGTCCGCGTTTACGTTTCGTGTTGTGTGGATACAACGCGGTTCTGTGCCAGTATCGAATACTCGGGAGCTTGAATGCCTAATGGCTACCTCAAAAGACCAAAGCGGTGCGGAATGATGGGCAGAACTGAAATCAGGTGTTTTCGTTTTGTATGATTCAATGAAAACATTACACTTCTAGGATTTATGGTCTGTATATTATACCCACGTAAGGGAACTTCTTTAATAGAAGACATTTTAAAATTCAAAGTTTTGCTGGACAATTCAATTTGGGATAAACCATGACACCCTTTCTTTGATTCTTGGGGAGCAAGGTAATAAGATTTGGCTCTCTTCAAACACTTCAAACTAGATGCTAGATGTATTAAGCTAAACTCAAAGGAGGTGAATATCTTTTAACTTGGTTTTAGCGTGGTTCGATCAGATTTTGTCTCTACACAGAAAAATATGGATTGATACAATAGCAATAATTTATCTTACGTATAGTGACAACAGTTTAGATATTTACAATAACAATATTTTTATTTATATTAGAAATATGATATTATTTAGATTGTTGTAGCAGTTATAGAAAATAACATCATCATTAGAGTGGACCTTAAAAAGGATTAAATCGAATTTTAACCGGACTACCCCCTAAAATGCTTCCAAATAAATTAAAAAAATTGTTTTGGCTTTTATTCCGGTTAATATTAATATTTGACCGTACTTAAATGTATTTGATTTTTCCCATTTAAATAACATAGAACTGTGACACATTTATGAACTCAATTTTTGGCAATAGAAGGTTCGAAAAATCCATTCAGGGATGGAGTATATAATATAAAGATTCGAGAATATTTGGGGAAAATTAGAAGTTCCTATTATTCTTCTTAAGATATTTGGAGATAAAGATTTTCTGTCTTTGAAGCGATAGTTTGTCTATCTTCAAATATCTGAAGAATAATGATTAAGATTTATAATTTTTAACAAGTATTCTCGGATCATTATATTATATGTTCCAAAATGTGTGACAGCCCTATGTTAAAGGGAAAAAGTAAAAAATAGTTAGGCTTGTCTAATATTAAGCGCAATAAAAGCCAGCACAATTTTTCAAATTTATTTGGAACCATTTTAGAGGCGGTCTAGTTAAAATTCGCTTTACCTTTTCTAAGGTCCACCGTAATCATCCTACTACTAATATAAATAATAATATTCTAGCAATCCTTTTTTTTTGTCTAATTCTGATGGATTTCTTCTTTGATAGAAGACATTTCAAAACGAGGTCTTGCTGGAGGCCAGTTCAGTTTGTTGTCCAGTAAAAATCTGCACGAAACATGGATCAAATCCTGAAAAATTGATAAAGAACGTTTCATGGCTGAATTTTATTCTGCTTGCTCCTAAATTAAAAATATTCAACATTTAGAACGTAACCCTTATGACTTCATACCCTAATTTTGATTTTAAGGGTTGAAAATGTTTTTTTTTTTAATAATTACGTTATCTACGTTTACTTTTAATTTTAGAGGAATGTCAAGAGGTCAAAGTTGTATATATAAAGTGTGTTAACGAATTTAACTTAACCAGGTCTGAAGGAACGTTAGTCATTTGTTTATAAATCAGCACAATCCTCTTTCCGTTCGTTGAGATGTGGTATCTAAACTATTTGAAGAATGTTTACAGAAATCTTAAGTCTTACTTTTGAAAAGCTTACAAAAATAAATCAAACGCAAAATCGAGTGTTCCTTATATAATTGACGACTATAATAATGATTCTCCCTTCTAATTTTGTTTGTATTAAATATTGAGGATAACCCTTTAAAATTACTAAATTCATCGAATTGTTTACGAGGTAAACAGGTCCATCTCCTATTTCATTCTAGACCCAGCTCTGCAAACAATAAACAAATTGGTAGCTATGGATGTCGAATGAAACAGTAACAGCAGGTGCACGTTGCTGTTTTGTGTCTACCTTCAGTGGGGTTTCACTGCAATAGCCTGATGAGGTATATTGTGTAAATATTGTTGAATAGCTTGTTTGACAAACGCGTGGTAAATGCTGTCCATGAGAATAACTACTGATGCTGATGTAACAATATTGTATTTTTAGTAAAGCTGAGTGGCTTTTTGTTGGCTACACATTTATTGGGTTTATTTATTCGGAAATGTTTGTATATTTTATGGATGAAACGACTACTAGCTATACTATAAAATTTTATATTCTAGCTAGAAATTTTAATGGCAAATATTTCTTTTCATAGAAACAGACTGAGTACCATTGCGATAAATCTAATACTTTGCACCTCCCGTACATATACTGGGTGGTTACTGACTCAGCAGATCATTGGCGTTTTACATGTTAAAAAATACCTTTGCGATTTCCTGCTTCCTTAATCATTTTGGGGAAAAACGTTTCAAATTAAATTGAAGAGATTAAATATCCCTATAAAATTTCATTTTACTTATTTAATAGACTCTAAAAAGATGTTCAAACTTCAAAGATTTTACAATGAGGCATCATGGAAATATTATAACCCGGCATCTGTCAAATATGCGGAGAAATTTTAAAAAAAGATTTGGGCTTAGATTATCGAACAATGGAGATGTGTTTGAGCTAGGTATGATCTAGACTAGATTTATGTTTTGTGTTTGTTATAATTGAATGTTGTTATTAACAAATTTCTATTCTGTTACTCAAATTAAATGAATAAATTGTTTATCCAACACCTCTCAATAAATGCTCTATAACTATGACGATTTTAAACAAGGAAAGTAACAGATTACTCACTAGTGGGTATAAATTTGAGAAAAGTCACTACTGAGTATTTTTTTATTTATAAAAATAATAATAACACACAACACCTTGGTAACTACTTCGATTGATATTTTAATTTAGAAAATTTAAAGCATATGTCACTGTCAAATAATATTTCTTTAATACATTTTGCATTTATTAAGAGATGTTGGATAAAACGTTATAGGTACTTCACACGTGGCAACGTGGAATTACCCACTTAATTTATAAAATAATATTTGAAACATTATTCCAATAACAAAAATTGTCATTAAATCATAATTTACTGAGATATTTCAAACTTGATAGGGCTTCAAGTAAACTACCACTTCCGGTTATTGGATTATCACCAAAAACTTATCATACAATCGGATATATACGAAATATCAAAATTTTCAGTTTAGTAGCTTTTGAGAATCCAGAGATCCACACAGATGTACAGACAGACAAATAAACACACACACAGATATCATAGCTATTAAAATCGTATTGTAGAAACTCTAAAACGTGCTCATCCACTGAAAATTCACTACTGAATTTTTAGCATGACTCCTAAACTTGCCTTACAGGAATGTAGCGGGAGATAAAAACGGCCTATTATTATCACCATTTTTAGATAGAATATGTTATTATTCCAGTTTCGTTTAGTTTTTAGAAACACCAAACGTTTTTCTAAATTGATATTTATTGCTCATCCAATATTAATTGACATTTACTGAAATGGGAAATGGCCCTTTGCAGAATTCTACTTAAAAAGAAATAATTACGTCCGAAAACCATAAATATTGGTTAAGTTCAATTCGTTCTATGCTTATACATGAACTAGACTCAGAAGCATTTGCTAATTTAAGAGAAGTCGTGTGCATAAGAACGTACAAAGTGCATACAAACCCATAGTTCTGAAAATCATAACCGCATCCCATTTATAAAACAAACAAAAAGATGTAAAACAAGAAATCATCAGATAAACAGTAAGAAAACAAAGGAATCGGGCTTGTTTCACAACATGAACAAAGCATTTTCCTTCTTAAGATACCGCGAATCTCTCCCGCGTGTTTCGCTCTCGAAAAGATAGAGTCAGGCGAGAGAGCACGCCCGTTGAACGAGCTTTTGAGCTGCAAGAGAGTATCGTTTGTTATTCCCTATAAATCAAGGCGTTATGTTAATTCGTAATAAATAACTGAGGGGGGGCGTCGTTTCGGCGGCGCTCGCCGGCGTCTCGCCGCTTTGTCGTGTAGGTATGTAGCACTTCCAGCGACGACCGACGAGTCTGCTGGTGACGTGCTGGAGTTCCACAGTGCACAGCCCTGTGCCTGGTGTAAATCATCTTACCCAGTGCAGCCAACTGTCTGATTTATCGAGCATACATAGCGTCACAATAAAATCCAGCGATAAATATCCCTAGTTCCCGATTGCCACATATCGAACGAGGAATTTTTGTGTTTTTATGTTGTCGAATTGGTATTCGCTCGCCGATGGAAAGATAATATTGTGGTTTACGCGGTTTTGCTTGTTTGGGATTTGAACTTTTGATTGTTTATTTTCGTTTCGTGTGTTTTAAATTTTGCTGAAGTGAAATCTCTAATGTGCAGTCACAATCATACCAAGTCAACGACCGATAAACACCTTTGAAAATAATAAATAAACCGATACCCCCAAGCATAAATTTGTATTTGAAGTACAAGTTGTTCTGACCTTTCACAATATCTCCTTTTCATACCAGGTGTAGAATTGAATTTATTTTACATTGCTCTAAATTTTTACCTTTTTACAGAAAAAGTTTAAATACAAAATGCATGCCCATTTAGTTACCTAATTATTAGTATTTCTGATAATAAAGTATAATATTTACTTTACAAGTGAGCAAATTGACGAATTATCCGCGAAAGAATTATTAGCACATGAACCAAAGGCTGAGTGTGATAATTTTATCGAGTGGATAATTCCACGTTGCCCACGTGTGAAGTATAACGTTTAATCCAACATCTCTAAATAAATGAAAAATTTATTAAAGAAATATTATTTGGCAGTGACATATGCTTTAAATTTTCAAAATTAAAATGTCAATCGAAGTAGTTACCAAGACGTTGTGTGTTATTATTATTGTTAAAAATAGAAAATTACTCACTAGCGACTTTTCATAAAATTATATCCACTAGTGGGTAATCTGTTACTTTGCTTGTTTAAAATCGCCATAGTTATAGAGCATTTATTGAGAGGTGTTGGATAAAATTAATATTTATTAGAAAACTAGTAATACTGTCATGGAACGAAAATGAAATATGTTTGACTATGAAAAAACAAATTTAAATTTATTTGTTATAATGTTGTATTATTTTGCGTAGAAATGTCTTTAAGATTGAACTAGCGAATTTGAGAGTTTATTTCTTTCCATTTCTTTATGTTAAATAAATAAATAAACCCAAAACTGTTTTATGAAATTACAAATATTTTTCGTTTTTCTTAAAAGTTCTATAGCCGTGTTACAATTATTTATTGACTTTTAATTTAATTGACTAGTAAAATACTACTATTTAATTAATCAAATGAGTGTTCTTGCATGCATTTTTTAATTCTTTTATACTTACCATTTTGCTGTAAGTGTATAGGTAAACATTTACAGCGATATTAAAGAAATAGCATTAAGATCCCAATCCTTATATTCCACATTTCAAGTGTACACTCTGCGAATGTGCAGAAGGTAAAGAGTGTATTGCATAAATATTTTCATATCAAATTCTTTGAAGCAGCGAATATGAAAGTGTAAAATATAAGAATGTATATTGCGACCACATAATTATTAAATGAAAATTTGCTTCGTTATGCAGGCACGTCGCAGATTTTAAATTTTGCTCACACAGCAACAGCCATATACGAAAAACTTCAATTACTGTATCTGATCTTGGGCGGCATGTAACACACCACAGGGTGCCTATTTTACGAAAACCAATTTAGTATTCAGGTCCCCAGTTACCTGACGAAGACAAGATTCTCTCCTGCTTCAAAGATATTTTTCCAGTCTATGCAAAAAATAAATTCAATCCGCCCTCGGAAAATATGTTTACTGGTATAACGTTACATTCACAAGTTTAGTATTAACGTGAATATATTGAATCACTTTTAGTAATTATGGGCTTTAGGCTTTGCGAATATTCAGCGGATGGTGCATACTTAATTTCATAAATCTATGTAGTACACATTATGAATTATGAATGATACCTAGTATCTAATCCATTAAACTTTAATTGCAACTGTTGATATAATTGTTTAACAATTAATTTCTCAAATAGATGCATCAATATTATTAATATATACATGTGCAAATACATACAAAGTGGAGATAGTACATTCAACCAAGTATTATTTTTATCCTGACACACAATTTTCGCTTCGTTTACATTCATAGCTTGATTCATACAAGTACATCTGTTTATCCAACACCTCTCAATAAATGCTTTATAACTATGGCGAATTTAAACAAGGAAAGTAACAGATTACCCACTAGTGGGTATATTTTTGAAAAAAGACACCAGTGAGTATTTTTTAATTTATAACAGTAATAATAACACACAACACCTTGGTAACTACTTCGATTGACATTTAAATTAAAAAAATTTAAAGCATATGTCACTGTCAAATAATATTTCTTTAATAAATTTTTTGGTATTAAGAGATGTTGGATAAAACGTTATACTTCACACGTGGGCAAAGTGGAATTACCCAATCGATAGAATTATCATACTTAGCCTTTGGCTTCGTGAGCTAAACTTTCTCTCGTGGGTAATTCCTTACTTTCCCCACTTGTAAAGTAAATAACTATTTTCATACTTTGAATCATTTTCTCATCTATTTTCATTTCGGAAACAAATTGTTTGTTATGAATTAAAAATTATAAGAAAGAACTATTTCAATTTATTTATCCAACATTACATAAAATTTTGTTTTAAATATTATTACTGTAATAACTTCGTGTACACATTAAATAACGTAATCGTAAACTTTTACGATCTGAATCTTTTAAAATCAACGACATCGTTGTCAAAAATTGAGATTCTTTGACATCGTAAAATGCTTAATCAGAACAGTGGAAAAGAATCCGAGTTACTCGCCGTACAAGCCACGCTAGGACCCAAGAGTGATTTTGAAATTGATGTATATTTTTAACGTTTCACATATACCAGAAATGAACATAGACTTGATTTCAAAAGATGGTATTTTCGAAATAAAATTTGTGGTTCTACTGCGCAATTCAAGAAAATTTAGTTACTTCTTGCCTATTAATTAGGTAAACTGCCTTATAAATATATCCAGGTAATTACTTAATGTCGAATACTCGTATGAAGTAAGCTACGACAAAAAGTTTTAAATAAAAAGAAATTATAACAAAATATTTATTGCAGTTTTCTAGTTTTTCTTTTCAGTTTTAGGAAAAACAAATTACATATTTAATAATCCGGTTGAAATCAAACTATTGGAATTGAAGCTTTCTAAAGCAAGGTAATTTGTTGACAGATCATTTACCCATTTTTTTGACGTGGCACGCTGCTTGCAGTAAATCACAGTATGCTATATTTTTTAGATATACACAGAATAAAAGAGTACAGGAGAATTTATCGAATTGTTCGGTAAACTGAGAATACATGATGCTTTCTCTAATAATTTACCAAAATTGTTAGGAAATAATTCTAATTGCTTAGTAAATAATCGAATTCAGTTTCTAAATTGTTATAAATTTTTCAGCAAATCCATTTTATATTCTCAGCTTACCGAATAGTTCTGTATATTCTACGGTACTCTTTTTAAGGTCCCCTGAATTCTGTCAATTTCGCCTATGTATCTGGTCATATTTGTATAATCATAGTTATTATGAAAATAAATATACCTGTAACTTCTTTTTTATATTTATTATATTTATATTATAAGAAAATCGTGTGGTGCTTATACCAGATTTTTTATTTATATTTCAGGAAAAGTAGGAAATAAAAACAATACCATTTGCTATTTTTAAATAAAACTTAAGTTATGAGGATGTATATGAGCTCAGAATCAAATCATTTGGCCCAGTTAAACTCATACAAAGGAAAATTGATTAATTCACCATACTTATATCTGAAATTAATTTATTTTTCCTTCCGCACATACATATATGTAAGGGACGTATTGTTTATATTACGAATTAATTGGATATTGGGAACAATTCATCAACAGTAAGTGGTAGATTATTTGAAGGCATATCAGGGTTTTTGGGCATACCTTAATAAATAAATTAGATAGACTAAATTTCATTGGAATAAAAAAGATGTAGAATAATATTACTTACAATCTTTATTTGAAACAATTTTTTGTATTTTGTTATCATCAGATTTAAAAATAGTGTTCGTGGTACCTTTGGGCCAAATTCTTTATTTGTTATTATTTCATATAACTGCTGTAGAAATGAGATATTTGAGAGGAGTGTGTGGGTATACGAGACGTGATCGTATGTATAAGGAATACATTGGTGTATGATGAGTGTGAGATTCAGAAGAATGTTGTTAAGAAAGTGGGAGTGAGTCAGTTGAGATGGTTTGGACATGTTAAGCGAATGTCGAATGAAAGGTTGGTGAAACTAATATAGGTGGGTGAGATTGAAGGTGAACGATTGCGTGGGCGTCCGAGGAATAACTGGTTGGGTATGATTGATGGTTTGTTGCGTGAACGAATGATTCTAGGTGTGAAGAATAAACGAGCATGTATGAATCGCACTATGAATGTGGACGATGCGAAAGTGGTGTGTCAGGATAGGAATGTTTGGAAGAGATTGATTTTTGGTTGACTGTGTTTCTGGGTTCGTGCTACTCCACTAAGTGGGACATAGCGTGATGTTCAGTTGTTATTTTTCCCTAAAATGTTCTTTAAAAAAACAGAAATTTTGATACAAATAAATTGAGTACAATAATATTCCCTTCGTTAGATCAGAACTATTTTTTTAAAGCTATTCTAAAAGTCTTAATTGGGTCAAATGATATGATTCAGGGCTCGTAGGTACTCTGTTGTATAAATAATATGAGATACAGTAATGGGCTATGAATAGTTTACAATACCGTTATCCATGATAGGATATTGATAGATAAGTACGGTTTACTTAGCTTAGTGACACTATGACAGTCTTATTAAAACTTCTTGAGCAAGCGGCGATGGTTGGCACACAAGCCCTGAGCTCAAGCTTCCAGCAGGCCAGGGCAGAGCAGAAGCTGAGACGTTATCACAGCGCATCCATAAAATATATTTGTCGTCGACAATGGCCAGGACAGGGCAGGAGTGAACAGCGCAGGGTCGGACGCGCCCCACAGCCCACGCGATTGTGCGACGCGATTTATTCGCTCCGATTTAATTTGAATTCCAGCGCCAGACCGTACATTGACGATGCCGATAAATTAGATTCCTAACAAGCCGTGTATTGAATCCAGTAGGCCGGCATCTTACCGACTTGCTCTCGAACACATAAGATCGCTGTTCTCTAAGAGTTCTTGCTCACACGATGGAATTTCTGAAGGAAATTAGGTTATTTTAAGCGATGGTTGCGAGGCTTTTTGCTTGGCTGGTAGAGATGCAATCAGTTAGTGGCGCTCGACTGGAAGGGAATATGTTTCCGAGTTTACCTTACTTTGAGATTATCATGTGTTGTGAATCTTATTTAAGGTGCCATTAGCAATGTTTATCAAACAAATTTAACAACACTTAATTACAGCTATACGCACTCTTTATTTTAAATGTGTATACGTGTGCGAATTTTATTGGCCAAACTCACTGAAATGTAGTAATACTGGAACGCGTACTAGCGGTGTAAATGCGAGCCGACAGAGAAAACAACCTACAGTTATCTCTATCCTTGTCGTACAGTACGTTCAAAAAGTTTGTGTCGTACCCACTGAAATATAATAATTCTGGAACGTGCACTGTTTATGCTCGCTGTGTAAAAAAAAGCGTGCCGAGAGAGATAGTTACTAAAGTGGAGATGCTATCGCTGTCTTACACGCATTTAAACAAATGTCCCGCGGAATACATTCTGTCACAAAAGTGAATATCTTTGTTTGTGTTCGATTCAAACCCTAACTAGTGGTAAAAAGCTGAACTAAACGTAAGATACATATATTACATTGTATTTTTATTTCTAGATTATAGGTTAAGTTTGAATTTTCTTCAAAAAAAAAAAACTTTTAAAAACAGGGAAATTTGCAATGTATATGACTACAGTTCTGCTGCTAATAAAAACAAACTACTAATATTAAAGCACGCATTCGCCATCATAACATATCATACAAAATGAATTTGGCATGTACGTTTCTTGAATTGTGCTCAACGCCATCTCTTGATAATTTGAAAGCCCAATACAGTATTGTAAAATACTTCTTGAGCAGACTGTACGACAAAAACAGCATCTGCCATGAGTCGCTCTCTCTGTCGGCAAGCGTTGGCGTTGTCAGAGCGCGTTCCAGAATTACTATATTTCAGTGGTCGTAACATTCATTATTTATAGGAAAACTGAAACTCAAATGAGAGAAAGAAATTATGGCATTGTTTCTCATTGTCAAATTGATAATTCACTTACACTTTAATGATTATAATGTGAAATACACTACAAATTAACATTAAATTAAATGATGGAACAAATGTTAAGAGTTTTAGGTTAAAGTATTCATTACGTACCTTAAAATAGGATAATTGTGTATTTGGTTGCCATACAGTTTTGAAAAGCTTTGCGCTACAATATTGCCCAATTTTTTTAATTCAAAATAAACACTTATTTTTATTTTACTATTTATAAGAAGAAGCGCAAAAGTGTTAGATAATGATGCAAACTATTTCTCTCGGCTCGCTTTTTCCATACAAGGAGAACATGGCAGTGCGCGTTCCTGTATTACTACATTTCAGTAAGTAAATTTGCTTATTTAAACTGATCTGTTATTACTTAAATAAAAATCAACCAATTACTAATATTATATCGGTTATTTGCGTTGTGTTGTGTTTCGCAAAATGCAAATAGTGGTGTTGCGGTCACAAACAAATGAATCATGTATAATCAATTCATCCATGAATATAAACAAACGATTAATATCAAAAATAAATTAATAATTTGTTTAATTTAGTTGGTTGATTCGTTGTATAGTCTTAATATATATATATATATATATATATATATATATATATATATATACTCGAGTTTTGAAAATCATCTGAATATACAGTGCGGACTGGATGTATTCTTCAGGAAACACAGCTCGTCCTTTCAACTGTGTATTTGATTATTTTCGAAATTCTGGTTGTATAACTACTGATTACATAATTACAAATTAAGTAAATTTCATACTTATTTTTTGTTTATGAATTACATACCGGCAAACATCCATCCATACCCCAAATGTCATTGGGAAAACTTATATTTCCGTGAAAATTTCTTCATCGATTTCTTTTCTGTTTCCTATATTACAATATATTTTCCTTGTGCCATGTTTAAGAAAATAATAAATCTAAATAAAAAAAAAGATATGGAAAACAATACTCAAAGATCCTATTTTAAGCTTATAAAATATAAATTGTCAATCAAAATATTAATCGTGGTGTGAAATATTTTTTTCGAAATAAATTTTTAAATTGATGGCACTGGTAAAACAAATTTTTTATGATCTTGTTAATTCCTGTAGCATGCTTTGCGATACGTAACCAAATTTATATCGTTATAACTGCTGCTTCCTTGTAAATAAATCTAAGGTGCTGAAGAAAATTGGTGGAGGCGCACGCATGGAAAATATAATACCATATATTTTAAATTTATAGGAGACATCCAGAACTGAATTGAATATATAAAGTATCAAAATAAATTTGTCAACATTTGCATTTGTACTTTTCAATAATAATCCCTTCAACAAACAGAATTAAATGTGTTTTACAGTCTATTATATGATTGGTTGGCACAGCACAATGCAAAACAACGGTAACGAACTTATTCCTTGGGAGAAACAATAAAATCATCTACAATTAAAGATTCCAATTAATTGTTAATTAACAAAACAGTGAAATAATGAAACGTATTGTGCCTTGCCTAATCCCCTTGAGACATAGCGCACGAACCAAACAGTAAACACCGTTTCAGTCCAATACCAGTGGCAACAAACAAGTCCGCTATATCGGCAATGGAATTTTAAACAGGAGTGTCCCTGCTGCCATTGTTACTCGCTCCGGTGCTCAGTAAATGACGCAGCCTTTACGTATAGTTCTATGGACAAAGCAACTGTTCAAGAGCTATTCAAACAAATTTACTGAATCAACAACCGACCTACGTCGCGTGGACTTAGAACCGCCCGCTGCCCGCCGCCTATTGTATACGAGGCTTAATGGTATAAATGAACTGGGGGATTTAAATACCCGAGTGCTCTGATGAAGGACTCGCGAGCGATCTGCTCGAACAATGCACGGACTTCTGTTTGTGTGAATTCGTTCTTCCGACGAGAAATCCACTTAAGACACGATTGAGGAAATTCTACCTTTTTTTATTATTTTATTCGACTGTCTACACTAAAAACAACGTAGAGAAATTTAATGTAAAATAAATAATTATTCCGCCATTTGTGGACACTAACACAAGCCGATATAAACAAAGTACAGATTTTTGAGAGAAGAATTATGAGAAAGATCTTTGGAGGCGTCAAAGAAGGCGACGTATGGAGAAGATAAAACGAGGATATAGAAGAACTTATTGAAAAACAAAATATAATCTGATTCATATAGTCACAGAGAATAATGTGGATTGGCCATGTATTAAGAATAAGTGAAGAAAGGATGCCGTAGGGTGTATGAAAGGTAAACTGTACAATAGAAGGAAGAAAAAAAGACCAAAACTGAAGTGGATCGACGATGTACAGAACGACCTGATCAAGATGAATGTGAAGAGATGGAGAAGCATGGCTATGGATAGGGCGGAATGGAGGCAGGTTACTGAGGAAGCCAAAACCCACCTAGGGCTGTAGAGCTAGTAATGATGATTCCGCCTTTTACTCATTTTGACTGTGGCATTTTGCTTTCGCGGATATCGGTCACCAGCAGTCAAGTCACGGCGCCCAAAGATGTTTGTGAGGATATCATAATCCAAAGTCCATGTTACTGTAGACTTAATTAAATACTTTATACTAAGACAGAACTAGCAAACTTAGAATTTGAAACACTTGTTTCAACTCATTCTTTATTTAAGTTGACATTTAAGAAGTATCGACAATTATTAGGGACTGTCGAAGTTGATAATTACCAGAAAATTCAACATTTTGGATATTTCCATTCTTGTTGTGAACTGGGAGTTCCATCTAAGATGCATCATTTACTTTTCTGTCATGATGTTCTTAGCTGAAATTCACGGTATATGTAAAGAAAAGTAAAAGTCACAGTAGACCGAATTGCTCTAGAAAAAAATCATCATAGGTTGTATACACACATCGTATACATTTCTCAAACTATAACCTAATACAATAATTAGCTGAACATGCAGTTAATACAATTAAAAATTAATTTCACAACGATATTTCAACTGATAATCTGTCTTCCTAAGGGTGATAATTAATAACTCATAAGAAATACATAATACACCTTATTAATACTATTTAATAAAGTCTAGAATAGTTCTATATTAATTGATTTTAGTCTATTTGCAATGGTACAGGAAAACTTGAACTGTAATATGCTTGTATGCAAATAAATGTGTCAATTCGGACGAAATGTTACTTTTAAACATTTTAGTAGATAGTACCAACTAACTATGTGAAGAAATAAAGTATTCAAAGTACCCTAGCATACCAACATTTACGTTTCTATTTAATATTGTCAGAGTGTCGAAACAGAAACAACAGCAGGTTAGGTGAACAAACAACATAAAACAATCTTAACATGACGCAAATTCGTGCGCAGGCGCAATTGCACCAGTGCAAACAAAAGCTTAGCGCACTGCGCACGTTTAGAGTCTTCGTTGCTCAGTTTACAACGTTTGCTGCTTACCTACCAATTCAACGAGGCCATTTTCTTTTCGAGTTATTTAAATTTACTGTTATTCAGGCTGCACGTACCACGGTTCCTTCTGCGATTCGGTGACGCTAAGTGCCCTTTTGTTTTCTGCACTGTGGCGGGTTACTTATTTTCACTTCCACTCTTTTTTGTTTTAACGTATACTGATACACACTGATATTGTTTTGCTGGCATTTTGAGGTTACAGGAGGTAATAGTTTTCGGTTATTTTCGTTAAACCAAAATGTATGATTTTCTCTCCCTTTCGACGAATAAATTCAAAGATAAAGATTCATAATTTTAAAATCCCTGTAGCTCTAGTATCTTCGAGGAAAAAACTGGGGGTTACCATTTGAAACAAGCTATATAAATAATACATCTACCAATTGTTACACATTTAATACAATTATTTTTTTCATTAAATCCCTGAACAGATCCCTGTTCAGATATATAAAACTCTAATTTAACGTCAAATTTCCGACTCACTTTTTAACAGATTTATCAGTTCAGTTGGGTTGAAAATGAATGAACCGATGTAAACATATTTGAAAGCAATTAATTAACTAATTAATTAATCAATGGGATGGTTTCGTTGTAATGCATCGGACTGCGAAACATGACATCTTCTGTTCGATTCCCACAGACAACAATTCTCACTACGTTTACCATAATTGGTTTAAACAGTGGTTCCTCATCCACTCACACATTTTAAAGGCGTGGCTTGATGGCAGGTAAAGAAATCACTTGCAAAAATATATAATTTACCTAGATCTGTTAAAGTAGACTGCCCCATCTAAAAATTTTTGCAAATTTGGTGTATTTAATAATTTTAACCGCAACCCGTGACTAATGAAGTCGTGTTACTAAACAACCGTTTTAAAAACTTAAAACTAACAACTAAACATCAATTTTACACACTATCGTAGATACAATTTGACATTAAACAATTATGTAGTTGTTTATGCATTTCTTGAAAATGAGGGATTTAGAAAATATTTCGTCGGATATAGAAGAACAAGCTTAAAAAATTATTGACTAATTAAATATTAATTAATTTAAAGAATTGTAAAGATTGTATTATCAATATTTATAATAAATAGTACGCTAATGAAAACGATTACGGTAATGAAACTCATGCAAAATGATTGGGATAATTGATATTTAACTCAAGGGCGTAGATAGTTATTCAAAATATTAAAACCATTTTAAAAATAAACAAGAAATACGAAAAGCACTAGAAAATCGCGGAAAGAAATGGACAAACGTTAAACTACTCACAGTTGATACATTCCACTGAAAAGCAATATTGAAAAAGACCATCAAGAAGCCTAACACTGAAAGACACTAAAATCTCTGGAGTAAGTAAATAAAAAATGTAACATGTATATCAAATCTATATCATCATTATAATAAACCTTGATTTATCAATATGTTTATTAAATAGGTATGCAAGAATTATACTAATTGTTATAGTAATAGCTTCGGTGCTACTAACGGTGTGTTGGTATCGCGTTCAAAAGTAAATTTGTGATTAAATGCACCAGTTATTAGCGCAGAATACAGACCTAGCAGAAAAGATCGCTTTGTCACGTTAGCTTTTCAATAAAACCAACTTATTTTCCCCTTTTTATCATAGCGATGTTCGGATGTTCCAAACGCATAGCGCACAGCAGAACGAAATGTCTTCGAATTCGCAAATCAATAGTTTGCAATCTGTTAGTTTGATTACAGAGCTCGTTTCTGTTTCCCTGTGTGAGACGCGACGCGGTGCGGTTCGTCTTGGTCCCACACCAGCTACGCAGCCGCTGCCCGCAACGATAAGTATCAATTCCAAAATGTAATCAAGATGAGACGACGGGGTGAAAAGCTCGATTCTTCACACTGAGCCTCACGCCACACTTTCAGACGATTCGTAATAAAGATATGCCGAGGGTGATCTTAATCGAAAACGTTTTATTGACATTTAATCACTCATGCTACGAATTTATTACTGTGATTTTTCTGTAATTCAAGAATAAATACGTTTAAAAGGTTTATATCTTTTGGATGAACTGGTACAGAATAAGCGTTTTTACTATTGCACGCCGTATCTATCGGGTTCAGGTTCGCATCCTACTGAGAGCATAGAGTACGTAATTAGACAAATAACAATAACTGGGTTTAAGTTCTGTAAATATTTATTAATAACACAACGTTTCAACAGCAAAGTGCTGCCTTCTTCAGGTGAAATATAAAAAATAAAATAAACAAATAAATAAATATGTAGTTAAGGATACAAGTTAACAAAATAAAATTAGGGTAACATGGATCAAAGTAAACAAATTATAAACTGGTTGAGAAGACTTATTAGAGAAGCTATTGAAATCAAGAGATCCTCAAATAATCTGAACTTGAATACAGGCTTTGAGCTTAATAAGTCATGGTTAATTGTTATTCTTCCTTAATTTTCTGTTTATAATTTGTTTACTTTGATCCATGTTACCCTGATTTTATTTTGTCAACTTGTATCCTTGACTACATATTTATTTATTTGTTTATATTTTATTTTTTATATTTCACCTGAAGAAGGCAGCACTTTGCTGTCGAAACGTTGTGTTATTAATAAATATTTACAGAACTTAAACCCAGTTATTGTTATTTGTTATACCATGAGTTCTGAAAGCTTTTTTCAATATACATAATTAGAGTTAAACAAGGCTATATTTAAAAAAAAATCGCCGATCTCGGTGGTGTAGTGGCTATGTCGCTAGCCTAGCACGCCAGAGGTCGTGGGTTCGAATCCCACTGAAGAGCATGGTCGTTTGTGTTGTTCATATAAATTCATAATCATCTACTAATGAGGCGGCATATGACCATAGTAGTTAGTCCGCCTCTCATCTTCATAAATAAAAAAAAATCAAAAACAGTCTATGAAACATTTATATTAAAAATATAAGACAATAAAAATAGTCAACTGTTTTATAAAATAATAATAATAATAATAATAAATTTCTTTATTGACAAAAAGTAGTCAAAGGCGAGGTTCAGCCAAGGCTGTTCTTCCACCTAACCTTACAAAATATAAACATTAAATAATATATATATAAACAGTTTTATAAAAGTTTAAAGAAAACTAAAAGGAACACAACTAAGAAAAGTATAAATTTAAGAAGCATCATATATGTAAAAATAAAGAAAGAAAAAAATACAAAAAATAAATTGATTTGCCGAACTTACGAATCACAGAGAAAAATATCGTGACGAATACAATTTTGATATAAAACGAGCAAAACATGTTTTTAATATGTTATCTCGCTGAGCCAGTCAATCGGTGTCACTGCTTCACAGCAGTTGACGGGTTACACTACACTGATGAGCTCCAATAAGAGCGAAACGCGTCTGTAGTTACCGATTGATTGGCTTGGCCGGTCTCCGTGAATTAATAACTTTGTTATTATTCTGAGACTGTATTTTATGAAACAGTTGACAATTTTTATTGTCTTTATATTTTTAAGCTATATTTTAAAATAAAACAAATATATAATCACTGATCCATTTTGGGTATCCGCGGATCTTATTAAGTGAAGTGCGATTATCAGCTGTTTAGTTACGACTATCTACTTTGAGTTTCAGACTGAGGATCGCATGATCTATAGTCCGATGCGTTATCACGGAGCAATTTACCTCATCATATTTGAATTGATTTAAAAGACTACATAGATATCGAAATTTCTATGACATTTTATATATTTTAATAATGAAATTTGTATTTTGAAAATAGCAAAGGTATTAAATTAAGTACACTGGATGTATCTATTATAATCAATTTAAATTAAAGGTTTTGGTTTTTCGATTTTAATCTGAATCTCTCGAAAATAAACAATACTATATTGTTTAAAATATGATTCTGTTTATGACACCCTATTCAAAAGTATAAAATTTTTGTTTGTAAATCAGAATATTGTAGACAGCTTTTTACTGAAATTGCAAAGGGAAAGAACTTCTTGACGTTTTGGTTACATTTTACCATTTTCACTCTTTTTACACTCCCTCTTTTTCCTGAACAGATATTTCAATGAACATTTCCACCCTTATACATTTTGATACCAAGCATTGAGGGGTAAAAATTCTATGTATGATTTTCTTTCAGTTTTTGAGATATGGTTCCTAAATTTTAATTTGTACCGAAATATAAAAATTGCTTAATATTTCTTAATAATATAGATTAAAAAAAGTGCTTCGGATTACGTTAGGATTCACGACTCATTACATTAATATTCACCGTGCATTATTTGAATTGAACTTTATTTAATTTTCACTTTTAGACATTTAATTAGTCTTCTGGCCTAATGGCCGGTATTATAATAGATCTTTACATATAAGTGGGATAAGAACATTATTAAGATACTCATGTGAAATTTGCACAACGAGGCGTTAGCCGAATTTTGTAATCACATAAGTATATTAATAATACTTTATCACACGTGTATTGTACAATATTTCATCTACGCCCGCCCAAAGTTAAAAAATTAAAATAATTTGACTTTATTTTTTTGACAAGTGCAAAATTAATCCAAGTAGCTGCCGTAAAAATGTTTTTAATCTATGACGACTCCAATTTTGACATTAAACAATTATGTTTGTGTAGTTGTTTTTCATAAATTATTTCGTGAAAATGTGCGATTTAGATAGTATTTCGATGGATATAAAAGAACAAGCTTCAAAAATTATTAATTATTATCAACATTTATTATAAATAGTAAGTTAATGAAAACGAGTGCGGTAATGAAGCTCTTAACTAACGCAATACTGTGTGTCAAATGTTCTAAAATTATTTTATAAAAAAAAAAAAGCTTATGGATACAAGTTATAGAGAAATATATTATCTAACTTTTATTTAAACTACCAGCAAACGGATTTTATGGATATACAGAGTGTTCATTAGTGGTACACTATTGCTATTTCGATAACTATAAGAGCTAGGAGGTCGGTTAAATTAGCAAACAATTTCTATATTATAAGACAATTAAAATGAGCGAAACAAGAATTTTTTTAGACCAGGACAGATATGAGAACATTTCTGTCATTGGCATAAAATAAATAACTTTCGCTTCCCAGAATAGGAAAGCAGGTGTTGCAATAATAAGTCAACTTGCCTTCATGCTATTTACCTAAATTGACATACTTGTAAGAATGGAAAAGTTTTGATGTCACTGTTTTAGAAATCCTTCCACCACTAAACACATATTTTTACGGGGTCGCCCCTCATAACACGGATTACATGAAGATAAACACGGGGCGCCATATTGGCCACGCGGGGGAGAAAACAAAAGCGTCGGAACTCTTAAAGCTCTGAGTCGCCACCGCCCGCCGCCCACCCCCCGCGCCGTTGTCGCGACTCGCGACCCACCTGTGAGCTCTCCCCGGGGACACATGCTGGACAAGGAATACACCTACATGGATGGCTGCCTGCATGCTAAGTATTGCGAGCTGTTGGTTTAATATTCACGAAGTGGTTTAATTCTGAATATTTCCTGCTTCCTGGACTGACTTTTCCAACTGTTTCGTTTTCTGGCTCCGGTCATGTTTCGCACTGGAATTTATCCTAATTACATTTTCATGGAATTTGGTTGAATTTATTTACGAATTATAATTATTTCCTCATTTATTGTTTGACAGAAATTATTAAAATTGTTTCGAAAAGAAATATGACAGGATAAAAATTCGAGACATTCACCATATGAAGCTATATCGGTACTTTTGCGTTACCGAGGGAGCTGAGATAGTTAGTTAGTTATTTGTTTATTAACGATCTTAAGATCAACTTCACACCTGTGGTACTCCCTCCACAAGTGATGCAACAATTCTTATTATTAAAATTACGATTCCGATTACGATTAACAATGGGGTCTTTCACCATTTTTTTTTTATTAAACTTTATCTATACTGAAGACTATCTACACTTTTAAAAAGTCTTAATTGTTATTCATTAAGCCACAATGATTTTTTTTTAAATGTTGTGACGTCATAGTAGATCTGTTGCAGGATCTAAAACAGTACAGATTGTAAGTAATTGTAGTCATATATTTTTTTACTTATTTTATTATTATAATTACAATAAAATAGAACATTTATGTAACAAAATTTATTTAAATATCTACTGTTTTAGATCTCTACTATGACGTCACAACATTTTTAAAAAATCATTGTGGCTTAATGAATAACAATTACGACTTTTTAAAAGCGTAGATAGTCTTCAATATAGATAAAGTTTCATAAAAAAAATTTAAAAAAAATGGTGAAAGACCCCATTTAGACAATCGCCGATTACGATTATTTAGTACAGATATGTTAACTTAATAGTATCACAATTAAAAGTAATAATTTATAGTAAACTAATTTTATTATTTGTTAGTTTAGGATATAAAATACAATACAACTGCCCAATACAACTCTTAAACGGTACAAAATATTGTTTGATGATACAGAAAAATTCAACATCACTAGACTTCTTGGACACAAATTCATCAAAATTTAAAATATTTGAACTGAGCATGTACTTAGTAACTATGGAAAGTAGGTATCTGCTGCTGACAAACTTGAGCAAACATTCTGTCTCCAACAGATTTCATGAGACAATAATTCTTAACTACTTAATTTTATCATAAAACTAAACTACCAATAAAAGATCTCATAGTGCAAAATAAGGTTCATGTATGCAAGTGTTATATCAAAGAAAGCAGTAAAAATAGTTCACAGTGTGGTCACAAAGTAACATTGTTCGTAGTTTGAAGAGAAAATAAAAGCAGTTTAACAGCTCGACCAGTCAGATCTGTCCGCCTGAATGAATCCACCATTCTCGACCTACATTGCCATCGGCACGTTGCTAGGACAACACCTGCGAAATCAACTACAGGCTGCCATCCCATATCGCGCACATTCTACACGATTTCAAGAAGTAATCGCCGGAACATATCATAGTTTAAGGAACAGTAAAGACATCAAAATCTTTGCACAGTATCAATTTATCATTAGCGTTTACGTACACGCTCGTATTCCACTACTTTTACGAGGTAACGGCAAGTCCATAAACGCGGCGATCCTCTCGTAAAAAACGATGCGCTACGATCTGGGCCGATCTTTACGAGGAGCAGGATCACCAGGACCACAGCGCTGAAGTGATTCGGCGAGGCCTGCTTGGATGCACTCGCGGACAGCCAACCAATTACATGCAAATGAAGTTGCGAATGGATTTTTTCTTCTTCCCATCACGTAATACATTGGGTTCGGTCCTCTTAACGGAAACCGCCTGCCGCGTGTTTACCACAGCTCGAGCTGCGGCTCCGGATCGGGATATTGGCCCGCGAGCTAATCCTGACGGCGGACGATGAAAATTCAGTGGTGAATCTAATTTAGCTGCGCTGGAGTAATTGCCATGGATATGGACGCTGCTTTTATTTGATACCTGAAGGAAGGGCTTTAGTTTTTATAGGCAGATTTTGTTGAGAAAAGTCCACTTGGATTACCAACTGATTGGTCAAATTGAATTTTGTTACATTTACTTTCTATGTTTATTTACTTTTCGAGTTCTTTAGCATACAAAATAAGGGTGCAGAATAGAATTACTGCAGTAAACCAGATAAAAATATATGAAAGCAATCATATACTAAATAAATTCCTAAATAAAAGCTGGTGTGGTCACTACACTACTTTCTTATACACATAGTACCAACTGAGCACGTATGACTTGTTTCTTGTGTATGACTTGATTTGGACGTTTAGATGTTAAACCTCTATAAATATTTGTTTTCATTATAACTATAATTTTATTTTAAAATATGTATTAATAAATAATATCTAGTCTTTAAAACTTTCCAACTAATAATACAAATATTACTTTTATATTATTCCAAGCGACACATATTTTTGACACTTCACAATTATTTGACATATACAGGCAGATTCATAAAAGGGATTAGCCTTAACTCCATTTTTTCATCATCTGTAACTTTGTTTCTAAATTTATTATATTATCAAAATGTGTCAAATTTTATGCTAACCAATCTTGATTACAACCTTAGTTAAAATAATTATGTTCTGAGAATGGAAAATGAAGTTACGAGTAATAATAAAAATATGAATCTGCCTGATAGATGTTAAAAATGTATTTGTTTTTGTTCCCATTCTAACCGTAGCTGCCAATATGGCCGCTAGGGTCAAGGTCATCGGTCGATGCGACATAAAGATCAATGGTGCCGACAGCGTGAGTCGCCAATGTGTATTAGTGTTATATGATACATGTAATAAACACGGAATTTCATATAGTTTTTAGAAAAATTGTTATAAAGCTTAATGTAAAGTACCAATTCAAATTGACAAATTATTATCATAATAAACTGAGTTTTTCCTTAGGGTGTAAATGTAAAATACAAAATTTTATTATATTTTGTTCTGTAGTACTTGAGAAAATCGTTAGAATCAAATTTTGCACATACATTCATCCATCCACACGAACGCACACACACCCAGACATACTCGTGAAAATAGTGAAAATGTTTTCTAAGGGTACTACAACGTGCTTATTCCTTATATCTCCCTTTTGGAAAGAAGTAATAATGATATCAACTAATTTTGTTTCGTTGACATTATTTTTCCAAATTAAATAGTTATTTATGATATAAATGTTAAAAGAAACAACTCCACGAACGAAATAAATCACTTGTAACACGTATATCGTACAAAATTTTATCTATGTACTTCCAAATGTATTAGTAAATACTAAAAAATGTAGAATGAAATTTTGACAATGAATTATTGTTGATTCATTGATAAAAATCGTTAAGAAGGTGTTAAAAGTAACATTAAAGTCACTTTTGACACGTTGCTATGTTACTTTTAACACTAGTGTCAGAAAGTGACACTTTTAACTTACTAAGCAACCGTTAAAAGGGCCACTTTTAACAAAAATCGTAGATAAATGATATTTAGATCAAATTTTATTAAAATATGGCTTAGCAACGATGCAGAACCTTATAAATAACAATATTGTAAAGTCCCGTTTACCGTTCTGAAAACAGTCCGGTAAACACGCAAATGTGATGCACAAAATAAATGAATTTTCTTTATTTATTTAAAATCGTTCATTGTTATGGGTTAGAAATAAAAATGAACTTATTCAAAATTAATTTGTAATTGATCGTTCCTGCTGAATATTATTCTGCTGCCTGAAATCTTCGCAAAAATATCCTGACAAAAGAGCAAGGCACAACAGCTCGCAGCATTTTGACAGCTAAATAAAGCTCACTTATGAAGCAATAGTCATACAACGGGCGTAGCGAAGTGAGGAGAAATATTTCGCGAGGGCCTGTAACTTCTTTCGCTCAATCATTTTGCCATTTGACAAACTACCAAGTTTGTATCTTAAGTTTTTCTCACTTCAGAGAAATGGTTTGGGCATTTTTTGTTGACAACATACTTCGATAAGGGCTGAGAAAAGAGCAAAAGAAAAAGAAAGAAACACAAAAAGTGTAAAATATATGTGCTGTTAAAAAAGAAAGTGTTTGGTCATATTTTACTTCGGTAATCTGCGAAAAATTACTGTTCAGATATGTGTCCATATTTTACTCCAATTTGGGGATTGAGATATTGCTCTACTTTACGTGAACAGTGAAAGAAAACAATTATTATTTAGCCGGTACTTTTTTAGAGAAATTCTGTGGAGGTTATAATTTTTCTACCTTTTGCACCATTAAAAAATTGAAATACTATAAATAAATTTGTAAATGGACAGTTGTTTTCTTCTATTGAAAAGTCTGTAATTGTGTGTCAAATTAATTAAGTAATCGCAAAAACTATTATTTTTCCGAAATCGATACTAAAGTACATGATATCATTCCACGAAATTAGTTAAATATTAGCTAAAGTAAAACTTTACATACCCTTATGTCAAAATTTTACTTAACAGACTCATCTGTCAAACTTGAATTACAAACCTGAAATAACAAACAAATTATTCTACAATGCTATTGGTGAATTTATTTATTATTTACCTTTGATAATAATTTATCGGGTGCCAGAAAACGTTTTAGACATATAAAATAATGAAAATTATAACCAAATTTGACACTTTGACAGTACTTTTATTATCACAACCATCTCCGTCGCAACATCTAGCTGATGTTTTACAAATACATTTATGTTTTTAATTAATAATTTAACGATTTAAAAATATAATGTATACCTCGGCACTAAAGTATTTTTTATTACTCATGTAGTTTATTCGTAATAAAAAATTATACTTCAGTGCCTTGATATACAAATAATTATTTTGCAAGCATAGGTAATATTTTTTTTACGATTATATTTATAAGTAAAAGTATGTAAAATTATGACATGAAAATTTTTTTCTACTCCTGTATAAATATATCCCTTTTATTTCAATTTTTTCGATGAATTAAAGTACCAATAATTCACGACAGTGAAATGTATTCATAATTCACTCTTCTCGACCAATCACAGAGCCAAATATCCATAATTCGCTGTTATTTTAAAGACGTGATATGGATCACCAAGCAACGGCCATCTGACAGTTGACATGTACTCAGTTGTCGTTGTGTATTTTTATATTGACGTTTTTCAACATGTGTTTTCAACGAATTTCGATTATTTTCTGAAATGATTTCCGAATTTACAGCAGTAGAAAAAATATAGTATTATATTCGGGTTTATAGTTATTACTCACACGGATGATTTTCATTACTCACCTACAGCTCGAGACGTAAACTTCTTTTTCGTGAATAATGACTATCATAATTCTATATATAATAATATACTATTAATGCCCGGTTGCACCAACGTTAGTTAAATTTTAAACTTGGTTTAAATAAATAAAAGCGCATCTAATTTTTGACATCAATGTCAATTACTCCATATGACTTTATAACTTCGATTTGCTTTTATTTATTTAAACCAAGTTTAAAATTTAACTAACGTTGGTGCAACCGGGCATTAAAGATAAATATCGTCATTGCGAATTCAAAAACAAAAAAGATGTTCACTTAGTAACCATTCTGTGGGTATATAAATTCCATATTTGTAATAATAGATATTTAAATACCAAGTGAATTCACATATTTAATTCACGTAGTATATACAATATTTTAATCAATTTTGACGAAATAGTAATATTTATTAAGTATTATGAAATTCACTTTTGATATATTAAAAAGACTGATCAATGTGTAGTCTGTGTATGACAATCGACAAAATGGAAATGTCAGATGTGAAGTTTTCGTTCTTGAATCATTTTAAATATCTATGAAAAAGAATACATGCAGTTTTGTGAGTGGAGAAATATAAAGAAGGCAAGAGTAGTAGGCGAAAGAATAATTTTAGCTTTTTTTGCGATCGGTCTAAAAATGTGAAATCTTGCAATGAGTGATTTAAAAAAAATTTAATTCACTAGTAAATAAACAGTTTTTTACAGTTGTTGTTATGGAGATAATAATGACAGTTTAAAACGTCAAAATTGAATAAAAAATTATACTTTAGTGTATTGGTTACAAATAACTATTCTAAAGAATGTTTAAATCCTGAGGCTAATTTCAATTTGTCGAAGACGAGAACGTCATGTTGGACACCTGTACCTATAGAGTAGCCTAGTATCCTGCATGTGTACCGCATGCAAATATAGGAGTAATCAGGCATGAAGACGTATATGTACAATGTACATATCTTAATACACTGCAGGGTGTGTAACATAACAATGTAGAAAGTCAAACATGCTCTGTTTTGCTCATAAATAATTCATGGTAGTTTACAATTTCGGGCAGAAATTTTATTACTTTGATCGACCATATACCAGAAAACTAAAAATATAAAAATAAATAATAGCTAACCTTTTCATCAACATATATAAATACTAGAATGTTCAAAGACCTCAGTGTGATAATTGTTTTGTTTTTCGATAAGAATAATTGTAGAAAGAATTTATTCAAATTTGAATTTGCTGAACAAAATTCATGGGACTGAACGTAACCTAACGGAAATATTCGTTTTTACCATGTGAACTGTACTTGAATTTGTCACTGAATCCATAATGAAAATTTGACAGATGGAGGTAAAATGATGAGTCTGTGCACCATGAAAAACATCAAAATAAATGAAGATAACAATTAAAAAAAAAAAGGATTCGTTCTTCGACGCCTATGTTTGACCTTAAGTTGCTATAATTTATTTATTTTATGTGCTTCAATGCTAGTTTGCTTATGCCCGGTTGCACCAACGTTAGTTAAATTTTAAACTTGGTTTAAATAAATAAAAGAATATCTAATTTTTGACATCAAAGTCAATTACTCCATATAACATATAACTTCGATTTGCTTTTGTTTATTTAAACGAAGTTTAAAATTTAAATAACATTGGTGCAACCGGGCATTAGTAACTAATCAATCGCGATTTAATGATTAAGGCGCGTCTACCCTACATGCGCATATTTCAATGAAAGTTCAGTATTTACTATTATATTCTTTGATGGAGTTATCCTCACTCCTCAGGAATCGCTGAGAATATTTATTTGTTTCACTTTTATTCTGCGAGAAGAAATTCATTCAATAAATAAGTACAGTAGTAATTGGATTCAGTTTAATGAAATTTTAACTATCTAATAATTTCGATAACCAACCTGATGGATATAAAGATAAAGGAGAAAAAAAATAATTCAACTATAACTAAACAAAAATATATGGCGGAGAATTTCAGTAATAAATGCAAAAAGCATACAGCTGCAAATCGCTGGATGCGATTTCGCATCACTAGTAACTTAAAAAAATAAAAAAAAATCGTCAAGCATTTTTATTCCACAGCGAAAAACAAGCATAAATCTGATATGTCGCACGAAACGAAACAGTTATATCTGTTCACCAGCCGGTATACGTACTTCAGTCCTCATAGCGCTTTTCCGTTTTGTCGGAAAAGCGGAAGAAAACGCAGGCGCACTTGCTCAGTCGCACACTTTGATGCCCTGGAATAGAACGCGGGGTCTGGAGAGAGAGCTGTGGCTCAGGAGAGATACTTGTTAACTCGTTGCGACCGCAACAAAAGACGCGAGTTATTATTTACTAAGTTAAAAACGACGTCGTTTCTTTGGCGTCCCCGCCGCGTCCCGGTGCTGCATCGCCGGCGCGACGCACTGGTTTCCCTTGTGCATAATGAGACTAAACAAGTGCCGTTTTATCATGAGCCTTTTGTCGGAATAACGGAAGAAGATTCACGTTTTGTCTTTGTTCCTTTAGACGGTTTATGTATTTTTTGTTAATATTCGTGATGTTTCTTATCGTATGTTGAATTTGTAATGTAGATTTGTATTTATACAAATCTATTCGTGCAAATCGTATGAATGTTTGTTCGGATTTAAATAGTAGAGACGAAATTTTACTGTTCTGCTTTTGTTATTAGTATATTTCGTAAAAACAGATGCTCGTTAGTTACTCGTTCTAGAAAGCTAAAAACAACATATTTTAATGCACTCCATAATTACACCACAATTAGAATTCTGACGGAATTTATTGTCACTGATGACAAATTAAAGTCGATAATCTTTCAGTCACTTATATGAGTCAAGTAAGATTTATTTTATAATCATCTTTAGGAAGATAAGAAGTTCGTCTATAGTGTTTACAAGTGGTAAAATTCGCCTTGAAGTCAAAATACATTTTTGTCCTACATCCTACATGTAAAGGTAGTCACTATTAATTTTATTTAAATTAGTTATTAAATAAACGAACGAATAATACATACAGATATTATTGAGAAAATATTGAAAACTGTTTCAGGGTATTTCAAAACATATATTTCAACGAAAATCCCATCATCGAATTTTTCACGGTTCCTATACTTCTTCATACAATGTATAAGAATGTAAAAATTTGTAACAGGATATTGGGAGAATATAAAAGAGAAATAAAATATGTTATATGAACCTAAGAACTTTATTTGTCTACTGTAACATTTTATTGCAGACAAGTAATGTTGGAGCTCATTTTCAATCGTTGGCTTTTTAATATCAACAAAATGTTTGTATAAATTCCACCGATTTATTATCTGACAAGTAAATGTATTTACAAGCATTCAGCTAGCTTCCGCCCAAAAACAAAAGACGTTGTACTCGTTTTCAGTAGAATCTTTCATCAAATTCGAGCCATTGTGCTTGGTTTTTGTGCAGTACTTTTAATGTCCAGTTTTCCACCTAATGAAATTAAAAATCTATGGAATTTTTTACTAAGTGGTACAGTAATGTTATGTTATAATAATAATAATAAAAACTACACACAATCTTATATATAGCTTGACGGTATTTTCAATTTGAAATTAAATTTATTGCAAGATGTGCTATTTGACATGACGTCAAATTGGTAGAGCTACTTTGAACCTAACGTTTGATAGATGTCGGATGATATAACCTTTATTTTAGAAGTATATTTACTGGAAAATGGCAAATAAGTCATATATATTACAACCAGAAACAAAAACATCGTACTAGATATAATAGCAGTTTTAAAAATATTATTAATTATTCTGATATTAGAGTTTTAAAGATAGCAATTCTGACGTAAGAGTATTATGCTTTTCTGCTTAAACATATTTCTCATACATCTATATTTTCCAAATCATTTGTGCTTCTCTTATTATTGAGCTGTTAGATTGTCGAAGTGTCATATGGTTGTCACCTAGTTTGTAAATTTTTGTTTTGTTCTGAATTGGTAACCAAATAACACAAATCCACAACAAACAACAACAGTGACGTCACGACATGTTTAAAATATCATTGTGGCTTAATTAATAACAATTTACACTTTTTAAAACTGAAGATAGTCTTCAATTAAGATAAAGTTGCATAAAATAAATTTAAATAATTTATAGTAAAGGACCTTATTGGTATCATGCAAGAACTTCGAATTAAACTATAGTTTGCAGGACTGAATATTAATTATATAATAATAGAAAAGAATAGATACTTACCTATTGGGTTTCCAAATTATCAAGAGATGGCGTTGATCACAATTTCTAAAAGGTACATGTGAAATTCATTTTGTATGATATCTTATGATGGCGAGCGCTTGCATTAGTATTGGTAGTTTGCTTTTATTGACAGCAGAACTGTTGCCATACACACTACAAATTTTCCTGTTTTTATAGGTTTTTTAGGAGAAAATTCAATCTTAACCTATAATCTACAAATACAATGAATCATTCATTTTTACATCTTATTTAAATAATTCGGCTTGAACAAATGTTATGCTTACATTGGAATACTCTTAAAATAACTACTATTGTTATAAATTTTTAAGAAATAACAATTTATTTCAAAATACAATTAAATTTATGTACCTTATGGTTAGTTTAACTTTCTACCACTAGTTAGCGTATTTTAATTTTGGAAGCCCAATAGCACTTGTAATTTTAATTATCTCTTCAAATATGTTCATCTTTATCTTACCGAAATTATCTCGCGCACCCCTCTTCATATGTTTAATATTTAATTTCTCGTACAAAGTAAATAAATTATCGATTTAAAAAAAAAAACGAATGTAGATAAAAATATCAAAAATTGACCGCAAATTCCATTGCTCCAAATTCAGTACGAAGTTAAAATTTAGTTATACTAATTAGCGAGTTGAAGAATTAGCTATTTTTCTCACTGTACGTAATGTTAACTACAGTACAAATAAAATAAATAGGTTGAATGGAAAAGAAGAGTAATCAGGTTAGCTTGAATGAAAAGTACATAGTGAGTCAGTTATGTAAATTTCAGTTCTTGTATTGCTGTAGTCGTCTGGGGTTGTTTATTTGATTAATGTATTCAGTGGAGCTACGTACTGTCAATATTATAGTCATGATCTTCCTTTTTGTTCCTAGTGAAACTTTGATGGATGTTACAAAATCGATCTGAGAGAATTCTGAAACTGCAGCCAATTTATTCTGAAACTAATTATGCTGCGCTATCTAGTTACAGCGTATCAAAGTGATTTTTGAACATCAATCTACTGCTGCACCTTTTCGTTTCATACAACATTACCTCGCCATTATTATACTTTATTTTATTTTATTTCGAATATTCTAGAATTACGAAACTGAACTACTAGTTACTGGCGATGAGAATTAAGATTTTATTTTTATATTTTTCTGAGAATATTACAATGTAGTTATGTTGAACTTTTCATGTGGTTTCATATACTTTGTAGTTTCATTTCTTAGTTTACTGAGTTTGAAAATCGATATTATATGTACTGTGTACAACACAAATTGCACAAAAAGTGAAAATAGGTAATATTATTTTCTGTGGAATGGAGTGGAGCGAAGCAATAACTTAATACTGTCGGGTTTGACTTGATCTTAAATATGACAGCTGACAGTTATGTTATAGTTCGAATACATCAGCTCTGTTTTAACTTCACAAACTTGGCAATTTGTAATGTTTTTATTATTTTATTTACTGATTTGATTACTTTATGATAATAAAGCAGTTATTAAACGACTTAATCTATTATATAATCCTAAAAATAAAGGCAGAATACACAAAAATTTATGTAAGTATTGTATTAAGTTCTATCCCAAAATATGGATCCAAGAATGATATTTGATTCATGATTTTTATAATAAAACATTTCGGATATTTACAATTAATTATATTTATACCACTCCTATAATTAACATGTGAACGACGAAAGTAGAACAATGAATCTATAATATATACATACTGATATGGAAATTATCAAAAGATTATTAAGAAGTATATTTACTATTTAGCATTGAATCTATATTGAAAGTTCGGATTAAATAATAATACTATTGAACTTGAACAAGTTGAAAAAACTTTCAGAAATTATAATGTATATAACAGACTTTGAATCAGATTCCTTAAATTACATTTTACATTGAAAAAAAAATCATACTGTATCACAATTACATGTTTACGGAACTGGTTTGAGTTCGGTAAATGGAACATTTTGTAGTTATTTTTTACGATACCTACTATATTGTTGTAAGTAATATTTTAATAGGGTTTCATCCACAATAACGTTTCCTGCATTAATTTTTTTAAAAATGTTGTTAGATTTTTTTTTAATTTTTATTGAGATAAAGACGACCTGAATTATTACAGAACTTAATTCAAAACTCTATTTTAATGGCGAGGTTAAGTCAAATACCGTTCTTCAACCTAAAAAAATAATAAATAATTATAGTTTAATACACACAAGAAGCACATAAGCATAATGGCCAATACCACAAGTTCTGTTTTTTGGTATACCAAGAGAACTGTTTTAGCAATATCTAATGTTCTAAAACTATTTTATAAAAAAAAATCTTTTAATAAAAAAAATACAGAGAAATATAATAACTACCATTTTTATTATTAGTAGTAGTATGTATTAGAAAATGTTACATTACTAAAGTACATACTTATTTTAGTATACCCAAAAACAAAGCTTGTAGTATCAGTAAATGTCTAAATTACCTATTAGGAGATAAACGAGTATCAAAAAGTAATTTTGACTGTACATTGGACGCTCCACATGAAAGAATAGTAAATTTTTTAATACAAGCCGAAGGTAAATTTTCTGTTCAAATCGACGAAAATAATTATTATAGAAGTGCGCTATGAAAGAGCAGGAATTAAAAAAACGAGTTCGAATAATTAGCAGCATAACTCGATCTTCATAAAGAGCTTTTAGGTCTAGTGACGTCGCGGCGTACGGCGCGTCGCCGCCGAAGTACTAGGTGTCACGCGTCGCTAATGACGTACGGATACCAAAGTCGTAGGTTGATGGAAAATCGATCAATTATGGGAGGTATTTCTTGCAACCGGAAGTGGTGACGTGACGTCATAACTGACTTAGCGAGCAGCGAGCACGTCGCGTAAGACGTTATTAACTGTTACGCGATATGGGAGGGCTGTACATTTGATGCATAAGCCGCTGTGTGGTTGACACCCAGCCAAAGCGATATTACGTTTTGCGAGTGCGAGTGCGAGTGCTCGGGAACGTGCCGTGCTTGGTGACGTCGTGGCTGACACCGCTGTCACGCTGATTGGTGGCTCATTTCAATAAGTTGTTCACAGACCAACCAAACAGTTTTTCTCCTCATTTATTTATGTAATCGTATTAATGATATGTAATTCATTATATGCAAAATAATATTTATTTCAATGCAAACTATTATCCTTTGAAGGGTTTTATCAGCATACATAACATACATCCATATTTTCACTTCACTATTATGAGCATGATTTAAAAGTAGCGATACTTCGTTTTCTTTATATTTATCATTGTAAATATTTAAGTTTCTTTATAATTATTAATATATAAAATATTGCGGATGTTTATAATGACTCTTGACACATGTTTTACAAAATGGAATAAATGTTTTAATTATTTATTACTTGCACTTTTTCGATTCGAAGATCCTTCAGCTTATTTCTTCGATCTAGTCATATAGTTCCAATAGAATTAGATTAGATTAATTTTTTTTTAATAACATTATGGATGATAAAATTGTTGACAAATCAAACAGAAAATATGGCAAACACGGTAAAAAATTTATAGCCAAAATTGACAAAAGCTTTAGTTCTAGTAGATCCACCGTTAATTTTTGTTAGTTTAACAAGTTTCAAATTTGTTAGCAAGTAACAAATTATTTTTGTGTATTTCGTAACTAAATATAATTGTGAATATATAATAATTATTAACATTTATTTTTATGTGATTTTGACTAAATATTTTAGTAATTATATTGAAGCAGAACAATAAATCATAGTTATTATAACATTAAGTTGCTACAAAAGATGTAAACTGCTTTAACAATTTCAAATTGATAAGTTAGTTCAATTTACTTGTTATTATTGACGAGTCTATTTGTTAAATTTTATAAATCCAGCAAATATTTAAAAAACAACAATTTTTCTTGTTAAAAATTCAGAATTGACAAAAATTTAACTAAAGATACTTAACAATCGCAAAATTAAAAATCGCCAAAAAAATTTATACCGTGCATATTACGAATTAAACTAAAAAGGAATGCTGAGCATCACTTAAAAATATAAGTCTAAAGTGAAGTTTTCAAAAATTCTTGCACAGAGTAGAAACAATATTCTTGAAAATATTTTTAATTGTTAATTTACGCTATTTACAACTCAGTGGGAACCCAGAAACACAATCAATCTCCTCAAAACATTCCTATCCTGACACACCACTTTCGCCTTGTCCACATTTATAGTGCGATTCATACTTGCTCTTTATACTTCACACTCAGAATCATTCGTTCACGTAACAAACCATCAATCATACGGAACCACTTATTCCTCGGACGCCCATGCAATCGTTCATCCGCAAATATTAGTTTCAACTAGGTACCTTTCATTCCACATTCGCTCAAGATGGCCAAACCACCTCCCATTTTCTTAACAACATTGTTCTCAATCTCACACTCACCATACACCACTGTATTTAGAACCATACATCAATAGAGGCACTAATACACTATTATAAACATTAGAGCATCTCTAGATACATTCGTATTTCGAGCAAATGTACCCATGGCATCGTGCATACTGCAGACACCTGCCTTTCAATCTATGAATTTATATAGTATTTAAAGTAGATATGGAAATTGGAAAATGGTTATGTAAATCTAAATTCACTGAATTTCTCTAGCTGAGGTTTCAAGTTTAAAACGATTTGTCCTCAGAGCATTAGTAGTTCTTGTATCATATTGATGAATATCGCCATTCTTGATAAATAGGTTGACTTCTCTTCTTTTGCTACTGGACGCTATTATCATTAGGTTTAATTTTTAGTATATTCAGTATTCCTAAGGATTTTTAGGAATTTCTTAAATATTTATTTATGACAGATTTTTTGAATCGACGAAATTCGTCTTCACATTGTTGTCTTGTTGAAGAAATGCAATGTGGGTTATATAAAAATGTAAAGTACTGTAACAAGATGACTTTCATCTGTTACGCTCTGCGCTATCGCTGTCTCGAGCTATTTTTGGAAACGATAGTTCAGATTCGATGACACCTTCTTGCAGCCCTAAGACAGACGACCCCTGGAATTTTGGGCGTCTGAAGTAAGTTCTGCATTGGTCGTAACCAGTTAGAGTTTAAAAATGTAGTCGTGCTACGTAAAATATGTATTTTTACGTAGATTTAATTTAATTAAGTATTTTATCCAACACCTCTCAATAAATGCTCTATAACTATGGCGATTTTAAACAAGCAAAGTAACAGATTATCCACTAGTGGGTATAATTTTGAGGAAAGCCACTAGTGAGTATTTTTTTATTTATAACAATAATAACACACAACACCTTGGTAACTACTTCGATTGATATTTTCATTAAAAAATTTAAAGTATATGTCACTGTCAAATAATATTTCTTTAATAAATTTTTCATTTATTAAGAGATGTTGGATAAAACGTCATAAATGAACAGCTCCCATTTTTACCGCTCCCAATTTAACCATGATTGGTTTTCCCCTTTCCTTCAATAAAGTTTCCTCCTTGTTATTTTCCCTGTCCATATAATCACCTCCTCATTTGCTACAGTACCTAAGAAAGATGTACTCGTAAGATTTGGTTAGACATCATCTTGCATAGGGCAGTTTCCAATCAAGTAACATTGAAGACACGTGGAGGGAATAGTCAACAGTGGGCAAGAACAGAAGCAAGCGCCGGTAATTAAGTATCCATGTCTCGGGGCTCTTGGTCAATCCGAAACCCCAAATACACACAGACACGGTCACATGGCTCGGTCTAGGGTATTCTAACGTGCTGCCCGCGGCTTCGAATCCAACTCCAGCATTTCTGATTTACATTCGTTACCTACTCTACATCACTACCTCGTACCCCGGCTCTTTACAGCACCCTACCTTTACTCTGTTCGCTTTGCCCTTTCAGCGCAGTTCAATAGCCAATGATTTATACAACACAATCTACAAGCGACTTAAGACCTTAGATTAAATTTTGCCAATAAATAATTGTTTTTCTTCAACAATAGATGGTAGATGAACCTCTTTAATTTTTGTTTCAACCACTAGAAAAAAGTTACATTCGAACGCTGAATTTTTGTCGTTTCATCTCAGAGTGTTATTCGATATTTGCTTTTAATATTAATCAATGCAGAAAATCCAGTTTCGCATTGATTTAACATTAACGGCTTTAAAAATTAAACGCATGGATGAAAATTGATTGGTTCAGATTTTCTTGTTGACCAAATCTAAAACAAATCTTAAAATCTTTCTACATTTCAGGATTGCACGAATATATTTAGTCATTTCATGGAAACAATGTTTATTTTACTATACCCAGTAGTTTAAATAATGAAGTAAATATGATTTCTAATATTTATTTAAGATAATTTATTTTCTACGATTGTGGAAAACTAGGTCGTTAAATATTCATTTTCAGTGGCAAAAGAAGATATTCATTCAACAGCATATAACTTTCATTTAAAAAGTAAAAATCTTCTTTGTTTTTGACTTCGTAACCAAGATATTTATCAGTTAATAATTTATTTATCTCATAATTTTGCACACTTTTATTGATTAAGTGCGCAAAATTGATGTTTTTAGTAAGCCTCGTCAAATAAGTGAATCGAACGCACTAAAATATTTCGTGCACAAAATACAAACTATTTTTTTTTCTACTATTGTATTTTATCCGACTGATATTTTTATTAAATTCATTGAAAATGATGAGAAAAACCAAACAGAATAAGTACACCGTAACTTATCTTATTTTGGTAACTAAGAACGAGTGTCAGTTGTTGAAAATTTTATTTTCCGAGCAAAAAATATTTCCTAACCGTGTAAAAACGTTTTCCCGTGCGAAAACGTCTCCCTAATCCGTTCGAAAAACCTGAATACCATGGTAACAAAAAAAAAATGATGCTTCTATAGTATATTGTAGAACGAGCATGGAATGGTACTCATTTCCTACGAGTATGAAATGGTCATTCCATGCGAGTTGTACGCTATACTTTTTCTACGGACACGATATTATTTCCTAATCAATTTAATTTTAATAATAAATTTGTCTCGCTTCCACCATTCCAATATTTGATAATTCTAAATATGTATCCTAGCAATGGCACCTGTACTTAAATGGAATGACCTGTATTGAAATACTCACAAAACAAATGCATTTCGCACGATGCTTGCAATGTACCTCATATCCCTAGCAACAACACACATACAATGAGCAGATTTCTAAGGGGTCGTAGAAAAAGAATGTTACATTTCGCTTATTGAAATTCATCAAAAAAGTCCAGATTTTTTAACAATTGTAGAAAATTAGCTATTTGTATATCAAGGCTCTAAAGTACAACTTTTTATGACGAATAAACCATATAAGCAATAAACAAAACTTTAGTGTCCAGGTATACATTATATTGTTTCCGAAATCGTTAAATTATTAATTATTAATTAATTCTTAAACCTAAATAAATAGCATTATGTATTTGTAAAACGTCAGCTAGCTGTTGCAATTTAGATGGATGTGATAACAAAAGTGCTGTCAAAGTGTCAAATTTGGTTATAATTTTCATTATTTTTAATATGTTCTTAGACGTGTTTTGCATATGATCTGCATTAGATCCAATAAATTATTAACAAATGTAAATAATAAATAAAATCACCAATATTATAGAATAATTTCTTTGTTATTGTAGGTTTGTAATTCCAGTTTGACAGAAGAGTCAGTAAAGTAAAATTTTGACCTAATCATTAGTCATAAGTTTTACTTTATCTACTATTTGGTTAACTTCGTGGAGTGATATCGTGTACTTTAGTATTTATTTCTGAAAAAGTACATTTATTGCACTTAATACGAAAATAAGTATTTTTATCTTGTTGAGGGGTGTAGCCCTGCTCTCTGCAGCCATCTTTTGAGCGCGTATTTGCTTTGGATTGTTGAAATAAAGAATCCAGTTCAAATCACAGTCGATTGATTTTTCTACCAATCATGGCTCCGGTTCTACTACCGTCTAGAAACATAATTTGACGTTGAACCTCTAAAATTGCATAGTTTTTATAGGTATTAATACCAATTGTGTATATTTTATAGTTTTATTGACTATTCCGATTTGATTATCTTTATTCAAACAATTTTATGAATAAATGTGTAACAAAATTTTATTTCCACCAGATAAATTTTAACTGCCAAGTATAACTCACAAATTCCTTTAGTACTCGTATATTTCAAAATAATATACCGGGCATCGTTATATAAAGTTTAGGGTCGTTTATAAAAATATATCGTACAATAAATGCTACATAACCTATAAAGGCTTTATCACAGTGACCTCTTAAAAAGAATCACACAAACCATATTTCAGAATGAAACCGTCATAGGTACGTGCTCCAGACATCGCCTAACCCTTTGATAGCAGTGTAAACAATTATTTCTCAGTCGATAATAAAAACTGTCTCGATTTTAGTACGCTTGCAGCCCAGTCGTTCGACTGGTACCTTTATCGCGTCTCGCATCGCAGTGGCCTGTGTTTTACTGTAGTTTTACGAGATACTCTTCGAGAGCGGATACTGCGTTGGTAGTGGCGTAGAGAGGGCTACTGCTGCTGCTGCTAGCTGTTGCCAAGATGTCTGATGTCCCCTGCGACGTTTTTAAATGAAATGTTCGCTGCAATATGCCAAATTGCTTCTCGGATTCACTGAATTGGGAACGTTCGAGTCCTTGTTCAACTTGTCACTAATGGTATCATAGTTGGCGCACAAGGCGACTTATATTTTTTGTAGGTTACGGGTTTATTCTCCGTTTAATTTATGGATATAAAAGAAATTTATTTTATAGTTACTATGATGAACGCTACGATCCATGAAATAGGTGCTTTCACAAATGAAAAGTTAGTTTAGATCTTTTAAACTTTAATTTTGAAGACCATGATCTCATGTTATGACACTACGCTTCCTAATTTTGTTTTGGTGCACCGAAAACATACAGTCAAATAAATGAATGGATGCCGATCTCGGTGGTGTAATATTCGCAGGGTGCACATTTTTTATGTTCATGAAATCAGGTTAACTAAAATTTATCAGTGTTTATTGGATAATTTAAATGATTAGTATTATTTTAATTGTATAAATCATCAACTATTCTACAAAGATTAGGATAAAAATTAATATAAAAGTGTATTTATCAGTAAAAATATGAACATAATTATTCAAATTGGATTTGAAGCAATAGCTCAAAATATAATCTTTCAACCTCAAACAATACTCAAAGGAAGGCAAACTGGTGATGGCTGATCACGTCAAAGATGTAAAAGAATTTACAAAATCGGGACAAAGTTATTTGATAACAGCGAAAGTGATAAGACAAATGTCAGTAACTTTTAACACATTACAAAACCCTGTTATGTGCATAAAATACGGAAAAGAATATAAGTAGTTACAATGACCCAAAATAATGCTTTTCCTTAATAAACTTTTGACAAAAACTCAATAACCAAAAAGTTACAGAAAATTAAAGTTCTTTTAAATTAATGCCCACCTATTGAATCCTGCTGATAATAATTGGGAAAAATCATTATTTTCATTTACCGTTGGCAGTTTTTGTTATTTTAAATTTAAATCCCAGCAAACACAGTTGTAACATTGATGTACCTGGTATGTAATATCTGAAACTTAAGTAGTACATCATTTATATACGTACTAATAATGTAATATACATATACCTTGTCGCACATCTCTTGAGAGAGCGTAAAATTATATTGTTGGTATGCCACATTGGTCTTGGACATGGTACATACCTACAACATGTATATGTTATGTTACCGTACTTATAACATATTCACAGTTAATTAGAAAGTTTTATATATTTTATATAGAAATATAGCAAATAAATTTTAAATATTTTATAGTGTACACTGAACAACTTTGAAATATATTTAATTTAATTTTGCCAAGTGGTTATATATTTCTGTATCGTAATTTATGTGCAGGAAATTGTTAATTTTTAAATAAATTATCATTTTCAAATAGATCTTACTTTAAAAAGTATAAAAACAACTATTCCATTCGTATATTCAAAGTTGTTCGTACCAATAGTTTTGTTATGTACCATTAACGTTACGATGTCTACATACATGGGATGTCATGTCTCATAGACCGTGTTGCGGACATAGTTCTATCCATGTTATGTATATATAAAGTACTCTCGACATAACTGTGTTTGTTGAGATTATATTTTTACTTATTTAAATATTCTTTCGTATAAAGAAGCCTTTGCTAGTAGTTGTACAAACAAGTTAAAACTACCCAAAGCCACAACTCGCAAATATTATTAATTATTACAAGTCATGGTAGGTTCGGCGTTCAAAAATACATGGGTACAATATGTTTAGTTGAGTGCGGGTGTTTACAGTGACATGACGTTTTTTTGTGCGGGAGTGTTAGTGGCGATTTCAAAGGTTCCTGGCGCTTCCTGGACCCTGAAATCCATGATGTGAGTAAATAAATACTTTAGGGCGAAGGATAATGACCATAGCATAATTTAGTAAAAGTATAAAAGCTTTAAATAGTAATAATGCAAGCAGTAATGTAGGAATTTACAAGTAAATTGTCATTGAAATCCTTCAAATTCGTTTTCAATTGTGGTATTGTAAACCAATATAATAAATGATAACATTTGCATAAGTTATTGTTCAATATTTAGAAAATCGTATCCGCTATTACTTGGCAATATATCAGGAACCAAAACACCAATTGTATTTGCTGGTATTGAAAATTTATATGCATATTATTGTAGATCTTCTAGAAATTGTCGAATAGAGAAATATTATTTTTATTTTCAAAATATGCAATCATTTCTATATAGGTGTAAAAGTAGCCTAGACTGAACCAAGCCTTTGACAGAAAAGTCAAAGAGATTAATTATTATAATCAATAGTAATATCACGAGTGCTAAGAATTTAATCGATTAAATTTGATGTCTAGCTTATGCAAAAAATTTTGCTTAAAAAGTGTTTGAGTACACAATAATTTGAAAAAATCCCGAGACCGCAGGTTGAGGGATTTTATCTTAAATTATTATGTACGAAAACACATTTTTAAAAGCAAAATTTTATAAATAAACTAGACATCAAATGTATTCAATTCAATTCTTTAGCGCGAGGGATATATGTCAAGATTATTTCATGAATTCATAGCATAAACATAACATAATACTTGCCGAAGAAATTGTACTAAAACGTTGATTTTGACACATTTTCACATAAATAAATCGGTACAATCATAAACAAAAAGCACCATAAAATTTTGTTGTTATATTGTAGCAAATTGTGTTTCTCTTTTTACTTGTCAAATAAATGTCAAAAATTTGTAATTAAAAATTGCTTGAATTGAATAATTCAGCATGTTTGAAGATATAGAGTACCAGTAAAGGTAAAAAACATGTAAGTATCTTGCTTCTGCAAATAATTGTCCGGCTAAATATGCCTTCAAATGTTCAAAATGTGCATATAAAAGCTAGCTTCAATTTAATCGCGAATAAACAGCATGGTGCTGTTTAATCACTTATCTAAAATGAACAACAATGGAAAATGAGACATTCTGATTGGTCAAATTTGTAATGAGCGAAATAATCAGTATTATAAATTATGAATTATATTTAAGAAAATATTACTATTTAAAAAGAAATATCACTGTCTCTCTAATTAAATGAATAAATTATATTTCAACCCTTAATTATTAATATACTTCTATGAAAAAGAACTTATTATATGGTTATCAAAGTATACAATTATTTTTTCAATAGAAATTAAATTTTTAATTGATTCAAAAGAGTTCGAAAGCGAAAACTTTTTTATACAAATCCGATTATTTAAGGTATAATTTTCTATTTATATTTATATGTTTTGATGAGGTAAAAATATATCAAACAAATAATTTAAATAATTTTGCTAATTAATATTATTTTGTTTCAGGTAAAATCAAGAGACCCTGTAATTCTCAATGTATAAAAATTGGTGAGTACGTATTTCAAAATTTTAAATGAGGTTTCGTGAAATGTACTGGGAATGTAATGTTGATGCTAATAAATTATACCGTAAAATAAATGAATAAAAACACGTCGAAATTTAATTGTAAATATATTGAATATTATTAAACGTGACAAACTGAAGCCACATTAATAATAGGTAGCATTTGGTACATTTATTTCAGCTACGTGTTGGTAAAAATATTGCATCAAAATAATTTAATTATTTTAAATCCACAAACCTAATAATAAAATATGGCAAAATAATTACCGGAAATGTCCTACAATAAACAGATATCGACTAAATCTGCGGATTATCGCAAAAAACCGCGCGCCGTAAATAAATGTCTGCCAATGATTAATCCCATTTTGAGCACGAAAAATGCGCTGGTGACTGAAAATTCACATTGACATTTTCAAAACAATTTCGCGCACATCAATCAAAGTGCAACGTCGACAGAGGCGAACTAACGCGAGTGCACGGAAAATACACGCTCATGTAGGACAATTCTCGCCAGCGAGCATCTGAACTGATATCAAAGTCAAACAAATTTGTAAGTATCCAAGGAGTCAAAGTGCTCGTCGACATATGAAATATGTATTCCTTTCCGCGTTGCCTAAAGTACATGCGAAGAACGATGCAAGAACCAGGGCTGTAATATACATTTTTCATTTCTTATTTTGTTATTCACTTTTAAATTCGTGTTTGCAATGTGCATATTTTTGGTGCTCATACATATTTTTCATTTTGTTTTAATAAACATTTGGGCATTTTCAAAGTAGCTTCAGCGAAAAACCGTAAAATTTATGTTTCTTTATATTCTATATTAACTATGGAACACTACAGCACTTCCATTATTACTTGGATGTAAAAAGCTTTAACTGTGTGCTATAATAATGAAATAAATTTCAAATTTTTTTGTAGCAAAATACCATATATAAATGGACAAAAGGCCTGTTGATATATTTATTTATTTATTCTAATTCTTTTACGGAATATAACGTCGCAACATATACATATATTATAAAAAAATTCACACAAATTAACTATAGAAATATTTTAATTAAAATACTGTATCCTAAATAAACATGTTTTTGGTATTTTGAACTACATTTTTTAAAATAAGAGTAGGTATAGGCAGACCTGTCCCTGTAGGGAAATTTAATTATTTCGTTGATTACAAATAAACAAAAGAGCATATACATGTTTTCAACTTCAATTTTACGTATTTTAAAAAGAAATTTCTAATTCAGAGATTCATTTACATATGGGTAACTCCATGGTATATGATCCTCAGTTCGAATCCCTTGACCGACAATTGCCACTTTTACTATATCCCTGTGGTTCCTCGTCCACTTAAATCTCTGGGTGTTTTGACTTGACGGCTGGAACCCTGATTTTACTTGTAAAAAATATTGCACTTACTGAGATTTGCGAAAGCAGAGTGGCACACCCAAATAGGGTAAAAGGCGTGATGATATATTAATTAATACTTTTCATGAAAAAAACTCTAATTATATGAATAACAAATTATTTAATCATCTGCCAGAAGATAGAAATTAGAATTAAATTTTGTGGACTTAAATTAGTTTAAAAATAAATAAATAAATGTATCATCACGCCTTTTACCCATTATGGGTGTGGCACCCTGCTTACGCACATCTTGGTAGGTGATATATTTTTGCGTATGAAATGCGGTTACCAGCCGTCAAGACATAGCCTTCAAAGTTGTTAGTGGAGGGGGAACCACAGAGGTAAATTTAAATTGCCAACTGTCTGCTGTGGGATTCGAACTGATCTGATTAATTCACTTATTTCCTAAACAATTTCAGTTAGTTTCAATTCATTATTACGATTAGGTATAACTAATATAGATTTTAGAAAAAATACTAGTAAGGAAATGAAACTAAAACACTGACAAAGCAAGAGACCTATTTTTGTACGCTTGTTTCGAAAACGATTCACGTTTTGCCCATAAATTCAGTGCTTTATAAATAAATGTACAACTATTCCCAATAGACTTAATAATAGTAATTTAACTATAATAAATTTTTAGTATTGAATATGTAATAGTATACATTTTAACAATCTATTAAATTAGTTAACATATTATTTTCATTGATTGGGCATAGGCCATACTCTGCCATCTGAGAGCGTTCCCAATTGAACGGGTGAAGTTGAGATTTTGTGACACTTTTGTAAAGTAAAGTGCGCAATCAGGAGCTCTGCCTTCATTCCCTCTACACTGCGCTCGCCACCACCTCTCTTTAGGTCATACCACGAAGTATGGTCATACCCACAGACAAGAGAGATAGATTTTTAAATATTGAAGTATCACATAACCTCAATTTTGACCATTATGGCGGCGTTCATTTGGGAACGCACCGTAGCGGGTTATGTCCAAACTAGTGTTATGTAGAAACCAGTGATTATTTTAGATAACGGTGCACAGGTTTCTTGATTGATATTCGAAATATAACATAAACAAATATGTCATAATTTCATTTGTCCACTTTGGAGGTATGATACTTTTCTCAGAACATATCTCAGTTTATGTTATATTCTTGCATTAGAAATTACTTGACAACCTAGGGTTGGTCGTGATCTCTTCAAAAATCCTCTTCCTTTCTGTTCTATCCCAATCGTTTGTTCTTCAATTGGTAATATTTAAAATTCCAAGATCTTCTTTAACCAAAGTGAAATTATCAAAATTTTGTTCTTATTCAGACTGGGTCACGGTTAATTATGACCGGGCCTTAAATCCATTGATGCTACTGCAAAATATGTATACTTAACTTATCTCACAGCTAAGTAACTTGAGCGATGCTTGCTTAAACATAACGTACTCATTGAAAAATAGAAGTTTTGCTATTGTAAATATTAAAACATTTGAAATTTATTTTAACACAATGTATTTTAATTATTTTGTGAGCCTTTACAGTATTGCATATATCAAAATACGATATATATTTGTAAAAATTGCATTTCCCTCACTAAACTTAGTGGCGGAAGTAACCATTTCTCTGACGAGCAATAAAAGTGATCATTAGTAATTATCGTTTGAATATAAAATAAATATTAAATTTATTGTATTGAACATATAAAAAATATAATTCCCACATGTCTGCAGGGTGCAAAGTATTGGGTGCTCTGGGTACATTTGCTCGAAACGTGAATGTATCTAGAGATGCTCGATTGAGTGTTTATAATGGTGTGTTAGTGCCTACATTGATGTATGGTTCTGAATGTTGGGTGTGGATGAAGAAGCATGAACGACGTATAGCTGCTGTGGAAATGAGATATTTGAGAGGAGTATGTGGGTATACGAGACGTGATCGTATACAGAATACATTGGTGTATGATGAGTGTGAGATTGAGAAGAATGTTGTTAAGAAAGTGGGAGTGAGTCAGTTGAGGTGGTTTGGACATGTTGAGCGAATGTCGAATGAAAGGTTGGTGAAACTAATATATGTGGGTGAGAATGAAGGTGAACGATTGCGCGGGCGTCCGAGGAATAACTGGTTGGGTATGATTGATGGTTTGTTGCGTGAACGAATGATTCCGAGTGTGAAGAATAAACGAGCATGTATGAATCGCACTATGAATGTGGACGAGGCGAAAGTGGTGTGTCAGGTTAGGAATGTTTGGAGGAGATTGATTGTTGGTTGACTGTTTTTCTGGGTTCGTGCTACCCACTAAGTGGGACATAGCGTGACGTTATGTATGTATGTATGTATGTATGTATGTATGTAATTTTTAAAAAAATGTAACTTCTACTATACGGACAGTCACCTCTCGTGTTTCAAATATCTTACTCGTTTTACAATAAAGCCCTTTCGTCACTTGTATTGCAATATCAAACATTACAAATGGTCATATAAATGTGCTAATAGCCTTAGTTATATTTGATTTAAAGTAGGTATTATAATTTTTCACAATGATATCCAGAAAAGGAATACAATTGAAAGAAAAGAATACAAGAATTTATGCTACACTTAAAATTTCGAGGCCTCAATTTCTGTTTGCAAATATGTAACAAAAACTGACAGGTTAAGTGTCAAAAATAAATCCAGGATATAACTGAATACGTACATTTTCGCTGAAAAATATTTTCTATCAGCAACACCAATACGTCTCTGACCAAGCCGAAACCGGAACCGTACAAACGAGAGAGGCATCTGACTTATCGACTGGTTGATATTTCACAACGGTAGACGTTTGAACGTGATAAAAGTAGAGCAAAACAAACAACACGGCGAACACACGTATCTGCCCGAACTTTGATGCACGGTATAACTTAATTCCATTTGACATACTGCGCCGATGCAGAAAACTGTCATTTATTAATAGCCACTTCCCGTACTTTACTTTGTCACACTTTGTCTCACATACCAGTTTTCAAAAAGGATTAGATATTGTAAAAAATATCTTTCACGTATGAGGAATAGTGCACAATTATTTTGGATTCTACGTATGAAATTTAATACTTTTGTCTAGTAGAAATTATGTTCGAAATCTACAATGGGGTCACACATTTATTTTGATATAAATTAAGAATTCTACTTCTATTTCTTTAACAACCTTTTTTGAAACTTCCTTTTTACACATTCTCCATGTAGACAACTTTGTAGTAATTCGAAATGTTGAATTTTAATAAAATTTTACAGAACTTAAACCATTTTCATTTATTGCTGAATTCTGAAAGCTTTTCCAACTTAAATAAACATGCTTTACCTGTAAACTTAGAACTAAAAAAGGATATTATTCGAAATCAATAAGATATTGTTAATTGCAAGATAATGAGTAAATGTAATCAATACAATTTCACCAGTTTACTTAACCAACACCAATTTAGTTTCTCTCATTGTTTGCCTATACAGTTAGTTTTAAACTTGTGTTTGTCTTAAAGCTTACAATAACGCAAACAATTTGAGAACAAACAGAAACTGCTGCCAGTGTTTAATTTGTAAATAAATGGAAATCTTAATTAACTATACATTTTAAATCAGTCTGCAATAATACCTTTTTAAAATAATAGGAATAAAATACATTTTTGTTTTAAATAAACGTTAATTTTTATTTTGAGAAATACAGATACATAAACTTGTCTTCAAACTCTTTTTCCGCTATATCTTTACCATGAATTGTAAACATACTGACATATAATAACCTATCTATTCATACATATAGATGTCATTGGAAAACTAGTAAATATAAATCCATCGATGAGTTCTATCTCAGCCAACACAGTTATGTCGCGAGTACGTTATTTAATACATACATAACATGCATAGACCTATGTCCGCAACACGGTCTATGAGACATGACATCCCATGTATGAAGACATCGTAACGTTAATGGTACATAACAAAACTATTGGTATAAACAACTTTGAATATACGAATGGAATAGTTGTTTTTGTACATTTTTGAATAAGATCTCTTTGAAAATGTTTATTTATTTATAAATTAACAATTTCCTTTACATAAATTACGTTACGGAAATACTTAGCAAAATTAAATTAAATATATTTCAAAGTTGATCAGTACACACTACAAAATATTTTAAATTTCTTTGCTATATTTTTATATAAAATATATAAAACTTTATAATTAACTGTGAATATGTTATAAGTACGGTAACATAACATATACATGTTGTAGGTACGTACCATGTCCAAGACCAATGTGACATACCAACAATATAATTTTACGCTCTCTCAAGAGATGTCAGACATGGTATATGTATATTACGTTATTAGTACGTATATAAATGATATACTACTTAGGTTTCAAAGATTACATACCAGGTACATCAATGTTACAGCTGTGTTTACTGGAATACTTACACTGTGGATAGGAAAGTAAAAATTTCCCAAACTGAGCTTCAATTTGCTACGAGAATAAGATAGGAAACAGTTTCTGAATCTTTATGTGAACGACTATACTTCAGGAAAATTTAATGTCGTTGATAGCACATTACATAGTATTAGAGCTTAGAGCAAATTACTGTTGAAGAGCCCAATGACGTTTTAAGTTCCATAAATTTGAATAGGACCCAATTTGGATTTTTTATTTTTTCCTACTTCATTTGATTTTATATTGCACAGTTCCTGTGTTCAGCTGCAACGCCTACAACTTACAATAGAACTAGAATGATCCTAACACTATTTTATTAACAATTTTATTGATAAAAAATGTATTTATATACGACTGTTTTTAATAGTGGTTCTTTTAACGGTTGCTTAGCAAGTTAAATGTGTCACTTCCTGACACAAGTGGTAAAAGTAACAAAGCAACGTGTTAAAAATGATTTTGTTGTTACTTTTAACACGTTGCTAACGATTTATATCAATAAATCAACAAATATAACACTACCTGTCCAAATATCAATCTACATTTTTGTAGAATTTACTAATACACTAGGAAGATAGTATATAAAATTTTGTATGATATAAGTGTTAAAAGTGATTTAATTCGTTTGTGGGGTTGATTCACTCGGTTTCCTCACTTACTCATAAAATGTCAATTTTAACATTTATATCATAAATAACTATTATTGCAAATGAAGAACAACATAATTTACCCTCTAGTTACAAATTATATTTAGTGAAAATCTTTAATTTCTCTTCTTTGATATTCTTTCTAATTTAACGAACTTCGTATCTCATATTTCTCGAGATAGCAATAGTGTAACACTTAAATGGAATAACCTGTATAATAAATTATTGTATAATATTTCAATGTGTGTATTGAAATAATATTTATTTATGTATCAAGGCACTGAAGTTCAATTTGTTATCGCGAATATGGAATTTAGTTGCCAAGGCCCGTAGGGCCGAGGAAAATAAACCATGTGAGTGATAAAAAGGAACATCAGTGTAGAGGTAAATATTACATTTTATTTGAAATCTAAAATTTGAAAAAACTAAAAAAAATTACAATAGGTTAAGTTTATACATCTGTCAGTTGTCAATTGAAACTGACAGTCAGTGTTTCCAACCTCGAGAAGTGAAGTTATCGTAAGTAACAATCAAATTTATGTGTATTGTCTTCAATTTTGTCATCGGAATTAATTAGTTAATCCTACTTGCAAATTTTGTTTCATATTACGTCTAAATTTACTATAGTACGTAAATATATCTGCCAAAATTATTCTATTTGTACAATAATTATTTAACGCATGCAAACACTGGGTTGCTCAAAATCGTCGTATAATGGGTTACTTCAGTGACGATTTCTGAGCTTTTAATGACGATTTTTGAGCACTTTAGTGCCGATTTGAAATAAAATAATTTTTTTGTGCCCAGTTTATAATTCTGCTATTTTAATTTTCAAAAAAAGATCCAATTTTGAATAAATCTCATTTTGTGTCAACGTTTCGAAAAGTTAGGTTACAACCGAGAAACACTGCTCTAAAATAACCATAGAAACTGCAATGTAGTAAAATTTACTGAAAATTCTTGTCGGATAATATTCGTGTTATTTCCGTTTCGAGTTTTCCCTCTTAGTATTGGTGCAAACAAAATTTGTTCGTAAATAGAATATTGCGGCACTGTGCTTTCGCAGGTCCCGGTGAGTGATATGTTTTTACACGTGCAGCGAATACCAGCCGTCAATTCACTGCCTCCAAAGATGTAAAAGAAGAAGAAACCAGAGCTATTTTGTTGTGGTTAAATTCCATTGAACATCAAATCAATTTCTACCTAAATTAGCCGTTTTCGGGCGAAACGTACCTCACCTCATAAAACTTGAAATTCCCATTTAACACTCCAATTCCAGCATCTCTATCTTCACACCCCTTTTCACTTGAGCGTTACGCACGCACTTGACGTGCGAGGACGGCCGTCGCGCGATAGAACTCAAGCCGCCGCTCAGTTGTTTACGCATGGCAGTGCTGGTGTTGTCCGCGGTGAGGCGCGACCAGCGACCGGCATGTCGAGTGTTTGCGCACACGGCGCAAGGCGTTGTCAATAGCGACTCGAACACGTGATATCCTACACTTCACTCGAGCGTCGAGATTTCGGATGAGGATGAGAAGTTTTTGGCCTACTGGCGTTGGCGTGAGTTGTCAAAGGAAACCGACGGCGACGGGTAATCTTTGTAGCTTCATTTTGATATTGAGACTTTAGACTGGTACCTTGATCAAGTATAAAGCTGAAATTTAACTATACATGAATTGTAAAGGAAATTAAACGGGAACGGAAAATCATATATTATACTTCATTTGAGACTGTTTTTTATGAAACAGTTGACAATTTTTATTGTCTTTATATTTTTACTTTCTTATACAAACTGTAATTATTAATCATTCAATACAGATTCACATACCGATAGAAAAATTTGAAACTCACGTAATATCCTCACTTAAAATTGAAATATCTTTTTATTACATTTCTTTATAATATAAGCGCTAAGAAACCCATTATAGCAGAGCGCATCGTCAGATCTCTAATATTTTTCGAGATACGTCGATTTTTGGTATTTTTCGAAGTGCAACTTTAAGGGCCTGTAATTCAAAAACTACACGAGATATCTAAAAATTCTCTTCAGCTTAGCGTTTCTTGTGCTTTATATAACAAATTAGCAAATTTTTAAAATTTTGAATTTTTTTGTATTTTTAATCAAAATTTCAATCGGAGATAACTCGACAAATATTAAAGATACAGATTTGCAGTGTTCACCAATCGATTCAGCTCGTCGAAATACATAAGTAAGCAAAGTTTCATAAAAATCGCTTTACGGGATGGAAAGTTAGAGCAAAAAGCCTGAAAATGGCGTTTTTGGTCCCAAAAGTCAATACCCCTTGACGTTTGGCCTGAATTTGGCCATTTACAGACTTTTTGCTCTAACATTTCAACCGGTTGTCCGAATTTTCTGAAATTTTTAGGGTTTATGTATTTCGTCGAGCTAAATCGATTGGTGAACACTACAAGTATGTATCTTTCATATTTGTCGAGATATCTCCAATCGAAATTTTGAAAAAAAAATTCAAAAAAATTTCAAAATTTTCATAATTTACTAATTTATTATAAATGGCACGAAAAACACAAAACTGGAGATATTTTTCGATATCTTGTATAGTTTTCGAGTTACAGCCCTTCAAAGTTGCTCTTCGGAAAATATAAAAAATCGTCATATCTCGAAAAATATTAGAGGCATGACGATGCGCTCCGCTGCAATGGGTTTCCTGGCGCAAATATTATAAAGAAATGTAATAAAAAAATTTTACAATTTCAAATCATATTTAGGGAAATTTTACAAATATTACAAATCGCCATATTTCGATAAATATAAGACATATATTACGATGCGTACTACAGCAATGAGTTTATTCATGTTTTAATTATACATAAGTAACAAATTTGAAGTTAAGTTTGAAGGCGTATTTAATTTATTTTCTACTAAACAATTTATTTGTATAAGTAGTGTGGTGCTCACACCAAATTTTTTAATATAATTGTTTCATAGACAGTTTTCAACTTTTGAAAACATTTACTTCTGTTGAAGTTTAAGAGCGGTAGATGGCGCTAGGAGTATTTAAATGCTTCTCAGTTCCATTTACCAATCTATTGGGATTTTAGATCTCGCTGAGCCAGTCAATCGGTGCCACTGCCTTACACCATTTGGCTGGTTCACTACACTGATGAGCTCCAATAAGCGCGAAACGCGTCTGTAGTTCCCGATTGATTGGCTTGGCCGGTCTCAATGAATTAATAACTGAGTTATTATTCGGAGGCTGTTTTTTTATGAAACAGTCGACAATTTTTATTGTCTTTATGTATGTACGTTCCGATGATTCTTTTTCAACCGTAATATATGTAGATTAGATTTTTTCAGAGTGATCTGTTTATATTTTTAAATTATATAAAAGCGTTGTTTCGCACTACTTCACTGTAAACTCTGAATTCGCTGCCAGTTAATAACAAGTTGAACATAATTATGTTTAAATTAAAGTTGCTCTTCATAGTTTTGTTGATGATGGTATCCCAGGTGACTGTGGTCCCCGCGATCCCTGTTTTCCTTCACGTTTGTCATTCAAATTTACCGCACATTTCTCGATTCATTCTTTCTTATCATATTGCCCCACCATGCTAGTGCTGGTTGTCTTGTTTCTTTGAAGTGACGTCTCTTAAAAGATATACAATTGGTAGTCATACTGTCTTGTTTACATGTCCAATAAAGTAATAAAGATTCATGAAATCAGCTAATTTCTTCAATGTTTGAAATATTCTTCAATAAAATGGTTGCTGTTTCACAAGCATTTACAACGAAATAAAAATTAGTGTTCCATTTTGAGTGTGGCACTCTGCATTAACAGATTTAGGTACGTGATATAGTTTTTCTAATAACCATTCGTCTAATCACGTGTCCTAAAAATATTATAGTAGCAGAGGAACCACAATGTGAATGTTCAAGTAAAGTAAGTAGCGACTACAGCCACAAAGCTATTTACCCCATCTTATAATAATACAAATATTATTTTTTATTATACCTGCATCATAATCCGTGTTTAAAACACGCTGCAGCGTTCATAAACGCAAGATTAAAACACGCCGTGTTTTAAAGGTTACTAAGCAACAACAAAAATATTTACTATTATTATCTGTCAAATCTGAAAACGTAAACAATAAATGTTAGCCAATCTCCATGTAAACGACATACGTCAAACGTCACACGCGCAAAATTATTAATTGAACCAAAATCATAATGTTGCTTTCTAGTTTTTCCCAGAGTATGATGCAGGTATAATAAAAAATAGCGTATGACACACGTGTATAAGTGCTTTTAAAGCACTAGCGACGTTAAAAGCACTCCGCTTCGCGTCGTGCTCTTAAACTCGTCGTTCGTGCTTATACTCTTGTATCATAATATACTATTAAAAGACTGAATCTTTTACTTTTCTCCAACCAAATGGAAGTACTTATGTACTATATAATTGAAATAGTTTTAGGAAATAAATAAAAGATTTTTGGTTTAAGATCTCTAGAATTTACAATGATTTCTAAAGGATTGGCAACTAGTTGATATTGTTTTCTTAAAAGTACAGTACAAGAAGAAATGATCAGAATAAAGAGAACGAAAATGTTTGTTTCACATAAATAATTTGAAGGAGTTTGGGAAATTGTTTAAACTATAGTTTTGTGTCCTTATGTTTCTTCTAATAGGAAATCTAGTGTTTCATCAAGACAAGAAATCTTGTCTTGATGATCACTTCTTGTCTTGGTCTTGATTTCAAGACAAGACATTAAATATTTCTTGTCTTGCTCATTTCTTGGCAATGTATTTCTTATCTTGAGAAATATAAAATACTTCTTTTCTTGGTCTTGCCTTGATCTTGTCTTGATTTCAAGACAAGATCAAGAGTCTTGTGAAACACTAAGGAAATCGTAAAACAATACTGTGAATTAACGGATTCCATGACATCTTCAGGTATATTTCTATAATCCTTGCTTGTCAATTTACTCTTATAGTTTCCTCTTTATTAATATCTGTGAGGGCTATGATTTGATTGTCGATAATCGTACTTTACGGACCTATATGTAGCCGAGTATGACAAAGCAACTTACCACACCAAAACTAGCCAAATAGCGCGATGATATATTTATTTATTTACACATTTATTCATTTATGGCGCTGTAGACTGTAGAAGATAAGAGACTAATTGAAAAACAATCAGATGTAGAAAAAAGCACAAGAAAAACCTGAAAATTACGTCGGGCTTTGTAACTCAATGATAAAGTGTTCGTGTCGACAATGATTAACTTTGGTTCGTTTCGTTGAGAGTCTGCAGTTTTTTTAACAGAAAATAGTGTAGCGTAAAGGAAAAAACCACAGGACTAATGGCAGAAGTAACGATATATTTACCCCAATACAAATCAAGTATCAAAGTATATTTAAATATTAATATTATATCTTTATTAGTTTCCTACTTTTTTCTTTTCTATTCAGGTTACAAAACTAATTTATAGTTTTTGTTTTTCACGTACAAAATAATAAACCGTGCTAAATAAAAATTAAAAACAAGGGTGGAATCAGAAATCCATCAATAGCACAGTTTGTAACACTTGTGCTGACATACAACAAATATAGCAATACTCACGATTGGTCGGGTTAGGGTCTATGCGTAGTGCTGTACTACAAGTAAATCCGGAATTCTATGGACAATTCCTACCCGGCGTTGGGTCCACGATCCACGGCGCAACAATGGCCACAATCAACAAAAAGGGATTCCATCTTCGAACCGGGATCTTTCCTTTTCTCATCCTCTTGGACTAGTGGATGCTCATGAAATTATTTCGTGGAAAATTGTTAATTTGGACTTGCTGAAAATTTTTATACATCTGCAACATTACAATTAACACATTGTTTCTTTGCATCATCTCAAATATCCATATTAATTTTCATCGTGCACGTGCAACCTCTCAATAGACTATTATCCCTCGAACATATACCGGATGTAGAATTGAATATAGGAATTTCAATAATCAATGTTTGTACCTATTCACTTTATAGCAAAAATGTAAATACAAAAGTTGATCAGAATGTAATAGTGCATGCAATAACTCTCATTTGGTTACCTAAATATTAATATTTCACGATATATCAATCAAATTAAAATCAATATTTATTTGGAAAATTGTATCACGACCCTGAAAAATTAGACTTGGCCGTTGAAAACTACACAAAAACTAAAATATTTGGCATTTCAAAAACAATTAGTTTTATGGTTTACAATTACGTTTACGTTTAAGAAATATTGTTTCTATAACACTGTTTTGGAAACTAGGCATTCCATAACTAAAAATTGTTATGGAATCACTAACATTCCATACGCGGCGTATGGAATATTTTCGACGAATCAGAACCGCTTATTAGCGCGACATATGAAGTATCTTGATATAGTTACTATGGTTACGTCTGTTTGTTTTAATTTGATTTATTTGAGTTTGACGTTTTCAACAGTTTTATATTTATATTTTTGTATAATTTCCAAAACCTTTTTATAGAAAGTATAGTCTACAACATGTAACGGAATGGCCTATCCCACGCTCGCAAACCGTAGCCCTCGCCTTTGGCTCGGGCTACAAACTTTTTGCTCGCGTGGAATATGTGCCATTCCATTACTTGTTATAGTATATACTATTCTATAACACTGTTTTGGAAACTACGCATTCTACAACTAAAAATTGTATACGCCGCGTATGGAATAAATTCGACGAATCAGAGCCGCATATAACCGCGATATATGAAGTATCCTGATTCAGTTACTATGGTTACGTCTGTTTGTTTTAATTAATTTTTTTGAGTTTGACGTATTCAACAGTTTCATATTTGTAATTTTTTGATAATTTCCAAAATCTTCAACATGTATCGGAATGACATATCCCACACTCGCAAACCGTAACCCTCGCCTTCGGCTCGGACTACAAACTTGCTCGCATGGCATATGTGCCAACAAGTAATGGAATGGAGTGTGGGATATGCCATTCCGTTACATGTTGTAAACTATACTTACTATAACAAGATTTTGGAAAATATACAAAAAATACAAATATAAAACTGTTGAAAACGTCAAACTCAAATTAGGACTTTAAAGTTATACTTTTCGTACAATAAAAAGTCCGAAAATGTAACATAAGTAACAAGTATGAAATAAAATAACATATTATATCTAGTATACTTTTAAAAAGAACTGCATGAATTAATTTAAAATAAAAGAACTATAACCAAACGTTGTTTTCTTATATTGAGTTCTGAAAATTTTTTTCAAGTATTTTAATAAATTCAATCCACACAAATTAATCAGCTGTAAAAATATGTAGGATGAATCGGTCGTGAAAAGTAATTAGTGAATAAAAACACTCCGTTACCCAATAAAAATATTCGTTTAAACGAAGTGATTTCTTAGTAGACAGTTGTCCATTCCGGCTACAGGAGATGAGTAGAGGATGTGGTGAGCCTTTGTGCGGACGATGGGCTTTAATTAGGGTCCGAAAAGGGATTAGCGAGCAGCACGTCGCGGCGCGACCACCAGGACAAAAGAGCCGAAGCAGGACCACTGCCACTGCCGAACAGCGAAGAATAGCCGTGTAGAGTGTTTGCTAACAAGTAGATATATACGGCGTCCTGTTGTGTACAAACAGGACACGCCAGCAAAGGACACTTGGATCTTGTGATAAGGTTTCGAAATGTTTTCCCTGCTACTTGGTGGTTTGCACACGTAGGTTCACACTCGGGGAAGAGAAGCAGTTACGGGCGAATGCAAGAGACTATTGTTTGAATATCTTCGTACCTACAAACTATTATTTCGTGGTTACTTTTCGGGGCAAGTAAATTCCAATACGACAGTATTTTTTGGAATTTATAATTGTAGATAAATGTAATAACCCAGAAGGGTTCGGTAAAGTTTAAATAATTTTTTGAAACAATTCTGAAATTTGCAAGCATTTCTCAAAATTGGCAATATGACTTCTGCGGTACTTCACAAGACAACGAGTCACATCTACACCGTACTGGTTGAAATACATAAGCCCCGTCATATACACAGTTGTCAAAATTTTATAAAATTTCGAAACTTTCACTGTGCTTTTGATGTAGCAGCAATATATTTTCTTTAATGGTTTACTTATTTTTCATTCATTTTTTATGAATAAAAATGTATCCATTATTTTAATTTTTATATTATAAAAGCTTACTTGTGTCAAGCTGTCTAGTTTATATTTTCTTAGATAAGTCAATCGTTTCAAAACAAAATCTTTGAAATGCTTTGCCAAGATATACAGGTGGTGACCCATACATTTAATTTGCAAATAATTATCACGATGATGGCAATACGCAATATCAGGAATACAGTGTAGGATGGTTTCATTTTTCGCAGTGACAATGAAGTAATATTAATTTGTATTACTAATAAATAGTACATAGCCCTGAAGATATGTAAAAGAAAATATTTTTTGAAAGAGTGAATATCAGAAAATTATTTGCGACTAAACCTCTACCACTTATATTTACTACTTAATTTTAAGTTGTCTTTATTTTCTCTGGAGTCTACTTATTGGTAAAAATATTGATGTACCAACTTGATGGTCAGATGTGAAAATTATTTAAACCAATTATCCAGACCAGGTAAACTTCCTATATATTCCTGGAGAAATGAAATACATTTCCATTCAAACTATGTTTTTTAAAGCTATAATCAACGTGATAATGAAAATTGTATTTGTTCGTATAGTTCTATATTAACTGATATGCATGAAAAATTAAATTTTAAATGAGAATAAAAGTTAAAATGTTTCTATATCCGGTTTTTATCGGCTAACGTCAACATAGAACTAAAAACATTTTAATTTTTAATATCCCGGTAAATTGAAACTCCATCATGTAGCAACTGGAACATGTAAATCCGCAAAAAAGTAAAATTAAAACCTAAAAATTATAAAATCCATAACTCATGCAGTTCTATTTCCCGCCAATAATCACCCAAGCCAAGCGATACCATTGCCACCGGCTGCCGAGGCGAATTAGCTAAATACCAATTAACAATAGTTATTTATAGCCTAGTCGCTTTACGCCGCTTTCATTTATTTCTCCCGGAAATAAATGAACGGGAAAAACAAAACAACATAACCGATAAACACGCTAAAAAAACAAACAAACAAAATGCCCTTGGTTCGCAAACTAGTACGACGGCATAAAATGCGAATTCACATTTTAATCAAAAACGGATAATAAAAAAGTGCAGCGAAGGCCCAGCGCAATATCATGCGAGTACGAGAGCTGTTTGATATATTACTGCCTGTTATAGCGCCCCTCCATCGCGCTATATCCGGTGCTCAATTTCCTCTTCATCATCCATAGACACCTGACAGAATAATCCCAGTCACTTGTGTCGACGCCGACGCTGCCGCCGTCGCGCATGCGCCTGCACCGCCGTCAAATGTTTTATGTGTGGCGAGTGGCGGGTATTATAATAGAAAGCTAGCGTTTGGTGGATTTGCCGTCGTAATAGAATTTCCAGCCATTGTCGCCGACAATGCAGGATTAAACGGTTCCGGGCGCACACCGGTCGTTCCTACATAAAGGCAGGTCAATCCGGAGTCTGCGAAAACTAACGTAAATTACACTACCTACTATACTTCTGTTCCATGTATTTAAAAAAAAAAATCAGTCTCATACATATTACACTTCGCGAGAAACATTAACAGCCGAATTCTCGAAAGGGTGTTAGATTAATACTAAAATGTGTGTTAACTAGCACCGCCGGAACACCGTATTAAAATTTAGCCTAACACTCAATTCTCAAAAATAAAAATAAGCTAATCTGATGTCAGTTTAGCACCACATCGTATCAAAATGGCAGCTGACAGAACAGCTGATATATTTTACAAAAACTTATTCGAGTCAATAAAATTATTTCACATTTATATTCAGTCATGATTTTCGTATTCATTACCGAAGTGATATATTTCTCGATGTAATATTTAATAATGTGATATTTTGAGTTTTTATCAAAAAAATCACCTATGCACAGATTATACACCAGAATATAATAAGTAGATTGATTTACTATAATTTCCTCAGTTCTAATCCCACAGCTTACAGTTGCCAATTTAAATTTACCCCTGTGGTTCCCCTTCCGCTAACATCTTTCGGGGCTATGATTATTTGACAGCTGGTAACCGCACTTCATACGCAAAAATATATCACTTACCGAGATCTGCGTAAGCAGAGTGCCACACCCACAATGGGTAACAGGCGTGATGGTTTATTTAATTTTTTATTTATTTTTCTTAACACATGTCTTTTAAAATCAGTCAATTTATATATTTTTATCCTGTAAATATTTTTAACAAAAACTAACCCAAGAATTACTATCATTTTTTGGTTTATTAATACATTTTAAAATACCGTACCTAAACAAAATATAAACTTCGACAAAAGTTGCCATATTCCAGAGATTCTAGAGAATATTGGAACTATTTTTCTAATTTTTAATTAGTTTGACGTTATGTATCCTATACACATTCAAATTTTCGTGATCCTGGTTATTATATATTTATAAACTTGAGTTTATAATAAATATAAAATGGATTTAAGCACGTATGTAATAATTTATGTGTGCAATCATATAAACGTAGGAATACTGAGAATCTATATTTCACAACAGGAATAAGATGTAATCTTAAAAAATATACGCTCTAAAATATAGTGAACAGACGTTAGTAATAAACTTTATTAAGGCTATTTGAACTTTCAGATCAATTAAAATAAGTGGACACTAATTTTTTTCTTGTTTAATGTCATTTATCTACAAGAACCTATGTATAAATATTAAATTAAACAAATGAAGCAAACTTCATAATTCAAAATAGCTATGTAAAATTTATTTGAACCATTACATTTAATTATATGGCTGCAACTATAAACTACGACATGCATCGTATTATGATTTGCTTGTGCGATTACATTTTACATTAAAAATTAATTGTTAGTTTTCCACCGCGTATGAAACACATCCAGATGATATTCATAACTCAAAATATATGAGAATGAATAAACATAAAATATGCTACAAAACAGATTTTTTCGCTATGTGTGTAACGTTACCAGTAAGTCTGGCGCCGAGAATTACCTACAAACAAAAAAGACGTAAAAAAGACAAAAGCGGGGAGAAAAAATGAAAACGAGCAAACAGGCGGGCGGCTGTGCCTTCATTATTAGCCGCTCTCTTTTTAATTCATGTCCCACATTGTTTATTATTATATCTACATGTGTACGTATCCTATAATAAACGGCGCGCGTTTAAAAAGAGCCTTAAACATTGCGCACATACAGCAGGCGGCGAATACTAGCATGCGGTAATTGTTTCTGAAATTATTCCACCTCGACATATCGCTGTCTCTGTCTGGGGCAATGTTTCCGCGTAGGTGTGTTTCTGTCGCACTGAGCTCATGAATAATGCACGGAAGGGCGGCGTGACCACGGCCTACCCTGATTCATTGCCTTTCTCTGCGCTCCAGAGCTCCGCTGCTCGCTGTTCGTTGCTCTCTGCTCTTGCTCTCGGTGACGATGTGGAGGGATATTTTAGTGGCCGCCTCGGTTGAGTTTATGACCACTGGAAACGGTTGCAAGAGCTGATTTTGGTTATAAAATTAATTATTTACTCCCTTGGTGTGGTTATTTTTGTGTGATTTAACTGGAAATGTTGGTGACATTTTTTCGGTGATTTTATTTTATATTAGGATTTAAGCTTATTATTTATTATTCGTGCAGTCCTTGTAACATGACCTAGATAGATTTTTTCAGAATATTTCCGGAATTGTCACCACATAAAAATACTGAAAAGCTGAAAGAAAATCAGCAAGACAATTTTTCTCGCAGGATTCGTCAATAAAACACCGGTGTTTAATCCTAGGCGCACAATAAACTATTTTATCCAACACCTCTCAATAAATGCTCTATAACTATGGCGATTTTAAACAAGTAAAGTAACAGATTATCCACGAGTGGGTATAATTTTGAGGAAAGCCACTAGTGAGTATTTTTTTATTTATAACAATAATAATAACACATAACACCTTGGTAACTACTTCGATTGACATTTTAATTTAAAAATTTAAAGCATATGTCACTGTCAAATAATATTTCTTTAATAAATTTTTCATTTATTAAGAAGTGTTGGATAAAACGTTATACTTCACACGTGGGCAAAGTGGAATTACCCACTCGATAAAATTATCTCACTCAGCCTTTGGCTTCGGGAGTTAAAATTTCTCTCGTGGGTAATTCCTTACTTTGCCCACTTGTAAAGTAAATAACTATTACTTTACTAGCGGTTGCGAGTCATGGATACTGTCTGAATGAATGAAAAGCAAAATTCAGGAACTGGGAATAAAATAATCGAAATAATAAGGGTACAACTGCAATACAAACCAATACTAGATTTCTCGGAAACAAGACAACTTATAGGGTGCGAGCCTGAGACAGATATACATCGTGGGTTATCCGTCTTCGTCTGACACTTATTTATAGTAATAAACTAGTAAATTTATGTGAAAACTTGTTGCACAGTCTTATCGAAATGTGATAAATAATATTTAACAATGTACGGTTCAATTATTTGAAAATTCCTTTAAATTAGCATACATATTTAGTTAGTTGAACTCATTTTTTAATTTATTTATGTTTTCTTATCAACTTTCTAAGGGAAGTGTACGACAAAAATAGGTTTCACATGTATTGCCTGTTCTAGAATTACTATATTTCACTGGCTCTAAGTAGTATGTCTCATATAAAAATTTATTAATTGATCTGATAATATATTTTAGAAATCTGCTAATTGTATGTTTGTTGTTGCTAGGGATATGAGGTACATTGCAAGCATCGTGCGAAATTAATTTGTTTTGTGAATATTTCAATACAGGTCAGCTCATTTAAGTACAGGTGCTATTGCTAGGATACTTATTTAGAATTATCAAATATTGAAATGATGAAAGCGAAACAATTTTTTATTAATATTAAATGAATTAGGAAATAACATTGTGGTCGTAGAAAAAGTATAGTGTACAACTCGCATGGAATGTAACTCATGCTACAAACTTTCATACTCGTAGGAAATGAGTACCATTCCATGCTCGTTGTACAATATACTATTCAGTAAAACTATTTTCCCAGCTAATTTCGTATTCGAAATAAATAGAATTTATCTGTTTGTCAGTTGCAGTATTGTTTTTCTGTTTTTCTTCGTTCTTGAGTTTCACTCATCCATTCAAACAGATATCAGATATCATGGAGAAAATGGTCAAATCGGATTCAAATTTGTCATTGTTACTATACAACTATGAACAATAATACATACAAGTAGATCAAACATCTAGCATCAGATAACACTAAACGTGAATCCAAACATCACGGGTCGTATTCTAGGTTAACCTGCGCTAATCAAGGTGAAACCGCTTTCAGGCTTTCGCGGTCCAAACAATGTTTTAATAATAAATCACACAATCCTTTGATAACGCACAGCTATCGTCAAATGTTACGGTAGAGATTTATTTTACCGTGCAAACAAGAAGAGTTTTAGTTTCGCATTCGCAGTATTTATAAATTTGATGTAATTGTATTTGTTTGGGTTAAACAGCTCCATGGTAACGCATCCCACAAGCTCCACTTTAAACTTTACCTCACATGGTAACATTAATGCCTGTTTTACATGACGTAGTTTATTCGTCAATAAATTGTCCAAGTTATTTTGTTAATAAATTGCAAAGAACAAAAATATTGTCGTTCATTTTACGCACTTCTAGTTTTCCGTCAATTTATTGCGACAATTGCAATAGTACCAAATATTATATCAGCTAATATTTTTTATTCAAGCTATACACTCAAAAATGACAAGTAACCTAAGCATAATAGTTACTTTGTATCAAGGCACTGAAGTTTTATTTTTTATTACGAAAATAAACCATATGAGTGATGAAAAGGAACCAAAAATATTATCAATTTATTTTGTCTCTTTTTATATAAATAAAAAAAATAAATATATTATCACGCCTTTTATCCATTATGGGTGTGGCACTCTGCTTACGCAGATCTCGGTAAGTGATATATTTTTGCATATGAAGTACAGTTACCAGCCGTTAAATCATTGCCCTCAAAGATGTTAGTGGAGAGGGAACCACAAGAGTAAATTTAAATTGGCAACTGTCAGCTCTGGGATTCGAACTGAGGATCTCACGATCCACAGTCCGACGCGTTACCACGGAGCTATTTACTCCTTTTCATATTATTAATGAAAATATACTTTCGTGTTTTAAATGGCAGAAAATAATTTTAAACAATTAATAATTTAATAAATTTAATGGCCTGAAGTGGTTTGGCAGTGAATGTATTAAAAAATAATTTAGTAATTGCCATTTCAACATTCCTACAATTTTTTTGTGCGTGTCAACGTCGGCAGCAACACAAAATATGTTTCATTTAAATTTCACCCAATAAAACAGCACACAAAATAAACAAAAAACAACAGATTTCAAAATCAGTTTAATTCAACAATTATTTTCTATTTCATGCATATTTATGAACTATTATCTCAATGTCATTTGTGCCTGTATAAATGGATGGGCAATTGGAGTGAGAGATGTGAAATAAACCATGAACGAGAATAGAAAAGCGTGACGAAAGTTCATAATAATGATTCTCATTACAAGTTGTAGAATTGGTCTAAATTGTCAAAATTGTTAAACTGGCTATGCAAGTTTACTTGACATACAAATCAATAAATTCAATTTATTTAGAATATAGAACCGACTGCGTTAAAATTTCAAATGAAAGATGTTTGTAATAATTTTCTTATTTCTGCTTACAATTAAAAAAAAGTATATATTTTAAAAATTTATATTATAATTCATATGAGAACACACAATTAAGACATTTAGTCTACATATCTATAAATTGTAATTGTTATACAATTAAAATAAAAATTATATTTCGTATTTAAAAAATCGTGAGCACCTCCACCAGATTTTGTCACTTTTGATTTGTTCAACTTGAATCAACTTTTAATCTGTACAAAATAGAAAAATTTGTTTCAAATATTAATTATAGACAAAATTAATCTATATTCTTTTTAATTTTTAAAGTTAACATTAATCAATTATTTAATGCGTTATGTGTGAAAAACATTAACTACTTCTGGTTGATCGACTGCTACCAAAATTTCATCACATCCTAATTTGCATATCCCAATTATAAATTAACAATACTTAAATGATATCTTACATACAGGGCGTTTAACTGAAATGCAACGCTTTTATTGTTTTAAATATTTACCTACTCATTTAATAGCAATAGTGTAAATACAAAAGTACTACCGAGATCTGCGTTAGCAGAGTGCCACACCCTTAATGGGTAAAAGGCGTGATATATTTATTTTATTTTAGGAACAGATCAAAGTATTCAACTGAGTAGTTTTAATAGAAGTAGTTTTAATACAAAATGATTTCGTTTTATATAAAAACGTTTTGTTTAAAATTAAAACCATTTCTTTTTCATTATGTTTAAAAACAAAATTTAAAGTATATTCATTTTCTTTTAAAGCAGAAAAAAGAAGATAAATAAAATTTATATATTTTTTAATTGAACTTAATCATTTTGTAAGAAACAAAATTTTCTTCAACGAATGCATACTAAAGGAAAACTGAAAATTTTCTTGAAACAAGAAGTTATTTTTATGAGTGTACATAAGTATGGAAGGTAAAAAATTTTAAAAATATATCATCACGCCTTTTACCCATTATGGGTGTGGCACTCTGCTTACGCAGATCTCCGACCCGTTACCACGGAGCTATTTACCCCATTACGTATGGAAGGTAAAAATATTTAATAGTAAGTAATAATTTATCAAGCCAATTTCGTAAATAACTTTTCGCTAATTACTCCTAAAGCTACAGTAAAAATATTGTGCAGTCGTGTTACATAATTTATTACAATGGGCTATTGTACAATGGTATACAATGGCTTCGAGCCAAATTCCTTTTATGGAAAATTCAGTTTTGAATTTAGTTAATACGAGTTGAGTCGATGTTAAACGATGGCAATATCAATATCGTTAGTTTGTGATATGTGTAGCAGGGAAGCCATTATGTGCCAAGATACATGAGAGCACCATATACAATACCAAGTATTTTACGAACGAGATACGATATTAATATCGTAATGTTGCAACTGAAGCGTGGTATTTTTTATATTTTTCAATTGTTCCGGCGAACAAAGTAAATCAAAGATGGCCGCGGCGTAACGACTGATAAGAACAATGATGCATTGCGCTGCGCTCCATTATAATTACGGCGACGTGTTCCAATACTAGTCTAGCCGGCGCTGGAGCTCGGCGAACGGGTTAAAATTCTAACCCTTTAATAGAGAGATAGTTGGAATGACAAAAGATAGTAGAGAAATATTACCCCCCAGGGTAATGTACCTATTTTGTTTTATTAATAAATTCATTTATCGTTTGATGTAATGGCTGTAGGGAACATCAGATAATGACTAGATGTTCGCCAAATTGCTTCTTAATATGTATTTTAATTATAACAATTTTGCTTTCTAAATTAAATCTACTTCATTACTTATTCATAAATGTATTCATTTGGAAATGGTACAGCGATGTAAACAATTAACCCCGGGAATAAGATATTAAATTATGCTTTTTTTTTTATTAACAATCATCTTATTAATTAATATGAATTATTAATATTTGCTGATAACTTCAAATGTTTGACTTATAAAGATATAAATTTTTTTATAATAAATTTCATCTCAATGGTTATTTGTCAAACTAAAGAAGAAAGCGCTTCTTTTTCCTACTCTCGTGGGAGAGTGGAAGAAGAACTTTCTTCTCCTGTTAGACACTACATATTTTTCACGACACGTTTCTAAAAACGATTTGCTCTGATTTTAGATACAATTTCACAACACAACTGACACGTCAAAAGTTAGGTTGTCAGACGCTAGGTGGTGTAGCAGTGTTACCAATGAACCTATCTTAAATTTTAATATAAGACAGAATTGTAAGATAATTTAAAGTATGTATATCACTAAAAAAGTAATGAATATCACTAAAAAAAAAGATTTTCAATAAAATTAGGAATTCATAATTTTTTACAGTATGTACGTTTTAATACCATTCATATTGGTAAAACTTCTACATTTTCCTCTCTAGAGAGGAAAAACGCATTTTTCTCACTATTTCAGGAGGATATAGGTGGAGTTTACTGGCAAGTGGTGAGAAAAAATTACTACTTATTTCTCAAAATCTTAGTTTTAAACAAAAAAGTATAATTAACAATTATAAAAACAAATAGAATATACAGGGTGATACATAACGTACAGAAAAGATTAAAAGTGTAGGTAAGGAGGGCCAAAATAATGTCTTTTTCTTAATAAACTATGAACAAAAAATCAATAACAAAAAAAGTTACAGCAGATTAATGTTGAACCAATTAATAAAGAGTCGTTACAAACTACAGCGGTTAATAAAGTTTCAAATAGAAATTGGAAACACTATACTTATTTTAACAATTTTCAGTTAAAAAAAAGAATAGTAATGTATTATAAAAGTTATTGCTATTTATATTTTTCTTTTATTGCTCAAAAATTACTGTCCACATAGTTGAGAGTCACAAAAAAAAAACGCAACTAGAAAACAGATTTCCGTTGAAATTAATTTAAATGTCAATTTGGTTAATACTTTCAGTAACGAGGAATATGTAAACATGATTATGGATTATGGAATATGTTTCATAAAAAATTAAATTTCTACAATTCAAAAAAAAATCATTTTACTCATATTTCCGTTCACACAGACCTCGTCATGATGTAAATTCTCCCAAAACGTTCTTATCTTTTGAAAACTAAATTCTAACCTTGGACCTATCACATTACGAAGATGACATTTATAAACATAAATCAAAGTCAAAATGTCTGAACTAATGACATTCATCAGCTTTTTGTTTGTAAAAATATTTATTCTGCTAATTAAATAAAGTTAACATGATTATAGAAAACCGTAGGTACACATTCTGACTGCAAAACTTTTTAACAAGGAAATGTAAATTCCTCATCACCAAAAGAAATTATTGCGGAATCGTTCTACAAATTTAATTTTCTTAGAGCGACTCCCACGAGGCAGAAGTTGGGCTTGAGGTGGGGACGTAGTCTTGGCCACCCCTGCGGAAATGTAAAACAAATTACTGTTATAAATTCGCCCCTAAAATGATTACTTACTTACATCATAATGGGCTGGGAGAAAATGGTGAAGACATTAAAAATGAAGAGTTGTTGTTGTCAGCAGGGATACATTCATCATTCGACGAATTAATTATTTCTTTCACTTACCTTGGATCAAATTAAATCTGGCAAATATCGACCAGAAATGAAATGGAATTAAACGGGAGCAATATCATCGAAATAATTATAATTTATTAATTATAATTTGGAACAAATATTAATTATACAAATTCAAATATGCTTTGAGGAAAATATGATGAAATACTACGAACCAATTGAATGAAGGCTTGTAAACTACATTGTTAGTTAAACATCTTAAAATTTAAAAATGATTAAAATTATCGTGAGATCCTCAGTTCGAATCCCACTGCCGACAGTTGCCAATTTAAATTTACCCCTGTGGTTCCTCCTCCACTAACATCTTTGAGGGCTATGATTTGACGGCTAGTAACCGCACTTCATATGCAAAAATATATCACTTACCGAGATCTGCGTAAGCAGAGTGCTACACCCATAATGGGTAAAAGGCGTGATGATATATTTATTTACATTTAAAAACTATTGACACTTTGCATTGTCGGAAAGTTTTGCTAGATAAGTTCTATAATTCAAAATTTACAGTTAAAATAGCCGTTTTCAGGAAAAGTATAATAGCACTGTTTTTTCCCTCCCGCACATACTGTGAGTTTCAGCCAAGATGCAACATTTATTTGTCTGTGTGGATATACATTACCGTACTGTTCGAGATAAAATGCAACATAGATTGTCAATGTTAATAGTTATTAACGTTATAAGTCCGGTAATTGAGTTTTTACTGTACGAATGTTGTCCGATGAAGCAAGGAAGGAACGGGGTCAGAAATTTCCAAATGAATACCGTGAAAATCTTTAACAAATATATTATGATATATCGAACGACAGTTTGCTTTCTTACTTCCTTATAACAATCACGTTGTCTTGGTCAATAAAAAAAAGAAATAATGGTGGCCATCAATTTTATTTTGATGACATTTCTAACATTTTTAAAAAATGAATGCGGAAAGCGGTATTGTAGATCAAATCCTATCGAAATATTACTTAGCCATGATATTGTATACTGTACAAAGTACCAATACTATAAAGTCCCATTTCCGGGACTGAAAACAGTCCGGTAAACATGCAAATATGACACAGAACAAAATAATTGACTTGATATCATATTTTACTGATTTATAAACGTATTATCAGGTACCTACTACAAAAAATGTAAATGTAAGTCCTTTTTCCCGAGAGAACATTTTTTAGCACCTACGGTGTCGGGCGGTTACCAAGTACCGTTCTTTCGGTAACTGTGATAAAATTATTTCGAATTATCATTGGCCTAGGGATATTATAGCTGATAACGTAATCAAAATTTAATATTATCTACACCATTTTGTAGGTCGTACCCGTAACTGAAGAGGAATTTCAACCATCTTATATTGTTTATAAAATTTGAATAACATATGTTACTATGTACTTGAGCTCCACTTGTGTATCAGAACTTTATAAAACGATTGTTTTTTGTGGGATAACGGTTTTTCAATTGGTATGAACTTTTCAGATTTACTGAGTATCCTATTTAAACATTTCTCAAACAATTGTATCAAGCAATCATTCAAATTATTTCTTCATTAGTAAACATTTCTAAATTATGTTGCATTTTATCTGGAACAGTACTGGTCTGATATCCATTACATCTTAGCTGAAACTCACGGTGTACTTGTGTAAGGAAAGTATTGTGACGGGTCAAATACTTCAACAATAAATTTTCTACAGATAATCGTATTTTTAGGTTCTTAGAATATGATTTCGGTAGAATTTGTATGTTTAAGTTACGAGCTGATTAGATTTTCATAAATCTTTCAACTAAAACTGGTAGTTTACTTGAAAACCCACAAGATGATTCTTATATATCTCATATTATAAATATGAAAAGAAATAAACGAAATATCTACAATTTTTGTTTAAAATTTTCTCTGTATTTTGTACTGTTTAAAAATTGTTTAGGAGGGATGTTATTTGTTGCCCATATACTAGTAAAGAATGTGATTAGCTGATCATGCTTCATACAACTGGGTAGTATTTAGAATACCTACAAGTTTTCGAGTTGTACAATAAATCAATGTTTGACGTTTCTGACAAAAAGACACCGTTCACGCGTCAACGGAACATCGACAATGATCGCACATCCTTTTCCGTGAGCATAGTGACGACATGGCATCGAAAGCATCGAAACACCAGCACCAGCATCATCACCGGCAGCGCTGCCGTCATCGAGGTGTCCAGAAACTAAATTACAATGCACGACGAACAATGAACTTGTCGCCTGCTCCTTCATCCGAGGAACTAGATTCATCAAAATCCTTCAAATGGGAAATGGAAAATGTCATATTAAAATGAAAAGCATTTGTATTGCGACATTCTGACGCTGTCGAGCAGCCGGGAAGGAATTTTCGACGTGAGATGCGCGGGGGTGTGAAAGACACGACGCCGGCCGACGTTAAATTTTATTGTAGTCGTCACAATGGATCGAGAAGCCGGAAGAATGAAAAAAAATGGATTGAAATTCGCGCGCATTACGTTGTCACTTGGCGTTAATAGATGGCTGTTGGTTTGATGGCCGGCAAGTCTAATGGGATCTCGGATGACACACGGATGGACAGACAGACGTCGGCAGCGTCTGCGTCTGCACCACGTCTTCAAGCATTAATTGATCGCTTACCAGACCCAAGGGACCAGGTTGCTACTGGCATATATTATGACGAGCGACGCTGTCGTAATGTCTATTGGGATTCGGATTCGATGTTCCAATCTTCTTTTGTTGTTTTGTCTTCGACATCTTGTGACTGCTGACATGATTTATTTACAGTAGTTTTCACCTCCCGCATGTATACCGGGTGCTTTTTTTTATCAGTATATGTAGAATTATAAAATATTGCCATGCATAGTTAAAGTGATTGACATTTATCTTTTCCTATTTCACGTACACAAAGTCAATTTTGTGCAACTGTTTTTGGGGAATTTATTATTTGTAAAATTAACAGTCTGTAAAACTTGGGGCTGTCCTTGCTCACGTAAAATTATTGAATCGGAGCCCCTGCGTCGGGGTTGCGGCCTGGGACCCGATAGGCCCCGCGGGCAAAGCCCCTTGGTGACCAGTGGTGTATTAAACATGCCCTACAATTTTATTTTATTTTTATTGAATTTATGAACGTGAAATAGGAAAAGTAGTATGAACAACTCGTGTTACAATGCCTAATTGTAATTATCGTATTTTGCGTAACTCGCCTGCGGCTCGTTTATGCAAACTATACTCGTATTACAAAAAAGGTCATTGTAACACTAGTTGTTCAATATACTGTTGTATGTTTGTGTAAAAGCCCGAGTTACGGGAAATCCTAAAATTTTCCAGTAAAACTTAACCTCTTAATGGTTTTCATCGTTCATTTCAAATTTTTACCATGATTCCCTTGTTAAATCTTAGATTTAAATCAAAGACATGGTAAATAACCTAACCTAACCTGTCAAAACCCATAAATTGGTTAATGTTAGGTTTTTATCAGTAAATCATTACATTTACCAATTTATGTCGGTTAATCCTAAACTCTACTTATAAACCCTAAGATTAACCAATATACGGCCTCGTACAGTAACATATATAATCATAAAATATTGGACATACGTATTTCGCAGTAAAAATATAAATAATTATTAATCATTTTTATTTACAAAGCAAGTTATGAAGACATGAATTATTAATTTTTGACGTCACAGTCTACGTTCTAGAAATTTACGAGGTAATTGTTTCAAAACTATAACTTAACTATAAATTTTTAAACTTGTTTAAGTTCACTTACACCTGCGGTTTATTGTGTAGGGCGTCGTCTATGCTGTAGTATCGTACAATATTTATTTTATTTACCTATGGATCTTTGGGAAGCTGCTACATACATACGCTTTACTTAATTTGTTAATATAAATAAACAATTGTTTCTTTTAAAATATTGGTATACCGAGTGTCGAAAAATATGTGTATATATACGAGCCCAAAATCATATTATTTGGCCCAGTTAAGACTTTTAGAATAGCATTAAAAAATAGTTCTGATCAAACAAAGGGAAAATTTATTGTACTAAATTTATTTATATCATAAATTCTGTTATTTTAAAGAATATTTTATGCAATAATAACAACTGAAATAATATCAAATTTACAATTTGTCCCAAAGGTATTGACTGATACCACAAACACTGTTTTTAAATCTGATGACAACAAAATACGGAAAATTGTTTCAAATATAAATTGTAAGTTATATTATTCAACATCTTTTTGATTCCAATGTAATTTTCTCTATCTCATTTATTTATTAAGATAAGCCCAAAAACCCTGATAGGCCTTGAAATAATCAACCACTTACTGTTGATGAATTGTTCCCAAAATCTAATTAATTCGTAGCATCAACAATACCTCTATTACATACTCGTATATGTATGTGCGGAATGTAAAAATTATAGAATTTAAAATATAAATAAGGCGAATTAAACAAATTTCCTTTTTATGACTTTAACTGGGCCAATTAATATGATTCTGGGCTCGTATATAATGTGTGTCCGTCAACTGTATTTTTAGAGCAGATTCGGATAAAACGTCAAAAACCAAGTAAATTTGATTTTAATAATCGATTGTGAATAAAAGTATATTATACATTAAGAAAGAGAAATGTATGATCTTTTCCCCCAGAATAAAGTGAAGCATGAGCCGTAGGTGAGGGCTACAAGACGACAGGAGAAAAATACACTTCTCTCCTGCTGTGTATATCCTATTTTTTTCACGGCCCCAATATTTATGATGGTTTTTATGTATTTCAAAATTATTTGAATTGTAATATAATTTAAGGTAGTTATCTTTCATTTGTTTAATTTTGTTCGTTTTCACATTGTTTGAATACTTTCCCCCACGACGGGAAAGAAAGAGCACAAATCTCCCATAGATATGAGATTGCCTGTTTTTGTCATGATTTTGGTATTATAGAAACCGATTTTCTCTCCATGGCGTGAAAAAAGTATTTATTTAATAATGTATTTCCTTATCATAATTTTTACGAGATCAAACAAAAAATTGAAACATCTAGTTTACATGTAAAAATGTGTCAAATGGTACTCCATGAATGTAATTAATAAACATTCAAGTACAAATGTGTAAGAAAGCCGTGTGGTGGTTTTTTTCATTCTCAATGGAATATTTATCCTGTTCGAAAACCGCATCCCGCATCCTTGGTATACTCGTATGAGTCAAGGCGTTATGGAATGAATAACGTGAGCATTTAGCGTGCTGACAGCATTTCGTACCGCCCCAAAGCTCCTCCTGTTGTTTCTTTTATGTTCGCTGTTGCTTTTTGAGAACGTTCCTTTAAGTCGTTCGTTTTAAAGTGATACCCGCCTTTGTGTAACAGCTCGCGAATACTCGTACAATTCCTTGTTTTGTGTGGGGACTTTAATTTATTGTTGGTTTTAATAAATGTGTACTATACAAGGACGTATAGTATGCATTTAAGGTGTACGCCGTGGTTAAACTCATACACAAGTATGGATAGACGTGGAAATGATTAATATAATATGAATATGATAATAATTATGTGTTAGGTGTTTAACATATGTTATAATATAAACTTACTTCAATATGTACTTCATTTTATTTAAAAATATATAGACAATAAAATTGCCAATGTTTCATAAATATCAGTCTCTAAATAATAACTAAGTTACTAAGTTACAGAGACCGGCCAATCCAATCAATCGGTAACTACGGACACGTTTACTTCTTATTGGAACTCATCAGCGTAGTGTAACCAGGCAACTGTTGTGAGGCCAATATTTTTCACATCCTTTTAAATGTGACAAAATCTATATTAAATCAATTATTAATTGAGATATGCACAGGAAACCAGACAGGCCTTTAAGTAAACTATAACGCCCGCTTATAACTTAATCGTCCAAATTCTAAATATGAAATTCGGCAATAATATCGTCGTTAGATTTCTGGCTATATAAATTTTTGATTTTTTTATATGTGGGTATATGTATAAATTTTTAGGCTTGGGAAATTATTAAATGTAACAAACCAAAATTAGCGATTGTAGATAGTAGATTCTTAAGGGAATACTAAACTTGAGCGCATCAAAATTGATATTAATACAAGGCCAGTTATTGATATTATCCATAAATAAATATATCTAAAACTGTTTTATAAAATATCAAAAATTTTTCGCTCCTTTTTTTATAATTGACGGTGTTACAATTTTTCTAATAAATATTAATTTTAATTTGTTTGATACATTGTTAAATACTAATATTTAGGTAATCAAATGGGCCTTATTGCATATTTTAATCCTGAACAACTTTTGTTTTTGCACTTTTACTGTAAAATGAATAGGTTGAAAGATACATAAATAATCTGATGTGGCCAGCACATAACCTCCCGCCCAATACTACTCTTAAACGACAGAAAATAGTATTTGTTGATACAGAAACATACCTTCTAATTTATTTATTTTCTATTTGTATTTGAGAAATTTAATTTTATTTCGTTATTTTATCAAATTTTTTGACATATATATCACTAAGAAAACAGCTTCACGATCAAAATGACATGTGTCACATTTCGCAAAAATGTAAAATTTATAAATGTTTCCCTGGTGTACAAGGAGTACAAAATTTATTAAATCTAATTTCTCTATATTTTATTATCTCTAAATCCAATGAAAATTAATAAAATTAACGGAATCAAAACAGATATAAAATAAAATTCTACAACTTTTAAAATAGCATAAATTGTTGAAAAAGGAAATTTAACCGTGTTTTCACAAAAAAAAAAAACTGTTAAGGGCTTCAAGTAAACTGCTCCTTCCGGTTGACCAATTTTATCCAAAATCTATTCAGCTCTTCATTTAAATATAAAAAGGAAAAATTCACAAAATTGTACATACATACAGATATCATGGCGAAAATAGTATTGTAGGGTACTTATTCACTGAAAACTCACTACCCAATTTTTTTACCAAAAACAATACCTCCCTTACCTAGAGGTAGGCGGGAGGTAAAAATAGCATTGAAATTTATATGCACGAGGTAAGAAATTTTATTTTATGTTATTAAAACAAAGAATACTTTGCCTTTCATTGAAGAAGGTAGTTAACAATGACAAGTAGGTTAATGTGCAACGGATAATTCGCAATTGTACGGATGGTTAAAAACAACCCTTTGACAGGTTTAATGGAAATGACTTGTAGGAGCATAGCGTGGGGGTGTAGATGCGGGGTGCATGGCTCGCGCCCTGAGCGTGAGCCAGTGTTTGTCCACAGACGCCAAACAGTCGACAACAATAGCCATAAAGAAATATCTCGGAAAGAAACTCACGAACTGGGAGTTCCAGACACATGCACCCGAACAGAGCAGATTGGTAAAATTGGATTTAGCATTTTACGACCCGAGGGCGCCGATATCCATCCTGCTCTACCCCTTTATAATAATTTCACTTCGGTGTCGTTTGATTATTGCGGCCCGAAAATTTTACTCGTAAAAAACATCCCGTTTTTACACTCCTGGGATATTTCGACTGAACTCTATCTATCTGGAAGTGAATTAAAGTTGTTTTTCCACTGCTAAATTTTATTCCCCTCCCACCGCAATATAAAATAAGTACTAAACTTTCTCCTTATAAATTTTTAATATTTCATAATAGTGCTCTGTTTTCTCTCGAATATTTTGTGTCCATTTCAGCTACAATTAACTGTTGTTAGTTTCGTTCAAAATAAAATACTTTCGTGCACAATCTATCAACTCATATTAACTATAAATTAGTTATTTATAATTATATGCGATAGTGGTCTACAATTTTTATCTTTATTGTTATATGTCCGAAAATATCTTTTATCTACGATAGTATGTAAAATTGATTTTTAGTTGCTGGTTTTAAGTTTGTAAAACAGTTGTTTAGTAACAAGATTTCATTAGTCACGTCACGGGTTGCCGTGTAAGGTATGATTAAAATTTTTAATTACGCCAAATTTGCAAAAATTTTGTTATCATGGCAAATTTCTCATGATCCTAATTTATAAATAATAGTACATATATTGTGTTATTAGGAGTGAATATGATACTTTGTGTGCTGAGCATGTATGTTTTAACGACGAGCAAAGCAAGTAGGACAATTACATTCTAAGCACCCAAAGTCACATTTACTTCGAGTAACAAATGCTATTTTTTCTTCAATATAGAAAAAAGAATTACAAATCATTAAAAAATGCCCAAAAACTGCAAAAAATATCCTGTCTTATTCAGCATTTCTTTGCTTTGGTTCTTACAACCCAACTATTTTTCATAATATTTTACTTTGTCCATCGCCGGAGTAGAAAAGGAGATGCCGGCGGCGACTTCTGCTTGTTGAATACAAATACATTACGTACTTTTATGATATTTAAAGAAAAAAGTATTTTTTTGTATTTATTGGGTTTTTTTATTATATTGTGGATAAAATATTGTACGATACACGTATGAAAAACATCTTTAGTCAATCAGAGGGTCATAAAACTGACCCATTCGTGACTGAAGACTGGCATTACGTACTTGTATCGTAAATAACTATTTACACATTTCAATAGCGAGAAATTATATCTTATATGTTCGAAGTAAGCAGCTGATCACGAAATCTTTAGTTCAACCCCCACAACCGACAATTCATATTTTATTATTGATATCGTGTTCTAAATATACTTGCATTTTTTTCTGTCTGCTTCCATTTTGATAAAATTTAAATTATATGTATAATAGTATCTATATTACAATAATTATAGTGACAAACAAACAAATAACTCAAACTTCTATTCTATATGTCAAACATTTGTTTCATGACGATTTATCTCAAACAATTTTATTATTTTGACATATTTTTTACAATTTTTTGAGAACTACTAGTTAACCATTACTTTTTATTTTACATTGACGCCTTACTCCTGAGGGTGAATTACATAAGGTCGAAAAGTTGAGTGAAGAATCATTTATCAAAAGGAATGATATCCATTTATTTATTTATTCCTTCGTAAAAAAATCTTTTGGTTGGAGTTTTTGTAAATACTTACAAATACCACAAATATTGACTGAGGAGTTAATTTTACATTTAGTATCTTGTATTCGTTTGGAAATTAAATTGAGTTGATAGCAGAGAAGGTAAAAATTTGTTCGACAATATGTTTGCTATGGAACTTAACTAAGAACCGAAGTTTTAGCTTTGGAAGAAACATCATATAAGTAGCTGGTTTTGTAAAAACAAATCAGTATTATAAATACCTTCCCAGAAGTCAAGTATTATATTCTCTTCAAACTAACATACATACATACATACATAACGTCACGCTATGTCCCACATAGTGGAGTAGCACGAACCCAGAAACACAGTCAACCAACAATCAATCAATCCTATCCTGACACACCACTTTCGGCTCGTCCACATTCATAGTGCGATTCATACATGCTCGTTTATTCTTAAAACTAAAATACACTGAATTAATTGTATTAACTATGTACATGTACAGTATAGAATTTTGCTTGCTTGTGTATTTACAGTGAGGAGTACGTAACATATCGTCAGTGTAAAGGTAATAATTTAAAATGTGTTTGATAGCATACAAGTAGCAGCAATAGCGCAGTACATTCATTTGAATGATCCCGCCATAAATCACGTTAGCCTGTTCATTCATCCATTTCTTTAAAACAACGTTACGAGAAATCCCATAACATAGTCGGGGTCGAGCTCGGGTCTGATGCAACACCGTCACCGTCATTGATTGCCTTAACCGTTGACCGATATTCCCAGGCGCGCTGACACGCAAAGAGCATCTCAATCCGTGCAGGGTTCAAATCCCGGTCAGGCGGGGTGATTGATGTGCAGGCCACCGTCACTTTCCCTTCGCCCGCACAAAGTATTACGTAAAACGCGCACGGATCCACTAGACGGACCGTTCCATCACGGTGGCGCTGCACTGCTGAAAATTGAAATTGCTTGTTGCTCGAGACGCTCCTAACAACGTCTTCTGTTCGCGGATCTCGCAGCTCTGTTTCTCTCTCTTTGTCGGCGCCAGGGTTAGGTGAGGAAAGGATACAGATTGGCAGAATGATCGAAGTATGCTGGGGTTGACGCCTTGAGGAGCTTCTCATGGATGGCATAATAAGAAGCGGTGATATTTAATCAAGGATTAAACGATTACCGTTGTTGATGAATGTTTGCGTGCCAGGAATATTAATCTCCCAACTATAATTACTTACTGTACAAAATTTGACTCCCAAACTGCGAGCATGCTGTTTTAAAGGGATGTTTCTTTACTATGAAACATTATAATTAAATTAATACTGAAACATTCATAACTTTGGCAAATATTGGAATTCAAAACGTCAGTTTTCTTTTTGGATTGTTATAATCACATACACTCAAATAGATGTAGAGATTTCGTAGATTAACTTATATTAATTTATTGATATATGAAACATTATGGATTTTCTATGCCCCATATAAAGTTTCTGTGAGGCACGGGATATTTCTTTAGAAAACAAAAGTACAATTGTTTAAATGTTACTCTTTCTTCATTAATTTCATACTAGCTGCTATACCCGGCGATACCCGAATGCAATGCAATATGTTTCTTATACCTATACCTATACCTATACCTATTCAAAACGGAAACAGTGTCAAGTAGACTCTAGACTATTTCTTAAATAAGTCTCTAATTAGTCCCAATATGAAATTGGCAATTTAAAGCTACAGCAATACAGATTAGAGAAACATACTATTTTTCATATCCTTAGTTACAAAAATGATAGCAATGTATTAAAGAGTCTTTTGTGAATAGGTCACAGGAAATAAATTTAACTAAATTCTTCTAAAACAGAATATTTACAGAACTTAATCAAGAAGTCTTCTGTAATTTTACTAAAATGAGTCCTAAAAGTTTTTTTAACTTATTAAATTGTTATATTCATAGTATAAGAAACTTACGAAATAACAAACAACTATAAATAAAAACGAAGAAATAAACAATGATTAGAACAAATTTTCAAAAATCCCTCAATTCATGATTAACAATAAACAATAAATCAGAACATTATATATTTGCGTAGATGTACCTAATAATGCCAGAAACGATTTCAATTTGAACATTTATTTATTATTCGAAATTTTGAAAAATGAATAACTCAAAATGTTCCCTATTTCATTTTAAGGAGGACGCTTTAATACATTGCTGCCAAATTTATTACCATGCATATGTTCCATGTTACAATAAATCGATCTTTTCATTTATGTATAAAATACCGAATAAATTACTCACCGAATAGATGAAAAATATCGCATCGAAATCATTGCTCAAATGATAGTAATTGTTCTAGCTGTCATTTTTTGATGCCTATTTTTTTATTTATTCGACGAATATTTATTCGGAAGTTTATACGTAGATGGAAAGACTAGTTCTTAAAGTATATTACAATAAATATTAAAAAGTACGTAAACAGGGTGTCCCACTTAAGGTACGAATGCATTGGGATCTCGAGAACCATAAGAGCTACAAGGCTGGACAAAAATTGCCCCATTAGTAGACTGCCTTAAAAAAAGTGCAAACCATCAGAATCTGGTATTATTTCCTATAGCAAAGTTATAAGCAAAAGAATAACATCGGTAAATCTATATTTTGTCCAATGTATAGTGACCTAAGCATTAAATTTGATAAACAAGTATATGGGCAAACTAGCCTACCAATGGGATAATTTTTATCCAACCTCGTATCTCCTACGGTTCTCGAGATTCCAATACTTTCGTAGCTTAAATGATACGGACTGCATATCAATATTTTTCGTCAAGTGACAGTCTTTTTGGTCCCGCTATTTGTTTTGTTGTAATAACACTAATGTGATTTATTAGTAATATTCTGAAATTCACTGAAAGCGCTTATAAAGGACTGCAGTTAATCCACAGTTAAATGTATATCAAATATAATCCTGATTCCAGAGGTCAATATTTGCTTGCATTATACGTAGTATGAAATTAAATTATTTTCATTCAAGTATTGCGTACACATGACCAATATGGAACCAGTGATGCAAATCATGCTCCCTTTTCAGCAATATTGAACTTTAAATCGCTCACATCATATTGTGCATAGATCATTTGACCATAATCCCAGGCCTGGAGTACGAGCACGCAAATGCAAACAGATACATACGCACAGGCACACGATCATGTATAAAAGCTTCACGAGCCGATAGATAGATGGCAGCTCGGACGTTTGCGCTACTTCCGCTAAAATGAAAGCTGGACGTGCCGCCGCTCACTGCTGCCTCCGCCGGCCGCCACCAATGCCAGCTATTTGTCGATTGTTAATAACGGATGATTAATAGTTCGTAGGCAGTGTGCGCTGTATGCTGTCCGATGTGCACTTGTTTTCCAAATTCGGGGGTAGCCTGCGGGAGGGGTAACAGCTTGCCGGCCTAACCGCACAGAACTGCAGTTGCGAAAAACGATTTTGTGTTTGATACATCGCTTTCATACCATTATTGGACACTGGATTCATCTAACACATATGTAAATAGTTCTACGTTAGTGTATTTTGCAAAATCTGTGCTAGGACATGGTAACCATTTGAAAAATTGGCAAATCTGTCGGTTAACTGCTTTACATTCGATTTTGATGAAACTTTGTGAAAACATTCCTACTAACATAACAAGTATGGGAAATATAATAGAGTTTTAGTCCCTATATCGTAGCGTCGTAGTCCATTAGGAAAATCAAGCATTTAGTTTAAAGCCTAGACAGTTAGACAATCTTCATTATTTCTTCTATCGGCCTAACTTATTCAGACAGTTAAACGAAAACTTAACTATTTCATCTCCGATTTGGATGAAACCTTGTGAAACAATCCTTCTGACATAACATATATGGGAAATATAATAACCATTGGGGGTTGGACACGGATGACCTTGAAAATGGGAAAAACTGGCAAATATGAAATTTTATTCAGCCACTATTCTACATTTATCAACATATATGTACCTTGGAGCCTTTTGTATCCATAAGAAAGCAAACTAACATTAGGTTAGTTTGCCCAAAACGGACGTCGACGATGCGCTCCGCGCCGTCAGACGCTCACTTTGACGCTTACCCTTTATTCCAACAACTCTGTCCTTTCGGGTTTCAATTTCGCTGCGCTAGCTGCGAGGTTGAACCTCATAGCTAGCGCAGTAACCTGATCGGCCTTGAAATAAGCTATCACTTAGATAGTAACATGAAGATTCAAATTCTTCATATGTTATTTGAAAATGATGGCGTCATTAGAATTTAAGTTATCGTGGATGAAAAATCATCACACAGCCATTCCCAGTCAGATGTAATCGAGTGATCGTGTAGTCTAGGATTCCCAAAATGTACTTATTCCTTGAAAACTCATTAACGAAAATATTTACCCATCAAAATATCTCTCTCACATAAGTGTACGGAGGTAAAAATTTTCAAATTACATAAATTAAAATCAATTATTTAATGAGGTTTGTTTAAAAAATCTTATGGTCCATCCAATAACCTATCACTTTCAGAAGGATATTGTTAGCAAAATTTAATTCTAGATATGAACTTTAACGATAATATCTCCATTAAATTTTGAATTACTGGCGGTTTCGATTATAATTATTCTATTATCACTCTGAATACTTTAAAATACATATAAGTAATTTTAAAATAAAATTATTGGCCTTTCCAGTTTTAAGGTTTGTTTTCCGGTAAAGAAATATTAAGAAGAAGGTAATGTGGTAGTTCTTCCCGTATTTTGTTATGCTTTTTCATGTAGAATTGTTCGTCAGAAAATCACGAACTGTAAAATTCATATCAGCATGTTAAAAATCGCGTTCAAGAATGAAAACAAACAGCGTTTCGCTCGAGCGGTCCTCAACGTTCTAATTACAGTGAACGTTCCGGAATTTACGGTTTCGAGCTCCGGAAACAGTGCACGTAACTGTTGCTTCATCCACTTTTTCCGGTTATACGTAATTTTCCATATTTTTTATTTTTATTTCAGTTGCCTCTCACAGCTCCACACATGCGTTAATAAAGAGATGAAGCTAGCGGAGTGTGAATATTTTTGGAAACGCGCCGCACTGGAATATTCTACTGAGCTTAAGGCGATATGGATGTATTATTCACAAATGCATTGCTAAACCGCTGCGGCGGATGCCAGCAAAGTATCTGTTTATTTATTATTACAGCGCAATTATATACAATCATAGAACTGCTGCTCTTGATTTTCATTGCTAAATTATATTAGTATTATTGCTAGTATATAATTAATATTTTAATATATTACTTAATTTATATAAATATATAAATACCGGGAGTTTATTTTTACTTTCTTATACAAAGTATAAGGAAGTATTGGAATCGCTGACGAGATTTTTGCGGAAATACATATTTCGACGTCCACTGAATCCGTTATGACCAATTTTTCAATGATGTCTGTGTGTGAGGATGGATGGATGGATGTCCATGTGCGCAATATATCATGAACGTTACAAGATATGTAAACGGAACTTGGAATTTATAAGTTTCATGAAAAAAATGAAGAGCTGAGTTGATTTTGAATGAAATTGAAAAACCGGAAGAGGAAGTTTACTAGACACACAAAACAATAAATTCCATTTATTTCAAAAATAGAATCAACTGTGAGAAAAAATTTTAAATGAAAGATATTAGCAAAATATTTGGAATATAAAATGTTAATTGCACTTTTCTTGTACATACTTCTAATTTTGAGAAAAACTAAATTATATATTTAAGAATATATTTCTATAATCTTAGTTACATACGCAAGGAACAAGTTATACGACATTCTCTTGCATTACATGCAAGATCTTTTATTTCGTTTGGAAGCGTCTTCAATGTCTTCATCTATCTCAACACTTTTTTCACTTTAAAATAACATTTTTAAACAAAAGCAACAAATGCATAACAACGAAGCACACTTTTAGATGCAATTAAATGTTTTAAATATAGGTATTGACATAATCATATTTTAAGAGAAAATATTTTCCATGCAGTCGAGTATAAAACGTTATATGCAACTCGTACATAATCGGACTTTATAGACTCGCCTTGTTTATTAGCCTCGTTCGCTTCGGCTCGTACAATAAAGACCAAAATTATATACTTGTTACATAAACTACTATTATTATATTAATTAATGCGTCCGTAAAACATTCTTACTCATTTAAACACAGTTCATGTTGTAGGTACTTCAATTTCACGAAATATCAATAAAAATTGGCATATACTTTTATTGTATTTCTATATAATATAAACCCTAAATAACTCACTGATGCAGAGCGCATCATCATATCTCTTAAATTTTTCGAGATATGGCGGTTTTTGATGTTTTTCGAAGTGCAACTTTGAGGAACTGCAACTGAAAAATTACGCAAGATATCGAAAAATACTCTTCAGTTTTGTGTTATTCGTGCATATTATAGCACAATAACAAATTTTTTTTAAATTGAAAATTTTTGAATTTTTTTTTTCAAAATTTCAATTAATAAACGAAATACGAACTTGCAGATTAAACCATTGGATTCAGTTCATCTAAATATATAAACCCTAAAAATTTCAGAACATTCGGTTGGTGGGTTGAAATTTTAGAGCAAAAAGTCTGAAAATGGCCTTTTTCAGGCCAAACGTCAAGGGGCACCCTTTGACGTTTTTCGCAAAAAACGTCATTTTTACACTTTTAGCTGTAACTCTATAACGCCTAAAGCAATTTTAATGAAATTTTACATACTTATGTATTTTAACGAGCTGAATCGAATGATCCAGTCTGCGAGTCTATATCTTTTATATTTTTCGAGTTATCGCCTATAGAAATTTGGGGTAAAAATCGAAAAAATTTCAAAATTTTCAAAGTTTGCTAATTTGTAGTAAAATGCATGAAACGTACAGAACTGAGTCTATTTTTCAATATCTTTAATAGATTTTGAGTTGCAGCCACTCAAAGTAGCATTTCGAAAAACATCGAAAATTGCCATATCTCTATAAATTTAAGAGATATGACGATGCGCTCTACAGCATTGAGTTTTTTAGGGTTTATATTATATAGAAATATAATAAAAGTATATGCCAATTTTTAGTGATATGCCGTGAAATCTGAAATTGTGCAGAACTTTCTTAACATGTATTTGTTGTCAATGGTAAATGAACTTGTATTAAATTTTCTTACTTGTACAAATATTATATACATTTTCAAATTATAACTACAATTCTCGTTTAAATAATTGGGCCATATTGTGTAGTCACAATTAGCAGTTGTTATACGGTAGCAACTTTTTTTAGGTAAAAATCCCGAGTATCTGTTACTTATTGTTTAAAAAATATTTAAGTCTGCGACTGGGGAAGTTGCCAGCGTAAATGAATAATATTTTTATATTTTTCAATTTAACTCCCAATTAGGTATATCTACAAACAAAGATATATGTACATATATTTATGTAATAAAAATAACCCAATTATTTTCAATTATCCGTTGTAAATATTTTCCATCGAAAAACACATCCTAACTGAACACAGCTGAATAATTCTTTTGACAAGATAAATAAAAAACCGAACAAAAAAATTAATGAAAATAAAACAAATGTACGACAATAAAAATTGAAACTGTGTATGAGGTATGAATTGCGGGAACAGCGAAACAATTACGTCGATAGATTCGTGGGTCCGGCGTACCCATCAGTCGTACCAACCCGGGTTCGGGCTGGGAGAAAGAGATGATTGCAGCGGTGTGGGGGCGGCCGCTACAATGCTGGGCGGAGCAAACATTCAACCGGAATAACGTTCTTTATTAACGTAAAACGAGCAAAAAATCGGCGTCGATGCAACACCGGAGCCTTTTAACGAAATGAGTTCCAACCGCCGGCCGCCGCCGCCATCCAGCATCGCGACGCGCGCCCCTGGAGGAGCACTGCATAATACTGTTGTGTGTTGCTACTGATTAGGAGACATTCCAATTATATTAATAAGGTATTTACTTGGAACGAGTATTATCTGTCTTGGAATACAATGCATTTAAATGAAGCTTATTCATTTAATAGAAACATGCAATTCAAGGAAACTTCCATAATGTTATTGCACTTAATTCTCTGTAGTAGTTAGTAGAGCAATACAACTAGAATAATATTATTGCGTATTATAATTGTGCAAATCGAGCTGAGGATATCATGAACTGTGTTAGATGTTCTAAATAAAACACAAATATAAAATAAACGAATGGAGAAAATCCGATGAACTTAATGTAAAAATTTTTGTTGTTATAAATTTAATAGGGTAAAAATAGAAAAACCCATATTTAAAAATTGAATGATAAACGTCAAACGTCAACTTTCAACATATGAATATGCTTAATGATAGGTTACAGTTACCGTTACAAAAACAAAAGTTTTTAACTTTGTAGTGCATAAAGACTCTTTAAATCCTGAAAAGCCACTTTCTTCTAACCTGGCCAAATTGCACACAACTATCCCATTCGTGGATATGAGCCGGGGGTGGATATCTTTTTAGGGACCAACTCAAAGACTTTTTTTACTTTTTTTATTTATCCATAATGGTTGTTACCACGAGCTCTGCTTTTGGGTGTTTTAACCTCGGTTTTAGCGCTGTACAATTTTCTAAAATTTTTCTATAAAAAATACTTCAAATAAATGTGGCACAAAATATATATTTTTGCTAGTGAAGTATGATTAGATGTTAGTGAAATGAAAACCACAAGGTTAAAGTTAAAATTACAATAGATAAAGGGCAGTTTATTTCAATTAGCAATTCCACATAATACAATGTAACTATTGCACTTAATTAGCACAATTGTTTATTGAAACGTACATAATTAACTAAATTATTTCATGAAACATGTATTTACACAAACAGTATATGTATACGTATATTAATCAATTGACATTTAGTCGTTCGTAGTGTATTGTCAAACTGAAACTACTTGTAATACTTTTCTGAAGTATACACTCGAAAAGTTCCTTAGAATATACCGAACTATTCGGTATACTAATAATAAAAGATGTATTTCTGAAAATTTACCAAACTTTTTTGAGAATTTGTCCAATTGCTTAGTAAATAATCGTGTTTAGTTTCTTACAGACAGATTCACAAAAGGCATTGACGCTAACTCCATTTATTTCAACATCTGTAACCTTTTTTCTAAATTAATTAAATTAAAAAATGTGCCAAATGTTATGCTAACCAATCTTAACTACAACCATAATTAAAATAATTTTTTTCACAACATGGTTCTTCTCTCGAAATAGTGAGGAAAATGTGCTGTTCCTCTCTAGAGAGGAAAATATAGAAGTGTTACCAATATAAATGTTATTTACAAAAAAATATATTATAAAAATTATAAATTTTATTGAAAATCCTTATTTTAGTGATGTACATACACTTTAAATTGTCTTATATTTTTCTTTTTCTTATTTAATTACAAATTTGACAACTTATTAAAGATATTTAAGATTGGTTCATTGGCAACACTGCTGCACCGCCTTCTGTCTGATAACCTAACTTTTAACGTGTTAGTCTGTCAGTTGTGTTCTCAAAGTGTATTTTAGGTCCGAGCAAATCGTTTTTAGAAACATGTGAAAAAAATGTTGTGTCTAACACGAGAGGAAAGCTCGTCTTCAATTTTCTTTCGAAATGCCTCTCTCGCTGCGCTCATGAGGCAAACTTCGAACTCGAGGGGGAAAAAGAAGCGCTTTCCTCTCTAGTTTGACAAATAACTATTTAAACATATATAACTTTGATTCTAAATTAATTAAATTTAAAAAATGTGTAAAATTTTACACCTTAGTTAAAATAAATATATTCTGAGAAAGGAAAATGAAGTTACGACTAATAATAACAATGGAATTAGCATTAATCCCTTTTTGAATCTACTTGTTAATTGTTATGACATTTATTCCTATGGTCCCTTCTTTTGGTGTACATTACATTAACGCAGAAATTGGATGAATAAAAAACGAACTAACAGTAAATTAATTAATAAACTACGACAACAATCGATCATTGAATTTTTTCATAAACGTCACGCCATTCATATGTTTTTAGATAACCGGACTATCTCGTATTCCTGCTGAACACTCATACCGTGTGTCTGTCTTAAAGGTGTACATAGGAGATTAACATGGGAAATCAGTTTTTTACGTGCTGTTGCTCGGTGTTCTATCGGACAACAATGATTGTAGTACCAATCGAAAGGTATCATTTTTCTGAATGCAACGATGCAAAATACACGACTATTTAGTAGTAATTTCATTCCGTAAATTAATTTTTAAAGTTTGAAAATTCACCGAGTTTATTCAATTTTTATCGTAAATAAATATAGTCACCTGTGACTGTTTTGTTTTGATTTCTGTCAAGCTATTTATTTGACGTTTCTGACTTTTGGACTTGTTTAAGACAATTTGTAAAAATATGGTTAGTTATACGTACTACCGAAGAGCGTATTTTTATAGTAAAAATATTTTTTGGAGGAAATAGTTAGCTCAGAGTGCGAGATCTATTTACTATTAAGTTTATGAAGCGACTGAATCCAAGTGAAACCACAAATGCCAGTATCCACGAAAAATACACTTGAGCTTAGTAATTAAAATTTAGCAAGAGCAGAAGAACATGCTTTATTGGAAAAAAGGGTTTTAGGAATGATAAATGTAGATCATTCGTATAGCACTAGATTCATTGGAAATGAATTGGGTGTACATCGTTTATAATATTTTGAAAAAAAAAATCTTTACGCAAAAATGATAAAAATACGCCTGTCATTACTGCAAATAACCATATTTTACAAACTGTCAAAAACGTCAAATAAATAGCTTGACAGAAATTAAAACAAAACAGTCATAGGTAACTACATTTATTTTCGATATAAAAACTGAATAAATCGGAGGATTTTCTAAATTTAAAAATTAATTTACGGAACCAAATTACTACTAAATAGTAGTGTATTTTACATCGTTTGATTCAGAAAAATGATATCTTTCGATTGGTAGTACAATCATTGTTGTCCGATAGAACACCGAGCAACAGCACGCAAAAAACTGATTTCCCATGTTAATCTCCTATGTACACCTTTAAAACAGACACACGGTATAATTTCACACAGAAAGTACAAAATTATTTTTGTTCTTCTTACTTTATCTTATAGAAATCATAGTACAAAAGCATTCTATAAAATAAAATTCTATCTAGTTACAATACAATCCATAGTGCGATCCTTCTCATGTCGGTACGCTAATGTATTCAAACATCCCGGCTTTCTCGTTAACTATTAGTGAAGTGTTTGCAAGAATACTCAACGCAGATGAAAATCGGATGCGTCGCAAATGTATGTGCTTTGGTATATCTGTTTGTCATTTATACACACACAAACACAAACATTCACTTTACGTTATAGTTCCGCCATGCAGCGTCTCGACGCTGTGCTACGTGTCAACCAACATTCAATTGAGTTTAGTAATTGATAATAGGTCTTTTGGGATTACTGCAGGATATTCAAACAATGATTTTGAATGTTAATTTAACGATGGTGAGTGTGAGATTGAGAAGAATGATGTTGAGTCAGTTGAGGTGGTTTAAACATCTTGAACGAATGACAAATGAAAAGTTGGTGAAACTAATATATGCGGGTGAGATTGAGGGTGAATGATTGCGTGGACGTCCGAGGAATAAGTGATTGGATATGATTGATGATTTATTGCAAGAACGAATGATTACAAGTGTGAAGAATAAACGAGCATATATAAATTGCACTATGAATGTGGACGAGACGAAATTGGTGTGTCAGGATAGGAATGTCTGGAGGAGATTGATTGTTGGTTGACTGTGTTTCTGGATTTGTGCTACCCTATTGAGTGGGATATAGCATGTAATGTATGTATGGTCTAAAATTAACATAGTTTGTCTGTAAAGAATATTTTTTGTTTTAAAAATAGAGGTGCTCATATATGACATACGAATACATCTATGCAATAATGTGGAATATTGGGTCATTCTAGTTCTCTCAGAATAAGCACGATCCTTGTATAAATTTTATTACGATACATTTCCCAATCCCAATACCACAGAATTGTAAGAATTATATTCGGAATACTTGATCACGTTTTAATAGTAAATCATATTTATTTTATTTCCATATAAACGTAATAAATTTGAATAAATATAAAATATAATTAAGTTTAAATCAAATATTACTAATTTATTGCCGATTACTGTTAAATCCGTTAAAAATTGAGGTAAAATATGAAATTCGTATAACCAATATTTTTATAATTTAATATTTTATCTAATCCAGAATAAATATATGCATAAATTGACGGCATAAGGCCCATTTGGTTTTCTAAATATGAGTATTTCACGATAAATGAATCAAATTAAAATGTATATTTATTAGAATAATTGTAATGCGAACATGGAAAATTAAACAAAAACGAAAAATATTTGACATTCAAGAAAGTAGATTTAGATTTATTTAATAATTTAAAATATCATTACGTCTTTTACCCTTTATGGGTGTGGCACTCTGATTACACCGTCAAGTCATAGCTCCTAAAGATGTTAATGGTGGAGGAACCACAGGGGTAAAGTTAAAATGGTAACTGTCGAATATGGGATTCGAACTGAGGATCTCACGATTCACAGTCCGATGAGTTATTTATTACATCGTTGTAATATTTTCTGTAGAAGTTTCGTAGAAGATTGTAATGATATAATGGATATTTTAATAGTTTTTTTTCTGTTAGAAATAAATTAAATCCTTTTATGTACAAAGAGTACTGAAAGTTTTTTTTCTACGACCACTTAGAAATCTGCTCATTGTATATTTGTTGTTACTAGGGAAATGAGGTACATTGCAAGCATCATGTGAAATGAATTTGTTTTGTATTTCAAAACAGGTCATTTAATTTCAGTACAGGTGCCATTGCTAGGATACTTAATTAGAATTATCAAATATTGGAATATGAGTTTGTTTGTTTGTGAGTATTTTAATACAGGTCACTTCATTTCATTACAGGTGCAATTGTTAGTTGGAAGGGGGACAAATTTATTATTAAAATATAAATTAATTAGGAAATAATATCGTGGTCAAAGAGAAAATATAGTATACAACTCGCATGGAATGTCAATTTCATACTCGTTTGATTTGCAAACTTTCATACTCGTAGGAAATGAGTACCATTCCGTGCTCGTTGTACAATTTACTATTTCCACTTATTCAAACTGTCTTATGAAATGGCAAATATTTTTCGTTTTTGTTTAATTTTCCATGGCCTTGTCAGAATTTTCCTAATAAGTATTAATTTTATATATAAGAATTTTATTGTCTGCTAATATAAAAAAATTACATCATGGAAAGTATGTACATCTGATTTCGTTATAATCATTGATACATACAATTTTAGATTAGAAGGTAAATGACATATTATATTTAGTATCTAATATTTATCACTTGCAGGAAAAACAAATTGAAACAAAAAACCTACACATTTTAGTATTAATTTTTATTCGATTGATATAATTATGATGAAGTACCTACTAATATTTAGGTAACAAAATGTGCCTTATTGCATGCATTTTTAAATTCTGAACAACTTTAACTTAAAATCGTATTGAAATCCCCATTATTCCTTACATTTTTTATTTTTTAACAACTTTTGTATTTAAGCTTTTGCTGTAAAGTGAATTAGAAAAGGGATATAGCAATATATAGAAAATAGTATTAAAATCCATATACGCTACATTTCAATACTCCTCTCAGTATATATTGCTATGACATACATATATTACATCACGCTATAACCCACACAGTTGGGTAGCACAAAACCTGAAACACAATCAATCAACAATCATGTTTTACTATAAGAACATGTATCGAGTGTTATGATTAAACATTGAAATAATGATGCATCTATAATAATAAACTTTGGAATAGATATTTGTCTTTTAAATTATGTACCAATTTAGCATTCAAAATACTAACACTCCTTTTGTTAAAATCATTTCGCATTTGAAACAAATGTATTATAAACAAAATCCAAAACAATTGTGAATCACTCACGCCTCGTTAGGACTTTATATTTTTTGTGACGAAGTAAGAAAGTGTTAAAAGAGGTGTAATCCATGTCCATTCCTTTGAAAGGAGTGTGTAACCTTGTCGCAGAGCAGAATTCAAGTTTACCAATTTCCCGTTTAATAAACTCTGATTGTGAGTCCGCGATACAGAGTCGAGGCCGTCGTGAATCGCGTGGTTTATTCGCGCTGGGGGTCTCTCGTGGAAATATCAACTGATAAATAATAATAAAAGGGCCGGCGCCGAAAGTGCTGCGGTGTCGTTTGTTACGGCGGAAGAACAGCGCGACGCCGAGAGGAAGCGAGAGAGAGGCTGCACCTCCGCTATAGTGACTGGGAGCTTGAATGTATGGCCTATATTGTTACGAAACTGTGGAATTGATTTAATTTTATTGCTTTAGTTGTGTCTTCTATTTATATTATAGGATGCTAGAATTCCTTTAAAGGCAGTTTATAATAATTTTGAGGCTAACAGCGCCGTCCCTTTTTACTTCTACATGCTTTGTAATTTATACTTCTCTTACTATAACAACTAATTTAGGTACAAATAATTGTAATCTTATTACTTTTCGTAAAGGAAATTTAATTTTCTTTCTTGCAGTTTTTTTTACAGTAAACTATACTTTGCATTCAGTTTTATGCGGTTATATTATTTCAAGTACATAATTCAAAAAGATAAAGTACAATCTTGACTATTATTTCTATTTCAAACTTTTTTCTGTATGTTTTGCACCAATTAAAAATTAAATTAAATTTATGGGGTAAATAGCTCCGTGGTAACGTGTCGGACTGTAGATCGTGAGATCCTCAGTTTAAATCCCACTGCCGACAGTTACCAATTTAAATTTACCCCTGTGGTTCCCCCTCCACTAACATCTTTGGGGGCTATGATTTGACGGCTGGTAACCGCGCTTCATACGTAAAAATATATCACTTACCGAGATCTGCGTAAGCAGAGTGCCACACCCATAATGGGTAAAAGGCGTGATGATATATTTTTTTTTATATTAAAAATTGACACTTGAGGGAGATTATGTGCTGGATTCATCAGTTTATTTATTTAACTCGGTTTTTATCAATTTATTTTTAAAAGTTTTCATTTATATTTATTCATGTTTTACAAATTAGAAATGTGTGAATTGTATTTACGAATACTTGCATTCTAAGTGTGTTAGAGATTCGAGATTTTCGAATATTGACGTCAATACAAGTAATTCGATGACTTAGAAAGTATAAACTTCAAATAGAGTTTCATTTTTAATTAAAAATGTATAATTTTTGAGTTTTTTCTTGGTTGCTTTTAGGAATCAACTTTATGGTATTTTGAAATAAGTAATTATTTCAGGTATTCGTTAATTGAAATATACGAGTATACATTCATCCATCTCTACTTTACATATATTTTGATATATTTTTTTTAAATTTATATTTTTTTTGTAATATCGGAGCTAAATAATGTGAAGTAGTGATTGAAAAATGTAATACTTTTTATTTTATTCATTTTTTAGATTATAGCATAAATTCATGTTACATGTAGAATGTAAAGTTCCTAAATTCATATAACTTAAAGTTTTATTTATAGTCGCTGTGTTTTTAAAAACTTTTATTTTGTTACTAACAAAAGTACAATTTAAATTCAGATGTTTTCCGTTTAACAGTTCAACTAAGACTGAATATAATATAACATAAAATATTCTAAGACAACTACAATCTTATCTAATTATTCTAAAAGGGGTGTCATGTTGCACCGTGGGGCAGTGCTGACGGTGCGGTTCCCATCTTCTGGAGCGATGTAACTTATATGTAAATCACATCTCGATATTGCATCGACGTAATTCACTAATTAATTACTAAATATGTATTCCTGCACTGAAACACAAATTCTGTTATCTCAACAATATTGTATGACAAACATGTTTACTGCTTTATTACTCCTCGTTACTTCACATGTAGTGTATTTTTATGTGTGTTGTGGGCAAACTAAAGGTGGAGTTTTCGTTTGCCATCCCTAGAATGGGATCTGCGTGTGCGCTTGAGCGAACGGAACGAAACCATTTGTCTATTTCAATTACCGCCGTAACTCTTTTGTCATCGTCAATTCGCTTTTGTCCGCGTGTTTCTTTTGTCTGAAGTCGCTGTCTGCTCAAGATCGTTCCTAATTAACTGTTGTCAATTATAAACTAGTTATGAACTTGTTATTCGAGCTGTAATGAATCGGCGACAACGATGAGCAAGCTTACCGTCCATCGTTGTCGCCTTGGTCCTTCGTGCATGCTCGGCAATTGTCGGTGCAGATCGGCCAGTGTGACCCCGCGGACGACGGCCGGCGCCGCGGCGGGCGTTTCATTACGACCCGGCGTGTTATGTCGTTGCACGATGCACTTTTTTGTTATTTGTTGCCTTGTAGTTGTTGTGTTGTTATTGTTGCTGTTCTAACGTGACGTGAGCTGCATTCGGATATACTAATTAGCGCATGACACGGGCAACGGTGTAATTCGTTTGGGATTACTGCATTCATTATTTTAACTTGAAGTTGCTTCCGTCTGGGGGTTTCACTGCTCACTAGATAACGCTGCTGAATTGTTTAAGTAGAATATCAACCAACCACTCTACTACCTACGTGCAGCTGCTTTGCCAGATACCATTTGTTTTAAATGCAGTTATGAAAATGTTGCTTGTTATTTTGATGAATTTAATTTTGCTGTGAATACGTAATTGCGTTTTTGTTCTTTTATATTGTTACCATCGTGGCTTATCCTTCGAATGTTTCATCTGAAATTGCGTCTTTAAATGTAGACGTATCAGGACGAGGGATGATACTAATAGTATATTGAAAAACAAGTATTATTAAGACCTTTATTGTAAAATAAGATCTATTTGAGTAACACTTTCACAAATAGATCTTGGTAACACGGTTCTTTGTTATAACACGGTATGGGTATACTAGTTAATAGAGAGCGGATTATATGCACGAAAAAACTGAATTTTATGCGCTAATATATGCACTGATTTCACTATGACAATATATGCTATAAAAATTCTGAAATTATTAGATAAAAAGTATAAATGAGTGCATTACGAATTTTATTGCACAAAACAGTTTTAATATTGTTTGACAATTAACAAATATACTACTAATATAATAAACTAAGTCTATAAACTTGAACTTAATATTATGAGATTATGACATATTTACATAATTACAATAACAAATTTTTCAAAATTTTCTAAAAGAAAAGTGAAACACAAGTAAATGATATATCCAGCTGAGAATTCTCGGTTTTATATTCATTGTACCCACTTTTACCAGCATTCGTGTATATAGCTTGTACAAATTTCCGTGGCGATTGACTTGACTTGCTAATGGGATAAGCCAGCCCTAGCCAGCGGGGTGCAAGTTTGTCTGATGTTCAGGAGTGGATTATTATAATTTTTGGCTAGATGCTTCAATCTCCGAAATTTTTAATACGATTATCTTTTCAATTGTTTCCCCGAAAACTGTTAAGTAAGATAATTTTATACAAATATACCTTCAGAAAACGACATTTAAAATTCATTTTATTAAAAATTTTCATATTTTGATATGTTTGTGTAAAACTCATTTGAAAATATTATCCAGTACAACCCTGTAAAGTAGTCCCTCATAAATTTCTTTAATCCTCTTTGAGAAACACTAATGGAATCAATCGCCACGGAAATTTGTACAAGCTATACAATGAATACCTACCGTTACCGTTACAGGTATTTTCCTAGAAATATTAGAGTTTATTCATTGGATGGTGTATTTGCTTATTTTATTTTTTAATGCTTTTTCCGTTGTATTCTTCTATTTATTGCGACCTCCTACAATATTTGGAAATTATCAATGTGCGTTACCAGATATTTCATATTGTTTACCACTAGACAAAGTCTTAAAAATATTTAAATATTCAAAAATTAAATATAATCCGCCCTGTACTAATTAATAATCTTGGTGAAATATTATCACCATTTTTTTTGTATCATAACCTATCTGAATCTTAAATCCATTTACTTTTCGTTGTAGTTGTAGGACTAGGGTGGTTATTCGTCACCTAGTTCTTCTCCCGGTCTTGTTTTTCATAGATTGTTTTATACTTTCCTGTTTTTCATCATGAGTTTTGCCTCATACTTCTTGATACTTCTACATTCCTGTTCCTCATACCTTCCTTAACGCATGTTTTCGCTTTTATGTCTCTTTTTTTCTGTAATGACACATTCCCTTTTTGCTATTCTTCCATGTTGCATTCCGTATATGTGTCCTATCCAACTTACTTGTTGTTCTTGGATGATATCTGTAACTGGCATAGTGTCGAGTAGATTTCAATTTTATTTTCGTTCTTCCTTAAGAATCTTTTTATCACATTACTAGTTTTGTTTTGACATTTTTTTTGTTTTTAGTTTAATTTGGCATAGCGACTTTTTGCCTCCCGAACGTACTATGTAAGGGAGATGCTATGACGGAAATCGTTTATATAATTCTATATCTAATGATTATATCATTTAAAATAAAAGGATATCAGATAAGACCATACACTTACTTCTTAATATATGTACAACATTAATATACTATAAAATATGTTTTCACTTTTTTGTGGAAATACTGGTAGAATAATTTCTCTTGCAAAAATAGGAAATAGATTACTTAAATTATGTACACTGTGATTGACATTAAAAAATCATATCAACAACATTTTTGTATATATAAAAGTAATTTCTTTAAAAACAGCAAATGTGAACCAAAGTTCATGTTAAATCAGAAAGGGTCTATCACAAGGTTAAAAAAGTCAGGCGCACTCTTAAAAATTAAACTGGCTATAGCGAATGCAATTCAAATAAATCAATAGTATTTTCCGGAAAGAATCAAGAAAGCATCTTCCAAACAAGCAACTACTTTCCCAGCAACAACTACGGATATTTGAGACAAAGATGAGAACTTTCTTCCTCTTAATAAATTAAACCGCGTCGCCACTGGTTTCTGCGAATAGGAAATAAAATATTCGGCTAGTGACCTATTCTCTTCCTTCCTCCGTAAATAAATTAGCGGGGAAAGACTCTGGCGTCAGTCCAGCATCTTGGGAGCGGCGACGGAGACGGCGGTGGGAGTTTTTAGTGTGCGACGCCACGTACGGGACGACGCTTTGTCCCTCGCTGCTCTCGTCCTCTGTCCTTGTACTGCCACTACTATAGGACGTTGTTTTGTTTTATCATTGTTTTTTTTTGTTCCTTTCTACTTGTACATGATTATATTGTCCTAGTATTTGTAAATACGTTAGAGCTATATTTGATCAAAATGAGAAGGATAAAACTTAATTCGATATTTGCAGTTCAAATAATAAAGGACATACAATTGTCACATCAATATCATTAACACGAAATTTCCTAATTTTTCTTCACGACTTTTACCCATTATCGGTGTGGCACTCTGTTTACGCAGATCTCGGTAGGTGATATTTTTTAGTGTATGAAATGCAGTTACCAGCCATCTAGTCATAGCCTCCAAAGTTGTTAGTGGAGAGGGAACCACAGAGGTAAATTTAAATTGGCAACTGTCGGCTGTGGGATTCGAACTGAGGATCTCACGATACATAGTCCGATGCGTTACCACGGAGCTATTTACCCCATTTTTATTTGAGAAATATGAAAAAATCGCAAAGGCTGGTGAGTAAGGAAGTTGAGGGAGAACAGTCATTTGATTTTTGGTATAAACACTGAAATATAGTAAAGCCGTTTGATACTTTGCATTATTCTGTTCATAATTTCTGTTACTGAATTATGAACAAAAAAATCTGTCGCGGCATACAGTAAAATAACCTTCAGAAAAATGTAAATTACTGTATTTTATATAATTTTTTTTTTTGGAAAATGCGCAGGAAAGATGCGCATTACTAAGTATACACCTATTCAGAGTAGAGAACAGTTATGAACTAAATAAATTTATTATTTTCATGTCAATAATGTTAATATATCACCAAATTATGTTAAGACTTTATTTTTCTATCTAGTTCGATGCGTTACCACGGAGCTATTTACCCCATTTTTATTTGAGAAATATGAAAAAATCGCAAGAGCTTGTGAATAAGGAAGCTGAAGGAGAACAGTCATTTGATTTTTGGTATAAACACTGAAATATAGGAGCCGTTTGATACTTTGCATTATTCTGTTCATAATTTCTGTTACTGAATTATGAACAAAAAAATCTGATGTGGCCAGCACATAACCTCCCGCCCAATACTAATCTTAAACGATACAAAATAGTACTTGATACAGAAACATACCTTCTTATTTGTTAATTTTCTATTTATATTTGAGAACTTTAATTTTCTTTCGTATATTTATTTAATTTTTTGACATATAATTCACTAAAAAAACAGCTTCACAATCACAATGACATGTGTCACATTTCGTAAAAAATTGAAAATTTATAAATGTTTCCATGGTGTACTAGGAATGCAAGATTTGTAAAATCTAATTTCTTTATATTTTATTATCTCTAAATCTAATGAAAATTAATAAAATTAGTGTAATCAAAATACATGTAAAATTAAATATTCTTCAACTTTCAAAATAACATAAATAGTTGAAAAATGAAATTTAACCGTGTTTTTCACGAAAAACTGTTAAGGGCTTCAAGTAAACTGCTACTTCCGGTTGACCAATTTCATCCAAAATCTAATCAGCTCTTCATTTAAATATAAGAAGCAATAATTCACAAAATTGTATTTTTTGGTATTATGGTATTTGAGTTATGCGAGACGAAAAAATTGCCACAGACTACACACACACACACATACATACATACATACATACATACATACATACATACATACATACAGACATCATCGCGAAAATAGTAAAATCGTATTGTAGGGACCCTAAATCGTGCTTATTCATTGAAAACTCACTACCCAATTTTTTGACCAAAAACAATACCTCCCTTACCTAGAGGTAGGCGGGAGGTAAAAATCTGTCGCGGCATACAGTAAAATAACCTTCAGAAAAATGTAAATTACTGTATTTTATAGAATTTTTTTTTAGAAATTGCGCAGGAAAGTTGCGCATTGCTAAGTATACACCTATTCAGAGTAGAGAACAGTTATGAACTAAATAAATTTATTATTTTCATGTCAATAATGTTAATATATCACCAAATTATGTTAAGACTTTATTTTTCTATCTAGTACAATGCAAATAAAAATAAGGTACTACAATTACATTTTTTATTGTGATAAAAATTCTACATTACGAGGTTTTACTTACTGTTTGACTGCTGATTACAGCAAAATATTTTGACGGTGCCCTTTGGTTTGGGCATTCAGTTCTTACTTGTATTGATTAGTGTGCTGTTAGTATTTAACAAAACCCACTGAATGCTAAAATAAATGTATGAAGTCAAAAAGTTCAGTATTCAGTTCTTTAACTTAAAAGAATTTCTGCATCAGTTCTTTCTTTATCTTAAAACTATTTTTTAATCTATGGCTACTACTTTGATTAGCGATTTCAACAGTAACAACAATTTGAAATTGTATTCTTCCAAAGCATTTGGCAATTGACATTATGGAAGTTGTATACAAAATTCTGTAGCAATAGCAGCACAGTTACAGAATTCTGAACAGAAAAATATTTCATTTTTTAATTTGTCCCGATTTTTTGCGAAAAATATCTGGGTACCTCACTATTGGCGCGTAATTAAAAATGTTAGGTTATTTTCCGAACAGACTTCGTACGTTAACAACAGAAAAGCAAATGTTGTATCTTAGCTGAAACTCACAGTATATAGAAGGCAACCAAAATTTTATAAATGTGTAACGTGCTATTGAATATATGAGCGAATGAGTTAATGTTGCCCGCGTGGAAATTAAAGCGGGGTGGTGGGCGGTACCGGAACCCATAAGGAAACCGCAGGAAACGCTACGCCGCGATATATTGTGTGGAGCGGAAATCGAACGTCCCGCCTGCTGCTTCCGTCTTTGAGATTCCCGAGTCCGAGTGAGTGGTCCTGGTTCCTGGTCCTCCTCAGAACTCACCCTCCCGTGTTCCCTGCCACCATCCCCCTCGTCAGGCGTTCCAGGCCGCGGCTCACGACTCGAGTGTGTACTCATTCCCCAAGGTAATTATATTAGTGTTAAGGAAACTATCGGTCCCCTAATCCAAGATCTCTGTTTCGATCTCTGATTTCATTTGCGGTCAGTTAGTGATGCCGTAGATAAACATGATTTTAGTTCGGTAATAGATCTTGTTTCGGGTTTCTACCGACCATTCTAAACAACACTGACCTACATTTGTACGCAGTACATGATAAAGAAGCTAAAACATAATTCGGTTGTTAATAATAATAACAAGACTGATATTGGATGAACGGCTTCAGTTTTAAAAATAAATTCAAATTTTATGATGCATGAATTTAAATATAATTTATTACACTTGCTACATAGAATAGCTTTAGATGTTTGTTCTTAAAGCAACTATGGATATTGCTATTTTCTTAAATTTTTATGAAATTTGGGAACAGATGAATAATAAATTTCTTGTTCGACTAGTGAAGGAAGTAAATCACTTGCATCATTTCTTCCTTTCCCCAATACATTGAGTGAAGGAATAGCATATTATAGAATGAATTTCATAAATGTCTTTTTATCTTATTAGAAGAGAGTTTGATACAACCCTTCGAACGAAATAATCGACTATTTTGAAATGAATACTTTATACTATTTTTTTATTTTGCACGTTTTGTGCTTTATTTAAAGAAATAATCGTACACGGAAAAGGTATCGTAGAATTTATCAAACCATTCAGTTAAGCTGAGGATTAAAGATGCATTTTCTGTCATAACAATTAAAAAACTAAACCTGATTATTTATTAAGCAATTCGAAATATTAGAAAAATTAGAAAATTCTTCTTATATACTCAGCTTATTGAATAGCCCAGTAAATTCTCAAAAAAAAAAAGTACTTTAAAAAATTATGGATTTTATGTTAGGTGATGGTACAGGTGTGACGTTTAAAACTACATAGATTTTAATTTATTATTGTCAACATATTTAAAATAAAAATTATTAGCAGTTTTTTCGTGTACCCTACAATATGTGAAATTGCTGAAAATACGGTCAAGCAAATCCAATCTCCTTTATGAAAACAATTTCACAAATTTAAAAAATGGGGTAAATAGCTCCGTGGTAACGAGTCGGACTGTGGATCATAAGATCCTCTGTTCGAATCCCACAGCTAACAGTTGCCAATTTAAATTTACCCCTGTGATTCCCCCTCCACTAACATCTTTGGGGGCTATGATTTAACGGCTGGTAACCGCACTTCATACGTAAAAATATATCACTTACCGAGATCTGCGTAAGCAGAGTGCCATACCCATAATGGGTAAAAGGCGTGATGATATATTTATTTATTTATTTTATTTTAAAAATTGTATGAGAAAAATAAAATACTAGCTGTATCAGAAAATAAATCAAGATTTATTGTTAATCCATTAATGCCCAGAATTATTTAACTTCAAATATTGGTTTCATATTTCTGTACGTTGGTAACTTGTAGTTGTTTTATACTTATAAATATGAATAAAATGTCTTACATTTAAATATACCGAGTAACATCAAATGAATAACCTGGCTTAGTTTATCCAGCCCTACAAAAACATAAATTAACATTAACTTCTTAATATATAATCTATCATACGCTGGACACTAACTATCTGAGACATCTCTGTTTTCATAATTAGTACCTATATCTTGTACTTACTTTTGCTTAAATTCAAAATTATACATAAATAAAATTCTTATAATCGTTTTTATAAGTAACCAATCTTTAAAATATACCTAAATTGTACTGCATAATTGCACCACCATTATATTATTTTGTATAATCAACTATCAATGATTATGAGATAAAAAAGTCTCTGTTTAAAAGTGTTGAAGACCACAACAATTAAAGTCGTTCATTAGTAGTACTTGTCAAATAATAACTAAAACCATAATTAAAACACGTTCATCACTAGCCAGCTGGGATGCAAATCCCATTAACGAAGTTGTATCTGTTGGTAGGACTGAGCAGCGTTTTCCGCGCCTGGCGCGCTTAAAACCGTTCAACGCCCAGTGGCAGTCGAGAAAAATCCGACTCGGTACTTGCGATAATTACGAAATATCCCCAGGGTATTAAATTCACGAATAATTAAAGCTTAAACAAAACAAAGATACGATAAACAAACGCACGAAACGGAGAAAATGGAGCAGCGGAAATTCTGTATTTTGATTATATTACTGGGGATTTTATTGCATTGCATTGTAATGGGTTATATAATTTCAAGTATTTAACTGCATTAAGAAATGTTACAAAATCATTCTTTTTATCTACATTTTTAGGTGTCGCTACTCACTATAAATTAATGCAATATTTAAAACAGAAAGGATGCTATTCACAGGGCTACTAACTAGGGCATTTTAAAATTTGTCACTGTTACTTTGCAAAAGTTGTTGATTACCTTGGAGATCAACAATTTTCTCATAGCAACAGTGTTAAATCTTAAAATGCCCTAGTTAGTAGCCCTTAGTATAGAAGTGTGAATAGCACGCAAATAGTTTAGCTCAAATAAATACTGTTTATGAGTATGTAGATCCTATATAATGAACTACATTTATTGTTCTGGGTATCTAGTAAACTTTCAAATCCGATTTTGCATTTATGACTAAAACCATCAAAATTACAGTATATTATATGAGAGATTATGATAGTCATTATTCACGAAGATAAGTAAACTCGGAAATCACTTTTATAAATGATCGGAATTCGTTGAAAACACATGTTAAAAAACGTCCACATAAAAAACAAAATGACAACTGACTACATGTCAACTGTCAGACGGCCGTTGCTAAATTAACCGTGAATTATATATTTCTGGCTCTGTGATTGGTCGAGAAGAGTGAATTATGAAACATGGGTACTATAATTCATCGAAAAATTATAATAACGGGGATATATTTATACAAGAGTAGAAATATTAATTATTTAATATATATGACATTTAATATACAATGATATGGAATTTTAAATTAAAAGACTCAGGAAGAAGACTTAAAATCAAATGTTTTAGATTCAATTTGGAAGATCGTCAATTTTTTTTATAAATGTTTTGAGCGATCTTCAATTGTCTTTTACAATAGCTAATTAAATTTTATCGAGTTTGGTGTCAGTAATCTTTAACTTCTTGTTTGGCAATTATGACCAAAATTATCAATACCATAAATAATAAATAATTAATTATAATGTTAGAATATTTTAATATCAAAATTTGGATTTTTCGGGTATTATTGCCAAACTTGGAATCGCCCATTGCATTTGTTTTCCTTGTTTTTTCAAAAAGAATAAATACCACGACTCTAAATACCTACTGGTTGTCATTGAAACGCATAAGCAAATTTGTTGACATGTTTCTTAAACAATAACAATTACAGAAAAGCCACCTAATATATTTGGATTCAGAATAACTAATAATGAAGGAGTTTATATCTGCGTATTTTCAAATAAATTTTGTTTACTCCAATCACGAACGTTAAGGAATTACCGATATCAAACAAAATTGGAGCCTTCGCTTGCTCAGTCTCCAATCATTTTCTTCCATCGTTAAACAGTCCTTACAGTTCTTGATACTTAATATACTAATAGAAAGTAAAGCTAAACTATTGTTATATTTAGAAACCTAGATAATTACTGAATCTATAAGAAATATAAACATAGAACTATTCATAAACTGCTTGAATTGAATAGTTGAGAATTGGGTAATAAATGTGTAAGTTTTTTGTTTCAATTTGTTTTTCCTGCAAGTTATAAATATTAGATACTAAATATAATATGTCATTTACTTTCTAATCTAAAATTGTATGTATCAATGTTTATAACGAAATCAGATGTACTTACTTTCCATGATGTATGCACCTTGTAATATTTTATATTAGCAGACAATAAAATTTTTATATATTACAAAAAATTACTGAAACATTATAGATGAAAGGCAGGCATGTATTTGAAAATATGTATAGTCGTATTTGAATGCAGTAGTCTTTCACGTCATCACACCGTTCGGTGTTTCACACACGCTTCCGTCGCAAATTACCCGCATAGCGCCTGGTGAAATTACGTAAAAGAATTCAAATTACGTCTTTTTGTGTGTACGCCTAGCTGAATCTCTCTGGTGCTGCACAAATAATCAGTTATTGCTTGCGTCGGCAGAGATGAGTTCTCTCGTGTGCATCTGCATCACTTGCTCTCGTCCTTGCCGCGCCACCTCTCGCTGCTTCTGCTGTCCTGATACTCTTGCGAAACCCGCACTCTGGTGGCGAAGAAAAACAAAACAACGCGTACTTTGAAATCGGTGCTCAGTCTCGCTTTTCGTGTGCTTTTGGTTTGTTTGTGGCAACTTTTGTTTGGATTTGAGAATTATTGATAAATAAAAGAACTTGAATTATGTACACAAAAAAAAAAATGGATTGTAACTATAGCCAAAATTTATTTTATGTATAGTGACAGCAATTTAGATATTTACAATAACAATATTTAAAATAAATAAACAATAACTGGGTAAAAGTTCTGTAAAATATTTAAATTAACGACGTTTCAACATTGTTTTATGAAACCTGAAGAACGCAGCTGTCGAAACGTCGTTATTTTAATAAATATTTACAGAACTTTTGCCCAGTTATTGTTTATCATATTATGAGTTCTAAAAGTTTCTTTCAATATTTTTGTTTGACACCTAGTTGTTGTTCCCATTGTAACTAAGATTAGTGATATATATTTAAAAATATATTTTAGTTTTTCTCAAAATTAGAAGCATGTACAAGAAAAGTGCTAATAACATTTTATATTCCATATATTTTTGCTAATATCTTTCAATTGAAACTTTTTTCATAGCTGATTCTATTTTTAAAAAAATGGAATTTATTGTTTTGTATGTTCCGTAATCTTCCCCTTCTGGTTTTTTAATTTTATTAAAAATCTACTCAGCTATTCATATTTTCATGAAACAAATAAATTCCAAGTTTCATTTACATATCTTGTCTCGTTCATGAGATATTACACATACGGACATCCATCCATCCTCACACACAGATATCATTAAGAAACTTGATCTTAACGGATTTAGTGGACGTCAAAATATTTATTTCCGCAAAAATCTTGTCAGCGATTTTTTCATGACTCCAATACTTCCGTACACATTGTATAAGAAAGTAAGTGTAATAGATTACAGTTTTTTTCAAAGGATTTTTAAAAATCCTGGCTATGTCTAGCGTATAATAAATAATTACATAGCAAAAATAACGTAGGTATAGTTTTATTTCAGTATTAAAATTTTTATGAAATTTCTTATGTGTGCTTTAATAAAAATATGAAGAATACCTGCAACCACGTTATAGAAAATTTTCAATACATTTTTTAATTAGTTACTAACCACACATAGGATACAAACTTCCGAAGTGTAATTAATTACAAGATCAAATTTAATCAATGTTTGCAGTACATACTCAATAGTTATAGTTACACTGGTGTGTGCTATGCATAGAGAGAGTAGAACATAGCGCAGGGCAAGGAGCATGCACTCCGCATTAACCAACAGATTAACCATCTTCCTCTCAAGCGCGGTGTTTGTCTTAAAACTTATCCGTAACGAGGCTCTTCGCCTTGGGTCAGCGCAGAGTGGCCACTGGTCGCTGGCCGCACCCGGATCTTCGGTTCTCCTTTGCGAAATAAATTGATTTGCATTGGCAACCGCCATCCGTACTGCTATATTGATTCTACACGCCTGGAATCTCTATGAATATATTGGAAATTGAATTTATACGATCGGTTTCTTCCCCTCTGAAATACTAACAACTTCCTGTCGTGCGACAACTGGGAGCCTCTGGATATACACTCTTGACTTTCCTCAAGCGCTACATTGATTTTATGATGATCTGAATAGGTGCGACATGAAAATTTTACTCTATTTATTATAGTAGCTAAATGCACGTATTTGGAAGACAATCATCTGACTTGACTGGAAAAATAGATCCTCAGTTTGAAACCAACAGTCGATAGTTGCCGTTGTAACAAGGCGAACATTCAGAATACTATCAAAACCATTTAAAAATATCAAGTTTCAAACTGCGTTTGGACTTAAATGCATCGAAAATCGTCTTGAGAGTAGTTCTTGAGTTTAACTTATTGCTACACATGTGTGTTAGAATTTTAGTTATCATGAATAGTCATTTGAGATTATCGCGGCAAATATTCTGAAATATCGGCTTGAATGTCACCTGGGGTTGACAGATTTACGGAGAGGCCTGGTCGAACGCTAGATAAGGTTTTAGTTTTACGTAATTTTTGTGTTTCTGTGAGGAACGTTTTCCCTTCCTCTCCACCGCATGTGGGGTAGTTGGGTAGTTTGGCCAGCACAAAAAAAACTTTTGGTTTTAGATTTTTAAACAGAGCAGACGTCTTTTCACAAAATGTAGAACTTTAAGTAAATTCGTCGTTAAATATGTTTTGGTAACTGTAACTATTCAAGCATATTCATTCGTTGTCGTCGTTTGTATTAAATATCTTTTTTCATCATCTTAAAAGCGTTTGTGTTTTTTTATTTTGTTAACCCTTTAATACAATCTTGACCAGCCGTGCTACACCATTTTAACTTTGCTTCTTTGGTTCTCTCCCCACTAACATCTTATCTGGTGTCTGAAACCGCACTTCAGGTATTAAAATATATCATTTACCGAGATCTACGAAAGCAGAATGCTCCACAAAAATGGGTAAAAGGCATGATGATTTATTTATTTATTATCCGAATACTTCTCACAACTATTGTAAGATTGCTGCTGCAAATACAATAATAATTTTGAATCAATATTTTGGTAGGAATTTTATTTTCTCTTGATTGATTTTGGTTTTCACACTGCAAATTACATTTTATGAACATGCTGATCCAATGAACAATACCAATTCATAACTTCTAAAAATTTATTCATTCAATCAATACATTTGACAATAATTTCTTTAAAAAAAAATAGCGGTGCCACAAACGAAGTCTTTGTCAAGTCTCAATATTTACTGGGAAGCCATAGGTTTAAAGCTACTTACACAAATAAATAAATTTAGGGTGTGGATTTTCTCATGTGTATAAAACTAAATATAGTATGTTATAAAAACAATTAACAATCGCTAAAAACTAAATTTAATATTTAGTTCAACTTTTCTATGTGAGACCTGTAATTTAACCCCAAACACGACAAAATTCAATTACCTAAAGTATTTTAAAATATATCATTTTTCTCTTTTAAAAAGATTCAATTTGATAGCAAAATCGAAAGAATTCAAATAATTACTATAAAAACAAATGACGATAACTTTCGATATTTTATTGTTAGACTTCTATTTAACACCTAAATTGATAAGATTCTATTAAATATTGTAAAAAGCAACTGGCGATCGTTTAAAATTAATTTTTGATATCTTAATTTAATTTGCCTTTTTGAGACTTTTAATTTGATACCAAACTCGGAAGGATTCTAAAAACTATTATTAAATAAAAACAATTGACGAGCGTTCAAAATTAATTTCTACATTCGAATATAATTTTCTTCAATAAGATCTATAAATTAATACCTATCTGTATTTAAGTTACTCATATAACTCAGTTTTTATTTTTTCTAAATTAGAAGCACATATAGAAAAATTTTAATTAATATTTTTATTTGAAATCGGCACTAAAATGCTCAAAAATCGTCATAATAGCTCAGAAATCGATACTAAAGTAACCCATTATACGACGATTTTGAGCATCCCAGTGTTGGCAACCGTTAAATAATTATTGTACAATTAGGATAATTTTGGCATATATATTGACGTACTATAGTAAATTTGGACGTAACGTGAAACATAATTTTCAAGAAGAATTAACTAATTAATTCCAATGACGAAATTGAGAACAAAACACATAATTTTGAGTGTTATTTACGATAACTTCAATTCACGAGGTTGGCAACACTGACAGTCAATTTCAATTGACAACTGATAGATGTATAAACTTAACCTATATTTTTTTTTTATAGTTTTTTAGAATTTCAGATTTCAAATAAAACTTAATATGTACCTCGGCACTGAAGTTCCTTTTTATCACTCACATGGTTTATTTTTCTCGGCCCTACGGGCCTCGGCAACTAAATTCCATATTCGTGATAAAAAATTGAACTTCAGTGCCTTGATACATAAATAACTATTATTTTATTATTTATTATGACCAATTAACTAAGTTCTTTGCATTTTCGTGAAACTTGCAATTATGATACACCTGAATTTTTGTTAGGAAAGACGCATAATGAGCTGAAATATTGTATATATTGATTCATTGTTCATTTTGTATATCAATATTTTCCATATGTAAGTGAAACATATTCAATAGCAAGTTTCATTTCCTTATTCATGCAGGATCGAGGAAATGAGAGATCTGAAGTTGACTGCAACGACGTGAAAGACAAGAAAGACGTGTAGATGCAACTGTCTTATGTATATACCATATACCTTCAAGGAATGTTATTGAAAACAAGCTGCTGTAAATATGCTCCGTGTTCTGCTATTGAGAAAATCGAAAAGTCTATGCATAAAGTTTCTCGCGAGATGTGATACCGAATTGAAATGGTTCCATTGTTTTCGCTGTGTTTTCTTCTAGAAACACGGGAAACTTTTAAATCTTTGTTTCCTGATAAGAAAATGTACGATATATCAATTCTAGCCCAGGAAACTGTTAGTTATTGACGTAAACTGTACCTACACTCTTTCTGCTCCAAAAGGTTTTAAAGCACTATTCACTAGATACGACAGTAATAGCTTTGTCATACTTTCTCTGTTTTTCAGGCTTTCCAAGTTCATTCTTTTTTATCTACATTACAGATAATAGTAAACGTCAGCTAATTTGCTTCGTCAAATGACAGAATACTTCACACTTTTACTAAGAAATACGTACAGTAACCTTACCTCATTTATTGGTCTAAGAGTTCTTCTATGCTCTCTTATACCCTTCGACTAGTGGTATTCCGGGAAATATCACATATTAAATTATACATTCTGAAATATGGAATAAATGGAAATGGGCCTCGTAGTAATAAATTCGAATTTATCAAATTGTTATTAAGTTTTGTGTATTGTTTGAAGCGTTATCCTTTTCCTGTATATTCTGATAGCCATCGTAGTTGTATTGTAAATCCCTTCACAATGAAGATCAATATATATTAGAAAAAGTATGCTTATTGACGATTCAAATTGTTTGCAATTAAGTATACAAAAATAACTATTTATAATACTAGTGAGCACTACTTTGCTCACGAGTGTAATAGTGTATTGTTCAATGAGCATGTAATGTATGTATGAGTATGAAGTTCGTAACACGAGCGAATGCGAGTGATGTAAATCATTCGAATGAGTAATAGCCATTACATGCGGCTTCGTGTGTTAAAATTTCTCTCGTGGGTAATTTCTTACTTTTCCAAATTGTAAAGTAAATAACTATTCTTTTCAATGAATATCGCCATCTGGCTAGTAAAATTCTACTCCTATTTGTTTATTATAGTTTAGTAATGCACTGCTGTACAAAAACAATTGGACACTATTTTACGCTTATTGTTAAATTTTAATAATATTGTTGATGATAGTCTGATGAGTTTAAAAGCAATACAATTAAAGTGTAATAATCAAGAAACAATGACATTTTAATTAATAAATATAAAATGGAACAAACAGTTCTCAATAAATAAGTTCAATACATATCACGATACAGGATTTATAACTTTGACGCTTAATTGTTGATTTTAACAAATTTACTTCGATGGGCCAATTTCAATCAGACGTAGTTCATATAATTGAAATTGATGTTTTCATTCTCGAAATTTATAACCTAACATTTATTTCATTAATTCAACAAAGCTTTGATATAAAACAAACAGCTCAGAGGTAACTTATTGGACAGAAACTCATAAAAGTTCTACAGCCCTCAAAAATATTCATCGCATTGAAATTTACCACTAACATCTTTGGGGACGTTGCTTGATGGTTGGTATCTTATAAAATAGTGTTACATATCGAGATCTGATGTTAGTAAAATACCATATCTAGAAATGGTTTCAAATATTTGTTTATTTTTAAACAATTATACAAATTCTTCTTAATAAGTAGGTACTCGAATGATTTTTGATATTTATATCCTGTTGATAATGTAGGTAAAATGAAGGTACTGAAGAAAAATTCATTTTATTTTAAAATGAATATAAAGATTTTTCAAACAACGCTGATAAATTCATTAATTCTTCAGGAATATAATAGGATATTTCAGTACATAATGGACTCGTGTTCTACATTAATTTTTGTTTTGTTATCGCTACATATTTGATACAATAATGAATAAAATTTGTTATACTTAAGAATACATTTTGTATTCAATATTTTAGATAAATACAATGACTGTTACAGCGCCCTCTGTTTTTAGATAAACTAATAGAACAGTTTTATACTATTGAACTTTTTGAAATTATTATATTGAAAAATACTTTAAAGCATAATGAGAAATATATCATCTACAAAGTATTTTTAACCTAAATGGCAGAAAATTTTCACAAAGCTTACAAACATTGTGATTGAATTCGGAACTCATTTCTTTCAGCATTAAAACCTATACATTTCATGACCCTTCAAAAAAAGTTATTAATTTAAATCCCTTGATCTGTCTATCCCGCGAACGAACGATATTTGAGAGGTCAGACAATAACGAGTTTAAAATGTATACTGTTCTATACATCACATCACTCTGTTCAAATAAAATGTTTTAAAGAATGACTGCTTCTACAGGGTACTACAAAAAACCTCCCTAGTTTCAATAGCACGTTTTATTGTACAAACGCCCCTTGTATATGCAGATGGAAACTTCACAAAGATAAATAATTAAATAAATATATCATCACCTCATTTATCCATTTCTGGGTGTGGCATTCTGTTATGAGCAGATCTCAGTTTTGTGATATACTTTTGTTTGTGAAGTGCGGTTACCAGCCGTCAAATCATCCTTGTCGATAACATGAAAATTGAATAATGATTTGTTTTCTTAACATTTCTGACAACATTTTCAAAAATTATTACGAAAAACAATACTATGAAACAAATCCTATTCAGTGGCGTAACTACTGCTGGTCCTGTGGCTGTAATAGCGTGGGGCAACTGTACATGGACATAAGGCCCCCCAACTGTAACCGATCAACTGTTTAATCAGATGCGCAAATGTCTGAAAGATCTAATTTCGAAATTGTATTTTATCAGGGATTAACTTAGTCCTGATCGAGTATTTTACTCTTTCTGTGAGTTTCCTAGAGGTTTGCTCAATAGTTTTACTGTTTCATGTTTTAACTATTCCCGTAACGGTTTCAATTATAGAACGATCCCTTTTAAAATTGAAAATTATCAAAAATTATCATAGATAATCTATTAAGTGCTGGTTTGATTTCCGGAAATTTACCGCCTGGTCTATTGAGTTTTTATTGCTACGAAAATGACCACGAGTCGAAGACGACCAATTTCCCAATGATGTCTGTGAGTGAGGATGGATGGATGGATGGAAGGATGTCCGTGTACGCAATATCTCATGAACGAGACAAAATATGTAAACGAAACTTGGAATTTATAAGTTTCATGAAAATATGAAGAGCTGAGTTGATTTTGAAACCGAAAGAGGAAGTTTACTTGACACACAAAACAATAAATTCCATTTTTTTTTCAAAAATAGAATCAGCTGTGAAAAAAAGTTTCAAATGAAAGATGTTAGCAAGAATATTTGGAATATTAAATGCTATTTGTACTTTTCTTGTACATGCTTCTAACTAAGACTCTGACGTGGGGAACGGAAGGGATAGTTACGCCACTGAATACAGTACCTTAAAAAATAACTGTAAAGTCTCATTTGCTGGACTGAAATCAGTCCGGTAAACATGCAACTGTGATACAATATGAAAAGCAAGATTTCAAGCAGTACTTACTACAATGGTCTTTTATTCTCTATTATTATTCTTTGCATATTCCTCTAAATATTTTATAGGTAAAATATTTATTTTCAATCTAGTTACTTGCAATATTATGTAACATAAATTTACAAATAAGTAAAGTATAATCAGTATTGGAATCAAAATTTCAGTCGCCAATGTTTATTTGGTTTAAATTGCATCTTCACATTGTGGATGTTAACAAGCTGATTATGATTGTTCTCTTTAGGGGAGCATTCTTCCTCAGCAGGTAATACTGCGGCACCAATGGAGGATGAATCAAAATTGTTAATAAGCAATCAATATATCCAAAGCAATAACACCAAATAAAATGAGCATACCAAGCACTGTAGAGCTTTTGTGCACATATCAAAACCTGCAGGTAAATCACTTAACGTTGTATGTAGTAATAATAATGTTATTTCAACGTCATGGAATGTTTTGAGGCGATGTTTGCATACGTAATAGTTCAGGCAACGTTGGTGGTCGGTTCAGTGAAAACTTCATTAGCGGATCGTAGGCAGCCGTGCATCGGTTGAATTATGCAGCCGGCAAGCCACCGGCCGACAACCAGCTACGCGAGCCCTAAATCACGTCTGCATACGTTAAGTGGTGGGGGCGGGACGTTACGCTAAACCGCAACAGCTACGAATGTTGAGATCCACAACTTCTTCGCTGCTTGATTTAGTTATGACTGGCGCAAAGAGATCTATATTATCTTCGAGAAGGACCGGTCGTACCAGCTATCGGAGAAGTGCCTGACAACTATTTCAACATTTCTATAGATCATTGATTAGAATAACTGAATCTTGTGTGGGTAAAGGTTGACCACAAATTTGACATAATACCTTTTTGCAAAACGCAAGAACGCGGATTTTGGAAGTGCTCAGGTGCTCGAGCACCCCTAAGACTTTTTGTGGAGATGCTTGATGGAAGGGGAAGAAAAATTAAAAAAGAGAATTGAAGGAGATGAAAAGACAAAGATTCAAAGCAAAGATCTTATATTAAACTTAACATAATCAACCGAGGACCAAACTAACAGAAAGGCTCAAATCTAAACTTTTACCCTAACATATTTTATACAAACGAAGCCCAAATAAGTAGAAATGCTCAAAACATAAAATCTAAACCTAAACAACCGAAGCTCAAAACGAAAAGTCCAACTCTCAGTTGGAAAATAATCAAAATACTGAATAGCAATCATTAAAAATTGATTGACTGCTATCCAGTACTTTGATTATTTTCCCAAACATCCATCCAGTCAAGAAGCTTCAGATTCATCACTATCATTCTTTATTAGGGAAGAAACCCATAATACAACCCCCACCCGTCTCGTTTTTAACTTGCACTAATTTCCAAAACCCGATGCCATTGCCACCTAGGCTAATGTCAGAGCTCTTTCCCTAATTACACTCCTTGAAGATGTATTAAGTATGCCAGTACTGAGCAGATGTTTTCTTCTTCTTTTCCTGCTTCTTTATCCAATTAGGACACTTGCTTCCTTTAGAAAATTCCTCATTTCTTCTCTAGTCATTGCTATTCTTCTTCAGTTTGTTAATTTCATTGCTTTGTTCTTGTTGTTTAAACAAATATGCAGTTTGATATCTGTCCACATTCCTGAATACTCGTAGATCAGTGATCATAGAAATTAGAGCGTGTAGGATAGCAGACTTAATTTCCCGTAATAACTAATAAAATTTTTTGTAGATATGTTAAGAAAGCTATCTACACTATATTGTTCGATATCTGTTCATATCTTTGAACAGATCACTGCCAAAGAAATTGAAGCACATGTAATTAAACTTTGACGACAAATCTAATGTAATATAAAATATTAATATTATTGTAACACCTGCTTGCAAAAAACGCTTTCCTGTTGCTATTTTGGGAAAGTGACATATTTCAGGCCAATGATGAGAATGATCTCGTATTAGTCCTAGGAGAGATATGGACTGATGTAGCGGACAGAAATGATGATTATTCTCTTATTTCTAACAGTTAATATAGTTGTTCACTCGATCACTTAGCACTAGTGCAGCTATATTCACATTTGTTGGAAGACCTAAACACACGTTTTAGTTTTCTTTGCGAAATGAATATTGAAAAAACCAACAGGAGAAGTTTCCTCACAGATGTTTCAAAAATGTTTTGTGTACCATGGATCAATTAAATTATCTGGTTTGTGTACCAACTTCACACTCATTAGAATACTCCGGTGTTTGCACAATATACTAATTTTCATTCTTGTCTTTCTGCGCGTTGAATCGACATTTTCAATTTATCTGTACTAATACTTTTGAACACAACTAATTTAAAGTAAGATTTTTATGGCCGTAGCAAATTTGACGTCAATTCTTATTTAAATGTGTATAACCAGAATAGTTCTGTATTTTACCGGACTTAAAATTGTCAGTTTCTAATAAATTTTGGTAGAATTATACTTGTTACTACTCCTATGATTAAAAAAAAAAATGTTAAAGTAAATGGAAATTTCCTCTTCTCTTTACAAAAAAAATTTTTTGATTAGTTAACACTCGTATAAAAACGGGAACTATATGCAAATAGTAAAACTTTGATATACTTTTATTATTTTGACAGCAACAAATCGTTTTAATAAATTCACTACATTCAACAAATCCACCAAAATCCACTCGAGGAATTGTTATTGAAAGAATATTCTTTCATTGCGCCAGTTGTCATCGAGCAATCCCGGATAATTTTTGAAAGGCCAAATCACCAATAATTCTCATGTTTGATATGGTAACTCAAAAGTTTCTGTAAATGTAAATTGGTACAATTCTTGTTAAACATTGTTACATAAGTTTTAAATTAATAATTTTTATTAATTTGAGTGGAGAGTAATTCTACAACGATAGCGCATGAAATAGAGCATCACGACAAAGGCTTGGGAAACCGGGGCCAGCGTAACGTCGCGTCGCCTATCTGCGGCAATGTCAGCCCGCGTCGCCCGGGATCGCGGGTCGCCTCCGTCGGTTGCCAGGAACGCCCCGCGGTGTAGCGGACAAATTTAATTACTAGTGAGAACAAGTCAACGGATTTTGGTGTTAATAAGCTGAGATAAGTTTGCACATGTTGGAAGATTTAGAACAACTTTGGCAAGTGATAAATTCATTAAGTACATAATCTAGAACAAAAAATTAATTAGTAAGCATGAAATATTTCTGTGTACCTATTTCGATTATCAGACACTTAAAAAGGAAAAGATTACATTTTATGTTTGTTCGGATATCTTGCTTTTTCATATTACACAATTATATACCTTGGATTTGCTTTGCTTGAAGTTGTGTACCTCGTTTTTGTATAAAAGTTTCTTCAAAGGAAATTGTTTACTAAATAAAAACCAAATATTATTTTCTGTTTATGTCATAACGTTTTGACTGTCTGGCATGTAATAAGGTTTCTTGCATAGCAAATTTATATATAACATAATTATTGTGCAGGTAAACATATAAATTATGAAATGCTCTCTCGTATATTACAAAACGTAGAATTCAATTCACTGCACAGCGAAATGTAACAAACTGCTTTTCATATTTGCGATAACAACCACATACACAAAAATTTATTCAAATTAAAACTTCAAAACTACAAATCAGATTCAATTGAATCCTTCCCTTGACGTCGCTTTTCCCCGCTCCGACCGCACAGTGAAACCTCCAATAGTTATGAATGTTTGAGCAGACCGACTATAGAGCGAGCGCTTCGATTCGAACGTAATAAAAAGCGATCGCTGCACGCTGTAAATCTCGCGAGGGTTGTTACTACATAATGCACACGCGCAATAAAATCACTTCATGCCCTCCTGCCTCCTGCCTCTTCCTCCTTCCCCCTTGCTCCTGCCCAACGCACCGTGCAGTTTGGTGGAGGCGCCCGCGTAGTGTCACATGTGTCTACCCGCCAGTGGATACCAAAATGTACTGCACTCTATCCTTTTTATGGTTATTGATATTTTATAGATTTTTTATAATTTATTGGATACTATAAATTATACGGTGGTTTTACACATTCTGCTCTTGATATTTAATAACTATCTTATACATAGTACAGGTACAAGAAAATATACGAACCATGAACCATGATTTATATTGAAATCTTGTACAGGTTTTGAGATTCCTTGAATATGTTCTGACCAAAACGTCTGTGTGTGTGGGTGGATGGATTGAGGTGTGTCCATAAAATACAACAATGCACAGAAATTCTTAACTCAAATATTAATTTTTCACGATCGTCAACTGTTTTTTTATTCATTTTAATTGAATCCTATCAAGTTTGGTAACAAATTTAAGGTTTCGGAGAGAAGAGTTAAATTGAAATATCCAAAATTAATTTTAAACAATCGTCAATTGTTTTTTAAAATAGTTATTAGAATTCTTCCGAGTTTGATATGAAATCAATCCTGTAAGTTGAACTTTACAGTAATATTATTTTTGACGGTACTCTATCGTTGCTAAACAATATTTTAATAGGATTTGATACATAATATTGTTTTCCGTATTCATTTTTGCATAATGTTACTAGAAATGTCAAAAAAAGAAAGAGAGAAAGCAAGCTTTCATGCAACAATGCGACAAAAATATGAATTAAACCGTTGTATGTCATAAGTCCTCAGTGATTTTTACTGTACTCATTTACTGGACTTATAACGTGAATAACTATATCGAATCATTTACCCTTTTTTTGGCGTGGCACGCCGCTTTCAACATATCACGGAATATAACATTTGTTTAAGTTCCTTGAATTTTCTTGTTGACGTGAATATATCTATTTATATTTCAATTATTAAAGTTGCTATAATAATAAAATTGAAACATATATTTCTGAAGTAAAGGAAAATCGTGTGGTGTCCACACCAATTTTTTTCTGTATTTCACATTTGCTTTTTTATTTTATCTAAACTACACACAATTATTTGAATTTTATTTGTCTATCAAAATGAGCCTACACAGTGAAAATTTTGTAGTTAAAATTGACATGACAAAATTTTAATTAAATTTTTAGTTCCAGACGCTCCACCGTTAATTTTCTTTTAATGTAACAAGTTTCAAATATGTTAGAAAGTAACTAAATATATTTATGAATATAGTAATTATAACCATTTATTTTTTAGTGATTTTGACAAAATATTATTAATTATATTGAAGCAGAACAAAAAACCATTAAGTTGAAAGGATACAAACTTTCTTTAACTATTTCAAATTGATGTTAGTTTAATTTAATTGTTATTATTGACGAACCTATTTGTTGAAGTTTATAAATGTAACAAAAAAATAAAAAAAACAATATTTCTTTTTAAAAAAAACAGAATTTACAAAATTTGAAAATAAAATTGTCCTATTTGTTAAAATTATTAATTTAACGCAAAATACCTGACAATATTAACTAAAAGTACTTAACAACCGCAAAATTAACAAATGGCAAATCAAATTTTTTTACTGTTTACTTTTCTAATTTAACTGCTTATGTATCTCTGAAATTTAAATGTATAGAGCATCTAAAAAAATGTTAAAATTACTCTTAAACGTTTGAGAGCTTCTGTTTCTCATACATCACTCGCAAGATGCTTACACGAGCCATTCACAGCACATGTTACATACTCACCAAACTCCAGCCTAAAGGAAACGTTATTGTCCCCACGAAATTTTGAGGTTAATTAAAAAATTCCTGCACCCTGGTCTATTCAAAAATTAAGTTTATTTCTCCTAGGATTAGAAAAGCCGGCTCTGCGTGGGTCGCAGGGGCTGTGTCGTACCTAACGACGCGGTAAAATTCGCATACAGGGGTAAATGCACCCACGGAGGGTTGTACACGAAATAAATCATTCAGCATTCCCCTTCTAGTAATCCCACAAAATTGTTGCACGATTGTGACTTTTTACAGCGCTTGGTTGAAGGAGATAGGGACCTCTTACAGCGCCCACTTCTTGTTTTGATTAATTCATTTTTTTATTTTTACAAAATGACACTAGTTCTATTTAAATGTATTAACCCATCAGAATGTAGCTTGTAAGATCTTCAGTTTGAATCCTACAGCAGTAAGTTCGCATTGTAATTTCATCTTATTGGTTTTCTCTCCACTAACTTCAGGAGGGCATAAATGGTGATTGGCAACTGCACTTTACTCGAAAAAATATATCACTTGCGATATGCGATAGTTATAGAGTTGATTTTTGATACATTATGTAAAGTTAGATGTATAATTTACTTTACTAATATAATACATAAAATAAAAGGTTTAACAGAATAACTTTATTGTTTAAAAACGTATTTTTTAATTTTCCAATACAGTAACTAATCAACAACAACAACAATTAACTTCTTCATGTCATAGTTATCTACAAAAATTATAAAAATATTAAACATACAATCTGGAAAGAGAAAACTAACGACATCTGTAAAACGAAATAATTGGTATAATAGTTATTTGTCAAACTAGAGAGGAAAGCGATTATTTTTCCCATTCGAGCTCGAAATATATTAAAATTAAGATCACAAAGTTTAAACAATCATTAACATGTTTAATATAGAAAATAAAACTTCATGTAGACAGTTGAACAATAGTTATTTACTTTACAAGTGGGCAAAGTAAGGAATTACCCACGAGAGAAATTTTAGCACACGAAGCCGAAGGCTGAGTGCGATAATTTTATCGAGTGGGTAATTTCACTTTGCCCACGTGTGAAGTATAACGTTTTATCCAATACTTCTTAATAAATGAAAAATTTATGAAAGAAATATTATTTGACAGTGACATATGCTTTAAATTTTTAAATTAAAATATCAACCGAAGTAGTTACCAAGGTGATGTGTGTTATTATTATTGTTATAAATAAAAAAATACTCACTAGTGGCTTTCCTCAAAATTATACCCACTAGTGGATAATCTTTTACTTTGCTTGTTTCAAATCGCCATAGTTATAGAGCATTTATTGAGAGGTGTTGGATAAAACCAGTTATTGTTTTTACCTCCCGCCTACCTCTAGGTAAGGGAGGTATTGTTTTTGGTCAGAAAATTGGGTAGTGAGTTTTCAATGAATAAGCACGTTTTAGGGTCCCTACAATACGATTTTACTATTTTCGCGATGATGTCTGTATGTATGTATGTATGTATGTATGTATGTATGTATGTATGTATGTATGTGTGTGTGTGTGTAGTCTGTGGCAATTTTTTCGTCTCGCATAACTCAAATACTATAATACCAAAAAATACAATTTTTTTAATTATTGCTTCTTATATTTAAATGAAGAGCTGATTAGCTTTTGGATAAAATTGGTCGACCGGAAGTAGCAGTTTACTTGAAGCCCTTAACAGTTTTTCATGAAAAACACGGTTAAATTTCCTTTTTCAACAATTTATGTTATTTTGAAAGTTGAAGAATATTTAATTCTACATTTGTTTTGATTACACTAATTTTAATAATTTTCATTAGATTTAGAGATAATAAAATATAAAGAAATTAGATTTCACAAATCTTGCATTCCTAGTACACCATGGAAAATTTTCAATTTTTTACGAAATGTGACACATGTCATTGTGATTGTGAAGCTGTTTTCTTAGTGAAATATATGTCAAAAAATTAAATAAATATACGAAAGAAAATTAAAATTCTCAAATATAAATAGAAAATAAACAAATAAGAAGGTATGTTTCTGTATCATCAAATACTATTTTGTACCGTTTAAGAGTAGTATTGGGCGGGAGGTTATGTGCTGGACACATCGGATTTTTATTATTACTCCTCTCATCAGTTTGTCAACAATTTTTATTGATTATGTTGCGCTCATGAGGCAATTCGAGCAAGAATGGGAGAAGGGCTTTCCTCTCGTGTTAGACACAGCATTTTTTTCACGACATGTTTTTAAAAACGATTTGCTCAGACCTAAAATACTTTGAAAATACAACTGACACTTTAAAAGTTAGGTTATCAGACGCAAGGCAGTGTAGCAGTGTTACCAATGACCCAATTTTAAATACAAATTAGTTGTCAAATTGTGATTTAATCTAGAAAAATAAAAATATAAGACATAATTGTAAGACAATTTAAAGTATGTATATCACTAAAATAAAGATTTTCAATTAAATTAGGCATTTATTTTTAATTTTTACAATATATTTTTTATAAATAATATTGGTAAAACGTCTATATTTTCCTCTCTAGAGAGGAATAATACATTTTCCTCACTATTTCGGGAGGAGAACGATGGGGTTTCCTGGCATGTCATAAAAAAAATTCATATGAAAAGTCAATTTGAATATGTGTTGAGAAAAGCTGGTTTTAGCCTATCACAATGCTGTAAATATTTTTTCATTTATTAAAATTTTTTTTAAATTTATCGTAACATTTTATAACTTTAAAAGGACCATCAAAAAGGCTGTTGTAAGGTGGAATCGATAACCATCGTGTTTTACAAAAACATGAGAAGTACGAAACAAATTTTGATCTACATAAAATTTACTATTTTTAAATTTTGAAATAATCGGTATGAAGTTATTGTTTGTTTTAATTCTTGAAGATAAAATGGAATATTAATTTCAGGCAATTGATTGGAACTTTCATAAAATAGTCACTACACATATATTTTAGTTTAACTTATTCAAAACCACCACTTTGCAAATATTGAATTGATGTTTAACAATAGAGCAACACATAATACAGCATGTCCATTCAAATGTCGTGCTTCGTTGTAGTCCCAGACTTCAAACCCAACTTACCATTGTTAATTGTTTTGAGATGGTGGAACAATGTGCACTGGCAGTTCAATAACTAATTACCACAACTCTAATTGTAGAGTGCTAATGCGTTAGTGCTAGTTATGTATGTTTGATTGAAGACATTATAATAATACACTCATATCCCCATTTTTCAATATTTCCGATTAATCATAATTCACTCTTCTCTGTCAATCACAGAATCATTCTATAAGATTATCACACTTAGTCTACGGCTTCGTGTGCTAAAATTTCTCTCGTGGGTAATTCCTTACTTTGCCACTTGTAAAGTAATGTATCACATCAATAAATTTAGTCTCATTTGGTGTAGTAGCTATTTAATTCTGAACATTTTACCTAGTTATATTTTTGCTCTAAATTTAGTAGGTAAAAACTTAGAGCGAAATTGAAATATTTACATTGTTGTTGATATATTATAGTATAAAATACCTTTGAAAATATATTAAATCTATTGAATGTGTTGTGGAAGTATTCCAGAGGTTGAAGTAAAATAAAAATTAAATATTTACATCGTGTAATCAGTATATCTTTTTAAAGCTCTGAAAAACTGGCAACAGGCCTGAAGAGGGTAGAACCCCCCACTGAAGAGTAAAAATAAAGCAGACTAAAAACCATTGGACGTATAGAAAACGAAGTTGTTATACATTTTTTACAATTTGGAATTTTTTGGCGGCAGCACTCTGCGAGGTGGCGAAGTTTTTGCACGTAGCGCCTCGACGAGGACGTCGGTGGCACCTTGTTAGGTATGTGCGGGCACGTCGGCCCAGAAGGGCCGTGCTGGGAGCGCCGTGCCCTGCGTCCAAGAATTCTCTATTAATATCAGCCCGCCAACCCTGCAGCCGGTCCTGATTGTATTGCAGTTTAAAACGAGACGGACGCTTGGAGAATTTATAAAACTTTTAAGTCAGCGTTGCGATGTTGATAAGACAGTGTTGGAAATGTATTAAGCCGAGATATGCCTTTGAGTTCGCGCGCACCTACTTTATCATATCTGCTTTTATTTTATCTACAAGATACCGGCAAATTATTTTCGTGCCATTTACATTCTACTGAATTATGTATGAATTCCGTGTTAATTAATAGTGTAATAGTTTCGAGATAAGACTTTTACTATGCTGCTGCTACTAATTACTTTATTTAAAAATATCTCGTGAGATTTATTAGTTTCTATATTTATCGAAACACCAGGTATTATGATGTATGTAATATCGTTGTTTACTGGTGTTACCAAGTTGACCATAGCAAAGTAGTACTGTATATATGCAACAATTAGAGCAACAATGATACTTAGAAATTTTCTTGAAAGTATTATCTTACAATTTTGAACCAATAAGAAGTGAGAATTTTTGACGTATCAACTAATAAAATTTTGATTATACTGGAAATTTGATTTGTCCTACACGGTGCATAATCAAATTTAGATTGGTAGTCAAAAATTCTCACTTCTGATTGGTTCAAATATACCGTGCACAATTTTTGGATGTCACATTTTACTAGATGTAGGTAATGGGTACGGATAATGTCCAGAAGTTTAATTATTAATGGAATAATAATTAAATACACAATTCTGATCTCTCCTGCACCAGATGACAGCTCTGCTAATATTTGAAAAATATGACAGATTGTTATAGAATTCCAACCTTAAATTCACGCTTTCGAGTATTTTTGGGAGTAGTACTTTCAATTGCTTGATTGATTTCTTAAGTGGAATTTGCATTACAAATTTTCTTATCGTTGTTTATTTACATTCTATTTTGTTGCAATAGTTATTACTGAATAAGTTTGATTTTTAAAAATAGATTTGTCAGTTAAAAAATAAAATACGATTATTTTAAATCGGCAATAAAGTGCTCAAAAATCGTCATTAAAAGCTCAGAACTCGCCACTAAAGTAATCCATTATACGACGATTTTGAGCAACCCAGTGTTGGCAACCGTTAAATAATTATTGTACAAGTAGGATAATTTTGGCAAATATATTCACGTACTATAGTAAATTTGGATGTAACATGAAACAAAATTTGCAAGAAGTATTAACCAATTAATTCCGATGACGAAATTGAGGACAAAACACATAATTTTGAGTGTTATTTACGATAACTTCACTGTTCAAGGTTGGCAACACTGACTGTCAGTTTCAATTGACAACTGACATATTTATAAACTTAACCTTCATTGTATTTTTTTACAGTTTTTTTCGAATTTTAGATTTCAAATAAAACTTAATATGTACCTCGGTACTGAAGTTCCTTTTTAACACTCACATGATTTATTTTCCTCGCCCTACGGGCCTCGGCAATTTAATTCCATATTCGTGATAAAAAAAATTAAACTTCAGTGCCTTGATACATAAATAACTATTTTCTAGCTGATTCTATATCGTGCTAGATTTTATTTCCTATGGAAATTTACCTTCTGGAGTATTTCGTTTTATTACTTCTTGAAAATCATTTTCAAAGAAATAAAAACTCAATAGTCCAGGCGGTAAATTTGCAGAAATTAAACTAGCACTTATAGATAGATAATATCTATGAAAATTACCTTGCAAAGGTAAAAATGAACGAAGCAAGGTTTCAACCCATCTCTCAAAACAAACTAGTATACCTCTAAACAAAATATATGTAATATAATTTATACAGCCAACTAAATTGTTATAATAAAAAGGCTTTTGGATAAAGTTCTGTAAATATTTAAAAAATACGCTTAATAAAAGGCTTTTTCAACTAATGTTATAATTTTACTTCTCACATAAGTACACATATACGAAAGATGTGAAATCAAGTGTTGAAGTAAGTACATGGAATCTCATCCAATGGCTCGGAAATTTGTCATGAAATTATTTCAGCAGGTAAAATTGAAAACACTAGCCATTATCGTTTGTGTTCATATACTCTTAAATTCAGAATCATTCACTCATTAAGTAGTATATGATCAAAAGTAGTTAGTCTTCATAATAATAATTAGTCCATCAATATAACAGTACATGTTGGGAATATAATTATTTAAGACTGATTAATTCAAGTCGTATAATTCTAGTCAGAAATGAAATCGAATACTTCAGTCGATTCAATAATTCGTATTTCAGGCTATCGAGAAGGATTCCTGGTATTCAATACCTTAAAATCCTTGATGAATGTAGCCTCTTGAAAATATACTAACACAAATTCAATATTTCGGATTCATAAATATTCGCAACGCGCCCAAAATGAAATAATATAAATGTAGCGGGTGACACGTCGGTGAAGAGCACGGATACAGCGAGTAACAGCGATTTAGGGGTAACGAGATGCAGGCGGGTAAGTCTCGCACGCGCTGCCGCTGATTGAGCGGATCTACCTCACAGAGACGGAACCCGCCCCCCGCCGCCCGCCACCCAAGCCGCATCGACACCCGCACGAAACACATGGAGACGTCAGTCTTCAGAATATAAAATTGATGGATTTTTATTCCAGGCTAAACATGTCATAAATATGTCATCTTGATTCGGTTGCGTCGAAAACGTATTTGAGAAATAAAGGGCTTACCTACCGCATTTTATTTGTTTTCTCTTCGAGTTTGGTTACCTTATTTTATATTCATTGTTTTGGAAATTCAATATTTTATTACATTGTTTATAAATGTATTTAAAATTATTTGCGATTATTATGCCTGAAGCTAATTTGCATTAAATAATGAAATATTGTAAATATACCTAGTTATTTGTATAAAAACAAAATGTTTACTTGGATATCTATCCAAACAACAAAGGGATCTAATGTCAACGCTTTTAAACTATAGACCAGTGTCCTCAAAAAAGATTATAAACTGGGTTGGATGAAAATGTTTCTTATTTTACACAAAACAAACATTTTACAAATTTTACATTAATAACAAAATTTAAACACAGTAAGTGGAACTTTTATTGCACAATTGGTTTCCATGATTACATCATTTACTTACCGTCTACGGTGGATGGTAAGTGAAACTTACCGTTCACGGTGGACGGTAAGTAAATATATATCATTCAAATTTTATTTTTAACCTCAATCTGACAGCTGTTAATTTTGATACCTATTTTCTTTTATATTTACGCAGGTATTGCAAAAAATATCTTACTAACCTCGAACTGTAAGTGATTTTTTAGGTCTCGAATGTTTAGGAAATCTCGACCCTACGGGTCTCGACATCCCAAACTACATTCTCAACCTAATAACTATCACTTACAGTTCACGGTAGGTAATATACTATTATTGCACATTACGGTATATCGCAGATTTTAATAAGCCCCTTTCCTTCACAGCTGTTAAGTTAAAAGTGGTGACAGTCGGCTATGGAAATATGGGATTCGAACTAAAAATCTCATGATTCACAGTTCTCTCCGTGACTATTAAATCATGCTTTAAAAAAATTTTAACAAAAAAATTTAACCGACAAAAAAAGAAAAACTGAAAAGCGAAAAATAAATTAAACCTTTTTATTCTTAATAACTGATCTCCTAAACTAATGTAAATAACTAATTTTGAGTTCGCTTATTGTTGTCTATCTCCGACTCAAAATTACTTAGCTTAGGTTTATTTTATTTTTCGTTTTTCAGATTTTTTTTTCGTCGGTATAATTTTTTCTTGAAAAGTTTTTATTTTCTATTTTTTGTGGCTGCCTATTTTTCTATCCTTAGGGGTGGAAAAAAGGAATAATCGAAATTGGATAATCCAGTACTAAGTTATACGTAGTAGAATCGGCTAACAGATTAAAATTCAGAGGATGAACCATCAATCACCCCCTATTTTCCTACCCTTAGAAGTAGAATTTCTATCAAATTTGAATGGGAAACACCTATCCAATAAAAAAGTTTCATCAAAATCGGACTACTCTGAAAAAAGTTATGCATGGTCATACATTAAAAAAATATATATGCGTCGACTAGAAAACTCCATCATTATTTGTCGGTAATTAGGGAAATTCTCTGTAGCGCTTATGTTAAAGGTAAATCAACTGTATAAAATAAAGTAATCCACGTTTATTTAAAATTAATTTCATCATACATTTTTAAACGCTGTATTTTAAATACCGAACTTTAATCGAAATTTTAAAACAAAATGTTTTAAAACTGCAAACTCTACTTATAAGGATCCAGAGGGAAATAATAAATTATTTTGTTTTCCGCAAAACTAATTAGAAAATTTATTAGTTTACTTTTTGTTGCAATGTCCGATATGCTGTAAGCGTGCAGCGTTTCAATGGAGGTCAATTTTTTACCTTAACATGAAAGTACTTTGTGTAAAACATGCCACACACATACATAACGTCACCCAATATCCCACTCAATGAGGAAACACGATCCTAAAAATACAGTCAAAAATTAATCTCCCCCAAACATTCCTATCCTAACATTCCACTTTCGCCTCGTCCACATTCATAGTGCGATTCATACATGCTTGTCTATTCTTCACACGCGGAATCATTCGTTCACGCAGCAAACCATCAATCATACCCAACTTCTTATTCTTCGGATGCCCACGCAAACGTTCACCCTCAATCTCACCCGCATATATTAGTTTCACCAACCTTTCATTCTACTGTCGCTCAAGATGACCAAACCTCAAATGACTCACTCCTACTTTCTTAACAACATTTTTCTCAATCTCACACTCGCCATTCACCAATATATTCCGGACACGATCACTTCTCGTATACCCACACACTCCTTTCAAATATTTCATTTCTATTCACTTTTTAACAACTTTATACCCAGTCTCACACTCATCATACACCAATATATTCCACATTCTCCTCTCAAAGACCTCATTACTACAGCAGTTCATGCTTTTTCATCCACACCAAACATTCAGTACCATACATCAATGTCGGCACTAACACACCATTTTAAACACTCAATCGAGTATCTCTAGATACATTCACATTACAAGCAAATATACTCAGAACAACTAATACCTTGCACCTTGCAGACACCCGCCTTTCAATCTCCCGTTCAATACGTCCATCCCTCGAAAACTACTACCCAAATATACAAATTCATTCCCTTGTTCCAGTTTCGCACTAATCACTGAAACATTACAATATATCAATACATAGCCTCCAACCTGATTTTGAATGTCGGCACTAACACACCATTATAAACACTCAATCGAGTATTTCTAGATACATTCTCGTTTCGAGCAAATGTACTCAAAGCACCCAATACTTTGCACCCTGCAGACACCCGCCTTTCAATCTCCCGTTCAATACGTCCATCCCTCGAAAACTACTACCCAAATATACAAATTCATTCCCTTGTGCCAGTTTCGTACTAATCACTGAAACATTACAAAATATCAATACATAGCTTCCAACCTGATGTTGAATGTCGGCATCAACACACCATTTTAAACACTCAATCGAGTATCTCTAGATACATTCTTGTTTCGAGCAAATGTACTCAGAGCACCCAATACCTTGCACCTTGCAGACACCCGCCTTTCAATCTCCGGTTCAATACGTTCATCCCTCGAAAACTATTACCCAAATATACAAATTTATTCCCTTGTTCCAGTCTCGTACTAATCACTGAAACAATACAAAATATCAATACATGGCCTCCTACCTGATGTTGAATGTTGTTTGTGCAGGGGTGTTTGGGCTGCGTGCAATGCACATCCAGGTACCGGAGGCGGCGCGCGCCGGCGACACCGTCACGCTGAGCTGCGACTACGACCTGGAGCAAGCGGCCCTCTACACCATCAAGTGGTATCGCGGTGACGAGGAGTTCTACCGATATGTTCCGAAGGAGTCGCCCCCCACGCGCGTCTTCCCCATGCCTGCCGTCAACGTTGATGTGAGTACCACTCATACTCTTTTTAAGTTAGATTAGATTGGCAATTGTTATATCAAAATAGTAATATTCTGTTGCATCGATATTTTGATACTGATAGTAAACATTCATTTTTGAATCGTCCTGATAAATTATTTAATAACCTATTTACCTAATAGATTCTTAAATACTGTTTTTATTATTTTATTTTATAAAGGGATTTAAGGGCGTACTCAACTCGTACAAATTATAGAAAATTGTTGTTTCGTTGTACTGGATATCCCGTTTTAATCTTAACAGAAGAATATCTTGACAAATATACATCGAATGACAAAAAGTTTCGGACAAAAGGTTAAATGTTTGAAGAGGCCCATAAATTTCGCCGGTGTTTAATTCTTTTTTTAAGTAACAAACCAATAATTCATCTCATTCATATTCAATCCGATTTTGTTGTATTTTTAATAAACTAAATTTCTTCATTGGGGTTTCCGTTTAAAATTTTAGAGTTGCCTCTTTTCTCCGGCAATTTTTTTTACATAATTAAATACCTACTTCCATATCTTCAACCTTCTAACCGAACATTTTTTCATTCGACGTCTATTCCACCCCCCTCCCCCCGTATATTTAACAACTAAATAAGTTGTTTCAAATATTCAAATTATATATACTGAATTCAGTGAATTCAGGGATACACTATGTTCTAGTATTGATAATAATATACTACTTCGTTACAAATAACATTACGTTATCCTGGGGTCAATTGGACAAATTTATATTTATTTCAATAATGAAGTATTAGGGGGCTGTGACCATTTTTATGTGTTGTTATCAAGCGCCGAAGCCTTAAAAATTACTATTTTTCAACTTCTTGTATATTTTCATTTGTAAAAATCAACGATTTGGATAAAAACACACTAATGTATTTATACTTGTCACTATCTACATTTCATGAACTAAATTTCTTATAATAATTTGTACATACATTTATATTAGAAGAAACAGCAGTAAGAAACAAATTCATTTCATAAATTTCAAAATTATATTACTAAAATATTTGTCAATTGATTAATGCACATGGATTTATATTTTATTGTTCAATAATTAACTTATTTTAATTAATTGTGTAAAAATTAAACTTTTAAAATTGAACGTTACGCTATACCTTTAAGTTAGTAGCAGATAGGCGAAGATTACGCACATTTCTAAATTTATATGCATAATTAAATATATTAGAATAATAAAAAGCATTCTTCTGAAAATGCAATATAGTCCTATGATAATTGGGTATTTCACAACAATGGCATTACTGCACCGTCTGCTTTGCAATGTAGATAGAAAAAAATTCAATGTTACTAACATTATTTCGTATGAAAGCAAACAAATTCAAAATGAAAAAGATAAAACTTCTCATGTTCCAGAGTGATATTGTGTGCATCAATCATACAAATCCCGTTATATGGTGCAATTCTTGTAGCAATTTCTCTTATGCAAACAGTAAAAATTGCTGAATGTGAATCACAAATTGCACTTGCTCGTATTACACAAACAACCTGTTACAAATTAGAATATCTTGTAACAGAAGTCCTTAGTTATATAATCAAATTATGGCGATCTTTGCTTGCAGAAGTATCAAGTACCTAATAAGTATTTTATACGTGCTGTACGAAAATAAATTCACAGCAAAGTATAATCCATCAAAAATGTATGAATACGCTTGAAAGAGCAAAACCGGTAAAAACTGTAAAACAGCTCTAATATATTTAAAGCAAAGCTGGTTGTTCATGTTATCAAGTTGTCATATTTAATGTATTACTCGTCGACTAGAATTTAATATATAAAATATTACATTCTTCGTTCGTCGGAGGCTATGATTTGAAATTCCATTGTTCTCGCCGATAAGTCTGTCGCTGGTGCTTCGGTTCCGCGATGCTCACGGCCTCGTTGCCCGGGTGCAGCTAATCAAATTTGCGTGTTTGACACGCCCTAAGCACCCAGAAAATTTTTGATCTTTTATATATTGTATATATCCTCGGAATAACTTATAAAATATTCATTGTAGAACTGTATCGTATATTTTATTGTATTGGCAAGATTTCAGCAATTTTATTGGGGTAGCAAATATGTGAGTCAATTTTAGGAGAATTAAGAAGATACATACTTATTTTTAAAGATATTTTTTATCCATTATTTATAATTCCTAAATTAAAGGGTTCAATCTTCAAATTCCGATAAATAATTTTAAAACACTTTTTTACCTCCCGCCTACGTCAAGGTAAGGGAGGTATTGTTTTTGGTCACAAAATTGGATAGTGAGTATTCAATGAATAAGCACGTTTTAGGGTCCCTACATTACGATTTTACTATTTTCGCCATGATGTCTGTATGTATGTATGTAGGTGTGTGTGTGTGTGAGTCTGTGGCAATTTTTTCGTCTCGCATAACTCAAATACTATATTGCAAAAAAAAAAATACAATTTTGTGAATTTTTGCTTCTTATATTTAAATGAAGAGCTGATTAGATTTTGGATTAAATTGGGTCAACCGAAAGTAGCAGTTTACTTGAAGCCCTTAACAGTTTTTCGTGAAAAACACGCTTAAATTTCCTTTTTCAACAATTTATGTTATTTTGAAAGTTGTAGAATATTTAATTTTACATGTGTTCTGATTACACTAATTTTATTAATTTTCATTAGATTTAGAGATAATAAAATATAAAGAAATTAGATTTCATAAATCTTGCAGTCCTTGTACCCCATGAAAACACTTTTTGACAAAATGTGACACATATCATTTTGATTGCGAAGCTGTTTTCTTAGTGAAATAGGTATATGTCAAAAAATTAAATACGAAATAAAATTAAATTTCTCAAATATAAATAAAAAATAGACAAATAAGAAGGTATGTTTCTGTATCATCAAATACTATATTGTACCGTTTAAGAGTAGTATTGGACGGCAGGTTCTGTGCTGCCCACATCAGATTTTTTTTTTAAATAAATAATACACGCATGAAAGATTTTTATTCTTTTGGACAAAAGCAACAATCATAAATTATTCTAAAAGTTCCTAAACCATTTGGCGAGAGGTTATACTCTCACTGGTTGGTACCATGAGCTCTGTTTTTGAGTGTTTTAAGAGCAGTGTTTTAGGCTCGGTTTAGCTCTGTTCAATGTTCTCAGATTATTTTATAAAAAAATATGTTTCAAATGGAAGTTACAGAAAAAAATATTATATTCCATTTTTATTTAAAGTATTCTTTTTATAAAATAATTTTAGGATATTGTACAGCACTAAAACCGAGCCTGAAACACTGCTCTTAAAACACCCAAAAGCAGAGCTCGTGGTACCAGTCAATGAATATAATACTGAAATACGATTTAAAATTATTTTATACCATCGGCACAACAAGCGCTAACTTACTTGAAATTAATTGAACTTGTTTCAACATAGAATGCTGTGTTGCTTTCGTGCACTCTAGTAGACAATCGTTGTTAGTTAGATTCAACGTTCAAGCTAAATGGATGTTTCTTTTTTTGTGGTGCAAATATTTAATAATTTTGGTGATTTCAAAGTGAATTGCAGTGGAACAAGTACAGTATTTTATGTGCTAGTGAGGGGAACTAGAACCTGGAACTGCAAGTATATAAGGTAGGGTTCCTATATTATAATTTATTTATTGAACACTGGAATACACATTTGGAATATAGGATTTCAATGCTATTTTTTAAATATTGCTGTACATTTTTAACTATTCACTTTACAGAAAAAATCTAAATACAAAAGTTGTTCAGAATTAAAAAATTAATTCAATAGGGTTCATTTGCTCACCTAAATGTTAATATGTCATGGTATAAAAATCAAATTAAAATTATAATAGATACAGCGATGGAAAATTGATGAATATTTAACATTTCAAAGAACAGATTTAGATTTATTTATTACAGTGTATAAATTTCGTAAATAGCTCTGTGGTAACGTGTCGGACTGTGGATCGTGAGATCCTCAGTTCGAATCCCACTGCCGACAGTTACAAATTTAAATTTACCCCTGTGGTTCCCCCTCCACTAACATCCTTGGGGGCTATGATTTGACGGCTGGTAACCGCACTTCATACGAATAAAATATATCACCTACCGAGATCTGCGTAAGCAGAGTGCCACACCCGTAATGGGTAAAAGGCGTGATGATATATTTATTTTATTTTATTTTTATTTATTTAATTTCGTAGAAGGTTGTAATATAATGGTGAATTTGAGAGTTCATTTCTTTCCATCTGGTAAATAAGTAAATAACCCTAAAGCTGTTTTATGAAATGTCAAACGCAAACATACCTGTTTAGTTTTTAGGAAGAATAAAACTAATAGTCAATTATTTATTTTAAAAACTATGCCAAATGTTCGATAAGTACAGCTACAGCGCCGTGCTCTTAAACTCGTCGTACGTGCTTTAAAAGCTTACTTATCTTAATGTACTATTGTGAAAAGTTGCCATATGCAATAAACTCTAAAAAAAAATACGTCTGAAGAAGAATTAAAAAGTTTTGGTTATAAACGATTAGTTACATCAATGCAATTTTACAAAATTCATCTTGAATGTAAACAAAAATGATATTCCATAAAAAATTCGCTTAATTTTATTCGCACATTTATATTCTGTATATTTATCTGGTCATATGTCTATAAATATTTGCAGTTCGTGAAGCTCTGTTAAATTAATCTAATACCGACCACCAGCAATATTATCCATATTATAGGGGCCATATCTTCATATACGAGCCCGTAAAATTTACACTGAACGTTAGACAAGCAGTAGCATAACTACATTTAATGTTTTACACTGTTGAAACATCTAGAAGTTCCAGAGCGCGGGAAGTATGAATTATGATTGCAAGTATAACCTGAAGGAATGACGTGTGACAGACGTACTTAACTTACACAATTACCTTGGAGCTGTTACCTTATTTACGTTTACGATGCAGTAGATGAACGTTGGTCTGTTTATGAGCTTGCAGGAGACTTAATCATTTTACTCAACTTTGATGTACTACGCGATGTTGAGAATATTGAAATTTAAACGAGAAATCTTGCTACATCCAATTGATTTTGTATCTGGTGATGTTTCTGAATTTTCAACCACAATTTTATTAATTATGTGAAACATAAATGATCATACTTCGCCTGTATATTCAGTAACAAAATTTTAATTGTGGTTTATTTAAGTGGCCGATTTCGCATAATAAGATGTAATGTAATGAATTGGTTTCATTAGTTCTTTGAAAACACTGAAATTTCTAATACCTACCAAGAAGGCAATAAAAACTTTTCGAGTGCCCTTGAACATTATCAGCTATCATAAAAAGTGAAGCTAATGGTCCGGCCCGTAATAAATAACATCTCACTAATTTGAATAGCAGGCACATTCCTAACAAAGCTCACTAATTATTTCCTTTGGCCTTCCAATACTGTCGTTTACGCATTTGTCCCTCGGTATTCGTCAATGTTACCAACCATTAGTAAAAAACTTGAATTGACTTCAAAAAGTCACTGGTTTTTGCGAGCAGCTGCAAACCGTGACAGTTTGTTCACAGTGCTCGAATTATTCAACTGTCTCAAGTTATTTACACCTAAAACAAATTATTCATTTTTACCTCCCGCTACATTCTGTAATAGAGGAATAGAAATCAAAAATTCCGGTGCCTAGTGGTCCCTAGAATACAATCTTAATAGTTTTGCGATGTTGTCTGTGGGTGTCTGTTTGTCTGTCTGTCTGTGTGGATCTCTGGAGTTACGGTTTTTCAAAAACTACAAAATTGAAATGTTTGATATTTTGTTTGTAACAATTGTATCCCCTTGGGAAGAGTTGATTAGTTTTTAGTAATAATTCGATAACCGGAAGTGGCAGTATACTTGAAGCCCTATCAAGTTATTTTGATTTATCTTAGTACTCTCGTGTTTTAATTGACTCATTCGTGATTAAAGACTAGCTTTACGTACTTGTATCGTAAATAACTATTTATTTACAATTTGTACATAATTTATGTCAAAATTATTTGCATCATAAAACAGATTTCGGTTTCATTATTTTGCTGGTATTTGTACTCAAGATTGAAGACGTAATGTAACCACCAAGTAACAATTTGTCGAAATACAAACACAAAATAAAGTTCTCTTAATTACTATTGAAGATAATGTATAATTTTATAATTAGCAGGTTTATTTGGTTACCGCAAAAATTATATTCCACAGAAAATAATTTTCATGCGTATATAATTTAATATTTTATTAAAATACAAACACGCACATGTTTTATTCAACACAACATTCAACGTGGTGGAGTACTTCCGAAATGTATCTGAAATGAACCCTAATAAACGATCCATCTTGTTTTTGCCAGATTGTCATGGTTACTCCACCACGAGAGGTATCCATCGGTCAGGAAGTCACACTTGCCGATCTGGCACTCGCAGTCCGTACTCCAAACGAAAGTTTGTTAGGGTTCCTACGTGACTCACTCGAAAGCTGCACGCAATTTTGACGCTGTTACAACTTTTTGTCCTCGGACTGTTCGGTGTTCAGTGTTCGCCTGTTCGATGTTCGTAGCTCTGCTTCTGCAGAACCTGGCCGGGGTGATGTAGCTGCGTGTACTTTTTGATGGATTGCCACTTGGCAGTTTAGTGCTGCAAATTAGCAAATGAAATTATAACTTTCTCCGAACAGATCTTGCTTAGCTTCACCTGAAGACCACGATATTTAGAATGACTAAAAATAATCGTATTAAATATTTCATATCGAAGGGTGTTAATTATTTATAAATGGATTTAAAATAAATTCATCCTACATATTTAACTAAATTGTTTCTTGAAGTGATGCATAAGATATACGAGCCAAGAATAAAATCATTTGACTCAATTAAAACTTTTAGAAACACTTCCAATCCTACAAAGAAAAAATTGTACTCAATTTAAATGTTTCTTATTTATTTATTATTTTTATGAATATTTTAAGTAAAAGTAACAACTAAAATAATAACTAATTTTAGCAACGGCCATGGCAGATAGTGTTAAAGTCTGTTCATTCGGTAACGCAAGTTAAACAGTACTGTCCGCGGTCAGCAGTTGGATGGGTGATCGCTTTGCGAAAATTCATGCCATCAAATACTGCAAATCGTTATCACACCACCGAAAACAAATACCGAGGCGAAATATAAATATAACCTCAGCAGTTGAGAACACTTATATAATAAGAATACTTAATTGATAATCAAAAATATGTAGTAAATAATACAATAAGATTGTTATTGTTATTTTATATCTTTTAATAATACTTATTGTTTAGCAATAAATATGTAAACAAAACCTAATCAATATTTGGTGGCAGCGCTCACAATCAAACAAATGAATGCGGTTTTAAATGTCAAATTAATATTACATAATTAGAAGAGTGTTCCAGTTCCTGGTGTGGGCACCATATTACTTTCTTATACATATAAAACCAACTGAAAACTTATGACTTGTTCCTTACGTACAACTTTATTTTGACATAGATGTTAAACCTATTTAATTTTTTGTTCTCATTATACTATAACTATGATTTTATTTTAAAATAGGTATTAATATCTGTTCCCATTTTAACTAGGATTATTGAAATATATTATTTAATTTATAATTTAATATTACTCAAAATTAGAAGAATGTACAAGAAAAGTGCAAATAACATTTTATAATCCAAATATTTTTGCTAACATCTATCATTTCAAATTTTTTTTGTGTGTTCAGTAAACTTCCTTTTCCAGTTTTTCAATTTCATTCAAAATTAACTCAGCCATTCATATTTTCATGAAACTTACACACAGACATAATTGTGAAATTGATCTTAACGGATTCAGTGGACGTCAAAATATATATTTCCGCAAAAATCTCGCCAGCGATTTTTTTTATGACCCCAGACTTCCTTCTATTTTGTATAAGAAAGTAAAACGCATGTAAATTTTGCTGATATAGTATCACATTTTGTAGTATTGTTCTTATATGAAGGAAATGAAAGAAATTGGCATATTTAATTTTAAATTTCAATTCAATTTGTAACATGATAACAAATACATAATTTATTTCTTTACAATTGTTATTTAAAGCTCCTTTCTCCAAAATAATTAGGACAGCAAAATCATTTTGTAGTAATTATATTTTTCTCCTTAGAAAATCTATATTTAAAAATTATATCCACGTGAATTTTTTCCTCGGCTACATTTTGATTATAGAAGCAAGTAGATATAAAAGCAGGAGCTTTTAATAATATTTTAAATTTATCTCTATTACTATTACTACAACAATGAAGACATTAACAATTAACAGACATATTTCTACTGTTTTCAAGTACTGTTGACATTATTATTGCCATAGTTTAATAGAGGGCTACAACCCTATAGCGGATTTAAAGGAAACACTCGAATACAACATCATTTTAGTTCACCCCAATGCTTTTGTGAACTACAAATCCATTTTCTCCCCTGTCTTCATCCGCCCCGTATTATTTTCCATCCATACCCTTGGGCGTTGCATCTCCTATTGTCTTTTCTCATTCTTCACGTCCCCTCGAGTTCAGCTCAAGTCATGATATTTATCTGTCTTACAAGTCATCGTCGAGCTAAACGATTCATTATCCAGACGTCCACGACGTCGCCATGTTCCTGTTCGCAAACCAAGAATAATTATAACGAATTTTCAGAAACAGACGCACTCCAATGTCGGGACTTGATTGAGATTGGTGGATGGGGAAATTAAATTTTAATGAATGTCGCCTTCGTTTTCATTGCAGTCGAATCTGCTGTCTGTTGACAAGGTCAAGGATTTGTTCGTGAAACTTGAATTTATGATTTCGACGTGGATTTATTCCAACTTTGCAAAAAGATGAAGATTAGATTAAGGTGCTATATTATACGAATATCGAGCATTATATTTCGCGAGCAAAATGTCATCATCCTGTTGATATTTACTGGCAACGTTACCTACAATTGCTTCACAATCAGAAGGGCAAGGGTAAATGAATAAGTGTGGCTAGCTTTTAGGGTATATATGAGGTTCCTGATGGATCAACGCGTGTTCCTAAATATATGCACTGTTTTTTTAAATTAAAATTTATCCTTTAACTTTCGTTTTTTATACATAATAGTTTTTCAGTTGAAACCCAAATGTTATTTGTGTATTTGGTTTTAATATGTGTTGCTTGTTTATATTTATTGTATTAATTTGTATATGTAATTATTCTTATTATTTCTCGAAAAACATTTCATGAAAATACAAATCTTGAAAATACATTTCTCGAATATAAAAATGTCGAAAATTACGATGAGAAATTTGTACATTTAACAAAAATACAAAAGTCAAATGTTGGAAATATTACAAATGACAAATGTTACTAACCTCGAAAATACTTTTGTCGAATCGCTTGGATATTACAAACCACAAAAATACATTCTCGAATATTGCATTTTCGAATGTTACAAATCTCGAAAATACATTTATCGACAACGAAACATACCAAATATCGTATTTATTGTAATCATTGTTCACTAGATGAAACTACGACATTTGGTATTGTTCGCTTTCAACAAAAATAGTTTTTGAGAAACCGTAACTCCAGAGATTCATACAAACTGAGACAGGAAAACTATAAAAATTGTGTTCTAGGGACCCTAAAACGTGCTCATTACCGGATTTTTAGAAAATGTTTAGATACAAGTTTTTAATTAGTAAAAATCGAAACAAGGCTATAGCCTTATAAAAAATTTTAAACAATTATTAATCATATGAAGTTTAGTAACTGGTTTTGGTTTTGGCAAACCATTAAACAAGGTTTTCGAACGACAAGTTTGACAAAAAAAATCAAACTCAATGAACAGTATAGAAAGCACTGTAAGTTATTGTTGTCGAAGAGTTTCACGTAAATAATTTTTAACCTTTTATAATGCTAAAATTTTTCGTCGCGCACTTTAGAACCGCGCGCTCCCAGGTTTTAGCCTATGTAGCCTAAAGGGTTAATCAGGCCCTGTTGTTAAAGAATTATATTTTATAACTTTTAAACTAGACATCCTATTAATTTAAAAACTCAAACCATTGAGTTTGACTTTGTAACTGTTTTGTGGTCTGCATACAATGGGACTTCACCAACGTGTACGGTAGATTAAGCAGGGAAATGAAACCGCAGCAACAGAAATGTGCATTTCTGCTCATAAACTATTAGACTTAGTGATCCTATTTTAGTGGAGGCTTGTACTCGGACATTACATATCAAGATTTGTTCAGCGCTCTGCAGAATTAGCAAAGTCTGCTCCGCAGAAATCATCAGTAGCACAGATGAATAATAGATTGCAGAACGTGATGTGAATCGGAATAGTTCTGGGGAAGAATCGCGGATTAACGCGGTTCCCTGCTGACGGACGACACTGGCGGCGGCGGTGGGGGAGTAGAGTGTGAGGGAATGAAGAGCGGAAGTAGTGTGAAGGGCTGACGTTCCCTTAATTTCGTTGAACGGGCGGGAGGCCCTCTTCAAGGGCCTGTCAAAGGCACTTCGCGAAATTGACTGTAAGTTTGGAACGCGAATGAAGTGCCTGGTCTCTTGCGTCATATCCGGTGTCGGGTGTCACGTGACCAGCCGAAGAAAATCATCGTCGATGGAATGAAAACGTGTGACCTTCAGTATTATCTTTGTGGTGTCATCCACTTTCGTCTCTGGGTCTCTCCGCCTGTCAGAATCTTACATGAAACTGTCCGTCGTGATTTTCTTTTTAAAATGTGTATAATAAAGGCAATTATTTTTCTAAAGTTCAAAGTTTTACGAAGTGAATATTTAAATGCCGTAGTCTAATAAAACCTCTTTCTGACGTGCTGCGTACAATATTTTTTCGAGTCTTATACAGTAATGTATTGTATACCTGGTGTGGCCACTATAGTACTTTCAAATACATATCAATCTGAATTCGTTTACACATACCATATATTTGATATTTACCTACCTATGTCTCAATAATTTGTTCTCATAGCTACTATGGTTTTGAAATATTTTATTATTTATGTAAATTAGTTTCTTTCATAATTGGAAGCAGACCGACAAATTTGCAAATAACATTTCCTATTCCAAATATAATTGCTAATATATATTTTTTTAAACAATTTGACTCATCTCATGTCCATATTTAAAATAAATTGAATTTATTCCATTATTGTAAAAAAAATTTGCAATTGTCCAATATCAATTTATAATTTTTAATAGTTATTTATGTATCAAGGCATTGACGTTCACTTTTTTATCACGAATATGGAATTTAGATGCCGAGGCCCGTAGGGCCGAGGAAAATAAACCATGTGAGTGATAAAAAGGAACTTCAGTGCCGAGGTACATATTAAGTTTTATTTGAAATCTAAAATTCCAAAAAACTGTAAAAAAATTACAATATAGGTTAAGTTTATACATCTGTCAGTTATTAATTGAAACTGACAGTCAGTGTTGACAACCTCGAGAAGTGAAGTTATCGTAAATAACACTCAAAATTATGTGTTTTGTCCTCAATTTTGTCATCGGAATTAATTAGTTAATTCTTCTTGCAAATTTTGTTTCATGTTACGTCCAAATTTACTATAGTACGTCAATATATCTGCCAAAATTATCCTAATTGTACAATAATTATTTAACTGTTGCCAGCACTGGCTTGCTCAAAATAGTCGTATAATGGGTTACTTTAGTGACGATTTCTAAGCTTTTAATGACGATTTTTGAACGCTTTAGTGCGTCTTTGGCGGCAATAAAAAACTTACACCTCGGTATGGAATATACTATTCTGCAGCTGATTTCACGTTTGAAATTTATTGTTTTATCCATCAAGTAAACTTCCACTTCAGATTTTGCAATTATGACCAAAATCAACTCATTTCCTTACATTGTTATAAAACTTATAATAATATCGTTTATGATTTTCATGATTCCTGTACCCTTATATTATATATAAGAAAGAAAAAAAATCATGTTAGCAAAATATCTATATTACAGTAATTTGACAAAATTGTTTTATTGACAGTGTACCAATTTTAGGGTATTAATATAGCATATTATTTTAAATAATACACATTTTATGTAATTGTAATGTATTCAGAATTCATTATTAACATAAGTAAATTATAACTTTGTCTATTTTCTAAGATCTGTATTAGGTCTAATTAATAGTTTAATTATACCAAATTATACACCTACTTGGTTTATGAGTATATAGTTAACCATTATAATTACAGTATAATTGCTGCAGTACGATTGTATTCATATTATGATATTCCAAGAAACAATAAGAGTAATAATTCCGCTAATGAACAGACATACTCCATACACCATTTTGACACACTACATTCCAATCTATAAACACAGAATCGAGAACATTATGTCACATCCGATGGCTGGCAAATGAAATTACAGGAACAGTAGCGCCTCTATACATCAGTGGAGCACATAACAACGCCACGCGACACGCAAAGCAGAGCGTCGCGACACACACGACGCCGACGCCCGCGCGCCAGTTCTGTTTTCTTGCTAAAGCATCATTATATTCATGGCCGCCCTAGACGTCAGTTCGTCAACGTCGGTCGCCCTTCTCGACAAAAAAGGAGCGTGTAATTTAATAACCGGCCACGAGCGACGCGCGGTGCTGCTGACGATGGCGCCACTGTTCCTTGTACTACCCGCACATGACCTTCACTTGTTATTAGCACCCCGCAAATTGAAATGTGTCAAGAGTTGGTAATTGAATGGCAACGAGCTGCTCCTTGATATAATGTTCCAACAACTAGCGCTAATCTATCAGTCTGAAACCGATAATATCGTAAGCACAGATTCACCCCACACACTGATAAAAAGGTTTTCTTGGAACAAACAGATTCCTCTTAAATGTCGAGAAAAATTTATTTGAATAGTGAGAATCCGATGTCGTTTTCATTGTGAACTTTTGTAGGTTTAATAAATATTCTTGTGTAGAAATTAATCTAGTTTTGAAGGAACATATCAAAGTATACACTCATTATGGGGACGAAGTAGGAGTAGTTTTAATTCAAAATGATATCGTTTTAAATAAAAATGTTTTATTTAAAATTACTACGTCTTACGATATGAAATATAAGGATTTGATTAATTAATAGTTTTTTCAAAAAAATGTCAGTATTATATTGCTTTGATTGGTTACTTCAATTAGATGTTATTTTATCAAAAAAAAAATTCACTTACTTAATTTCAGGGTCAAAAATACATGAACAAAAAATAGATACCAGTAGAGTTTACCAAACTATGATGCATTTTCTGAAAATGTCATAACAATTAAGAAACTAAACACGATTATTTAAAAGCAGTTAAAAATATTTACGAAAAAATTGGTAAATTTTCATAAAATAAATCTATTTTCACTTCACCGAATAGTTCGGTAAATTCTGAGAAACTTTTATTGTAGTTTTCATTTGATATACCACGTTGTTTTGAAAAATCGTACGGACCTAAAATATAGGGCAGATATTTTTATAGTAAGGGCACAAATGTTTATGCATAATCTAGATACGTAACTCGATGCGCTAAATTGAAGCATCGGCAGCCATTTGCTAAAAAGGCAGAAAGTGACATTTGTGTTAATTTAAATGTATTTATTGCAATATATGGTTCAGCTTTTATTGTAAAGTTAAACAGTATAGCAAAACGGTCAAATAAAAAGCAGAATGTAATTAAATAAACTAATTTTATTTTCTAACCAACAAATTAAAGGGATATTTTCATATTTTAGCAATTAAAATAAATTTAATAACAATGAGAGTTTTATTTCCTATTTACTGTACATCATATTCAAGTTGTTTGTTTATATAGAGTTCGGTAGGTACATAGTTTGTATATAAATATCTAGTGATAGTAAGCAAATATAAATACAGTTGGCGCCACCATAAAAAGACAATCAGTTTTATTGCGATTTCAAAGGTACGAAAATCTTATTCCATTGAACTAAAACAATTTTTAAATAACGATAATATTTCGAATGATATATTAACATGTGTATTACTTATTAAACATTAAAATTCAGGTTCACAAGCATAACAAAAACGTATATGGTGTCTACACCGCCATTATGGGAAAAAATTCAGTTAGAAGTCACCTATTATATTTTTGGAAATTATGGGATGTGCTGCAAATATGATTCAGCAATCCAAAGGCTCCCAGCAATTAAAAAATAATTAAAATAAAAACGAAAATGTAAATGAGCATCATAACTATAATGCATAATTAATTTGAAGGATGTTTTTGCAGTCATGCTGCGAAAATAAAGCCATGTTGAAGAATAGTAATTTTAAGAATTATCTCAGTGCTTAAAATTAATCCCATTTTTAAAATTAATGACACTCGGCCGAGAAGTTTTTCATATCGAGAAAATCTAATTCCGTAAACAAGCCATGAAGAGGCGAGACTGGTGCCCGTGTATTTTTTGCACCCTCTTTTCATCCCCTCTTTGTCCCTTCCAACTGATGCTCGTTTGTTGAAAAATCCCGAGGCTTTGCCGTGTAAATTCCTTCAGCTCCATCAATTTTATATGCTCTATCCATCAAATTAGCGGTAATTACCGGTAATGCTTTATAATTATACCCTCGGGGACAGACGGCGAAAAAAATCAGCTTACTGGCGTCGTCTGTTTTCGTCTTAGCGCCGGTTCCGACGCCCACACAAAAAACAAATTTCTTGATTTTAATTTTATGTTCTCCATCTTTTACAAAGAAACTAATTAAATAAATTAATGCAAACGAAACGTCAATACGAATGCGTAGCAAATACCTTTCGCACATACATACTGTAGGAAGGTATTCCGACAGCTCAAATATTTCGACTCTAATTATTTCACGTCAGTATACGTGTGTGTGACGATTATTTCATCTACGATAACTAAAATCTATGACGAAATCATTTTAAAATTACATGTTTGACATGCGCAAAAGATGTAAAATAATATTAGCTAAAATTTTTATTGGAATCACAAAAAAAATCATTGACGAAATTTTTGCGGAAATACATATTTTGACGTCCACTGAATTCGTTAAAACGATGGATGTCCGTGTGTGCAATATCTCATGAACGAGACAAGATATGTAAACAAAACTTGGAATTTATAAGTTTCATGAAAATATGAAGAGTTGAGTTGATTTTGAATGAAATTGAAAAAAGAGTTAGTTTACTGGACACACAAAACAATAAATTGCATTTATTTCCAAAATAGAATCAGCTATGAAAAAACTACATGCACGAGGAATATTCGAAGGACTATTTTCCGATTAAAATTGATCCAAACGCTGTTTCTCTCATAAAAAATAAAGCAAAATTTAAAAACATTTGACAGCAAGTCAGAATCACCTTGGTAATTTATACTAGTGCGAATTATCGATAATTTGCACTTGAGCAAAATTATCTTGTAATTCTACGTTGATTGGAAGACATTCAGAAATGTCAGAATTCTTAAAAATAGATTGAAAAGTTTACCATGTTTTAAATGTTTTTTTTTTTCACATCGGGAGAAATTTTTTTTTCTATGGTGCCAAAATCGGAGCCATTTTTATTTCATCGGGTGATTTGAGCATTTTATCCTAGTTCAGATTTTGGACAATCTTAGAAATAGTTTCACCCTTGAAAGCAGTTTCACCTCCGCTATTGTCAAATCCTTCGAGCAAAACATTTTAGGGTTGTAACCTACTTTTTATGACTATGAATATATTAGATAAATTTAATCAGTTAGTCAGGATATTTTTCCAGATAAGTTTCATATTTGTACTCACATCTTGTTGATAAATATTTTGTTTTTATGTTTGTTAATCATTAACGATATACAACAGAATTACTTGTATCAGAATTGGGGTGATAAACAACACAGTCATAGACAAAGTACAGTATATCACACGTAGCTAAAAAGATATTTATAAAACTTGTCACTTAATATACTATTAATTTCTGCCCGTGATATGTGGTTACCAACCGTCAAATCTCATCTCCAAAAAACCCCTTGTTTACGTGTGAGTTAGTCAATCTCAGCAATGTGAACCACACAGAGTACGAGTATCTAGTCAGAGATAAATAGCAGACGCGAGACGTGTGATCGCGCTTAACTTCGCATCGGTCTCTTAGCAACACGGGAGCAGAGGCACGAGGCAGTGGCAGCGGACCTGGGACCCCAGGGAGCTGTTCCCGGCAACACCTGCGTTACCACACTACCCCGGGCCTCCAGCCCCCATCCTCATACTCACACGTCGCTCTTTTGTTTCCGTGCCACTACAATAACGCCAGCCACCCCCCGTGGCCTAGATTGGGCTCCATCAGGCAACGAGCGGTCACATCAGTCATTTACAGGTCGCCCGCCTGTGAACTTTGACACTGGATGCTCCGCTAGGTGGGAAAGAGGAAAAAGCGGAGAGGTGAGACAACATATCTGAGATAAGATTGGAGCAAATTTAGCTACGGAATGAAACAATTCACAACTGTTCTAACAAAAGATTTAATTTAAATTTTCCGTACAATTAAAAAGTGAATAAAAACTTTTAATATATTTTAATTATATAACTGAGTATAAATTGAATTTTAGTAAAATACGGTCTAAATAAATTCTTCAATTCGATCCCCACATGATACATTTTTCAATTACAAAATTATGTGCCAAGTCTAAGCGGATATACAATTAGAGAGTACACAAAAAAATGTAATTTGCAATTAGTTAATTTTGCGGTTGTGTAGTTTTTTTACTTAATTTTGACTAATATATCGCGTTAAATTAACCATTTGAATAAATATGGCAATTTGTTAAATTAAAATTTTCTCAATTCTGAATTTTTACCAAGAAAAATTTGGTGTGGACACCACATTACTTTCTTATACAAATAAAACCAACTGAACATGTATGACTTGTTCCTTACGTATAACTATTGTGACAATTATTTGACATAGATATTATACCTGTTTAATTTTGTGTTCTCAGCTACGATTTTCATTTAAAATATTAATTAATATCTAGTCTTTAAAACTTTGTAACTAATAATACAAATATTACTTTTATAATATTTAAAACGAAACATATTTTTGACACTTCCCAATTATTTGACACGTTTGACACATCTAAATACATATGACTTTTGAAAATGATATCGTCATTAAAGATTTTCGATCCGTTAATATATATCTTACATTATGAAAGGTAAAATAAATACATATTTTCAATGTGGTTGCCTTTATTTATGATATGACTTTGATTAAAGAAGATGTTGAATTGAAACTATTATGTTAATAAAAGTAACAAATATGTTGTTTTTTATTTGTTTTAATACCATTAAAAATTTTCAGATTTTATAATTTTTTATCTAATTCATATTGTTACTGAAGTATTCATTAATCCTGGAAAATAATAATGAAATCACAAATTGTAATCTTTTTATTTTCCCTTAAAAGAGAAAGATGAAAAATTCCATTCTTGACAGAAACATTATTTCAAATTAATTATCCTGTTTAACAGAGAAAAAGAAAAGTATTCAAAAGATTTATTCATACTTTTACCCAATTGATGTTTGTACGATTCAACCAGAAATCTCAAAACAAGAAAAACATTTCTGTGAAAATAATTGGTATTCAAGTTGAGTTAACGAGTATTTTGTTTTAAAATAAATGATGCCGAAACACAAGGAAATGTCATCAAAACGTCACAAATTGGCATTCGATTGTCATACCTTTTGTTAGCGTCGTTTGAGTTCTCCGGGAGCGACGCGAACACGACCGTGTATTTGATAAAAATGAACGTTCTTAATAAGTTAAAAAAATGTCTGACAAGTAACGAGTTGTATTTGATCTCTGACACTTTTTGTGCTTTTGAAATACGTACGAGGAAGAAAGCTGCCTCATTAAACAGACGTGCCCGCATTGTTCGCGTCATTCATTTTTCATTTTTCCCTATAAACAGGAGAACTGTTTCAGGATAGACTTGTTATTTCAGTGTACCATTTTATGTCGATTCTACATTCCTGTAGATGGCGTACATACATATGTGAACATTTGAAAATTTAAATAATTCGTTATTTTAACCTCTCCTTTTTTCCCCTTTCTCTTTTGTGCGGTGCATTTGGTTTTCATAAGTAATACACAGATTAATAATATAAGTATTTATTTAAAAACTGTTAATATATTTCATACAAAAGTTGTTTACTTTACTAGTGCGCAAAGCAAGGAATTACCCACGAAAGAAACTTTTGCACACGAAGCCCGAAGCCGAAGGCTGAGTTTAATAATTTTATCGAGTGGGAAACTTAACTTTGCCCACGTGTGAATGATAACGTTTTATCTAACATCTCTTAATAAATGCAAAATTTACTAAAGAAATATTATTGACAGTAGTTACCAAGGTGTTGTATGTTATTATTATTGTTATAAATAGAAAATTACTAACTAGTGACTTTTCTCAAAATTATACCCACTATTGGGTAACCTGTTACCTTTCTTGTTTAAAATCGCAATAATTACAGAGCATTTATTGAGAAGTGTTGGGTAAAAAATGTTATTTGATATTATAGTGAAATCTCTACGTTCCGACAAATTTTTCTGTCACATGTAATTTTTCTTACCCAAATGGGCCCATAAACCAATTTTTTAATGAAACTTTATTAAATATATGACGATCAGTGAAAACCCGATGTGAAAATTTCATATATTACCCGAGATATGATTTTTCAAAGTTTGTGTGACGTCACTGGTATTACTCCAGTGGCACTAAAACAAACATTTTTCGTGATAGTAGATATATATTTTTTAATATAAAAATAATATTTATATATAATTTACAACAATTAAACTTAATGTAAATAAAGATAAAATTCCTTTGGCAACTTTAGAGTATTTTACTTTATATTCGAGTAAACATCATACGAAAATTTGAGAACAATGGCCCTAGTAGTGATGTAACCTAATCTCAACACACAATTTTATTCAATAGATTTTCAACATAGCACAATAAAACAGTGAAATTATGAAACAAGTAATAGACGCCCAACTAATATAATCTTAAAAACCAACAAACAAAATAAATGAAATGATATTTCTGGCCAATAGAATCAATGCGAATACCCGTGATATCAAAATATGTTCAATTCGTTAAATCGCTTTACTGCAAAATATTAAAAAAAAACCACTAATTATTCCGTAAGTGTTACACGATTTGATATAAATTTTTCATATTTCGTTTGTGGTTTATGCGCCCATTCTTCAACAAATGATGTTTATTTTTTTACATCTTTTATATACCTATTTCGGTAAATCAAAATTATTATGTTTAAAAGTTTAAAGAAATAATCCTTTATATGTAGATATTACAACAAACAATAGTACAAAAATTTAATTAAAATTCTGAATAGAACTGACTAATATTTTTAAAGAAATAAAAATAAATCTGTTTTTAAAACGTACACTATACCTCCCACACTCTATGTCCGTGCCTCACCAATCCAAAAACTTTTAGACAAATTTTAAAACAGCATAGTACATAATTAAAGAAGTTAGTGTATAAATTTAGTAAGAGTAATTGTGCCCTGTGTATCCTCGTTGCAATTTCAAGTATCTGAAACTATGTTCCATGGGCTGTTCGCCCCACGCTGCAGCCCCAGCGAGTGCAGCCGTGCGAACGCGCCGCACAAAAGAAATCACGGCCGTTCGCTGGAATTTTTAAATTCCAGTTCCCTTTTGAAGTCGGCAGCGAGATTTGGCGTTCGGTGGCGGTCTGTCGCAAGATTGGCCCCGGCGGCGGCGGCGGAACAAACAGGAGGCTAGTGCAGTCTGGTGGAGGCGGCGACGCCCATTTGTACGCTTCTTCGAGCGCCGGCGTCTTTAATATATTGACTTTGATACAGAGCGTGGACACATGTACTGTATGGAACAAAAAATAATTTATATACAACCGATAAATACTTTATTCCTATTAAAATCATTAGGTACTTAATGTGCGTCATTATTTACGAGGGAAATAGAAATAACGCCCTAGGGAAATAAAGTGATTCAAGGCCATTGACAGTGCCACCTAGAAATAATTTATTTTCTTAGTATTCTTAATTAATTAATACCCAGACATTACATATACCAAGATATTTATTAAAAGCTGTAAATGTCACTACAATAGCACGATTTAGATACGGTAACGATGAAAAAAATAACATGTACTGGTTGTCAGCAGAAGAAAAGAGATGTAGATTATGTGGTAAAGAAGAGGAATCTCTAGAACATTTAAGACTGTATTGCAGAGAGACGGAAAGAGAAAGAAGAGATGAAATTTACTTATTGATTGACCAAGGAACTGGAAAAGACTGGAAGGAAAAAAATTCTATAACACTGTTTTTGAAAGTATACATTCTACAACTAAAAATTGTATTGGAACAATTATCATTCAATATGCCGCGTTTGGAATAAATTCGACGAATCAGAGCCTCATATTAGCGCGATATATGAAGAATCTCGATTCGGTTGCTATGGTTACGTCTCTTTGTTTTCATTTTATTTATTTAAGTTTGACGTTTTCAACAGTTTTGTATTTAAATTTTTTGTTTAATTTCCAAAATCTTTTTATAGAAAATATAGTCTACAATATGTAACGGAATGGCATATCCAACACTCGCAAACCGTAACCCTCGCCTTCGGCTCGGACTACAAATTTTTTGCTGTGTGGAATATGTGCCATTCCATTACTTGCTGTAGAATATTCTATTATCCAACACCAACTCATAATAAGGCTGTAATTATGGTAATTTGAAATAAATAATGTCCAACATTCCTCACTCAGTGAAAGAATAATAGAGAAATCACGGAGAAAATAATTACTGATTAAATTCACTAAATTCCATTACTTGCTGTAGAATATACTATTAGAAAGAAGCAAACGTGTAATATAATTGTTTAAGTTAACTTATATAATGTAATCACCATCGAAATAAGACCGAAAGGCATTAATAATAGTTATTTACGATACAAGTACGTAAAGCTAGTCTTTAGTCATGAATGGATCAATGAAAACACGAGCGTAGCGAGTTTTTTATGACCCCTGAGTGACTAAAGACGCTTTACGTATGCGTATATTTTATCTACAATTTAATGAAAAAACCCAATAAATATTTTTAAAAAATCCTTTTATTTTGCCATGATAACAAATTTTTTGCAAATTTGGCGTATTTAAAATTTTTATTCTCTCGTTGCTCGGCAACCCGTAACTAATGAGATCATGTTACTAAACAACCGTTTTACAAACTTAAAACTAACAACTAAACATCATTTTTACACACTTTCGTAGATAAATAAAATTAACTTATAAACTCTGAAATATTGTATATAATAAGTGAGTAAAGAGTTATTATTTGCATCAAGCTATTGCATCCGTCAGTCTACTCCCTCAAAATTCTACCTTCGCTCTTGACAAATAAAGACGAACTGCACTTCCTTAATAGATGAACTACTAATAAATTAATTAAAGAGTTGAAAATAAATATATCTTCATTCTTAACTTTTACAACTCCTTCTTATTAGTTATTAATTATCACCCCGAGGAAGACTGAATAACAGTCGAAACGTCGGTGTGTAATAGTCTGTCCAACTAGTTGTTTTATTTAATAATACAGTTAGATTAAGAGCCGCTCCTGTGTTTCCCGCACGAAAAGCGTAACCCTCAACTGAAAGGTCGAAAGTGGCTGAAAGAAAACGGCGACGAAGTGGTCAAGTGAGTCGGACATTTATATTTCATAAACACGCAACTACGAACGTGACACAAGACACAAAAACATATATAGAGCCGGTATTGTGTGAAGCAATGATTAAGATAACGAAATGAAATGTTCACACTCGTATTTTATGTCCCACAAAATTAGTAAAAAGAATTATTGTGGAGCAATCAAATAAAACGTTATTTACCAAATATATTTGATACAGTTTCAGCCGTATATTTATTTTATTAATTATTTATTTGTACATATCTATTTGAAGCCGGAACGAAGCATGCATTGATTAACGAATTTTGTATAGCGTTTAAAAATACATAAAATAATCATCACGTTACTTACTCATTTTGAGTGTAGATCGTGATCAGTTCGAATGCCACAGTCGACAGTTGCCATTTTAGTTTTACCCCTGTGGTGCCCCTTCCACTCGCGAAAGTTAGATCACTCGGCTAACGCCTCGTAAGCTAAACATTCTGCTTCTGGTTAAAATATGTTTTTATTTATTTAATACATAAATAACTATTATTATTAAAATATACAGTACAGCTTTCTTGTGGTGCGGTTCACGTCACTATCTTCTTTCTCACCTTCTCCCACTATTGCAGATTGCTGAATAGTGAGAGAAAGTGAGAATGAAGATAGTGACCTGAACCATACCACAAGAAAGCTGTACTGTAAATTAATTAGGAAGTAATATTGTGGTCGCAGAAAAAGTATAGTGTACAAATTGCTTGAAATGAGAAACATTTCAAGTTTTTGTATTTTACATTATAGTATTGTTAATTAAACTGAAATTTTATTTCATTCTTTTCAACAGTTGTTTTTATTTTGAAATGTATTTTTATTTAAAAAATAGCCATATATCAAAATAATTAATGGTATTTTTGAAGGGATTAGTCTGGCTTGTCATTTCAATACATTTGAAATTTCTAAATAGATCATAAATATATTGGTTAAATGTGTCAAATAGCATGACTAATTCATTAATTATTAACAGTCTTGAATGTTACAAATAACAAATATTATGATGGACAGCATCATATGTATACAACAAAATTTATTTAATGTAAATACTTTTATAATAATAACTACTAATATTTCATAAAATCAGTGCAGTTTAAATACTTGTATACATGTAATTATTGTATAATTTACTTTTTTGTTATCCTTGATCTGAAAGTCAATCTCCAAATTAAATAAATGTTGTACTCAAAGTCATCCATCTCGTAGGGAATTTAGGTCATCCCTTTTGCTGGAAAACAAATGACACTCATATTGCAAAGTACCTATAACCTTGTAAACAGATGCTTCTCTTTTTTTCTATCTCTAAAAGAAAAATAAATTGATTTAAAAGTATATATTTATCCAAGTAAATCTAGATATATCATAAATAATTTATCAAAATAATTACTGTGTAATAATTACAATTAACAATCGGACATTGGTATTTACCACTGACATTTCAGAAGCTAATCATGCAATTATACCTTCCGCTTGTATATAATATCTAATTAAATTCAGTTATTATATATTTATAAATATGAATATATGTGGTATTTCCTAAAGCAACGTAGCTTATAATATTGAAATCTATTCGTAATTTATAATACCTTGTGCCCTGTTATTCAAATATACTGCTGAAAACTTTACAGTGATGTGCCTAAACTTTAAACTAGTTCAACCGTGTGCCAAAGTTAAATTAGATATTTAAATTTATGAAAATCATTTAATAATCACAAATAGCAAAAATTGTACTATTTTTTAAAAGTACTCAATCCATATCAGTATCTAGTAGATAATCTGGGATATAAGCAAAGAAATTTTTATAAAAACTTTAAATTAAGAACGTAACCTTTCTACAAACTGATTGCGAGCATTATTTTGAAAACAGAAACAAGTAAGCAAATAAACAATGAAGTTTGAAGAGATACTAAGAAGGACACCATGGAAAAGTCTTGCATATGATAGTTGGGTAAAAATGTTAAGAGAAGAAGGAATAAGGCACAATGCAGGGAAAGATCAATGGAAAGTAATAAAGACAAATTTTTATGAACGAAACGGATATTCAACGATGAATATAGAAGTATGGAATAATCCAGGTAGAATATGGTGAACGAAATTGAAATTATATTGTGAGATTTAGCCTTTCAGGCTCAGTCAACCCATTAATGCCCAGCGTATGATAGATTATAGTTAAAAACTTTAAGATTATGTTTCTGCAGGGCTATGGCATTTCAAATTAGATAAATTATGCCAGGTTATTCATTTGATATTGCTATGTATATTCAAATGTAAAATATTTTACACATAATTATACTTACAAGTTGCCAACATACAGAAATATGAAATCAATATTTAAAGGAAAATAGTTCGGGGCATAAAATGGGTTGTGAAGAGAAAAGATGTATAAATCAACTGTCCAGGATTTAAATTCCTATTGACTACAAGCAGACCCTAAGTATGACAAAATACAACAAAAATCTGAAAAAATAATTGCATTAGAATAGACAATGAAAAAAAAAAAAGGAATGATTACTGGACAAGAGATAATAACACATAATACATAATATTTGGGACAGACTTTGAAACTTAAGAACAAACTCTACAGAATACTTAAAAAATGATACATCAACACAACGGATACTACACGACGAAAATCCAAACACTGATTGGATGAAGAGAGTGCATCGGAATAGATTAAATATTTGTACACTTTAATAGTTTTATAGTATTAGAAATAAAAAAAAAAAAAAAATTACCACAGATTATGTAAATATTTGAATACCGCAACTATTACTAGCAACGGCCATGGCAGGTAGCGTTGAAGCTGGTTCACTCGATAACGCAAGTTAAGCAACACTGTCCGCAGTCAGTAGTTGGATGGTAGATCCTTTTGCAAAAACCCATACCAGCGAGCACTGCGTGCCATTGTCACACCACCGAAAAAGAGGTACCGAGGCGGCATATAATCTGAGACCGCTTAAACAACAAAAAAAAAAACTGCTGCTACTGGTACTACCCTTTCTGGAAGGGCTTTCAACCTGTTAATAAGAAGTCAATGGAATCCACTATAAATGAAAAGCGACTAGATATCCAAAGAAAAGATTAAATGGTACAACCAAGGGAATATTTCTGTTTGATTTAATATGAATTCCCACTGTAGGACAATTTGTTGTATAAGAGGAATAAGTCCTCCGAACGATGTAATATGCGCGTGTCACGAGCAATCAGCTGAGGCCAGCAGCAGTGACCCTGAGTGCCCGAACTCGGATCCGAACCGTGTCAGGCGTCATGTCCCGCAGGAGGGCGACTCCGGTGTTCCAGACACCGTGTAATACCACGGTCCATCGCGTCCCGACTACATGTGTCTCACCATCTCTTCGTCCTTTGCCTCTCGATTCGAATCTTAACTTTATGTCACGGAGGCAGACACTTGTTTCGCAACGATTCTTTTATGAGATCGTATCGGATATTTATCAAGTTTACTGTTAGTGGCAACTATATTAGTTTTTGGTGTTGTATACATGTTCTAATCTTTAAGATAAACATCTACAATCCAAGAAAGATTTTCCATGAAATATTTATTATGTAATAAATGTCAGAATTTTAACTTTTCAATATTAAAAACTGCAGGTCAAATGCAATAATCTAATAATTAATTGTTAGATATTTTAGCGCACGAATAATGTTTTTCTGAAATTGGGTAAAACATACATATATAACATCACGCTATATCTCAAACAGTGGATTAGCTCGAACTTTGAAATACAATCAACCAATAATCAATTTCCTGTAACATTCTTATCCTGGCACACAATTATAGCTTCGTCCGCTTTCATTGTTCGATTCTTCACGCTTGCAACAAACCTTCAAATATATTAAAACACTTATTCCTCGGATGCCCACCCATTCGTTCACCTTCTATCTCGTCTGCATATATTAATTTCACCAACCTTTCATTCGACCTGCGCTCAAGATGGCCAAACCATTATGTGGCTCACTTGTATTTTCTTAATAACATTCTTCTTAATGTATGTATGTACTTTGGGCATTTGAACCACATGAGTTATATTCCTAGGATGGACTGACATAATAACGTCTATTAAATTTCTTTGCATTGCCACTTTTTACGTTAGGTAAATGCCATTTGTGTTGCCCATCTGATGCAATCTCTTGTTACAACCACTAGCCGGTGCCTGATAGCTTTCTAGTTGCCAAGTTAATTGTATCCCAACTTGGAATGGTGACGAGAGTGAGTACCGATCCAAATCAAGCTGTGACCGAAATTCGAACCCACGATCTTTGTGTCCAGAGACAAGCATTCTTGCCACTGTTCCATCCTGCTGTTCATTCTTATTAATCTTATATTCACCTTACACCAACGTATTCCCGAGACGATCACGTCTCGTATACCCACATATTCCTCTCAACTACCATATTTCCACAGTATTCATACGTTGTTCATGCTTCTTCATCCGCACCTAACAATTAGAACCATATAATAAAATAAGTTGATATCTACATAAAACGTGAAAGGAAAGAGGACTCGAGAAAGACCAAAAGACATCGAGGATACCATCATCTACAATGTTACACTGGGATGCACGAAGGATGGCGTTGAATAAGAAAACTATGGGCGAAATTTGTGCACGATTAAGAGACTTTTTATACTCTTACACCTTGATTATATGTATGTATGATACACCAATGCAGGCACCAATACACTCAGTTGAAAATCCCTAGATTCCTTCACGTTTCGAGTAAGAGCACCCAATACCTTGCACCCTGCAGACACTCGCCTTTCAATCTCCAGGCCAATAGGTCCATCTCTTGAAAACGTATTTCCGAAATATACAAACTTATTCACTCCTTTCAAACACCAACACTTTACATTTATCTATATTTAATAATGGATTTAAACCTTTCTATATTATTAATTATAGAATTAAAAGAATAATTGGGGTAAAGTATGGTGCCATCTTTGAACTCTCATGCAGCTGATTCTAAATATTATAGATATGAACCTACTGACACAGTTCTTTTTATTTAATTTAAATGATGTTTAACTGAAACATGAAAAACGCTTTCCGACCTTCAAGAATCTATTTGAAATCTCCCGACCGTTGAAGCAGAAGAGGGCTAAAGGTGTTACCGAAACTGGAACGACGAGAGAATGAAGGGCATCTTTTGTAACATGCCGGTAGAAATCCATCCCAGGAAGGGATGCAGGGATACTTCTGTTGAGCCCCGCACGTCATAAGCGAGGCGAACATCAGTCACTGGGATCTTTTGAAAAATGGATGCTCGCGTCCGCCCACCCCGGCGTGCCGCATACTGATCGGCCTGCAAATGCCCGACGCCGACGCCGCCGCCCCGACGCGCCATCTGGGAAAATAGTAAACGTGTCTGTCCGTTTGTCCGCTCAACATCAAACTTTGCCTTACGCCTACGCCCGCGCTCTAGCACTGCTATTGATTTTGTGATTTGTTTTTACGTATAATATACTGTTGCAATAACATCACAACTTATACCAATGTTTTTTGCACTTGTCGTTTATCACTGTTACTGTTGTGACACGGATTCATACACATTTGTTAACGAATTTGTATTTTTAGTATAGATTACTCAAGGTGTCTATTACAGTTGAAATAAAAAAAATACAGGATACTTAAGGTTTTTTTTTTTTAATTTTAGGTGGTTTCATAGTTCTAAACTCTAAAATTCCGGTGTGCAAGTGTTCGTAATTCTTCTACTCCTAAACGGCTTGGCCGATTTTTTTTATGGGGTCACCTGGATAGTTCTTAGCTACAGTTGGACCCGGTAGGTGACGCTGTTGTCGAGGTCCAGATTTTTTAAAAATTTTCCTGAATATATTCATGACTTATGCATTTGGCCATCCAGGTAACCCTTTAAGTACAAAAATAAACATTTCATCAAAATCGGTCAAACCGAGTAAGAGGAGAAGAATTACGAACTCAGGAATTTTATATATAACGAGATCTGTTGCAGAACGTCTTCCTACCGGGTCCGCTAGTTTATTATGTACTCATGGACATAATTATCGAAAATATAATTATGATGAATCAAAGAAAAAGTAAAGATGGTTTTAGTTCACAAAATAAAATTTGCAGTCTCTGAGTAATACTACGTATTAATAACATCAGAAACTGCAAATTTTATTTTGTGAACTAAAACAATATTTTCGTTTTCCTTGATTCATCATAATTATATATTCGATAATTATGTACATAAGTATATTTTAATATGCAGGGTGCAGAATTGAAATGTGTTGTTCAGGAATTTCAATGCTAATTTTTTTATATATTACTGTATTTTCAGAATTTAAATTCCATGCAATAAGATCCATTTCATTACCTAAATGTTATTATTCCACGATATATCAGTTAATTGAAGATTAATATTTATTAGAAAAATGTAACATTCCTATGGAAAATTAAAGAAAACCAAAAAACATAATAAAAAAGATATAAATTTATTCATTCATTGAACAGCTAGAAATTATAGAAATGAACTCTGAAATTCGACATTATATAAAATTACAATCTTCTACAAAATTTCTATAGAAAATAATGCATCTCTGCAATAAAAATATCTAAAACTGTTTTCTGTGTAACATTTTTCGTTTCTGTTTAATTTTCTATGGTTCCTGATGTGTCGTGAAATATTAATATTTAGGTAACCAAATAAACCTTATTGTTTACACTTTTTAATTCTGAACAATTTTTATATTTAAACTTTTCGGAAAAGTGCATAAGCAAAAAGATACATTAATATAGAAAAATAGCATTGAATTCCCTATATACAGTTTATTTTTCTTGTGGTGCTGTTCACGTCACTATCTTCTATCTCTATATCTTCTATATAAATAGTGGGAGAAAGTGAAAAAGAAGATAGTGACGTGAACCGCACCACAAGAAAAATAAACTGTACCACATTTCAATTCTACACCCGTATATTTCAAAATTAAAAAAGGATCTGAGACCTGAAAAATATCCATAGATAATAACTTTTTTGATAGTCCACTATATCCAAGTTATATATAAATTCAAGGTTATTTAATGACTTTTTTGAATTCCAGTATTTTTCTAGAAATTCCAGGTCGGTAGACACCATGTTAGTACATACAAATGGAAAGTAAATTCATCTGAAAGTTATACAAAAGATTTAGCCAAGCATTAGATATCGTTTTCACATCCGTCTACTGAAGATCTTTGCTTTTCGGAACTGAAAACAATTAATACTTTCCTTTTGTATCTGCACAAAACGTCCGACAGCTTCATATATGTTACATTTCAGACAACATTCTTTCCAAAAATGCCGTAGAACCAATTTCTGTGACGTTATACGAACTAAATGAATTTCGTACCATTGAAGAATAATTGGTGCTATTTAGCTGTACCGATGTTATGAATTTACATCCGTACCAATAACTTTGTCTCATCGCAATCTATTTTTACTGCATATACTTGTGTTATTATATAATTATTAAATAATGTAAAAGTTCAGTAATATTGTTGATAGAGCCAAATTATTTTTAATGAAGAATACTGAAAGTGGAAATAAATTAAAAGCTTTTTTATTCTTCGGCGAAGTTGTTGTCCTTGTTAAGCTCTTAAGTGGATGCGCTTGATGCTGTAATATTAAATTAATCCGCTTATTTTTATTAAATTTCAAACAATGTAAAGTTGACAATTTCATAATGAAATGTATACTTTACCAAAAATTTAATTTGTTAATAAAATAAATTAAATAATATTCTGAAAGTACTATGTAAAATGCAAAAATTATTATATAAGCTTTGATAGTTTATTATTATAAATTAATTCAAATAAATTGTTTTGCACTTAATGCATATGCGGAAATATTTTTTCCTACGATCACTACCGAAAAGTACATTTTCTTCTTGTATATTTCGCACAGTTGTGTGGAATTGCGTGGGCAATTATTCCATACGCAAGTGTGACCAACTTACTAATAATATAATACTGTATTATATATGTTTCCCATGGCACTCTGGAAATAGTTAAAAATTTTACATTTTATTTTACATCTATCTCAGCCAGAAATGTATCACATCAATAAATTTAGTCTCATTTGATGCAGTTCTTAATTCTAAACATTTCATCTATTTACACTTTTGGTCTTAAATTAATTAATGTAAAAACGCCCGGTATGTAAAACAATATGTAATACATTATGCTATAGGATTAATTTAATTAATTAATACTTAGTTCATAAATCTGTACTCACTATTGAATTATTTAGAAATACATGATTTCAAAGTGAGTTAAACTATCATTTGGTATGGGATGGATTACAATAATAACATATAATTTCTCAGCTTATGGTCTATAATTTTATTTATAGTAATATTCTGTAATAACCCCGGCGACGAAGGTTTCCATAATGGAACCAGTAAATAATTTTCAGGTTTGTGGTTGTATTACTACCACTAATTTCTTGTGCTTGTTTTGGTTATTTTCTGATTTTTCAAAATAAATACATAAAATTCTGTTTATAATGAAATATAATCAATAGTTACTTATACATATGTGCTTAACAACTAAATTGTTTTTTTTTTTATAAAAGATTTTTGGGCGATTTTTTAGAAACATATTTACATACTTTTTATTCATAAATAAATAAGATGTTAAAAAAACGAAAACTTTGCTTTAATGACAAAAGTTAACCAAAGTGTTCCGAACCACAATCATTCTTTCAATAACCACACATTGACCACAACAAAACCACAACCTCGATCGTTGTTAGGTTATCGGATATAACATAATGACAAAACTTATTTATTTAGTGAAAAATATATATTTTTTATACGTGACATTACCCTTAAATTCGGTAACATAACATCCTAACGAAATTGTCGAAAAACACAGGTAATAGGTGTAGGGAGACCTGTTAAGTCTTCGCCCCCAAAAATGTAATCCCGATTCATCATTTAGTCGGCGGATTTGGCGCGGGCTGACATGGGACACGGGCTACAGTGGCGCCGCCAGCCGCCAGCCTCCCCTCCTAAGGGCTGAGGTGGTGCTGCGGCCCCTTCTGTGTCAGGTACGATTGATGACCAACCCTTATTAAATGACAAATATTTCGTTCCAACCCTGACAGTATAACCCTGCCGTGATTGTATTAAAAAGTTTATTTGCTTTTTTTACTTGCTCAGCATATCCTCAGCTATGCCTATGGCATTTAATAATTTATTTCATTGACCTAGAAATCTTCGTAAATACATACAAATTACTACAAATTAGTAAAAGGTTATCGACCTTGTCTTAAAATCAGTTGCTTAATTTGGTGTAAAAAAAATTATAAAAGACTTGGATTAAGTTCTGTAATTATTTATTTACAACGTTTCGAATTATTGAACATAATTCTTCATCAGAAGACAAATGAGTAATAATAATAATCAATAATTCGAAACATTGTATTTACATAAATATATTTCTATAACACTGATTTGGAAACTAGGCATTCCACAACCAAAAATTGTTATGGAATCATTATCATTCCATTCGCAGCATATGGAATATTTTCGATGAATCAGAGCCGCATATTAGCGCGATATATGAAGTATCTTGATTCAGTTACTATGGTTAGTTTGATTTAATTTGATTTATTTGAGTTTGACGTTTACAATAGTCTTATATTTGCATTTTTTGTATATTTCCAAAATCTTGTTATAGAAAGTATAGTCTACAACGTGTAACGGAACGGCATATCCCACACTCGCAAACCTTTTTGCTCGCGTGGAATATGTGCCATTCTATTACTTATTGTAGAATATACTATTCTATAACACTGTTTTGGAAACTACGCATTCCACAACTAAAAACTGTATTGGAACAACTATTATTCCCTACGCAGCTTATGGAATAAATTCAACGAATCAGAGCTGCATATTAGCGCGATATATGAAGTGTTTTGGTTCGGTTGCTACGGTTACGTCTGTTTGTTTTAATTTTATTTAATTGAGTTTGTCGTTTTGAACAGTTTTATATTTTACATTTTTTGTATAATTTCTAAAATCTTGTTATAGAAAGTATAGTCTACAACAGGTAACGCAATGGCACATCCTACACTCGCAAACCTTAGACCACGCCTTCGGCTCAAACTACAAACTTTTTGCTCGTGTGGAATATGTGCTATTCCATTACTTGTTGTAGAATATTCTATTATCCAACACCAAATCATAATAAGGCTGTAATTATGGTAATTTGAAATAAATAATGTCCAACATTCCTCACTCAGTGAAAGAATAATAGAGAAATCACGGAGAAAATAATTACTGATTAAATTCACTAAATTCTTTGTTATAAATGTCTCTGGACTTCTTCGGAATTAAATTCAGACATGCTTCTTGTGCTTCTAATTAGATATTTAGAGGTATTTCCACATTTTCATCTATTTTTTTCGTATTTACAATGACATATCAGAAACAATCATTCCATGGCTACTTTGTAATTTTTATATTTTATAAATAGCATATCAAATGTCTTGTCAGTGTCAAACAAAAAACGAAAATATACAAACGATTTAAGTCGTTTTAAGAGTGGTGTTGGATAAAACGTTGTATTGCACTCGTGTGGAATGCATAATAGTCACTCAAGAAAAGTAACTTTTTCTTTCATGACTAGTATGTCACATTCCACACTAGTACAATAAATGACTATTAGCAGCGAAGTAACCATAGCGTTAAAGTTAAAATCTATTCTAAGATGAATGAATCAATTTATTTGTTTATTGTTCTACATTTTACAATTAGTAATTAATTTTGTTCGTCATATATTAAATGTATATGATGTCCGCACATTTAACAATTAGTAATTATATTGCACCAACCATTACAAACGTAACTAACAATACAAAAAAGCAGCATGCATAAAAACTAGTTTTTTTACGTAAACTAAACACCACAAGAGCCAAAGTAGGGCGCTAGCCGAGTTCCAGTCCCCTCCAACAATAATGCATCATTAATTATTGTATCAATGGCAAGTTTTTGAAAAGCAGGCCATGGAGAGACGTATCCTGGGCGGCCGTGGCGCTGACAAGTGACGAGCGCCGGTGACAAAAATTAAATCCAGCGGTGACGGGATCAGAGCATGCTGTGCAGTAAATTAATTAATCTAGAAGTCAGAGTCAGGAGCGAGAGAGACGCAATATGTTCATCAGTCCGATCTCGTGTCTCAGACCGAGACCGATGCTTGAAGGCTCCTTCGCGCAGCGCACAACGCATGAAAAAACCGCCAAGGAAGAAAAAACGACAAGTTCTTCAAGTGATACTGAGAGGACTGACAGTTTCCAATCAGGAAGCGGGATTGGCTACTCCAGACTCCTTTACTCGGTCTATCGAGAAACGAGAGGTTTTGAAATTATTTTACTACTTATCTAAATGAAATATAAATCGGTATTTTAACAATCACAATCACAGCGTATTAAAATAAACAGGCGAACTACAAAATTTTAATATAGGCTGGTGATCATTTTTATTTTCTTGCATCATTTAAGCGTAAATATTATTATTTTTCGGCTCAAAAACAACTGAAATTTTACAATTATGATGAAGACGACACAACAGAAAATTAATGTATGAAATACAACAAATAAATCGGATGTGGGCAGTATACGACCTTCTTCAAATCTAAATTTGATTGCATAATAATTAAATGTGAAATAGCCAATATCGGTGTGTATTTAGATCATCAATGATTTTAACTGTACCCACACGGATAAAAATGTTTCCTTGAAACAAACAGATTCCTCTTAAAGAAGAAATAAATTTATTTGGATAGTGCAAATACAATTTCGTTTTCATTAAAAACTTTTATCCACGACTGTCAAATAATATAACCATAATTCAACCGTTGATTATCAATTAATGACATTTGTTACTGTTGCTAATGAAATAATATTGACAGTTAGATGAAATACTATTATTAAGGCACTAGAATATATGAGTATTCTCATCCGCCATTTTGGGTCCAAGTGTCATAAATAAAACAAATTATTGGAATCCAGTTACTTTAATTCTCTTATGTCAAATTTGAAGTTGATATTGATTAATAATTGTGATATATCATTCTCTTAATTATTATATTTCATATCTAACAGGTAAGTGTACAGAATACTTTCTAATATATTACCGTATGATTTGTGTAGTTGGATTTTACAGAATTTCAAGAAATATGTTTTCAAATTTGACAGATACAAATTTTAAATGTTTTTTTTAAGTAACTGGATTCCAATAACTTGTTTTATTTATGACATCTGGACCCAAAATGGCGGACGAGAATACCTACATTCTTCTAGAGCTCTACTATTATGCATTCGTTATGTCAAATTCAAATCTTACCAGTCAAATGAGTAAAATTAAAATGGCTTTTATGTTTTTTCATACTTTTATTTTCTTTTTAAGCTAAAACTGTAACTGAATAATTGGTTTTAAGATTTTTTACTAAATGTCGAATCACTTTTGTTACAACAGTACATAGCCTAGTAATGGTTGCTTCAATTTGTCTGTTGATAAACAAACAATTTTTGTATTTGTCAGAGTAAAAATTCTACTTATCTTATAATTTGAAAACAAATATTTGAAGAAATGTTGTGGATAAAGTATAGTATTCTACTCGCATGTAATGGCTATTACTCATTCGAATGATTTACATCACTCGCTTTCGCTCATGATACAAACTTCAGGTTCATGGGTAATAGCATATATTACAAGCTCGTTGAATAATATACTATTGTTGGTTTAATAAATGTTATTGTATGAAAATTAATTTAGTTTTGAAGGATAACATCAAAGTATGCAACTGAGATTCATTATGGAGGCGAAGTAGTTTGAATAGGAGTAGTTTTAATTCATCGTTTTAAATGAAACCGTTTTATTTGAAATTGGCACTAAAGTGCTCAAAAATCGTCATTAAAAGCTCAGAAATCGTCACTAAAGTAACCCATTATACGACGATTTTGAGCAACTCAATGCTGGCAACCGCTAAATAATTATTGTACAATTAGGATAATTTTAGCAGATATATAAACGTACTATAGTAAATTTGGACGTAACATGAAATAAAATTTGCAAGAAGAATTAACTAATTAATTCCGATGACGAAATTGAGGACAAAACACATAATTTTGAGTGTTATTTACGATAACTTCACTTCTCGAGGTTGGCAAGACTGACTGTCAATTTCAATTAACAACTAACAGATGTATAAACTTAACTTAACCTATATTGTAATTTTTTTACAGCTTTTTTGAATTTTAGATTTGAAATAAAACTTAATATGTACCTCAGCACTCACATGTTTTATTTTCCTGGGCCCTAAGGGCCTCGGCAACTCAATTCCATATTCATGATATAAAAATTGAACTTCAGTGCCTTGATACATAAATAACGATTGTTTAAAAATTAAATGACTTCTTTTTCATTATTTTTAAAAACAAAATTTAAAATATATTCATTTTCTTTCAATGCAGAAAAAAGAAGATAAATTAAGTTTTTATTTAAAATTAATATTTTTTTGAATTGAACCTAATCATTTTGTAAAAAATAAAATTTTCTTCAATAAATGTATACAAAAGGAAAATTATTTATATTTTCGAGAAATGTATTGTTCAATAAGAAGTATGAAGATGGAATGTGCGTTCTAAGGAATTTCTCATTTTAAATATGCTAATTATTGTACCTGTTTTCCTTTAAATTAAATCTTTATTTTCTTGTAATCATTTAATTATCCCCAACAATAATTCCTCATAGCCCGAGGCTGAGACGCGAATACAGAAAATAACAAATAACAGTAAAGCATAATTCGGTCGTAGACGAATAAGAGAACAAAACAAAAACGCGGATAAGATGCCGACACTAATTAAGATGGCGTCGTCTAATAAAACGGTTAATGTAAAGAATGTGTCGGTACGATTTAGGGGGTGGAATGCTGGAACGGGGGATGAAAAACAGGAGACAAGGCCGCGCTGCGACATCTCACAGAGGCGGCGTGGCGCTATAAACTTAAAAGATCTATAACCTTGAAGAATGGAATTTTGCAAGGAATCCGGATTAAATTTCTTTATAAGTATAATAAAAATGTAGGTATTTCTACACAAATTTAAATTATTCAAATACAAAATTAATTTACAAGCAATTCCTAAATGAAAAATTTCAACAGTAATGTTACTTTTACGACCAATCAAATTAAAAGTATTCGTTTCCACACTTTCTATGATTCATTTTTTACTAGTTTATCTTATATATTGAAATGAAAGGATTCGTTTCCATTTATTCATATTTAATTTATTTCTTGTTAAATTCCAAAAGTGAATTTAGTCAACATCCACTTTCCACTATTTATTCTGTTTTCAGTTTACAATAATATCGCCATCATCACGCCATTTACCCATTTCTGGGTGCGGCACTCTGCTAGAAGCAGATCTTGGTATTATGATATATTTTTGCACTTGAAGTTCGGTTACCAGCTGTCAAATCACGGCCTCCAAGGATGAAAATAGTAAATGATTTGTGGTGAAAATTTTCAAAATTTAATTCCGAAAATTTGTCAGTAGTGAGGCTCAAACCAGGAAACTATTTACCCTATATTTTTCGATAATTGTTATTAATAATGAACTAAGTTAAAAGCCTTATATTGAATGTCTGAAATGTCATTCTAATGATTCGAGTATATAGACATTCAAATTTAATGAATCAGTGAAAATAATTCATAGAAATTGATGTGTGGGAGAGCGCCTTAACCACAGACTAATTTAATATTTTTTTATTAGACATAATGGAATATTGTTTTTCGGCATAGCATACAAACTTGGAAAGATACCTATTTCCTACTAAACAACTTAAGTTAGCACAATAAAAAAAATAGATTTTTGATTTGTTAATTTTGCGGATGTTTAATATTTTTAGTTAATATTGACAAATATATTGTGTTAAATTTGCATAAATATGACAATATGTTAAATTTAAATTTTGTCAATTCTGAATTTTGAACAAGAAAAATTGTTATTTTTATTTATTTACTACATTTATAATATTAAACAAATAGACTCGTCAATAATAACAAATAAATTTAGGTAACTAGTAGATTTGAAATTGTTTGAAAGTTTGTATCCTTAATTTGTTATAATAACTATAATTTATTGTTCTGCTTCAATATAATTACGTTACTAAAATATTTACTCAAAAGCACATAAAAATAAATGTTAATAATTACTATATTCATAAATATTATATTAAGTTATGAAATACACAAAAATAATTTGTTACTTGCTAACAAATTTGTCACTTCTTATATTAACAAAAATTAAAGGTGGATCGTCTAGGACTAAAAATTTTGTTAATATTTTGTCAATTTTAACTATAAATTTTTTACTGTGAAGTTACGTTGCTTTTCTGTCTTTCACTTCATACTCTACTACTAATTTAACAATGTTAATTACATTTTAACTTACTGACTTACAAATTATATTGTACATATACATTATGTTAAACGGTCGGATAGCGCAGTGGTAAGAGTGCTTGCCTCTGGATAAGAAGTTCGTGGGTTCAAATCTGGGTTAGATTAGGAAAAATTTTCATGATGTAATTTGGAACGGTACTTTGCAACTACAAAGCTATCGGGCACCGGCTAGTAGTTGTAAAAAGGGCTTGCACCGAGTGGTAATTTTAAAGAATAATTAAAATGTCGTATGTTATGGTTAACTCTACGGATACAAACTGTTAGGGTTTCATAATCCTGAAAGAATTACTATCTATATTATAATGTACATATACCGTACATTATATAGCTGAAAATGAATTGCATGTGAGAGCGAAACATCCACTTCTAAAATAAAATTTATGCATTTTTCCTGATCCTTTGCCATCAATCCTACAAAAAAATATAATTAATTTTAGTTTCCTATCCCAATACGTACTGAATCCCTCGCAGCAATATTGCAGATTCAAATCAGCGAGTAGTATTAAATAATTTCAGTTTTATAATCCGCATATTTTATTACCTTTTCAAGTTCCCCGAGTGATACTAAAGTACAAAGCAACCAGTATTTCTCTTGAAAAACAACCCAGTAAAAAATAGGGAAAACACAAAGCAGGAGAAAGAAGGATGGGTAAATTGTTAGCGTGTAACGAGTATGCATTTTTATAAGAAATCCAGAAGATACAACGCTAAGCAGATGCATTATTCATGAAGCGCGGGTCGCGGTCGCCGGCCGCCGCGATGTCGCGAGCTCGCCGAACCACATTCCTCACTTTATTAATCGTAAAAAGCGTGCGTCGCCTGCGCGCCAGTAATTCAATTTTACTTCCGGTTTGGCCGCCACCGCCGGGGTTTGATAGCAAGGCGCCACCGTTGCGAATTTTGTTGGGTGCAACCATTGTTTTTTGTTGAGTGCCTTGGTCCAATGCACTACACTGTAGCATGTATATATGCACCTACGGATAATACAAAATAATTGAATTTCTTTTATTAAATCTTATGAAGCTCTCTAGATCATATTATTGGATTAGATCAATTTCCTTTTCCTTTAAATCCTTACAGTTAGGTTTCTCTACGGCTTTATATATTTTGCTTTTCTTTACCTGTTTTTAATTCCTAATGTTTTTAAATTTCCTTCACTTCCTTTTCTTCTTCCACTTGGTTTTCATTTTATTATTGATTGGATTGCATCCTTTTCCTCTGCTCTTCATATATGTCCAAACCATTTGATTCTCTGTTGCTTGGTATTTTTCACTATGTCTTCTCCTTGTAACTCTTGTTCTATTTCATAGTTCATTCTTATTCTATATTCATTTTCTAATATCTTTATTGATATTGGTTCTAATATTGTACCTTTTATTTTCCGTTCCATTATTCATTATTCTTAAATTTTACTTATCTTTTCTTGTCATTGTTATAGTCTCAGCAGAGTCAATTAATCTTATAATAAGTCGATAAATTCTCATATTATTGTACATATAAAAGGGTGTTTCTTAATCTATAGCTATTCGCATATTTATGTATTTGCAAGGAATGATAGTTTATGATAGGTAATGAAATAAACTGAAAAGAAAATAGTAAAAATTTTTAAATACTGAGTAACGAATAAAGTTTGATAGTTATTTACATTACAAGCAAGGCAAAACAGTTTTTACTGCTGAATGGAGCAGTAAAAACAGTTATCTAGCGCGTATTGTACAAAATTTTATTTGTTACTCATTTGTAAATCAAAATAAAAATTTATTTCGCATAAACCTTGTGGCAACGTGCATTGTTTTCCTTGTTCACTAACTTGTAAAATTTTTACGATGCAGTTGTCAATTAGTAACTTGTAAAGATTCATTTTCAAAGGTAATAGAGAACTTGGGTAAATGGCATTTACAAGTGAGTAACAAGCAAAATTATTTTACCTGATAGAGTAACAATATATAACCACAAGATCCATATAGTTGATGGTATAATAAAATTATAAACGATAACAATGTAACAAATAAATTAAAAAATATTTGTAGAACGAAAATATAAATGTTTTTATTTCAAGACAGGAAAAATATAATTGTCAATAAAATAACATAGCAGCTGTTCGAAGTTATTCCCTCCATTTTTTTCGTTGGTGAACTGATGCACCATAATAAAATCTCAGATATAACGAAATATCACGAAATAATGACAGATACGATTCAAAACATTGCTATGACACTAATACACATCACCTTTGTTAATTAATTTTCTATAACACTGTTTTGGAAACTACACATTCTACAACTAAAAACTGTATGGAATAAATTCAACGAATCAGAGCAGCATATTTCGCGATATATGAAGTATCTTGATTAAGTTACTATAGTTACGTTTGTTTGTTTTAATTTTATTTATTTGGGTTTGACGTTTTCAACAGTATTATATTATTTGTATTTTTTGTATAATTTCCAAATTCTTGTAATAGAAAGTATAGTCTACAACATATAACGGAATGGCATATCCCACACTCGCAAAGCGTAGTCCACGCCTTCGGCTCGGACTACAAACTTTTTGTTCGCGTGGAATATGTGCCATTCCATTACTTTTTGTAGAATATACTATTTTATTAGTTTATTGTTACTCTATCAGGTAAAACAATTTTAAAATTTATCATTCCTCACATGTATACGTATAGGTTAAGAAACATCCAAGGTACAAATAATCATAGAAATGTTGTACCATTTAAAATACTTGAAATAATAAAATGGAGGCGTCATTTTTATATATATAAAAAAGACTGCTGATTTTTTTTTAAATTTTGAAATATTATAATAGAGTTTAACTTGAGGTATGTGACGATTTAAATGCAATTATGTGTAACAATCTTTTACATAATTTCAAATTTAATTCTCAACAACTCGGGAGACGAAAACGATACAGATTGTTAATTGCCAAATTACCTTGTTTCAATTGCATTACTTTTAAAATACCTTCCCGGGTAATTCAAATGAAAGGCTCTTGATTCAACAGATGTTATTCAAAGAATTTTGTATATAAATTGATTCTAAAAATTTGCCGTTTATTGAAAGCATACCAACATATTTCATAATCATTCCATAGCATGAGAAAAAAATCAAAGTTACAGTATGAAAACAAAATTTTCGGAAGTTTTACATTCCTATCAACAACAGTGAAAGAACAAATACATAAATAAATCATCACCCATTTTTTTTTCATCCCTGAATTTGGCAGTTTGTTATATAAAACATTCCGATATTTGTAGTATATGAGAAATATGGTTAGCCTTAGCAACCATCAAATTACGACTTCCAAAATTATGAGAAACGAACGACAAAGAATTTATTTTCGCTATTTATATTAATTAAATAACTGTAAATAAATACTCACCTTATAAGTGAGAGCTCACGAGTTCATATCTCGTTTACCTCAACATACCCTCAAATACCATTGTTACAAAATTTCTTGATAATAGGTTATTGTACAGTTGAAAATGACGACAAATACACGTTTATTGTATCAAAATAAAGGTGAGATTCTGAATTTCAATATTTATTAATTATACTTGAAACATGCATGATGTATAAAATATATGTATAACATATTTAATTTAAAAATTTAACACTTACCGAGATCTGTGTATGCAGAGTACCACACCCACAATGGGTAAAAGACGTGATAATATATTTATTTTATTTATTTATGTAATGAATAGAATTTATTGTTTTGTATGTCAAGTTCACAAAAATCAACTTTATATCGTCAATAAGGTAGGACAAACATCCATCCTTCCAATCATCCGCTCATGTATACATCCACACAGAGGTTATTTAATTAATGTTTATCAAAGATTCAGGAATTCTTAAAATATATATTTCTGAGAAAATCTTCGAAAGTAATAAATATCAACAGTACTTTTGCAAGAATGGTACAATTGGAAATTCATATTTATATTTGCTGTAACTGAATTAGCATTATGAATAGTTTTGGAATTCGATAAATTATTAATGAAAATTAAGAGAGATCAATTACTCTGATTAAATTTCCACTGTATTAAAAAATTTCGTGCATGTTTTAGAAGTTCGGAAATTTTTTAAAATTTTTATTTCTGTCACATTTGTCAGCCCGTAACTCAGCCAATATTTTTTCTACATTTTTCGTTCGCCATGTATAGCAATCTGTATGATGAATACCGCGCTTCCAAATGCAAAGTCATTTATATACCAGCCCGCTTTTCAAGTTTTTATTTGTTGGGTTTTATTATTTTTCTTTTCCGTGGGAAATATAAAATTGGCCAGTCAAAGAGGCGCAATTTTCATAAAATTTGCCGACGTTAACAGCAAGCAAAGGGCACCATATGCGTATAAAATATGCATAGAATTTTAAGCGGTTCGCATTACAAATTACTCGGGCTTCGCGCTTGCGTGCGCGAACAACATGCTTGTTCTTCTCCTCGTGCTTCTTCCACGTACTCATCATGCTTGCTATCCAACCACAGTCCCGGAGTTTTACGATCTAGAACGGGATAGTGTGCCACCAGACTTGAAAGTCTCCTAAACTTACCGAAAATTGCAAAGCAGTCTACTATACTCGTACAGTAGCATAAATAACATTGACTCATTTTGGAAAAGCGATTTAAAATTAATTGCGCGATTCATGTGTGAAAAGAAAAAATATTGGTTAAGATGTAGAAAAAAAGAAGCAAAGCAATATATAATAACATTATACATACATACATACAGACATACATACATAACATCACGCTATGTCCCACTTAGTGGGGTAACACGAACCCAGAAATACAGTCAATCAACAATCAATCTCCTATCCTGATACACCACTTTCGCCTCATCCACATTCATAGTGCGATTCATACATGCTCGTTTATTCTTCACATTCGGAACCATTCGTTCACGCAACAAACCATCAATCATACCCAACCAGTTATTCCTCGGACGCCCACGCAATCGTTCACCTTCTATCTCACCCACATATATTAGTTTCACCAACCTTTCATTCGACCAAACCACCTCAACTGACTCACTCCCGCTTTCTTAACAACATTCTTCTGAATCTCACACTCATCATACACCAATGTATTTCGGATACGATCACGTCTCGTATACCTACATACTCCTCTCAAATATCTCATTTCTACAGCAGTTATACGTCGTTCATGTTTCTTCATCCACACCCAACATTCAGAACCATACATCAATGTAGGCACTAACACAACATTATATACACTCAATCGAGCATCTCTAGATACATTCACGTTTCTAGCAAATATTTCTTCACTCGTATTGTAATATATCAATGATATGAATGAATTTTTTTTATATTATAAGCCCTAGTGCCAGAATATTAAATAAATACATAAATGAAACTACTCATTTCGGATATCAGACATAAAGACGTGGATGGCTTTTCAAGATGGTAGTGGAGAGGAAACCAAAGGAGTTTAGTTTACTATAAGAATCGAACTGAAAACATCGAAACTTTGCCGCCGCTAGTTCGAATGTATCAGCGCTCAAATATTGTGTTTTATGTTTTATGTAATTTTCTAAACAAAGATATTTTCGGAAATTTGACTAGCTATCAAATAAGTTTATCCGTGATTGACATCCTTTATCCTTGTATTTCCTAAAATGAATTGTATAATTCTAGGGCTAAGGACAATGTAAAATATAAAATCTTATCCCTAAGCCTTACAGTAATAAATAAAATAATCTGAATAAGTATTTCAATAACTAAGTTATCATCATCAGTAGAAGCAAAAGAGATAAAATTATAATTACATGAATTGTAAACTAAGTTAGTGGTCAAGATTAAATCCAACCAGAAAAAATAAAATACTTAATTTGTACTAAAACGAAGCAATCAACCGGGCCAAAATAATCAACAATAAAATAAACTAAAAGCTTAGTGCTTGATAAATAATGATCGGGGAAACAGTCAAAGATCTTTATTTTCTTTTTTTCTATTGAGAAATTTTTTTTCTTTATGATTACCTATAGTAAAGTTTTAAGGGTATTACTTTAAGGCTTATGGGTTCGATTTAATATTTTAGCTTGTATTTCCTGTCTGGACAATTATAAATGAATAATAAATAATTGTGGAAATAATGTGCAGCTATTGAAATTCAGTTAAAATTTATTAATTTGTCAATCTCGATTTAAAACAATATAAATCACTGGCTTATAGTGTCTTTCGAATAACTCGAAATCTTTTTCAGAACTGCGAATTACATTTTTAAATATAATTCGAGATGTATCGGGTGGGATGAAAATTTCTTTTTGATACGTAATCCAATATGTCATCTTATATCAGCTATTCATTTTTTTTTCGAAGTATTATAGCGCCTTGTATAGAAGGAAATGTTACTCGTTTTTATTTCCATTACACAGTATTAATTAAAAGTGTATTATCGTTGTGACTGATTATAATCTTCCTTCATCTCTCAACCAGAATATTGTAAACCTCCATATTTACTATCTGCATAGATATTTAATGTTTATTAATAATTTGCATGGGCATGTTATACTATAATGGTTAATGCATACAATTAATCTGATGATCATCTAATAAATATGAATCAAAACCTGTAAATAAATTACGCACATTTCCAATCAGTTAGTGATACAGTTTAAATCCAGGTAAATTCATAACTCGAACTGAAAATGAAATAAACAGTAAACGATGTACCCCGCACAATTCGTACGTAATTACAAACTCAATCCATGAGGGATTTAGCCCTTTGAACTGCGTGTATATGTGGGCAATAACTCAGTGTTATTAGTAAAATCGAAATCCACTCTCTGTCGTATCGTACGTCTCATAAATTACATATTAATTTCGCAAAGTATTTAATAATATATATCCCGGTTCCAGACTGGAGATCGTGGCTTGATGAGGCGAAGCGGTCGAGAGACGGGAGCTAGAACGTTAATCTGTTGTTTGAGTGAAAACCCGGATGCGCGAAACCAAATTGCCTATGACTACACTACTAATTAGACAAAGTTAAGAAGTTAATTCAACCAAAGGGAGCGCTATCATCGAAAATCTTTATTGATATAAACAGTTCTTTTTGTAAAAGGTTAGACTGGAAATAGTTATGAATCATGAGATTTTTAATTCGAATTCCACAGTCAATAAATTTGAACTTGTGGTTTGCTCTACAGGAACATCTTTTGGGGACCGTGACTTAACTCCTGGTAACCGCATTTTTTGCGCAAAAGTACATCATTTACAGACATCTGTAAAAGCAGAATGCCACCTCCAAAATAAGTAAATAGCGTGATGATATACTTTAATTTTTTTTATCTCCCGCAAATATATGTAAGGGTGGTTTTGTATCGGGTCAGTATTTTTCGATAGTAAGTTTTCAACAACATGTACGTTTTTGGTTCCCTAGAATATGATTTCACAATTTCCACGATGACGTCTGTCTATATGTTGTTCATATTTAGATTTTTAGATTTAGATATTCATATTAGGAGCTGATTAGATTTTGGGAGCAATGTGGTAGTTAACTTGAAGGTCTATCAGGTTTTCTAGGCATATCTCAATACAATTTGTATTTGAGACTTTCTATTTTTTTGAAATTAAATAGTTCTTCCTTCCCCTGTTTATACATATTGTCACTATTTTCTAGTAGTAGTGGGATAGTACGAACCCATAAATATATTCAATCAACAATCAATCTCGTACAAACCATTTATCACTTTCGCTTCGTCCACATTCATATTTATACGTTGTACTCATTCGGTCACGCGATATACCTACCCATTTAACCTCGGATGCTTATCCAATTATTTACCCGCAATTACCATTTACGTATTATTCGATGTTTCATCAATATATTATACAAACCACCTCAATTAATTTACTCCAATTTTTCTATTTCATCGGGCAACAAATTGAACGTACTGGTTATGTGTAGGTCAAAATAAAAACTCTGCATTTTTCGACAATTTCACTCCACTTTCAGATGGCATTACTTCTTATCTATTAATTATAATGATACAAACGCGTAATCATTTTGAAGGGATACTTTTGAAGATTTCGATTTGTAAAATAATGATATAAAAATGTCCAAAATTGCAAAAGATATGATTTTTAAAAATATATACATTTGGACAATTCAAAAGAAAACTTTTGAAGGATTGCAAATAGTTACTTTGCTGTATTTTGCCAATGCATTTGGTTTATCTACATATAAAAATGATGACAATTATTATCTATTCTAGTTTCCGTAACTTTGAAATTTATTAGGCAAGAGGTTCAATATTACAAGACCTTGGTAATAAAAGTGACAATTACAGCTGAGAAATAAATATGTCCGTATTGCATGTCAAATTGTCACATGTCTAGTTGGACAACTGCTTTCTACTATTAGTGGCTGTGGAATTCAGATTAAAAATATTGCAAATTACACTATTATAAAATAGTTAGTATCAACTACAAACATTCGAATTAACGATTATAAGTTTGCAAATTAAATAGGACTGAAAATTCTATAATTTGCATTCTCTAGCACGACCAGAACGTGGGTAATTTACTTTAGTATTTCCGTAAACACTGGTGCTCTTCAGCAACATAGAAATTACGATAACACCTCCAGCTGCCATTACTCGGCGTATGTATGGATAACCAGTGAATTTACAGGATAACCACTAGCAGTGCATACAAGCTGTAGGTACTGTCACCCGTCTATCATGCCGAATGCTTCTCTATCAATTCAGTAACAATATCATGGACGCGCCGCGAACCACACGCCAGATTATACGTGTTATAATCAATTACATATTACCCGTGCGTACGGATTTATAGCCGCCCTATTTGAACATACACACACACACCCACATGCTGTTATTCTCCATGTGTTTGATTGTGTAGGTTACGTAAATTGTGCGCTCTGTATTGACACACTTACGGACAATATTGATGGGGGTTGTGTTAATTTTCTGGTTATTGTTTTAAGGTCACTTCGGCTCTCCTTTGTTGCTTCGATTGATTCTTGATGAATATATCCAATCACGATTTGTGTTAATCTAACTTATTTCTTACAGTCATCATTTTCGAATTTTCACATTCTTCTAGTAGAGAACCTGATGAAATATTGTTCAACTAGAGAATCAAAGTTGGCGTTTAAATTATTTAATGATCTGTGGTTTTTTTGTACCGTAGAATTTTGGATATAAAATGCATTTCTGAAAATATCGTAACAATTAAGAAACGCGGTTATTTACTAAGCAATTACAAGTATTTACAAAAAAGTTTGGCAAGTTTTCAAAATATTCTTCGTATATCCTCAAATTACCGAATAGTTCGCAAAAAAATACTATTTTTTGTTGTATAGGTATATAAAATAAAAAACTACAGGTACTTTCAACAGTATTTGAAATATTCTTGTTTATACTTCCAATTATAAGAAAAATGTTATTTGTTTAAAAGGGCAACAAAATACCAGATTTACAACAGAGACTGCCGAAACTGTAAATTGTGTTTGTGTTGAACAACACATTACTTTTTCCCGATTTGGAATTAATACTAATTTATTACTTTGAAGGTTATCTTCTTTAAATTATGTTGTCATACCTTTGTTGAACGGTTGCTATGCATTTATTGACGATTTCTATGCGTTTGTTGAGCAGTTGCTATGTATAATATTTTCTTCACAATCACTATAGTAATATGTCAATACCAAACCTTTTAGAGGTTGGGAAATATGTCATTTCTTACTGATATGACACTCTTGGGTGGGAAATGACAGATTTATCCTATAGGTAGGAAGTGTTTATATAGAATTGCCTAGAAACTCAGTCATAAATCTCTAAAAGCAAGTTGAACAGTTCTGTCAAACATATTGATAAAACCTTATAATTACAATGAAACATAAATAATTACAATATTAATATTGAACAGATGTATTTTTATTATAAATTAACATAAAATTCTAATGTAATGCTGTTTTATTAGGATTTGAGTTTCCTGAACTGTTGATACATGTCAAATTTTTGAAATAAATTGTTTTCTTAGATTACTACCATACATCACCTTTGTTTGTTGGATATACGAGTAGAATGAAAAGTTCATTTGGATAATTAAGGATGATTGTGAATAAAATAGTAGACTAGTCCGGTGGGAGTTTCATTATAATGTAACAAGTCTAAGTCAGCACTTTATAGTTCATGCAATGATTAAGTAAGTAGGTCAGATGTTTCAATATTATTGTTTATTTGTCACACTTATTTTGCTGACTTAGGACTTGTACAAATATATATATATATATATATATATATATATATATATATATATATATATAAGGTTACTATGTAAGGAAGTAAGTAAGAAAGTACAGTAGAGTAGAGTAAGCTGTAGAGTACGTTCATCATTGTTTATCGTCAATAAAGATCATGTAAGTTAGTCGACGAAACCCAGTTTTATTTCTGCTGACTCCCAGTCTCGACAGGACCCATTTTTATAATGTACCCTCGTTTAAGGGGGTTACAATAGCCTTGCGCTATATCTGAGCCTCTCGGTCATATAATCAGCTAGAATGAAACATTTCCCACCTCACATGTAATATAATATTTACAGCCTATGCAGTAGCAGTCTGTAAAGTGTCATATTTAATGTCAATCAACTAAAATATTTATTCTATGTTTTAAATAAGTCAAATATAGTGATTACACAATCAAATTCAAAATATGTATAAAAAGAACGGTGTAGTATAATAGTATATTATTATACATGTTACAAAATAGTTTTAACCAATTTTTCAATGATTTCTTAATTATATATTTCTTGGCAATTCACAGAACTGAGTTGATTTTGGTCATAATTTCAAAACCCAATAATGTGAATTCAATTTGTTTCAAATATAGAATGTCAAAAATGTACAAGTGTAAATATATAAAACTAAATAATTTTTTTTTAAATCGAAATTATAGGTATAAAAAAATTGTGCGGTAACAACACAGAGCTTAACAGTGTAAAATACCAGATTTTATTACAATGTTTCATAATTCATTACTATTTGTAATCCAATTATTCTTCAATTTTAAAGCAAATATACCAGCAAAATCCAAGTGCATCTCCAAGAAAATTCAAGTGACTTTTAATGAGCTCTATAATCATGCTATGAATATTTTGTACAGATTTCATCGCTTCATTAATAAGTTGAAACGAAATACTTTACTTTAAATAGTTATACCCTTCTTTTACTTTTGAAGTTAAGTGTCAATTTACAGAACAGATATTAAAAGGAGAGTAATTAATAGTTTCTGAATCTCGTTTGAAAGAGGGAATTATTCTAATCAAGAAAAACTCCATTAAAAGTTTCACTAATTTAGATAAAACGGGTGCACAGCGTAGGGGTAGCAGCGTGAAATAGATTTCTCTAATTATCAAAATGAAAAAATCAACGGGACTTGATCAATGTGCGAGGAAACGAGTGTCGCGTCAACATTCCTGAAAATTGCTACAAATATTTTTGTAACTTAATAATTGCCTTTTCCTACAACTGTCCAAAAAACTTGACATTTCTTCATTGTTTTCAATAAGCAAAACATGCTATTTCTAAACAACTCTTATGTTTCCCAGGCAAAATGAAGAAAAGTATTTTGCACATATGGATCAGAAACTCTTTTTTCTACGACCACTGAGAATTCTACTCATTGTATGTTTGTTGTTGCTAGGGATATGAGGTACATTGCAAGCATCGTGCGAAATGAATTTGTTTTGTGGGTATTTCAATACAGGTCAGCTCATTTAAGTACAAATATGGGAATGGTGAAAGCGGGACAAATTTATTATTAAAATTAAATTAATTTTGAAATAATATCGTGGTCGTAGAAAGAGTATAGTGTACAACTCACATGGAATGTCCATGTCATACTCGTAGGAAATGAGTACCATTCCATGCTCGTTGAACAATATACTATTCCGCACTGCAAGAAGATTGAATGATCATACGTATCTTTGAAATATAATTCAATAAATTTTTGTATGTTTGCAATTTGCAACGCGCCCTACTTGGTAAATTTCTTATAAAATTATGAAATTTGTTTTATTTATTGAACACAAACTTGCAACTAATTAAGAATAGAAAAGTTATAATATTATTTCAAGAAAAATTTACATATTCGTAAAACAGGACATTGAATTACATTAACAAATTACGACCTTAATCTTACAAAAAAATTACACAATTGGTAAGGAAAAACTTATAACAAAAATTATTCATTTTAAAGTTACCAGTATTTACTAATACTAATTAGTGTCCAAAGCAGACATATATTTTCGTAATGCAAAGTTAAATATACACTTCAATAATATTCGGTACGTTGAACTCGTATTTCTGTAAGTTTGCCGAAAATTCATGAAGATTTTTGTTCTGATAACGAGTTTGGAATGAAGGGAAAGATATTTAAATATTTGAATGACGTTATGGTAAGTCTCAAAGAAAACCATCAACTGCTATTTCCTAAAGAATTTCAATAGATTTCTTTTTCTTTATCAGGCGAATTCAGGAAGTTTTAGTCATAATATTCAATTAAATTATATGAATTAAACTTTTTCGCATAAATTTTATTGGTTTTCTTTCACTAAATGAAAACTTTCAATACACTTGTTAACTTTGAGCAAGAAGTACTATTGCATAAATTTTTTTAGTAGAAGAAATACTTATATTAACAGTCCTTTTTTTCTATTATTAAAGAACTAAAGATAAAATAATATGTCTGAAAAGAAGAATAAATTCTATATTTAACAAGAAGAAAAATAGTTCTATCAAATATTTGTTAATATGGATGAAAAAGATATTGATTTAGATATAGTAATATGATTAATTAAACAATAAAAATATGCTTGTAATGCCAAGTTTTGTACTATTATAAATTATTGCTGTGTTATCGAAATACACCAGTACAAATAAGGTTCATTGTGCTTGACTAATTTGTGTAATTAAAAAACTAAATTAATCATATTACCTCATGCAACCCTAATATGAAAATGACATGTTAATTACTCCATCATAATTTCGCTGTAAATCAATATTTTTTTCATGTCGGCACTCGGAAAAATATGCAAATTTTTACATAAAGGACCGAAAAAAATTATTTATCAATCATAAATTAATAACAGGTATGAATGAAATTATTTAAATATACTATACTGAGGGTATATTTTTTTTGTTATACTGTACACATTTACTAAAAAAATTCATATGGAAAATTGTTGAACGCCGGAATTTAAAACCGCGATATCTTTGAAATATGTTAAATACGCTAACTATTCTAAATTGGCGGCTTATCGGTTCACATTGTGGCGCAATTTTAGCGCTCTTAACATGTTTGCAAGAGGTCCCGAATTCAAATCGGGCTCATTTCCCGACGACGTTCGAATTTTTCACTCTTTCATTTGTTTGAAAATTCTTTGGAGTTGTCAATAATTCATGCAGTAATAAAGTAACTATATTTTAGCAGGGCTCACACTTTATAATATTTGTTTTAAAATGAGTTTAAATGTAAACTTCACTAAACATATTTTAATTTTAAAAAAGTTCTAAGTTTGAAAGTAATTAGAAAAATATGTAAATATGTATTTCGATTACTAAGTTATCATAATAAACTTAGATGAATATTACAGTTTTTTATGAAGATGGCAAGCGGACTAACTACTTATGGTTATATGACGAACTTGTATTCAATTTTCTTACTTCAAAGTCAAATTATTTTAATTTTTTAACTTTGGGCGGGCGTAGATAAAATATTATACAATACACGTGTGATAATACATTATTAATATACTTATGTGAATACACAACATGGCTGTTGCCTCGTTGCGCAAATTTCACATGCCTATCTTAATAATGCTCTTATCTTACTTATATCGTAAGTATCTATTACAAAACTCATTTCATAGCAATTATGTAAAAAGTGACATTGTATGACTTCATAAGGTTAGGTAAAATTTAACTTTACGAAACGGAATTAGATAAATTTATTTTATTTATATAGGCTTTTTGTTAATCAAATATATTCTTTTACTTTGAACACAAATTTATCGTTTTTTGTTCATGCCGAATTTTATTGTTAGACACACAATAAATGCTTTCCACATTTATCCACAATCTAAATTGAATAAATGCCGAAAAATAAAATAACAAACATTTTTAGTAGCTTGTTGTAATTCCCACAGTGGGGTAGTACGAACTCTGAAACACAATCAGTATCCTTCAAACGTCCCTATCCGGACACATCATTTTTCTACTAAACAAAATATTATCAGACTATCTTCTTGATCCCTATTATAGTAATAGTTTCATTTAGTTTATGTAAAATATTTTGATTACGCAAACCTCACAACGTTAAGTGTTACTTTGAAGAATATAATATGTTGATCGAAGTTTCTCCGTTGCCGGCACTTTCACTAGAATGTTCATCCCTCTCTAGGCAAAGATTAAAGATATATGAAGAGGGAAAGACAACATGGTAAACCCTTTAAAGGCAAACGAAGAGGGATGAAACACGATGTTCGACGTGTGAGCAAAGTGGCCAAGTGCACCGAGTGAAGTTTAATTTGTCTGAAGTTGTGTAGTGAGCTTTCCAATAACTTTACCGTTATTTACTGCTCCTAGAGTTGAGAATTCCGTACTCGAGACGGCGAGCAAAACTACCACGGTTAATTAAACAATAAATACGGAGAGAAAATGCGCGGCTCAACACAACAAATGAAAAATATTTCCTCTTTCCACTCACCGGCCTACTGCGATGCGATGGTCCGTTGCTGCCGGGCCAGCCAGGTCGGCACGGCGCTCCCCAGGGCGCTGATTTAGGAACGCGTAATTAGGATTTGGTCGCGCTCAGAACATTCTCCTAAAGCGTGTTTAATTTGCTGTTTCGTACACCAAAAGTCTATTTTAAAATTCTTCACTTAACAAAGCTAAAATATGTACTGGAGAGTTACCTAAATACTTTCAAACGTTCTTCGCATACTTATTCTTGGCCTGTACGTGAATTATTTGTGAAGTTAGCCACTTCTATGTACACGACACAAAGGAAATAAATATCTTACTATTATTTAAAACAAACGTCCGGATAGCGCAGTAGTAAGAGTGGGTTCGAATCCGGATCAGGTGAGAAAAATGTTCATGATCTGATTTGTATCCCTTTAACATTTCAAGTTGGGAACTGCAAAACTATCGGGCATCAGCTAGTAGTTGTAACAAGCGCTTGCACCAGGTGGGCAGCACACATGGCATCAGTGTTGCAATTTAAATTAAAATTAAGATATCGCATGTTGTGGTTCATCCTAAGGATATAAACCATAAAGTTTCATATTGCCAAATGGATATACATACATACAAACTAATATTTAAAACAGGTACTGAAAATGTAATATATAAATGGTCACTGAATACAGAGTAATAAAATTGGATTCATCTATGTCATCTGCTTCTTCTGTTTTCATCTAGGAATAGTCTCTTTTTATTGTTCTTCATACTGTAGACGAGGAGACTCAGCTATGTGCTCGTTTCGTCAATGGTCATCCATGTAAAAATTCATTATATGAAAATTTACGCATTATTTGAAAGTTACAAAATATAGGGTACAAGATTGTCGAGGTACATTATGTTTTATCAGAGAACCATTTATTTACGAAAACGTAGTAACACCAGAAGACGCGATTTTGTCTGTCAAATTGATCGACTCATTTTAATTTTACCTCAAAGTAATTTTGTTTGTACCGATCGGAATCATGACACAAAAAAATATATCAAATTAATTCAGAAATTAATGTCTAAGTAAATACTAAAAAAGAAGAAACTTCCAAATACGTGCAAAGACAAATACACAAGGAATATGGAAACAAACAAAAAATAGCATGAACTGAAAAGTCTAAATGGAAGAAACCAATAGGAGATAGTGTACAATAATAGTTATTTACTTTACAAGTGGGTAATTCTACTTTGCCCACGTGTGAAGTATAACGTTTTATCTAACATATCCTAATAAATGTAAAATTAGTAAAATTTAAATGTAGTTACCAAGTGGTTGTGTTATTATTTTTGTTACAAATAAAAAATTACTCACTAGTGACTTTTTTCAAAATTACACATACTAGTGGGTAATCTGTTAATTTCCTTGTATAAAATCGCCATAGTTTTAAAGAGCATGTATTGAGAGGTGTTGGATAAACAAATAGAACTGCCAAACTTACAAAAATAATTAGGTACCTTGAAACACCATAAAATTTCATAGACATGAGGAATACAAGAAACTTAAATAATAAGTAATAACTATTTACGTTAAAAGTCCAGTAAATTAGACTTTGCGGAACTAATACGATGTGTAGCATTTTTGGACTAAAGTTTGCTTTTTACTTTTTTTCTTAAAAACAATCTGGTCATCTTGGTCTTAATAAAAAGAAAAACAACGATAGCAACCAATGAGTCCGGTAAATATTCAGTATTATATAAAATAAATATTTCATCACGCCATTAACTCATTTTAATAGTGACACTTTGCTATCGAAGATCTTACAAAAATGTTAGTAGAGATGGATACAAAAGGATAAATTTAAAAATGTTGTTGTGACACATTCCAAATAAAGGATATTTCGTTAGGTACCAGGCGTAGTTTTATTTGTTTGTTTAGTAATATTTCCTTACTTCTGGAGGAAGCCGACCTCAAAATATTTTGAAATAATCCTTGCCAAAAACATCCACCTTCGCTGGCCTCAATTTCCATTTCCGGCAATCAGACCGTCACCGAAAATACCCGTAGCCCCGAACAGAAGAAATAATCAAAACAATAACGTTGATAAAAGAAAAGCATTGACGAGAGAGAAGTGGAACTATCAGCGCGCCATAGCGAAATGGCTGGGCCTCCTTTTATCATGTAAATGGGATACGGCGGGTTCGGCGGCTCGGTCTCACTTCATTATTACTAGTTAGAATCGTCGTTCTGCGACGGGCCTGAGTTCGCACTCGAATTTACATACTAACTACACGGGATCTCGCGCCTCGCGCCCGCGGCGGGGATCGATACCGGGTCCGTGGGCCGCGGCCGTCACTGACACGCGGGTGACACGGGCGAGGGATGCCCTTCTCGACCGATTATCCTCGACCTAATAGTGTTATTATTTGTGATTTGGGCTGCGGATGTACATACACTGAATTTCTTGCTCCTGCTCGGCCTACAAAATCTGCTAAAATAATATCCCACTAATTACAAGAGCAAATAAACCTCTTTGTTTTGCATAATATTTGAAACTGACATGCGATGAACTGGGAAACATGTAACTAATTAATTGGAAATTTGATCAGAATCCTTTATGTAGACTGTTTAAAATCTGATTGTACATTATTTATACACTTGACTAGAATTGTATAATTTTTTTTATCCACAATTATCAAATAATATATCCATAATTCTACCGTTGTTTATCAATTAATGACCTTTGTTACTGACGCTAATGAAATAATATTGACGGTTCGATGAAATAATATTATTCATTCGTTATGTCAAATTAAAATCTCACTTGTCAAAAGAGTAATATCAAAGTGACTTTTAAGTAAGTTTTTCCACATATAAAGCCAAAGACACTAGTTTTCTCATTTTGATACTTTTATTTTCTTTATCTACGATAGTGTGTAAAATTGATGTTTAACTGTTAGTTTCAAATTTGTAAAATGGTTGATTAGTAACACGATCCCATTAGTCATGGGTTGCCGAGCAACGAGTGATTAAAATTTTTAAACACGCTAAATTTGCAAAAAAATTTTAACATGGAAAACTTCTCATTTAATATTGTGATCATACTTCATAAATAAAAGTACATTTTTTTTATATTTATTGGGTTTTTCATTATATCGTAGATAAAATATTGTGCGATACACATATGTAAAGCGTCTTTAGTCGCTCAGGGGCCTTAAAACACTCGCTACGCTCGTGTTTTAATTGAGCCATTCCTGACTAAAGACTAGCTACGTATACTATTTTAAGTTTAAACTGTAGATGAATAATTGGTTTTAAAATTTTCTGCTAAATGTCAAATCATTTCAAAATTTTGTTACAACAGTACGTAGCCTAGCGATGGTTACTACAATTTTTCTATGTTGATAAATAAACAATTTATTGTATTTGTCAGAGAAAAACATCTACTTATCTTATAATTTCAAAACATATATTTGACGAAATGCTATGGAGAAAGTATAGTATTCTACTCGCATGTAATAGCTGTTACTCATTCGAATGAGTAATAGCATACATTTTATGCTCATTGAATAATATGCTATTAATCTATTTTAAACTATTTAAATAGTTGCAGAAAGTATTCACCCACATTTTTTTTTAAGTTAAATAGATTTTGTACTATTCACAAACATCACACATTAGTATTATTAACTACAGTACTTGATAACTTCAGGATAAAAGATAATCGTTTAATATTGTGATCCTACTTCATAAATAAAAGTACATTTTTTTTATATTTATTGGGGTTTTTCATTATATCGTAGATAAAATATTGTACGATACACATACGTAAAGCGTCTTTAGTCACTCAGGGGTCCTACGATTAGCTTTAATGCATACATACATAGTATACCTAACAGATAATATTTTATATTATTCATTTTCATGTTTGAATGAAACAAATAATTTGATATTCTCAATACCACCTAACCTCCCGCATAAAATCTAATAAAAATTATAGACAGTCTGCACTCTGCTTTAAATTCCAAAACGGTACAAAACATTAAAAAAATTCAAATAAAAATTGTAGACAATATTACTTACATCTGTTTAAATATGGCAAAATTTACTGTAACCCAAATAAATATACCATCACGCCGTTAATCGATTTTGAGTTTGCCACTCTGCCTGCATTTGAAATAATATTAGGCTATTGTTTTTGTAATAATAATAATAAAACAGGTGCATTTAAAATGGCTTCGTTGTTCTTGAATGTTGTAAAGTACACCTGCATTTACCCCGCACAAAGTTGTGCAAGAAACAAAAAAACAACAACAAAAGCTTAGCAGCACCTGAAATGTCCGTATTCCGTTTAACGCGGCCGTCAAGCGGCTGTTCCCGTGCCGGGGCACTTCAGCAAATTACTACAAATTCCATTTAAAACTTGCACCGGTGCCGGAGCAGCAGCAGCACAAGCTTGGGCCGCGTCGCGACGCTTGAAATTTATTTAAAATTTGTGCAGCGGCGCAAAGAAAACTAAGACATATCGCGTTTAAATTCAATTGTTCCGCGAGACGTAATGTTTGCGTGTTAATTCCGAGTGTTCCGGTGCCGATACGCGTCCCCGGAGCCCGGAGCCGGCCTGATTTATACATCGGCCTCTAATCCCGCCGTCGCCGTCGTACCGTCGTACACGTCGCCTCTAGCTTCAACCTCGCATCTCATTTACGGCGCGCAGTTGTCGAACGTCTTTTGTTCGCATTCTGCATTGTTCATAAACTATAGCGCGTGAATGGCACCACCGTTAAGTTGATAGAGTTGCTCCTAGCGATGGAGTCTCTTGTTTTGACACTCGCCAGTGACGAGGGACCAAAGTTTTCGCTTTTTCTTTTTTCTTTTTTGTTTCTGTGGAACCACGATGGAGAGTAGAGACCACCGAACAGACACGATCGTATTGATCACTGGAGGCTGTGGTTCGGTCGGCTCGATTGGTCAGGCCATTGTTTTGATCGAGGAGCCCTCGTTTCGATGGATTTCCCAAGGTTTTCGTAATTAATCTCGAGTTGAAAACACTTTGAAACTTGCGGTGTTCTTTCCAGATAATTTTTACATCATTAATTATATCGTTTTACCACTTTGTCTTTGACCTGTTTAAGGCAAAATAATTCAACCTATAGCACCATAAATCGCGTAAAATCTTTCACTTAATTGGAACCGCTTTCTTTTCACTTAGATTCTTAGCTTTTAAATAATTATAACCAATTAGACCCATTATATAAGAAACAAATGTAAATCACTTACCTACACAAAGAATAACATGAAATATTTCAGTTTCGTTACACAACTACAGTTAATAATAACAGAATGTGTAGGATCAATAATTGGAGTCTTAAAAATAAAGCTATTCAAAAAGTAGACTAAAATTCTAGAAGGTATAAAATCTAGGGTTCCTGCGATAAAAATGAGGACAATCCAAAAGACGCATGAGAAAAATAGCGCACGCTCTAAAAGGCGAGAATTTGCAGATATTCGTTGCAAAATTGACTTTATAATTTTTTTTCTACTCATACATTGAAATGTGTTGTTTAACGTTGCCTAAGCAACGTCCGAAATGTCCATTTCCCAGGTCTCCACTAGATAGACAACCGGGAAATTTCGATGAAAACATTTCTATTTCTAAAGCGTTTATTAATAAATTATATTTATAATAAAAAAAATATAGTATCTCAAACATCCCTTTACATAATATTAATATAAACAATGATGGAATAAGAATGAAATTGAATTTAAAAATAACAAATTTAGTGCATTTGGTTACCGATGTAATATACATAAGCTACAAATAAAATGTTAGTTATCTCAATATAAATAAGAAATATAATCTTCCAAAAACAATTTCATTGTAAGGGATGCGGCAAGAGTAGTGCAGAGGGCAACAAAAAAAAGTGATACCATTTTAATAAGGCAAGTTTGAAATTCACCTTAAAAAATCGAAATCGTAACATGTAAAAATCGAAAAACTATATTAGCTGTTAGTTTTGATAGTTTTGTTAGTTTAACGGAAAAAAAACTTGCCGATCCGACTTTATTTATAGCATATTTGTATGGATGCCAATATACGGATCGGCAAGTTTTTTTTCCGTTAAACTAACAAAACTATCAAAACTAACAGCTAATATAGTTTTTCGATTTTTACATGTTACGATTTCGATTTTTTAAGGTGAATTTCAAACTTGCCTTATTAAAATGGTATCACTTTTTTTTGTTGCCCTCTGCACTACTCTTGCCGCATCCCTTACAATGAAATTGTTTTTGGAAGATATCAGTTCTTTTTGTTGATTTCGTTTTTGGACTTGGCCTTAAAGCCTCATTCACAAATAGAAATTAGTATTAGTGTTATGTTTTTGTTTTAACAACTTTGCAGATGTGTTATCTTATGCAACCGTTTACAAATCGGGTTTACGTTTTAGTTTTAACGCACAAGTTCACAAACTCGTTAGTTCTGTTTAAGTTTTACGTGTTATACTTAAGAATTGATTAATAGAAAGACGCGTAAAATGATGCTGCGATATACAGTTATCTTTTTCTTCCAACTTTCATTCAAAATATGTACATAACCAAATATTTTGTACCATAGAAATAACAATAAACGCTTCTTTGGCATTAATCTAGAATAATTTATTTACCACTAGATAATACACTGCATGCGTTGCAATGCCACTCAAATAAATTTTCTGAAATACCAGGCAATTGGCGAAGCAAGCTCGACACTTCGTTCCTCGCTTCCATGTCAATACATTGACGAAGCAAGCTCGTCACTTCATTCCTCGCTTTCATTCTTTTCAACTAATATGTATTCTAAATAGACCCAAATCTGATCATAAATACAATTATTCGAAATAATCAATCTAATTCAGGAACCTTCGCAGGGGTGCTCACAACAACTCACTGAAGTTTCATTGCAATCGAATGTATGGTATAAGAAAGTATATGGGACAAACAACCAAACTGTAGTTCATATCAATAAAATACATACCTAACCTATGAAATTCTCTGACAGTTCAATTTAATATGGCCCATTGCAGATAACTACGTTACCGATCTTCTTGAATTTATTTACTATATTTGTCACATGTCGCTACTCATTAAAATCAACAAGTAAAACGTCATTTGTGAATGTTACTTGCAAATATAATAAAACATAGAACATAAAACTAACACTAGTTTCGATCAGTAAATGAGGCTTTCGTACTCATGGTCGTGCGTTAGAATTTTTCAAATCTACGGACAATGTGCTGCCATCTTTTGGCAAAAATTTGTAAAGGAATTTATAAGTTGCTAACTTAACGCGTGAGAAAGCGAGATTTCACATTTCTGTCGTCGGCTAAAATACATAATCGAAAATAAAGAGTTATATGCACATAAATCGTAAAAAAACTAATGCATAAGTTTAAGGTATGTATTATATCGTCCCTGGTGCCAGTTTTAATGGAAATTATAATAGCATATTTGAATTAAACAAGTTTGAAAAATTTGGAGGTTAGGTTTTCCTAATAGTTGCCGTAAGTAAGTGTTGTCGGTGAACTTCCTGGTGAACTGGGACTCTTGCCGGCGTCGTTCTACCGAACGACTTGATAAATTTACAAGTGAATACGGTAAATATTATAAATATTTTAATTGTTATATAATATATTAGACAAATTAATTTGTATGTTTATATTTACAGTGCAACTTTGACTATTATCAAAATAACTCCTTGAAAAACTTCATTTCTTTGTATGGACTGTAAAAAAATATTGTACAAACCTCTTTCGTTAACCCGGTTCCCGTATTTGGTATGTAAATAACTATTTACATACACAGTAAATATATTTTTCCATAATTATTTATTCAAATGCTATTAGGTTTTGTGCTTAGCAGAGATGGGCTGTAATTAATTACTTGTAATTAAATTACGTAATTAATTACATATTTCAGAAATGTAAATTATCAATTACAGTCATTCTGTGATGGAAAGTTCAGAAATTAATTACATTTTTTATGCAAGTAATTAGTAATTCTAGCAATTTTTCATTGCAATTACAATTACTTTGTTTTTCTTTTTATATTTTTCATTAACAAAATGACAGTTTTGATTGTAATAAAATCAAAATTCCGTTTCAAATTCTAATCAAATAGAAATGGAGATCTTTAATTTTTTTAATAGTTCAACACATCAAAATTTGATTGTTCGTAGTAACTTTCCAAATAACAAACGAATTTTTGTGACGCACAATCCCAACTTGTCTTTCTTAGCTCCTGTTGAAAGATTATTTTCATTCTTAGGCATTATTTTAAATCGAAGACGCAGTATATTATCAAATTCTCTCTTCAAAAAATTACTAATTTTAAAACACCAGCTTGAATAACCATAATCCACAATATTAGTCAGAACATTTTGGTTATATTGTAGACTTCTACAGTATATTTTTTATATATTTTAATAATAATAATTTTATGTTATGGAACATATAATATCAAGAAGAAGTAAAAAGACTTAATACACAGGAAGCCGAAAATGTATTCTTTTTTTTTATGAAGATGGGTAGCGGACTAACTACTATAGTCATATGCCGCCTCATGTTTGGATGATTGTGAATTTGTGTAAACATCACAAACGACTATGCTCTTCAGTGGGATTCGAACCCACGACCTCTGGCATGCTAGGATGTATTCTTTTCGAAATTATGTTGTGTAATCTAAAGCTAATTTTAACAAGCAGTTTCTTTTAAGTTAATAATAATTTTCTTTATACTGATTTAAAATTCAATGCCTTTTTTTTTAATGTTGACATCTCGAATATTATTTTCATGTATGGTTGTAGGAATGAGAATGAACTATTTCATTAAATAACTCTTTGGGTTTATCTTCAAAGTTTAGTATACTAAATATCTGTAAATAATTTTGCAAACAATTGAAAAAAAGTCAAATATTTGGAGTTAAGCTGTTTTGTTTTTTTTTTTTTGAAAGCTTGCGAAGTTCCTTCTCTTTTTATAGTAAATAAAAAAATATATTAAAAATAAAGTCGCTCGATTACCGAGAAGAAATTATTTTCATACCAAATTATATATTAAACTATTTTAGTACTTTTTGATATTAAATAGCACTCTATTTACGGTATGCCTTCTTGATTCTTACCTTTTCAAGCGTACACTATTTTTGTCATTCGTCTTTTTGATAGTCGCTTTTTAAAAGTTGCCTTTATTATAAAACTAAGCCCAAATTTTATACATGTAGGGTGGGCAAAAGAATGTAATAAGAGAATGATTCCAATGGAAGATAAATGCATACATGGTAGCAAAAACACAGTCAACCAATCAATCACCTCCAAACATTTCTGTCCTGGCACACCACTGTTGCCTCGTCCACATTCATACATGCTCATCTATTCTTCACACTATTATTCACGCAACAACCATCTAATCACTTATTCCCCACGCAAACGTTCACCTTCTATCTCACCAGCATATATTAGTGTCACCAACAATGCAAGATGCGTGGAAAAGACAGATAAGGTCCTCAATTGATTTAATATATTTGTGAAGTACATGTAAACCATCATTTCTGTGTTACAGAACAGCATAACAAATTGCAAAACAATAATTTACTTTATCTGGTAGATGGGTAGTAGGTACGAATCGTGTCATGGTGTTTCGGGTAGGTGACAAAATCGGCGACAAATCTCGCTGAAGGCAAGTCAGAATTAAAATTCTGGCGGAGAGCTGCGCATAGGCACACGCGCTCGTGTAATTAAAATAACTGCGGTGCCATAACTCTCGATGGCAAATTGCGTAAACTGTTTGTCAAATTAATTAAAATTCTGTTTGGCGGTGTGAGTTGCCACCGCCGGTAAACGTCTGCTCCACAACTCTTCGCTTGGCGCAGCTATTATTTCGGCAATTACATGTTTTCTCGTTTCGTTTTCGGAAACGCCAGCTTCGGCGGGCGAGGGAATCAAAAAGGGCAGGAGGCAGGGTGCGTTTGTTGTATACGACCGTAGGGAGAATTGTAATTATCAACCAATTCGGGAAGTGTTAAGAACAAATGGTTGAATTTACGTTTCGATTCTTCTTTGGAGCTAAGGAAATATCTTCGAGCTAGAGCAAATAATGAAGGGAGATTCGAATGCTATAAAATTATATTAAGGTAATTGTCTCTTTTGTTGTAGAATGTAGGTAAAATGTGTTACAAGAAAATGGTGTTCTATATCTCAAAGAAGTAAAGATTGTTAATTATGTCACTTCCTTCCATCCATTCATTTATTTATCAATTGAGAAAATGATCAAAACGAGTTCAAGGGATTTCTAATTATACATTTCCGTAAAAATTTTATCCTAGATTTTTTCAAGAACCCTTCTACCGTAAGGTGTAGGGTGTAAAAGTCTCTTATTCGAGCACAAATTTCGTTATTCATCGTCATCCTTTGTGCATCCTGCAGTGTAACGTTTCTCTTCTTCAGAGTCTTGATGACGATGGTATCCCAAATGTATTTTGGCCCTCCACTATCCCTTTTTCCCTGTATGTTTGTCATCCAAATTTCCGCAATGGTTCAGATCTCTAGATTAATTCATTCTTATCAAATGGCCTCACCTTGACAGTTATCTTCTTTCTATGAAGTCTAGTGTTTGGTTGTTCTCTTATTATTTCATTTCTTATTCTGTCCAACTTTGTTACTCCTTCTAATTTTCTTCGATATTTCATTTCCAGCGCTGGAATATTATTTTTCATTCTTTGATACAGTACCCATGGCTCGCAACCGTAAATGTGTTTCTTTAACACTGTTTTGGAAACTACACATTCTGCAACTAAAAACTGTATTGGAACAACTATCATTCCATACGCAGCGCAGCGTATGGAATAATTTCGACGAATCAGAGCCGCATATTAACGCGATATATGAAGTATACTGATTCAATTACTATAGTTATGTCTGTTTGTTTTAATTTTATTTATTTGAGTTTGAGGTTTTCAATAGTTTTATATTTGTATTTTTTGTATAATTTCCAAAATCTTGTTATAGTAAGTATAGTCTACATTCTACAACATGTAGCGGAATAACATATCCCACACTCTTAAACCGTAGTCCGAGCCGAAGCTCGTGTGGAATATGTGCTATTCCATTACTTGTTGTAGAATATACTATTCCTATACACCCGTGTCTTTTTGACGAGTGCTGCCATTACACGAATCGAACAATATGTTTAGTTCGTGATGTACACGATATTTTTTGCAACACTTGCGATAAGAAGTGTTTTGTTGATTTCCTTTAATATTCATTTTGACATTCAAAACAAAAAGTATCTGCTAAAGTTTGTAGTCCGACAAATATGAATTTTGCTACATTAGTATCAAGTGGTCATGTGAACAGATTATTAAATGTTAGAAACAATGATTTCTATAAATGTGAATCATTTATGTCGTTTACATCTCTTAATTTCTGCTCTAGGATAGTTACGAGAACATTCTCGTCATTGCTTTTGCTTTTACATTGCAGTTACTTTCGCTTTCCAAAACAGAATCTTAAATTCGTCATTTTTGAGCAAGAATTTTATTTGAAATCGGCACAGAAAAATTCCAAAATCGTCACTAAAAGCTCTGAAGTCGGTATTGCAACAAGTTTTCATATGGTTTATTTTCAGCGGTAGTAATAAATTTCATATTCGTGATAAAAAATAAAACTTTAATGCTTTGATACATAAATAACTATTGTTTCATAAACTAGTTTGAGTATATCTAAATAAGCAAGACAAAAACTTATAAATTGTTAGAAGTATAATGATATGTTTCTATTACTTCGAATCATTTTAAGCCAAGTGCCCCACTTAAAATGGGTAAACAGCATGTTATATGTATTGTTTGAATTACACAAGCGAACCTATTCTTACGTTTAGAGAATTTTCTTCGTACCCAGCAAAGGTAAACGAATTAAAAGCGCAAACACACTCCACGGGGTCCCGGCGCGCGGCTCGGCACCGCGGATATGTGTAATTGAAATTAACATGTTAATTAGGTACCGCAGCGAGTACCGGCGGCGATGGCGTCGCGGCGGCCGCGGCGTCGGTGCAGCACTCGCGCCGCTGTGCTGAGAACGCATAACCGTGAGTGTGCAACCTTTGTGGAGATTATATCGCTAAGCAAACTGAAAAGTTGATGGCTAGCATATGAAATGGATTTTACGAGTTTGTATAGTTTAGTCACTGAGTGGATTTTGTTGATGGTTAATTGAACAGGTTTTTTATGTAAGCGCCAACGTTTTGAAAAGTGCATGAATGGAAATATTTTATAAACTTGTTTGAAATGAAAATAACGCTTGAATATAAACCTGCTATTACTATACTTTTATCCAGTACGGTATAATAGAATTATTATTAATTTAGCAGGTAATCAATTTTTTTGAGGTCGATGTTTATAGATTCTAACAAAATGCTATCATGGAAATAAAAGTATTATGTAAACTAACTAGATATATATTTTATCCAACACCTCTCAATAAATGCCCTATAACTATGGCGATTTTAAACAAGGAAAGTAACAGATTACTCACTAGTAGGTATAATTTTGAGGAAAGTCACTAGTGAGTATTTTTTTTTATTTATAACAATAATAATACCACACAACACTTCGGTAACTACTTCGATTGACATTTTAATTTAGAAAATTTAAAGCATATGTCACTGTGAAATATTATTTCTTTAATAAATTTTTCATTTATTAAGAGGTGTTGGATAAAACGTTATACTTCACACGTGGGCAAAGTGGAATTACCCACTCGATATAATTATCACACTCAGCCTTCGGCATCGTGAGCTAAAATTTCTCTCGTGGGTAATTCCTTACTTTGCCCACTTGTAAAGTAAATAACTATTATATACGTGTATTTAATTTGTGCGTATTTGTTTGTTTGTAATAAATATATTAATTATATGTTTTGTTTCAGGTAAGTGTTCTGCATCTCATAGTCTTATCGATTTTTTTAGGGGGATAATGCTACAACTGTAAGTAACATTTTAATTTTAAAACAAAACTATTAGTTTTACATCCCAGAACGATTTATGCGCATATTCACAATAATAGAGGATGTAAAGGAATAATAACTAAAAATTTTATGATTTATTCCGTAAGAAACTTTTTGGAATATCAAGAGTAGTTTCAAAGTTAGTGTTAATTTTTAACATCGAATCGTATTTATAAGACTAATAATTTTAATTTAAAATGATGGATTATTATTTCTAATTTATATTTAACGTACTTGTAGAATAGTTATTAGAAGAAGTTTCTACAAATTGTTATTTGGTTTCACCAGAAAACAAATTCAATAATCTACAATTAGTTGTCACTTACGCGAATAAATTTGTTTATGTACAAATAACAAATCCGGGTCAGGTCAGAAATTTTTTTATGATCTGATTTGTATCGGTACTCACTCCTGTTACAATTCCAAGTTGGGATAGAATTAACTTGGCAACTATAAAGCTATCGGGCACCGGCTAATAGTTGTAACAAAAGCTTGCAGCGGGTGGGCAACACACATAGCATCAGTGTAAAGTAACTGGCAATTTAAAGTAAAAAATTTAGATGTCTTGTGATGTTCATTCCTAGACAAATATATATAAAATTTATTATCTATGTCTGTGGTTTCATCCTGTGGATATAAACCGTTAGGTTTCACAATCCCGGAAGGACATGTATACGTATATACAAATAACACAATATTTTAAAGGAATTTTGTTAATAATTTTAGATTTCCAACGATTACTTCGGAGAGATTTATAAATCTTAAATATCGTGTCAGTTAAAAACTGAAAATTGCGCATTAGAAAAATGAAAAACCTTTAGATTTGCACCTTTGTCAAGTTCCAACTAATCAAAATGAATAAATTTCATTTCATTAATTACATTTTATTCACGAATAATTTTATAAATATAATATATTTTTAATGACGTTTGTGAACTATTCTCCACTTATTACCTTAAAATAAGTTAATTGAAATCCGACCAATAATACAAACGGTGGGATAGCACGAACCTTGAAATTCAATCAACGAATAATCAATCTCCTCTAAACATTTGAATTCTGGCACATCTATTTACTTTCGTCTATATTCATATTCACTTTCATCACATTTTACAATTACAATCACTTTCTTCCATCACAAACAAACAAAAATGGGGTATTCCTGCATTTTTGGGAAAAAAATGTTTTTCATTTGTAAATGTTATTAGATCTACAATAATCCAAATTTTAGTGAAAATTTGGAAGTATTAATTTAGATATTAAATTTATAAAACATGATTAAAATTCAAATATTGAAGGTGTGACGTCATCTTGCCTATGACATTTGCACAGATATCATAACCTGAAAGTTTCATATCAGTGGTTATTTATTATTGTTTCAATCTGTCTGAAATGAACAGCAGTAGGCAAGTTTACTTCACGCATTTAAAGCCGCGAAAAAAATGCAGATTAATAATATAAAATTATGAATGAATAGTTATTTGTCAAACTAGAGAGGAAAGCGCTTCTTTTTCCCCCTCGAGTTCGAAGTTTGCCTCATGAGCGCAGCGATTTGCTCGGACCTAAAATACACTTTGAGAACACAACTGACAGCCTGACACGTTAAAAGTTAGGTTATCAGAAACAAGGTGGTGTAGCAGTATTGCCAAGGATCTTAAATAAGTTATTAAATTGTGATTTAATAAGAAAAAGAAAAATATAAGACATAATTGTAAGATAATTTACAGAATGTATATCACTAAACCAAGGATTTCTATTAAAATTAGGAATTTATTTATAATTTTTATAATAAATTTTTTTTATAAAAATTCATATTGGTAACACTTCTATATTTTCCTCTCTAGAGAGGAACAACAAATTTTCCTCACTATTTCGGGAGAAGAACGGTAGGGTTTCCTACTATGTCGTGAAAAAAAGTAATGTTTTCAAATTATGTATTATATTTTCCAGGCATATTTTAACATAAACTACTTTAGTCTATTATTATTTTATGCTAATTCAGTTAGACAGGAATACCCCATTACAGCTTAATTACATTAACTGAAACTAAACTACCAACCTAATTAAATTAATGAATTTTAATACTCGTAAAACTAACAGAATTGCTATAAAAAGTAATATTCGTAACAATTTCTGTAACGATAACAATTCGTTATCGTTAAAGCTATATTAAATTGCATATAGAACTATCCAAATTTAATAATTTGTTAAATAGTTTTATGAGCACAAGTATTAGTTGTTTTATGTTAGTATTCTATTCACAATCAAAATTAGAACGAAGAAGATAAGATCAACAAAAACACATTGTACGCGTATGATTCCAGTACGTGCCCTTACGCATGTAATCCTAACTAAGGAAGCACAGAAAGCATAGGTAGAGCGGTACAAAGAAGAGAAAGGTATGCATGAGAAAGACCAGATTAATTAACGCTAATTTTTATATCTCGACTTAACTGTGTCGCGATTCCATGCGTGAGAGCGGAGTTTTTATTTACGATGTAACACGTACACGCGCAGCGCCCCAATTTGAATACATTACGTGCGCGCGTGAGTTCTCGAGCGCTGCGCGCGTACTCGCACAGCGTGCTTCCACGCAACATGCCTGGTTAAATGTGTATGTGTTTGCGCATGAATTCCGCCGACAAAAACACGCATGACTTGAGGACTAAACGAGTTGTTGCTTTTATGATTTTTGTTTGTAAATTTTTTTAATGAAAGTTGTTACTGTTGCGGCGAATATATGCGGCATTGTAAAAGTTGCTTCTGGGTGAATATATTATTATTGTATTTCCATTTCCGTTTTTTATAATATTTTAAGCTACTATTAGAAACTATGGTTATGGAAAAGTTTACTGTTCAACCGAAACAGGAGGGAAAGTTCTTGCTTAACATGGATGGTAAATATAGAAGATGTTTTGAAAAGATTGAAGATCAAAGAACAAAAAACGAGAGCCACGAATACGAAAAAATGGTGGAGGATCCTTTCGGTATCCAAAGCCGACATATTTAAGTTGGCAAATGTCGGCTGTGGGATTTGAACTAGGATCTCATGATCCACACTCCGATGCGTTACTTGTAGTAGATCTTGATAAACAAAATATAGAATTCAAATATTACGTATAGTAATTTTTGCAATACTTGTACTGTAAGTTACCCATTAATAACAAAATTTAAACACAGTAAGTGGAACTTTTATTGCACAATTGGTTTCCATGGTTACATCATTTACTTACCGTTCACGGTGGATGGTAAGTGAAACTTACCGTGCAAGGTGGACGGTAAGTAAATATATATCATTCAAATTTTATTTCTAACCTCAATCTGTCAGCTGTTAATTTTGATACCTATTTTTCCTTTTCTTATATTTACGCAGATATTGCAAAAAATATCTTACTAACCTCGAACTGTAAGTGATATATTAGGTCTCGAATGTTTAGGAAATCTCGACCCTACGGGTCTCGACATCCCAAACTACATTCTCGACCTAAAAACTATCACTTAGAGTTCACGGTACGTAATATACTATTCTATGCTACATGTTTTTATATCCTAAATTTTTAACTTTTCACTTTACAGTAGAAATGTAAAGAAAAGTTGATCAAAATTTTAAAATGATTGCATTAAGTCCCATTTTTTCCCTAAATATTAATATTTCACGATATATCAATCAATGTCAATTATTAAAATTATAACATGACCATGCAAAATTAAACAAAAACGAAAAATATTTGATATTTCATGAAACAGTCTTAGATTTTTATTTATTTAACAAAAAAGAAACGGAAAGAAATGTACTCTCGCCAATATGTCATTATGGAATTTCTACAGAAAAACTCTACAATAAATAAATCTAAATCTTTTTCCTCCCGTAACATCTTGTAAGAGAGGTATAGGAATCACGTTAAAAATTCACTAGTGAGTTTTTAGTAGGTGAGCACATTTTAGGGTCTCTAGAAAACTATTTTAATAGTTGCGCGATGATGTATGTCTGTCAGTCTGTGTGGATCTCTGCAGTTACGGTTTCTCAAAAACTACTAATTTTAAAATTTTGATATTTTGTATATATCAATTGCTACATCATTTGATAAGAAATCTATGGCGGGAGGTATTGTGGAATTTTCTGAAATGTCAAATATTTTTCATATTTGTTTAATTTTCTATGGCCACATTACAATTTTTCTAACACATATTAATTTAAATATTATCTTGTAAAATACTTGATTGATATATCGTGAAATACTAATATTTAGGTAATCAAATGGGCCTAATGCATGTATTTTTAAATTCTGAACAACTTTGGTACTTACTCTTTTGCTTTAAAGTGAATAGGTAAAAAATAGGATTAAAATTCGTAAATTCCACATTTGATTTATACACCCAGTATTCTGTATTCTTGCGTATGAAGTGCATTTACCACCCCCAAGGATGTAAATGGAAGAGGAGCCACAGGGATGATTGTATGATCCACTTACACTTTTTTGCTGTGAAGAATTAAAATTAAGCACATCAGTAATTGAAATAGCAACAACAACATTTTTGAAAATGAAAGTAAATGTATAAACATACGTTCAGTATTATTGTCATGAGAACATAGAGTTCCACGAAGACAAATTATAGTAAAAAAGCATATGTATAGAGCAAACAGCAAACCGATAAAACACTCGGAGCCGGAGTCAAGATCCGGGAGTTTGTATGGAGATTCGCCGGCAGCTGCGGCCTGCGGCTGTGTGCACGCGCGTGACGTACGCGACCGTGCGTGCGACAGCGCGACACATCGCCACTGAACGATTTCCTGGAGACGTTCAGGAAACGGAAGCGTTCTCCTTATTTCATCTATCGGGCTGTGCTGTGGTGTGGTGGCTGGTGGCCCGGGGTGCTCGACGCTATAATGTGCCACAGCGTCGCAGAAAAACTCCGCTCGCATTCAGCTGGAAACAACGCCGCCCGCCCCTTCCTGCTTCCCGCTGCCGCTCTGCCCTCGTGTGCTATTTGTTGAAGAATTGAGAAATGAATGGGAGTACGGTCTGCGGATTATTTGATAATGTTCAGATTTAATGTATTGCTTTGGATTTCTACCGTCAACTTTATGCTCATGCATGATCTACGATATTATTTATTGCACCTTGAAGAAACTATAGTACAAATGAGTTCCCAATTTGAGTGTGGCACTCTGCTTTCACAAATTTCTGTTTGTAATATATTATACACAAAAAAATCTATTACCAGCCGTCAGTTTGCGACCCCCAAAGATTATAGTGGAACTCGCGTTACACAGTAAAACATTTTATTTGCCATTTGTTAAATTTGCGGTTGTTAAGTATTTTTAGTTAATATTGTTAAATATGTTGTATTAAATTAACAATTTGCTAAATTAAAATTTTGTCAATTCTGAATTTTTAAAAAGAACAATTGTGGTTTTTATTTATTTGCTATAGATATATGAAACTTAACAAATAGACTCGTCTATAATAACAAGTAAATTTAGCTAACTTATCAATTTAAAATTGATAGAGAAAGATTGTATCCTCTGTAACAACTTAATTTGTTATAGTAATTATGATTTATTGTTCGTCTACAATATAATTACTAAAATATTTAGTCAAAAGCACATAAAAATAAATGTTAAAAACTGCTATATTCACAAATATATTTAGTTACGATATACACAAAAATAATTTGTTACTTGCTAACAAATTTGAAATTTCTTATATTAACAAAAATTAGCGGTGTATCGTTTGGGACTAAAAATTTTGTTAAAGTTTTTTCTATTTTAACTATAATTTTTTTTACTATGTACCTCACAGCTATATCTCATATTTATATTGTTATTTTTTATTTATTTAATTATTTTTTTAAATAAATAATATATTATATTTATTTTCGCAAACTTTAGCCATTGCTGGTCTTACACTTAACTATTTCTACAAAAAAAATATATATATATATTCAGAAATACACAATGAAATAATTTGTACAAATAAATAATAATTCATTAAATATTATCAAGATTTAATAATAAATAATTGCAAATTTCCATGAGTTCAAAAACTGGAGAAAATAGAGAGAAATAGAAAAATAAACGAAAATAATAAGCACATATAGCAGGATCACAGAGAAGATATTTTTTCAATTTATTCAATTCCTGGTACTATTATTTGACATTAAAAGTTGTATGTTTTTGTCACCTTATAGTCATTTTTACTGCCTATATATAGCAAGCGTTTAACACATGTATAGCAACATAATTGAATTGCGCTAACTTTCAAACTATATATTAAAAATATTCACCAAATTAATATTAATTCTAAATACGGCAAAAATGGAATAGTGTGTTCAACACGATACCAAACACAGATTTACAGCCTCTGCTGTATCTCTGATATTTTGGTGACATCAAAATGAAGCGGGCTGTGTCAAAATATTTCTATTGTTTATATCTATTAAATACATTGAATACTTAATATGAGAAATAATGTATAATGTATAAAAACATTTTTTTTTTCTTATTTAAATTACATAATCTTCAAATTCGTGGAATAAGTATTGATTTCATTTCTAGTTTTATAATTAATAGTACCTAATAAATCTAGTTGTAAACATGAAAAAAAATTTTTTTTATATAAATGCGTACACGATACATATAGAATTGTAAATATTTACATTATTTAAATCAATATATTTTGGTTGCTAATTTATGCGCAAAGCACATTTACTAATAATTAATTTCCAATTCATGTAATGTAATGTAAAATGGAACACATTTGTTGCGTCAATGAGTATCTCTTTTTTATGTGCATTTAATTATTTAATTTTTGAATAAATACCAAGTATATAAACTGTTTCTTATTTTATAAATTATAAATATTTTGTCGCTCTTACTGCGAACAAGTACTCATTAATTCATTGTAAACTATTTAAATATCTTTGGCAGTCAATCTATATTTATTAAATATTTGTTATCAATGGAGGGATGGACGTATTGGCCGGGAGATTGAAAGACGGGTGTCGACAGAGTGCAAGGTATTGGGTGCTCTGGGAATATTTCCGCGAAACGTAAATTTATCTAGAGACGCTCGAATAAGTGCTTATAATGGTGTGTTAGTGCCTACATTGATGTATGGTTCTGAATGTTGGGTGTGGATGAAGAGCATGAACGACTTATAACTGCTGTAGGAATGAAATATTTGAGAGGAGTGTGTGTCTACGAGAAGTGATCGTTTCCGGAATACATTGATATGATGAGTGTGAGATTGCGAAGAATGTTGTTAAAAAGTGGGAGTGAGTCAGTTGAGGTGGTTTGGACATCTTGAGCGAATGTCGAATGAAAGGTTGGTGAAACTAATATACGTGAGTGAGATTGCGTGGGCGACCGAGGAATAAGTGGTTGGGTATGAATTGATTGATGATTTGTTGCGTGAACGAATGATTCCGAGTTTGATGAATAGACGAATATGTATAAATCGCACTATGAATGTGGACGAGGCGAAAGTTGTGTGTCAGGATTGGAATGTTTGGAGGCGATTGATTGTTGGTTGACTGTGTTTCTGGGTTCGTGCTACTCCACTCAGTGGGATATAGCGTGATGTTATTTATGTATGTATGTTGTCGATTGTCAGTAGTAGAAATATACTATCTAAAGAATAAATTAATTTTTTGCTTTCTCGAATTAAATTAGAAGAAAGTATTTGATTTTTAAGCTCCGAATACATCCCATAATTTTAGAATATATCAGTAGAAAATCTTTTCATTTTGTTAAGTTTTAAATAAGCATGTTTCACTAAATGCAGTTCAAGTTGAATTATACATTTAAAATATGAATGTACTTGTAGTCGAATTCGTTTATGTAATTATAATAATTATTTTAAGGAAACAGCGAATACAATTACAGTGAGCATGAGAAATAAATTTAATAGAAAATATATAGGGTATCTGGAGAGAAAACTATTACATATTACATGCAACGTTGCCAAAAAAGCAGCTTCACACTGTTCTTCCAACACTTCTCTAAATCAAAAATGTATATTTCTTGGCTTGAATCTGAATTATTTATTGGCTGGCAGCACATGTGAGAAAAAAGAGTGCGTCTCCCCAGCAGAGAATTCCTCGCTCTTAATCTTTTTATTCTCCAAATTCGTTTTGTCGAATGATTCGCGTATTTCCTGCCGCCAGCTTTCCGCCCACACCACAACGAGTGATGGCGCTGCAGTCGCGAAACGCAAGGCGCGGAGAAATGGCAAAGGGGGAAACAAGTGCGCATCCGTATCCGCCGTTTGACAAATGACTACCGGGAATACCTGAACGTCTACTAGATAAATATTATATTACCAATAAAACAGTTGCTAGTTAGTAAATGACGTTCTACTGATGCTGTTTCACTAATTTCTTTACTGTTGCAGGTATATAACAAGAGATATTTTTCAATTTGAATTAATTTGATGTATTAAGCTACTTTTAAACGCCACATAATTTAGATAAAAGTTTTAAATAAAAATTGTAGCCAATAGTATTCTACATCTTTTTCAATATGATAAAATTTTCACAAACCCGATGAGTCTTAAAGCAAACTTACATTTCCGGTTAATATATTACTACGAAAATGTAATTACATAGTTTGTAACAAAAATTCCAATTCTAAATATAAAATTTTAAGATGTTATCTTCATAAGATTTTGAATTATCGTGCAGGAAAAATTCATCAAACATAGACGTCATCGTCAAAATGGTGACTCCAAAACTTACTATCGAGAATTTCGACCCGTCACGATACCTCCCTCACATACCGGATGTATAATTAAAATGTGGAATATAGGGATTTCAATACTATTTTTTGATACTGCTGTAAATTGTTCAGAATTTAAATGTGCATGCAATAAGACCCATTTCACGATATATCAAGCAAATTAAAATTAACATTTATTAGAAAAATTATAATACGGACATGGAAAATTAAACAAGAATATTTATCATTTTAGAAAGCAAATTTAAATTTTTTTATTACAATGTTGTATTATTTTCTGTAGAAATTTCGTAGATTACAAAGATATAAGGCAAATTTAAGAGTTCATTTCGATTCATTTCCTTCTGTTAATAAGTATTTAGACGAAAAGTTAAACTTTATGGTACTTGCGAGGACCTAAAAATCACTTTTCGTTCCTGGTAGATAAAAAATTTTATTTCATACTGGGTACTAAAGATGTTTCATTATAGTATTATTAACAGAAATAATTAAAAATTCATAGAAATATGAGTTGATACAAGTATTCCAAGTAACAATTTCTAAAGGAACAAGTATTTGTTTATAAATAATGAAAAAATTTAAATTCAAATTTTACTTTAAAGTCCTAGGACTTAAAGTTTTACTTTTTGAACGATAAATATTCTGAAAAATGTAACATTAGTAACCAGTATGAAATAAATAAACCCTAACACCGTTTTATAAAATGTCAAACATTTTCCGTTTTTGTTTAATTTTCCGTGGCCGTGTTACAATTTTCCTAAAAAATATTTACTTAAATTTGATTGTTATATCATGAAATACTAATATTTAGGTAACCAAATGGACCTTATTGCACGCATTTTTAAATTCTGAGTAACTTTTGTATGTATACTTATATCCGTTATATTCCACTCAGTGGGGGTAGCACGAACCCAGAAACACAGTCAACCAACAATCAATCTCCTCCAAACATTCCTACCCTGACACTCCACTTTCGTCTCGTCTACATTAATAGTGCGATTCATACATGCTCGTCTATTCTTCATACTTGGTATCATTCGTTCACGCAACAAACCATCAATCATACCCAACCACTTATTCCTCGGACGCCCACGCAATCGTTCACCATCAATCTTACCCACAACCACATATATTAGTTTCACCAACCTTTCATTCAACATTCGCTCATGATGTCGAAACCACCTCAACTGACTCACTCCCAGTTTCTTAACAACATTCTTCTCAATCTCACTTTGACCATACACCAATGTATTCCGGACACGATCACGTCTTGTATACCCACACACTCCTCTCAAATATCTCATTTCTACAGCAGTTATACGTCGTTCATGCTTCTTCATCCACACCCAACATTCAGAACCATACATTAAGCTGGCACTAACACTCATCTTACCTAAACAACCTGTAAACAACACGAAATAGAGAAAAATGTTGCAAATAAAATTTGTAGCTAGAATTATTTTGCAAGTCAATCGTTTACTGAGATTTGTTTGAAAAACTTCATAGGTCTTCAAGTAAACTATCACTTCCGGCCATCTTGTAAATTACATCCATATACTAAATATGAAATTTTAAAATAATATTAATAGTATATTACGTACCGTGAACTGTAAGTGATAGTTTTTAGGTCGAGAATGTAGTTTGGGATGTCGTGACCCGTAGGGTCGAGATTTCCTAAACATTCGAGACCTAGAAAATCACTTACAGTTCGGGGTTAGTAAGATATTTTTTACAATACCTGCGTAAATATAAGAAAAAGAAAAATAGGTATCAAAATTAACAGCTGACAGATTGAGGTTAGAAATAAAATTTGAATGATATATATTTACTTATCGTCCACCGTGAACGGTAAGTTTTACTTACCATCCACCGTGGACGGTAAGTAAATGATGTAACCATGGAAACCAATTGTGCAATAAAAGTTCCACTTACTGTGTTTAAATTTTGTTATTAATGGGTAACTTACAGAACAAGTATTGCAAAAATTAGATTTTGAATTATCGTGAGCAAAAATAATCGTTACACAAAGGCGTTATTATAAAAAAAAACCATTACTACTCCAACTATGTCTTCGGGTATGCTAAATTTATTTCCTCGCATTCGCATTAACTAGTAATTAACTGGCTTTAAACAGTCACACGCTAAGCAGGCAAAGTAACTTTTTATTTCATCAATAAAACAAACTCATTAAAAAAGTTTTAATTTTCTGCTGGTATTACATTACCAAAGCCTTGGAGGAATCCGGGTTGCGCTGCGTATTTTCAAATCGAGATCTTTATAATTTTTCCGCGTGGATTCTCGCGTTACCGGCGTCGCGTTGAAAGGTTCGTATAGTCGAAACAAAACTTTGATACTTGACATTTAATTAAAGAATAATTACGTAGTGCGAACTCCAGCGGTGTCAGGAAGGTGGGAAGGTGAAGCCAAGCGGCGGTAGGCAAAGTGCATCCGCTCGAAATGAACACGCCTCGCCAAATTCGTCTACACGGCTCTTCAGCGAAAGTTAGCAATTATAGTATTATGCCTAGTAGCTGTATTTATTTTCACATTTACAATAGTGCAATTATTTTCTTGAAAATTCTCAATTATCGTTTTATCTTTTCTTTTTGGGGTAAATAGCTCCGTGGTAACGTGTCGGACTGTGGATCGTGAGATCCTCAGTTCGAATCCCACAGCTGATAGTTGCCAATTTAAATTTACCCCTGTGGTTTCTCCTCCACTAACATCTTTGGGGGCTATGACTTGACGGCTGGTAACCGCATTATATACGAAAAAATATATCACTTACCGAGATCTGCGTAAGCAGAGTGCCGCACCCATAATGGGTAAAAGGCGTGATGATTTTATTGGACTGTAATCATAAATGAATTTTAAAAATTATAAAATAAGTAAATTGACCATAACGATATCTCATAATAATAGTATTTACACGCAAAAAAAATGGATTGCTAATATATCAATAATTTATTTCGCGTATAGTGACAACAATTTAGATATTTACAATAACAATATTTTCATTTATATAAGTAATATAATATTATTTACGATTGCTGCTACAACAATCTAAATAATATCGTATTACTAAAATATAAATAAAAATATTGTTATTGTAAATATCTAAATTGTGTCACTATACGTGAAATAAATTATTGCTATTTTAGCAATCCATTTTTTTTTTTTTCGTTTAAATATTTGATACAATACAGTGTTCCATTTAAGTGCTATCTCGAGAAGTATAAGAGATACGAAGTTCGTTAAATTACCAAACAATTTCTAATTTATATGACTATTAAAATGAACAAAACAAATTTTTTTATTATCGAGTGGTTCTCAAAATATGGGACCCAATTGTTTTATTTTAAATTAGAACCTACCTTTTTTATTAGCTTATTCGATAGAGTATTTTTCTCTGAATACAACGATATAACACACTTATAAGCCCTACATAATAAAAATGTTGAGAAAAATGCAAATAAGAATTGTTATTATTTCAATATAATGATACAAATGAGAGTGCTGTAGCAGAAACAATTGAAATTTTTTTTACGAAGAAGATAAAATTAACAACGAAAACAATTTTGAACAATATTTGTAAATAATTTTATTTTATTTCAAATCGGCACTAAATTTCTCAAAAATCGTCATTAAAAGTTCGGAAATCGTCACTAAAGTAACCCATTATACGACGATTTTGAGCATCCCAGTGTTGGCAACCGTTAAATAATTATTGTACAATTAGGATAATTTTGGCAGATATATTAACGTACTATAGTAAATTTGGACGTAACATGAAACAAAATTTGCAAGAAGAATTAACTAACGAAATTGAACAAAACACATAATTTTGAGTGTTATTTACGATAACTTCACTGTTTGAGGTTGGCAACACTGACTGTCAATTTCAATTGACAACTGACAGATGTATAAACTTAACCTATATTGTAATTTTTTTACAGTTTTTTCGAATTTTAGATTTCAAATAAAACTTAATATGTACCTCGGCACTGAAGTTCTTTTTTATCACTCACATGGTTTATTTTCCTCGGCCCTACGAGCTTTGGCAACTAAATTCCATATTCGTAATAAAAAATTGAATTTCAGTGCCTTGATACATAAATAACTATTTCGCAAAAAAATACTATTAGTTTGTCGTTTTAAACTCTTGCAAAAACAATATCTAATCACGTATTATTTACAGAAATACTTAAAATATAACAAAAAAATGTATGTACGCATCTAATAGATGTCATTGTTTCCTATTAACACGTTTGCTAACAATGTGGAACTAGCTCTTGTCTTTCTCAAACATGTGATGAAAATAAATGCAATTATATTTTATAAAATGTTGCAAGTCTTCTAATTTTATTTATTTAATTTAATTTTGATACCTTGAGTAGTAGACTCACTGGGGCTTTATAATAAATGCTCTTAATTAAAGCTCATTACGTGAATATATAAAGAGATGCGGAAAAGGAAGCCTGTCTTTTGGTCTCGGCTGCTGGACGCAGACGAATAAGCACTCACGCTGTAGTCGGATCCTCAGATGAGTTACTGTTTTACCTGTTGCTCGCGAATTACTCACTTTTTCACTTGACCAACCCAAACTACTTTCTGAACAATGTTTGGACATCAACTGTAATCATGATCATGGTCGTTTATTTTCAAGAATTATAACTTTACTTTTATTCGACATTTGATTAATAGCCCATATACTTATTGGCTATTGCTGATCTGTTAGGTATATTGGAATCCGGAAAGAGTTCGACATTGATATAAATTCCGCCTCAAATTATTTTCACTAAAATAAGAAATATTATAATTTGATATAGGTTATCTAAATATTCAGTCTTCGGAAATCATGATAGATTCCCTTAGTCATCATTATCTATGGAACGATAGTCCTAAGAGGACCAGAGCTTCAAGTACCATAGTATTTGATTCTGGTGCAATTACAATCTCTGAATCTGAGACTGCCAAAGCGGTATCAAAAGGTTCTTGTGTGACCAGAACTAGGTACATTTTTAAAGTGAAGTGGTCAGCCTGTAACGTCTACTTAGTACAACGATCCAGGTTTCTGATGAAAGAAACTATAATAATATATGTAGTAGAGAATTGAATCTGTATTATTTAATGGGCCCTAGTTTTTTAGCTCCGTCTTCATATATGTGTAACGGGTACCTCGCACTTGGTACCAAGAGGTAACTGACATGCGAACGGGTTTTACTTGATTAAATAACCAAGGGTAGTCGATGGCCACCACGGAATATTTTAACTCGATTCCAAAGAATATTTAGAAAAAGACTTCTGATCAAATAGCGGAAAATATGTGTACATATTCAACAATAACAAAATTATATAATATTTAATAACGAACAAGCAAAACAAATTATATACATCAAATACATTTCAGATTAAACAACATAACATCAATATAGTTTTTAAACCAATAACGTCACTAAAAAACGAAATTTGCATAAAAGTTGATAAACTTCAAATTATAGAAAAATCTGGGGCTTACTTCCTGAAATGTAATGACTGTGGATCAAATTATGTAGGGAACATGCTTGCTGTCTTAAATTTTACAATAAATCTTCTAGTTTTGCTAAACACCTTATTGATTCTGGACACTCTTGTGATTTTTACAAAGATATTACTATTTTACATATTAGAGAAAATTGTAGAGTTTTGGATTTTTAGAAAATTTAGAAATTAAAAAGGCTTTCATTAAAAATAAATAACTGTGTTTAAATGATCAAGTCAATATAAATTTGAAATCTATCCCACTTATGGATCTACTGCCTTTTTGATTTATGATTTTTTTTGTTTTCTGATTATTTATTTTTTATTTTTTAAATTTTTAATTATTATCTTATCATATAGTAATTGACCCGTCAGTTTTTACATCATCTGTCATATCATTTTTATAATTTTCAACATTTCTATATTTATATTTATTATTTGAGTCCTTTTTCAATGATGTGTTTTGTTTTTTATTAAATTTTATGCATTTTTGTGAACCTGTAGATTTTAGTGTGAGTATCATTTTTTATGTAATATTGTCCTGTATGGTTCTATATTTTATATTTTTTTAATTTTACGTTTCTTATATTGTAGTCTCAGCGGCTGCCTGAAGATGACCATTAAATAGTGGAAACCGGTCGTAATTTTGTAATAAAGAACAGTGTGTAAGAGTTTTAAGAATTTAATTTTTCTTTTTCCTTAAATCAAATACTTTTACGAGCTGAATAATTCGACGCTATTTAATATATGAAGTATCGCTTGCTCACTAACTTTTACAATAACTTTCAAAGATCGAGACTGATATATAACATTATAATATTCGCTATTAACAATACTCACACATAGAACTCAAATCTACTTACGTGAACTCTCAAAATAAACTTCACAAAAACTATACATACAATCGAGAGGTGCCCTTAAACTGTGTAGTAATTCTTTGAACATTCCACAAGAAAAGCCAAAATGCAAGTGGCTGCTCACTGCCCAAGGTTCACAATTTATTACTTAAGGGATGGAACAGTGCCACTCAAAATAACTCTAAATGGGTTTACTCCACACAAGACATTGGTTAAATAATTCCTACAACATATTGACATCTGCTTATTAGGCGGGCACTGAGCTGAAATACTAAAGAACTGGAATTTTCCACGAACAATTAACAATGAATCATTTACTTAGTTTGAAATCTCTTCATATGGTTTTCAATCTATAATCGCAATAAACGCAAATACCGTTTGTTACATATGTAAGAGAAGGTTAAATATTCTAACAGATAATCATTCTTCGGGGTCTTTATTGAAACTTATAAAACAATATCAAATATTTCTAGTAGATAAACTCAACTGAAATGACAGAGAAGAAATATCGTAGTTGAAAAACATGAAAGTAGCACAAAGCTACGCAATATTGATCTCGCAATACGATTCTAGTTTCCTTGTTCATTTTGTGAAGCACCCTGTATATGTCAGTTCGCTCACCGTTAAAAAGAAACCAAAACAAATGAAAAACCTAAAGAAAACAAAAATACTCGGAAACAATGATACCAGTTTAACTACGAAACATTAGTCGCTTGAAGCACAAACCGGCAACCGTTTTTCCGCTGTCGAAACTCCTTTGTTTCCCTTCGAACAATTGACCATCTTGCTATCTTCTTTCTTATACGTAAACGTCAATATTTAGCAGTTGGCAACACTACTGTACTAGCAGGAGAGCCAACTGCATTGTTCCAATTTGTTTCAAAATTCTTTTTATTTCAAAGTTATTTGGAAAATGTTTAACTGGGTATATGGAATTTGGGCTCTTCATTACAACTCTTTACTTGTTAATTATTTCATTTATTTTTGTTTTTAAATTGAATTATTAATTGATGAATTTACTTCTAATTTGTAAGAGGCCTGAGAGCATTATATTAATAGAGTTTTCATTATGCATGGTTCCGCTTTGTGATATATGGAGATGAAATTTACGTTTGGAAAAAACAAGACAAAATAGAAAGATCCAATAAAAATATATTAGTTGGATAATTTAACAATCACCGGTTATATTAGAGGAAGAAACAAAACGGAACATGATAATGCCAAGAAAAGGAGCAATGAAGTATGAAAAGAAACGAGGATGGACCCCATGGAAAAGTCTAGCTTATAATTGTTGGGTAAAAAATGTCAAGAAAAAAAGAGAAAAGCCAGGCAAAAAACTAATATAAAGTAAAAGGGATAAAATTTTATGAAAGAAACAGACACTCAACCATGAATAGAGAAAGATGAAGATATCAATATAAGAAAATAGTTGATAAAAGTAAAAAAAAAAGAAAGGATTTATAAATCAACTTATCATTCAGGATATAAATACCTATTGACAATAAGCAGGCCACTATATATGACAAAAAAAAAATCTAAAAATAAATGCAAGATTTAGAATGAGCAATGAAAATAAAAAAGAAATAATTACTGGACAAGAGATGATGAAAGATAATGCAAAATATGTGGAAGAGACTTTGAGACAATGAATCACTTAATAAGGACTATACAGATTACCTAAGAAATGATAGATCTACACAACAAATACGATAATTGAAAAAAAAGAGTACAGCGAAATTGATGAAATATTTATACATTGTAACATTTTTAAAGGATTATAAATAAATGAAATCATTACATGAAATGGTAAAAATAAATAATTTAAAAATTTGAACACCAAAAGGTAACAAATTAATATTTACTATTACTTATGTATGGTTCTTGTTACGAATTAGGACTGTTTCTGTTAAGTCTTTTTTCCAAATTCGAATATTAACTGAATCTCGAATATTCGAATACTCGAATACTACGAATATTTTTATTAAATTAAATATATTTAATAAATTATATTATGTTTATCTTACCAGATGTAAATTACAAAAAATTAAAGAAAAATGTACATAAAAATAAAAAGTTAATTTATATACCTTTCTGAAATATTCGAGGTATGCGAATTTGTTGTTTTCACGTTAATATTCGAAATTTCGAATACTTTTATTAATCGAGTATTTGCGGATGGTATTCACCCATCCCTAGTTAATTCATTACATGAAGAATTGTGGGAAGCGTGCCATCACTGAAGAACCGAGTAGTGAGTGTGAAACGAAGTTAAATATAAAAATAAATTGGTTGTTGGTCATCGCCTAATCTACTCACATTGTAATTGTGCTTGTAAGATTAAAAAATTTAAAATATATTCTACAGAACAAAGAGAGAAAATATCTCAAAACATTTGTAAAATCGTGGAATTGAAATATCAGCATGAAAGTTAATGACAAGTGTGAAATTTGGTCGTAGGAAAACTTCACTAGTGGCAGAGAATAGCAAATGCCGAGCACGTAACGGATTTAGGTTAAAATTTCAATAGATCGAGAAAGACAGCGGGACGTGGAAAGAATCGCCGGCCAGGCGGGGAAATCCCGGCTGCCCTCGCTGGACATGGACACAACGTGAACTCCGGCGAAGGCGGAGTTCGTGAATTCGATCCCAAGGACTGACAGCTCCGAAGGCAGGTTAATAGAGTAGGGACTACTGGTAAATGAGACGTACAACACGTCAACGCAGCTGCCGGAATGGGATATAGGATTTCATGTTGAAATCAGGGCTGCATAAAATGTTAGATACATTCGTTAATACGGAACAGCTTTTGGCTGGTAGACTCTAGCGCGGTCTGTACTTTTGATTACCTTCAGGGCCGGCGGAAGGCGAAAGAAGTTGTGTTATCGAAGGTAACATTGAGCTGACTCTAATTTTAATACAGTTCTTACCTGGAGGTCATATATTTGTATTAATTTTATTTTGATTTGATTCGGTGTGGTATTTCGCCTAAATATCTCGCGAAATATATATTGGATTGGAAATCGAAAAAATACGGGATATATTTTTTTCGAACTCTATTGAATGGTACCCAGTTTGTACCGCCCCCTTCACCTTCTGAAAGACGACTTTGAATCTCATTTATTATTGCAGATACGGGTTCCCCAGACAAAAATATGTAACTTTTATTCTTGACATATTCAAAAGAACAGTTATTTGGGTTTCCACATTGCCAATATATAATAGATAGGTATTTACGACATAAGTGGGATAAGAGTATTAAGATAAGCATGTGTAATCACAAAAGTACATTAATAATGCATTATCACACGTGTATTGTGCAATATTTTATTTACGCCCGCCCAAAGTTAAAAAATTTAAATAATTTGACTTCATTTTTTCGAAAATTAATCCAAGTAGTTGCTGTAAAAATGGTTTCAAATCCATGTCGACCACAAATTGACATTAAGTAATTATGTAGTTATTTTTCATAAATTTTTGAAGCACTTCGTGAAAATGAGTAATTTAGAAAGTATTTCGTCGGATATAGAACAAGCTTGAAAATTTATAATTAATTAAATATTAATTATTTTATAGAATTGTAAAGATTGTATTATCAACATTTATCATAAATAGTACGTTAATGAAAACGAGTTCGTTAATAAAGCTCTTAACCCACGCAAAATTATTAGGTTACGTGACATTTTACTTAAAATACTTTTATCTACGACCATTGTAAAAATGGGCCGTTTCAAGCAAGTTAAAAGTGTCACTTTTTAACTTAATTATTAAAAGTAACAAGGTGTTAAAACTGATTTTATTGTTACTTTAATACGTTGCTAACGATTTGTATCAATAAATCAATAATTATAACCCTACCTTTCAAAATTTCATTCTACATTTTTTAGTATTTACTAATAGATACACTAGGAAGATCGTAGATAAACTTTTGTATGACGTACGTGTTAAAAGTAATTTATTTCGTTCGTGGGGTTGTTTCACTCGGCTTCGCCTCGTTTCACAAACTTCCCCACTTAGGTACTCATAAAATGACACTTTTAACACTTATTTCATAATTAACTATTATATAACAAAATTTAACATACGTCAATTATTTAGAGTTAAATTTGAAAAACCTAATAAGCAAATCTTTAAAAAAACTACCACTTATACGGTTCCTGGATTTCTACCAAAATTTGATTAGCTCGAAACTTCAACATCTAAATTCTAAATATAAAATTTGAAAAATTGTTGATCAGTCACATACACGCGCGAGATAAAAAAATATATAAAATCCATTTGTAACTTCATTAAACTCACTCTGATATTTTTCCAACAAATATTTGTTTTATCACAGTTAATTTGACATCAAAGTATAAATATTAAATGCTTTATGGAGTTATCATTTGCTTTATTGGTATTTATAGCACATTTTCATAAAACCATTCGTAACACAGCATCATTGTTAAAGAAAACGTCCCGCCTTAAAAGTTGGTACATACAATTTACTCCTCAAAATAAGAATACAAATGTTTGCGTAACAGTTCCCGCTTCACAACGGCGTTACCATCTCTGCGAGGTACGTCCGGTCCATTGTCCCAAAATACCAGCCCGCTTTCACCGTTGTTTTTGATAACGCGCTTTCAGATATTAATATGTAAATTTCGTTGTAAATTAGCAAGTTTTTGCTCGGCTTGAACAGACGGGCTCGACGCTGTGGCGACTTCTAAACTCAAGTGTTGTTCTTCTTCTAGTAATTGAATTCCACTCTTCTGCTTTGTTCTTAATGTATAATGATAAGGGTGAAGTATGCTTACGTCGACAGAGGTGGAGTTTGAACGACTGTGGAAGTGAGAGAAAGATGGAAACTGGGCTGGATTCGCGAACGCATAAACATTTTAACACAAGTTATTAAAAGATTCTTTTCCTGAGGAATTGATGATACTAATGTCAAACATATCATTCACTTAGAGTTGATGTACCCGGCGATTTCCGGATGCAATTGGATCATGTACGACGTTACTAGTTGTAAGATAACTCCGTAATAAAATTCACAAAATATAGATTATTTTGTAAATATACGAGTAATAGGTATGTAGGGGCTTATCACCTGTATGGGGTAACGCCGTTTCTAATGGAGGTCTGTAGATTCTTTTATTGGAGTGTTTCTTTTCCTTTAAATTCTTGTAGTTAGGTTTCTCTATACGTCTTCCTATCTTTAGTTTTACATTGCCAGGTTTTAATTCGTGTTGCTTTTAAATATTCTTCTACTTTCTTGAGCCATGTTGATCTGGGTCTGCCTCATTTTCTTCTTCCTCCTGGTTTCCATTCTACTATTGATTTAATTGAAGTTTTTTCTTTGGCTCTCCATATATGTTCAAGCCATCTTCTACATACATTTTTTGATATCTACATTGATCCTTATATTGTGATTCCCTCTCTACTAACATCTTTGGAGGCTATGATTAACCGCACTTTATACATAAAAATATATCACTTACCGAGATCTGCGTAAGCAGAGTGCCGCATCCATAATGGGTAAAAGTTAGTTATTACAAATTTGGCCTAATCACAACAAAATATTGAGTACAATGCAAAGTATTATACATTTCCTGTTCCTACACGTCAAGACCACACAACATTTTTTTTCATACATTCGCGATTTTGACTTTTACTAAAAAACGTATTTTTGGGCAAATTGCGCCAAAATTTTTGTGTTATTTTGTACAAGTGGTTGTGTCTAATACAGGCTGTTTTATAACTTCGAGTACATAATGGTATATGTTGTTTGATATGCTGATTACGAATCTAAAAGAATTTTTTTTTAAATTCGAAAAATTAAGGGTTGTTTATCTAAAACATTTTTTGTAGTATTGCACTGGATTCACTTTCCTATTAAACACAATCAATGAAGTAGGTATCAACAATTTAAATTACATAATACTAGTAAAAGAAACTAACCAAATTTTATTATTTTTAATGAAACGATAATTATTAACATAATCATCCACCCAGTGGCAGTGGCAACGAAAATTTTGGGCTGGGAAAAATGGTGCGATTTAAAAAAAAATTATTTTTTACTCGTAATCAGCATATCAAGTAACATATACCATTAACGTATGTACCTGAAAGTTATGAAACACCCTGTATATTTATAGCTCCAACTATGAAAAAGTTGACTTATTTTAGAATGATGCAATTCTACCGCATCTTTTCAACGAATATAAATTTGTTTGTTTGTAATATGCTATTACCTGCTTTTAAATCATTCCCCATATTCCAATTGTATGGATGGCTAGAAATTAATAAAATAATATTTGTGTTGAAAGTCGTTATAAAGGACAACTGTAGAAATTTATATCAAAAATTCACCTGCACATATTTCAGCACTGTAATCAACAAAAGTTGTACATCTTTTATTTTGGTGGAAATATTATCTTTGAAATGTAAAATTATATTTATGAAGTTACGTACAGTGTAACTAATTTATGCTTAGGGATTTCAGTTGTTAATTTCATTAAACTAGCATATGAACTTACTGAATTAATAAATTGCATTAGCACAGTTAGTTCAATATTTATAAAAGTACTAATGTAATGAGTCAAATAGAATTTAATATTTATTATGGTTCTCAAAATGCAAATATAAATTTTACATTTTAGACACCTACGTCACATTATTTTGATTGTATATATAAGAATATTATATTAATAATTAATAATCTAATTATGTGGTTCTCGAAACCAAAAATCTTTTCAAAGTTTTAATATATTGCTGTCAATCACTTTAACTATAACTATGTATGCAGGTAAAACTCCTGGAATATGATGATTTGCACGAAAGCCTCTTCTGAGGTTTACTAAATTTGCCAATAGTGTGAACAATAAATATCACTTATTAACTTTGAGAACAGGACAAATGAAGTATAGCTAAAAGCGCTCTGTATAACGTATTAATCAGTAAGGCACGTGGGTATTAATAGAAGCATGTTTTGCCATTTGTTCTAAAGAAAATAAGAATAATCCAGCGCTGGCTTTGATATAATCTCGTAATACTTTTTCCAATGATTTCGCCTAATGTTCTTTCCTTTCCCTTTTCACTTCCCCTGCCCACGTTTTCTCACGCCGTCCGTCGCTTATTCCGGACTGGGTAATTTTTTCTTCCGTGAAAAGCTTTTCACGCCTCATGTACTCCATCATCCGGACGCAGGCGGCTGCGCTGCAACCCGCGAGCTCGCAGCGCCCCCCGTTGGCGTCGCCTGCCGCCACCGCCACCGCCATCACTCGCCCCTAGTACCTTCGCCTGCCTAATGTTTTATTTCACATTCGTTTTGACTTGATGATGTCATTTCCTCATCGCTCGCTCGACTCTTCTCGTGCTACTTCAAACCAATAAAACCTAACCGAACCTTAAAGGTATACTGCCTGAGTTACTATAAGTATTTCCAGGTGGTGGAAATCTTCTCAAGCTCTTTATTTTATGAAAATGGGATTTTTGTTGTAAATGCTTACACTGCTCAAATGAATTGGTTCATCTTATGCTTGATTTCTTTCCTAAATATTTTATTAATACCTACAACTTCAGCTATAAACGCAGTACCGAAAATATTAGAAATTTGCTATATTCACAATTATTGTATTTGGAGTCTGAAAATACATAACACATAACTTTCCGATTAAGCAACTTTTAAACGGTATAAAATACAGTAATTAAAGTTGTGACTCAATAGAATTAAAAATGTGTACTGATGTTGGCCGCCATCATATATTTCATTACAAAAAGAACAACCTTTCCCTCTTTGAAATGCACTTTTCAATTATGACACATAAAAAACGACATTAATTATATGTTGTTTTATTTCTTTTCAAAAATAATCTGATTGGGCTTTTAGTAAACTACCACTTCCGGTGATTGGAATATCACCAAAAACTAATCAGCTATTCCTAAGGGGATACAAATAATCATACGCAAGGAACAATTCATACGTGTTCAGTTGGTTTTATTTGTATAAGAAAGTAGTGTGGTGCCCACACCAGATTTTGTTTGCTTCTTTTGATAAAACTGAATTATATGTTTAATAAACTAATTTTAGTTGCTATGGGCACAAACAAATAACAGAAACTGTAATTATTAATCATTCAATACAGATTCACATTCCGATAGAAAAATTTGAAACTCACGGAATATCCTCACTTAAATATGTAATATTTTTTTATTACATTTCTTTATAATATAAGCGCTAAGAAACCCTTTGTAGCAGAGCGCATCGTCAGATCTCTAATATTTTTCGAGATACGTTGATTTTTGGTAATTTTCGAAGTGCAAATTTAAGGGACTGTAATTCAAAAACTACACCAGATATCTAAAAATTCTCTTCAGTTTAGCGTTTCTGGTGCCTTATATAATAAATTAGCAAATTTTTAAAATTTTGAAATTTTTTTGTATTTTTGTTCAAAATTTCGATCGGCGATAACTCGACAAATATTAAAGATACAGATTTGCGGTGTTCACCAATCGATTCAGCTCGTCGAAATACATAAGTATACAAAGTTTCATAAAAATCGCTTTACGGGATGGAAAGTTAGAGCAAAAAGCCTGGAAATGGCGTTTTTTGTTCCAAAAGTCAATAGGTACCCCTTGACGTTTGAGCTGAATTTGGCCATTTTAAGACTTTTTGCTCTAACATTTCAACTGGTTGTCCGAATTTTCTGAAATTTTCAGGGTTTATGTATTTCGTCGAGCTGAATCGATTGGTGAACACTGCAAGTCTATATCTTTCATATTTGTCGAGATATCTCCAATCGAAATTTTGAAAAAAATTCAAAAAAATTTCAAAATTTTCAAAATTTACTAATTTATTATAAATTGTACGAAAAATACAAAACTGAAGATATTTTTCGATATCTTGTATAGTTTTCAAGTTACAGCCCCTCATAGCTGTTCTTCGGAAAATATAAAAAATCGTCATATCTCGAAAAATATTAGAGATATGACGATGCGCTCTGCTGCAATGGGTTTCCTGGCGCGAATATTATAAAGAAATGGAATAAAAAAAATTTACAATTTTAAGTCATATTTGGGGAAATTTCCGTATTTTGAAAAATATTACAAATCGCCATATTTCGATAAATATAAGACATATTGCGATGCGTACTACAGTAATGTGTTTATTCATGTTTAAATAATACATAAGTAATAAATTTCAAGTTAAGTTTACAGGAGTATTTAATTTATTTTCTAGTAAACAATTTATTTGTATAAGAAAGTAGTGTAGTGCTCACACCAGATTTTTACATATGCTTTCAATTTCGGGGAAAACTGAATTATTTGTACATTAACCATAGTTGCTTTGAAAACAAATCAATAACTAAAACATTCAGTTTCTATCTCGGTGGCGTAGTGGCATTGTCCCTTGCCTAGCACACCAGAGGTCGTGAGTTCGAATTCCATTGAAGAGCATGAACATGATCGTTTGTGTTGTTCACATAAATTCATAATCATCCACACTTGAGGCGACATATGACCATAGTAATTAGTCCGCTTCTATCTTCGTAAAAAAAATAATTCAGTAAGTAAGTAAGCCAATTTCAAACATGTGTCAAATGTCAAGTGAAATTACAAATCATTCAAATATTAATTTATATGTAGATGATGAAAGTTTTATAGTTACCACACCAGAATCTTTTTGAAGTTTATGTTAGCTAAATTCAGTCGAAACCACAAACATTTTATCAATGGGGTTATAAACCTTTTTTCAATTTATTTTTTTTCTGTAAGTTTGAGTAAAATTATAAATATAGTTACTAATTTTAATATTAGAAGGCATTTAGTTATTAAGATACGATTTTTTGAAATTGGCTTTCTATTTCAAATTTTTCGTTTGTAACGTCAGCACCTGCGTCATCTTGTTATTCTACGAAACACGCTCTTGCGGAGAGCGAGGAACTACACCAACTGTCAAATTGACTGTTATCAGTCATTTTTATTTACTCATAGATTTTTACAAATATAGTTTATTCACATTACCTGGGCAAAATAATATAATAAATATACTAAACATAAGTTTAATTTGAAAATCGTTGTTAACTGCAACATATGACTTGAGGTGACAGGTGTGATAATGAGACTACCGACATTACCGACAAGCGATAAGATATAGTACAACAAAGCATTTTGTTTTAACACGTCCTAAACTCTTTGACTAAAAATGTTATAATTAACGAATATCTAATTTAATTTATCGGAGTATTCATTTTAATAATAATAAGTAATTATTACAACGCTGAAAAGCAAGTTTTTATTTGTTATCAACACCTCTTTCGCCTTGCCATGCTTTACATTCTATTAAAGGATGACATCACGATTTTGCAACCGCGAAACTTCAGAAAGGAAATTATGAATGAAAAGTTGAAAAATTATAAGAAATATTGAATAATATGTGACTGAAATGATCTAAATTTGTATGATTTGTAAAAAAACACAACTTTTTTTTAAAAAGTGTATGACACCATTAAAGACTGTCTGTGTGGTGGTTTAGGTAAATGTATCCCAAAGTAAACCTGAAACAAAATACAAAGTTCCCGAAGCAGGCTGGTTAGAGTCACAATCTTCATCTTATTAACATTATACAACTGTCAGTGAAATCAGATCGTGTCCAGCGAACGTGTATAATTTATGAAAATTAAAGGCAAGTGGCTGGCGCGAAAAACTCGCGTGCGCGCGTGCGATAACGAGAAATTTTTAATTAAATTTTTAAGGGGTCCTTTCGAGGTCCACATGCTTACGGCCCGGACTGTGGCCTCATTCGCGTCATGTGCGAGATAAAAGCTAGCGATACGCACCAGAGCACACCTTGATAATGAAAAGTGGTGCTGTGCTGACGGCTGACACCCCTCTAACCTGAACTTGATCCTTGACTTTTTGTGTTAACTTACACTATGCGATTCTTTCTCTACCGAGTGTAATTTACATTACTGGGCCGTGGAAATTTTACTTGAGTTCCTTTAGTTAATTAAATCTGAATGTTATAGTTATTTGAAGGGGGATCAAAGGGAATGGTACCTTATGAATAGCTGAAGCAACTTGATATTTCTACTAAATAGTATATTAATAATACAAGCGAGAAAAGGGCTTCATTGATAACCAGAACTAAAGTCATTTCCTACTGGTGTTACCTACTATCATTCCAAAATAAATTACATTTACAATACAATTATTTTTAATTTAAGTTGTGTGAAATTTGGAAAAAACATACATAGAAAAAACAGTTACTTAGAATTTAACGAACTATTAGGTAAACTGAAGATATAAGATGCATTTCTGAAAATTTACCAAACTTCTTTATATAGTTATTTATGTATCAAGGGTCGTACGACACGCGATTCATATAATATTTTTCCGCCTACCAGGTCAATTTTCTATTTAAAAATAGTTACAATTTAATTCATTATCAATTTTATTTCGAAAATCATAGGAACCTATTTTACTTTGTTTCTCTTGTTGACATGGTTACTTAACTGTCAATCTTAAATAAATAAGAAAATTTATTTTTCATTCATTGTGATTTTTGCCTGATTATAAAACTAGGAAAAATGATTATAAAATAAAAGAAGCAGCTACTGTAGCATCGTTAATACTATTATCGACAAAATCTAAACAAAGGTATGAAACAACTTATGAAACTTTTAAAAATTGGTCTAAAATGTAAAACGTAAGTAATGTAAATGTATTATTAGCTTATTTTCTACAAAGTACTAAAGTCACCTCAAAGTTTGTGGTGTGAATATTCAATATTGAAGACTACAATTTGTATTTATGAAAATTAGGATATTTCAAAATACCCTAAATTAAATGCGTTTCTAAAGCGTAAAAATGATGGATAACAACTGAAAAAATCAGAAACATTTACCAGACAAAATATAAATTGTTATAAAATGTGTTAATTAATTGTGCAAACTGTAATAGTTGCCTATTAAATATATAGATTAAAAAATTGTGTTATTTGATTAATATATAATTACAATTTTACATACGCCCCTAGGGTCGCAATAAAAAAAATTACCTCCCGGTGATTGCAAAATCAAACTTACAACCCTGTTACCAAGGTGATAATATCATACTTACTATAGTGGTAGGCGGAAAAATACTTTTAATTACTTATTAAATAGTCTTGTTTAAATTTAGAAATTATATTTTATTATATGGAAATAATGCAACTATTGGAATTCAATAAAAATTTATAAATTTCTGAACCTGGAGCGGTTTTGAACCCCACCTGGGTCATCATCAGTAGGTGAAAAGTCAAAAACTTGAAACAATAAGAAACATTTGTAAATAATAAAAAAAAAACAAGATCTTAATTATTGACTAATTGTTTTAAGTTCTTGACTTTTCACATCTTGATGATGATTCAGGTCGAGGTAGAGAAATTAATAAATTTTGACTGAATTCCAAAAGTGCGTTGTCAAGAAGTTTTCCATCATCTTATTATATCCTCATCTTACGGAATAGAATATAAATACTACGGTACTTTTTTTTCTCGTCAATATCTTAAGATTTGGAATTATAGTAATTCTTAGTCGGGAAAGCAAGTGAACAATATAAACAAGCAAATAAAACAGTAACTAGGAAACAACAAATAATGATTTTTAAAACAAATGAAGACAAATGTTGTTCAAGAAATAAAGTGATAGAAATGTACCAATGGCAGACTCATAAGAGAAGCAATAGAAATGTAGATGAATACAGTTAATTGAATGAAGACTATAAATTGAACTCATGGCTTACTCTTTTTTATAAATCATAATTTATTGTTACTTAGTTAACTTGATAATATTGTTCACTTTTTTTCCTAACGAAGAATGTTAAATTTTAATAAAAAAAAATTACAGAACAAGATTATTTTATATGCATCATAGCAGTTGTAATTGTAATAATAAATGACTTTCCTCAGTAGTAAGGAAAATGGCTACTTTCACCACAAAAAAATGTTATTTTTCAGAAACAAAACATATATATATATATATATATATATATATATTTCAATATGTATTCCAGTATTAATCAATATTTATTAGAATTTCTATAGCTTCATGTCTTTATTTACCCATATTATTATGGCACTCTGCTTTCGCAAGTTTCATTATATAATATATTTTTGCGTGAGGTACGATTACTATTGTTTCGAAAGATGCCAGTGGAGAGAGAATGACAACTATAAAGGTAATATTAAAATATGGGGATATTGTTAAAAACAAGTTAATTCGTAATAATCAAAAACGTAAAACTAAAACAAAAATTCAGGACCTACTTCTTCACTTTTCGAGTTAAAATAAAAATGGGAGACAAAGAACGCTACAAAAAAAGAATGGTTGAAATTTAGCTTGCCATCTATAGTTTCTAGTAAGGAAGCATAATTTGCATGCATATTTGCATTTAAATTCGTACAGAATACAAAAATGCGAAACTCATTATCGATGTGAAACTAGTGATTCTACTTTTCTCACTGAAAACGCAGGTTTGACACATCCGCTGCAATCTTGTGTCTTCAAGTTGTTCGTCCTTCTTTGTTCTTATTTTCAAATGTTTCGATTAACCATTGTTCTGTTTCCTCTGTTTCTCCACTCATTTTATTTTCAAGTTAATTACCTTTTGTTTTTCTTCGTCTTTTGTGTTTTACTTTTGTCACTTTATTTTTGAAGTCTTGAAACGACTTCAAGTTTGAGAATTTTTCTCCTCTTAAATAACGAATAATTTTGACATTTAAATGAGAAAATTACTCACGTGTAAATAGAATGCCTGCAAAATCTCTGCTAATTCGAAACGAAGAAATTATCGTTAAAATTATGCAGTTGGTAATTTTATTACCGCTTCTAAAATTTTAAATACCAATAAATATTGTAAATAAACATTTTGTTTAAAATATAACACAGAACAATTAGATTACTACTCTAATTCATTTTGAAAAATTCAATTTAGATTTACGAGATATTCTACATAAAGTACGAAATTAATTATCAATCAAACAATAACTGTATTGTATAATATAAATGAAAAGTTTGAAGTACATAAAAATTCAATATTTATTTATTAGTGAAACAATCATTTCATTATTTGTTATCCTTTTCATCAATATATTTGAAATTGTTATTTTTTTGTCATAAATACTTCGCGGATATCAGCATTTCAAAATCTAGCAAACACTTCAAATAATGTTGTGTTAATAACAAATTAATGAGAAATATAAATACTCAACTACCAAGAAAACACAATCGTTCTCAAAATTCAATTAAATTTATATCAGCAAATATGTAACTGTCTTATCCACTGATAAACATATTTAAACAAATATTACTAAAACAATTTCCTAGTAGTATGAAAAACTCTATTTGCAGTAATTTTTACACAATTTCCTTATTTCAATTTTCTGAGAATGATATTTTAGATAATGGCAGTGGAAATGCACATAGATAAATTTGATTTGCCGATTGTGAAAATCGAACATCGAACAATTTACCTCACTTTGTGATATCAATATAATTAATATTATTATTAAATGTATAAACTAATAAACATGTTTCGTATATTTTGAACACTGTGAACTAAGTGACAAATAAAACTTCTTGAACGTTTAAGTAAAGCAAATATTCCAAAGTATGCTAGCAGCGCAAACTTCGTAATAACTTCAGTTAGTTGCACATATTTATATACATAGCAGCAAACTTCACAGCAATAAGCCGTTTAGTCCTCGGAGTTAAGATAAATTTTAGTTCCTTTGGTGAGAAAAATTAATAATGTTATAAATTATTTAATTTTTTTATAGTAGAAACTAATAGCAGCACATAAAAGTTATTCCTCTGTCTTCTCCTTCCTTAAAAATATTATAGGTCATGATTTGACAACTGCTAACCACATTTCATACGTTAAACATATACCGTGTGTCCCACGTAAATGTTGGCATAGGCAGTTAACATGTAAAATCAGTTTTTGTAAATAAAAAGTGTCCGGCAAAAAATTATGCATCCAAATTTTATATCATAATTTCACAATAATGCCAGTATCCCTACATCTTATTTAATACAGATTAATTTATTTTGATACCGCAATTTAATGAATTTAATATAATTACTAATTTTCCGCCTACTTTTTTTATTGCTACTGACGTGTAGTGCTTGCAATTTGATTTAAATATTTTAATCTGTCACTGTAAATTTCTGGCGATTGAAACCATTCGTCGTTCATTCCTGTGAAGTATTCAGATATTTGTCTTGCACTGCGCCCCCCATAATACACTCTAATAATATTTACACGGTTCTCAATATTTAATGTATTCATGATGACATGATTGTCAAAGTGATTTTCCTTCTTTCGATGATATGCTTCAGCATCGTTCAATAATAATAATAATAATAATAATAATTACATTTATTTCTAGAGACATTGATAACAAGTCAAAAAATACAGAAAATTATGCACATTATACATAATATTCGTTCAAATTATAAAAACAATTTAGAAAAAGGAAACGTTTTAAATTATTTTTAATGCGATTAATAGTTATTTACTTTATAAGTTAGCAAAATGAGGAATTACCCACGAGAGAAATTTTAGCACACGAAGCCGAAGGCTGAGTGTGATAAATTTATCGAATGGGTAATTTCACTTTGCCCACGTGTGAAGTATAACGTTTTACTCAACATCTCTTAATAAAACAAATATTTATTAAAGAAATATTATTTGACAGTGAATTATGCTATAAATTTTCAAAATTAAAATGTCAATCAAGGTAGTTATCAAGGTGTTGTGTGTTATTATTATTGTTATAAATAAAAAAATACCCACTAGTAACTTTTCCCAAAATTATACCCACTAGTGGGTAATCTGTTACTTTCCTTGTTTAAAATCGCCATAGTTATAGAGCATTTATTGAGAGGTGTTTGATAAAAGAGTTTACAGATTTAATTTCTTGTGGTAATAAATTATAAATGTGCAACCCAAGAAAACTATTTTAGTTTTACCAAATGGTACTCGAAAGTTGTCTTTCGTTGTCGAAGCTTATATACTTTTCTTAATTTTCGTCTCCCTTCTCTAATAGTATATTACGTACCGTGAACTCTAAGTGATAGTTTTTAGGTCGAGAATGTAGTTTGGGATGTCGATACCCGTAGGGTCGAGATTTCCTAAATATTCGAGACCTAAAAAATCACTTACAGTTCGAGGTTAGTAAGTTATTTTTTGCAATACCTGCGTAATTATAAGAAAAGGAAAAATAGGTATCAAAATTAACAGCTGTCAGATTGAGGTTAAAAATAAAATTTGAACGATATATATTTACTTACCGTCCACCATGAACGGTAAGTTTCACTTACCATTCACCGTGGACGGTAAGTAAATGATGTAACCATGAAAACCAATTGTGCAATAAAAGTTCCACTTACTGTGTTTAAATTTTGTTATTAATGGGTAACTTACAGTACAGGCATTGTAAAATAGTATATTACGTACCGTGAACTGTAAGTAATAGTTTTTAGGTCGAGAATGTAGTTTGGGATGTCGATACCCGTAGGGTCGAGACTTCCTAAATATTCGAGACCTAAAAAATCACTTACAGTTCGAGGTTAGTAAGTTATTTTTTGCAATACCTGCGTAATTATAAGAAAAGGAAAATAGGTATCAAAATTAACAGCTGTCAGATTGAGGTTAAAAATAAAATTTGAATGATATATATTTACTTACCGTCCACAATGAACGGTAAGTTTCACTTACCATCCACCCTGGACGGTAAGTAAATGATGTAACCATGAAAACCAATTGTGCAATAAAAGTTCCACTTACTGTGTTTAAATTTTGTTATTAATGGGTAACTTACAGTACAGGCATTGCAAAATAGTATATTACGTACCGTGAACTGTAAGTAATAGTTTTTAGGTCGAGAATGTAGTTTGGGATGTCGATACCCGTAGGGTCGAGACTTCCTAAATATTCGAGACCTAAAAAATCACTTACAGTTCGAGGTTAGTAAGTTATTTTTTGCAATACCTGCGTAATTATAAGAAAAGGAAAATAGGTATCAAAATTAACAGCTGTCAGATTGAGGTTAAAAATAAAATTTGAATGATATCTATATATTTACTTACCGTCCACCATGAACGGTAAGTTTCACTTACCATCCACCGTGGACGGTAAGTAAATGATGTAACCATGAAAACCAATTGTGCAATAAAAGTTCCACTTACTGTGTTTAAATTTTGTTATTAATGGGTAACTTACAGTACAGGCATTGCAAAAAATTATTTACAGTAGTATGAAGTCAATCTTTATTTTAAATGGTAACAATGTATTGAAAACAGAAAGTTTCGAATCTGTTGCACTAACATTCTATAAGGTCCAAGGTAGTGTCCGACACAAGACACAGCTGAGTGCTCACACGTGTGAAGTGTGATGGATGTTAGTTAGCCTGCGCAGCCGGCTTCATTTTCGAATGTTTAACATTAGTCGCATTTGTAAATGTAAGTGACCAATATGCACTTTCGCTAAAAGCACCGGCACTAGCATCAGCACCGACACAGGCGTTAGTTCGCGTTGCTAATGTAAATAAGCGTCACGGCGACCTGGAATAGTTCCCGACCTGTTCAATTATTCATGCGGGTATATCTCCGTGTCCGTAGCCGTACTGCAGGAGTACATGGACAGATGGTGGTCCGTCGTACGTTCGTCTAACCGATGTGTTGTTTGCGGTTAGATATGGAGCACCGCCGAACTAGTTCTTAATATTGATTTGAATAATCTTTCATGGCGTTACTTATGGTCATATTGCTGACCAGGGCTTATAATATATTCAGCAACGCTTCGAAATTAAACAAACCAAAAAATCTGGTGTGGGCACCATACTACTTTCTTATACAAATAAAACCAACTGAACATGTATGATTAACTATTGCGAGAATTATTTGACATATAGATATTATACCTGTTTAAGTTTGTGTTCTCAGCTATGATTTTAATTTAAAATATTAATTAATATCTAGTCTACATAACTTTCTAACTAATAATACAAATATTGCTTTTATAATATTTCAAACGACACATATTTTTGACAATTCACAATTATTTGACACGTTTGGCACATAGATGTTTAAAATATTTTTTCGCGCCGCCGTCCGTCATTGACACAATTACATTACTCTAAATCGGTCGGAAATCATGTTTTTGTCGAACTAGTTCGACAAAAATTGCTAACTTTTTATGGTTATATGTTGGCATCACTTCAATAATTTTAGCTAACTTCTGACGCTAGAAATGTCAAAGTATTACATTAACTTTAAAATATTATGGCAATATATCTACAATTGAGTATTTGCAATACAAGAAAACAGAATATTTATGGATTTTAAACATATTTGTAAGTAATTATAATTGAATTTGCAGTGCAAAAACCAAATAAAAATATGTAGAAATTTTTGGTTATGATATTGGAAAATAAACATAATTGACATTCAAATATTGTGAAGTTAGCAACATAACAAAATTCCCTGTCATTAAGAAAAGCAGTATTTATTAAATTTACATAAATGTTGGCGCGAAAAATCTTGTGTATCCCTCGGTTGGAAACTATTTTGCGAGTGCTCGTATTTGTAGCACTCGCCTACGGCTCGTCCTATCAAAATAAACTCGCACTCTCAAAATAGCAGTTTCCAACCTTGTGATACAAATAACTATTGTTTTTGTTCCCAGTGTAACAAAGATTACTGAAATATAATATTAAATACATAATTTAGTTTTTCTCAAAATTCGAAGCATGTACAAGAAAAGTGCAAATAACATTTTATATTCCAAATATACTTGCTAACATCTTTCATTTGAAACTTTTTTCTCAGCTGAATCTATTTTTTTTTAAATAGATTTTATTGTTTTGTGTGTTCAGAAAACTTCCTATTCCGGTTTTTCAATTTCATTCAAAATCAACTCAACTCTTCATATTTTCATGAAACTTATAAATTCCAAGTTTCGTTTACATATCTTGCCTTGTTCATGAGATATTGCGCACACGGACATCCATTCATCCATCTATCCATCCTCACACACAGACATCATTGAGAAATTGGGTAACTGTCGGCTTCCCAAATAATAAATAAAATAAATAAATGTTAACGGAATAGATTTTGTTTTATTAATAAATACACTTTATTATCAAAAATAAATCTAGATTTATAAAGCAGGTAGCTACAAACATTTTTACATCATTTTGACGTCCATTTTATATCACAAAACTAGACAGTTTTAACCTTCATTCATTTAGGAGTCATTACTGAATCTACTTAATTTACTAGTATAGCGGCGCTATATTAAACGTAATACTAAGCGTCTATTGCCAATGTTTACGCTTTATGAATCAGTTTATAAAGTACAAATATTAATAGTAGGTATTACAAACATATATCCATACATAAAAATGTAAATATTCGTACAAAAATTACAAAATTAATAAATGAATTATTAAAGTTTACATCTGAATCTACCTAGAACAGCAATATATTAAATAATAATAATAATAATATATTAATACAACAGTCATGATTGTCTTTTATGATACATAAAATATAATACAATACACTTCTTAACTGTTCCCAACTTCAGTTGCATATTGCAGGTAACATTGCATACAAAATACAATAGATAAAGATTATAAATAAAAATTCACAAAAGCAATAATATTATTTTACCGCCAATATCTCAAAATTAGCAGGAACAAATTAATAATATCAAGATATAAGATTGTAACTGCAAAAATGTGTTCTTCAGGTGAAATTTTATATCTATGATCACCAGTGACAATGTACAGTATGTCAATGATGAGAAGAAGCGAAAAGAAAAATACGGCAAGGCCCGACAAAGCTATTCGTCCACCGATGCTTAAGTAGGATAATGACACGATTGTTGTTAAGCCAAGAATGAAGACGAACGAAAATACTATCATTCCTGTGCCAGTGAATTCCCATCTCGTTTGGAATGCGAACCATGTTAATCCAAGAACGAGGACCGTCGTCATGGCGAATGCTATCATAACCTGCAGATGAAAGACAATGTAATAAATTTGTTTTCCTAAAATCAGATGCTATTAAAATGTACAATTTTATACGGGGCATACCATCAACAACAGCATTACCGTCTGTTATTATTCTTATTACTAACAACAGTTTTATCCGTATAGTTTACCTTTTAACTTTACCACAGTGGTTTCTCATTAAATGACATTTTTGGAGTTCATAACTTCGAGACAATGTGAAAAAAAGCTCTTGTTATAGAAATTATAGTCTACATTCTACAACATGTAACGGAATGGCATATCCCACACTCGCAAACCGTAGCCCTCGCCTTCGGCTCGGACTACAAACTTTTTGCACGGGTGGAATATGTGCCATTCCATTAATTGTTGTAGAATATACTATTAATACATTGATGTCAATAACTGTAACTATGGTGACGCATACTCTATATATACTAAAAAAAAAAACAGCACCGTATATTTTCCCACGGCCATATACAAAAGTTACAGATAGCAGACAGTTTCGAAGTTACTAAAATAAACAATTTTGTATGTACCAGATGTTACACCACGTATTACACATTTTGTTTGTTTGATTCGATAATTTTCAATTTTCACAGTTTAAAATACACCTATTTTTAGGTAAAGAATAGCTTGATAATGTTTCTAACTATAAATAATTTGCTTAATACATTTTACTGACCTTATACAGGTTTGAATATAGAAATACAAAATTTTGACATTTAGTACATGCGTTATTTTTAATTCAAATTCAACTTTATTCGGTAATTTGCGCAACCGGGTATATCAAATTACAACTACTTCATGTTAGAATGTACAATTTACAATAATTATAAATAAAAATATATTATCACACCATTTTACTTATTTTGTATATACATTTTGCCTGTAGTGCGTTATCACATCCCCTAAAGATAGTAGTAGGGGGAACCACAGGGGTAAAATTAAAATGGTAACTGTCGGCTGTTTGGTTCGAACTGAAGATATCATGAACCCCACACGATACGTTACCGCGGTATTTTTTTAAAATTTTGTTTAAATTTTATTATGTCACTTTTACGATTTCAGAAAATACTTAATGTTGGAATTGTCATACATTTTATCTATCAATGAAAATAAATTTTACTCACCGCTTCCTCTTGATACACTGCACAAATCCCTCCAATCATGAAAGTGATGGACGAAGAAAACATTAAAAGAAGAATATAGTTCCATGGTGATCTTTTCCGAATACTAGGGCAGAATGTAATTATAAGAAATGTTACAACATACACAGGCATTCCCCAGAAAATGTGCAGTAAATTATGGTACCAAAATTTACGAAGTGGTTGGTAGTATATGCATAAAGCAGAGTATAAAACAGTTTTTAGGAGTAATAGAGCTAAGAGTACAAATACTTTCCGAACAAATGCTCGACGTATTGACTCTTCGCTAAACATGAGAGCGTACTCATTGGGCTCTTCTTTTGTTTCTGCAAAAGAGAAAATAAAAGAATTAGCGCTAAATGTTGCCATGCAGAGGATGTTTCAAAATTATAACACTTTGTTTGTTGGTTCTTATTAAATTCAAACAAATGATTAACTTTATTATATGTATTTAAAAATATTCTGATTCACATGTAATGACCAAATAATACAAAATATTTGAGAAAAATGCTAAATTAAAAATGTATCCTTTTTATTTAAATATGCATATACAAAGTTTGCCATGGAAGAAAAAAATAAATCAAACAATTTTTAATATTAGTTTCTTGAAGTGTACCTCTGTATTTCTGTATTGTAATAACAAAATTAACAATTATTCTCATAATTAGAGTTTTTTCAATTATTTCTGCATTTGATTTATTTGTTTTCTTCCATGGCAAACTTTGTATATGCATATTTAAATAAAAATGATACATTTTTAATTTTTCTCAAATATTTTGTATTATTTGGTCATTACATGTGAATATCATTGAATTCAGAAAAAAATACTGAATCGAATAAGCAAATTAAAAAATAGGTTGCCATTTAAAATAAGAAAGTTGCACCCCGCATTTTGAGAAACACTGGTCTAAAAAAAATTCTTGTTTCGCTCATTTTAATTGTCTTATAATATAGAAATAGTTCTCGAAATAGCAATAGTGTACCACTTAAAATGAACACCCTGTATATGTGAGGGTAAATAACCTATATACTTTAGCTAATTTAAAACACTCATACATACTTTCTAGTGCATCTTCAAAATCATCGTACAAAATTTCTCCAGCATTTTCGTTCTTAGAATCAACGTTTTTAAATCCAACATTCTTTACGTCCTCCACTTGAAGTTTCTCTTCAAATTGTTTAGCATCTTCAGGGGTATATGGAGGAGGTTGAGCACTACTTGTCGAAGAAATGGCCGCGGATATTAGCGGTTCGTCGTTTGTTTTTTGTTGCACATCCATTCTGTCCCGAATCAAACTTAACACTGGCACAAGTGACAATCGTTTACGTGCGTATATACATATAAGATAACTGTTTATCTAGCGGCGCGAATTTCCCCGCCTGTGACGTCATTCGTTTAAGATTTTTCCAAATATTTTGCTTATGGGATTCCTCTTTTTGCTATCGTAGTGGTTCAAAAATTTTAAAATTTTTCAAAAGATAAGCACGTTTTGGGGTTCCTAAAATATTCCAGGTACGATGGTATGAACAGATTATATTTTTGTAACAATATATCATAAGATGTTGTAGTTTAATAAGTGGAAAAGGCTTTCAGAACTCATAATAATGAAATGCAAGACTTTTGGATATAGTTCTGTATATTTAAATGTATTAAAATTCAACGTTTCGAATTATTGAACATAACTCTTCGTCAGAAACAATAGAAACATAAACAAAAAAAAATATAAAATAATGTGTTCAACACGGCATTAACAGCATTCATGAGATGCCTCTGGTATTTTGGTGCCGAGTTAAACAAATAACTGATATATTTTTTCTCTATTTTATTTTTCGGCAGATATTTATTTGTTGGGGATAGATTATTTTGAAATTTGATTAATTGAATTGGTTTTAATAATTACTTTAAAAACTATGAATTAAAATTCTTTCGATTATTGTGATCAGTCTGTAGATACATACATAATAATTTGAAATAAATAGTATCTCTGAAATAATGTTAATAAATATATCATTACACCAGTTATTCATTTTGGTTGTAGCACTTTACTGTTGCAAAATTCGGTAGGTGATATGTTTTGCGGTTACTAGCCGTCAAGTCACAATCTCCAAAGGTGTAAATGGATAGAAAATCACAGGAGTAAAGTTAAAAGTAGCAACAGTTCTTATGGGATTCGAACAGATGCAAAAAGAAATCTGAACCTCATGTAGAGGGATGTACTCAATATATTTTTTTTAATAATAAGTATTTATTCTGATTTAATATTATCACGTGTTATCTGCGGTAAGATGGATAGTTTATAGAGGTTTGTGAATTCCTTTTTTATTTTATAATTGAACAACGGGATATCCTGCTTTGTAGATTATGCAGCAAAAAAAATATTTACTTTTTACGTAGACTGTGTTGATAGCTTAGGTTTAATGATAAACTGTGAACAATTTGAGGAAGTTTGAATAAAAATAAATATATAATCTTCAGTATAGAAAGATACATTATCAGTGAACTATTTTATGGATAATCGTTCTTACACTGTGGAATTAGCATCTGCACAATATTCGTTCTACTACAAATTATTATTCTTCAGTTATATTTATTAATATTGTAGCTAAGAAATGTCAAGCGACAGAGATATTTCAATTAGAATACCACTGGAGATTCAAGCTAAAGCTAAAAGTGCACCAAATAATCTTTTGCTGACTAAATCTCGAGAAAGATACGAATTTCTGTACCAAAAATTCATGGTTTGGAGATTTAAAAATACATAATAAATGATTAAATATTTTAATTTTGTTTTTAATTTAGAAATACTATTGAGTGGTCGTAGAAAAAGTTTAGTAGATAATTCCAGATGAAAAGCAATTACGCCCTCGTGAAATTACAAATACGCCGCTACGAAGCTCGTGTGTCAATTTTTTCACGCGTGCGTAATTTGCATCTTACATCTCTCGTTATGTAATATACTATTATAAGTTAGTCGATTATTTTTATGGGATAAATAGCTTCGTGGTAACGCGTTGGACTGTGGATCGTGAGATCCTCAGTTCGAATCCCACAGGTGACAGTTGTCAGTTTAAATTTACCTTGTGGTTCCCCCTCCACTAACATCTTTGGGAGCTATGATTTGACGGCTGGTAACCGCACTTCATACGCAAAAATATATTACTTACCAAGATCTGCGTAAGCAGAGTGCCACACCCATAATGGGTAAAAGGCGTGATGATATTTTTTTTTATTTTGTAAAAATTAAAAAACTCGTTCATTAACTATAACGGTGTATACACATATGCATAAAGTATTAAACATATATTAGTTATAAAGCAGGTAGCTGGTAGCTACAAACGTTTTTACATCAATTTAACTTCCATTTTATATCACAAAACTAGACAGTTTTAACCTTAATTTAGGAGTCATTACAAAATCTACTTAATTTACTCATAGATCGTCGGTATATTTAAAGTGATATAAGCGTCTATTACCAATTTTTAAGCTTTATGAATCTGTTTATAAAGTACAAATATTTATAGTAATAGTAAGTATTACAAACTTATATTCATACATAAAGATGTAAATATTCGTACAAAAATTATAAAATTAATAAATGAATTATTAAAGTTTACATTAGAACCTACCTTGAACAACAATATATTTATTAAATAATGATAATATATTAAAACTACAATCATTATTGTCTTTTATGATATATAAAATATAATACTATAATCTTCTGAAATGTTCCCAACATCAGTTGCATATTACATGTAATATTGCATACAAAATACAATAGGTAAAGATTATAAATAAAATTCACAAGAAAAAATGTCTAAAAATCAGCCGGAACAAATTAATAATATCAAGATATAAGATTGCAACAGCAAAAATATATTCTTCAGGTGAAATTTTATATCTATGATCACCAGTGACAATGTACATTATGTCAATGATGAAAAGAAGCGAAAAGATAAATACTGCAACGCCCGCCCGAACTATTCCACCACCGATGCTTGAGTAGGATAGGGCCGTGAGTGTTGTTAAGCCAAGAATGAAGACGAACGAAAATGCTATCATTCCTGTGCCAGTAAATTCCCATATCTTTTGGATTGTGAACCATGTTAATCCAAGAACGAGGACCGTCGTCATGGCGAATGCTATCATTACCTGCAGATGAAACACAATGTAATAAGTTTGTTTTCCTAAAATCAGATGCTATTAAAATGTACAATTTTGTACAGAGTACACCATCAACATCAATAACATTACCTACTGTTTTTATTCTTATGACTGGTAACAGTTTGATCCCTACAGTTTACCTTTTACTTTTACTACAGTGGTTTCTCATTTAATGACATTATCATTACCTGCAGATGAAAAGGAGCGTAATAAAGTCCTAAAATCGGCCGCTATTAAAATGTTCAATTTTGTACATGATACACCACCAACATCAACAGCATTAGCTACTGTTATTATTCTAATAAATACCAACAAGTAAATAGATCATGAAGTCCTCAATTCTATCCGTACAGTTTACCTTTTAACATTCTAATGCCGTTTAAAATAATTTTGTTCGTTACTAAAAACACTGTACTAATTATTAAATAAAACATCTGTTCGCAAACTCGCTCGTATTATTTCGCATAAGCGTTCATAGAGAAGAATATCTTCCTGCACATGCTATGTAAATAACTATTAAACTATTAATGCATTGCTGTCAAATAATATACCCATAATTCAACCGTTTTTTTTTATCAATTAATGACCTTTGTTACTGTTGCTAATGAAATAACGTTGACAGTTCGATGAAATAATACTATTCATTTAAATCTTACCTGTAAAAAGTAAGTAATATTTCCACATAAAAAGCAAAATGTATGGGGTAAATAGCTCCGTGGTAACGTGTCGGACCGTGAGATCCTCAGTTCGAATCCCACTGGCGACAGTTACCAATTTAAATTTACCCCTGTGCTTCCTCCTCCACTAACATCTTTGGGGGCTATGACTTGACGGCTGGTAACCGCACTTCATACGTACAAATATATCACTTACCGAGATCTGCGTAAGCAGAGTGCCACACCCATAATGGGTAAAAGGCGTGAAAGCAAAATACACTAGTTTTCTCATTTGTCATACTTTTATTTTCTTCATAAGCTTAAATTGTAGTTGAATAATCGGTTTTAAGATTTTCTGTTAAATATCAAATCACTTCAAAATTTTGTACCTAGCATGGTTGCTATAACAACGATTCCTACATTTGTCTAGTATTATACTTGCATATAATGTAATGGCTATTACTCATTGGAATGATTTACATCAATCGCATACGCTCGTGATGCAAACTTAATTGTCATGAGTAATTGCATACATTACATGCTCATGGAATAATATACTATTATTAAGTACTAAAATAGTTAAAATAAATTTCGTATTTGAAAAGTTATTGAATTATTAAATGCAGGAAAATCCTCACGTCTAATTGTTTCAGTATTATCAAAAAATTACTAAATGGTTCTATTACAATTCTATTATAGTTTAAAAATTGTGAATCCCAATTTACTGCGATTTATTTCTATGACTTTTGCACGCCACTGTATAATTACCACTGAAATACAATAATTCTGGAACGTGCACTGTCTATGCTCGCTGAGTAAAAAAAGCGTGCCGAGAGAGATACTTACTCACGGGAGATGCTATCGCTGTCTTACACTCTTGTGTTTGCGCATTTGATCAAATTTCACGCGGAATATATTCTGTCACAAAAGTGAATTTTTTTTTTATGAAGATGGGAAGCGGACTAACTACTTTGGTCATATGCCGCCTCATGAATTGATGATTGTGAATGTTTTATGAACAACACAAACGACCATGCTCTTCAGTGGGATTCGAACCCACGACCTCTGGCGTGCTAGCACAAAAGTGAATATTTTTGTTTATGTTCTATTCGAACGCTAACTAGTGGTAGAAAGCAGAACTAAACGTAAGATACATAAAATTCATTGAATTTTGTAATTATTTATTATTTTTTAATTAATAACAACAGTAGTGAATTTTTGAGTATTCCAATGTAAATATTACATTTGTTTAAGCCGTATTATTTCAATAAGATGTAAAAATGAAAGGTATATTGTATTTCTAGATTATAGGTTAAGATTAAATTTTTACATATTTTGTTATTTTGATTTTGATTCTCTACTTTTATTTGCAGATTAAATTCCCTCTTTTTAGGTAAATAATAAAGGATTATAATGTTTTTGCGAATAAATATATAGGGTTTTTAATATAGAAATAATATAGTTTTTAATATTCGAAATTTCGAAATTTATTGTACACGTTGCTTTTAATTAAAATTCATCTGTATTTGGGAGTTAACTTTTAGCAACGTTTTGTGCCACCAGACAAATGAGACTTCATGTTAGGATGTGCATTTATAACAATTATTAATAAATAAAAAAATTAACATAACAAGTTGGTATCGAGAAACTTTTATAATTTATTCATTCCACCGGTTTGATAAATGATATTTTATAGTTCATTAGTTTCTCTTGTTTTTTACCTCCATTATTTATTTAATTTTGGGTGACTATAATTCATTTTTTACAGCGGTAATGACCGTAGCAGTCGATTCGCTTAATTTCAATAAAAAAAAAACATCTCGCCATTTGATTCATTACGTGTATATTTTTTTATACGTGAAATACGTTATCATATCCCCTAAAATGGTAGTGGAGGAGAAAAGTTAAAATAGTAACTAGGGTTCGAACTTAAGGTATCATGATTCTCAGTTCCCATGGATCTATTTACGCCATATAAATTGAATTTGTTCAAATTTTATTATTTCACTTTCATGATTTCAGAGAAAACGTAATGTACCTCTTGTACTAACGTTGCATTTTATCTATGAATATAAATGAATTTTACTCACCGATTCCGATTGGTAATCTACACAAATCCCTCCAATCATAAATGTTATGGACGAAGAAAACATTAAAAGAAGAATATAGTTCCACGGTGATCTTTTCCGAATATTAGGACAATATGCAATTATGAGAACTGTTACAACATACACAGGTAATCCCCAGAAAGTATGCAGTAAATTATTGTACCAAAATGTACGAAGTGGTTGGTAGTATAAGCATAAAGCTGAGTATAAAACAGTTTTTAGGAGCAATAGAGCTAAGAGTAAAAATATTTTCCGAGCAAATGCTCGACGTATTGACTCTTCACTGAACATGAGAGCGTACTCATTGAGATCTTGTCTTGTTTCTGCAAAAGAGAACATTCAAAGAATTAGCGCTAAATGTTGCCTTGCAGAGGATGTTTCAAAATTATAACACTTTTTTTGTTGGTTATTATTATATTTAAACAAATAATTAACTTTATTATATCTAATTAAAAATATTCTGATGTTGGGATCTGACATGTAGCGATATGCCATTATTTTCGAACACAAAGTAGGGTGAAGATTCCGTTAGAAATACATTACGTCAAATGGAAATAACTATTTCTGAGATAAAAAATGACTGAAATTGTAGTTAAACACCGCGAAAAATCGAAAAATAAAGTGCACTGTGCAGCAAAAGGGTGTAATAATAAGTCTCGTAAAAATCTGGACGTTACATTCCATTATTTTCCGAAGGTGGAAAAACGTTTTATTTATAAAGTAAACCAATTTGGAGTGCGAAAAAATCTTGGAAAAACTAACAAAAGTAAACAACATAAATGCGTTTACAATAAATAATATGCTCTGTATATTTTAGGTTATAATACGAATTTGCTCCGAAATCTTTTCACTTTCACTACACCCACATCCACTGTCAAGTATATAAAATGCGTTCAGCTTCTTTAAAATTTAGTTTGCAGAATCTTTGGAGCGCATTCGCAAATATTATTAATCGTGAGACTCATTTATTATATTTTATACGCAAACAGTACAAATGTCACATTCGAATCTTCACCCTAATTGACGCCATCTTGGATAGGCCACGCCCCCATGTCAGATCCCAATACAAATTGTTAATTTTAAATAATGCAAAAAATAGAAAAAATATTGTTTACTGAGATATGCCCAATAATTCTGTTAGATCTTCAAGTAAACTAGCATGTCCAGTTGATGAATTGACAGATTCTTACGGTCGCAATACCTCCGGATATAGAATTAAAATATGGGGCATAAGGATTTCAATATTATTGTTATATTGCTATAAATTTTTACCTATTTACTTTACAGAAAAAGTGTAAATACTTAGTTACCTAAATTAAAATTAATATTTATAATACTCGATAAAATTATCACACACAGCCTTCAGCTTCGTGTGCTAAAATTTCTCTCGTGGGTAATTGCTTACTTTGAATACTTGTAAAGTAAATAACTATTATTATTATATTTCGCTTTTGTTCAATTTTGCATGGCCGCGTTACAATTTTCCTCATACATATTGGTTTTAATTTGATTAATATATCTTGAAATGCTAATATTTAGGTAACCAAATGGGCCTTATTGCATGCATCTTTAAATTTTGAACAACTTTTGTATTTATACGTTTATTGTAAATCGAAAAGTAAAAAATTTACAGCAACATTTTAAAAATAGGACTGATGTTACTGATATTACGCATTTCAATTCTACACTCGGTATACTTTAAAGCTGTAAAGTAAATACGTAAAAGTTTACAGCAATATAAAATAATAGCTTTCAAATCCCTATACGTCACATTTTAATTCCACACTTAGTATATATGTGAGGGGTAATAACCTATATACTTTAGCTAATTTAAAACACTCATACATACTTTCTAGTGCATCTTCAAAATCATCGTACAAAATTTCTCCAGCTTTTTCATTCTTCAAATCAACTTTTTTAAATTCAACATTCTTTACGTCTTCCACATGAAGTTTCTCTTCAAATTGTTTAGCATCTTCAGCGGTATATGGAGGAGGTAGAAGACTAGTCGCAGAAATTTCAGCGATTATTAACGGTTCGCGGTCTGTTTTTTGTTGCAGTTCCATTCTGTTCTGAATCAAACTTAACACTGACACAAGTGCATTCGTTTACGTGCGAATATGCATAGAAGATAATACGCCGCTGTTTATTTATAGTGGCGCGAATACCCCCAGCTGTGACGTCATTGCTTAAGATTTTTCCAAACATTTTACTTATGTAATTACACTTTTTGCTATTATGATAGGTAACAATTTTTAATAGATTTCAAGAACCACGTTTTTATATTTTGGTAGCAATCCATCAGTAAGATGTAGTTTACTTGAAGGCCTATTAGATTTTTGGGCAATGGAATAATTACACTTTTATCGTAAAGTAATGTAATTTGACGATTGTAATTTAATTAACATTGAGACTGTAATTGTAAAAAAGTAATTAATATATTTTTTCAGTAATTTGTCCATTTCTGCCAGCTTCCGAAACAACAAAATAAAATTTTAAATATATCTTTCGGATATAATAATAGTTATTTACTTTACAAGTGGGCTAAGTAAGGAATTACCTACGAGAGTGTGATAATTTTATCGAGTAGGTAATTCCACTTTGTCCACGTTTGAAGTATAACGTTTTATCCAACATCTCTTAATAAAAAAAAAATATTAAAGAATTATTATTTGCAATGACATATGCTTCAAATTTTTAAAATTAAAATGTCAATCGAAGTAGTTACAATGCTCTTGAGTGTTATTATTAAAAATTACTCACTAGTGACTTTTCTCAAAATTATACCCACTAAAGGGTAATCTGTTCTTTTCCTTGTTTAAAATCGCCATAGTTATAGAGCATTTATTGTGAGGTGTTGGATAAACATTATACCTCCGTTACATACATGTATGTGCGGGAGGTAAAATTATAGAATTTAATATGAAAATATTGCGAATTAAACAGTTTTCCTATGTATGATTTTAACTGGGCCAAATCTGCATGTATCTAAAATAATATAAATAAATACATAATCAGGCCATTTTCCCATTTTGGGTGTGGCACTTTCCTGTTGCGTAATTCGGTATGTGATATATTTGAGCGGGTACTAGCCGTCAAACCACAGTCCCACTGATTTCTATATAACACTAGATTGGGCGTAGGCCATATTCTGCCATCTGAGAGCGTTCCCAATTGAACGGGTGAAATTGATGTTTTGTGACACTTCTGTAACTTGCGCAATCTGAAGCTCTGCCTTCACTCTTTCTACACCGCGCTCGCCACCACCTCTCTTTAGGTCATACCACGAAGTATGGACATACCCATAGACAAGAGAGATAGATTTTTAAATATTGAAGTATCACAAAACCTCAATTTTGACCATTATGGTTATAGTGGCGTTCAATTGGGAACGCACCGTAACGGCTTATGTCCAATCTAGTGTTATATAGAAATCAGTACACAGTTCCCATATGTGTAACTGGTGAATCACAGGAATAAAGTTAAAATAGCGCTAGTTCTTGCGGAATTCGTACTGAAGCAAATATAACTATATCTGTCGATCTGTCTGTCAGTTTGTGTGGACATCTGGAGTTACGATTTCTCAGAAACTACTAAACTGAAAATTTTGATATTTTGTACATGTTAATTGCATCCCCTTTGGAAGATCTGATTAGTTTTTGGTGATAATCTAATAACAGGAAGTAGTAGTTTACTTGAAGCCCTATCAAGTTATTTTGAAATATCTCAGTAAATTATGATTAAATGACAATTTTTGTTATTATAATAATATTTCAAATATTATTATTTATAATTATTGTTTGAAATATTTTTCACTTACTGTCTCCATTTATGAATTGCAACACGTTAAATAAAATTATATTTTGACATTTTCATTTAAATCTGAGCGTTTTCTGATAGTGGTGGTCCGTGTTCCTGCATCATTTGATAAGAAATCTATGGCGAGAGGTATTGTGGTGTCCACAACAGATTTTTTATTTCATAATTGCACAGTGGAATATCCTGTTGTGCAAATTATGCAGGAAAACATTATTCTTTTTACTTAGGTCTGTGTTGATAACTCAGATTAGATAATATGAGGAAATTTGAATAAAAATAAATATATACTGTGCAGTATAGAAAGATAATTATATTTTCAGTACAGTTTTTCTGAATAATCGTTTTAAACTGTAAAATTGTACCATAATTATTATTCTGCATCTCCACAATATCCAACTTTCTTGAAATCATGATTAGTTTTCAATGGAGGGTTATGATTTTGACGTCACAGGCAAGAAAGAGAAAGATGAGGTAAAAGTTGAGATAGAAGTTCATAACACAAACATCCATGTTTTGACGTTTGAGATGGTGTTTTAACAAGGTTATGTTTTTATTTTTGAAGTTTATTATTTAGGAAACATAATAAATTTAACACTGGCCATATATTCCTTATAGTAATAAAGGAAGTCACTATTGCACAAACCATACACACACTTTATTTTTCATTTTTAGCATCATTTTAAGAACTGTCATTTTGACACTGGTTTGTTTGTGTTTCGCCCATGTGAATTTCTTGGTAGTTCAATGAAAACATGAATAGATGGCAGCACGAAAATTTGCTTCTGTATAACCCTCCATTATATCGAGTTTAACACCAGATATTATTCACCTCTCCTTCAACATGACATTGTGCGTAGGTATCTATTAATTTATTCGATTCGACCTTGTGCTTAGTCGCCCGCTAACTGCCGATAACGTTCGCTGTTGGTTGGTAAATCACTTGCGATTCATCTGTAACGTAAGTGTCAATTCTGCGCCCGATTTCAGTTACAAATTACAATTCAGGTTGATGTGTTGTATACAGAAACCATTCGGTGTGCTCTAGTGTACACTTGGTGTTTACAAATAGAGGAAATGGCGTCATGTTATCAAGTTTTTAAACATAAATTTTATCTGGGGCAATACAGATTGTTCTGGCGACTTATTTAAGGCAAAGAAAATAGTAAATAATTCACTATGTGTTATTGGATGTCAAGGCTTTAAATAGTGAATTATTTTCTATTTTCTTCAACAATTTTTCGGCTAAATAACCTTCTCCATATTTAAGGTAATGTTTAAAACGTTAACTACTCTCACAAAAACCATAGTTTAAATGAAAATTTGTTTTATATCTTCAGGAGTATGTAGAAAGCCTGCATTTTGCAATGGTACCAATCCCCAAAAATATTTATGCATGATCAGCTTCTTAATGTCCCCAAGTTTGAATAATCGGTTTTAATCATTTTCAAAGCTTTTGATCGTCAAGTTGGTACATCAGCAGTTTGACTACAAAGTCGTTTTAACTTCCAGATGAAATTTAGACATCATAAAATTAAGGCTCAAAGTAATTTCCAAAACCATATTTGTAGTTATTTAGTAACAAGACTATGTGAACATATTGCAGTGGTAAAAATTTGGCCCAAATATACACGTCTGGTATCACCCTTTCAAAAGAAAATATTTATTTTACATATCCTCAGGGATACGTGCTGTTTAGTAGAAATACAAATATTATTTCATTGCTGTATACATTCGAGGGGAAATGTTTAAAAAAAATAACAGAAACTACTAACTCTGTCGGAGGACAGTTAAACATGTATCTGTATTAATAGAATATATTTAAAATAAGGCTTTTTTAAAATGAAGGGCAGGTTAAGAATGTTAACGAAAAAATAACCTCACGTAATCATAGTGTTAAATATTTAATTAACAGTTTTTTTATTGACAAAATACTGTTACTGTTAACTTAACAATTAATATATAAATCATTTTATTTTCAATGAACAATAATAGATATTTATGTAACAAGTACCTAATTTAGGGTTTTATGCACGAGACAGTTTAGGGACCGAGCGAGCACAGCAAAACAAAACAAGTAAAATGTCATCTTTAGCTTGAAGGCTTAGAATAACATTTATATTTGACACAAAAATAATTGATAGTTTCGAAGTGTGATTTTTTGTTGGGTTTGACCACCAAATTTTTTATTATTTATTATTATTTGTTTGATTTGTACAATCTGCCATTTCACATCTCAATCATTCTGACCGTTATTACAGAAGAAATCATAACAAATAGCATTAAAATAATATTTCTAATTGTATAATTAATACCATTACCAAAAATGATGACCCTATTTAACTACTTACCTAATGAATTAATGAAATTAATTTTGTCGTTTAATTTGAAAATAGGTGTTAACTTTATAGCCGTTAAACAATTTCATAAGCATGTGATTATAACACAATCGAATATAAATTATTTTTTGTGCAACCGGACACGAAATAAGCATTTCGCAGCCGCAGTATAGATCGCGAAATTGAATTTTACGGCTGTTGTAATCCCATAGCCACTTTCTATTTACAATAAAACTGTTTAAAGTTTATAAATAAAATTTTCTACGGTTGCACAAAAAATTGTGTGTACACCTTGGCCGCGAAATCCTTTATCGCCCTCGAGATTGTCCTACCTTGGCCGGAAGCGGCCTCGGGAAATATTCTCGTGATTTCGCGGCCTTGGTATACAAATAACTATTTTGTAAAATAGGTCATAAAAATATATATTCAAAATGGATGAAAATTATTTAATTACTATTTTATTCAAATTAAAGAATATTTACAGTGTTTAATTTTAAATTATTGTAAGTTGATAAGCATTACATTAATTTTGAATAGAATTAATGTACAGATCATATGCTGATAATAAAAGTACTAATGGATAAATATATAAACAGAACTAATTCCTTTTAAAACCACCATTATACGAGTATACGCCTTTCCAAATTATACACAATTGTTATTTTGTATAGCAAAAACAAAATGTATGTATTATTCATGAAATTTACAAACAAAAATTCACGCGTAAATAGATTTATGAAGTTAATGTAAATATTCTATATTCTATAACATAATTAATTTACATGACTATTTAGTACCCTACCCAACGAGAAATTAATCTTTAAAATTTGTATTAAGAATTTACTTTGGATTCTGAAATTCTCTTTTAACTCGGTCTAGTGCTCTACTTTTAACTAATAACTCTGATAAAATATTATAATTATATGTATGTAAAACTATAAAAGTGTTTATTTGAAACATTCTATCATTGATTAAAGAAATTCAGTAAATTTCCAAATTCCGAGTAGGAATCTCACGTCCGTTTGTGAGACAACTTAACTTTGTCGAAAGTTCGTCTGCAGCAAGTGAGCTTTCGGTCGCAAGAGCTTTACATAGAAAGGAGCTTTTTTACTTCGGCACCAGGGTTAATGAGAAGGCTTGAGAACCAAGCGTAACGCTTCTTACGTTACTGGAATGCGTAATTCGGGATTACCTACGATACAGTTGGGACGACGTGGCTCAGACTCCTGTTTGTCCACGCTGGTCACTCGGGAATGGACTGCTAATTGAGATGGTTAAGCAGTTCACTAAAGTTTTTCAAGTTTCGATGTTACACTGGATTCTGTTAGAACAAACTGTCATTTTAATCTGCCCCTCTTTATAAGGTTTTTGTGAAAGTTATTATACTGTATCTAAATTTAGTAAACAATATAGTAATTAGTAATATACAAGGTACTCGTATATCAAGTGTTCTGAGTCAATCACCAATAAAACTTATCTAATTATTATTGTAATAGTTTAACCCTCTACTTGATTTAGTACAAAAAAAAAAATCGTTTGCATTTTTAAATTACAAATTTAACTAAATCTTGTCAAAATTTTGAGTACTATACCAAGTGCAATATTTATTTTTCTCAAAACACTAAAGCAGGTCGTGTCCAAATTTTGAACACCTACTTAAATTAGTTGCCTTCTGTTACTTGTGTTAGATAAAATGCAACATATAGGATGTATGTCAAATAAACTTAACAGCCGCAATACAGGCCGCGAAATTGAATGTCGCGGATGGTGTTATGGTATAGAGGCCGCGATATAGGGTAAACAATCATTTTTGATACTTGAGAATTGACATGTTGGATAATATGACAATACCAGTGATGAAGGAATAATCTGCCTTTAATATCTGTTCTGATAACAATATTTATAATTTTAGACATTTTCTATGATTTTTTCAAAACTTGTTGTTAGCCACCTTGAAAGCTAACTTTCTATTTACAATAAAACTGTTTAAAATTAATAAGTGAGGTAAATAGCTCCGTGGTAACGCGTCGGATGTTGAGATCCTCAGTTCGAATCCCACAGCTGACAGTTGCCAATTTAAGTTTACCCCTGTGATTTGACGGCTGGTAACCGAACTTCAAACGCAAAAATATATCCCTTACCGAGATCTGCGTAAGCAGAGTGCCACACCCATAATGGGTAAAAAGCGGGATGATAAATTTATTTATTTTATTTTATTTAAAATATAAAATTAGTAATTACAAATTTTTTCGGTTGCACAAAAATAGTGTACGCCTTGCCCACGAAATACTTTAGCGCCCTCGAGATTGTCTTGCCTCATAGGTCCTCGGGAAATATTCTCTCGGTACGCTAAAGAGTGATTTCGCGGCCTTGGTATAAAAATAACTATTATGTTTATATAACAAACAGTACGAAATTGTACAAAAAAAAAAAAAATATATACATTCATATTCACGTTCGATTTCATGCTTTCATAGATAGGTTTTGAATTTCTTAAACAGTGCATTTCAGGGAGTTAAGGATCTTAGTCTTAAAAGAGTTCCATTAAAATGTTATCAATAGATTTGTTAAATAATGTTAACCATATCACCTACAAAATATGTAGCTTTGAAGAAAAGCTGGTGCTAGCTAGCTTGTAAAAGAAATAAAAGTAAAGAAAAGCAAAGAACACTATTTAGTAATTTAAAGAATTTAAGAGCGATCACTGTGGTCAGTATACTATTAGGGTGACATGAATAGATTACCAGTGCTCTTGTAAACACGTTATTCCCGTAACCGCAAGTAACCGTTTATAACCGTATTTCACTAAACTGTTGCTGTTCATCCTACTACCAAACCACCACTACTGCATCGATCAATACTGCGCAACACAAATTCCCATAAAAAATTGCAGATCCTTTACCCAACAACCGCATTGCATGGCACAGCACACCGACTAAGTAATACCCAAATGGTTTAGTAGTTTCGTCGTTTTCATCTGGCTGCAGAAAGCGCTCATAAAAGTTATAAACTGAATATACTTCCAGAGTAAATTGAATATAAGCAATAACAACAACAAGACTGCACTGTAATTGCACCGAAAACAAAGTAAGAAGTGAGGTATGCAAATCTACACCTTATGTTGCACTGCTGGAGAGACCCAACCGTTCGAATTTTGTTCCTGCAGCTTGTACGTCAGAGGTTGAATTGGACCAAGTTGCCGTTTTCGAAACAAATTATAGTTGGCCGGTTGCCCGCTGCAGGCGCCACTAGGCGGGGTGCGGGAAGGTGACGCAGGGTGTCAGGCGCCCCGGGAGCGACGCTCTAGGTCCACATGACGTCTTACCCTAAGCGTCACTCGCTAATCTTCATCAATTGTCGGGAGTTTTTGCCTTCTATATAATTTGTTGAGTTAATTTTAACCTTCCGAAAGTCTGGTGGTGTAAATGGACAATATCAGTCTGGTGGGGTCTATCGAACCCCATTGATTTTTAAGGATCCAAGATGAAAATAAAAATAGCACAATGTTTGAAAGGACTTAAAAAATTTATGAACATAATTTGAGCAATTAACAAATAAAAAATGTATTCTTTAAATTTTAAATTACACAAAAGCTATGGAAAAGTCAGTATGATACAGTAATTCGAGTACTTTAATTAAAAAAGAAGTTGGAATAATAGTTCTCATTCGATTTCATCATTTTTATCACATGAAATTTATGTGTGGCATCAAATTATTTTTTGCACGTCATTCAATTTGCCATCTTGAAATTATGAATCTGTATTAATAAATATACTTTTAATTTAACCTAAAAGACCTTATTTTGACAAAATAAAAAATGTATACAAAACTTCATTACAAACATAAATACATAATGTCACGCTATATTCCACGCAATGGGGTAGCACGAACCCAGAAACACAGTCAACCAATAATCAATCTCCTCCATACATTCCTATCCTGACACACCACTTACGCCTCGTCCACATTCATAGTGTGTTCCATCCTTGCTCGTATATTCTTCACACCCGGAATCATTCGTTTACGCAACAAACCATCAATCATAGCTAACCACATATTTCTCAGACGCCCACGCCAATGTTCACCTTCCATTTCACCCGCATACAATAGTTTCACCAACCTTTTATTCGGCATTCGCTCAAGATGTCCAAACCACCTCAACTGACTTACTCCCACTTTCTAATAACATTCTTCTCAATCTCATACTCAGCATACACCAATGTATTCCGGATACGATTACGTCTCGTATCTACACAATCCTCGAAAATAACGTTATACTACTTTCAAGCTTTTTCATCCATGACCAACATTGAGAACTATACATCAACTACGAGTAATAATATCTGTTATTTAAAGCAATTTACGCAGCTTATTTCATGTTCAAAATAAATTAAATGTTTTGTTTTATGTGACAAGCAACTTCCATATCCTTATGACCAAAATGAAATTAGTACTTCGCATTATTATGAATTTTCGTTACAAAATTTTTCTCGTTCAGGAGATATTGAACATATAGACACGTATTCATTCATCCATCCAATCACACAAACGTCATTGTAAAACTGGTTAAAATAATGTACAAGAAAGTAATAATAATTTTGCTCGTGTTTTCCTAATCTATTTAACTATTTATTACTTTGTTTCATTATCAAATTCATACGATTTTCTGGATAGAACATAATTAGCATAATATGTAATGAAATTACGAGATAACTGATTTCTATTTGCAGTATGAAGTAGGTACATAACGTTAATTCCAAGTTATTTCCATTTGAGCTAACGAACAGAATCCATTTAATGCGAAAACAAAATACCAATTTACATTCGGTTCCCCACGAAAGACGTTTGGCATTCTGTCCCATCAATTATTTAATTTAAAAATTCTTTTCAGTGCTAAAACAGAAGCGATTCAGATAGCAGTTGAAAGAATGCCTCGCATTGAAATTAAAATTTTAATTGAGAAAACTTAAAATTCCGTTTTGTTTTTGTCGACTTGCACGTTATCTTTTAATTGAAAATAAATATTCAGATTCAATTTTTTATAAAACTCAAAGATTTTTGGGTTCTTTATTTCTAACAAAACGTTTATTAAAATCTAATTAGAATGTTACTTAACGTTCATCGTCTTCGGAATCAAAAGTATTGAAATCCATCATTGAATTTATAATTGCCTGTCTATCAATGTCACCTCCACAGCCTTCTCCGTGTCTTTGTTCTTTTTGAATTCATCAGGACCGCTTTGTTCGCTGAATTCATACTTATCAATGGGCAAATTTAATGGTTTGTTATACAGCACAATTATTGCCAGAAATATCTGTAATGTGATGGTGGATATCAATTTATTCACAACAAAATATATTCAGAAAATAGTAATTTTATTCTTTTATGTTCAAAGAACATCTAAAAAAAGATACAAACATACACATCCCTTGTTCTTTTGAAATAATTCTCTTCAGTTATGAACATTAGCGCACAAATATAATACAGTAATTTAACTACTGAAAAAATTCAGACAGCAACTACTTGTATGTATATAGTCAATAACCCTTCTACCATAAGGTGTAGGGTGTTAAAGTTCTCTTGTGCACAAATTCCGCCTATTGTTTCTTATTCTTCGCCATCCTTCGTGCATCCTGCAGAGTAACGTTCCTCTTTTCGGAGACATCATCAAGGTGGTATCCCATGTGATTTTATTAAAAGTCAATTGTTTGTTTCCCACTATCATAACCTTTGTCTTTGTAGTATTTATTTTCAAGTCATATTTCTCAATCGCTTCATTTCTAATATTTAAATTTTGTTGAAATTTTTCTTTATTCCCTGCTATAACCACTAAGTCGTCAGCAAATACACATACTGATATAAGTATTGGTCTAAGGTTTCTATATCCAACTTCTTATTTTCTTAGCTTTTTGATCACATTCTTGTTTAATTTCATTCATAATAATTTACCGGGCGATTTTAACTTATAGCTACGAATCATAAGTTATATCAAATAAATAAAATAAAATATATCATCACGCTTTTTACCCATTATGGGTGTGGCACTCTGCTTACGCAGATTTCCGTAAGTGATATATTTTTGCGTATGAAGTGCGGTTACTAGCCGTCAAATTATAGCCCCCAATGATGTTAGTGGAGGAGGAACCACAGGGGTAAATGTAAATTGGCAACTGTAAGCTGTGGGATTCGAACTGAAGATCTCACGATCCACAGTCCGACACGTTACCACGGAGCTATTTACAATCTGTACTGTTTAAGATTCAGCAACAACTCTACATTGACGTCATAACATTTTTAAAAAATCATTGTGGCTTAATGAATAACAATTAAAACTTTTTAAAAGTGTAGATAGTTTTCAATTTAGATAATTTTTCATAAAAAAATATTTTTAAATGGTAAAAACCCCTATTGAGTTGGTGGTATCACCTGAATAGAATGGACGACAAGAGACCTACGAAGAAAGTTTGGACAGCTACAATAATTAAGAAGAAAAGAAAAGGACGGTCAAGAGAAGAATGGGAAATACAATACAAGAAGCAAAAACTTGTGCTAAAGACCAAAAATAGTGGACTAAATTCGTACATGAACAAAGAATAAATTCCTACACTAAAAGGTAAAAGGTTGCTGACTATATACATCACATCACATCACACCTTCTTGCCGACTCGCATATTGCCCTAGAATATTTCTTACATGTTTTTAGAGAAGCCTCTCCTTTTAAGATTTATCAGATATCATCTTGAATTTGTTATTCATTATAATATGCCTAACAAAGGAGAGATCCCAAGGCGTTCCTCCACGATATTCCCGGTATGGTCTGCTGGCGTCCCAATGCGTCCACCGAAACCAGCGAATAATAGTTTCCGTCTCAGCAGAACTTACAGTGCTTGTGCTCAGTGGTGAAGTTCTCCGAGTCGCCGCTCGCCGGCCTTGGTCTAAGGCCCGCGGCCGTCGGCTCTGGTGAAGGAAATGCGTAAGGGCTTATTTGAGTTGTGGCTGAACGTCCGCCGGAAATAGAAGGGTTAAGAAACGGATGTTGACTCACCGCGAAGCCCGTCGTTTCCGCGCGAGGACACGCAAACCTCCTTAGACGATGCCGACATCACCGACTTATGGTGGAGATGTTTACTGCTTGTTGTCGTCTCTTCTGTTGTTGTGTTTCTGGGCTTCCATATACAGCGTGTTCCAATAAACGTAATCGTTTATTTATTGGGATTTACAAAATACAACAAACTTTACCCAACGGCAGCTGATCTAACTAGTTATTGTATTTGGAAATAAATAGCTCCGTGGCAACGCATCGGACTGTAGATCGTAGATCCTTAGTTCGAATTCCACATTTTACTAGTTTTTCGATGATGTCTGTACGTGTGTCTGTTGCCTGTCTGTCTGCCTCTCTGTCTGTCTGTCTGTCTGTGCGGATCTCTGTAGCCACAGTTTCTCAAAAACTATTGCACATAAATTTTTATATTATGTTTATATCAACTGATCCCCTTGCAAAGAGCTGATTAGTTTTTGCTGATAATTCAATAACCGAGAGTGGTAGTTTACTACCCTATCAAGTTATTTTGAAATATCTCAGTAAATTACGGCTGAATGACAATTTTTGTTATAAGAATAATGTTATTATCTACAATGGTTGTTTGAAACATTTTTCTCTTACTGTCACCATTTACGAATTTCAAGACGTAAAAGAATTATATTTCAAAATTTTCGTTTAAATCTGCTAACCTGTGCTTTTCGAAATAAAAAAAAAACAAAACAGAACAATGTTTGAAAATTGTCATTTTTTTGAAGGAATGAGCGATTCTTGAAATAGTGGTGGTCCTTGTCTCTTCATTGTTTGATAAGAAATCTGTGGCGGAAGATATTGTGGTGCCAAAAACAAATTTTTTTATTTATATATTTGCAAATTATGGAGAGATGATGATAGTAATATTTTGATGTAGTCTGTGAAAAGTTTAAAGACAATAAAAAAGATTCAACAGCAGTAAAATAATATCAATAATATCAAAAGCGTAATATTTCCATTGAGTAATTACAAAATTTCCCCTTTTCTTACATCAATGTAATAGTGGCAACTAGTGTCAAAAATACAATATTTCCAATAATAGGTACTCGTATATTATTTATTTCTGGAAACTTGTAGCTAGCAGTAATTTTCATTAAAATTGAGTACATAATGACGATTTTACAAAATAGTACATTGTTATTATAGTTGAGAATGTTACAAATTTCATAGGTGTGAAGTTTTCAGAATGAGGTGTAGTCGATGCACACCCTACTGTCTGTCTAGTTTTACGATTAATAATTGTTCATTTGTAACAGAATAGTTTGTATATTATAATAAAACCTATTCTGCAACATGTAGGAAATTCGGACATACGTAATGAGTATTTGTAACACTGTAAAGTCGGTTGTTATAACAGTGTAGATATAGACATGATTTGATAATTATAGTACTATGAAGTAGTGCTACAAACATAGTTGTACTGAACTTATTGATATAATATATTGTTGTATTCAAGTGATTCTTTATTGTAAATATAATCAGTCATTGTTGAAATAAATCTAATAAAATTGATGGTTGACAATTTCTAATACGGGGAATTTTTTGATAGAATGGTTAGGCTTTTATTCTTTGAAATTGTTGCTTAATTATTTTTTAACCAACGAGGTTCTCAAGTCGACACGTCTATTTTTTAAGTATAACCACGCATAACTTTTTGCAGAATTGTCCGATTTTAATTATTCATTTTTTATTGGATACTGTATACCTCATAATTGGTCCAATTTCAATTTGAAATAATCCACACTTAAGAATAAGAAAATAGGGGATGATTGATAGTTCACCCTGTGAAATTTTATCTGTTCTAAATTCTACCACGCATAACTTTGTTCAGGGTTATCTGATTTCGATGTTTCTTTTTGTTTATTTCACCCATAAGAGTACAAAATAAATAACCACAAAAAATAAAAATTTTGAACAAAAAATTAAACTAAGAAAAAAACAAACAGAAAAGCAAAGAAGAAAAGAAACCTTTTTAGTCTTAATAACCAAGCTCGTAAACTAATGTAAGTAACTAATTTTGAGTCGACGTTCGTTGATTGTTTGTTTGGCGCTGACTCAAAATTAGTTTTAGATTAGTTATTAAAACTAAAAATATAAATGGGGTAAATAGCTCCGTGATAACGTGTCGGACTGTGGATCGTGAGATCCTCAGTTCGAATCCCACAGCTGACAGTTGCTAATTTACATTTACCCCTGTGGTTCCTCCTCCACTAACATCTTTTGGGGCTATGATTTGACGGCTGGTAACCGCACTTCATACGCAAAAATATATCACCTACCGAGATCTGCGTGCCACACCGATAATGGGTAAAAGGCGTGATGATATATTTATTTATTTATGTATAATATAAATATATTTTATTTTTTCGTCGGTTTAATTTTTTATTAAAAGTTTTTTCTTCAAACGTCATAAAAGTACGTTGTTATGTATTTGTATTCAACAAGCAGAAGTTCAATATTGTCGCCGCCGGCGTAAAAGTGTATCCTTTGCAACACATTTACGCCGGCGGCGGACAAAGTAAAATATTATGAAAAATAGGTTGTAATTCAATAATTTGACAGTTAAAAATGAAACAAATAAACAAAAATAACAAAACAGCATATTCTACGGCAACTTGAAATTCTAGATAAGACAGAATATTTTTTGAAGTTTTGAGCATTTTATAATATTTATATAATTTTATTTTCTATGTTTGAAGAAAAAATAGCATGTGTTATTCGGAGTAAATGTGTCTTTGGGTGCTTCGCATGTAATTGTTCGACTCGCTTCGCTCGTCGTTCAAACTTACATGCTCAGCACACAAAGTATCACATTTACTCCTAATGACACAATATACTATTATTATATTTTATGCAGTCATACGAATACGTGATTTTCACAAAAACCATTCAACATTGAAGCTTGTTCAAGCATCAATATACGTGCGAGTATATATAATTTCAAATCAGAAATAGAGAAGATTTAAAATGTATTTATAAGTATAACAAACGTTCAGTATTAAAAATAATCCAACATATTTATTTCACTTTTACTTGTGATTTATAGACTTTGAATACTGTGCAAACGTTGTATTTAAAAATGAATGTTTACAATGAAAATAACAAGATAGCCTGTATACAAATAGCCGACATCTACGTAGCGCCGTCTTTCACGCGGCTAAACAATAACATGGCGGATTGTGAAGAACATCGCCGTTGCTTTTGTTTCCACTCTGTTTCGGCAGTTTTGTTTCATGTAGCATTTTATATGTGTTCCAGCCTCGACAAAGGCGCCCATGTCACCGGGATCGTACGGAAACGGAATGGTCGCTTTGCTTATTTACCCCCCTTTTCTAGACCCGTGCTGCCCTCTCTTCTTTCTCTCCTTGCGTGGTTCAACGTCACTTGTTTCTCTCGTGGACTGCATGGCCTTGTATATGCTGTCTATATCTAAATTTGTGTTCAATACTCTAGGTTCTTGGGAGATTGCTTCAGGCTATGTGTATATATGGAGATCGTAATCGATTTTTAAGTTTATTTGTTGTTGTTTTGTTAAAAATATCTTCGTGTTTAAATCAAAAATGAATCACGTATGAGCCACAATAGGTATTTGCAGTGCAGACTAACTACACTATTTTATGTGCAAACGTAAAAATATATAATAACAAATTTTAATTATTTTAAACAGTTTTATTGTAAACAGAAAGTTGGCTTTCAAGATGGCTTTGGGATTGACATTTGATATAAAAAAACAATTATTTTGAAAAAATCATATAAAAAAAAAGTGAAATTAAGGATGTTCTTATCAGACCAGATATGAAAGGAAGGTTATTCCTTCATCCCTGTCATTGTCATATTATCCATAACATCAATTCTCAAGTATTAAACATAACCATAACAATATTAGCGAAATACTCATTTACGTCCGGTTGCATAAAATATTAGGTATATTTGTATCTAGTAGGAAAAGTGATATATTTCCGGACAATGGCTCGTCCTGCAACACCACGAGTCCGGGAAGTTTACTTTTCCTACGTGGTACACATACTATTTTTTTATCGGTTTATATTCAATAATTACATATTTTATATTTCATTTATAAATGTCAGACAACCAACAAGACTAAAATATTGTGTTGTTTTGATAAAAATATCCGAGGATAGCGTTTGTTTATTTATTTTCACAAGCGTCAAATTTATTTGAAAAGTTAAATCGTACGGGAATACTTTGGCAGTGTCCGTAATAGCATATTGTACAACAAGCATGGAATGGTACTTATTTCCTACGAGTATGGAAGTTTGTCGCATGACCCGAAGGAGAATGCTGCAAATCATACGAGTATGAAATATACATTCCATGCAAGTTGTACACTATACTTTTTCTACGACCACTATATTATTTCTTAATTAATTTATATTGTAATAATAAATTTGTCCTGCTTTCACCATTCCAATATTTGACAATTATAAATAAGAATCCTAGCAATAGCACCTATACTAAAATGAACTGACCTGTATTGAAATACTCACAAAACAAATTCATTTCGCACGATGCCTGCAATATACCTCATATCCCTAGCAATAACAAACAAACAAAGAGCAGATTCCCGTACTGTTATTTATCGTAACTTAACAACGACACTAAAATATCGGAGCACTTTGCGGTTCAAAAACACCGGAAAAGAGTTAGTTTTCGTCCTGTCGAAAAAACTTAATATTTATGTCGAACTTTGATTCATGACTTGGAACTTTATTATTTTAATATTATTTTTATTATTTACATAAAATACGAATATGCCTATACAATTCCGTCTACATTTGTATAAAATAACATTTTCATTTATCAAAAGCAATGCTTTTTTTGTGGCATAAATAAAATGCGTAACGTGGCTGACTGGCTTAGTGGTGTAAAATTGTACAAAATTATTTTTGTAAAATTCTTCATTTCACTTCGAATATAGATAATTAAGTGCGAAGTTCAGCATCCTTATGAGATAGAAGAGTCCACCAGCTTAGTACCGAGCAACTTTCTCATCACAATAATAAATAAACCAATTAAGAACGGTTTCCTTTCATTAATTGCCTCGGTGAAGTGGGCGCACGCAGAATCGGATTAAGGGATGCACACTCCACTCGACTCCACTGTTGTCTGATTTCATTGGCTCTTGGTTTGATTATTCTTGGGAGACTCAGACTAGCTTTTCTAACTTCTAAAACTTGGAGTTATTCTTTGAAGAAGTTACTGGTTGTCGGTTGTCGCTTTCCTTACTTAAAGTGTATGTATTCTACAGGGACACACTTAATATAATGAAAAATTCGCCTTCTTCATTTACTTTACAACATCGCTACTTTCATTATCCAACGTAATTTAAATTGTTATATCCATGTATATATTTATGATTTGATGGCATTTTTGTGACAAGGGATTCTTGAAATATTATTTTTGATTTATTTGACAATAATGACAATTCGTGAAATTATTGTACGAGTAATATACCGTAATGAGATAAAATGCAACATAGGTTGTCAATGTTAAATGAATTTGTTATCATGATTTACTGATTTGTAAACATATCACAAATATTTTTCAAACTAGAACCAGATCTATCGGAATAACCATTCTAATTTTTTTTCGGATTTCGACATTCAAACTTCGATTCACTATTCGATGTTCAATTCAGAAATACATTCAATCTAGATGCAATTAAACCTGTCGCTCGCTGTATTGAACGTTGAACTTTGTTAGATTATATTTGTAAGTTTGTTGTTATTTATTTTTGATCATATATTATAACTTCCATAATATTACATTTTGTTTATTGTTACTTTTTAATTCTGATATTACCATTTCTTGGCAAACCTCAATTTTTAATAAATAACTATATTCCAATTTGTCTCGTTGCAATTCACCGCACAGTCACTTCTACCAAACACTACACTCTCCCCATTATCCTTTATCCCTTCTTGTCCGTATATCCATTTTTACACTTATTACATCAGTACCTCCTCACCCGTATTACACTGGTGGCAGGCCTTTTCATCAAGACAAGGGTTGAAGGATAGTGGGTAGAGTGTAAGATATGGTAGATGTGACTGAGCGATGAATTGCAACGAGACAGATTGGAATATAGTTATTTATTAAAAATAAAGATTTACCAAGCAATGGTAATATCAGGGTTAAGAAGTATGAGAAATAACAATAAACTCATTTACAAATATAGTCTTACAATTTTTAACATTGAATATACCGCGAATGGCAGGTAACCTCAATTGTTTTGATTGCTTCTAGATTGAATGTATTTCTGAATTGAATATCGAATTATAAATTATAAGTTTGAATGTCGAAATCCGCAGACTGACCGCAAGATAGATTCAAAGACTAAAGTGTCACAAAAATAAACTAGCTGTAAATCTCGTGCAATGCGATAGTGTTAAATGTTTTACTTGTTACTCACTTGTAAACATCATTTACCCAAGCCCTCTATTGCATTTGAAAATGAATCTTTACAAGTTGCTAATTGACAGCTGCATTGTAAATATTTTACAAGTTAGTAAACAAGGTAAACAATGCACGTTGCCACAGTAATGCTTACAAGGCTTGTGCGAAATCATATAAATAATTTTTGACAGAACAGTTGTGTGTAACTGACAGGGCTTGGTTATAATTTTAATTTGATTTACAAATGAGTAACAAGTAAAATGTTGTACAATACACACAAGGTAACTGTTTTACTGCTTCAAGGAGGTGACAGGCTCGCCTGATCGGCTCGCTGGTCATTTCCTCCAATCAGCAGTAAAAACTATATTACTTTGCTTGTAATGTAAATAACTATAAAACGTCACAATCCTCTAGATTTACCGGACCATTATAAATAAGTTATTATCTAATTAGTCAAATACAATTATAGTAATTAAGTAAATATAAGTAAAGAACTGCCAATGGGCAGTTATTTTCCCATGTCATATAATCTTTAATCAATAGTTATATCACAAGTGCTAAGAATTTAATCGATTAAATTTGACATGTCTAGCTTATACAAAAAATTTAGCTTAAAAAATGTTTGAGTACATAATAATTTTAATTTAATCTTAAAATAATCTTAAATTATTATGTAACACTTTTTTAAAAGCAAAATTTTGTAAATAAGCTAGACATCAAATTTAATCGATTCAATTCTTTAGCACGAGGCACGAGGGGTATATGTCAAGATTATTTCATGAATTCATAGCATAAACTTCAATATTTGCCGAAGAAATTGAACTAAAACGTTCATTTTGGCACATTTTCACATAAATAAATCGGTACACTCATAAACAAAAAGCACCTTAAAATTATGTTGTTATACTGTAACAATAACAAATTGATTGTTTTTCTTTTTATTTGTCAAATAAATGTCAAAAATTTGTAAATAAAAATAGCTTGAATTGAATAATTCAGCATGTTTAAAGATATAGAATACCAGTAAAGGTAAAAAACATGTAAGTATCTTGCTTCTGCAACTAATTATCCAGCTAAATATGCCTTTAAAATGTTCAAAATTTGCATATAAAAGCTAGATTCAATTTAATCGCGAATAAACAGCATGGTGCTGTTTAATCACTTATCTAAAATGCACAACAATAGAAAATGAGACATTTTGATTGGTCAAATTTGTAATGAGTGAAATAATCACTCAAATTTACTGAATATCTCCGTACAGATAGATTGTAAATATGAATAGAATCACAAAAAATAAATTCTGACCAGTCCTCGTATAATTAATAATATATTTATCACACTCCTGAATTAACAAATTTAAATGTTAGTGTTAAATGTAAAGCAAACATGTATGAGTAAATAATAATATTATTTAGAGAATAATAGATTCCAGTCTTGTTGGCTGTGAAAGTGTACCATGTTTTCCATTAACAGCAGCGAAATCTCTCAAGACATCCATTCACACCTAGCTCGAGCACAGTGCACACGAAATCCAGCTGAATCCGATTCTGTCCAATTCCTCGGAAGTTCGGAACGTGCGATGCATCGCCAATGCTTTAATGAAAGCGGCAACGCGAACCGAAAGTACAAAGGTAATTACTAACAAACACACATTCACACAGATATACCCCGTGTCTGTGACTACTGTGTGCATTAGATGGCACATACATCAACGCTGTCACGATAAACAAGTCCGAAATTCGTACGCACACATTCACAGTCGTTCGGTGTGTGTATTTATTTACGGCCTGATTTTCGTTTGTTCCCGCATGGAAATATGTTACTGAAAATGGTATTTGTTGGCTTTCCATTTTTCCGATTTATAACGAAACAAATTTGCTGATGCTATTAGCATTTATTTATGAATCAAATTTTGTTATGGACTCGATACGAAATGGTGTTTTGTATATTCATCACTTGACATATTGAAATGGGGTAAATAGCTCCATTTCCCCAATACTAAAAGTGGCTACAAGAATATTGCATTGCTTGTATTTAAATTAAATAAAACGGAAGATTGCATCTTAACCACTGGCTTGGTTAAATAGTATATTCTACAACAAGTAATGGAATGGAATATATTCCACACGATCAAAAAGTTTGTAGTCAGAACCGAATAACTGCTGAAAAAGTCTAACTCAAATAAATAAAATTCACAAACAGACGTAACCATAGTAACCGAACCAAGATACTTCATATATCACGCTTATATGCGGCTCTGATTCGTCGAATTTATTCCATACGTGGCGTATGGAATGATAGTTATTCCAATACAATTTTTAGTTTTAGAATGCGTAGTTTCCAAAACAGTGTTATAGAAAAGTTGTTCTACTGATGATGATTTAATTCTCGATATACATAACTACTGGGTATAAAGTTGGATTGTCGCGTATTGAAGGGTTTCAATGCTACTTCTTTTTATATTACTGTATCGTTTTACTTATTTACTGTACAACAAGAGTACGTTCGAAAGTTGTTCCGAATTTTTAAATGTATGCATGAAGACCCATTGTACAGAAAATAATACATGGAAAAAACTACCGTAGAATTTATTCGATAAGCTGATGATATAAGGTGCATTTTCTGAAAATTTCAACACGATTATTTACTAAACAATTATTAGAAATATTTACTAAAAAGTTTGGTACATTTTCAGACAATGCATGCCGAATAGTTCGGTAAATTTTATTGTACTCTTTTTTCCGCGTACAATTTTTCAGTAGTAATATATTCGGGGAATATTATTTTGTCTGACAAATTTGCAGTTCGAAAGATTGAAATGCAATAATCTTGAGTACAAATTTCACCTGCAAAATAATGAAAATGAAATATATTTTATTAGAATATTACCCAAATAAGCTAAAACAAAAAATAATAACAATTTTTGACAAATTACAATAGGTTTGTTCCAAGTGGTCATTTCTGACATGTTTGTGACATGTTTGTGACAAATTTCACTGCGCCTGTGGTAAATGTAAACAAGTTAAGTTAGAAACATAGACTGGAACGGCGAATGGAGTGAAGCGCATGTGCATACTCATTTTTTGTTTTGACAGCTAACCTTAAATATACATATAAATAAAGAAATTCATACATTTTTCGCTGCAAAAAAGGAAATTAAGCTTATGTTTCAAACTTAACTTGTTTACATTTATCGCAGGCGCAGTGAAATTTGTCACAAACATGTCACAAACTTGTCAGAAATAACCACTTGGAACAAACCTAATAGTTATTTGTTTAACTACGCATCAAAATACCAGATTTACAGCAGAGGCCTCGTCAATGAATGCTGCCGAAGCTATAAATATGTGTTTGATGCCGAGTTGAACACATAATTTTTTTGCCGATTTGGAATTAATATTAATTTAGTGATTATTTTATATAGATATTTTGAAGGTTATCGCTGTCAAATTTCGTTGCCTGAATGTGTTGAACGGTTGCTACGTATTTATTGACGGTTGCTATTCGTTTGTGGACCGGTTGTTGTGTAAAATATTTTTACAGCCTAGGCATAAAAGTGACACTTTACAGATTGTTAGCAGTCCGTGAAGCGTCATCTTTAATGTCAATCGGCAAAAAACCAAATTATTATTTTGTCACACACTGTAGTCATGGATATGTAACGGACATTTTGTCACTAGGACATTTTTCTAAATTTTGACGCTGTGATACGTAAGTGACTGATCAAAGTGACGAAATTGAACCACATAATTGATTTATTTTATTTGTCAGAAATAGTCTAATAAATATTAATTGCAATTTAATTGGTATATCGTGAAATATCAATATTTAGGTGACCAAATGGGCCTTATTGTATGCATTTTTAAATTCTGAACAACATTTGTACACTCTTTTGTTGTAATGTAAGATGAATAGGTAAAATATTTGATTTTATATTACTAGCCTTAGATTCTGAAATTGGAATACATTGTCTTGCGTGTAATTAGCTTTTTACAATGTCATGCTACCTATAATTGTGTAATTTCGTTACCCTATCTTTTGTTATTCGTTAGTTATTGCATGGATACACATCCATCTATCCATACAGACGTTATTGAAAAAACGGTCAAAATGAATTCTGAAGACCACAAAATATATTTTAGTAAAAATGAAATTTTTTTTTCTATACATTTATTGAGTACATGATGGTAAAAGTTATGAAAATTATATTCATAAACTATGTAAATAAGAAAAGAAAATAGTCAATCAATTACTTTATGCAAATAAACAACGAGATAGATTCTTAATTAAATTCCTACAGGAAAACATAATTAACAGTTTATTATTTTTGTTATGTCTACAATTTATATTTTCTCCATTCCTTTCCTTCATCGGCATCCGCTTGATTTTAGACTTTCAACAAGAATGCAGCGAACAAAAGATAATCGGATAATTTAATATCGTTACGAAATGTTATTTTTATTTATATAAATTACATTACTTTCGAGAACAAAGCATAATTTAGATTAATAACAAAACTGGATTTAAATAATTTCAATATTTTATATTTCCACCTTTCTGTTTGATAGAATAAAGATCTACGATTTGCAAAATGTATGGAGTTGACATGAATTAAAAATTGAATTACTTGTTCTCAAAGAGGGAAATATCTGCAATTGTAGTTAATACCGCCATATAGGAAAACTGATTTTAAGTAAATTGAAACTATAGATAGATATTACTCGATATCATAGTAGAGGGAAAAAGAAATAGAAAGCATAACATTTTGCTTTGATGTCAGTGAAACATGATTTGGATGTAGATATGAAACAGTGCATAAAATGATTTCTATATTTAATTGAATGTGCTGCATACAGCAGACAGTATAAAGAGATTCAAATATAAAAATATTTATATGTGAATAATATCAGGAATTAAATTTAATTTTTAACCTAGTTAGATACTTGATTTGTTGCATTTCTTTTTGTGAATAAGAAAATAATGTATGTGCAGTTGGGAAATACGAAAATCAAACCAACATTTTGCAAGAATAAAGTATTCATAAAAATAACTTCTTGTTTCAAGAAAATTTTCAGTTTTCCTTTTGTATGCATTCGTTGAAAAAAATTGTATTTCTTACAAAATGATTAGGTTCAATTCAAAAAAATATTAATTTTAAATACAAATTTTATTTATCTTCTTTTGTCTGCATTGGAAGAAAATTAATATATTTTAAATTATGCTTTAAAAATAATGAAAAAGAAATCGTTTTAATTTTAACCAAAACGTTTTTATTTAAAACAATATCATTTTGAATTATATTACTTCTATTAAAACTATTTCCTCGTTCCTCCCCATAATGAATCTTAGTTGAATACATTAATATGTTCCTTAAAATTTCCGTACAAGAATATTTATTAAACCTACAAAAGTTTTCAATGAAAACGAAATAGGATTGGCACTATTCAAATCAATTTTTCTCTTCATTTAAGAGGAATCTGTTTGTTCCAAGAAAACATTTTTGTCAGTGTAGTGTAGTTCTAAATTTGTAGTAACCGAGGAGCCACATGCATAATTTATTTTAGAAAATTCGTTAACTGCAAGGATCGAACAGAGGATTTTATGATCCACAGTCCGATGTATTACCACGGAGCTATTTATCCCAGGTTTCTGAACTAACATTAATATCATTTCATTTATTTATCAAATGAATTTCCGTTCGATTCCCTCAGAGGCAGACAAAATATTCTATCTGTTATCATTTGGGGAGCATGATTTGGCGACTGGTAACCGTTCTACAAGCATAGAAATATATATTTAAGTTTGCTTTAACTAGAATAGTTGATAGAAAACGATTGACTTATCATAAATTAAAAAAAAAAATTCTTCAGATTGCAGCCAAAATTTATATAAATCCTAAAAATCCAACGTTTTTGTTATGACCTTATGACCATGACCTTTTTACAGGAAATTTAGAGTCTTGGCCGAAACGTCGAATATTTTATAGATTTAAAAATATTTTAACTGCAGTCCTAAGAATTTTTTTAATTATTTCTAACCAGAATGCCAAATACATGATTGAATACATGATGTAACGATATATTTGTAAATATATGGGTAAATAATTTTTATTTATAGATTATAGTATTGATAGATTAGCTCATATGATGTAGAAGAAATATAAATTCTTTTACGGGATTATAAAATATTTTCTCTCCAAAACTTTAAGATGTATTAAAGCAAGTAAAGTAATTTAAGAATTTCTGATCTACATGAAAAATTTCATTGAAATTATCTACTCAAATAAATGACTATCAGAATAATAAAACTGTTGTCACCCTCGGTGGCATAATAGCAATGTGACTAGTCTAGCACGCCAAAGGTCATATGTTCGAATCTCATTAAAGAAGATGGTCGTTTGTGATGTTCACATAAATTCACAATCATCCTCTCATGAGGTATCATGTGACCAAAACAGTCAATCTTCTCATCTTCGCAAAAATAAAGCAAAAAATAAATAAAACTTTTTGAAAAAGTACACAATTTGACAAAAGGCTAATTGCAAGCCATATCAGATTATTTCTGCACTCATAGTACTAAAACACATTATAATAATTTCTCCTACTTTGAACAAAGCGCAAGCGTATACATGAAATTATTCATACTTGTTTCTGCAAAGAGAGCTATGCTTGGTAAACAGTGGCTTGTTTGTGTTTAGACGTTTGAGTAAAATGGTTGCTTGATTTGTGTGCTATTAATTTTTATTATAAAATCAATGTTATTGAAGCAAATTGCAGTGAAACAAGTGCAGTACTTTGTTTACCAGTGCGTTCGGATGTTACAACAATATTTACTTTGTATGCATTCGTGTAATTTTGCTTACTTTTCTTACAATAAACATACACGACAGTGATTCAATGATGTGAAGGAACTATACCTGCAAACAACAGAAAAAAACCATAGTAGATAGAAGGTAGGAATAGTGTAATTTTATTTGTTTTAAAATGATTGTAAATATCGGGTGGTCTATTTACCAGTTTGATTTATACTTTCGTAACCTGCAAATTATTTAAGTCCCAAAGTAAATGGTAACCAAATGAATTAATGCTATAGGTATAGGATATAAGTTGTATTTGCTCTAATGGTAGTAAGAAAACAATTGTTAAATATTATTTTTGCACTCAAGCGAATTAAGTTAACTTAAGAAACTAATTACACATGTCTCGAGTAAAGCACAAAGCAAAACGAAGGAGTCATTCATGCAACTAATACACCGACATAATGAAAATCAGTGTGAGATAGAGACGTTAAGAGCTAAAATGAACTGAATCCAGAGTGTACATGAGAAAGGGTTACCGAGTACACCCACTACTTACAGGTTGCTAGGAGACTGCTAGATGCTAGCATCTCTTCTGACGGCCAATTTATTTTCTCTTTAGACTAAGATTAGGTTTCTGTATTGTAACGAATGATGACTACAGCACAAGAAAGGCAGATGAAGGATGCTGTCTATTACAAATGTTTTTGTTACGGATTTTCAATATCTGTTAGTATAGATTTCATTGCTTTTCATTTTTAACTTCATTTTTTGAAAAACTGAGTTCAGCAAGTGTTAGTCGCAATCGTCCGATGCTTGAGTTGAGTCAGACTTATGTTTTTATTCATAAAAGTATTTATAATCTTATTGTCCATTGAAATTTAATTCAGAAGAAACATTTATCTGTTTAAGAACCCTCAAACAATTTTGTGAAATGCTGTTTAAAATATAACTAAACTATATTAGATATATATTTATGCATTCTATTTGGCTTTGTTGGGCTACACAAATTAATCATTTAAATCCGTTGTACACATATACACTACAGTTTGTTTACGTTTGCAAATCCAACGTTAGCTATTCAATTATTAACTAACTAGAAAATTGCATTAAATTTATTAGGTGACTATTATTAATTCTCTGGCCACACATCAAAAACTCGTACCAAATATACACATAATATATGATAAATAGTAAATTGTTTTCAAACGTTAACACAAGTTGAATCTAAAACTATAATTATATTTCTAGAATTTTTACTTCGATTAAAATTTTGTAGACATCTATTTATAATGAAATAAATTTATTACGAATATGAATAAAGAGTTTACTGACTTTGATAAAGACGATTTCATTTTGTAGCTGATATTGATAATATTTGTATAATTTTTTATCTTTAAAAATTGTTTCCACATTTTATTCAATACATGTAAATCCTATTCTCGGTTTTTCGTGAAATTATTAAGTTAGATAATCTGTTAATGGTCACAACCTCGAATTAATATATAATATTCAAGGGTAATACCACTAGAGGTGAATATGTGTTCAAATTTTTTTGTGTTCTTGCAAATTATTACGTCAAAATTTCGCGATTCAAAATTACGTATTCGAGAAATTTTTGATATTGTAATAATTGTAAAAAAAAAATTTTAATAATTTGGATACACTATTTTCATTAATTTTATTAATGGAACTACTTCCAAAACGTAAATTATCACACATTATGCGAAAAAATATTAAAATATTTATTTATATTCGCTAATATACTTACTGCTTTGATTGGTCAAAATAGAAAACGTGTAAGCTTCTTATTGGTTATTTACTATGGAGTTGAATAATCATTACAATTTTTAGAATAAGGATATAAAAAAAATATATAGATAACCAATGAACATGATTACTTTTAAAATTTCCACTGAATTGCATTTCATATATGGAGGTTAGCAGTAGTTTCACTAAACGATTAAAAAATATTATATTCAAAAAACTACACTTGTTTGAAAACATGTGCTATTTTTTTTTTTATGTTTTAGATATTTATTTTAGAGCCGATATTTCCATCTACGAATGAAGTGCCGAATAAATTATTCGTCGAATAAATGAAAATTGTCGCATAGCTCAAATGATACTTATTGTTCAGCTGTCATTTTTTGATGCGTATTTTTTTTATTTATTCAACGAATAACTTATTCGGAAGTTTATTCGTAAATGGAGAGACCGACTCTTAAAAAAATATATATATGAGTCGTTGGTGAGAAATTTAAGTCAAATTATATTTTTGGAACAATTGCGCATATGTTCAGTAAAGTGCAAAATTAATCAGTAACGATGCAATCTACTAATCAGCGTGAGATTTTATTCCCGAACGATCAGAAAATTGATTACTAATTTATTTCATCCGAAACATGGTAAATGATATATAATGATATAAATATTAACATAAAATTGTAGAAAATTTAATGACGCAAATATGTATACAAATATTCCTATATCAGTAAATATTTGTATGTATTAAATGTTCGTACATCAGCCAATATTTTTGTTACAAATCTGTTATTTTACTCTTTATTCTTACATATAAATAGCTCTGTGGAAACACATGTATAATATGAGATTCTTAGTTCGAATCCAACTATTTCTACGTGTAAATATATTCTTCTTTTTCTTCTGTCTCTAAAAAATTTTGAGGACCCCCCTAAACGAGGGTACATTATAAAAAGGGGTCCTGTAGAGACTTGGAGTCAGCAATAATAAAACTTCGATCCGTGGATTAACTTACATGATCTTTTTTAAACAATAATCAATGATGAACGTACTCTACAACTTACTGTACTTACTTACTTACTTCTAACATACATAGTAACATATATTTGTACAAGTGCTAAGTCAGCAAAATAAGTGTCACAAGTAATAGTTATTTACTTTACAAGTGGGCAAAGTAAGGAATTACCCACGAGAGAAATTTTAACACACGAAGCCGAAGACTGAGTGTGATAACTTTATCGAGTGGGTAATTCCACTTTGCCCACGTGTGAAGTATAATGTTTTATCCAACACCTCTTAATAAATAAAAAAAAAATTAAAGAAATTTTATTTGACAGTGACATATGCTTTAAATTAAAATTTCAATTGCCAAGGTGTTGTGTGTTATTATTATTGTTATAAATAAAAAAATACTCACAAGTGACTTTCCTTAAAATTATACCCAATAGTGGGTAATATGTTACTTTCCTTGTTTAAAAACAATATTATTGAAACTATCTGACTTACTTACTTAATAATTACGTGTATTATAATGTGCTGACTTAAGACTTGTTACACTAACTTGACTGCTAATAACCATATTCCACGCGCAAAAAAATATTACTTAAGCAAGATCTGCAGAAACAGAATACCATACCAAGGAGCTGTAGGCAGCATGAGTTGAATATTAAAGTGCTGCAAATAGCGACGTAAACTGGGCAAGTTTTGAAACCACCCTTAAATTCTGTATAAATGCCACTCCTCAAATTTTATATATTTCCAATCGATAATAATGGCAATTCTGCGTTCCACATTTTCACATTACCTGCTGAGAGTGAAAATAATTTCGGCAGGCTTACATCTCAATCGAAGCAACAATCGTGGCACCATTTCGTCGGTAAAACGAGACAATTGAGGGAAATTATTTCTTAGAGCGGTCAGTCCTTTTGTGCGAGCAAAAGCAAGGGCGAAACCAAGTCTGCGACCGTAGTCTTGGTGAAATGTACCCATTAACACGCAATTGCCACACAATCTGTATCCCCAGGGGCAGGCCGTACCCGAGGCCCGGGTCGCTGCAGGATACGGCGGCGACCTGAGCGTCGCGGCGGCGGCGTAATTACCGGACAGCGCTGCGGACAACTGAGATGTTGGCTAGTGGCTTGCCGACGGCCACTGGACGAGGATGAGGTAACGAATAAATTAGTTCGTTCTGCATTGCAAGCGATATCGGCGCGCAAACTCAAAATTAAATCACAAATTGCTTCTTGCTTACTCTGCACTAAATCTTTTTTATATCGCTTATCGAGATTTGCGGAAGCAAAGAGCCACACTCAAAATATGTATATCACTGTCATCATGAATATATTAAATGTCGAGAATCGAGTAAATATTATTAGAATGAATTATGTAGGCGCAGTGCAAGACAAATATCTGAATGCATCACAAGAATGAACGCTGAATAGTTTCCAACGCCAGAAAGTGACAGTGACAGATTAAAATATTTAAAACAAATTGCAGGCACTATACGTCAGTAGCAATGAAAAGAGTAGGCGGAATATTAGGAATTTTTATTATTAATTTCATTAAATTGCGGTATCAAAATAAAGTAATCTGTATTAAATAATATGTAGGGATATTAGCAGTATTGTGATATAAAATTTGGATGCATAATTTTTTGCCGGACACTTTTTATTTACAAAAAACTGATTTTACATGTTAACTGCCTATGCCAACATTTACGTGGGACACACACACACAGGGTATAGTACGTGAAAGAAACATATTTTTCCTCGTCGTATTGCAGCCCTCGCCTATGAGTCCTGTTTCAATTTTACTCCTTAGGAAAAAAAGCATACATCTCAAAGGGTTTTAAAATATAAGTAATATACAACTTTTTTATTTTAAATGAGAACCTGAACTGAAAAATTGCGATTTCATTTTAAATGTATTTTCATTATATCTGACTGAAATGCGAGTGCTTACTTACCGAGATCTGCGAAAACAGAGTGCCATACCTAAAATTGATATATTTATTAATTAATCTACTTTAAATATGTTAAATATATCTAGTTAACTTATACTTGTAGATTTATCCAAGTATGAAAACAACAGAAGAACGCTGCTAACATTATTGATTCTTCTCATGTTTAACAGTTGACAAGAGACGTCAAAAACAAATGCGCTTCTGTTGTCATTTTTTAAAAGCCTTTTAGCAGGGCTCCCTACCGTGGGAACGATAAAAATTTGTATCTGTCAAATTTTATTTGCATTCAACAAAATGTATTCACGAAACAAAGAAGCTCTCGTCGAAGGAAAAATGCTCTTTAAGAGTCTGTTCTTTGTTAAATCACTTTTTGTCAATTTAGTGAAAATATAATATCCCGCAGATACCAATGATATGTACTATGAACACATTAACGTATAAATTATAGTTGATCATTAAAAACTAATTCATTTATCTAGTATAAATCCAGACCGATAAATGACTTTAAAGAATATGTTACTGTGAGAGTTTGAAAGTAGTGAATGTCAATATTCGCCGGTGGATGTCGACAAATACCAAATGTCCTGGTGAAAGACCGAACATTTCTTAATTTTATTATACATTCGGACTGTCACCGGTTTATTTCGACAAACACGAATGAGCTCCGGTGAATGTCGGAAACGACATCAGGTTGCAATAGATAGTGTCATTTTAATTTTTTATATTTCAGTTTAAAAATTAAAATGTATGTGTACGTTTATTATATTGATATTATTTTAGTTGTGTTTCGTGATTTTTAGTGTCTTACTGTTTGTTTTAAGTTCAACACTGTCTTTTTTATTCTAAAACTTATCTCATATTGTTTCAATAAATAAATATAACCTATAGAGTTTTTTTTTTATTTCATTTCATTATAATATTTCACACGACACATATTTTTGACACTTCACAATTATTTGTCACGTTTGACACATAGATATTAAAAATCTTTTAATTTTTGTTCCCATTGTAACTTATAGAAATATATTCTTAAACATATAATTTAGTTTTTCTCAAAATTGGAAGCATGTCCAAGAAAAGTGCAAATAACATTTTATATTTCAAATATTTTTGCTAACATCATTCATTTGAAACTTTTTCTCATAGCTGATTCTATTTTTGAAATAAATGGAATTTATTGTTTTGTGTGTTGAGTAAACTTCCTTTTCCGGTTTTTCAATTTCATTTGAAATCAACTCAGCTCTTCATTTTTTCATGAAACTTATATATTGCAAGTTTCTTTTACATATCTTGTCTCGTTCATGAGATATTGCGCACACGGACATCCATCCATCCTCACACACAGACATCATTGGGAAAATAGTCTTAACGGATTCAGTGGACGTCAAAATATGTATTTCCGCAAAGATCTCGTCAACGATTTATTTCGTGATTCCAATACTTCCTTATACTTTGTATAAGAAAGTAAAAAAGATGAATAAATTAACGAAAAAAGACTAATACAATGTATTTTATTTATATTTGGCTGAAACACATAAACATACAAATTTAATTTGTATTTATTCAGTCATTTTGTTATATTAAAATTCAGAAAAACTTTATTGAATGAGATAATACAGAATATATGTTGCCATTTTAAAATAAAAAACATGAGCCAAGCAACTTAGAGAATGTTGACATTCACCGGTATATCCCGACATTCACCAGATTTTGGTCTTTCACAACATACATATAAACCACTTTTACATCATTTATGAAGATTTAAATGATATTGCTAATTTAAGTTAAGTTGAAAATTCTAATTGTTTTACAATATTTAACTAATCGAGATGAGCCAATAAAAAACTCGTAATGTATACGTAAACTTAGATATAAGTTATATTTTGACATTTATAACAGTCACAAAACAACAATTACAAGTTGTGGAAACTGATTGTTTAACCGCATATTAAATCGCTTTTAATAACCGCGAATGTTCGAGTAACTCAGTTGACATCTTTCCTTCGTTACGTCTTCCGCGGTTAATAGTCAAACACGGCGCCATCTCTGAATGCCATCAACACTGGCAGGGCAAGGGCAAGGAGCGTGAACGTGGCAGAGGGACCGGAGGGAAGCCGTCTCATATCTGTCAGACGAACATGCCATATCTTGTGTTTGGCTCTCCAACGGCACCCTGCGGAACCCATGTACTGTCTGTTTAATTATATTAATTACAGATAAGAATTCATTGTCATGCTATAACGAACCACGTCGTGTGAAACTGGGGGATTATTAACAGAGTTGGTAGAAGTGATACAACTATTCCGGAATTCCCGCCTGGGAATTTACTCGGGTGTACTGGAAAATTGTTTTATTTGAAAAGGTACATTTCAAACTATGTGATATGCGGCGAATTTAGACGTTGAATAAATTTTCTGTTTATAATTTTATTTCAACTTTCCTTCCCGTTGTAATTATTTTATTCAAACTTAATTTAACTGGAATTACTTTCATGTGCAGCGGATTCATTTTCAACTACGCCACAGCATAATTAATTTTTATTTTACATAGTATATAAACATTTAATTACACCGCTTTAAAAATTATACTTTTAATTTATTTCACTGAAACTTATCACTTCTTATACTTTATTATTATTATTATAAAAGAAAAATTGAAAAAACTTTCAGAACTCATATTTTAAAAAATTATAAAAGACCTTTGGATTCTGTGAATCAAAATAAACGCTACGAATTGAACTTAGATACTATTTCTATTTACTTGCTTATTTTATTTGTTACCTGATAAATAATTATGCTCAATAATTCGAAACGAAAAAATATATTGAGTACATCCCTCTACATGAGATTTAGATTTCTATTTGCGTCTGTTCAAATCTCATAAGAACTGTTGCTACTTTAAACTTTACTCCTGTGATTTTCTATCCACTTACACCTTTGGAGATTGTGACTTGACAGCTAGTAACCGCAAAATATATTACCTACCGAGTTTTGCAACAGTAAAGTGTCACACCCAAAATGAATAACTGGTGTGATAAAATATTTTTTCTACGACCACTTAGAAATCTGCTCATTGTATGTTTGTTGTTGCTAGGGATATGAGGTACATTGCAAGCATCGTGCGAAATGAATTTGTTTTGTGCATATATCAATACAGGTCAGCTCATTTAAGTACAGGTGCCATTGCTAGGATACATATTTCGAATTGTTATATATTCTAATAGTAAAAGCGGGACAAATTTATTATCAAAACTTAATTAGTTAGGAAATAATATCGTGGTCGTAGAAAAAGTATAGTGTACAACTCGCATGGAATGTCCATTACCAACTCGTATGATTTGCAGCATTCGCCTTCGGCTCATGCTACAAACTTTCATACTCGTAGGAAATGAGTACCATTCCATGCTCGTTGTACAATATACTATTTTCTACGACCACTGAGAAATCTGCTCATTGTATGTTTGTTTTGCTAGGGATATGAGGTACATTGCAGGTATCGTACGAAATGAATTTGTTTTGTGAGTATTTCAATACAGGTCAGTTCATTTCAGTACAGGTGCCATTTCTAGGATACTTATTTAGAATTGTCTAATATTGGAATGGTGAAAGCGGGACAAATTTATTAATAAAATATAAATTAATGATGGTCGTAGAAAAAGTATAATGTACAACTCGCATGGAATGTGCATTTCATACTCGTAGGAAATGAGTACCATTCCATGCTCGTTTTACAATATAATATACCATTCACTGAATGGTAAGTTAATTGTCTTGAAAATTTTGTTAGTATTTTCATATCTAAATTTGCATTTTCGGGTATTATTGCCGAACATCCAGTACTCTAAGATTCTTCTTTGTCTAATTTCTTACAGAATTAATTATTGCAATTATTTTTCTTGTTTTACAAAAAGAATAGTTTAAATAACATCACGGCACTGCTTATCATTTTAATGCGTAAGCTAATTTGTTTACATCTGTCATTAACAATGGCAACTACCGTAAAGCTACTTAATATATTTGGGTTCAGTATTACTATTAATGAAGAAATTTATATTGCGTATATTCAAATAAATATTGCTTGCTCCAATCGTGCAAAAAATTATATAAGCAACACGAACGTTAAGGAATTACCGATGTTAGACAAAACGGGAGCCTTCACTTCGCTCATTTTCCAAAAACTGTCCTTACCGATTTTGCTACTTAATATACTATTACAAAACTAAAATCCAAAAGTCTTTTATGATTTTTGCAAACTGAAAGTTGTAAAGGTTGGTATTGCACTTTACAGAACAAGCTTTCTTCAGTTGTGCGTAAGTATCAATTACTAGAAAATCTTCTAAAGTCGTGGAGTGCTCCAATTATCAAGCACCAGCAACTTTCAGCGATCTGACTCATGGCTGGGGTACAATGTAAGACGCACGTCGAAAGCTCACTTCCAGTTTAATAATACTTACCCATTCTGGGCCTGTGCATACGATATCCACAATCCACAGCTTCGAAGCGCCCTCATTAAAATGTTGGATATTCTTTCATTAAAGTTGTTTGCATTCCTGAAGCCTGCTTGTTCGATGGCGGGGATGTTTCTTTCGCGTTTCATTTGTTTCCCCTTCTCAACTTTACGATGCTTCAACAACTGAGCATCGTCCATTGCAAGCTACGATTTGCTGATGTTAATTATATGCTTGCGAATTCAACAAAATGAATTCCGACCATCCCTGGAATGAGTCGCTGGCCTCGCTCTCCTCCAATTATTAGCATCGGCATTAAATTTTTGTCTTTTTGTTATCTCGGCGATATTTTCTTAGCATAACATTTTCATTCATTTATCGCTAATCTTCTTACCAAAATGGAAATTGGACTCCTGTTTTCCATTTTAAAGATTTACCTATCAATATAATAAAGACCGATACAAATCAGATTTTCGCAAACATCCAGATCAATTTGAGTTCAATTCAATAATCATTGTTATTTTTATATTTTGAGATACTTAATATCTTTATTTTTGGCACAGAAAAATATTTTTTATTCGTTTTATGAAATACATTTAAAAACATTTTCTTTATTAATATTTTTTTTACCTGAAACAAAATTATAAATTTATCCCTGTGACTCCCCGTCCACTAGGATCTTTGGGGATCATGACGTAACGGCTGGTAACCGCATTACTGGTATAAAAATATATCACTTACCGATATCTATGAAAACAGTGTGCAACGTCCAAGTGAGTTAAAAGCGTGATGATGTATATATATATTTATTTTTTCTTTTTGTATTTTAAACGAGGAAAATTTGCAACGCCAGTGTACTGAATTCGTAACGTACAATCTAAACTTGACTGATTTCAGTCCGGTAAGCGGTACTTTACAGTATTGTTAATTTTTACGGTACTGTATCATTCCTACGCAATATTTTAGTAGGATTTGATTCACAATATTCACATTCATTTTTTTAAATTGTTGCTAGAAATGTCAACTAAACAAAATTGATTGCTATCATTATTTTTTAATTTTTATTAAGACCATACCTGGAAGATTTTTACAAATAAAGAAAAAAAATGAAGAAAACAAATTTTCGTCCAAAAATGTGACAAAGGTATGATATACACCGTTGTACGTCCTCCATTGTCGTCTCATTCGGAAACATCTTATTCGTACTATAAAACTCATTTACCGGACTAATAACGTAAATAAGTACTTACGTTTAAATGAATCGACATTTAAAGTCAAACATACGCGTCGAAAGAACGAATCCTTTATTTTTTTTAAAAACAGCAAATTCTGTATTCTTCATTTATTTTCATGTTCTTTATGGTCCAACAACCTCCATCCGTCAAAATTTCATGGATTTTTAACAGTGACTTGTACATTGCAATGTCAGATGAAGTACATATTTTCGTTGGGTTTGTTCATTCCCATGAAATTTGTTTTGCAAATTCAAATTTGAAAAAATTGTTTCTTACAATTATACTTATCGAAAAACAAAACAATTATTACTGTAAGGTCTTTGAACATTCTAGTATTTATATATGTGGATGAAAAGGATAACTGAAACATTCAACTATAAAAAAATATTCGTTGAAGTTTAGTTGGTCAAAAATTCAGAACTTTGATACTGTGTCTCTCATTCCCATGAACGACTACAGTAATGAAAATAATTCGTATATTCGTAAATATGATCATTTATAACATATAAAGTTTATTTTCAATTTGAATTTACAGTTTTTGAGAAATAATTTTAGTATGTTATAGACTATCTTATTTATAAATATACAAATTATTTGCATTACTGTAGTCGTTCATGGGAATGTGTGGCATATATTTTACTACTTTTAAAATTATGTTCATGTATAATTTATAAACAAAATTAGCTTTTTAAAATTTATTACAAAACTTTGGACTTTTATCTACAAATGTCGGTATAAAACATTATATGTTTCATTTATTATAATAATGATATATTGTTTCAAAAAAGTCATGTTTATCTTGCCCTATCTTCAGCCCGTATGGTTGACCTTGTTTTCAAGTTGTGTTTTATAATAAAGCGACTCTCAACAATGTAGAGAGCAATTTTAAAAAAATAAAAGTTAAATTAGATAGCCATAACGTTTTTGTTACTAAATTTTAGCTACACATTGTTTAATTAACTTTCAAGTATCCCCAATTTAAATTTGAAACATACTTCACTGATATAGTTTTTATTAACTCCTTATTAATTGATTCAAATTCAATGTGCTGTACCTTTCTGATTATTGAGAATAATTTTTTTTAACGTTTGTTATAGAAGATATACATTTAGTCACCTATGTACATTATGATTCACTCGGTATAACAATAGGCGTTTTGAATGACGGGGTGTATTTGAAGCAGTTACCAATACAATGTACGAAAATTATCGAACATATATTGATGTTCAGCTATAGAGAAATTAAAAATGTGTCCAGTTTGTTAAATTGATGCGAAGTAAAAAAATTTTTGTAAATGGAAAACTGCTAATTGTACAATTGCTATCAAACAATTAACAAGAGTCCTGTAAAACAAAATAAGTACTAAATAACATGAAGCAGTTAAAAATTACACTCTGCAAATAATTGAAAGTTTGAGTGCGCGAAATCGGCTGAACATTGCACAAAACATGCGGAAAGGAAGGAGGGGTGGTCTGCTCGTTCACAGTGGCTGGGCTTGAGTTAGTCCAAGCGGTACATGCGGGAAAGAAACAAGCAAAGCGGAGACGAACGAGCAAGAAAGAGAACGAAAAATAACACACAATAGTCTGTTATCGTTTCTCGTACATTTACTCTGTACTTATTCGAGTGAAGAACGTGATGTAAAAAAAGTAACTGAATTGGAAATAAAAATAGAATTGAACTTTCTCTGATCGAAGCTCCATGACTGCATTTGAGTTCGTTGTCAGTATTACGAGTTACCTGAACGTTTCCTCAGAAACTGTCCAAATATATTATTGTATATTTATTTGTCGGCAGTTCGGCAGTGTCGTTAAAGTGACAGAATTGTGATTGACGAAGTCAAGTACGCTTCACTGAAATTGTAAGTCGCGGATGACCGTGTGCCCGACACCTTACACCGAAAGTTGAAAAGGGTTAATTAATTACATACATATATCACACTATATCCCATACAGTGCGGTAGCACAAACTCTGAAACAGTCAACCAACAATCCTAGTTCTGGCACACCACTTTCGTCTCGTCCACATTCATGCTCGTCTATTCTTCTGTAACAAGGCGAACATTCAGAATTCGATTTATTGTTTTTACTGTCAAAACGATTTTAAAATATCAAGTTTCAAACTGCGTTGGGACTTGAACGCATCGAAAATAGCCTTAACAGAAGTTCTTGAGTTTAATTTATTACCACACATGTGTGTTAGAATTTTCAAATATCAGAAATAGTCATTTGAGATTATCGCGGCAAATATTCTGAAATATCGGCTTGGGACGCCATCTGGGGTTGACAGATTTACAGATCCTGGTCGAACCCTAGATAAGGTTTTAGTTTTTAAGTGTTCTAGTTTTTATGTAATCTTTGTGTTGGTCCTCAAGAGATTTCCTATCCCCCGCGTACCCGCTTATGGGGTAGATGCGTGTGTTTGGCCAGCACAAAAGGGAGTTAGTTGTTGGTTGTTAAATAGAGCAGACGTGTCCTCACGTCTGCTGTACTCTACAAGATGTAGAAATTTAAAGTAAATTTGTTAATAAATATGTTTTGGTAATTGAAACTTTTAAGCATATTCATACGTTGTCGTCGTTGTTAATATTTGTATTTGTTTGTAAATTGTTAAATTCACAGTTTCACCATTTTATTAAATATAAATTATTTTTATCACCTTTAAAAGTGTTTGTGTTTTATTGGTAAACCTTAAGTTTCAGTCGCCTGCCCCGCCGTGCTACACTTCATACTCGGAATCATTCGTTCACGCAACAAACCATCATACTTAAGCACTTATTCCTCGGACGTCCACGCAAACGTCTCAATCTCACTCGCTTATATTAATAATAATAATAAATTTATTTTATTTGGCAAAAGGTCAGCTATTAGCTGTTCTTACACTTAACCATTTCTTCTGTATACATTAATAATAATATGTTTTATTTCATGACCAAAAAACATGTGTATTGAAAAAGTCATGATAAAATAAAAATAAAATATAAAAAAACACAAAACCACATACAAAATGTGTTTACATTAAACTATAAAATACACAAAACAACAATCAAATGTGATTACATTAAAATTTATGAAAGAACTATAGGAACATTATTCAGTTTATTCTCCTTTGGAATATTTATTATTTACGAGTAATAATGTTCTATAAATCTTAGAATATTCTAAATAACAAACATTGCAACAAATTATAGGATGATTAAATTTATTCATTGAGACTAAGCTTCAAATCATCGTAATTGATGTATGTACATACCCTCGATTAATAGCTTCCACGCCCGTAGCTACAATATCTCGTGTACTATCTTTAATTCTTTACATGATTAATATTTCTAACAAGTAAAGATTTCATAAAACTAAGTATGGGTAAGTAGGTAAATACAGCATTTTTATTTATGGTTTTGGTTCCCAGTGGAAGTCAGTCTTATGCTTCGTGGCTTATTAATGTCGTGTTAGTAACGAAAGAGCTTTAATTGGATAAGTTAAACGTCATCAGCGCACACAAAGGGAGCTTTCAACTCGGCGCGGTGGTCGTGGTCTGGGCGTGTTGTCCCGGCAACGACCCGACCCATGACAACCGCGTGGCGTAGTTTGAGCTTGAGATGCCACTTCAGACCAAAGCACACATCCACATATATGTAATATGCTTTCTACTTTATACCATAATACCTAAATGCATGATTTCATATTCTGTTTTAATTTAGATTCTTTCTTTGAATTCATAATTTACTAATTTTATAATTTTACTGAACTACCTACCAACAGTTTTAAGATGATTTAAAATTTATGTGAACCAATCAACGATGACATAAAATAAGAGTTTTTCTACAATCTTTGCACAATATCGACATTGTTATTCCATTTTTGGTTAGGAAATGTTCAAAATTGTCGCGCTAGGGCGACAAAGTACCATATTGTCGCACTAGCGCGACAAAATCATAAAACTAAAATAAATTAGGTAAAAAAAGTAAATGATGCACTAGATTTTTCTGGTAATAACCTTGCTATTGCAAATGCAATTGTCATATACGTACATATACTTTAACTTAATCACCATAAAGGTATTCACTCTGTAGATTTTATGTCAAATGTACTCCATGTGTCAAATTATGATTTCTTTGAAAATTTTTATTTTGTTCATAAACGTTGTCATGATTACGGTGACATGGGTAACTATAATTTCGCTGAATTGTTATAGGAGTGACCAAAGATAATTTTGAAAATTAATTTTTTTTACAGCATGACATTGTTCAACGATTGTAGAAAAAATATTGTGTGTATCTCGTGGGATAGAGCTTGTTCGGTGCACTTGTCGAGTTGTAGATCTCGGCTTTGCCTCGATCAACAATTTTCTCGCCGCGTGCAACAAACAATGCTCTATCCCAGTGGCGTGGCGTGGTGTTGGAGGACAGGGAAGCATTTATAAATATATATATATATATATATATATATATATATATATATATATATATATATAATACTATACCGGGTGTCTACTTTGTTTATAGAACATAGGAAACACTATGTTAAAATTTTCATTAGGCGATAGTTCGTTCCTTATGTATTACTTTTCTGTCATGAGATAGGTAGTCGTAAAATAAAATTAATATTTTTTGGCTGTTTCCAGAATGCCATGGTAAACAAAACATACAAACTGTCGTATTGTTTGAATTCAACAGATGACATTTGAAATTTTAATGAGAATTGATTTGATTAAATTACTTCTCAGTAATCATGGTCATATTTACCATTTAATACAACAAAATACAATTTTAACAATAATTTATAACTTGTATGTTTTGTTTACAATAGCACTCTGAAAATAGCAAAAATCATAAATTTTATTTTTCGATTATCTCATAACAGAAATGTATTAACATCAATAAAATAAGTTCATGTGATGCAGTTTTTGATATTGAACGGTTTTTGTATTTACACTTTTGTTTTAAAATTCATAGGGAACGAACTATCACCTAATGAAAATTTTAACATTATATTTCCTATGTCATATGAAAAAGTAGACAACTGGTATGTACATGCACTTTTTTGTAATGTTAAATTTTAGTGACAATCAAACATATAAAATCAAGAAATTTGTACGCATGAAATATGGAAACAAAATGTCTTCTATTAAATAATAAACTAAAAATTATTTGTAATATAATTTTATTCTTTTATGAACAATAACATCAATAAACAAATAACAACATTATATTTACATATAAGTTTGTTTCCTTTTCAATGAATTCAATAGTTCACTGTATTTAAAGCATGAGACGCAGCAACTGAGAGTGCTTCCCATACATACTACAATACTCTCCGACGCTTAGTTGTAGAATAAATAAACATGATAATTGAAATTATTAATACGGATTGTCATGTTTTTCTTAATTTGTTTCAATAAATATTTTTCAAATTGTATTAAAAGAAGCATTTAAATTTTATTTAAATTTATATTTAACTGTACAAAATATTTATTTTTATCATAATATCTATTTAAATATCATAAAAGACGCATACATATACTGTGCTTCTTTATTTATATTGAAATTTGTGATTTTATAGTGCTATAAAAGTGTAAATATCAGTACAAAAATCATACATATAAAACCTGTAGACGCACCAAGCGAATGTGCTTCCCATATCACTGTTAACACGTCCTATTCCTAGGCCGAAATACTCAACGAAGAACTACGGAAATGGCCGAATACTAGTAATTCTTAAAATGTGAGACGTACATATTGAATGTGCGGGCAAGTTGAACCTCGGAGTTCATATTATTTCTCACCCGCTGTACACTTGCGTAATGCATGGTGCGTATAATACGGTTATTGTATTTTAATAATTTTTATATATTATTATCGTAAATTATAAAATATTAATCTAATTATAAATATAATATTAAAAATGAATAAATGTTAAGGGAAGCACTGCTTCCATTGCTTCCATGGACGCCACGCCACTGCTCTATCCGCACTTGATACACAAATAACTATTGTAAATTTCCAAGGATTCAAGTAAAGTTAGTTTTAGACCTTTATTTGCAAAATGAATAGGTATTATTTCTGTATCTGGAGAATGACTATTTTCTATAAGGTGGCAAGCGAAGGTGGAATCCGTTTTTTTATATTTAAATGATCTTAAATGTTCACTGAATCTCGTTTTGAAATTTCGACCAGTTTGACCAATATAAACTTCTTTACAATCTTTACATATAAGTTTAAATATACCAGATTTATCTAAAACATTTTTACAATCTTTATTATTAAAAATACAATTTGAAAGTTTTCTGAATGGTTTAAAGGCAACAGACAGATTAAGCTTATTTAGAATTTTTTCTGTAGATTCACTAATTTTGCCAAAGTAAGTTAAAGAAACATATTGTTTAGCTGAATCGGGCTTAGATGTGGGAAAAATAGATTTTAAGAGTAGTTGTTTTTCTTTTTTATTGATTAAATTTTGAATAATATTGATAGGAATGTCGTTATTTTTAGCTATTTGTTTTATAGTGTTAATTTCTTTATCAAAATTTTCTTTATTGAGAGGGATTAAGAACGCTCTGTGTATCATTGAATTAAAGGCGGCAATTTTATGTTTAAAGCAATGTTGAGAATTAAAAGGAATTGTAGAATCTGTTGAGGTGGGTTTTCTAAATATATCAAAAACTAATTTATTATTAACTTTGCTGATATTTAAATCTAAGACGTAATTCTTATAAAATGTATCACAAAGTAAAGGCTGAAACAATTGAAATTATTAACATAATTTTTAATTCGTGTTCCGGACAGTTTTAGTGCATGCATGCTACTGTTCTTGATTTTCTGGCTAAACAATACAATTTAACATGAGATTATATGGCTTTTAGATACCGAACTGTAAATTTGATTGAATAATTTCGAATCAAACGCCAAATCCAGGAAAACAATTACTAGTTTTGATTTAGTGCATTACAATAACAATGAACGACAGTGTTGTTATTGTCACAGTATACAGGTGCAACGCGTGAAGCATCTCACTGATACATAACTATTTGAGGTAGTTTGTAAGCTCCAATTTTCAAGGACCAATAGCTCTCTAGAGACTTCGCCGGCACGTCTGTGGAGGCAGCTGCGCATACGTGTACCATAATAATTATAAAATGTAATTAATGTAGGGCGTAGTACTGGGGCTTACCGCCACGGCGCTGCATTCATTGCTTGGAGCCCGTAGAGAATTATGGTACATTTCGCAGACTCCCTATTGGACAGCAGGAAACAATGCACCTTACGTGTGTATGTGTGTTGCGCCGGGTTATGACGCGAGGAAAACGAGCTATTGAATCGGAAAATTAAATTAACATTTGTATAATTAGAAAATTTAAATTGCTTTACGACACTAAAAATAGCCCCACGGTGATAGAAATCGGCCCGAGATCTAGGATAGAGCTCTAGAAGAATGTAGGTATTCTCGTCCGCCATTTTGGGTCCAGATGTCATAAATAAAACAAGTTATGGGAATCCAGTTACTTAAAAAAAAAAAACATTTAAAATTTGTATCTGTCAAATTTGAAAACATATTTCTTGAAATTCTGTAAAATCCAACTACACAAATCATACGGTAATATATTAGAAAGTATTCTGTACACTTACCTGTTAGATATGAAATATAATAATTAAGAGAATGATATATCACAATTATTAATCAATATCAACTTCAAATTTGACAGAAAAGAATTAAAGTAACTGGATTCCAATAATTTGTTTTATTTATGACACTTGGACCCAAAATGGCGGATGAGAATACTCATATATTCTAGTGCCTTAGTTCTATATCATAAATAGTGAATTTGTATAGCAACAGATGTCAGGTTAGTCGAATTTATGAAGTTAGTTTCAGTCAATTCTACCAATACTAAAAACTAATAAAATATATCTCAAGAAATTATTCTGACATAAGTAAATTAAATTTGTTTATACGAGAAATAAATAAAAAATATATTTCATGTTTCAGAAACTGTTTAAAAATACTAATTTTCAGCTTTGGTTGAAAATTTTTCAGCTTTTCAAACATTTAACGTCAAAATTTTTATTTGGTAACATCTATATGAAGTTAGCAACTAGTATGAAAAAATCGGACAGAACGCGTTTTTTCATCATAGTTTTCTATTCGATTTTTTCGTCCAAATTGGTAGTGTCCACGATCCGAGTTTTTTGATTCGAGAACTATATCCGAGATCTCGGACCGATTTCTATCACCGTGGACACAGGCTTTTAACAATGTTCGATTTACGCGTATTTGGGAATTATTATTATTTTTATAAAATAGTATATTAAAGAACCAGTTTCATAAATGTCATTTTATTTTGTGAGAAGGAAGTTTTTGGGCCGTCTTGTTGAAACCACCGCTCTTCCACATTAATGCCAATCAATTGGGGAACGAAAAAAATCAGTAATCATGGCTTTATAGCGATCTCCATTAAATGTAACGTTCTGACTGGTATCGTTTTAAAAGAAATATTGACCAACAGCCCGTATGCACGCGAAAATGTGATTTTTTGTTTAAGTAACGCCGTCTCAATAATGGATGTAAATTTTCTTCACCCCCAAGAAGAAGAAATATCAATTCATGCATATATCCACGTATTGGATAGCTAGGTGCGTTTGGGCAACTTGAAAATTGTGGTAGTTCTGCATTTGTAGAAACAAGACGTCTCTTCATGTCACCCGCGCAATACCAACCATAGCAAATTAAAAGCATTATTCGTTATCGTCAGTTATCAGTCATACATAATCTATTAAGTGCCAGGACTATTGAGTTTTTATTGCTACGAAAATGAACAGGAGTCGAAGAGGAGTGGTGATTTTCAAGTAGGAATAAAAACGAAATATTCCAGAAGGTAAATTTCCGTAGGAAATTATGCACCGTGCATGACCAATCAAATTTCGATTACACTGGAAAATTTTCTCCTGCATACCAGGAGAAGGATTTCCAGTATAATTAAAATTTGATTGGTGGAGATGTCAAAAATTGTTACTTCTTATGATTGGTTCATAATGTAAAATGCGATTTTCATTGTAATATTAATGTTTGATTATTTATATTTTCATTTTTCGGTTTAATCTTTGATATCTCCGTAACTATTACTTTCGTCGCGATTAAGTGGCAGCTAAAATGTTAAATTTTGTCTGAAATTTTGACAAGGTCCATCATTGGAAGATATTTTCATAATTTCAGTGATTTCTTTTTAACATATCACACCGGTTTCAATCGGTATATACGAGTATGTATTATTATTCCGTCTGTATGCAATAGTTACAAAAATAAGAGCAAAAGATGTTGAATCAAACATAATAATGCAGACTGACCATTGCCGACAAAGAAACATCTTGCGATCGCCCAAGGCTTTCGCCGCTGTCTGCGAATTCAAAGCGGAGTCTAGCACCGAAACCAAACCAGAGCTCACAATGAAGACAAGCGAATACAGTGCTCCGTACTGTAGCCTGGACGTGCACTACGACTAGGCGCACACAAAGCGCAAAATGCCTTTTGTATGTCACTGTGCGCGCATGTTCGTGTGTTTGAAAGTGTGTGTTAACGCTACATGTAGCCTCTGTTGTCGTGATCTTGAATTATACAGAACGCGAGAGGGCAAACAGAGTTTCCATTTGCTATACAAATACATTCCCGAATGGAATATTTTCAATGCATTTGCTATTGCTGTGTGTAACAAGTATCTGAATATATTTTTTCTTGTGTTTGTTTTTTGTCTATTCTAGTTTTGATCGCTGGGAAAATTAAATTTGTTTTTGGAATAGGCACGTAGCGCACCGCTGTTTTATCTTTTTGTAATGAAAAAATATTTCTGTCGACTCTTCCATCTCTGCAAAGTTACTTCCAAAATATTTATACTCTCACAACAATTTTAAGCCTCGACAAACACTACTTTCACAGTTACACAAACGTCATCCTGAGGTCTGCAAAACCCCAAGAAAAGAATAACCACTTTCCCATAACCGGATGTAATTTTTCTAGGCATTATACCTATAAAATATTTGTTTAGGTTTAAACAAAGAAATTAAACAGTTAATAACCTTTCTGACCCATAGATATATTTTATTCAAAACACAGCATTTTGCCAAAATATAACTTTTTTTATTTTGTACTTATAGAAATTGAATTTACAACGAGGTAGCATCGAAGTTATGCGTACGTTGCGCATGTGAAAATCGAGATTCCAGGATTAAATTTAAATTTTCCCACAAATTTTCTAAATTATAAGTAAATATATCATCACGCCATTAAATCCATTAGATATTTTCTTATTGCTTTAAGTCTTAGAGGTTGGATTTAATTTTTTAGATTGTTCTTAGCCTTAGAATTTATGTATTTCCTGCTAAAGAATTCAATCTTGACTTATGCTTCTACTCATCATGAAAACTTAGTTTTCGAAATACGTATTTAGATATTTTCTTCATTACATAAAGACTTAGGGGTTAGATTTAATATTTTACTTGTTACTCACTTGTGAACACCATTTACCCAAGCCCTCTATTGCCATTGAAAATGAATCTTTACAAGTTACTAATTGACAGCTACATTGTAAAAATTACTAGTTAGTAAACAAGGTAAACAATGCACGTTGCCACAGTAATGCTTACAAGGCTTACGCGAAATCATATAAAATAATTTTTGACAGAACAGTTGTGTGTAACTGACAGGACTTGGTTATAATTTTAATTTGATTTACAAGTAACGAGTAAAATGTTGTACAATACACGCTACTGTTTTACTGCTTCAAGGAGGTGCTTGTAATGTAAATAACTATTTATTTACTAATTTCGTATTGTGTGTACAGCTTAAGAGTAGCAACAGTTTTTATTGGCAGGAGGAATCCAACTAGGAATATTCTGTTAGTTTCACAACGAAACTACTTACTTCCTTTTCTATATTAAAATATTAGTTTTAATTTTTTTTAAACATTTAACTGAGCCTGTTTATGGTAACATTAAATTGATTTGACGGGTGGTAACCGCAAAATACATCAATTACCGAAATATGTGATAGCAGATTACCACACTCGAAATGGGTAAATGGCGTGATAATATCATTGTTTTATTTATTTACAAAAAGTATTAAATATTAAACATAGGCACATATGTAGAATTGTACCGGGAGTAAAATAGTCTGACATTTAGCGTAAATAATTTCAATGGAGCTATAACTTTGATATTTAAAAAAGTTTCAAGAACCGTTTCATTACATTCTTTAGTGAAAAATGAATGGTTTAAAGAGGACGTTTGTCTATTCAGAGTCAGACGCATCAGTAATGACTAGCCTTGGGATATATTTTCTTGCAGTACAGAATTTCTAGTGCTTTATTTTCTTTCATTTCATTCGAATGTTTAAAAATTTAAATAGAGTTTCATCCGCTGAACGAACGAATACACTTCTCTATTCTATTTGTGACTGACGTTAAATAAGTATTATAATAGACAAACAGTTTATTCTTCGTACTAGCTTTTTCTAATATATTTAAGAGAAAAAGTACAAGATTCTTAACATATATCATGCAATTAGTTACAAAGATATTATTTTACAATGTGCATTATGAATCTTATTCTTATTCGGGATTTATTTAAAATACCTATGTGAATGTATTATTTGGGATTAATAAACCTACATCGGTCCACAGAAATGTTCAATTATTTGCTTCCCTAAATAAAAGTTAAATAGTTTGTTGTAGAAGAATAATTTCTAAATTCTTTGACAATAATATTTATAATTTTACTCTATCTGGAAACAAAGAAATGATGTAAATATTTATTGGTAATTTGCTTCAAATCATCAGTATCATGAAATAAGAAAACAAATGTACCAATTAAAAGTTACTGGTTTTATCTATCATCTATCATCTACTATCATCAGTATATTATGATTTCAAGTATCTCCATTAAAATTGTAGGTATAATTTGGAAGAAAAATTAGGTATTACTTAAAGATGGCTGTAATCATGGTTGAAACATCATTGTATTAAACGTTTTATATAAAAAACATAAGTTAAACCTAGTTATCCAATATTACTGCGATATTGTATCTCGTCCTTCAACATAATTATCGGCTTAAGAAACCATTTTGAAAAATTAGGTATTTTGAAATGGTTTTCTGGAATAGTATATTGTACAACAAGCATAGAATGGTACTCATTTCCTACGAGTATGAAAGTTGTAGCATGAGGAGAAAGCGAATACTGCAAATCATACGAGTTTAAAATGGATATTCCATACGAGTTGTACACTATACTTTTTCTACGACCACGATATTATTTCCTAATTAATTTTAATAATAAATTTGTCCCGCTTTCACCATTCCAAAATTTGACAATTCTAAATGAGTATCCTAGCAATGGCACCTGTACTGAAATAAAATGAATTGTAATGAAATATGCACAAAACAAATTCATTTCCCACGATGCTTTAAATGTACCTACCTCATTTCCCTGGCAACAATACATATACAATGAGCAGATTTCTAAGTGGTCATAGATGAAAAATAGTTATTTATTTTACAAGTGGGCAAAGTAAGGAATTACCCACGAGTGAAATTTTAGCACACGAAATCGAAGGCTGAGTGTGATAATTTTATCGAGTGGGTAATTCCACTTTGCCCACGTGTGAAGTATAACGTTTTATCCAACATCTCTTAATAAATGCAAAATTTATTAAAGAAATAGTATTTGACAGTGGCATATGCTTTAAATTTTCTAAATTAAATTGTCAATCGAAGTAGTTACCAAGGTGTTGTGTTATTATTATTGGTATAAATAGAAAAATTACTCACTAGGGATTTTTCTCAAAATTATACCCACTACTGGGTAATTTGTTACTTTCCTTTTTTAAATCGCTATAGTTATAGAGCATTTATTGAGAGGTGTTTGATAAAATATTTTAGACGACAGTATAGAGATCTTAAATGAATAAGCCCGCGAGGAAAATTAAGAAACAAAGGGTGAGAAATGTCAATGTACCCAATTTAAACATATGACGCCGTACGGTTTCAACGACGTCGAAGTAGAGCGGTAAACGTGGACAAGCGGCCGATCACTTGGGCGGCGCTTGGTGGAAGAAAGGAAAGGCGAGGACTAAGAACCGTCGTTAACGTCGCGAAGAGATTGCGCCGCAAATTATCCGGACAGTTGTAAAGATACGTGGACCGATTTCGATCAACGGCTCTCGACCATTATACGAGTAGCGGGCGGTGACCGATTGTATGAGCTGCTCACGGCGTCGAATTCGAGAACTTTCTACAGCCAAAATAGAAAAAGAATACTATAAACAATATTTAAGTCCCAATCCAATACAATTGAAAGTACTGCATAAAGTTTATTTGACAGAAATATTTATATTTAACAGTGCTCCTCCACCATTTTGCGCGGTTTCGGATCAACCTAATCCCAACTATTTAAGGATTTTAAAAGCTGGTATCAAACTTCTGTAAATTTAAATAGTAAGTATATATAACAATTGTTAATAATACGATGCAAACAAAACAATAACAAGAGGAACAATTGTAATTGTAACAAAATAAGGCGAAAGATTTGAAAGCAACACGAATATAAAATAGAATAGAAATGAGTTAGATGTACAACATGCATCGGTTTCAGGACCACAGGATTCTTTTTATTTAGATCTAATCAAACATACTAATATAAAATAACTGTTTTTTTCTTAAATCGATCAATTATTTATAATAGGTTACGTGACGTAATTTGGTACGAGAGTAAGCGAAATATTTGAAGAGAAAGAGATTGATACAAATTTCATCTGTTGAAATTCTAGATCTAGACATTGTATTATTATACCGCGGTGTTTATTTTTTTTATAGGACATAGGAAATTCAATGTCAAAATTTTTATTAAGCAATAGTTCGTTTTCTATGAATTTAGAACAAAGGAGTAAACACAAAAAATGTTCAGAAATAATATATTTCTGTCATGAGATAGACGTAAATAAAATTTATAATTTTCAGCTATTTCCAGAGTGCCATGGTAGACAAAACATATAAACAGTCGTATAGTTTTACTTTGACAGACAGTTTTAATGATTATTGGATTGTTTAAATTATTCCTAAATGGTAAATGTGTCCATGATTCCTGATAAATAATTTATTTCAAATTGTTACTAAAGTGCTCAAAATCGTCATTAAAAGCTCAGAAATCGTTACTAACCCAGTATACGATGTTTTTAAGCAACCCAGTGTTGCAACCGTTAAATAATTAATGTACAATTAGGATAATTTTGGCAGGTATATATTTGCGTATTATAGTAAATTTGGACGTAACATGAAACGAAATAAGCAAGAAGAATTATCTAATTAATTCCGATGACGAAATTGAGGACAAAACACAATTTTGAGTGTTATTTACAATAACTTCACTTCTGGAGGTTGGCAACACTGACAGTCAGTTTCAATTTACAACTGATAGATGTATAAACTTAACCTATATTGTAATTTTTTTACAGTTTTTTCGAATTTTAGATTTTAAATAAAACTTAATATGTACTTCGGCATTGAAGTTCCTTTTTATCACTCACATGGATTATTTTCCTCGGCCCTACGGGTCTAGCGAACTAAATTCCATATTCGTGATAATAAATTGAACTTCAGTGCCTTGATACATAAATAACTATTAAACAAGTCAATAATGAGTAAAACTATGCCAAATGTCATCTGTCAAATTTAAATAATACGACAGTTTGTATGTTTTGTTTACCATGACACTCTGGAAATAGCTAAAAATTATAAATATTATTTTACGTCTATCTCATGACAGAAATGTATTACATCAATAAATTTAGGCTCATTTTCTGCAGTTTTTCTTTCTGAACATATTTGCTATTTATATTCTAAAATTCATAGGGAACGATCTATCGCCTAATGAAAATATTAACATTGTATCTCGGTAGGAGATATATTTTTTTCTATGTCCTTTAAATAAAGTAGGCACCCGGTATACATAATTTTCAATCTTGGATACTACAATTTTTGCATGTGCATGTTATCAATTGTACGTAAATGTACTTACAACATATAGCCTATATCGCCTAACATCTGATAAACGTCAATTTTTAAACCCTACCTGGATTTATGCTCTACCAATTTTACTTCACGTCAATGGCGCGACTTACAACAAATTTAATTTCAAATTAACTATTTTCTCAATATAAAATAAACCAATCATTTGTTACGTATCACATCGGAAAAATTTAGAAAAATTCCCTAGGGCATTTTCAAGTAACAATCGTTCGAAATACAAATTTTCAGGCAAAATAAAGTTCTCTTGATACATTACTATTCGTTTTAAAAACACCATAAAATTATAAGATTATATGCAGTTTTTATTATTATTATAAAATAAAATTGTAGTTAATTCGCTTAGTTTATAATTTGTTTCTTTAAATTCGACTATAACTACAGACACCATTGTTTAAAACTGTTTTGAATAAGAGCATATTTAAATGAAATAGAATAAAAGTAAGAAAAAAAATGGTAATTCACCGTTATGGGACGCAAAGGTGATCTTGTCCGCGGCTAAATTTGTTTACTCGAAGTGATCCGAGCACCGCCAGGTCACTATTTCACTGATAGCGGTCCGGACTCACTCCGGGCCAGAGGTGATGAAGGCCGGAACGAAATCTCGCTAGCTGACAATTCCGGTTTTCGAATGAACTCTATCAATACCGTCGCTGAAGCTTTTGCCGAAGGTGCAAGCTATTTCCTAGATCTGTAATTTCCTTTTCGCACTTATATGGAATGCAGCGTTGGCTATTGAATCCAAATTTGGTGAAATAGGTTCAAATAGAATTTGTTTTACTTCCTTGTAAGGTAGAGGAAGTATTGTAATCGCGAAAAATTTCGACGGAAATATTCGATTTGATCATTCTTGAATTCATTTTGACTAGTTTAGGATTGACGTTTGTACGTACGTATGTACGTATATATCTCGCGTAAGTCAAAATCTGTTAGCTGTAGAATGTTGAAATTTTGTATTTAGGACAGTTGTAACATCTAGTGCCGATCTTTCCATTTACGAATAAAATACCGAATAAATTATTCGCCGAATAGATGAAAAAAGTAGCGTCGAAATCATAACTCAAATGATAGTAATTTTTCTAGCTGACGAATAACTTATTCGGAAGTTTATTCGTAGATGAAAATAAAATTGAGAGAATAAATTATTTAATTTACGTACCAACTGCGGTTTACATATTTGAACCTATAAACAAGAACTTACATTTGCAATTAAATGTGCTGCCGTACTGCTCAGCATCCACTTCGATCTAATCACAGCCGATAATCAATCGGTTTGAAGTTAAATTAATTCCGGATTGCAACGGAATCATTTCAGGAAATCTCGTCACCAATTAATTTACCGGCATGCCAACTATCAGCAGTCGCATATTCGCCTAAATACGTATGTCTCTTCTTTGCTGTAATATAACCTAATTTAATGTCACATGTTTCCCAAAGTATTTAACACAGTAATAGGAAAACACTGTCAATTATTTTCTTAAACGCTGATTGTAAAAATTTTGTAGAATAATAACTATTTTACCAGTATTACACATTCTTGTACATTAAGAGAGTATGGGAATCATAACTGAAAACCATGCCGAGATTTACGCGATAATAGTCTCCTGAAGAATAATAACACAAACGAAAAAAAAATCTGGTGTGGCACCATACTACTTTCTTATACAAATAAATTGCTTACTAGAAAATAAATTAAATACTCCTCCAAACTTAACTTGAAATTTATTATTTATGTATAATTTAAACATAAATAAACTCATTGCTGTAGTACGCATCGTAATATGTCTTATATTTATCCAAATATGGCGATTTGTAATATTTTTCAAATACGGAAATTTCCCCAAATATGCCTTAAAATTGTAAACTTTTTTTATTACATTTCTTTATAATATTCGCCCTAGGAAACCCATTGCAGCAGAGCGCATCGTCATATCTATAATATTTTTCGATATATGACGATTTTTTATATTTTCCGAAGAGCAACTTTGAGGGGCTGTAACTCGAAAACTTTACAAGATATCGAAAAATATCTCCAGTTTTGTGTTTTTCGTGACATTTATAATAAATTAGTAAATTTTTAAAATTTTGAAATTTTTTTGAATTTTTTTCAAAATTTCGACTGGAGATATCTCGACAAATATGTAATATACAGACTTGCAGTGTTCACCAATCGATTCAGCTTGACGAAATACATAAACCCTGAAAATTACAGAAAATTCGGACAATCGGTTGAAATGTTAGAGCAAAAAGTCTGAAAATGGCCAAATTCAGGCCAAACGTCATTTATTGACTTCTGGGACAAAAAACGCCATTTTCAAGCTTTTTGCTCTAACTTTCCATCCCGTAAAGCGATTTTTATGAAACTTTGCGTACTTATGTATTTCGATGAGCTGAATCGATTGGTGAACACTGTAAATCGGTATCTTTAATATTTGTCGAGTTATCGCCGATCGAAATATTGAACAAAAATACAAAAAAAAATTCAAAATTTTAAAAATTTGCTAATTTGTTATATAAGGCACCAGAAACCAGAAAAATTACAATTTTAAGTGAGGATATTCCGTGAGTTTCAAATTTTTCTATCGGTATGTGAATCTGTATTGAATGATTAATAATTACAGTTTCTGTTATTTGTTTGTTCCCATAGCAACTAAAATTAGTTTATTAAACATATAATTCAGTTTTATCAAAAGAAGCAAACAAAATCTAGTGTGGGCACCACACTACTTTCTTATACAAATAAAACCAACTGAACACGTTTGACTTGTTCCTTGCGTATGACTATTTTAAAATAGAAATCTATTAATATCTAGTCAGCAAAACTTTCTTACTAATAATACAAATATTACTTACATTTAAAATATTTCACAAGACACATATTTTTGACATTTCACGTTTGACACATAAATATTTAAAATGTTTTCGTTTTTTTCCCATTGTAACTAAGATTATTGAAATATATTATTGAATATATAATTTAGTTTTTCTCAAAATTAGAAGCATGTACAAGAAAAGTGCAAATAACATTTTATATTCCAAATATTTTTGCTAACATCTTTTATTTGAAACTTTTTCTCTAAGCTTATTCTATTTTTGAAAAAAAATTTAATTTATTGTTTTCTGTGTCCAGTAAAGTTCTTCTTCCGGTTGTTCAATTTCAATCAAAATCAACTCATTTTTTCATACTACTTTTCCTATTTCACGTTCATTAATTCAATAAAAATAAAATAAAATTGTATGGCATGTTTAATATACCACTGGTCACCAAGGGGGTTCGCCCGCGGGGCCTATCGGGTTCCAGGCCGCAACCCCGACGCAGGGGCTCCGATTTAATAATTTTACGTGATCAATGACAGCCCCAAGTTTGACAGACTGTTAATTTTACAAATAATAAATTCCCCAAAAACAGTTGAGAAAATTCAATTTTGTAACATTGTTTTTGAGGAAAACAGTGTCACAAAATTGACTTTGTGTACGTGAAATAGGAAAATAAGTTTACGTCTCTGTTTTGCACTCATTTTATGAACTTAACATGACAGAAATATTGTGGCTTGATCATCTTTTCTGTATGTTAAACAAGTGTCAAATGTAATTATTAAACATAGAAATATAGATTTATATATGTAAAAGAAAATTTAATGGAAGGCAATTTTTTTATTGGTGGAATTCGGCTCATTGTAAAATATACTTTAATATAAAATGAAAGCACAGTAAAGTCCAAGTATTTACATTAATATTATTTGTGAATGAAGAAAGGTACTAAAACGCGTTTAGAAAACAAAAGAAAATTTCGCAGGGAATATATTTGACGTTAAAATAATTAAATGTAAATTTCTCATCACACTCAACTTAAAAAAATGAAACAAAAAGACTTTGTTCACCGGACGCGGAGTCGATATGTAAATATAAAATCCAGAAAATTAAAAATAAATATTTTTCATTCTGTTTTACAATTTATAATTAAAAATGAAAAATTGTTTATAAAATCGATTCAGGAACTGACATACATTGGACATATTTTAAATGTGTCGATGATTTTCATAAAATGTGGAGATTTCAAAAACAAAACAAATTATATCATCAAGCTATTTACCCACTTTGAGTCGGCACTCTGCTTTCATAGTTCTTTTCGGGCCCTCAAGAATATTAAGAGGTAGAGTTAAGATGATAATGGGGTCTTTCAACATTTCTTTTTATTTTTTTTTATGAAACTTTATCTATATTGAAGACTATCTACACTTTTAAAAAGTCTTAATTGTTATTCATTAAGCCACAATGATTTTTTTTTAAATGTTGTGACGTCATAGTAGAGGTGTTGCTGGATCTAAAACAGTACAGATTTAAATAATTTTTGTTACATATTTTATTGTAATAATAATAATAAAATAAGTAAAAAAATATATGACCACATTTATTTACAATCTGTACTGTTTTACATCCAGCAACACCTGTACTATGACGTCACAACATTTTTTAAAAAATCATTGTGGCTTAATGAATAACAACTAAGACTTTTTAAAAGTGTAGATAGTCTTCAATATAGACAAAGTTTCATAAAAAAAAAATTTTTTTAATGGTGAAAGACCCCATGCGTTACCCCAAAACGGTACATGAGAGAAAGAACGTAAGTTTTCCTGTGTATCTAAGAAGAAAGCTTTAGTATGGTGACGCAAAATTTATGTCTGTTCGTCCTTATCCTTGACCGCCAGTAATTGTTTCGTGGTTTTGTTCCCTCCCCCCTCTGTTTTCTTTTTTTGTTGCCCAAGCGTGAAACAAAAAGCAGAGAAAAAATTAAGTTGGTAAACATAGCAGAGGAGTGGTGACACACCCAGATAATCTATGGTTCCACAACCGGACATAAATCGTGAATTTGTTGTGCAAAAAAATCTTTTGGATTAGAACGTACACTTAATCCAAATTAATGGAATGAAAATGAGATTGCTAGTTTTTCGCTAGTGTCTGCTATTAAGCTACGTATCTATTAGGAGATTTCAGATGAGAAGGAACTGTTCATTTGACGGCTACTAAATAGTTTATATTTTTTAAATTAAATTTCTAAATATAAATTTGTAAACTAAATCCAGTATAAAACAACCAGTCATCAAGTATCGACTCTCAAAGATGTAAGAAATAATCAGTTTTAGAATAGTAAATTGTGCAACAAGTGCAGAAAGTTAGCTATTACACGCGAGTTTTGAGTGATTTAGTACGAGACGAAGTCGAGTGCTGAAATCACACGATTCTGCATAAGTTGCATACTATTATTTTTCTGCTATCACACTTTTGTCAATATTTAATAATATTAAATCTTACATTTAGAAACAAGAAATGACATCTCGAACTATTTGACGTATCATGAAGGCGGCGCAAGCGCAGATGTGCGCAGTGTTACCAATTATAAATCTGTAGATTATAATATGAAAACTAAAGACATATTTTATTTGCATTAAATTATTTAAAATACAATGTAGGAAGTTATTAATTTTTATCAAATTAAATTGTCACCTTCTTTTTAAAAGAAATGAAGAAACCTTAATTCAACATTAGCTGAATTTTTTTTAACCTACTATAAAATAAAAGGTAGACAACTTTTTCTAAGACTAGAACCCCTGCCCCCCTCCCCCGAATGTGAGGTCCAGCTGCGCCACTGTGTGAAATATCCAACTTTCAACACTAATTATACAGTATACTCTTGTATCACATGCCCCCTTTTTTTGGTCCTCATACTCAATGTTACGAATCAGTGAATTTGATAATGACAGGTGAGTGGGCGAAAGTAGTGAGCAAAAGTACTTTCGCCTACTCACCCGGCCTTACCCACTCGTTGCCATAGGAATGAGTTGAGTGGACAAAACAGAAGGTTTCAAGCACTATATTCAAGTAAGAAACAAGTTTCAATAATAGGATTGAACAAACACAATTTCATGTATACTACTATTCCCAATTCTCTGAGCTGCTTTTTTAAGAACGTTATACGGTAGATTTACAAATTGTTTACCGCCAGTGATTCTATATGGTGAGTGCGCGAATGTGTGTAAGTATGTGTGCAAAATGGAAATAGCGGAAGCTGTTATCCTTTTAACCATATCACGCAAAGTTGACAACTCATCCCCGAGGACTGGTTTTAAAAATGCATACGTTTTTATCTGGTTGAAACGGCGCAGTTTGTGGAAGTTTTGTCAGAGTTGTTTCTAGACTTCACAAAGCACTGCTCCAAGCATTATAGTGTAGTACAATCTTTGCGAGCTCATCTATCTGCGTTCGCAGCGACGGCAGCCGCAGTGACAGCGGGACGTGTATGACTGTGATCAAATGATGGAACACCTCGTACTCGTCTCTGTACTTGAGCTCGTAGCTCTCTCTCGTGCAAACAAAAGATGCTCGCAGCTGTGTTTACGATATTGTTTATTTTTCTTATTTGCCTTATATTTAGAGCGTTGTTTTATTTTAACATTCAAAACGGTTGGAATTGTTTGCAATTTACTTTTACGTTTTTATTTCAAGTGCCAGTATCATTTAAGGTAGATTTACTATGTACATATTTCTGAAATATTATAGTTCCTAGTTACACCATGTTACTACGAATATATCTTACAACTACCCGTAAAATGAATATGTAAACACATTTAGGATGTTGCTAAAACTTGAAAAATAAATGTATATATACGTACGAGCCAAGAACCATATAATTTGGCCCAATTAAGACTTCTAGAATAACTTAAGGAAATTGATCTATCCCAAAAAGGGTAAATTGTAGTACTCAATGTATCTACACCATATATAACAATTAAAATAATAACAAATTAACAAAAATCACTAACATCAAGATTTCAGTTGGCCCAAATATATTGGCTGGTACCACGAGTGGATTCTAACGCTGCCCTATTCATGCACTGCTTCGTACATACATTGCTTTCTTCAATCACTGCCTCATGCACGCACCGATTTCTCCTAACACCGCTTTATTCACTGTACGAAAATCCGTCGTTCTAATGCAGCACAGAAACAAACCTAAATCTGTATTGCCGATAAGATGATCTTAACATATACAAATCAAGCTTTGAAAATAACCTAAATATGCAGTCTATGTGACTATGGACCTATGGATTCAAAGCCTAAATACCATCTTGTCGGCATTACAGATTTTGGTTTGTTTCTGTGCTACATTAGGACGATTGATTTTCGTACGGTGAATAAAGAGGTGCTAGAAGAAATCGGTGTAAGAATGAAGCTGTGTTTGAACAAAGCAGTGACTGAAGAAAGCAACGTATACATGAAGCAGTGTATGAATAAGGCAGCGTTAGAATTTTCTAGTGTTGCATGCGGTCCTCCACGAACACTGTTTTAAATCTGATGACAACAAAATATAGAAAAATGTTTCAAATAAAGATTGTAGATAATATTATTCTACATCGTTTTGATTGCTATGAAATTTATCCTATCTAATTTATTTATAAGATATACTCAAAAACGCTTATAGGCCTTCAAATAATCTACCACTTAATGTTGATGAATTGTTCCCAAAATCTAATCAATTCGTAACATAAACATAATACGTTTCTTACATATATGTAGTTGCGGAAGGTAAAAATTATAGATTTTAAGATATAAATATGGTGGGGCTCGTACATACTTCCAGAAATTTCCACACATTGAAAACTAAGTGTTAACTCAAAAACTTCACAAATATCTCCAGAAATAGTTGCTTAAATTTGAACTCTATACAATGTTTTTTGAGAAAATAATGATGTTCAATTCAATTCCATTTTCTATTATGTAGTCTTTTACTTATAGGTTATATTGATCTCATGAAATAATTTTGTAATTATGCATTTTGTAAACTGATTGAGGTGTACTTTTGCAAAAAGTAAGTGAAATAAATTCGTGTTCCATCTCTCGAAGTATCTAACCTAAATGCTTGATTCTTTGGAAATCCACATTATAAGATTAAATTCTGTTACAAATAATTATTAGTTAAAATATTTATTGTCTATTTAATTTACATGAAAACAATTGAAAATAAGAACATAATAATTCTAATGCACTTGTCCTGTTAATAGAATTACTATTGTTCAGTTTATTTCATAGCGAACTATTTTCTAACAAAAAGAAACCCATTACGATTGTAATATTCCAATTGTACTTTAAGAGTTTATTTTTACTTTTTCTTTATTTTATAAAAGAAGAAAGACATTCGTTTTCATCTTATTATTTCCGCCATCTTACGGTTGACGTCATTACCTAGCAAATCAATTTTGTTTTAAATTTCCTTTCAAGTTCATTTCCTAATTATTTTTATTTTTTCTTCGGATTTTTACAGCGAAATTAAAATCTTATATTGAAATTGGATTTTGATAGCAGCAAATTTGATATTAGTCTTAAATATACTTTATCAAACACTACGTATTATGATGTATTTAATATCGTTGTTTACTGGAATTCCCATGTGTATAAAGTTGACCATAACAACGCAGTATTGTATCTATGATACTATGAGTTTGTAACTATGATATAACAAACCATAATTGCATAGTTACGAATGTCTAGAATTTTTTAGTAACAAATTCGAAGTTACTTTTTCAGCTTCCAACAAAATATCATCAGGAATATTTCTAATATTTTCCATGTTTAAGTAAAAAAATTATTTACAAACATGATACAAATCAACTGTAACCATGGTGTTTATCCATAAAAAATTTTAAAAAAATAATATTTATTAATGACGTTAACGTCTTCATATTGTGAAACCGGTAAACTTTTGAACAAACCACGGATGTTATGAGTCATAATAGACGTTAGATGTCTTAAAAATCCTCGTTCATCTCATAACATCTCTAGGTATGTTAATAGCTATTAAATTAACGGCCACCTATTAAATACTCCGGAAAATAATCATTTTCTTTTTTCGTTTCCATAGAAATATGTTTCTTATAAATCTGAAAATTTGCTATTTTTTAAATTTTAAATTATTTACTCAACAAAAGTAATGGCAAAAGCAATGAATTGTAGGAACTTTTTTTGTTACCTAATGAACTTATTCCATAAACCATAATATTCCTGGTTACTGAAAGTATTTACAATTTTGCTCTTAACTATATTTTATTATACTTTGACGTTTCAAGAATTGACATTTAAATTAATTTAAACGGCAACTAGTGAAATCGTATTCTAGGGACTCTAAAATATGCCTATATGTTGCAAACTCATTATCGAAATTTTTGACTAGGCACAATACCTCTGTAATAATGTTTCAATGTTATTTTTCTATATTGGTTTTTCCTGAATGCATACTATAAAATTTATAGTCAAAATTGACAAAATTTGTAGTCCCAGACTAACAAATTATTTTTGTGTATTTCTTAACTAAATATATTTGTGATTATAGTAATTATTATCATTTATTTTTGTGCTTTTTACTAAATATTTTAGTAATTATATTGAAGCAGAATAATAAATCATAGTTATTATAACAAATTAAGTTGTTACAAAGGACATAAACTTTCTTTAACAATTTCAAATTGATAAGTTAGCTAAATTTATTTGTTATTATTGACGAGTCTATTTGTTAAATTTTATAAATCCAGTACATAAATAAAAACAACCATTTTTATTGTTAAATTCAGAATTGACAAAATTTTAATTTATCAAATTGCCATAGTTGTTCAAATTGTTAATTTAACACAATATATTTGTCAATTTTAACAAAAAAATACTTAACAACCGTAAAATTAATAAATCGCAAATCAAATTTTTTACTGTGTGCTTAAATATTAATATTTCACCGTATCAATTAAATTAAAATTAATATTTATTAGAAAAATTTTAACATGGTCAAACAAAACCGAAAAATATTTGAGATTTCATAAAACAGTTTTATATTTAGTTATTACAGTATTCTATTTTTCTGTAGAATGGGCCTTATTCCATCCATTAAAATATATCCCTTATATACCACAGTTCAGTTTGAAGTAAATAGACTCGTATAGTACATTTTCTTTATCATGTTCCTGAAGATGATACTAGAGGAATTTTTATTTGTCTCCCCATGAAAGAGGGAGTTGTAAACATGAGAAGGATCATTATAGAATTAAAGTAATTATTTATAATTAATTATTTGTAATAGACATGAGATTCCGTGGGTACGTTGAACATTGATGTGGGTGAATGTGTTTAGTTTGAAAAGTTGGTCTCCAGTGTCCAAGTGTGTTGACGAACGCTTGTTCTATAGTTCCGGTGTAGACTTCCTTTATGACGTCACCGCTAACAACGACTGATCTTCCGCGGACGGTCAACCATGAAAACATCCAACTACAGAAACTGCACTGAAACATACGTCTCTGTCTGATAACATTATATACACAAGTGTACATGTCGGTATAGAAATTTCTCGGTGCAGTGTGCTATGTACATTGTTCAGTCTGAAGTTGTGTGCATTTCGTGCGGTGTATTCGAACTGGTAATTGTTCAAGTTTAATAACTAATTCGTTGTTCGAATCAAGTTATACCGCGTAATAGTGATTGTTAGTTTACATTGGAAAATAAACTAAATTAATTTAGAGTGGTACCTGAACAGCAAATTTGCGGATAGATTTAATAGTAAATAATTTGAAATTCCGGCATTACTGACAATACTGCTCACATATGATAAGATACTTTTTACATAACGGCAACCAGAAGAGCGCAGGCGTGCACACTGTTACCAACTATTCACTTATAAATTTCATTATGTCTAGATAAAACACAAAATTGCGTTATTCTTAGCATTACTATTTGTTTGACGCCTTCTATTTATTATTAATTTTAATTCCCACAATATTTTTGTTTCCATCTTGAATCTTTTAATATATTATTTCTTTTCAACTTTTGGTTAACATGTATTTTATTTCAAGTATAAAGTTTAAAGTCTTTAAATATTTAATGAAGAAGAAGAACAATAATTCATAGTTATTGTAGCACGGCGGGGCGAGACTGAAACTTAGGGTTTACAAATAAATACACAACACTTTTAAAGGTGATAAAAAATTATATTAATTGAAATGGTGAAATGATGAATTGAACAATATAAACAAATATTACAGCGGCGACAACGTATGAATATGCTTGAAAGTTACAATTACCAAAACATATTTAGCAAAACCAAATTATGAAAATTCTACATTTTGTAGAGCACTACAGACGTCAAAAGACGTCTGCTCAGTTCAACATCCGAAAACTAACTCTCATTTGTGCTGGCCAAACACACGTATCTACCCCATAAGCGGGAACGCGGGGGGTAGGAAATCTCTTGAGGACCAACACAAAGATTACCTAAAAACTAGAACACTTAAAAACTAAAACCATATCTAGGGTTCGACCAGGATCTGTAAATCTGTCAACAGCAGATGGCATCTCAAGCCGATATTTCAGAATATTTGCCGCGATAATCTCAAATGACAATTTAGGATAACAAAAATCTAACACACATGTGTGGTAATAAATTAACCTCAAGAGAACAAGAACTCCTGTCAAAGCGATTTTCGATGCGTTCACGTCCCAAACGCAGTTTGAAACTTGATATTTTAAAATCGCTTTGATAGTAAAAACAATAAATCGTATTCTGAATGTTCGCCTTGTTACACCATCCGCGCCCTAAATACAATTATATCTATGGATATAATTTATAAAACTTAGCCTAAAACAAGGTGACATGCAACAATTACATTACTAATCATGCAGTACCTGCTAAAATAACTAAATTACTGGACAATAAAACATAACATACTTTTAATTCAACTATAACAGCAATATAGCCCGAATTAAAAATATCTAATCAGCATTGCGCATTGCAAGCTGCTCAAGCGAACGAAATACATATGACAAAAAACCAATAACCAAAGGAATTGATCACAATTCCTTCAAGAAAACCAAAATCTACAAATTAACCATTAACATACATACATAAACATAATAGAAAAAATACTTTAAAAAAATTATTATCTAACGTAAAAATAAACTTAATTTCTAACATGCACATATACATAGAACTATAAAAATACAAAAAATACAAATAAAATTGTCTGAAGGTAAGGTACGTGTCCGCGCGGGGTAGGGACACACAGCTGGAGGGCATAATGACCACTACAAACCACTGTCACTGTCACATCACTGGGGGGTAAGGGGGTACAAGGGGGTGGTTCTTCACACAACAAGGGTCGAAGACACTTCACTACGATCAGCTGACTCTGGTAAAACCAAAGGCAAAAGAACCAGCTGATCCATCGCTGCTGAAATGACGTCAACACCTTGCCGGGCCGGAACAGAAGTTGGTCTCTCACCTGGTGTGCCCTGGTGGAGACGGACTGCTGCTGGTTGATTCCTCCGACAGAAACCACGTTCACCGGGTGTGAACCCTGTTCACTGGTTGTGAACAGCCCTGCAGGTAGATCGATGGTCTTCTCTACCGGTTCAGTGACGTTGGTATCAATGTACGGTTCCGGTTGTTCTTCTCTGCTACCTTCCTGGGTATTACCTTCTGGTTTCTTCATTACCATGTCGTTTATCCGTATTTCGGCTGTCTCCGTTTTCTCAGGAACAACAGCAACCTCGCGCTCAGCACGTAGCAACGACTCGAAATCAGCCGCGCTGATTCGTGCTACCTCCGGCTGAGCTGGGATTCGATGGTGGAGGTTATAACCATAACTGTGTGGTGGCACCCGATACACTGTGGAACCACCCACACCAACTCCACCCCGCGTCGAATCCCCTGTGACCGGCATCGGTCTAGGTTGCTCTTGTTGTTGCCCAAGCGAACTCCACGGCATCGGAGCTGGCGATGGACAGCCGTTCCACCAAAAACGACATGGCGCACAACCCAATGGAAAGGGCAAATACCTGTCGTACCCAGGCAAGGTATGATCCAACTCGTAACCGAGGTTTGGAAACATGGTTACGAGCGGATGTGGCGGCACAACAACACTCGGACTCCCGTACATTTTTACTAACACACTGAACTATGCACTGAACTAAATATTTTTGGTAACTGAACCAACATATTCAGTACGATGCGTCGCTGAACACGAAAAAAAAAAACGAAAATACAAAACGAACAAAACAAAATTATTAAAACGCAAAACAAATGACTCGAAACTAAAGACAACGAAACTTACAATGTCACAACGAATCAACACAAAATAATTCAAACAAAGTGACTTAAACACAAAATTAATAAAAACAAAATGACTTAAGCAAAATGACTGCGCCAGTAATCACGATTGATTACACTAAACACTTATCATCGCGAACAAAAACACTTAACTTGAGGGGGAACGTATGAACTTTTTATACCGCGCGAATTTTAAACCACAATTAAAATTCTTGAACGCAGTATACTACCGACTGTTGCCAATGTAGCACGGCGGGGCGAGACTGAAACTTAGGGTTTACAAATAAATACACAACACTTTTAAAGGTGATAAAAAATTATATTAATTGAAATGGTGAAATGATGAATTGAACAATATAAACAAATATTACAGCGGCGACAACGTATGAATATGCTTGAAAGTTACAATTACCAAAACATATTTAGCAAAACCAAATTATGAAAATTCTACATTTTGTAGAGCACTACAGACGTCAAAAGACGTCTGCTCAGTTCAACATCCGAAAACTAACTCTCATTTGTGCTGGCCAAACACACGTATCTACCCCATAAGCGGGAACGCGGGGGGTAGGAAATCTCTTGAGGACCAACACAAAGATTACCTAAAAACTAGAACACTTAAAAACTAAAACCATATCTAGGGTTCGACCAGGATCTGTAAATCTGTCAACAGCAGATGGCATCTCAAGCCGATATTTCAGAATATTTGCCGCGATAATCTCAAATGACAATTTAGGATAACAAAAATCTAACACACATGTGTGGTAATAAATTAACCTCAAGAGAACAAGAACTCCTGTCAAAGCGATTTTCGATGCGTTCACGTCCCAAACGCAGTTTGAAACTTGATATTTTAAAATCGCTTTGATAGTAAAAACAATAAATCGTATTCTGAATGTTCGCCTTGTTACATTATTTTCGCACCGCGCCGCCGTCCGACATTGACACATATCTCTAAAGCGGTCGGAAATCATGTTTTTGTCGAACTAGTTCGACAAAAATTGCTAACTTTTTATGGTTATATGTTGGCATCACTTCACTAATTTTAGCTAACTTCTGACGCTAGAAATGTCAAAGTTTACATTGACTTAAAAATATTATGGCAATATATCTACAATTGAGTATTTGTAATACAAGAAAACAGAATATTTATGGGTTTTAAACACATTTGTTAGTAATTATAATTGAATTTGCAGTGTAAAATCCAAATAAAAATATGTAGATATTTTTGGTTATGATATTGGAAAATAAATATAATTGACATTCAAATATTGTGAAGTTAGCAACATAAACAAATTCGCTGCCATTAAGAAAATGAGTAATAAATGAAATTTATTTATTAAATTTACATAAATGTTGGCGCGAAAAATCTTGTGTATCCCTCGGTTGGAAACTGTTTTGCGAGTGCTCGTATTTGTAGGACTCGCCTACGGGTCGTCCTATCAAAATAAACTCGCACTCTCAAAATAGCAGTTTCCAACCTTGTGATACAAATAACTATATAACAAATTAAGTTGTTACCAAGGATACAAACTTTCTTAAACAATTTCAGATTGATAAGTTAGCTAAATTTACTTGTTTCGATTATCTCAAATAAATCAGTTTGACTGACAATCTTGACACATTTTACTGTTGTCACAATTATTTTTTGTTGCCCGGTCAAGTTGATGGGTTGGATTTGGAAATTTAGATTTAGAATATAAAATATGGCGATATTATAAATGTAAATTATAAATCTACACATTTGTAAATCCAGCATAAACCAATAAAGGTATTTTTAAAATTAAATTTGTAAATTAAATTCATTATAAACCAACTAGACGTGTTGCATATGATCTGCATTAAATCATATAAATTTTTAACGAAAGTAAATAATAAATAAATTCACCAATAGTATTAGTATTATAGACTAATTTGTTTGTTATTTTAGGTTTGTAATTCAAGTTTGACATGAGAGTCTGTAAAGTTTAACTTTAACTACTATTTTGGCTAACTTTCTGAAAAATAATAGTTATGAAAATCATACAGCATGCAGATGACAAATATCGCAGAAATTTAAATAAGAATGAATACAATTTTTTTATAATTCGGCAAATTTGTAAAACTAAATCCTCGTTAATTAATGTTAAATACACGGGGAATTTTCTGTGACAATTAAAGAAAAACAAAGGCAAGTCACGAATTATTGTTTAAATAATTTTGTTGGAGTTATAAGAGGGTAGCAAACAAAGCTAAAGTGTCAACACTCCGCTAAGAGGCGTCGTCGACCACGGCGGCAGACAGCAGCGCCACTTGGTCCATTCTCAGCGGCGGGTTCCTAAAATCAGCTGCTTTTGATGTCAAGTTATTTGCAAGTTTGCCACACAAACGGATACGTAATCTACATACAATCACCTACAGCAGCGCAAGTTGTGCCCGCGTGCCACTTGCCCCTCCGCAGATTACCGGTTCATATAGCGGTAAATTTGCCGGTTCGTGTTACTGTACGAGCAGCCCTAGGTGCTGCGGGACTGAACCGAATTACGTGGATCACAGTTGGCTGGGCGTTAGAGCACAGCCGAGAGAGATATGTGGGATACTGTAGCTTTGTTGTTGCTGGATGTTTTGTGGATTTTATTTTAACGAATGCATATGTGCTGGCTATATGTATTTAAGGCGGCATACCGTGGTGTGAATATTTGCTTTTATTTATGTTGGTAGTGATAAAAAGATACAAGCCACTGAAATAAATATATACAACCGAGAACTGACATACGTATATATTTCGCTAGTTGAAGCCAATTCATAGCTGCCGAACTCGAGATGAATTAAGAGTCGTTTCGATTGCCTTTTAAGTAAAAATTAGATATTGTAACACAGTTACATGACATTAGTGTTACAATATACTGGTTGTTCAAAAAAATAGAGGTCACGGATTTAATGGTGGATAATACAACCCAAAACAAAAAAATTCATATCAACATATATCCGGAAATGCCTAGTTTCAGAGCTATAACGATTTTAATATTTTATTTCTGTCATATACAACTCATACTTTTAACTAAGGAAAAATAAAAATTTAACTCTTAAGTCTTTTACACACTGTTCTTTAATATTACAATAAAATCATAGTAGCTGTTTACAATGGAAAACAGCCAATTATAAATTATAAAAAATCTGGTGTGGGCACTAAACTACTTTCTTGTACAAATAAACCCAATTGAACACGTATGACTTGTTCCTTGCTTATGACTTTATTTTGACAATTATTTGATATATAGATGTTAAACTGTTTAATTTTTTGTTCCCATTGTAACAATTAATTTATTTTCAAATAGAAATCAATTAATATCTAGTCTTCAAAGCTTTCTAAATAATAATACAAATATTACTTTTATAATATTTCACACGACACATATTTTTGACACTTCACAATTATTTGACACGTTTGACACATAGATATTAAAAATGTTTTAGTTATTCTTAAATATATAATTTAGTTTGTCTCAGAATTAGAAACATGTACAAGAAAAGTGCATATAACATTTTATATTCCACATATTTTTGCTAACATCTTTCATTGGAAACTTTTTCTCACAGCTGATTCTATTTTTGAAAAAAAAAAAATGGAATATATTGTTTTGTGTGTCCAGTTCCTTTTCCGGTTTTTCAATTTCATTCAAAATCAACTCAGCACTTCATTTTTTCATGAAACTTATATATTCCAAGTTTCGTTTACATATCTTGTTTCTTTCATGAGATATTGCGCACATCCATCCATCCATCCTCACACACAGACATCATTGAGAAAACGGATTCAGTGGATGTCAAAATATGTATTTCCGCTAAAATTTCGTCAGCGATTTTTTTCGTGATTCCAATACATCCTTATACTTTGCATAAGAAGGTAAAAATGTTCAAAATAACAAAAATTAATGGCAAATAAGGAAAAAAAACTATCTTCAACTGTTTTCCATTGTAAACGTCTACTATGATTTAATTGTAATGTTAAAAGTATGAGTTGTATGTAAGAGAAATAAAATATTAAAATCGCTATTTTAGTTAAATTATGTAAACCTACCTACTCATTATATTATCCCATATCTTAATTTAATATTTATCCTTCGTTGCTGATTTTACAAAAAAAAAAATTCTTGAGAACATCCGCAAATGCTAATTGTAGGAGTAATTCAGATTATAAATATTTTTAATTGACTTCCCAGTGGATAATTTGATAGCGTTAATTAGATTCACACAATAATTAACATATTTTAGCATCCAAATTAATTATTGTTTTTGTCCAACCATGGCCATACTAAGCCGCCCGCAGTTCAAATATTTATGTTAAACAGGCCACGATGAATTGCACCAACACCACCAGCCCGCAACGGCAGCTAATGCACCCATGGGCGTCCCGACGCCCTTTAATCCAACTTCGTTATCTTTGTTTTGGGAAGGGAATAATTAAGTGTATACCTTGCGCCTAGGTCACTCCAGGAAAGCTTTTGGAGAAAGTTTCTAAAATGAAACAGAAACATTTTTTTTTAATTTTACCAATATGAAATAAGCTAATCACTAAAATTTTTGAAAAGAGGTTTTCAGACTTCTCTTCTTTTTAAACAATTTTACAATAGACAGTAATTGGAATCAATTTGGTACAAAATTTACGGTTTACATTACACTTACATTTTATTATTACCTACCTTTTAAATATGGAGACATAGATTTTTTCTATGAATTATAATATTTTCCATTATAATTTTGTAGATATTTCGATTTTTTTATCTTCTATATTCAACAGATATGCACGTTTTGGGGTCCCTAGAATACGATTTCACTATTAATAATTGTATGTGACGATTTTTTCGTCCACGATAACTCAAAATTTAATGATGCTTTCAATGTCATATTATTTCGATTTCGATTTAGATTTAGCAACAAATTTTACTTGAAACTTTTTTTATTTTGTACAGTATCAAATTTGTTTAGGCAGGACGGTATATGTGGACTGCATTAGATTTTTTTTAAATATGTATTTTTCTTAAAGCATTATAATATTTGGGATCTATAATAAACTAGAGAAAACAATCACAACTTTCTTGAGGAAAGCTTATAGTTATAATAATTATTTGGTTTATATGGGATAAATAGCTTCATAGTAAAGCAGCGGACTGTGCATCATGAGATTTCTGCAATGGACAATGGGGTCCTTCACTAAAGTCACAAAATTGCATTTAAATCGTATATATTATAACTGGACCCAAAATCTTGAAGGAAAGAATACAAAAGACAGAGCATAAGCTTATATTACTGACAAGGGGAATGTAACCTGGTGAGGACAGACGCATGCAAGCCATGGTTCTGGTTGAAGTGGGGATTTGCGCGGTATATGCCTGGTTGCACCAACGTTAGTTAAATTTTAAACTTGGTTTAAATAAATAAAAGCATATCTATTTTTTGACATCAATGTCAATTACTCCATATGACCTATAACTTCGATTTGCTTTTATTTATTTAAGCCAAGTTTAAAATTTAACTAACGTTGGTGCAACCGGGCAATATACGTTCAGAAAAAACAGTACGGCTGCCAAATGTTGATGGTTGCTATGACAATGCGATAGCAACGGTTCTGGTTGCAGTGGTGGAAGCGGCTTCTCTATCGCTTGCTAACGTTCTCTCCTTTATTTTCTTTCCTCCAAGCCCAAAATCATCGTACTACATGCAATAGAAGTTTAAAAATTTTAATTATTGAGTTATTTAAGATTTAAAGATAGCAATTCTATTCTTCTACTTCTCTTCTCGTATTATTTAGCTGCCCGATTGTCGAAGTGTCAAATGGTTGGCACCTATTTTGAAGATTTTTGTTTTGTTTTGAATTCGAAACCAAATAATTCAAATCCGCAACACACAACAGCACTGACGTTATAATATTTTGAAATAGTCATGCGGATTATTGAATAAGAATTAAGACTTTTTAAAACTGCAGATAAATGTTTTTTAATAGGAAAGGATCTCATTTTGTCCCCGTGGTAATCACTTTTAACGCGTAAAATTATGTAATATACCAACATCTAAAACAGCAAAATGCAACATTCAAAATGAATGGGATTTAAAAAACCGTTAGACAGAGCCAGTCAAATGGGAAGACTCTTGTGATAAATAATATTCATGGAAGTAGTGCACGCAGTTTATAATTTCAAATAACACATTAATATGAACAGCGAAGTAGTGTGTTGCCCCCGGAAATGAGAGCAGTACGCCCCTGTCACCAAACACAAACTCAAACACTACATTATACCGTGCAACATACCCGAATGAAATCGTCAGATAATTAGGCTTGTAATTTAACTAAAAATGATAATTTGTACGCGTTCCAGCAACGATAACGCGAGCGCCAGGCCTGGCTGCTACGCAGCTCTCTCGTGTCTGTGTGCTCCGCTAGAGTAATTAAAATAAATACAGTTGCGTATTTGCTTTTGTTTCTCTGTGTGTAAACAATTGCCGGCGTTGTCGTTTTGTTTTCCAACTAATTTCACATTAAAACAAGTGACAATATGCGCGCAGGGGCTGAGCTCTCGGCACTCGGCAGCTGCTGATGCTGATAGTTATACGTCTGTTAATACTCTGGCGTCTTGTTGCCTCCTCAGAGCTCACCGCCAAACTGTACGGAACTTAATCTTCAGCGAATGTATGTGCACTCAGTGCTTTGGGCAACTCTCCTTTGTTTTCTGTATTATTTCTACACCTTATTACACATTATTATAAAGTTTTATTGTAATTTCACAAGAAAACATTATTTTGAATTACAAGTTATTGCAGTGTCAAGATGAAATAATTCAAAATACATTTGTTGATTTGCAGACCTTATACAAATCTTCTTATCGTACAAGCATGAAAAGGTACTCTTTTCCTACGAGTATAACGGCTCATGTTGTAAATCATACGAGTATGAAATAGACATTCCATGCGAGTTGTACACTATACTTTTCCTGAAACTATGATAGTATTTCCTAATTAATTTAATTTTAATAATAAATTTGTCCCGCTTTCACCATTCCAATATTTGACAATTCTACAAAAGTATCGTAGCAATGGCACCTGTACAGAAATGAACTGACCTGTATTGAAATACTCGCAAAACAAATTCATTTTGCACGATACTTGCAATATACCTCATATCCCTAGCAACAACACACATACAATGAGCAGATTTCTAAGTGGTCATAGAAAATGATATATTGTGTTATTAGGAGTAAATGTGATACTTTGTGTGCTGAGCATGTAGGTTTGAATGACGAGCGAAGCGAGTCGGACAAATACATGCAAAAAACCCAAAATCACATTTACTCCGAGTAACACACGCTATTTTTCTCCAAACTTAGAAAATAGAATTATAAATCATTAAAAAATGTCCAAAACTTAAAAAATATTGTTTTGTTATTTTTGTTTATAAATTTCATTTTTAACTGTCAAAATATTAAATTTCAACCTAACTATTTTTCATAATACATATTTTACATTGTTTGCCACCGGAGTAGAAGTGTTGACAAGGAAACACTTTTACGCCGGCGTCAACAATATTGAACATCTACTTAATTAAATACAAATACAAATAAATAACGTAATTTTATGACGTTTGAGGAAAAAACTATTTACACATATCAAAATCATGTACTGGTTCATGAAAGATTAACTTATGTTCATAAAGTCAAACCCGGAGTCGCACCGCTAAAACATTTTTAAAATCTATGTCATACGTGTCAAATAATTGTGAAATGTCAAAAATATGTGTCGTTTGAAATATTATAAAAGCAATATTTGTATTATTAGTTAGAAAGTTTTAAAGACTAGATAACAATTAGTATTTATTTTAAAATAAAATCATTGTTACAATGAGAAGAAAAAATTAAACAGGTTTAACATAACATCCCTGTATGTCAAATAATTGCCAAAATAAAGCAATATGCAAGGAACACGTCCTACTTGTTCAGTTGGTTTTATATGTATAAGAAAGTAGAGTAGTGTCCACACCAGATTTTTTTAGTCTACAGAATATGTGATCTCGCTCCTCCTCCTAATATCTGTACATGGTTACGCCCTTGACTAGATGATAAGCAAACCTTTTACAAATCAACTTCAATTTATGTTGCTTAATAACATATCCTCAAAGCCGATTGTAGAAAAAGAATAATAAATATAAATTTAGTGACTTCTAGAGAACTCAGTTTGAGGTTAATGGTGGGTTATAATTTTGACGTCACATGCAAGAAAGAGAAAGATGAGATAAAAGTTGAGATAGAAGTTCCTAACACAAACATCCATTTTTTGACGTTTGAGATGGTGTTTTAACTAGGTTATGTTTTTATTTTTGAAGTTTATTATTTACAAAATTTAATAAATTTAACACTGGCCATATATTCTTTACAGTAATAATGGAAATCACTATTGCACTAACCATATACACATTTAATTTTTCATATTTAGCATCATATAACAACTGTCATTTTGACAGCGTTTTGTTTGTATTTCGCCCACGTGAATTTCATCGTAGTTCAATGAAAACATCAATAGATGGCAGCATGCAAATTTGTTTGTGTATAACCCTCCATTGTTTTGGTGTTGCAGGTATCAAGGTCGGACAGCCGCAACGTGACGCTTCGAGACGTGCAGCGCGAGCTCACCGGATTCTACAAGTGCGAGGTGTCAGCGGACGCGCCGCTCTTCCACACGGATATCCGCTCAGCATACATGATGATTGCAGGTAGGAGCATTACCCTTGTATCATTGTGCATTACCCTAGTCTCATAACTCAATACAAGCAGACAGAGCGACGCCATTCCATACGCAATTACCTAATTGCTTTTGATAAGTTTGACAAACTCCTCGAGATTATCTTAGCATCACTAGGTCAGGGTTTTTATGCAAAGGATCGAATGTGATTATGACAGATCGTTCTCCACAAGAGGGAAATTTATGTGTCGTTCTAATCAATGATCTCTCACGGGCGGTTGAGTGGTAATTCAGCCGAGCTGCAAGTACGTGCTTTGCGAAGTTATTCAATTAGCAACATGAAAAGTCCTGTGAGATCACTCTAGAACTTTATTAAGACTGCGGAGGATGGTAGACCGAACCCAACGCTCTTCAAACTCATGCGACTATTGACGAAACAGCTGACGATCATAACTTTAGATACATATACAGTCACTACGTCCGTTTTACCTAGTTAGGTAATAATACAGAGGAATCAAAACGATGTATAATAGCTAATAATTGTAAATCAATAAGGATGCGTGATTTTCTTTAGTTATTGTATATAGGTATCCAGTCTATGGATACAGAGGTAGTGGGCTCGAATCCGGGTTAGGTCAGGAAATATTGACATGAGCTGTTTTGGATCGGTACTCACTCCCACTATTATTCCAAGTTGGGATATAATTAACTTGGCAACTACAAGGCTATCGGGCACCGGCTAGTAGTTGCAACAAGGACTGTCAACACATATAGCATCTATGTATAGTATACAAATTTAAAGTAAAATTAAAATGTCGTATGTTGTGGTTCACCCTAGGGATATAAACCGTATGGTTTCCCACTCCCGTAAGGGTGAGTTTTTTAAAACAACCAATAAGTTTTGCTGGCTAACTAATAACTTTGGAGAAAAAATAAATACCCAGGCTTATACAGCAAGGAGGGCTACATAATCGTACGGTTGGTAAAATAAAATTATTAGGGGAATGTGGCGGGAGGAATAAAAGTTATATTTGAATGGATAGTCCGAAATATTCCTTTTTCAACTATATAACATGTTCCTATACCAAAAATTAAAATTTAGGTCATAGAATTCAATTAAACATTATCATTTTTAATTTGAAAAACATAACTACCTGAAGTTATATTCAAATACCACTTCCGGTTATTTGATTAGCACCAAAAACTAATCAGCTCTTCCAAACGGGATACAATTGATATATACAAAATATCAAAATTTTCAGTTTAGTAGTTTTTGAGAAACCGTAACTCCAGACTTACAGACAGACACAAACACACAGACATCATCGCGAAACTATTAAAATCGTATTCTAGGAACCCTAAGACGTGCTCATCCACTGATAACTCATTACCGAATTGTTAGCATGATTCCTATACCTCCCTTTATAGGATGTGGCGGGAGGTAAAAAGTGTAGTTAGTTAAGAATTTAAAGTTAAATTGTTTATTTTCATATGCAATTATCGTTTTGTATTATGGACTTTCGCAATAAAGCACAAAGCTGGCGGTCTAGCAATTTACAAGTTGAACCTGCGGTTCTAAAAGCAGGAATTAATTAATTTATTAGTATTATAAACATATTATAGAAAGTGAGTACATAGAGTCTGGCAATTTATTTGTAAAAAACAAAAACTTTCATCTTACTTTGCACTTTACAGCTTTCGTTATCACTTGAAAATCCTTACAAGCATATTTACCCTAAACAAATTGATGTCACCTCGATCGTAAATTTCAGTCCAATATTCAGCATAAACGGAACTAGGAACTTTTCAAAAATTCAGCTAAAATTTTAAAATGCTAAATCTTTAATTTTCTCAACTGTAAACAAATTTCAAACAATCCAACAGCTCAACAATACACATATCTTATTCGATTTAAACCAGAATAACGGTGTTTCCAGATACATATATCGATATTGAGAACGAAATAAAATTCGAGAAAACCTCATAGTCTTCACTCCAGGATTTCTCGCGGGAATCGGGCCGCAGAGAGTCTGGAGTATTGGTACTCCAGGCCCTGTGCAAGGTAGACGATAGTTTGCACACCACTCAATTTATACAAAAATAATATTTAAATTTATTTTGATATCTCATAGCGGGCTTATGCTCCAGTTTACTCAATACATTCATTCATTCTTATCATATTGACCCACCATCTAGTTATCTTCTTTCTGTGAAGTCTAGTACTGGCTTACATTGCAATTGTTCTTAGATATTTCATTTCCAGCGCCTGAATTTTGATTTTCATCTTTGATACAGTACAGTATCCATTACTCGCAACCGTATGTCAATACTAATTTCGTACATAATTTTGTACTCATACATTGAAATTTGTTATTTCGCGTTGACTAACCAACGTCCGAAATGGTCTCCACCAGATAGAAAATTTCGACGAACACATTCCTATTTCTAAAGCGTTTATTAATAAATTAGATTTAAAATAAAATAATATAGTATTTCAAACATTCATTTACATAATATTAATATAAACAATGATGGAATAAGAATGAAATTGAATTTAAAAATAACGAATTTAGTGCATTTGGTTACCAATGTTGGCAATAAAATCTGCCCGATATGACAACTGTAAAATACATAACCTACAAATGTAATGTTAGTTACCTCAATATAAATAAGAAATATAAATTTACAAGTGAATACGGTAAATATTATAAATATTTTAATTGTTTTCTAATATATTAGACAAATTAATTTGTGTGTTTATATTTATAGTGCCACTTTGATAAATGTCAAAAGAACTGCTTGAAGAACTTCATTTCTTTATATGGATTGTTATTAGTTCTATACTTTTCGTACAAAAAATATTGTACAAACCTCTTGCGTGAACTCGGTTCCCGGATTCGTTCTATGGCAGGGCTCGCAAGCTCGCGCGTTTTTAAAAAAATGGTTTCGGAAGGCCTCGAAACAGATTTTCGTTAAAATCTCGTTGATTATCTTTAATTTAAATAGCAAAGTAAAAACACTTTTAATTTTAAATAGCTAGGCATAAGGTATCTTAGTGAAGAGTTGTTTGAGAAATTTCGGGAAATAATCCTCCCATATTCAACAGAAAATATTAAAGGTTAAATATTTAATATTTTCTGCTGAAGATGGGAGGATTATCTATCGAAACGTCCAATAAAGTTTAACTGATCTACCATCTCAAATAACTCTTCATTTGGATTCCACAAATAAACCTTGCTAAAATTTAACATTAAAATATTATTTGGATCCTTCACTATCATTGAAATAAGAACATATTGATACATGTAACACACATTAGTACTATTGGGAACAATCACAAAATACACTCATGTCAAGACATCAAAACCAATTAACTTATTTGAATAAGAGTAGCTGAAATTGTAAGTCACTTTAAACATCATCGACGCTCAGATTACCAGATGATATTGTGATGAAACATCAACGGACACTCCCAATATCATAAAACGGTTATCGTTGTCAGTCACGGGCATGGCAGCGAGACATAACTAACGTCGGGCGCAGGCGTGTGGCCGTCACACGCATGCACGCATACGCGCGCTCGCACATCACACATCACGCAGCTAACGAGCTATTTACCCCGTGCGTCGTGCTTAACGGCGCTAATAATTGATTTCGTCGTTGTTCAGTTTATCGCTCGGTAGGTCAGTTATTGTCCGTGCTGTTTTTAACCCTGTTCCTTGTTTCCTTTAGTCCTGTACCTTATGGGTCGTTCGTTGCGGCTGCTTGATGCACATTTCACTAGGGCTTTATGGCCGTCGAGGTTGATAGATGGGAATTAACGCGGTGTTTTCTTTTATCTTTTTTCTCCAGCGTCTTGTTTATGGATCATTTAGAGGTTCTTAAGCTCGTGACGCATCTATATGATCTCTTCGATTTTCGATGCAGGGATCAATACATTAGAATTTTACTATTATTTAATAAATATGATACGGAAATATTATTTTTAATAAATAAATAAAGAATGGATGTTTGAATTATATTGTTGCATGCCCATGCTTTAGTTCAATATAATAATAAATATTAGAAATAGTTTTGTAAAGACAGCTTTTCCTCGTTGTACTTTTTGAAACCATTTTAAATTCTGTCATGCTTTAAATCGGTTTAGCACTAAATTTTTTAATAATTATTATTAAAACAATTGACGATCGCTGAAAAGTTATTTTTGATTTGTTATTGTAGCTCTTTTCTGCGAAACCTTTAATTTGACACCAAACTCGGCAGGATTCAATTAATTATTTTAATAATTAATTGACGATCATTAAAAAGTTTGTTTTGATATTTTAATTTTACACTCTTTCATGAGGCCTCTAATTTGACACCAAACTCGATAGAATTAAATCAATATTTACTATATGTCACTTTTCAAAATCTAGTATTAAATTTATAATTATTTTTTCTGAAAACCGGAAACAGGAACCTACTAGAAAATTTCAAATATTTTTTTCTACTCCTATATAAAATACATCCCAATTATTTTAATTTTTCCGATGAATTATAGTACCCATAATTCACTCTTCTCGACCAATCACAGAGCCAGAAATCTATAATTCACGTTTATTTTAAAGACTTAATGTGAAGCACCAAGCAACGATCCTCTGACAGTTGACATGTAGTCAGTTGTCATTGTGTATTTTTATGTTGTCGTCTTTCGACGAGTGTTTTCAATCGGTTTCTATAATTTGTTAAACGGTATTTCCGAATTTACAGGAGTAGAAAAATTATAGTAGGTATTATATTCGGAATTATGTTCATTATTCACTCGAATGATTTTATTCACTCGCCTACGTCTCGTGACCCAAATTTCATGTTCGTAAATAATGATTATCATAATCCCTCATATAATAATATACTATATATTCCAAATATTATTACTACCATTTTTTTTATTTTAAACTTTTTTCGCCACCGATTTTATATTTAAAATAAATTGATTTTTTGAATCAAGTAAACTTCCATTTCCGGTTTTGCAATTAAGACCAAAATCAATTTAGTTCTTCACATTGTCATGAAACTAATAATTATGAAGATTCATTACTCTATCTTTTCTCGTCCGTGAGTTATTGAACTTAAGGACACACCTATCCATTCATCAATCTGCACGAAAGTATGGATCGATGTTTTTCATGATTACTATGCTCTTTTATAATTCATACCCATAAAAAAGTTGAAAGTATTGAAGAGAAGGAAAACAAAAGTATAATTGACTGAGATTTGTGAAAGCAAAGTGCCACAACCAAAATGTCCAACTTGCGTGGTGATATATTTATTTATTTATCAGATAACGCAGTACCAGTTTCCAAGGTTTATTCCACGTTTCAATTTGTCCACGATCATTTTATTCGATTGTTTTCGGACGTTACACTGAGTTCCAATTGCACAATTGTCCTCTGCTGTTTACAAATGAGGTGCTCATCAGTTTCCCTATGTAACCAGTATTTGATGTAGTGACACAACGCACTCGCTCTGAGAGGAAATTTGATGAATTCAATTCGTAAACAAACAATAATGACTGGATTAAAATTCGTTTTAGTTTACATTAACGGTAGGGTTACGTTTGTTCACTTCTCATCGCAAACAAAATTACTCAAACGGAATACAAGTATCGCTAAATATTTAACAGGTTTACAGAAAATTACTAATTGTCAGGTTGTTTTATTTTTTATCCAACACCTCCTAATTATAACATCATAACTATGGTGATTTCAAATATATATTGTGGTTTATAAGTCACTAGTGAGATAAAACTAAATTAAAACAATGTTTTATGAAAATAGGCCAACAAAATATTTACATTTAAACTCTTAATACCTTTTTCTATTCTCCAATCGTTAAACTAACTATCTCTTCTCGTCAAGATTTTTGGATTTCGGGGGTAATAAGTTATAAGACACTATTTCTTTCTCCTCGTGGATATCTTCTCGGATAAACTCATTGGCTGCTATACACAGGTCTATACTAAGGGCAACTAACTAGGGCAAGTATCGAGAACTACGGCCACCAAGATGTTCATACTTCCTCCTGACCTAACTAACCTAACTGGGCTCTTAATAATTTTCTAAACCAGCATTTGATTGTCTCCTTTTCTATATCGAACGGTTCTTCTATTCTTCTTTCTTGTTCGACTGGTTTACTTTGGTGATATTCATACCACGCAGCACGTTGATTTTCTTCGTATCTTCTAAAGCTCTCGCGTTCTTCGTAGCCTCTTCTTAAATTGTTAAATCGTTGCACACACTGCCTGGCGTAATGGTTTCCGCCACAATTGTAACATTGTACAGTGCATCTTCTTTCATTATAGTAGAATCTTCTCTGACCGTACATCTTCCTCCTTGCGTCTTGTACAATTTATCGGCCACAACTCTCGACTTTCAACTATCTTCGTAGCATGCTGACTCCCGCGAGCAACCAATACAGTGTGTAAAGGCTACTCTGGTCTGACAAATGAATCCAAAACCGCTCCCACCATTTCTAACCCTCCTAAGAGGGTAGAAAATAAAAGGAGTCCTGTCGAGACTGGCAGTCAACAGAAATAAAATACTGCATCCGGAACTGACTTACATGATCTTTATTAAACAATAATCAACCCAACGTCTGTACTCTTTCGTAACTGTACTACCTTACTTACTTCCTAACATACATTTTAACATTTATATATATATATTTGTACAAGCTCTAAGTCAGCAAAATAAGTGTCACAAGTAAACAATGTTATTGAAACTGTCTGACCTAATTACTTAATAATTGCGTGTACTATAATGTGCTGACTTAGACTTGTATATCTCCGAGATCTGGAACCGATTTCTATCATCATGAACACAGGCCTGTTAATCTAATTGCTATGAATTTGATAAAGTTCATTAATAAATGTCAAGGAATTGAGTCAACAAAGACTAATAATTGTACAAACAATATTGACGATTCCAAGACAATTAGATTAATTTATAGACTCAATCCCACGCGTATCCGCAGGACCTTCACGCATACAAACACTGCCGCAGGCTGCAGCAGATCACATGCAGCATGCATGCTCGCGCAGCCGCTATTGTCGCGAGAACCGCACAAGCGCGGAACGGACCGAAGCTCCCTCCAGCAATTAGCAGCTAATTATCCTGATTGCAGTGTGCAATTTCGAGCTAGCTATGCAGATCTGTTCGCTCGCTCTAGCACACGCATATACCACTGCACTACTGGTTAAGCGAGAAGGGGGTGTGTGGATAAAGCTAATGGTTTCACTGGACTTCAGTCAATATGTCAGTTGGTCACTCAGCGAATGTCAGCGCGCAATCACTGGCTACTGGTGAGAGATGTCGGCACAAGCGACAACTATCAACATTTACGAACGTATTCGCCAAGTAATTACCGTAATTGTATTTAGACGGAATTAATCAGCATCAACTTGAAGATTTTTCCACTTTGTTAATTAGACGGTTCATGCTAATTATAAATCATTTAAATTTAATGTAAACATAATCTAATGGGGCCAACATATAAATAAATATATCATCATTCATTTTACCCATTATAGATGTGGCACTCTGCTTACACATCTCTAGAAAAGATAGGAGTTTATCTGTGGTTTTGAAGGTTACGAGTTGACCTTGGAGTTGACAAAATAAGGGTAACATGGATCAAAGTATATAAAATATAAACAAAAAATTAAGGAAGAACAACAGTTAACCATGACTTATTAACCTCAAAGCCTGTATTCAAATTAAGATTATTTGACGGTTTCTTGATTTCAATAGCTTCTCTAATTAATCTTCTCAAACCAGTTATTTTCTCTTACTAAAATCTTCGTAAACTGCTACTACATATTTATTATTAATTGTTTTATATTTTACCTGAAGAAGGCAGCACTTTGCTGTCGAAACATCGTGTTATAGGAGGCGTTCAGCCGAACCTAGCGGCTTTCTAGCGATTTCTAGTGATAGATTCTAGCAGATGAAAAGTAGTATGAACATGAACGGAATTTTGCTGGTATTGTCATCTTGTGTCAGTCAAGTTAGGTGGAATTAACCTCAAATTCTGATAATATACAAATACAAAACAGTATTTTAAAAATGGTAAGTAATAGATATCAAATAATTCATATATTTCACTATATTTTAAGTTATTTTTATAGTTTTTTTGCAGACATGGTTAATATTGATGACACAACAAATGAATTTTTATACATTTGACAGTTCTAGAAGGTTCGCTAGCTATCTAACGCAAATTAATTTCGCTAGGTCCCTAGTCTAGCTGCTGAAATCTAGCGGTTACTTAGCAATACGTTCAGCTGTGGCCGCTAGGTTAGCGATCTAGCTGCTAGGTTCGGCTGAACGCGCCCATTAATAACTATTTACAGAACTTTTATCCAGTTATTGTTTAGATATATCAAATTTGTACGTTGCTAGGTTATGTTAAAATATGCTTGTTAGTAACCGTAATGAAGAAAGCAAAACTGTTCTTTGTTCAATGATTTTTATAATTTATTAATATCAAAGAATGAAACGAATGATATAATTAAACTAATCTCAGATGTACTATGCGACCTACGAGTATCAGTATATTTTAAGTATTAATGAATTATTATTAGAGTTCAATAAACAGGATAGTCGATGTTACATGTTAAAAAAATCTGATGTGTCCAGCACATAACCTCCCGCCCAATACTACTCTTAAACGGTACAAAATAGTATTTAATGTTACAGAAACATACCTTCTTATTTGTTTATTATTTTTATATTTGAGAATTTTCATTTTCTTTTGTATATTTATTTAATTTTATGACATATATTTCACTAAGAAAACAGCTTCACAATCACAATGACATGTGTCACATTTCGTAAAAAATTGAAAATTTTAAAATGTTTTCATGGTATACTAGGAATGCAAAATTTGTAAAATCTAATTTCTTTATATTTTATTATCTCTAAATCTAATGAAAATTAATAAAATTAGTATAATCAAAACACATGTAAAATTAAATATTCTTCAACTTTCAAAATAACATAAATTGTTGAAAAAGGAAATTTAACCGTGTTTTTCACGAAAAACTGTTAAGGGCTTCAAGCAAACTGCTACTTCCGGTTGACCAATTTTATCCAAAATCTAATCAGCTCTTCATTTAAATATAAGAAGCAATAATTCACAAAATTGTATTTTTTGGTATTATAGTATTTGAGTTATGCGAGACGAAAAAATTGCCACAGACTACACACACACACACACACACACACATACATACATACATACATACATACAGACATCATCGCGAAAATAGTAAAATCGTATTGTAAGGACCCTAAAACGTGCTTATTCATTGAAAATTCACTACCCAATTTTTTGACCAAAAACAATACCTCCCTTACCTAAAGGTAGGCGGGAGGTAAAAACTAAGAAGGAACTAATTTCAAAGTACCCTCTTTTATTCTGCCGATTCCCACATATTTACCTCCGTAACTAATGTATTCAAATTGTATTATATTAATTTAAACTTTTCCAGATATTCCCGAAGAGGGACCAACTATTAGCACAGAAGGAAGAAAGGTGTCAGTAGGATCAAAAATAAGAGCGAATTGTACAGCTCCTGGGGCATACCCTTCAGTGAACCTCACATGGTACGCCAATGGTGAACAGGTAAGAGAAATTGTCGTGATGTTATTGCATGCTTTATTTATTTATATTCGTATGACGGTACTTGTATGTATTCATATTTGAAACCACTACTCTAGTATGGTAATTATTCACTAGTGACTCTAAGTAGTTGAGTACGTAATAATAAATAAGTGGCATTTCAAAATAACTGAGTTATTATTTCTATTAGAAAATGCAGATGAACTAATAAGTACACAAGTTACTTCGATACAAGTATGTGTATTACTTCATAATGGAGGGTTATACAAAAGCAAATTTTCGTGCTGCCATCTATTGATGTTTTCATTGAACTACGATGAAATTTACGTGGGCGAAACACAAACAAAACGCTGTCAAAATTACAATTCTTAAAATGATGCTAAATATGAAATAGTTATTTATATCACAAGGTTGGAAACTGCTATTTTGAGAGTGCGAGTTTATTTTGATAGGACGAGTCGTAGGCGAGTCCTACAAATATGAGCACTCGCAAAATAGTTTCCAACCGAGGAATACACAAGATTTTTCGCGCCAACATTTATGTAAATTTAATAAAAAAATTAATTTATTACTCATTTTCTTAAGGTCAAACATACGCGTCGAAAGAACGAACCCTTTATTTTTTTAAAAAACAGCAAATTCTGTATTCTTTATTTATTTTCATGTTCTTTATGGTCCAACAACCTCCATTCGTCAAAATATCATGGATTTTTTACAGTGACTTGTACATTGCAATGTCAGATGAAGAACATATTTTCGTTGGGTTCGTTCACTCCCATGAATTTTGTTTTGCAAATTCAAATTTCAATAAATTATTTCTTACAATTATTCTTATCGAAAAACAAAACAATTATTACTGTGAAGTCTTTGAACATTCTAGTATTTATATATGTGGATGAAAAGGATAACTGAAACATTCAACAATAAAAAAATATTCGTTGAAGTCTAGTTGGTCAAAAATTCAGAATTTTGATACTGAATTTCTAATTCCTATGAACGACGACAGTAATGAAAATAATTCGTATATTTATAAATATAATCGTCTATAACATACTAAAATTATTTTACATTTGAATTTACAGTTTTTGAGAAACAAATAAGAATATACCAAAAAACACACTTTTTGGTATATTTTTATTTGTTTCTCAAAAACTGTAAATTCAAATGTAAAATAATTTTAGTATGTTATAGACGATCATATTTATAAATATACACATTATTTGTATTACTGTAGTCGTTCATGGGAATGTGTGACATATATTTGACTACTTTGAAAATTATGTTCATGTATAATATGTAAACAAAATTGGCATTTTAAAATTTATTACAAAACTTTGGACTTTTATCTACAAACGTAGGTATAAAACATTATATGTTTCATTTATTATAATAATGACATATTGTTTCAAAAAAGTCATGTTCATCTTGCGCTATCTTCAGCCCGTATTGGCCCGGATGGTTCACCTTAATGACAGGGATTTGTTTATGTTGCTAACTTCACAATATTTGAATGTCAATTAAGTTTATTTTTCAATATCATAACCAAAAATGTCTACATATTTTTATTTTTATTTTACACTGCAAATTCAATTATAATTACTTATAAATATGTTTAAAATCCATAAATATTCTGTTTTCTTGTATTGCAAATACTCAATTGTAGATATATTGCCATAATATTTCTAAGTCTATGTAATACTTTGACATTTCTAGCGTCAGAAGTTAGCTAAAATTAGTGAAGTGATATCAACATATAACCATAAAAACTTATCAATTTTTGTCGAACTAGTTCGACAAAAACATGATTTCCGACCGCTTTAGAGATATGTAATTGTGTCAATGTCGGACGGCGGCGCGAAAAATAAAGTGTGTGCATGGTTTGTGCAATAGTGACTTTCGTTATTACTATAAAGAATATATGGCCAGTGTTAAATTTATTAAGTTTCCTATATAATAAACGACGTTTCGGCCTAAATTGAGACCTTTAGGACCAATGGCAATCACATAATCAGAGTTTACAGTATTCCTGAAAATTAATTTGATTTAAATTTAATCATTTTTGCCATGTGGTGCCAAAAGTTTAACTACCATTAAACAATGTATTTGTTTTTCAAGAATATTGTAAAACTTGACTACATAATGTGATTTTCTTTTTCATTTAATTGTAATGCTACATATTGTTCGGCTGTTTTGACTTTGGTACAAAACTGGTACAGTTGTGTTCAGTTATTGTATCACATAATAATTGAATTATATACATCCATTCATTCTATCATTGCTGCTTACTACCCAATACCAAAACTCGGCCGAGGGACAGTAGTAAATAGGAATTGAGTCTTTCTTTCGGTTTCTCGCCATTGGCAGAGGCAGCGTAGTTGTGGTTCTGTCCGCTTTTCGCTACTGGCGCCCACCGCCTGCTCCCGACACTCGACGGCGACGCCGCGTTAGCGGTACATGTACGTATTTCCCGTTGTCAATATTTCCAGCCGGGCCCAGGATTAAGTGGCACGTCTCGCCGTAAAAGAGAGCGGATCCCGGATTACAGGCGTCAATTTCATTCTCACTTTCAGATACCGACAAATGCCTCGGGATTATTGCTATCCAGCTCAGTCCTCGCTGTTCGTTTGAACGTCGCTTGTCGGCTCGTCGCCCGCGTCGCCGACTTGTCTTTCATTCGCTCGCGGGATGGATTCGTTCTTCTGAGGCTGGGGTTACGCGCACACACGCACAAAGGATCTTCTTATTTCCCTAAGCTCCTTCAATTTGATTGGAAATCAATTTCACTTTAGATTATGTGACGCCTTTTAAGTACAATTTATTTGATATTGATTAGCAAAAGTGCACAACACTTTTATTCAAATGCGCGGCACGCTTCAATGCATCCATTAATTATTTTTCCATTTATTTCGGTTATACCTATCTGCGCAGTTTTCACCAGGACACTCCCGGTTTTCCACAAAATATCCCGCGACCCTAGCGGGACAGTATTTATCTCATTTTTTTTTTTTTTATTTTACGAATAATCTAAAGGGCCAGCGTGTGCCACTTATCTTATTTTAGTTATATTACATAGTACATGTAAGAGAAGTTATCGACTGTCAATTTTACTTATTTTAAGTTTTAATGAAAGTAACTCAGTAAGAAAAATGTGACTTTCTTTTCTTTTTTCGCGATCGCTCAGAAAATAAGCTGTTTCTGATCGCTTTTTAGACCGGAAATTCCTTCTTTACCGAGCTAGCTCGGAAAATTGACTATAAGGGATCGGAAAGCAATGTTTCCATAGTGATCAGTTCTTTATTTATTTATTTTTCATTCATGTGTCAAATATTGCAATAAGGTGTAAGAGATATTATTTCTTTTTTCAGGATCGCGAAAAAAATATTTTACCCAACATGACCTGAAAGTGTCTTCACTGGGCTCGCAAGCTTCCAAAGCTAGCAGTAAAGTATCACTTTCAGGTCTTGTTACATAAATTACTATTATTATTATTTTTATATTTTATAATAATGTCAGTCATTTTCATAGCAATAAAAACTCAAAAGTCCAGGCGGAAATTATTCGGAAATGAGAACTGTATGAAAATGCGGGCCGAGAGAAGGGCCATCTGTAGCAACCGCTCTATAAACAGGGGTTAGACAAAGAAGGGTAGCCTTACATTTATCTGTCTCAGGCTCGTTTTTCGCTTTTATAAAAATCTACATGTTAGCGTTCCAGTATTACTATATTTCAGTAGGTTACATCTCCTGAAAGTCTTATGCTAAGAAGGACAACATAATTTCGAGAACATTTAAAAAAATGTTTTATGGTAAACAAAAGTAAACCACGAAATAAAAATTTCCATAAATTGAAATAAGTGGAAAGTGAAAACAACATTATCCATGTTTTATGTGTAAAATCACACAAAATTGGAGGCTTAGTGTAACATTTGGCAATGGGAATTGACGAACGACACGCTTTGAAATTAAAATTTTAATTAAAATTTTTTATATGCTATAGGTAGATATTCTGCCTGTTCCTTTAATAATGTTGGGTAATACTGTGGCAAATTCTTAATTCATTTTCATTATTGTATATGGTTTTATTGTTCAAGGCAAATAAACATAATACAAACAAATTTTAGCCACTTCACAATAAAAGTGAAGAATGTCAAAAATTAAATGTGAAAATTAGTATATTGTACACAAGCATGAAATTCCATGCGCGTTGTACACCATACTTTTTCTACGACCACGATATTAATTCCGAATTAATTTATATTTTAATGATAAATTTGTTCCACTTTCACCATTCCAATATTTAACAATTCTAAATAAGTATTCTAGCAATGGCTCCTGTACTGAAATGAATTGACTTGTATTGAAATACTCACTAAGCAAATTCATTTCTCACGATGCTTGCAATGTACCTCATTTCCCTAGCAACAACAAACATATGGTTGAGAATCACTTTAAAAAATAACTAAAAAAAAGTTGCCATTGAAATTAATTTAAATGTCAATTCTTTAAACGTCAAAGTATAAATAAAACATAGTTAAATGCAAAATTGTTAATACTTTCAGTAACGAGGAATATGTAGACATGATTATGAAATGATAAAATGAAAAAATAAGGATTAATTTCAACGGTATTCCATAGATGGGCATTAATTTAAAATAACTTTGATTTGCTGTAACTTTTTACCTCGCGCCACGTCCTGTAATTGGATATTGTGTTTTCAGTGGATGAGTACGTTTTAGGGTCCCTACAATACGATTTTAATAGTTTCGCAATGATGTATGTGTGTGTGTCTGTCAGTCTATTAGTTTGTGCGGATCTCTGGAGTATCCCCTTTGGAAGTGCTGATTAGTTTTTGGTGATAATCCAATAATCGAAAATGGTAGTTTACTTGAAGCCCTACCAAATTATTTTTAAATATCTCAGTAAACTATGGACTAATGAAAATTTTGTTATTAAAATAATGCTTGAAATATTTTTATCCACAATTATTGTTTGAAACATTTTCCTCTTTCAGCCACCATTTAAGAATTACAACACGTTAAAGAAAAATTATATTTTGATATTTTCGTTTAAATCTGATTACCTGTGTTTTTTTAAAAAACAAAACAACTGATGAAAAATGTCATTTTTTGACATGTATCATAATTTTTTGAATGGATGAGCGTTTCTTGATAGTGTTGGTCCGCGTTCCTGCAATGTTCGATAAGAAATCTATGGCGGGAGGTATTGTGGTGCCCACAACAGATTTTTGGTTGAGTTTTTGTTTATTAAAGGAAAAGCATTATTTTGGCTTTCAATCTTTTTTCTACGACCACTGAGAAATCTGCTCATTGTATGTTTGTTGTTGCTAGGGATATGAGGAACATTGCAAGCATCGTGCGAAATGTATTTGTTTTGTGAGTATTTCAATACAGGTCAGCTCATTTAAGTACAGGTGCCATTGCTAGGATACTTAATTAGAATTATCAAATATTGGAACGGTGAAAGCGGGACAAATATATTATTAAAATAAAATTAATTTTGAAATAATATCATGGTCGTAGAAAAAGTATAGTGTACTACTCGCATGGAATGTCCATTTCATACTCGTAGGAAATGAGTACCATTCCATGCTCGTTGTACAATATACTATTTCGTACGTTATGAATCACCCTATATCTGTGGGAGGTTAAAAAATCTCAGAGAACTAGTAAAGAAATCATTCTACCAGATGATATAGCGTAAAATGTCGACAAAGACAATTGGTGTAATTGCAGGTATAGGCCAATTCGTCTACTTCTACCAAAATAATACGAAAAAATAAATGTCAAGTCAGTTCACTTTTTATTAAATGGCAATCCCCTTCGCTGCGCTACAAGTACCTATATGTATTCGACAACAAATAAAAAATCAAGCTATCTCCCCGAATCAAAATATGACAAGAACAAATTATTGACCCTTTTTTCCGGGTAGCCCTACCCGTCTCATACCTTCTCATAAATGATACACATCTATGAATACGTTACACGTTACGGTGTCGAAACCGGGCTGGCTGGCGTCGATAAGGCCTCGGCGACTCTTAGCAAGAATGACACACGCCGAGCCCCAAGAACCGTGGTCTGGTCAGAGGAGCGTACTTCCCAATTTATTGAAAATAATTCAAAGCCCGCCAAGCGAATAATACGGCACTTTATAGTCGCAACTGATACTACAGCCACTTTATTTTTTAAATTATTTGATGGAATATATTGGGCGACAGAACTCATGGGGAAGTATGTAGAATACAAGGAAATACTGTTGGAAAGAAAATTCACTGGACAAATTGAATGCAGGTGTTAAATAACACAATTTATAAATAAATTTACTTCACGATTCATATTTTGAACTAAAGTACTGCAGTACTATAAATAATTCGTAAATACCGGGTGTATAATTGAAATGTGGAATATAGGGATTTCAATGCTATTTTTTTACGTTGCTATAAAAAATGTAAATACAAAAGTTGGTCAAAATTTAAGATGCATGCAATAAGGCCCATTTAGTTAACTAAATATTTGTATTTTACAAAATATCAATCATATTAAAATCAATATTTATTAGGAAAATTGTAACACGGCCATGAAAAATAAAACAAAAACGAAAAATATTTGACATTTCATAAAACAGATTTAGATTTATTTATTACAGTGGTGTATTATTTTCTATAGAAATTTTGTAGAAGATTTCTTTCTTTTATATAATTAAATAAATTTTATCTAACTCCTCTCAATAAATACTTAGATAAATGCTCTATAACTATGACGATTTTAAACAAGCAAAGTAACAGATTACCCACTAGTGGGTATAATTTTGAGGAAAGCCAATAGTGAGTATTTTTTTATTTATAACAATAATAATAACACACAACACTTTGGTAACTACATCGATTGACATTTTAATTTAAAAATTTAAAGTATATGTCACTGTCAAATAATATTTCTTTAATAAATTTTTCATTTATTAAGAGGTGTTCAATAAAATGTTATACTTCACACGTGCGCAAAGTGGAATTACCCACTCGATAAAATTATCACCGGCTTCGTGTGCTAAAATTTCTCTCGTAATTCCTTACTTTGCTCACTTATAAAGTAAATAACTATTTTTCTTTACGGCTTACTTTATATTGGAGTTAAATTATCGTTTTTTCTAATATTCCATGGCCGTGTTACAATTTTTCTAATAAATATTGATTTTAATTTGATTGATGTATTGTGAAATACTAACAATTAAGTTGTCAACTGAATCTTATCGCATGCATTTTAAAATTCTGAAAAACTTGTGTATTCACACTTTTGTTTTAAAATGAATAGGTAAAAATTTCAGCACTATCAAAAAAAATTGCATTGAAATCCATATATTCCACATTTCAATTCTACACACGGCGCATATGTAAGTCAAGAACTAGGGCACCCAATACTGGAATATCGAAATTTCGGTATCCAGGAATTCCAAAGTTTTTCCAATGTATTTGAATCCTACATCACCCTTGCTTCCATAGTACAATTAATTCACTTTTATTTTTAGATCATATTTTATTGGAAATTAAATATCTACTTTATATAAAATATCCGTTTCTTTGTATTTACATTTATAATAAATTTGATAAAATATTTCGAATTTTATGAAATCCCCGGTATTGAATAGCGGAGATCTCGAAATTCAGTGCCTTAAAATCCCGGTAAGGAATGAATGAAGCGAATTTTTTAAATACCAAAATGGGGGTTGAAAATTTTATTCGGTATTGCATAGAGTTGGCAGATTCCCGGGAATTTACTTTTTGGGAAATATTCCCAAGAAAAGTATGGAAATTTTCTGGAAACTTTCCTTCGTGTTTTCAGAGTTATGTCAATGACAAAAATAATGATTGTATTTAAAATTACAACATTGGAAACAATATCTATCATGACGTACCACACTTTTAGTAAAATGTCTTTAATTTCTTTTTTAAGTTTTTATTTTTCTGCTGATGGACAAGAATTACATTTTAAAATATGCTAAACAAGAAATATAGGTTATGTTAAAAAAAAAAAATTTGAAAGTTTCTACAGGCAAGGAAATATTCCCAGTAAATTTCCATTTTGGGAATATTTAATTTTGGAAATTTTCCGATTGGCCAACACTAGTGCGTTATTCTCATTTCACATATTAACCCTCTATTGCATACTGTTCCCGAACGGGAACATAAAATTCAAATTTTTTTTTTCTTTTCTTATGCAGTTTACATTCATGGCAATCATGTTGTAACATTTGGGAACAATATATACACTTTGTTAATTGCCAATTAGGTCATTCCTCCCAATTTGACCAACATAAAAAAAAAATTTAACTGGAAAAAGGATTATTACAGAAACTGAGATATAAAATGTAAAATTTGAAGGAAGCAGCTTATTACCTGCTGATATATTACAGCTAAATACAACTTTACAAAATTTCCAAAAAAAATTTTTATCTCATGTTTTCCTAGAAGAGGTTGTTTATCAAACAATTTTGTATAGTACGCGGAGACGTCCCAATAGACCAAAGTTCTATTGTTGAATTTGTTCATAATGTTCCCAATAGTAAACAAAATTAAAATTTTTTTTTTATTTTTAGAAAAAAATTTATGTAACACACTTTTTTTAAATATATGAATATTTCTTTTGTAAAAAATAGTGTTTTTGAGCCCTTAATTCAAAAAAATAAAAATTCATGCAATAGAGGGTTAAGTTAATTTCATTCATTATAATAATGATATTATGTTTCAAAGAAATTATGGACGTAGAGTCTACTAATGCTATTCTTCATAATATACCCTTTACATTAAAAATAAAGGTATTCATATGTCAAAATGAAGTATAATGATATCCAAACAGTCTGGAATGGGTGTTTTCAACGTAGCTGAAAACTACTTTTGTTTGGAAAAAATATGCAACTAATTGTAAAATTTCTACTACTCTAATAAGCGCAATTAGCATTTAAACTTTGTACCACCGTCCAGTGTGTCTTATAATGAAATTAATATAAAAAAACTCCGTAAGAACTTATAAAATCGCCACGAAAAACGTTTCCACTGTTAGCATGAGCTACTTTCTTCCCTTTCCAAGGCGGAGTAAATGCGAAATGAATAATAAACGGTTCCTTTTTAACTTCACTTCTTACGCGTTATTCTTTTAAAATTAGTGCAGAACGCTGCGTTAGTACTTTATTAAACTTTATAATTATGCTTAAAAACCTGAAAGTTTACAAATTAGTTTACCGACTTAAACTTTTATAGTCTTCCTTCTCCCTCTTTCATACACACTTCCACATATAACGCGGAACGCATTCAAGATGCTAAACGCTTGACCACCCAAGCACGGAATTCAAACATTCATCGCCAGGACCGTATTCAAACTTCTTTCATGCTATATTAAACCCATGCTTTAAACACTTTCGTATTATGAACTTTACTATATTTTTGAATGAAATTACTTTACTTATACGAGTATATACCGTATGTACTACCGTAAGCTTGTCATAGGCGTCAGAAAGTGTAAATAAAAATGTTTGGCTAACAACTATGCTACCATTTGGAACGGAATAATAGCTTTGTTCCAAGTGGTCATTTCTGACAAGTTTGTGACATGTTTGTGACAATTTCACTGCGCCTGCGAAAAATGTAAATAAGTTAACTTTGAAACATAAGCTTCATTTCTTTTTTTGTAGCAAAAAATGTATGAATTTCTTTATTTATATTTATATTTAAGGTTAGCTGTCAAAACAAAAAATGAGCATGCACATACGCTTCATTCCATTCGCTGTTCCAGTCTATGTTTCAAACTTAACTTGTTTACATTTTTCGCAGGTGCACTGAAATTGTCACAAACTTCTCAGAATCAACCACTTGGAACAAACCTAATACTAAAACTTATTTAATATAAATAAAATAAATTTTTTAACTATTTTACATATACCATCACGCTATGTTACACTAAGTGGAGTAGCACGAACCCCTAAAACACAATCAATCTCTTTCAAACATTCCTGTCATTGCAAACCACATTCGCCTGGTTCACATTTATATATGCTCGTCTATTCTTCACACTTAGAATCATTCATTCAATAACAATCATACCCAACTATTTATTCTTCGGACGTCCACGTAATCATTCACCCAGTAAAAAGGAATAATCCATGTTTTTTTCTTAATCTTTAATCTTTACAACAATATTATGAAGTAAAACTAAATTGGTATGGTCCAAATTACATTAAAAAAATCTGATGTGGCCAGCACATAACCTCCCGCCCAATACTACTCTTAAACGGTACAAAATAGTATTTGATGATACAGAAACATACCTTCTTTTTTGTTTATTTTCTTTATATTTGAAAATTTTAATGTTCTTTCGTATATTTATTTAATTTTATGACATATATTTCACTAAGAAAACAGCTTCACAATCACAATGACATGTGTCACATTTCGTAAAAATTTGAAAATTTTTAAATGTTTTCATGGTGTACTAGGAATGCAAGATTTGTAAAATCTAATTTTTTTATATTTTATTATCTTTAAATCTAAAGGAAATTAATAAAATTAGTGTAATAAAAACACATGTAAAATTAAATATTCTTCAACTTTCAAAATAACATAAATTGTTGAAAAAGGAAATTTAACCGTGTTTTTTCACGAAAAACTGTTAAGGGCTTCAAGTAAACTGCTACTTCCAGTTGACCAATTTTATCCAAAATCTAATCAGCTCTTCATTTAAATATAAGAAGCAATAATTCACAAAATTGTATTTTTTCGTATTATAGTATTTGAGTTATGCGAGACGAAAAAATTGCCACAGACTACACACACACACACATACATACATACATACATACATACATACATACAGACATCATGGCGAAAATAGTAAAATCGTAATGTAGGGACCCTAAAACGTGCTTATTCATTAAAAACTCACTACCCAATTTTTTGACCAAAAACAATACCTCCCTTTCCTAGAGGTAGGCGGGAGGTAAAAATGAATGTCAACTTGAAGTCCTCACTTGTTTTTAAAATGCACCTTCTTTTTTAATGACCTCTCATTTAATAACACGTCCAGCAAGAGCTTCGGGTAAAAACAATTGACAATCAACTGTCTTCTTAACCTATCTATTACACATCGCTATGTAAGTTGATACCAAATATTGTGGATCCAGTAAACTTCCTCTTGCGGTTTTCAATTTCATTCAAAATCAACTCAGCTCTTCATTTTTTCATAAAAGTTATATATTCCAAGTTTCGTTTACATATCTTGTCTCGTTCATGAGATATTGTGCATACGAACATCCATCCATCCATCCTCACACACAGACATCATTGAAAAATCTGATTTGGCCAGCACATAACCTCCCGCCCAATACTACTCTTAAACGGTACAAAATTGTATTTGATGATACAGAAATATACCTTCTTATTTGTTTATTATCTTTATATTTGAGAATTTTAATTTTCTTTTGTATATTTATTTAATTTTATGACATATATTTCACTAAGAAAACAGCTTCACAATCACAATGACATGTGTCACATTTCGTAAAAAATTGAAAATTTTTAAATGTTTTCATGGTGTACTAGGAATGCAAAATTTGTGAAATCTAATTTCTTTATATTTTATTATCTCTAAATCTAATGAAAATTAATAAAATTAGTGTAATCAAAAAACATGTAAAATTAAATATTCTTCAACTTTCAAAATAACATAAATTGTTGAAAAAGGAAATTTAACCGTGTTTTTCACGAAAAACTGTTAAGGGCTTCAAGCAAACTGCTACTTCCGGTCGACCAATTTAATCCAAAATCTAATCAGCTCTTCATTTAAATATAAGAAGCAATAATTCACAAAATTGTATTTTTTCGTATTATAGTATTTGAGTTATGCGAGACGAAAAAATTGCCACAGACTACACACACACACACATATATACATACATACATACATACATACATACATACATACATACATACATGCATACATACATACAGACATCATCGCGAAAATAGTAAAATCGTATTGTAGGGACCCTAAAACGTGCTTATTCATTGAAAACTCACTACCCAATTTTTTGACCAAAAACAATACCTCCCTTATCTAGAGGTAGGCGGGAGGTAAAAAAGGGTCTAAACGGATTCAATGAACGTCAAAATATGTATTTCCGCAAAAATCTCGTCAGCGATTTTTTTCGTGATTCCAATACTTCCTTATACTTTGTATAGGAAAGTAAAAAATCTGATGTGGCCAGCACATAACCTCCCGCCCAATACTACTCTTAAACAAAGAAATATAGGAATTCCTATATTTAAACAGTACAAAATAGTATTTGATACAAAAACATACCTTCTAAATTTGTTTATTTTCTATTTATATTTGAGAATTTAAATTTTCTTTCGTATATTTATTGAATTTTTTGACATATATTTCACTAAGAAAACCGCTTCACAATCACAATGACATGTGTCACATTTCGAAGAAAAAAATTGAAATTTCTTAAATGTTTCCATGGTGTACTAGGAATGCAAGATTTGTGAAATCTAATTTCTTTATATTTTATTATCTCTAAATCTAACGAAAATTAATAAAATTAGTGTAATCAAAACACATGTAAAATTAAATATTCTACAACTTTAAAAATAACATAAATTGTTGAAAAAGGAAATTTAACCGTGTTTTTCACAAAAAAGTAAACTTCTACTTCCGGTTGACCAATTTTATCCAAAATCTAATCAGCTCTTCATTTAAATATAAGAAGCAATAATTCACAAAATTGTATTTTTTGGTATTATAGTATTTGAGTTATGCGAGACGAAAAAATTGCCACAGACTACACACACACATACATACATACATACATACATACATACATACATACATACAGACATCATCGCGAAAATAGTAAAATCGTATTGTAGGGACCTTAAAACGTGCTTATTCATTGAAAACTCACTACCCAATTTTTTAACCAAAAACAATACCTCCCTTACCTAGAGGTAGGCGGGAGGTAAAAAGAGCATGTCTTAAAAAATTCTTCATTTTTAACTCTATAGAATCTTCAGAATTTTTTTTGGAAACTGACATTTTCTATACTGTCTCTCAAGCAAAAGAAAGAAAGAAATCATTATTATTATACATATTTTAATCAGTATTAGTATTTTTTACAGAATTTATGCAAAAAATGTTTTTTCTTCAAACGTCATAAAAGTACGTTGTTATGTATTTGTATTCAACAAGCAGAAGTTCAATATTGTCGCCGCCGGCGTAAAAGTGTATCCTTGGCAACACATTTACGCCGGCGGCGGACAAAGTAAAATATTATGAAAAATAGTTAGGTTGTAATTCAATAATTTGACAGTTAAAAATGAAACAAATAAACAAAAATAACAAAACAGCATATTCTACGGCAACTTGAAATGCTAGATAAGACAGAATATTTTTTGAAGTTTTGAGCATTTTATAATATTTTAATTTTATTTTCTATCTTTGAAGAAAAAATAGCATGTGTTATTCGGAGTAAATGTGTCTTTGGGTGCTTCGCATGTAATTGTCCGACTCGCTTCGCTCGTCGTTCAAACTTACATGCTCAGCACACAAAGTATCACATTTACTCCTAATGACACAATATACTATTATTTTAAAAATTATATTGTTCAAATAGACAATAAATTCAACAGACAAGGAATTATGAATTGTTTTTGGTAATTTCGTAAAATTACGCTTTTAAAATGCTAAAAGAATATATCAACTACAAAAATGCACTCAAATGTATTGTAGAAATGATCTTTAGAAAAGAAGGAAAAGTAGAACTAAAATCCACGGTTGAAAGTAGAAGATTTACATAGAGCAAGAGCTAAAAGATGAGAAATAAAACAGAAAACAACCAACAGGAAATTATATTGTAATGCATTGCAATATTATTTTGTGTTATAAAAATGACCTTTACTTGTTACTCACTTGTAAACACCATTTACCCAAGCCCTCTATTGCTTTTGAAAATGAATCTCTACGTTACTAATTGACAGCTACATTGTAAAAATTTTACAATTTAGTAAACAGGGTAAACAATGCACGTTGCTACAGTAATGCTTACACAGCTTATGCGAAATCTTTTAAAATAATTTTTGAAAGAACAGTTGTGTGTAACTGACAGGACTTGGTTATAATTTTAATTTGATTTGCGAATGAGTAACTAGTAAAATGTTGTACAATACACGCAAGGTAACTGTTTTACTGCTTCAAGAAGGTGACAGGCTCGCCTGGTCGACTCGCCGGTCATTTCCTCCATTCAACACTAAAAACTGTTTTACCTTACTCGTAATATAAATAACTATTTCATTTGAAATGTTCAATGTGAAATTAAATAAATCAAAAAGATTTTAACGCCATTCGCGACATGTACTGAGGTTAGTGGAGTTAATGAGCATTCCTGTATGGGACAGACATCTTTACACATTGAATGCAACTTCTTTTCAATACTCGCCCTTTTTGGCGTGCTTTATTACTTATTCAATTTAGAGGAAAGGCGAGCTGGTCAAGTAATTTATAATTTTGAAACATACACTGAATTCCCTTTATATTATAAAATTGAAAACGTTTAATACCACCCTGAGAAAATAAAATCCGATTGCAGACTAGTGCAGTATAACAGTGTTAAACGTTAAGAACGAAGTGAACAAGATTGAATAATACATGTCGTGCACTATTGCCGAACCTAAAAACATTGACGGCAACATAAAACGTTTTGAACGTACCGGGTTTCGAGCTCACGTACCAGACCGGTATATATGTGGCCATAAACACGATATATGTCGGTAAGGCAGATTACTGTTGCGACGACCCTAAGACGGCCAACTGATAGCTTTTTATATCCAGACAGTCGTCAAATGGCTAAGTAAAACTAAAATCTTAAATGCTCTAGCACTGCACACATCAAATTTATCTACCTGCATTAATTTTTATTGCGATTATGCGATTTCTTTTTCCTAGTTAAGCAGGGTTCATTTTTCAGTTTTTCTTATATGATATTTGGGCCTATTCTCTAAAAAGTTGCTACCAGAACAACTTGCTAATTATGACAAAAATGAATAGTTTTTTGACAGCTAATATATTCCCCATTAAACATGAAGTTTTAATGTGATTTTGTCACCATTAGCAAATTCGTTAGAGAATTGGCCCAATTGTCGTTAATTATTGATAAAATACTTTCTCTTTTTATAAGCAAACATAAATTAAATAGATATAAATTTGACGAGTGCGTACTTCACGCAAGCTTTGTATTTGATTGTTAAAAATGCGAAGCCAAGCAAAATGAATCCAGCTAGAATAGCACCATAACTTTTTATCTGTATTGGTCATCAATTCGCCACATTTTATTTACCAATTCGGCACATATGGCGAGTGGTGAGTGCATTGGACAACGATGTGCTGGGAAATTATCAAAAAATACACCTAAAATTTTATAGTGTACTTCACTAGTTTCTGTTGTTTCTAAAACAGACAAAATGTTCAAGAATTTTAATACGGACATGGAAAATTAAACAAAAACGACAAATAGTTGACATTTTATCGGGGGTAATATCACAAGACCTTTTGATTTTATTGATAAATTTTTATTTTGCACGAATTTTTTTGCTTAGCATCAAACACGAAAGCAAACTGCATTGTAAATCCCGATTCCGAAGGAGGAGGGGGTTTTACCTAATGTTAGTTTGCTTGAGTAATTTTGCTTGAAAGCAAAAAAATTAGTGTTTAAAATTGAAAATTTATCTGAGAAAATCAGAGAGGTCGTGTGGTATTTGATGAGGTAATTCCAAAGACAACGCAAAATGAATCTTGAAATATTAATTAACTGAAAGTTATAATCAATAACAACTGATATTTGTTTATTTGGTAGCGGGATTTTACTAGGGTAACAGGATTTTATCGGGGTAACGGTGTTTTATCGGGGTAACGGGATTTTATTAGTATAATACTCTTGCTATTGGTTGAATTTTCAAGTGTTTTGCATCATGATTGATTAAAAACTAGTCATAGGAATTTATCAGATTTATTTATTACAGTGTTGTATTATTTTCTGTGGAAATTTCTTAGAAAATTGTAATGATATAATGGCGAATTTCTTTCTATTAAATAAATAAATAAATTTTAACCTGCTTTTGAAATGTCAAATATTTTTCGATTTTATTTAATTTTCCATAACCGTGTTACAATTTTCCTAATAAAATTGATTTTAATTAAAATACTAGTATTAATGAAACCAAATAGGCCTTTTTTGCATGCATTTAAACATTCTGTACAACTTTTGTATTTACACTTTTGCTGTGAAGTGAATAGATAAAAATTTGCAGCAATATCAAAAAATAGCATTGAAATCTCTATATTCCACATTTTAATTCTATACCCAGTATAATTTAAAAATTTATAGTGTGATAGTATCCAAGATGCCTCTAATATGGAAGTTACAAAAAAATGTCAACAAACTTCTTTTACATATCGTTTGCATCTTAAAGTTGTAAACTGTTGATATAGTATAATAATTACAGAATTATAAATATTTTTTAAACGGAATTACGTGGATATTTTACCAATAATTTCCAGCACCTGAATTGTGCTTTTGTATAGTGTAGTATATAGTGTTATTCGTATTCATTTATTTCTTTGCTTATGAAGTTGTTTCATTGTGTAAAATATTCTTGCAGTTTTATCTATTCTTTCATTTATGTTAATGTTCTGTTCTCCTTTTTACAATTATTTTCTATTATCGTTCCAAGATACTGAAACTTATTGACTTCTATTTTTTCATATTGTGAATTTAGTTTGTAATAATTTTAAATGAATATATTATTATTGAATAAAATTGTGAGCATAGGCATCGGAATGTTGGTTTTTTAGCAAATAATTTTCAGTAGTAATATAACAAGAGAGTGAGAATAAATTGAAAATAATTTGACAGATCTTTCGAAAACTTGTTGCCAGGCTATTGCCAAATGGCGACAAATTTGAGAAAGATACTGGAGAATTATTTGCTAATTTATCGAACTCTCGAGTTATATTTAATTAAATTATTTTTTGATTTCATCATCAGGCACGTCACTAAATCTATCTTTTTTGCTCATAAAAATGAGTAAAAACTTGTGTTGATGATAACTATCTGACATCTGACATCTGTCAACAAAGACAAAAAAGCTATAGAGAAAATTGCCGGGAATAATCACAAGAGCATTATTCTCAGTATAATAATGACAGGATTGGTTAAAACGCAGACACGTGACATGCAATAAAGCATTTCATTGGTTTAAAGAAACGTCAAAAAATAATCACTAGAAAAATTACTCGCTAGCTCGCTTTTCGCTAACATCTTTCGGAACCGAACCCGAAGCAGATTTCACACGTAGAATAATATCATATTGAGATCTGCAAAAGCAGAGCACCGCTTCAAAAATGAGCAAATGGCATGATAATATACTTATTATTTTTCAATAGTTAGAAAGCAGCCAAACAACAATCAGATTGATATGTAAAAACTAGAAAACCTATTTATGAAAACATACAGTCTCGACTGCAAATGTTGTACATGCACTTAGCATGTGCAGGATGCAATTGCAACCGCACCGTTAATCTGCACCCGTTGAGTCGGTGTCGTGACGCCATAATTCGTGACGTCACCACTGCAGCACACGGCGATCCAGGTGATTAGCTTGATTACAGAGCTTGAGCTCTCCGTGTCAGCACGCAGCGCAATGGCTCGAGGCGAGCGCACAAAGTGATGATATAGCCCGCGGCGGGCGTGAACTCTGGGATGTTACGCGGAAGATCAGCGAGAGTGATATAAACTCTGGGGTAAGATATGCTGCGTCAGTGTGCTGAATCTGTATTACACAATATATGATGAGACTTCAAATTGTAATAACGATTTATTTGATTGTTAAGTGTATATCTGTTTGATTACGAGTATTACGATTCATCAATGCTGCTAAATGGTGTACTGATGATGCGTACGATTATCCACACGGATGCCATATTAACTTCAGTGCGCTTGGGTAAACTTGGAATTATTTCTCAGTAATAATACCGGGAGTTTTTTTTATCAGTATACATAAGGCTGTGTCATTACCATAGTTACAGTCAAAATGATTGACAGCAATGTATTAAAACGTTTTTTTATGAGTGAACATAGAGATAATTTACAGTAATTAAAAATAATAATTCCTATCAATTCAATGTAATTTATTAAGTACTAAAGCAATTAAAACAAATTTCTTATTTGTTTAAACTTGCATTGTTTGTTTCATTATGATTAACTATTATTAATAATCAATGTAAATTATCCTTATATTTACTCTTAAAAAAAACGCGTTAATACATTGCTGTCAATCACTTTAACTGTAAATATGGTAATGACACATCCCTGATAAAAAAAAACTCCAGGTATAACAAGAGAGTGAGAATAAATGGAAAATAATTTGACAGATCTTTCGAAAACTTGTCAAGCCTGACAAGTTTGTGAAAGATACTGGAGAATTATTTTCTAATTTACCGAACACTCGAGTTATATTTAATTAGATTATTTTTTTATTTCATTATCAGGCACAGCACTAAATTTATCTTTTTTGCTCATTTTTACTTGTGTTGATGATTCCTATCTGCCATTTGACATCTATCAACAAAACCAAAAAAGCTACAGAGAATATTGCCGGGAATAATCACAAAAGCATTATTCTCAGTAATAATATAACAAGAGAGTGAGAATAAATTGAAAATAATTCGACAGATCTTTCGAAAACTTGTTTCCTTGTTGCCAAATGGCGACAAGTTTGAGAAAGATACTGGAGATTTATTTTCTAATTTATCGAACTTTCGAGTTAGATTATTTTTTTATTTCATCATCAAGCACATCACTAAATTTATCTTTTTTGCTCATTTTTACTTGTGTTGATAACTATCTGACATCTGTCATCTGTCAACAAAAAAAAAAGCTACAGAGAATATTGCCGGGAATAATCACAAGAGCATTATTCTCAATATAATAATTACAGCATTGGTTAAAACGCAGACACGTGACATACAATAAATCATATCATTGGTTTAAAGAAACGTCAAAAAATAATCAGTATAATAATGACAGGATTGGTTAAAACGCAGGCACGTGGCATACAAATAAAGCATTTCATTGGTTTAAAGAAACGGCAAAAAATAATCAAATAAATAAAATTTGAAAATACAGACGTAACCATAGTAACTGAATCAAGATACTTATATCGCGCTAATATGCGGCTCTGATTCGTCGAAATTATTCCATACGCGACATATGGAATAATAGTTGTTCCAATACAGTTCTTAGTTGTAGAATGTGTTGTTTCCAAAACAGTGTTATAGAAATATATTTCAATGTAATTACAGTTAGTTAATTACTTACAAAGGATAGTACGAAATGAGAAGGACTTCATGACATAATTAAAGAATTCAATGATATAGTAACTACATATTTTAATATCTAGTTACTTAATAATTCACCAGTGGCGGTAGTGTCGGTGTTCTATATACTTTCATGGATTTAAAAATAAGAGCTACATGCAATGATTACATACTTTTTACTACAACCCGTTCTTTGTACAGTCAAGTATAGAATTTCACAAGTTAGTGTATAGGGGAGGAAAAATAAACATTGTGTAAAAAGTCATTTATCTACTGCAGGAAAGGACATGCAGGTCACTGCTGTTCTTCTGTGGGGTACTTTGTCCTTTGTCCCTCAGTAAATTACATGTTACTGACGCTTTCGCTACTAACCGACGACCAAACTACTGTTTAATTACGGAACAAGATATCGCAGATGTATTTGCAATTTAATTTAACTTATTTAGTAGAGAACATTCTGCTACCTATTTTTTTATGGTACATCAGAATAATTCAGTAATTAACTTTATTTTTTATAAAGTAATATCCCGCATTGGTACGGGATATACTTATAGAATGTGGAAATATATTCGATGTTAGTTCCAAGTCAAAGAAGTATTAACGTAATATTTTGTAGCATTTTTAAGGAATTTATAGTTCTAATTTGAAAATAAAACAAATATATAAATATCATCACACCTTTTTTTTATTCTGAGTAGGGCACTCTGCTTTCGCTGATCTCGGTAAGTGGTATTTTAAATTTATTTTTTAAATACCCGTTAAAAATTATAACCAATAGTAGTATATTATTATTTGAGGGATTAAGATAGTCAGTCATTATTCACGAAGATAAAGTGTATAATGACCATAATTCCGAATATAATACTATACTTTTTCTACTCTAGTAAATTCGGAAATCACTTTTGAAAATGAACGAAATTCGTTGAAAACACTCGTTGAAAAAAAGTCTACGTAAAAATACACAATGACAACTGACTACATGTCAACTGTCAGACGGTCGTTGCCTGGTGATCTACATCACGTCTTTAAAATAACAGTGAATTATGAATTTCTGGCTATGTGATTGGTCGAAAAGAGTGAATTATGGCTACTATAATTCGTCGACAAAATTTAAATAATGGGGATATATTTATACAGGAGTAGAAAAAAATATGTATGTCAAATTAGATTTTCAATTTCTGACAGTTAAAAATCAACAGGCAAGTTACAGAATACTCCCCAATATGTTACGTACGAAATATGAATACCTATTGTCAATATCGATATTATCCAAAATACGTGGATAATGGAATTATATGAAACACTGTTCCATTACCAATTTCATGCGGATAATCTCAATATTATCCATTAATGGCTGGCTAATGGTAAATAGTACATGCTAATTAATAAATAGAATTATAAGAGAGTTAGTTGAAAGATATTATGCTATAATATAAAACAGAAATCAACATGTGCAATTCGCAACTAAACTCCCTTAAAAAGATGATGGTAAACTAAGTTCCCGGTAAAATATAGAGGGTAATTAATGTTTATAAAGAATGACGTGTGACACCAGGAAGAATATTGCTAATAAAAAGAGAATCGATGACAAAGACTTCAATATATAGTAATTATTTCATATTTAAGATTATAGATATTCCCATTTATAATAGCTGTTTACAGAATTACAGCAGTTAGACAAACGCCATCACCACTTGAAATTTCAATCACGTGATCACATAGATATTTTAACCAAATTTTGAACTGCCATAAGACGAAATTATCAGCTATAATATCCCTAGGCCATTGATAATTACCAAATAATTTATCACAGTTACCTTCAAGCAACGTTCTTGAGGTAGTTGTCATCAAATTATGAGTATTTATCAATGGTCGAAGGATATTCGGTGAGAAAATTTTGTACTATAATTATCATTATTTTCATTGACATTTTGAAATAAACAAATTAAATATTGAATTAACTGTCAACCGACTGTCAACAACTGTTACCTAGGAACAAGTGATAATTTCCCGGGGAAATTATCAGCTATAATATCCCTAGGCCATTGATAATTCGAAATAATTTTATCACAGTTACCGAAAGAACGTTGCTTGGTAACCGCCCGACGCCGCAGGCGGAGGGCTGTTACCTTCAAGCAACGTTCTTGAGGTAGTTGTGATCAAATTATAAGTATTTATCAATGGTCGAGGGATATTCGATGAGAAAATTTTTTGCGATTATTATTATTATTTTCATTTTCTAACCGTGAAAATAACATTTTGAAATAAACAAATTAAATATTGAATTAACTGTCAACCAGCTGTCAACGACTGTTACTTAGCAACAGGTGATAATTTCACCGGGAAATTATCAGTGTAATTGTGACCTGATTGGTTACTTTTGCACACGTGATCAGAAATACAGGGATTCTATTGGATATTTCTTTAACCAAAAAATTTTCAGTGTATTTGTGACATGATTGGTTACTTGTACACGCGTGATCAGAAATACAGGGATTCAATTGGATATTTTTTTAACCAAAATTTTCCAAATAGAAGTATATAATCTTAAAATTATCTGGATCAAGTCATGAAAAGCAGATGTTCATATAGTATTATTGAACTTTATCCACGTTTTATGAATAATGTCGTTATATCTATAATATCGACATTATCCCATTTCAGTCTTTACCCGTAACATACCGGGTATAGAATTGAAATGTGGAATATAAGGATTTCAATGATCTTCTTCGAATATTGCTGTAAATATTTACCTACCGGGAGTTTTTTTTTATCAGTATACATAGGGATGTATCATTACCATAGTTACAGTTAAAGTGATTGACAGCAATGTATTACCGCGTTTTTTTTTTAAGAGTGAACATAGGGATGGATAATTTACATTCATTATTAATAATAGTTAATCATATTGAAACAAACAATGCAAGTTTAAACAAATAAGAAATTTGTTTTAATTACTTTACTACTTAATAAATTACATTGAATTGATAGGAATTATTATTTCTAATAACTGTAAGTTATCCCTATGTGCACTCATAACAAAAACGCTTTAATACATTGCTGTCAATCATTTTGACTGTAACTGTGGTAATGACGCATCCCTATGTATACTGATAAAAAAAAACTCCCGGTATTCACTTTTCAGCAAAAGTGTAAAACAAAAGTTGTACAGAATTTTAAAATATATGCAATAAGGCCCATTTAGCTACCTAAATGTTAGTATTTCAAGATATATCAGTCAAATTTAAATTAATACTTATCATTCATGTTACTACTAATAGCAATTATGTGCATCATTTGTCATCATACGAGTAATAAATAAAATAGCAAACTTATCACAAACATTTCTCAACAAATATTCTAAATTATTCCAAATAACCATTCGAATTTTTTCTACAATATTTAAAGTTCATTTGAGAGACTTTCTTGTATTACATTTTATCTGAAACAGTACTACGTATAATTAATATCTATAGTAATACATTAATAACAGAAAAGTAAATATTTCCTCTTAGTTGAGACTCAAGGTATATAACATCACTCTATGTCCCACACAATGGGGGTAGCACGAACCCTGAAACACAATCAAACATTACTATGCTTACACATAACATTCACCTCATTCATGTATATAGTGTGGTCCATACAATATGTTATTATTTATAAATACATCAGAAATATTCTCATAGATCTGATTCAAGTGGTTGTAGGGTTCTCGTATAGAAAGGTAATTTTGTTTTTGTACGACAAACAGTAGCTCGTTAATAATTCTTTGTCCGTTCTGGTTTAACCGACCGTTCACCGTTTTAATGTTAATCTTATTTCCCGGTGCGAGTATTTCCACCCTGGGGTAATCGCGTTTTAAATATTAAACACTTAATCTTAATTAAAATATTGCCGCGCCCCCAGCGGGACGAGCCGGCACTGTGATTTACGCATGTGCGCCTGCTTTCCTTTGCCGTTAACGTCGCCACAAATTCGTACGTTATGTATGGGTTCTAGTTTTATGGGCTGCGCCTAACGCATATGTGACTCACCGCCTGCGAAATAAATTTGGTTTTTACGTTTGTTTTTTCATTATTATTATTTACAAAGTATATTTTTCAAGCATAAAACCATTACACAATGAAAATTTGCATAAGCAAAATACCTTTTTACATCCATTATAAGACGCATCCCTATTTTTATATGCTGAAATAAATAAGTAAAAGTAGTCAGTAAATACTTTATTATTAAAATTTAAAATAAACTTTTATATTTACAAAAAGTTTTAGTATCTTGGAACGATAATAGAAAATAATGGTAAACAGGATATTGGCATAAATGAAAGAATAGACAGAGCGGCAAAAATCTTTCATTCAATAAAACACAGCTTTTAAACAAAAGTAAAATAACAGTATATAGATAACACAATATACTGATTTAATTTGGCTAGATAGGGCAGTGGTAAAAGTTCTTGCCTCTGAAAAAAGAGGTCGTGGGTTCGAATCCGCGTCAGAAAAATTTTCATGATTTGATTTGGATCGATACTCACTCCCGTTACCATATAAACTTGGGATAAAATTATCACGATGAAGTAAGTGGCAAATTAAAAGTAAAAATTAAGATGTGTGTTCATCCTCGGCATATAAAGTGTAAGGATGGGTGCTGTCTCAAAGACTAAGAAGAAAAATTCAGTTACTGGAAATGAAATATCTAAGAAAAGTATAAGGAGTAACAATGTTGGACAGAACAAGAAATGCAATAATGAGAAAACAACTGCAATTCAAGCCAATATTAGACTTCATAATAAAAAATAAAAATACTAGACAAGTAGCATAGTGGATGAGTCATATGATAAGAATGAATGAATGAAGACCGATGCGCTAAATTTAGATAAGAAAAGTGAAGGAAAAGAGGAGTCGTGGGAGACCAAAAGACATCTGGGATACCACCATCAACAAGACTCTGAAGAAAAGGAACATTACATTTCAAGATGAACGAAGGTTGACTAAGAAACAATGGGCAAAATTTGTGCACGATTAAGAGACTTTTTACACCGTCCTACACCTTTCGTTAGAAGGGTTCTTAATTTCTGAATTATTTATTTCTAAATTGTTGATAACATTTCCATACAATATCCTCTTCAGTACCATCAAGCATACAACCTTTTTAAAATGAGTACACCGTAATTCATTCTCAGTTTCATTGGATGGTTGTCCATTCACAACTTAGTCTCATACTCCTTCCTTAAATTATCCTTAAAAAGTTGTTGATTGAATTTGGTTGAGAAATTGCAATTGGCTATTCATGGCTGCAGGAATAATCACCAAGTCAATATTCATAAAAGATCCACCATGAATACAAAAACAATTAAATAAAAAAAAAACATGCATATTATAATCGCTGGTAATACCAAAAAAAATTTTTTTTTTTGCTTAGCAACAAACACGAAAGCAAACTGCATGGTAAATCCCGACTCTGAAGGAGTAGGGGTTTTATCTAATATTAGTTTTCTTGAGTGTTTTTACTTAAAAGCAAAAAATAAAAATTTATCTGAGAAATGACTGACAGTCATTGACAGTAACAACTGATGTTTGTTTACTTGGTAGCGGGATTTTCCCGGGGTAACGGTATTTTAACGGGGTAACGGGGTAAGAGATGTCGCGGTGTATTTGATAAGATAAATTCCAAAGACAAAGCAAAATGTAACTTGAAATATTAACTGTCACACTGACGGTGATTGCCGGTAACAATTATTTATTTCCTTGGTAGCGGGAGTTTTATCGATGTAACCCGGGCAAAGGGGTTTTACCGCGGTAAAACTCCCGTTACCCAGGCAACGGGTTTTATCAGTATAAAACTGTTCCTATTGGTTGAATTTTCAAGTGTTTTGCATTATGATTGGTTAAAAACTAGTCGTGGGAATTTATCGGGGTAAAATTTCCGTTACCCGAGTAACGGGGTTTTATTAATATAAAACTGTTCCTATTGGTTGAATTTTCAAGTGTTTTACATTATGATTAGTTAACAACTAGTCGTGGGAATTTATCAGTATAATACTGTTCCCATTGGTTGAATTTTCAAGTGTTTTGCATCATGATTGGTTAAAAACTAGTCATAGGAATTTATCGATGGAATACGGTTATACGTTTAGAACCTAAATAAAATGAGTTGTACGTTCTAGAAGTTTATTTTTTCGATACATCATTTGTGTTCTTTCCGTTTATATGTCGTATTGTTTAGTTTATGCGGTTGTTCCATGCGCAAAATGAATATTGCCGTGCGTTGAAAGGACGCATTCAAATAAAAATTTCCCTCTTATTGTATCGGAGTCGTAAAACGTGTTGTCAGTAAACATCGAGTACAAGAAACTCTTGCGCTAACAAGGATCACATCGTAACTTTGTGGACTTGTGACGTCATAGCAGGAAACGGCGCGTAATTTTCAAATTTTATCGGTTCGGTAACGAAAATCGGCGACTAATAAAACAGCGATCGGAGGAAACATTGTGGGGAAAGAATGACCGGAGCTAACAAAGAGACCAATATGTCGAGGCACGGTCGCGGAATGGTGCCCTTTATATCAGGGTTTGAGTCTTTTATATTGGTGGTTCGCGTCTCTGCTAGATCGAGAATGGCCAGTGGACTTTACGCTTCTTTCTTTTTTTATTTTTATTGTATGTTGTAAATTTAAGTCTTTTCAGTTCGTCTCTACTTCGATTGTATTCATTATTGAAGGTTTGTTTTCATTTTACTTCCTCTTCTCATATTCTAAGTTTCTACAACTTCGCTAAAACTTATATTTATGATATACAGGTCACAGTTTTAAAGATCTCCAGAATTACAGTAATGTTCGCTTATAACGAAGTCTATGGGATGGATAAACACTTACTATAAGTGATGAGTAGAAAAAATGAATCTTCATCTTTAAAGTTTTTTTCTGATTATTGGCCAAGTATTTTACAACCACTCATTTATAAACTGTGGCTGATTGGCCAATAATTCCATTTCTGATATCATGTCTTCTTTTACATCTTTCAATCCAATTTCTACTAATTTTGCATCAGAAGCTTGCAATATTTCAGTCATTGATTACAACACAGCACTACTAATGGTCACATTTTTATTTCTTTGCTAAGAAAATCAATTTAAAAGACTCTGGACAACTACGAAGTTAGTAGACTCCTTAATTTTATTCACATCTGAGTTCATATATTCAAAGATTTTCAGTATTTCTTCTTTCCAGATTGTAACTACCGATAATTTACTTCATTTCATTTCACCACATATTTCGCTATGTTTTGCACCTCATTTACATAAGTTGTTTTATAATCCTATATTTAAACTTTGAACAATCATATTCATATTCAACAATTTAGCCATTTAGCGTATTACACCAACAATGACTCACCAGCAACTATTGGCTTTCTGATGTGTACGTTTCAAATTCGTTAAGTGTGGTTTGTAAGTTCATTTTAACCAACAATTCTGTATATAAAAGGTGGTTCGTTTTATGCGAAAGGTAGTTATAAGCGAGATTTTTACTTACGAAAAAAGAAAACATTCTTCTGGATTTTCGTTCGTAGTTTCAAAATTAGTTTGTTTTTAACCGTGTACAATTTTTTTTTTCAAATAAAGTACGAATTACAAGCATAATTCTTTAGTTGCAGTTACTAAAAATTGCTCTTCAAAAAAATAAATCGTCATACTTCAAAAGGGGATCGGCCCAAAATCCCGAATCCCAAAATCTTGAATCAGAAAATCCCGAATCACAAAAACCCGAATGCCAAAAATCCCGAATTATCTTCATTCTGAAATAAATTATTGTCTCTTGTGCTTTTTCTAAATTGCAAAGAACAAAAGTTGAGAAAAAATCAAAATAAGCAAAATTTTGGCAAGTAGAAGACATGAAAAATTAAAATTAATAAAACTACATAATAAATAAATAATATGATATCGCACGAAAAGTGAGAAAAATCACAAGATTCAGTAAATTATTTCTTAGTATCTAACTAATTCGAGATTTTGGGCATTCGGGATTTTGATATTCAGGATTTTGGGAATTCTGGATTTTATTATTCGGGATTTTGGGGTACAACCCTTCAAAAGGTACAAAAGACTCAATAAAATATTTAAATTTTAAATCATAGGATCATCGGTTCAATCCTAACAACCGACAAACTTTCGAAACAAATTCTGAAAATTTTCACCATATAAAATTACCCCTATTTTTGGAGGAGGTGATTTAACGTCTGGTAATCGCACTTTACACTTGAAAATATATCATAACCAAAGTTTGCATTGAGCAGAATGCCACACCAAGATTTAGGTAAAAGGTGTGATGATATATTTTTTTATGACACTCAATATTGCGTTGATACAATAGACATTTCCTGCAAAAATCATCCGCCCCTTAATTTGATTTACCAGCATTGTAAAAATGAAAGGTAGTAGACGTTTCTTGTGTTCTTGTTTATTCTGTGAAAGATTTGTAATTAGATTATTATCAGAAGGTCACGTTCCGAGTTTCGTGACATGGTCACGTGATTAAGAAACGTAGAACGTTTGACGCATACAGGAAACGGAACATTGGATTTGACGAGCGTTCCAGTTTACTCTATAAAAAATTGTTGATTTCATATTTTTTTATTTGTTCTGGTTCTGATCATATTGTAATGAAGTTGAAATTAATTTGCTTATTTCGTCTCAGAATTTTAATTCGAATAAAGTAAAAATAATGTGAATATCGCTTGGAAATAGTTATTTATATATCAAGGCAATGAAGTTCAACTTTTTATCATGAATATGGAATTTAGTTGCCGAGGCCCGTAGGGCCAAGGAAAATAAACCATGTGAGTGATAAAAAGGGACTTCAGTGCCGAAGTACATATTAAGTTTTATTTGAAATCTAAAATTCGAAAAAACTGTAAAAAAAATTACAATATAGGTTAAGTTTATACATCTGTCAGTTGTCAATTGAAACTGACAGTCAGTGTTGCCAACCTCGAGAAGTGAAGTTATCGTAAATAACACTCAAAATGATGTGTTTTGTCCTCAATTTCGTCATCGGAATTAATTAGTTAATTCTTCTTGTAAATTTTGTTTCATGTTACGTCCAAATTTACTATAGTACGTCAATATATCTGCCAAAATTATCCTAATTGTACAATAATTATTTAACGGTTGCCAACACTGGGTTGCTCAAAATCGTTGTATAATGGGTTACTTTAGTGACGATTTCTGAGCTTTAATGACGATTTTTGAGCACTTTAGTGCCGATTTCAAATAAACCGTATTATATTCTAAGCTGCAGCCAGAACTTATATTGTAATTAATTTCTCGTGAACTAGAAATAACATCGGATATTTCATTTTCTTGTTTAGAGTCAAATATGTAAATATTTGGATATGGATGCCATTCATACATTTTTCTAGAAAATTTTAATATATGTATATCCAAAGGTGTCGATATGCACAGCAAAAACCTTTATATCCAATTACCCAAAGCATATATGTATGGATTTTCTAGAAGCACAGTAATATTACTTTCATGTAAAGTAGACAGACCATTGCTATGATGCCACATAGTAATCGTTTCCATCTTTCATATATTCACGTAGAATTTTAAATTTACTACTCCCTGAATATCGCAAGTGGGCGACTGGCAATGGCAGGGGAGAGCAGGAAGGGGTGAGGCGAACTAGTGCAGTGTGGGTGATGAGTGAGTGCCAGTATTTACATTGTACTATGTTGCTGCTGCGGCTGATATTCTTGCTGCGGTTATTGCGCGCAACTGCATCGTACACATGCATTATAGCGTCTAGTCTATGTAGAAACATTCGTATTTCATAGGATGCATATCGTTTTATCACTACGTTTATACATTTTTTCTTTATTTATAAAGTTACAAATTATGAACAGAAACATTTATTTGTAATACATAAAATGATTGGTAATTGAGTAAGAGTTAACTAAGCATTGTTTAGTTTTCAAACATCCCTGAATTATCCTAAGGACGGATGGTTTAAATGAACATAACTTTCTACTAATATAAAAGTCAATTTGTACTACCCCAAGGTTTCAGGCCCCTCTAACAGAGTTCTGTTGTCTTCACGAAGATTGCAAAATACTCTAAGGTACTAAGTAGAATGTCTCTAAATAAATTTTAGTTCTAGCTACTGTAAGTGTTCCGACGTCTTCTTCGTCAATAACATAACTTCTGCAAAAATCGTCATAGGTGATTCAAGTTGTCTTACAATATAGTATAATGTTAACTGATTGAATTTATCTTGTGAAGCAACATAAAGCAGGATTAAATATGTCAATGGTCAACTTTTCAACTTAACCAAACCTAACCTAACCTCAAATTACAAAAAAATGCGCAAATGTACAAATTCCTCAAACTATAAAAGATAAAGCAATTTATTACATGTAGGTAGGTATAATATGGAAGTTTTTATCTTAAATTATTGGTTCATTCAAACATAACATTTTTAATTTAAAGGTTTTCACATGAATGCTTAAAAAATCGTTTAGTATTAGAATACAGCTGTTACTTTATCATTTTTATACTCATGTTTAGTAATGATATACTTTACCTATTGTTATTAATATGTTATGAACGAATATAAGAAGTTTGCTTGTAGTCGGTAGATATTTATATCCTGGATTATAAGTTGATTTATATATCTTTTCTCTTCTTATCAGAGTATGTATGTATAATTCTTTGATTAAATTTTGTACATTTTAATTCCCATTAGTTCTGTTCCTATTTTCTTTGTTCTTTTCTTCTTCTTCTTGTTCAGTTTATCCATGATATCTTTAGTTTCTCTTCCTATTTTATTGCTCTCTTATCTACTTCTGCCTTTATTTTATACCATTTCTTTCACTAATAGTCTAATATATTATTTACTAGCTAATACCCGGCATGCGTTGCAATGTCATTCAAAAAAAGATATTTACTTAAATTCTTGCATTTGATACCGCAAAGCAAGGTTATCACTTCGTTCCTTGCTTCCATGTCAATATACTCGTATTGGCGAAGCAAGCTCGTCACTTCGTTTCTGGTTTCCATGTCAGTACATTGGCGGATTCACGTGTATCGTTTTATCCACCGCCACGTTTCTATGCCTGAAGTTTCTGTCTAATATTTTTACAATGTATAATTTGTTTGTGTTTCAGTTGAGGCCGGGCGACGGGGTGCACATCAGCAGCTCGGTGTCGCGGTACGGGCAGCTGTACGCCGGGCTGGAGGCGGCGGTGTCCCGCCTGGAGGCGGACGCGCGTTCAGCGCTGTTCCGCGACGGCCGGCTGCGGCTACGCTGCCTCGCCACCATGTTCACGCTCTACCGCAAGTCGGACGAGACGGAGATCGGCGAGGATACGCCGCAGCTCGCGCTCGTCGTCGGACCCACGCAACCGCACATCACCTACCAGGACGGAGGTAAATTACCAATCAACACACTACTCTACTTAGCAGTTTACACCTCATTGTGTTCACTCAATTAATATTCATCTAAATCTGGTTGACATTCAACGAATTTACCAATATTGTAGCATTTCACTCATTCAAAAACTTTTCATCCACCCCGTACTTAAATTTCTCCTATTATTTTATCCGTAGATATTTTCTCTCTACTATTTCGAGCAAACTTGACTCTCACAGATCTCGGTGATACATTTTGCGCGTGAAATGCGTTTACCAGGCGCCAAGTCGCGGCCCTCAAAGATATTAGTAGAGAGGAAACCACAAAGTGGTGAATCGAAAGATGTACCATAGCGTTTTCATTACTATTTTTGTAATATTCAATTATTGGCTTCTTTAATTATTTTTAGTGTTGTTACTTATCTAAATAAATCATCTAGTTATAATAATTTTATCTATTATCTTATCTAGAGATTTTTTCTTATTCATCAATGCGGGAAATTAAGAGAAATGATTCTAGATCGTGTTTTGACAGCTAAACTGGTAAACAGAGTAAATTGGAATATAATTTTAAAAAATAAATTGATATTAATATTCAAGAAATTTGATATTTTTGTACAGTATACAAATTTGTAATTTTGGCTAGAAAACAATTTATAATACATGATTAATTAATTAATACATTAATAATAGATAAGAGAATTGGTTTTAAAAAATTAAAACCTAGTCAAATTCTGTAGCGCGGGATATTTCACCTACAAAACTCGTTTAAAAAACAATTCATTAAGATGTGCTTACTGAAAATACTATTTTTGTTAGTTCAACTATGTATAAGTTAAAGTAGGTTATAGCGTAAAAAATAGTAGTTCAGAATTGTTATTTTAGTTGTTTTCACAACATATCATACCACCAGCTACTATAACCAATGAAGCATATAAAAAATTGTTTTATCTATTTATTATCTAATAAATATCTAGATAATTGTTATTTATCTATTATCTAGATAATTTGTCCAATAAATATCTATTATCTTATCCAGATTAATGTGAGAGTAGTTATCTTTATCTTTATCTAGATAAAAAAATAGTGCTTTCTGTTACAACATTGATTATTTCACATCAAAAATTATTTTCATTTATTTTTCAAAGAAAAATTTTTTGTGAATGGTTGCTTTATGTAGCACAATTTATAAAAAAAAGTCTGGAGAGAAGTTAAAATATTAAAGAATTGATATTGAACGATTAGTTACATCATCGAAATTTTACACAATCCTTCTTCAAAGTAAACATCAATAATATTTCATTAAAAAAATTGTTTAATTCTAATAGCATATTTAAATGTTTGACGACTTCGTGTAGCTTTCCTAAGGATCGTACCAATTTTTGGCATTGGGATTGTCGACTCAGAATTCTGAATCTTTCTATCTGAAACCTACCACTACTTTTCAGAACACTCTGTGTTGTAAATTAGAGGGCGACCAACTAGTTTCTAGTTACAAATTTATTTCATTATAAACATTTAAATGTGTTCTGCATTGATTGAATATATTGATGTACGTTCCAAATCCATCTGCAACGATCGAAATGAGAATATAATTGGTTCCTGTGTATTACTACGATCTGAATACCTGTGTCAACGAATTTGATGGAAATGGTTCATTAATGCCGATGAATCGATTACCAGCAGTGAGTCTTTCTGCAGTAATAATTAAACACACATATATTACGTATAATATAGTGAGAATATCAGAGAGAGCTATGAGTAGATGCGTCTTGTTTGTTTGCAATGGAACGCATCGGTAGTGCTTGCATATTTGGTTTGTTTGTTTAAGCGATGCACAGCCTCCTTCTTGTAATCTGCTCCGTTGCATTCTCCCCGTGTAGTGTAAACTGAATCCACTAGAGCAATGTTTACTCCTACTCCATCAGCCAGTTTATATTTGCGCTCACTTATAAATCAGGAATGACTCTCTTCTATGATGATGTAACGCTCACATTCACCACCGCGCTGCCACCATTTAATTAGGTTTAGAAGAAAAATTCATGCGGTAATTAAGTAACAAATTAATCATTTATGTTTATAACCACACATTTTTACTTTAATATTTTATTCCTTTTACATATTTAATCTTGCAAAAAATTCTGTAGTGAGATTGCAATGAACAAGCACCTGTTAGGGTAGAATAGAATATGATGGGTTTTTATTTTACGTTTTATCAAGAAATAGTTATTTTTTATCACGAATATGGAATTTAGTTGCCGAGGCCCGTAGGGCCGAGGAAAATAAACCATGTGAGTGATAAACAGGAACTTCAGTGCCGAGGTACATATTAAGTTTTATTTGAAATTCTAAAAATCGAAATATTGTAAAAAAGTTACAATATAGGTTAAGTTTATACATCTGTCAGTTGTCAATTGAAACTGACAGTCAGTGTTGCCAACCTCGAGAAGTGAAGTTATCGTAAATAACAGTCAAAATTATGTGTTTTGTCCTCAATTTCTTCATCGCAATTAATTAGTTAATTCTTCTTGCAAATTTTGTTTTATGTTACGTCCAAATTTACTATAGTACGTTAATATATCTGCCAAAATTATCCTAATTGTACAATAATTATTTAATGGTTGCCAACACTGGGTTGCTCAAAATCGTCGTATAATGGGTTATTTTATTGGCTATTTCTCAGCTTTTAATGACTATTTTTGAACACTTTAGTGCCGATTTCAAATAAACCATATTATTTCCTTTTTTCTTGTACAAACCCAACATACACAGTCCATTAAAACAATTTCAAGTCATGGTAGATCTTAACCATGTTTTTACTATTCTCAAGGTGCTAAATGATCGCTCGTACAAGTAGTGCATGATTAAATAATAGCAATTAGCAAAGGATAAAAAATTCTTTATTTCTAATCATTGGTTCTATATTAATAAGGTAAATTTATACCTTTATTCATTTAAGTACTTATTTTTATTTCTATTTTAAAGGCAGTATTTTTATCACGATTTTTATTCTAAGTAGGTATTGCTAGGTGTAAAATTATGTGAACGATTGTTTCAAAATTGGATTTGTTTCTATTAAAAAGTAACTAATATGTAGTGATAACTTCGCAATCGACTTTCGTTTTACTGTAATACTTGCTTACTAATAACGTATTACAAAATTGCATTTTCGTTGATTTGGACGGGAAAAGCAGCTTAAATGCTTGTGCTGCATTAAAACTTAATTACTCGTTTGATGTGAATTTAAAATTCATAATGCGTTTCTCCATCGCAGTCAAAATTTAATCAAGTACTACTAAAAACTTTAAGAACTTATAAAATCAAAACGTTAGTAAAAGAATATTTTCATATTTCAATCATGAAATACAGGCGTTTGGAGTACATACGGTAAAATTCTAAAGAGAAATGGAAATTATGTACTTGCTCTATGTATCTTCAAATCGCATGTTTTCAAACTGTCATCGTGATCTCACACTGTTTGTACTTCGGAACTGCAGTCGAAAAGTTTTTTTTTTTTTCTAAAAATTTGATGTTTCTGTCTTAACAATGAGCAATGACTATCCTCAGGGGAAATTTAGTGTCGTCAAATTAGACAGGTCAACATATAAAAGATATAAACAATTGTAGAATTGTATCTGATATCTTCGTGCCATTTTTTTCTTGGTCGTCCTCTTTTCCTTCTTCTGTGATGTTCACATTTGAAGAATATTTTTTGTATTCTTTCATATGATATTCTCATTCTCATCATATGCCCATACCACACTGAAGTATAGTAATATAGAATGCGCACTTCTAGGTTTTTATGAAAGAAGAAAACGAGCCTGAGACAAATATACATCGTGGGTTATCCGTCTTTATCTTATACTTATTTATAAAGCGGTTGTTATGGGTTTGTTGAGCGGTTGCTATGCGTTTGTTGAGCTGTTACTATATGAAAACGTTACACAGTCTTACCCAAAAGTGTTAAATAATATTTTCTATAACACTGTTTTGGAAACTGGGCATTCCACTACTAAAAATTGTTATGGAATCACTAACATTCCATACGCGGCGTATGGAATATTTTCGACGAATCAGAACCGCTTATTAGCGTGACATATGAAGTATCTTGATTCAGTTACTATGGTTACGTCTATTTGTTTTAATTTGATTTATTTGAATTTGACGTTTTCAACAGTTTTATATTTGTATTTTTGTATAATTTCCAAAACCTCTTTATAGAAAGTATAGTCTACAACACGTAACGGAATGGCCTATCCCACGCGAGCAAAAAGTTTGTAGCCCGAGCCAAAGGCGAGGGCTACAAACTTTTTGCTCGCGTGGAATATGTGCCATTCCATTACTTGTTGTAGAATATACTATTACAATGTGTTGTTCAATTATTTGAAAATTCCTTTAAATACATAATAGTTAGTTAAACTCATTTTTATTAATGTATTATTTAACTTTTACATTAAACATTTTATTTCAAAATTATAGAATGTTAATTTCTTCATATTTTCTTATGAACTATCTAAGATAGGTTTCTCATATATTGCCATTCTCTTTCGGCTCGCATTTCAACTTTAGTGACCGTTTCATAATTACTATATTTCAGTGCCGAACCACAATAACTGTTTTGTTTTTATTGTATCTCTTTTCTGATGTTCTAGTTTTTTATGATTTTAAGACAATGTACTGAAAACAATATCATATTTCTATACACTGATAAAAATGTTTTCTTGAAACAAACAGATCCCTCTTAAATAAAGAGAAAAATTGATTTGAATAGTGCCAATCCGATTTCGTTTCATTGAAAACGTTTCTAGATTTAATAAATATTCTTGTATGAAAATTAATTTAGTTTTGGAGGAACATATCGAACTAATTATGGAGACGAAGTAGTTTGAATAGAAGTAGTTCTAATTCAAAATGATATAGTTTTAAAATTAAACGGCTTCCCTATTATTATTTTTAAAAACAAAATTTAAAATATATTCATTTTCTTTCAATACAGAAAAGAAGATAAATAAAATTTGTATTCAAAATTAACATTTTTTTTTAATTGAACCTAATTATTTTGTAAGAAATAAAATTTTCTTCAACGAATGGATACAAAAGGATAAATGAAAATTTTTTTGAAACAAAAAGTTATTTCCGTGAGTGTAGCATTTAACTTTTGTTTTAGGTAGTTCTTTACTTAATATTAATTTTGTTTATTCGTATTTTACATTATGTTAGGCGGTAAATAATTCTGTGGTAATACATTGAACTGTGGATCATGAGATTCTCAATTAAAATTTCACTGTCGATAGTTATCTTTTTTAACTTTATTACTAAAACCTTTTTGGGTGTGACTAGTGTAAAAATTACACATACCAAAACATGTGAAAGCAGAGTGCCATGCTGGAAATACTTAATAGAAAAGCGAAAAGTTCAACAGGTCGAAGGTAATAAAAATGTAAAACCCAAACAATAATTAGTCGGGAACATCATCATCATTTCATCAGCGTTAGGACTCTGAATCAAAATAGAGCATAAAATCTGGCTCGTATATAAAATCCATTGCCAGAGCAGGACTAATTATTCTTTACAGTCTGCAATGAGGTTTAAATTCCGGCCCTCCGGGGCCGCTCGCACATAAAACCATAACCTAATTTCGCGTCCGCAACAATAATTTTCTTTCGGGCCATAACTCGCTCTCGACTCGGCCATCAAATTCCGTTTTAATGAAATGTTAATGCCCTAACGATGATAGCGGAGCCAGTCGTGGGACCCGACTTCGCTGTCCCTGTCCAGCACACCAGCCAACCACGATGTTATTTCGCGCCATTTTATATTAATCAAATGTGTATTACTGCTAGATTTATTTTGCTGAACGGTCGAACAGTTTGTTATAATGTTATTGCTTCCCGCGCCTGATGTACTATTGTGATTGTGAATATACGCTTGGAAACACTGTTTGTTGCACTGGAGCCTGGACCTTCCGTGCCAAATAGATCAGTTCGACAACTACGTAATTATACGATTCTCGTTTCGATGTATTACTATTTTATGATTTAGTATCATGTCCATGGTGTATTTGTGGAACTACAATTATTGATGCGCAGAAATAGTTTCCCAAAAATCATATTCTAACAATTTACTTTAGATCGGTAGTCAATATGTCAAATACAGAGTCTGCAGTCTGCACAGAAAGGCGGAACATAAGAGTTTAATATAAGATTTTTAAAATATTTGGAAATTGGCTCCCCTGTACATTTTACAACAAAAGAACAAGAATACAAATTTGTTAAAATTAAATTCTACGCTTAGGGCCAGTTGCACCAACAAAACTTAAATTTTAAACTTGGCTTAATTGGACAAAAGCAAATCGAATGTTACACAGCCATGTAAATTATTCCATGTGATATGCAACTTCGATTTGCTTTTATTTATTTAAACCAAGTTTAAAGTTTAAGTTTTTTGGTGCAACTGGCCATTAAAAAATTAAATGTGACATTTTTGTGCAAAATCAGATAGCCATGAAAATAAAAGACAGAAAAAACAAAATCTCATTCTGAAAGTTCAGGCAAGAACTACTGATCTTAATTGTTGTAATCATTGAAAAAAAATTGATGTACCCAGCACAACACCTCCCACGTAAACAACTTTTAAACAGTACAAAATAGCAAATAACTGCAATCATAAATTTTAATTGTCATATTATGTTTGCTTTCCGACTGCATTTTTTTTTTTTCGCAAAAAGCATTTGTAATTATATTAAAATCTATAATAAATTTAATTGAAAGTTGCTGTAATAATAATAATAAAATCGTAAAGGTTTCTGTGTATTTTACAATTTATTTATTATTATTAACAATTTTTACATTCATTACAATAATTGTAAAAATAATTTATTACTATAATATACAGATTACAATACATTGATTATAACAATGTGCAAATTACAAAACGCAAATGCACTGATTACAACAAAACAAATGCACTGATTACAACAATGCAAATGCACTGATTACAACAATGCAAATGCACTGATTACAACAAAGCGAATGCATCCATTGCAATAATGTATTGCTTACAAGAATATACTGATTATACAGCAATAGTAAAAATTCTGGTGTGGGCACCACACTACTTTCTTATACAAATAATATGTATGACTTGTTTCTTACGTATAACTATTGTGACATTTATTTGACACATGGAAATTATTCCTGTTTAATTTTGTGTTCTCAGCTATGATGTTATTTTAAAATATTGATTAATATCTAGTCTTTAAAACTTTCTAACTAATAATACAAATGTTGCTTTTATAATATTTAAAACGACACATATTTTTGACAGACATTGAGAAATTGGTCTTAACGGATTCAGTGGACGTCAAAATATGTATTTCCGCAAAAATCTCGTCAGCGAATTTTTTCGTGATTCCAATACTGCCTTATACTTTGTATAAGAAAGTAAAAAAGAAGCGAGGAAGACAAAAAAAATAATCTGGAAAAATTAGGAATTAAAAATTGGCAAAACCAAAGCAAGAAACAGAAAGGAGTGGGATAAGTGACATTGAACTCACGGGCGTAGATAAAATATTTTACACATAATTACAAATTCTGGGCATTAATGAGTTAGGCAGATTTAATTATTTAAATTAAGAAAATTAGTACTAGTAAATTGTTTACTAGAAAATAAATTAACTTAACTTGAAATTTATTACTTATGTATAATTTAAACATGAATAAACTCATTGCTATAGTACGCATCGTAATATGTCTTATATTTATCGAAATATGGCAATTTGTAATATTTTTCAAAATACGGAAATTTCCCCAAATATGACATAAAGTTGTAAATTTTTTTTATTACATTTCTTTATAATATTCGCACTAGGAAACCCATTGCAGCAGAGCGCATCGTCATATCTATAATATTTGTCGAGATATGACGATTTTTTATATTTTCCGAAGAGCAACTTGGAGGGGCTGTAACTCGAAAACTATACAAGATATCGAAAAATGTCTCCAGGATTGTGTTTTTCGTGCCATTTATAATAAATTAGTAAATTTTGGAAATTTTGAAATTTTTTGAATTTTTTTTCAATATTTCGATTGTAGATATCTCGACAAATATGAAAGATAGAGACTTGCAGTGTTCACCAATCGATTCAGCTCGACGAAATACATAAACCCTGAAAATTTTAGAAAATCCGGACAACAGGTTGAAATGTTAGAGCAAAAAGTCTGAAAATGGCCAAATTCAGGCCAAACGTCGAGGGGTACCTATTGACTTTTTGGACAAAAACGCCATTTTCAGGCTTTTTGCTCTAACTTTCCATCCTGTAAAGCGATTATTATGAAACTTTGCATACTTATGTATTTCGACGAGCTGAATCGATTGGTGAACACTGCAAATCTGTATCTCTAATATTTGTTGAGTTATCGCCGATCGAAATTTCGTACAAAAATGCAAAAAAAATTCAAAATTTTAAAAAATTGCTAATTTGTTATATAAGGCACCAAAAACGCTAAACTGAAGATAAGTTTTAGATATCTCGTGTAGTTTTTGAATTACAGGCCCTTAAACTTGCACTTCGAAAAATACCAAAAATCGACGTATCTCGAAAAATATTAGAGAGCTGACGATGCGCTCTGCTACAATGGGTTTCTTAGCGCTTATACTATAAAGAAATGTAATAAAAAAATATTACAATTTTAAGTGAGGATATTCCGTGAGTTTAAAATTTTTCTATCGGTATGTGAATCTGTATTGAATGATTAATAATTACAGTTTCTGTTATTTGTTTGTTCCCATAGCAACTCAGATTACTTTATTAAACATATAATTCAGTTTTGTCAAAAGAAGCAAACAAAATCTGGTGTGGGCACCACACAACTTTCTTATACAAATAAAACCAACTGAACACGTATGACTTGTTCCTTGCGTATGACTTTATTTTAAAATAGAAATCTACTAATATCTATTCAGCAAAACTTTCTAAATAATAATACAAATATTACTTACATTTATAATATTAGTGCTTAGAGTACTGTCTATAGATTCCAAAATGGAAGGATTAATAAATAAATAAATAATATTAGGAAACAGAACATAAAATATCGTCATCAACAAATTGTCCATCAAATTTGTGTTGCTTCGTCCACCAAAAACTCATCATAGGAGATTTGGTAGCTACTTAAAAATGTACTTATTGTTGTTTTCTGTTGCAGAATACAGTGGTTCCCAACCTGTATGCTCAAGGGAATTTCACTCATCCATCGCAACCGCTGCGTGTTTAGCAGTGCTAGCCCTGGTAGCCTTGAGATAGTGCGTGAGTGCATAAGCGTAGCTGGAGGAATATTTAAAATGTGAAAGAACAGAAAGATTGTCCAAATAAACAAAGTGTGGTGAGTTTAAAACCTTGTGTTATTTTAATAACTCACCTAGAGTGCTGTGTGTATACTACAAAGAATATATGTAGCGATTTAGGTTTGTAAATTCAAAAATTCTAGGGTGTATGCGTAAGTTGACTGCTGAGTAAGTATGTTTCGGTAAATTGTGCAAGTTTGCAGAACTTGCTAACAATTTCGAAAACTATATTTGTAGACTCTTTCTTCGTAACAGGTAATTTACATTTTATTTTTTATTTTAAACGTATGTTCCAATAGATTACTTGTGATTACAATGTATAATATATTATTCTTTCGTACATTAATGTAATTCTTTACATTATTTTATAAGAATATTGATATTTTTATATATTTTAAAATAATCAATTCACACAAGTAGTGCGTCTCGGACAAAAGCTGTCATAGGCGTTTAACATTTAAATATACTAATAATATGGTGTAAGCAGACCAATGTTACTTCTATTCCCGTATTTTTTAAATACAAATTATTTCACTAAAATAATTTTGCCATGTTAAATACCTATGATAACGTTTTTATGAGGCATCTCTAGTATATAGATTAATCTTAGGTCAACACTTATTCTATATTTACATTGTAATTGCAAGTAATCTTATTTTATTAGCATAAATACAAGTTTTACATAGTTTAATCAAAATAAATGTCAAATATTTTATTTTTTCATTATAGATAAGTATGTCCAAATGTAAATAAATAAAAATAAATATATAGCATTATTTATACATCAATAATTAATATTTTAAGGCTAAATTATGTTTATAGTTTCTTTTTCGTGTCACAATTTGATCAAAAATGATTTAATTAGGGCAAAATTGTTGATATAATCTTTCCACCTTTCAGGTTCTGTTACTTATTTTTTTATTAATCTAGTATTGAAGGTTTTTCATTGCAGTTTACTCACTATTTTAGTACTCATTTGAAATTCCATGTCAATTAGTTCATTTGAGCAATACAAAATTTAAGTCAAAATAGTGTAATCACTAGCCATCGACACATTTTATATAAATAAAAGTAGATTATACAAGGAATATCAATAAAATTTTGAGACATATTGGTTGGTACCACGAGCTCTGTTTTTGGGTGTTTAGATATTTAAGCGATGTACAATGTTCTAAAATTAATTTATAAAAAATGTTGGAATAAAAGTTACGAAGATACATATTATCTACTTCTTTTATTTGAGTATTGTTTTATAAAATAATTTTACATTGTACAGCGCTAAAACACTTTTCTTAAAACACCCAAAAATAGAGCTAGTAGTACCAGCCATTGAAGCTACGACTTCAGTTATTTTAGACAAAAAGTTATTGTTTCTAGATCTAGTATAGGCGAAAATATAAAATTTAATTCTTCAAATAGGTCCAGGTTTATAAACAAAGTCACAAAGAAAATAGTAGATACAAAACTCTCTTTTTGAAGTGTTATTTATCTAAATAAGTTTGGACAAACCGATATACGTTCCTGTATATTCTGGGTATAAAATATCCTACCATAAGTTGCATTTCACTCATATTATAAAAATGCCATAAATAAACATTCATTCAGCTATTTTTAGCTACAAAAACATTTGCAATGATAATAATATTATAGATTCTAGCTAGAATATTGTTTCTCGTGTCTTTTAGAACTTTTTTTTATTCGGAATGTACAATTTAAACTTGTGCAAGTTGACGTTAACGCGTTTCGTTATGTATTAGGGTGAGCGGACTCATATCGAATTGTCGAGGTATATATTATTGTATTATATTTCCTTTTCTGCAATGTAGTGAAAATTGATAAAAAATTACATTTAATACTACGGGTTGATCTTTCCATCTTCGAATAAAATACCGAATAAATTATTTGCCGAATAGATGAAAAATATCGCATCGAAATCAAATGATAGTAATTGGTCTAGCTGTCATTTTTAATGCGTAATTTTATATTTATTCGTAGATGAAAAGACCGGGCTTATATCTCCAGTTTAGCACATGTAATAATATCGACAATTTTGCCCAAAAATGTAAGTTTTAGATAAATATTGATTTAAATGTTTAGCCTTAAAAACAACTATATATTTTAATGTATGCTACTTTCTTAAATTGCTACTTTAATCATGAAGTACTTATACTAACCAAATCTTTGATTCAATCAATATTTTAAACTTTAAGTACATTACTCCAAAACTAATATTTTACAAGTAGTATTTTACGTTACTAAATGTTGCCAAATATCTACGTATTTAAATTAACCAGAATGATAAGTTAAAACTGTTGGCAAATTTGACTATAACAAAATTTCTAATTATGCATATTTATAGCGACAAAAATCCAGTAAAATAACAATGTAAACTCATCTAGATGACAAAGTATTTTATTCCAATTACATTTGCTCCAAAACACCTGAATTGCTCATTGTATAAATAAAAAAAAATTATTATTATAATTTTATTTTAAAACCGATAAAAATGATTTGTAAATAATAGTATTCGTTTTCTTCAATGTTCTTGAATTGTACAACAGAAATATGCAGGAAGCTTTTAAATAATAATAATATTATTATTGGAGTGAAGTTCCTGCACATTTCTCCATAATATAACTCTTCCGTTAAGATCAGTTAAAGTGTACATATTACCAGTAAAATGATAATGTTTATTGTTGTAGCAAAATTCAGTCCAACATCCACTGAATTTAAATCACGTAAAAATCATTCATTTGTTTTCTTTTTTCGTGTGCCCCGTTTTGTAAACAGTTGATTGTCAGACCACATGACCGAAAACAAATGCGACACTGATTTCGAATACATAATTTGCTGGAATTTAATTTCGTTTAAATGAAACAGACTACGTACCGGAGGTATGTATTGAGATACGCGCAATGAAAGTACTGGTGGGACGATGTCACGCATTTCAATGCGTATGCAAAACAGTTCAGGGGTGGAACTTTCCTACTTATACAATGCGTACAATAAATTGTTGCCAGGCTACTTCTCTACGAATCGATGCATTGGTTACTGGTTACTTTTCATTATATTGCATTATCATTCTTTTATAAATGTTCGAAAATTTGTTTATATTCGCTCAAACATAGATTGATGTGTTTAAATAAGCTCGTAATTGTTTATTAATTTGTATATTTGCTTTAATTTTTGTTAGGAATTGGAAAATATGCATGAATAAATATGTATGAGTAATTTGTATAAAAAGTAACAATATACCAGGACTTTTTTTAATTGGTGTAGGGTATAAATCATTATTATCATAGTTACATTTAAAGTGATTGACAAGCAATTTATTAGAGCTTTTATTTGTATATTAATTACATAGATTTTTGGTAATAATTAATTAGAAGGGAAGAAGAAACATTCCAAATTTAAGCAGATTATAAAATTGTATTTACTTTAGTACTTAACAAATTACATTAAATTGTTAGGAATTATAATGTGTAATTATTTCAAATTATTTCTATTCTTTAATAAGTTGGAAAAGATTTCGGAACTCATATACTCGTAGCAATAAATGAAAACATGTTACAGAACTTGAACCACAATTTTTTTTCTTTATCCCTATGTTTACTTATAAAAGGAGTGCGGTAATAGAATGCTGTCAAGCAATTTTAACTGTAACTATGCATAATGATTAATGAATTATCCCTTTGTAAAAAGACAAAAAATACTCCCAGTATACAAAGTATGAATTTGTATATCGTTTACTTTTGTTTATATTACATTACCATGCATTTATTAAAGATTAAAATAATTATTTATGATATAAGTGTTGAAAGTGACATTTTATGAGAAAGTGGAAAAGTTTGTGAAACGAGACAAAGCCGAGTGAACCAACCCCACGAACGAAATAAATATGTCACTGCCAAATAATATTTCTTTAATAAATTTTGCATGTATTAAGAGATTTTGTATAAAACGTTATACTTCACACGTGGGCAAAGTGGAATTACCCACTCGATAAAATTATCACACTCAGCCTTCGGTTTCGTGTGCTAAAATTTCTCTCGTGGGTATTTCCTTACTTTGCCCAATTGTAAAGAAAAAAAATTAACACGTACATCATACAAAATTTTAATTATGATACTCTAATGTATTAGTATATACTAAAAAATGTAGAATGATATTTTGACAAGTAGAGTTATATTTGTTGATTTATTGATACAAATCATTAACAACGTGTTAAAAGTTTAACCCGTTGGTATGTTACTTTTAACACTAGTTACTGAAAGTGACACTTTTAATTTGCTAAGCATCCGTTAAAAGGTCCACTTTTAATAATGGACATAGCAAAACTTATTTATGAAATATAAATTTAATACATTTTAAATGCTTTTTTTTCTTAATCTGTACGTACCTGTTCTCTGTATTTTATTAATACGAATAATACAGAAGAAAACGAACAATTATGGAAATAATTCTTTCCATTTTAATTAAATTAATAACAACTGTTCAAATATGAATAATTTCAGTGCAAAAGTCGAGGGGAATACAGACTGCCATGTACTCATTCAAGAAGGGCGCGATAACAAATTGACCAATGTTTAAGGAAAATTGAGCGTGAATGTCAAAAGTTAACCAAGTGGGAAATTAGGAAATGTATGTTCAATTTTGGTGCCGTAAGTCGAGCCTCTGCCGCAACCAGTCATTTGTTTCTTCCGGGTACGTTTAGTCAAGGATAATTTCTTTCGAAAATTACGAATAATTTATTATGAAAATTAAACGATTTTTCAATATTTTGAACTGGTTTATTATGTTTTAGCATTGCTCGGATACGGATGCTATAGATACAGGATTATTCCATTACTTTAAATCAGTCCCAGTACTAAAGAACACTGTAGCAAAATATATTGGTCTGATAATCAACTCCATTAAGGTAAATTCGCCCATATTAAATGTAAATAGTTGTTTGATAATCATCATAATTTTATGTTCCTTTCCTTCCACAGATCCATCCTATTCATCCTAGTGTGAATGTATTGACTCCCAACATCGAATTGTGTATACAATAAATAAATTTATGTATGTAGTAGGTGTAAACATTTGAATATGTTTAGTACCTTACGTATTGGACTGTTGTTAATAATAATGTAATAAATTTAATTATACGTTTTATAAATGGATATAGGTAGCAGTTTTTCTGTGACGAGAGTCGTCATATTTTTTTTTTTATTATAGTTGGGGACACTGGGGATCCTGACACATACAAACACATACAAAGATGCAGTGAAATTTTCAGCCGGTTTCAGGAGATAGCAATCATCTTGTAAGTTGTGGTTCCATGAGTTGTTGAATTACATGTAAGTTATGTATTTTATAATTTTATTTAAACTAAAATAAGTTTAATGTAGAAGTGTTATGTTTATGTATGATTAATTTTGTCACTCTTCTTGTAAGTTGAGATTGAGGTTAAATATTTCGCAAACGTTGGACTTCGTCCCTTTTTAATTTATTTATATTTATTTGCTCCACTTAAATCTGTTATTGAATCTTCATAACTGTGTTTAAGAAAAATGATTTAGCGACTGTTATGTTTCACTGTGAGTTTGGAACAAATGATTGAATTGTATATTTGGGTAGTATGTTTACGAGGGATGGACATATTGACCGGGAGATTGAAAGGCGGGTGTCTGTAGGGTGCAAGGTGCTCTGGGTACATTTGCTCAAAACGAGAATATATCTAGAGATAATCGATTGAGTACTTACATTGTTGTATGGTTCTAAATATTGGGTGTGGTTGAAGAAGCATGAACGACTTATAACTGCTGTAGAAATGAGATATTTGAGAGGAGTGTGTGGGTATACGAGACGTGATCTTATCCGGAATACATTGGTGTATGGTGAGCATGAGATTGAAAAGAATATTGTTAAGAAAGTGGGAGTGAGTCAGTTGAGGTGGTTTAGACATCTTGAGCGAATGTCGAATGAATGGTTATTGAACTAATATATATGGGTGAGATTGAGGGTGAACGATTGCGTGGGTGTCTGAGGAATAAGTGGTTGGGTGTGATTGATGGTTTGTTGCGAATTATTCCGAATGTGAAGAATAGACGAGCAAGTATGAATTGTTCTATCAATCTGGACGAGGCGAAAGTAGTTTCTCCGGATAGGAATATTTTGAGAGGATTGATTGTTGGTTGACTGTGTTTCTGGATTCGTACTACCCCACTGAGTGGGATATAGCAGCGTGACGTATGTATGTATGTCTGCTCGACTGATTAACATATCTGTTTGATTAGTACGAAAAATTGAGTGTAAAGAAATCGTGACTACTCTAAGAGGTATCAACGATAAAGAAGTATTTAAATAGTGTTAGTTATTGCTTTATTGAGTTTTCTCTGCATGATTGTTGCTTGGTTTTTGGCTTCTCGCTTATTGCTCGCTCGTGTGTTTAGTATTGCACGAGATTTACCACCTTCGGCCATCGAAACTGTGTTGAGTTTGACCTTCCCTCAGCAGTCAAGTTTGCATCCGGAGTAACGGAATTTTAAGTACTTCCTATGACGCCCTCATCCAGTAGATGGAAAAGCTTCGTGAGGGGACATTGCTAGACAGATCAGGACTAAAGATAAGCTTTTTTATTTTTTTAAGTTCTATTTTCAATAAATGCTTTACGTCGATATTTGTGTAAGCTGTTCTTCGAATTGAGCTTTCTGTGACTTTTCCGGCACTTTATCTTTCTATACTGCAAGTACTGCAGAATTATTGTATTTTTTTAATTGAAATAATTAGCTCCAGCTTTTATTTAAAGGTTATAAATGCATCATAACTTAAAAAGTATCAAATGAAAAACTAGACATTACAAAAATGATTTCCGTCGCCATGTATTATTCACGCCACTGTTTGGGAACTGCCTGCTGCGCGGTAACACTAATTCATTATCTACAAAGCGAGTGATTCCGCTGAACGTATCGGCCAATGATTGTGTTTTCACCACGTTAATTTCCTGCACTGTATCGTAATTTAATTTGTTTTACATTGTGTTTTGTTTTCATGTACTCCAATTATTGGTTAGATACTAGCAAGTAGATGAGTCGGCCCTGGGCAGAATTTCAGCACTTTGTTTTGTTACACAAAATTCTTCTTACTTTTAAATTCCTCTCTATATTTTTACTAATTACTTTTCGTTATTGCTTAAATATACCGGGATATTTTTTATCTATATACACAGAGATGTAACTTACTGAAATATAGGAATAATTTGCAGTAGTTAAAAATAATAATTCCTACCAATTTAAGGTTATTTATTGAGTACTTAAGTAATTAAAATAAATTTATAATTTGTTTAAACTTGGAATGTTTATTTCATCATAAGTGGCTGTTAATAATAATCCATATAAATTATCCCTGTGTACTTATAACAAAAAAAAAACTCTTTAATTATTTGCTGTCAATCATTTTAACTGTAACTACTTTTATAATTCATACCCTATATAGAGGCCTATTCTGTAACATACCCGTTAATTTTTAACAGCATGTTAAAGAAATTATCCAATGATAACAGACTGCACTGAAAACAAATTGAAAATTTCATTTGACACCTATGTTTTTATTGGTCAAAATTTTTAAGAGACAGTTAAAAATTAACAGGTAAGTTGCAAAATAGCCCCCATATATTGATAAAAAAAACTCCCGGTATAAGGCGTTATAGGAAACACAGAATGAATTTTTAAAACAACCCATCAGTTTGGTGGTAAACTAATAAGTTTAAAGAAAAAATAAATATACAGGCTTATGCAACAAGGAGGACATAATTGTATGCTTGGTCAAAATCAAATAATTATGGGGATGTTATATTTTCTTAAATGGAAAGATGTATTTTTTAAGGCAATGGATATCCCGAAATATTTCCTTTTCATTGATGTAACATATTCCTGTACCTAAAATTAAAATTAAGGTCATAAAGATACAAACAACATTAACATCTTTAATATGAAAATAAAACTTCAGGTAGGCCGTTGAACAAAACAAGTTATTGTTTTTTTTTATTGATACTCTTGTCAACAATGGCTTTAGGTCGGCAACAATTGGTGACAACTTGATTACAGAAGTATCAATAAAAAGATCAATAACTTGTTTTATTTGAAATCGGCACTAAAGTGCTCAGAAATCGTCACAAGTAACATGCATACCAGTGTTGGCAACCATTAAATAATTATTGTACAATTAGGATAATTTTGGCAGATATTGACGTACTATACTAAATTTGGACGTAATATGAAACAAAATTTGCAAGAAGAATTAACTAATTCATTCCGATGACGAAATTGAGGACAAAACACATAATTTTGAGTGTTATTTACGATTACTTCACTTTTCGAGGTTGGCAACAGTGACTGTCAGTTTCAATTCACATCTGACATATATAAACTTAACCTATATTGTAATTTTAGATTTCAAATAAAACTTAATATGTACCTCCGCACTGGAGTTCCTTTTTATCACTCACATGGTTTATTTTCCTCGGTCCTATGGGCCTCGGCAACTGAATTCCATATTTGTGATAAAAAATTGAACTTCAGTGCCTTGATACATAAATAATTATTGTTCAACCGGGCTACCTGAAGTTTTATTTTCCATATTAAATATGTTAATGTTTTTTTGTTTTTTAATTTTGTGACCTTTATTTTTATTTTAGCTATAAGAACATGTTACATCGTTGAAAAAGGAATATTTCGGGGTTTCCATTGCAGTAAAAAAGTTACGTGACATAAATATAAGCTCATTTTGATGTAAATTATTACGACGAGCGGTCGGAAGTTCATAGCCAAGTTACAAACGTCAAATGACGCGTCATCGCTTCGAATTTATTTTTTTATAAATTTTTAATGCCCTTAAGTAACGGATGAAATTTAATCTCCTGCTCTGTCATGTGACACACTCCAAGTCATGAAGAGTTCTTGAACAACATAAAGCATAGAGCAGAGAGATATATACTTCCCGTGACATCTACATAGAATTTCCTGAATTAGACATACATTTCTGGTGTCAGATGTTTTATAAGGATTAATGGATTGGAGTATTCTCTGGTAAAGCATCAACTGTGTGTAACCACTTTAAACCTTACCTTTTTGATTTACACATCCAATAATATCTTTCAGGGGTGTGACTAGACGGCTGGTAACCACATTTCAGACGTATCACGTGATTTTCGAACCAATTTTGTATCCAATAGTATAATGGGTATTAAAAGTAACTAGGTTCTACTAATCTAGCTCTTGATTGAATTTCGAGTTCTTGAGACTATTTAAAAAATTTAAAAATCCCAGTTAACCGAAATCGTAGTGTTTTTAGTTTTATAAATTTCATGTGGTGACAAACAAAGCATGTATATTTAAAAATTACTATTTTATTTGAAATTTGTTTAGTTCCATCAATAAAAAATAGCAATTGGAAAAGACATTTGAGAGATAAAACTAAAAGAATTCTTTCCGGCCTTCTTCATTGCCGGTGTCAGAAACAAAACTGAAATTTATGTAGTGTACGTAACAGATGACTGTCTAAACATTTGAAAGTCTAAATTACACTCTTTGTTGAAAAGAAGGCGTAGATATTTGCGTGTTGTTGTCAGAGGGAGGAGGAATATCGTCACGAAGACGTGTGGCATTTGTCATCAAGTTTTTCTTCTTCTTTTGTCACTTTTTATATTCTTTTTATGCTCCACTTGCCGCCTTAATAATCTTATACAGGCAGATTCATCAAAAGAATTAGCGCTAATCCTATTTTTATTATTAGTCGTAACTTTAGTTACCATCCTCAAAACATATTTATGTTAACTAAGGTTGTAGTTACGATAGGTTAACATAAAATTTGACACATTTTGTTAATTTAATTAATTTAGAAATAAAGTTACAGAGGTTGAAAAAAAAAGAATTAGCGTTAATTCTTTTGATGAATCTGCCAGTTAATGTCTATCATTTCTTATAAAGTCGACATTGTCCGTTAGATTGTAGGTTCGTACTTTATAGTCAAAATTATTCCGAGTGGCAGTATTCTAGATTAATAATAATACTGCATATCGGGTGTACCATTTGTTTGTATTGTTTATTTTACTTGATTATTTTTAGTATTACCGAAAATTATTTTCAAAAAAGAACCGGGTGTTCTATTTTCGCGCTGATATTCAACTTTATATTTTTAAATAAATGGAACAACCTAAATAATATATACTATACAAGATGGTGATTAACTCTGGCAATTATAAGACGTTTTACATATTAAATAATATTTCTGCAATTTCCTGCTTTCTTAATTATTTTAGAGAAAAATGTTGAAGAGATTTATTACCTGCATCTTTCACTTATTTAATAAAGGCTAAAAAGACGTTCAAAGATATTAAAAATTCAGTTTTTGTAATGAGTACCTTATGGAAATATTACGACCCGGTATGTCAAATATGCGGAGAAAATTTGACGAGAGACTTGAGTTTTGATTCACGATCCATGGAAATTTGTTTGAGCTTAGTTATGATCCAGATCCAGACTAGTCACTGTACAATGTTCGAGAAGGGTTAAATCGCTAATATTCGAGTTTTATTCAAAGCTTTATCGTATCATAGAGGATGACGATTCAAAAACAAATCAACAATTTTGTCATATAAAAACAATTACGTAAAAGTTTTCACCTTTTTTTAAATAAATCATGCAACAAATCAACAATTTTTCTCTGTGAAACTTTATTAATAATTAATGTACTTGGTATATTATGGTTTAATCTATAACGTATTAAGTTCGTAAATAATGTATTATAAGATGATTATAAGTAACTAACGTATTATGTTGTTCATAGTAAAGGTTTTAACAGTCGATGATACAACAAATTCACTAAAAATTTAATCATTGTAAAAGACTGATAAATTCACTTAGAAAGACAATTTAAAGTCATTTGGAAAGTTTTCTCCCTCGCACAATGATGTTAGTGTAAAAGTCATAGATGAATCAACAAAAAAATAATACGCGATATTTTTTCTTAAAATTTACTAAAAAAAATTAGCCGTACACTTGCAAATTGTTGCTTTAGTGCATTACTGCATGTTTTGCAATAGGCGAATTAGCTATCAAATGTCATTTTTAAATCACTTGAAAAGAAAAACTTCATCGTGTAATTCCCGTCTGAAGTGAAATTAAATATTGTAGAATATAGATTGCTTTACAAATAAGAGCATAGATAATTTCGTTGAGCGTTACTTGACACTTGCAACAACAACAACATATTGAATCCTATTTCTAGATGTTCTCCAAGTACGTAAAATATTAAAGGCACGCTGATATGATGTGCACTTACTACGTGTCTCAATAATTCAGCAGAAGTTTCGAGTTGAATTCCCGAATGAACACAAGCGTGAATGTCGAATACGATCTAGCTGCCATTGAGGAGAGGACGAAATTTACGGGAGGTGATCGAAGAAAGGGATTTGAATTATTTAGAACAACGCACACGTGGGTGTCGCTCTCATGCTGGTGTACATGACCTCACGCATCGCGCGATTTATTATTAATAAGAACTTTGGAACATTGATACGCCATTCAAATTACGAAGCAGTTTGCGACGAAATTTGTTCTGTTGGAAATTATTTATGTATCTTGTGGCCATTAAATTTTTGCTAGGAGAACGCTATTGGTTCTTGAGGTTACAGAGCTACAGCTACTACTCCTTTTAATTAGTAATAACTAATTTTTAACTGCAATGAACCCTCGATTTTCCAGACTTCGATTTATCAAAATATATTTTTAGTCAATGAATTTTAGCGCATACAATTTATAATAACTGCTAAGAAATAAGCAAAAGCCCGAAAGCCCGCAATACTAATATACATGTAGTTGCAAGACTTGCAAGGTATCATAATTTATTTAAAATGTAACAAAATTAAAAAATAGATATTATTAATAAACAAAATTTTACATAACCAGTTCAGCCTCATGTCTGTATAACATATTAAAATAAATATAATTTTTTATGATCCCGATTACTATATATATATATATATATATATATAAATATTATACTATCTGGAATTTTAGTAATATATTGAAAAAAATATTACTTTCACCAGTTTTTGAACTCATAAATTTCCAATTATTTATTATTAAATCTTAATAATATTTAATCACTTATTACCTATTTGTACAATTTTTTTTCATTGTATATTCACTCATTTTTATATATACTTTAGTTTCATAGACATATTCAATAGCTGAACTTTACTAAAATAAAGTAAGTTTAATTAAAATAGGCACTAAAGTGCTCAAAAATCGTCATTAAAAGCTCAGAAATCGTTACTAAAATGACGACGATTTTGCGCAAGCCAGTGTTGGCAACCGTTTAATAATTATTGTACAATTAGGATAATTTTGGCAGATATATTGACGTACTATAGTAAATTTGGACGTAACATGAAACAAAATTTGCAAGAAGAATTAACTAATTAATTCCGATGACGAAATTGAGGACAAAACACATAATTTTGAGTGTTATTTCGATAACTTCACTTCTCGATGTTGACAACACTGACTGTCAGATTCAATTGACAACTGACAGATGTATAAACTTAACCTATATTGTAATTTTCTTACAGTTTTTTCGAATTTTAGATTTCAAATAAAACTTAATATGTACCTCGGCACTGAAGTTCCTTTTTATCACTCACATGGTTTATTTTCCTCGGCCCTACGGGCCTCGGCAACTAAATTCCATATTCGTGATAAAAAATTGAACTTCAATGCCTTGATACATAAATAACTATTATTTGCTCCTTGACTATTATTTTTATTATAAAACATTTAACTTATATTATTGTACATCACTAAACTACCATTTCCGGTTGATGAATTACTATTAAAAACTATTCAACTCGAAAATGAACATCCAAATTATAAATAAACTACTCAAAAGTGAATAGGGATATTAAAAAAAAAAGTTTACAAATATAAAAATACTATTTATTTTTTGATTATATAATTAAACCTATAAAAAGAAACAATTTTTCTAACAAAAACAAAAAATTCAAAACGTTAAATCCAATTTAAATGAAAATAAAGGAATTCAAGTTCTCACGCGCCAGCACTACCGTATCTTCATCACCGAATATCTTTTTTTTTAATATCGGGTGGTATTACCCCGCGCATTTACAACAGCTTGACACCTCTCTGGCATGCTTAAAATGCAGTTGTCAATGTGTTGTTGGGGTATCTTATCCCACAGTGTGGGCAATAGTTCCGCAAGCTGTCTTAGGGTTGTAGGGTGTGGAATATGTGTGTTAAGTTGCCTTTGAAGCATATCCCAAACATGTTCAATTGGGTTTAGGTCTGGTGACACTGGTGGAAGAGGAAGGTGATGGATTTGGAGTTGTTCGATAGTATCCAACACTATTTGCGCTCGGTGTGGACGAGCATTATCATCCAAAAATATAAAATGTTCAGGCCCAAAGAAATCTCGACTATGTGCTACGTACTCATAGACAATTTCGTCTCTATAATATTGCCCAGTAACCCTACCATTGAATACGTGGAGGTCGGTACGCCAGCCTAGAGATATACCAGCCCACACCATTAAACCTCCTCCTCCAAATGGGACTACTGGCTGGACATACTGTGATAATGTCCTGTTTCCTACACTCCTGTACACTCTCTGACGTCGACTGTTATTATGGATGCAGTATCTGGACTCATCCGTGAAAAGTACGTGTTCCCAAGAAATATCTTCAGCGAGTCTTTCATTAGCCCAATGTAATATTTGTCGCCGGTGAGCAGGAGTTCTCGCTGGTAATCGTAACGGTCGGTATGATGTTAAACCTACCTCAAACAACCGATTTCGGACGGTTTGGTCACTTATCAAGACTCCTGTGGCGTTATGTATGTCTTGTTGCAGCTGTCGCGCAGTATCAAAAGGCTGTCTTCTCGCCTGTATCACGAGATGACGGTCTTGTCGTGGTGTTGTGACACGGCTGGATCCACTTCCAGGCCTTCTGGATGTTGTGCCTGTTTCTCTATGTCGACAAATTAACCGAGAAATAACACTTTGGGAAGTATTGAAGTACGCGGATATGTCCACTTGCCGATCACCTCGCTGATGCATATGCAACACCAAAGCACAGTTTTCTTGTGAAAGATGTTTCCTCTGCATTTTTCTTTTACTTGTAAGAGCGAAATTTTTAAGCAAATCGTCAGCAATATTTTTTTTGAAATAATGTAAACGATAAATGATATCGAAACATTCGATTCTCGAAACAAAACTGGCAAATTTTGGTTTTAAAGACATTATTTTTGAAGTATTCATTCATATATATATAAATATATATATAGTGTAATTTCTATAAAATTGTTTTTTTTAATATCCCTATTCATTTTTGAGTAGTTTATAAAATTTGAAAGTAATTTCGTCATTATCTATTTATTTATAATCCATCCAACAGGACAAATACTCAATTACAGGGGGATGAATAAAGCATTACAAACTTATTGTGTAGACATAAAAATAACGTAATATAACAAATATGTAAAAAGATTACGAAACAACTAAATGAATTTCAATAACCAAAAAAAGTTATTGCACTACAATATTAAATTACAAGTGAGATGCAGCTGGTAGAAAAATAGTAAACGTATAAATATAGAATATAGATTTTAAATTGAGTGTTTATTTGTTGAAAGTCACAAAATTTTTGACCCATCATAATACCTCCCTTATATTTGTAAAATATTTTATTTTTTGCTTTCATACAGAAAAAATCTTTGGAATGTTAGTATGAAAAATAATTTATTTAATTTTTCTTATAATAATTCTCTCATTTTAATACCCATGTTATTGTTTTATAATGTAAAGAAAGCAAATATTATTAAAAGAAAACAGTATACTGTTGATTGTAACTAGGGTAAAGTGTAAGAGGAACGCAAAATCCGCACTACGATGAATGATCTAATAGAATTTTTATGCCACCCGTTGCTTGGCTACGATTGTTCGGGGCTGCACTCTCTGATGAAATTTTACGTAATCATGATCGGGCGTTCTTCCCTCTTGGATATTGCAATTTTATTAATTAATTTTCCAAATTGAGCTAGGGGTGGCCAAATTGCGTCCTGTTGTGCACTAAAAATAATGTTTTCTTCGTATTTTATAGTTGCCCAGATAAAAACAGTAGAAAACGCTAACCTTATTTCTACTACACAGGAGGATTTCTGGAGAAACTTTTTGGAAAAAATAAGTCAGAAAGTTTTTTGTAAAGTAGATGCCAGTATTCTTCGATATGCAATGTAAATTGTTATTTTTCCTTAAAAATTTTTAAAAAATAACAGATTTTAAGATACAAATAAATTTAATACAGTAATTTTCCCTTAGTAAGATCAAAAAATTTTTTAAAATTATTCTAAAAGTCTAAATTGATTCAAATAATATTATTCTGGGCTCATACATAATTAATAATAATTAGATTGCAGCCCTAGGTTATAAAAACTTATAACATATAAATCGAGCTGAAGATCTCACGATCCACAAAATGAGTTACGATAAATTACAAAAACAAAATTAACATCAAAGAAATCAGTTACAATTTTCCACGGTAAATATTGCCCCAACAGGGAAAGAAACAAAACTAGTAAATAAGTACCAAGTTGTACATTTCTCCACAGAAACTCTATGGACAAACCACAAATTACAGTGTCCATCATGTTCCCTCGGGCACATCGCCGACACATAGTCGTCCTCGTTTCTTTGCTGGTGGCTCCCGCGTCCTGTAGTTTGACTAAACTTTCGCCAATTGTTTTCCTATAAACTTTTAGTGCTAAGTTCGTGTTTTCTCTTCCACGTACAAACGAACTGTTAATGTAAATGCACCGTGCAGTTTTGCCCGATTTTTTTTTTTTAACTTTATTAGTTAACTTTAAGACTAGATGAAAAAGTAATTTATTGTAGCAATATGGTAAAAATAAATGCACAAACTATCTCAATCATTGGGATTAATTTGTAACTCGCTACTCAATCTAAATTATACACCACAAGAGATAGTTTTTGATATATCGGAATGAATATTTTCGATTTGTCACCTGCTGTCATTTCTAGTGGTAATTGTTTTATTAAAAATTAATCATATATTTGTTGTAATTATTTTTCTTTATAATGAGTGTAGCGCTGCTAATTTGAATCATAATAATTATTATTATTTTCAATAAAAATATTACATGTCCAATTTTACAACCGGGAGTTACATACTTGACAAATTTTTCGATTAATATTTTATAAAAATTTAATTAAAAATCAAATAACGAGTAGAATGTATGGTGTCTTATATTTATTAAACCTGCATTATAATAATAATATTACGTTGCTGGGATGGCCTCCTAACTGCTCCGATTTATCGCCAAGGAAAGTAACAGATTACCCACTAGTGGGTATAATTTTGAGGAAAGTCACTGTCAAATAATATTTCTTTAATAAATTTTTCATTTATTAAGAGGTGTTGAATAAAACGCTATACATCACACGTGGGCAAAGTGGAATTACCCACTTGATAAAATTATCAAACTCAGCCTTTGGCTTCGTGTACTAAAATTTCTCTCGTGAGTAATTCCTTACTTTGCCCACTAGTAAAGTAAATAACTATTATTTTCTTTTTATAATGAATCACTTATTATCATTTAAAAGTAAAGACAAAGGCTAGTAGCACGTGCTCTGTTTTTCGGTGTTTTAAGAGAAGTATTTTAGCTTCGTTTTTAGAGCTGTACAATGTTCTACAATTATTTTGTGAAACAAATGGGTACTTTATTTAAAGGTGATTGTTAATACATTTCTCTATAATTTCTATTAAAACCGTGGCTAAAACACTACTCTTAAAACACCCAAAAACAGAGCTCGTAGTACATGCCATACAGATCAAAGTAAAATCGTCCTAGACTGTTCGCCCACGAAAACAATGTTGAATGGGTATGGTATGTGTTTCTTTGTGAAAACGTTCTCGCTTCTCAGAGAGACGCAGCCGGTGCGAGTACTTGAACTGTGATCAATCTTAGTTTGTACTTTCTTTTTCTTCGTTATTTAAAAAAAAAAAAAAACTCACAACATTTGTGTAAGCGTAACTTTCTTACTTTGAACTTATCTGAATACCTCTAAATAACTTGCATCTGTGAAAATAACAACTTGTAGCAAATAGCAAAAATATCGCTGCACGGATGCAATACAAACTTGCATGCGTTAGCTCAAGACGCTGGAAAACATTTGTAAAGAAATATCTCTTAGAAATCAAATGTAAATATTTTGATTAAAGCTTTTTGAAAACTGCGATATGATTTGTAACGCTGTTTGTTATAACTACTACTATATAAATTGCGGTCTGTACTATAATAAAAAAAAATCGAAAAGATTGCGGCTTGGAGCGCTGCGGTCGGATATTAATCGTACGCTTATTGCAAAATAAACTTGAAAAAGGCAAAAATATAAAGAAATATATTTTATCAGTTCAAAAACCATTTACGAGTACATACATATTTTATAACGGCATAAATAATGAAATACAAGTTTAAGTAGAAATGGCTTGCCACTGTTTCGCTGGAAGGATATTGTACTTGATTATTTATTGTTTTATTTATAGGTTGACAAAGTTCAAAATATGTTTACATAAGTTTTCCTTTATTTAAATTAAAACACAAACACGAAATAAGCATTTCAACAGCCGACAAATTTTCAAAAATAATTTACGCACATTTTCACCACATAAAAGTTCCTCTGTGGCTCCTCCACCACTACCATCCTAGGAGATCGTAATATGACGGCTGGTAACCGCACTTCACGCACAAGAATATATCAATATGTACCGAGATTTGCATTGAGCAGAGTGCCACATACAGAAATAGGTAAATGGCGTGATGATAAATTTATTTATTTATATTTTATCTTAACTAAGTATATTTAAAATAATAATATTAATAATGTATTGTATGCATCATGCTATTTACCCATTTTGAGTATGGCACTCTGATTTCGCAGTCCTCAGTAAGTGTATGATTTTGCATAAAGTACGTCAAGATAATGTGAATAAATCTGATGTGTGCAACACACAACCGCCCGCAAATTTTATTTTCCAAATACGGTGCAAATGTCTATACAAAAGTTTTAAATAAAAATTGTAGTCAATATTGCTTTACATCTTTTTAAATGTACACTAACTGATTAATTTACTGAGATATGCCTAAAAACATGATAAGCCTTCAAGTAAATTACCACTTACGGTTGATGGTTTGCTCCCAAAATCTAACCAACTTTTAACATATTAATTTAATTTTAACATTGATAGCTTCATTATACGAGTATTTTGAGTTATCATGGAAGAAAAAATCATACATACATTTATACTAACTATCTAACAGGTAGACGTAATCGTGAAAATAGTAAAATTGTGTTCTAGGGTCTGCACAACGTGTTTATCTGTTGAAAACTCACTATGAAAAATTTTGACAAGTCACAATAACTCCCTTACATACCGGATGTAGACTTAAAATGTGGTGTAGATAATTTACAACATCATAAAATAGCATTGAAATTCCTTTACGCCACATTTAATTTGGTAGTAGAAAACTATAACATCGACATTGAAAAACTGGTACCACTTTACAATAAATGCCTTGACAGCTATAACGATTACATTAAAAATAGAGTATTGTACTGTTACTTTGTAAATAAAATTTTGTGTTGACATATTTCGCTTTTATTTAGTTATGCCAAATCGTTCTTTACTTCCTGGACGACCCTCGTATATCGTTCGATAATTACTGACACGGCAGTTTCTGTATTTAGATTCTTACTTCATAAAAATCTGAACTAAATATTAACGTAGATCGTAATAGTAATTCTTGATATAAAAGCACACAGCATATATCAATACTCCATGCAAAATTTGGTTACCCAAGAATCTGCAGTGATCAGTGTCAGCTACTCCAAATTTTACTTGAAAAAATAACGCCTATTTTCTTCAAATTTGTTATTCAGGAAATCGCTCAGAAGTAAGTTTGACATAGTGACTGTGTTTTGAAATCGAATTGAGGACTAATATGTCTTAATTTTCTACGAATGTCATGAGTCAGATACGTTACCACCTACCAAAGAGGTATTTATCGCAACACACTACAAGAGAATAAAGTTATTTTTGTTGTATGTGCAATGCGCAAGGCAGGGTGAAGGGACTGTGTGAGTTCCAATGTAGGGCAAGACAAGAGAGGCTGTAGGGCAGTTGTACGCCTGATCGTAATGTAACTACAATTTATTGTGTAATGTCAAAAACAAAAAACTCGGCAACATTTTGCTGGAAGTGCTTTTAAACCTTTTGGACTGTTAGCGAGTGTGTCCAACGCTAACAAAAGGAGGGTTCCGTAATGGAGCGATTCGCCGATTCCCCCTCCTACTTGGTTTCTGCGTCACTCGATCAATTGCAGATACACGCCCCCTGAATTATCTTGTCTGTTTACCACCTACGTTATATTTATTATAATATACTACTGTATGAGTATTGATTTTGGTAGAAGCAATTATAATTATAATACCCAAGATTTGTGCGATTATAACCGAAAAATGTCCAATCAATTTTTCTTTTAATGTTTTAGGAAGACAAAGGTTATTTGTACACTCAGAAACTGACGATCAACTTTTATTCATTTACCAAAGCCGCTAGGTGTACATTAATTGTTTTCCGAAATTATTAATAAAATGCTTAACCGAAATATTAATTTTTATTCTACAGTTTCGATTATTAATAGTATTAATTAGTGGCAATGTATAAAACTCGTTACCGTTTTTTCAGTTGTCGAAGATGAGGAAAATAACTGAGTACTTCTTTGTGGATTTCTCTTATTTTGTTACTAAGTTCCTCACAGGCGATTTTAGATAAATAACAATAAAAATAAGATTGTTGAATAGACCTGTGGTAACGTATTGGACTGTACAAGAGATACACAGATAGTGTCATCACACAAAATTGACAAAATTTAACAAAATGTTTAGTCCCAGTCGATCCACCGTTAATATTGATTAATTTAACAAGTTTCAAATTATTTTTATGTATTTCGTTACTAAATATATTTGTGAATATAGCAACTATTAACATTTATTTTTAGGTGCTTTTAACTAAATATTTTAGCAGCTATATTGAAGCAGACCAATAAATCATAGTCATCATAACAAAGTAAGTTGTCACAAAGGATATAAACTTTCTTTAACAATTTCATATTGATAAGTTAGCTAAATTTACTTGTTATTATTGACTAGACTATTTGTTAAATTTTACAAATCCAACAAAAAATAAAAATAACAATTTTTCTTGTAAAAAATTCAGAATTGACAAAATTTGTATTTAACAAATTATAATATTTGTTCAAATTGATAATTTAATTCAATATATTTGTCAATATTAACTAAAAATACTGAACCGCAAAATTAACAAATTGCAAATCAAATTTTTTACTGTGCAGTTTTGAATTTGCCTCTTTGGGGTAACAACCAAAAAGTATATCACTGAGAAGGAAAATGGCACAATGTGTAAATAGCATGATATGTTTATGAGAAATTATTGTATGAGAAATAACAAAATAAAACTGCTAGTATTCAGTATAGTATATAAAATTATAATACATTTACAAAAAATATGTTACAAAATAATAATAAATGCTACACATAATTTTTTTCGTGAAGATCGCAGATCATTTCTTGTAAAATTCGCAATTTCAGTAGTTTTTCTATTACCCTCTTCTATCATTCCATTTTTAAAAATTTAATGGGAGCAGCTAGACTAGGTTTTAATTTGTGAGTCAGATTCGAAGTGTTCACAAACCACATCATTTTCGTTTGTTGTATGATCATGTGTATAATTATATGGAATCTGAAATTAATAGCACACATAGGTGAAAAAATTCTATATACGAAAATAAAAACTCAATTCCAGATACTGTTCAAAGTTTAATAAATAATATAGTGACTTAACATATTTATAAGATAATTAGTTTCGACTTTATTAATGAATTGAAAATGTATGCCGGTATCTGAAAAAGAGTCTTTAACTGTTGTGTGCTTACCTCTACATATTCTATTTCAGCATATTCGGGAATTTCTTCATATAGCGCGCAGTCAGTATTCGATGGTTTATCTTCTTGTATATCTTGAAGCAAAAATTTGGGTCGTTCCGGAACTATTAACATATTTTTATTATTGCAATTTGGTACAAACAGTTTTATTAGAACACAATAAAATTATACAGAAAAATCGAAAACTCTTCAGATAATTTCTAACTAGAATATTTTTATTTACTATATTTACTATTATTTATTATAGTTAAAATCATACAAAGGAAAATTGTTTGATTCACCATATTTATATCTTAAATTCTATTATTTTTTCCTCCCGCATATACTTATAAGTAAGGGAGGTATAATGTTACAAATTGATTAGATTTTGGGAACAATTCATCAACAGTAAGTGGTAGATTATTTGAAGACGTATCAGGGTTTTTGGTCATATCTTAGTAAATATATGAGACAGAGTAAAGTTCATAGGAATAAAAAAAAAGATGTCAAATAATATTATCTACAATTTCTATTTGAAACATTTTTCTATATTTTGTTATCAAATTAAATAACAATGTACGTGGTACCAGTCAATGCCTTTGGGGCAAATGAAATCGTTATCGATTTTTGTTAATTTGTTATAATTTCAGTTGTTATTTTTCTTTAAAATAACAGAATTTAAGATACAAATAAAAAAAAAAGTTATTCTAAAAGTCTTAATTGGGCCAAATGATATTATTCTGGGCTCGTATGCCAATGTGCTTTTCTTTCTAAATTACCCTCATATTTATTGAAAACTATCACAAACCATACCTTTAGGTGTATCAGGAGCTAGTTGCCTTATTATAACATTGGGTCTTATTGAAAGATCTGTTATATATTCGTATTCATAGTCTGAAATACAATTAATGTTACATAGATGTTCCTTGTTATTCACCTTGTATACTTACTACTAAATGCGTTTTCATTTTCCTCTTCTATTAAACTCCAGTTTGAGTATACATCTGTATAAAAAAATATATTTGAGAATGCGTTCTACTATTCATCATAAAGTGCAAAAATAAATTCATACCCACTTGATTCTAAATTATTTAGGTCATAACTAGTACATCGTGGTTGCAAGTAACCTTCAGTATCTGTAATGTAAGTAGTAAATAATTACCAAGTACACAATAATGTAGCATCGAAAACTATAAGGATTAGAACTTCAGTTAAATTAGACAAAATATGTCAATTTTTAAAGCGTAATTTAGAGATTTATTTGCATCTCTAGGAATTATATGTTCTATTTTTGTAAAAGCTAATAAGATTTTTTTCGCGATATCTCTTAGAATTAGATATGTCATATAATTCCCATGTGTATTTACTGAAACGTTGTGCTCGTATTCGTAATTTCAAAATTAGCTCATCGTTATTACCTACTAATTCAAAATCGCTAGTTGTTGTTGATGAAACCTGAAACAAATCAAATATTAAAAGTATGAATGAAAATCAAATAATAACTTTGCAAATACTAGTATTTCTAGAAAATTTGTATGTTTTAAGTTTAAATTTCTAGGTGTTTATTAACAACCGAAACGTTTTTAATGATTCACTTACACTGCGCCCTTTTTTTGCTACCTCACTTGAAATTGTGTAAATGTTTGATTTTCGTTCTTCTAAAAAGTAACAAATATTTAATTCTCACATTCTTTTCTATATTATTTATATTTATGTACCTGTTTTCGAATTGAAACATTTACAGCACGCGAGAAATTTTACTTTATTGCAGAAATAAAAAATTTCATGCCACATGAAATTAATAATGGTTGTACAACCATAATTCATAGTTATTACTACGTATATTTTTTTAATATAACATGGAGAAAAACTGTCAATTTCAGATATATTAATATCTATTTTAATGATTAGAGTATAATCGATAAAAGAAATGATAATTTCTTATCAATGATTATATTTATCATAATATATTAAAAATTTGCTACTGATTAAATTCATTTAACTACCATATTAAATAAATATTACTCATACATTGTTATATACGATACGATAAAAATAATCAAAGTGCGTTATACACGTTTTACTCATGAAATAATATCATTACTTTATCCACATTTTTATAATTAAAAATATGATTCTATTGAACAATTGTCCATGACTGTCAAGATAACAGCACCATGGCCACGAAACGTAATTTATGTACCACTGTATTATAATAATTTGTTTGATATATTTAGCGGCCATGGTCATAAAGTGGTTCATTATAGACTAGTTCATAATGATAAAATAAAAAGACCTTATTAAAATAAATAAACCACAAAATCAATTTCATTAAATTATTAGGTAAAATCAGGAACATCATTTTTAGTAATGATAATATTAATAATACAATAAGAAATATAATTTTGATGCTATTTGTTCCATTATAACTATTTCTATGTCTCCCATAATAGCAGGTGCGAATGATTGAGATTTGAAATTATACTTCAAAACTATCAAATTTTTTCATGTCAATATGTATCAAATATAAATGTTGTTCTAAGGACCGATATGTCCTACCTCAGATAAACTAGAGAATAATGTATCCAGTGGAATAAACAAAAAATATTGCATCAAAAGATGACATCTAAAATAATAATCATTATTTAAGCTATGATTTTGATGGGATATTTTTTGTTTATTCCAATGATAAATTTATTTTCTAGTTTATCTAAGGTTGGAAATACCGGCCCTAAACAAAAGAAAAATAATCTGCAATGGAAACATAAAATATTGTGGAAATAAAAAGATTGTGGGAATTCAGTCAAATTTATTATATTTTCAACCTCTGAGGTTGATTGAATTTCAATAATCGTTTTATTTCCATACACTTGCCAGTCAAGATGTTTTTCATCATAAAATATTTTACGTAACACATACACAACAGGGTTTTATTGACTCGCCCTTTATGTGCCTCATCTATAAAACCCAAATTATGTACTTGTTACATAAAATCTATTTTTTTTATTGTTATGGCAGCCTGGAAAAAAAATCATCTTCTTCATATTTAGTTAATTTTCGCATTAGCTTTGTCTAAAGCGTACATTACACGAAGTTTTTCTTTTCAAGTGACAAAGATGTAAGTGTAAGAGAGATAGATAAATCGACAAAAAGAATATGCATTATTTTTTCGCGCCGCCGTCCGTCATTGACACAATAACATTACTCTAAAACGGTCGGAAATCATGTTTTTGTCGAACTAGTTCGACAAAAATTGCTAACTTTTTACGGTTATATGTTGGCATCACTTCAATAATTTTAGCTAACTTCTGACGCTAGAAATGTCAAAGTATTACATTAACTTAAAAATATTATGGCAATATATCTACAATTGAGTATTTGTAATACAAGAAACCAGAATATTTATGGATTTTAAACATATTTGTAAGTAATTATAATTGAATTTGCAGTGTAAAATCCAAATAAAATAATGTAGATATTTTTGGTTATGACATTGGAAAATAAACATAATTGACATTCAAATATTGTGAAGTTAGCAACATAAAAAAAATCCCTGTCATTAAGAAAAGGAGTAATAAATTAAATTTATTGAATAAATTTACATAAATGTTAGCGCGAAAAATCTTGTGTATCCCTCGGTTGGAAACTATTTTGCGAGTACTCGTATTTGTAGGACTCGCCTACGGCTCGTCCAATCAAAATAAACTCGCACTCTCAAAATAGCAGTTTCTAACCTTGTGATACAAATAACTATTTCTTAAAATTTCTTTTTAAAATCACTTGTAAAGAAAAACTTCATCGTGTAATACCAACTTAAATGTTGCAAATATTAAGTGGGGTCTCCTGAATGTTGTAAATAAAATAAGAAGTTAGCGAAAAGTCTTAATGTTTATTATTTGTACAAAAAATTTACATTACATAGATCTTCACAATTAATAGTAATACTTTTGGTATGGAATAAATTATTTAAAAATCTACCAGGTCCAATTGTTTAATCTAGATTTGCGCAAAGCGTTCAGTGCCATATCAGCTTTTTTCTTCGCTTCATAGTGCACTTTCAAATTATTTCTGTCTCGATTTCCACTCTGCACGATTACATCATGTTGAAGAGCTGTATGCACACCTAAAAATAATTTTAAATTAATAAATAACAATGTAATAAAATATAGTATCGTACCCTTTTTAGAAAATAATTTCTCCAATACGTAATCATCTTGATTATTGTTATGATTCTTTCTTGATTTTTCTTTTCTTTTCACTTCTCTTTTAATCAAACCTTGAATTTTTTCACCATCAATTTTTCCTGATTCATCAATTTTTACTTTTTCTTCTTTGTTCTTTTTACTTTTAGGTTTCTCCTCTACAGGTGGCGGTTGTTTAGTTTTTTTATTATAACTTATAGATCTTTTTTCTGCAACCGCCAGCGCTTCAGAGAAAGTAGTATTTGTTTCGCAATCGTCAATTTTATTGACAATTGGTTCTACTTTAACTTCAAGTTTTTTTCTGTTAATTAATAATAGTTCTGCCGGTGAAGGTCGTGTTTCTTTTTTATCATCATCCGTCTTAGGCTTACTTTGTACTTTCTGTGAGTTTTGAGATAAATTTTTTGAAATTTGTTGTGCTAACATTTTCATAGCTTCTATTTTATCTTCCGAAAATGTTATTTCCGAATCTGTGTCTGGTTTTTTTGCAGTATTAATTTCCACCTAATATAAAAAACAAATAGTTTCAGATGTGAATTATTAAAAAAAAAATCTTACTTTTGAATTTCTGAATATATTTGCTGTTTCCGGATTATTATTTTCTGTGTACTCTTGCATTGAAAATAAATCATTTAAATCGGAGGTTTTAAAAAATCTTTTCGTTTTTGGGTCAATTAAAATTTTATTGCTTAACAACTGTTTCCAAACTTGTCTCTGATACATCTGTAAGCAGAAATGCACATATATAATATTAATTTATTTAATTATTATACTTTGAAATACCTTTTCTTCAATCGTTCCCGCAGAAACCAATCTATAAACAGTGACTTGTTTAAGTTGACCTATTCGCCAGGCTCTTTCCCTAGCTTGAGTATCAGTTGCCGGATTCCAATCAGGATCGTAAATAATTACTCTGTTAGTTCCAATCAAATTAACACCAAGACCTCCCACACGTGTAGTTAGCAAAAATACATCGCAAGATGTATCCTGAAAATATACAAGTATTATTTATTAAGAACAATTATTTACAAAGCAATCAGCAAATAATTGTTTGGTGCTAATATTACATAATTTCTTCAGTCGTGATACATACTTGATTAAATTTATCTATAAGTAACTGTCTACTTGATATTGAAGTAGTGCCATCCATTTTCAAGTATTTGTAGTTTTGTTGAGTAAGAAAATCTTCAAAAATATCAACCATAGCTCTGGTTTGTGTAAATAATAACACTCGATGACCTTGTTGCTTCCAAATTTTTAAGAGCGCAGCTACTACAATCATTTTTCCAGACCGTTTATAATAACCAAATGTTTTTTCTTGTGGAATGATTTCATTGGAATTGCGCTAGAATACATAATAGTACATTATACACCAAGGTTGAGAAGACAATCGTTATTGGCCCTGCGAAATTGTTTATTTTTATTATCTAACATTTCATTTTGGTAATTGGTAACGACTAGTACCACAAGCTCGGTTTTTGAGTGTTTTAAGAGAAGTGTTTTAGCCTCAGTTTTAGCGCTGTCCAATGTTCTAAAATTATTTTATTAAATTAAATTTATTATTTCTAAAAACATCCAAAAATAGAGCTCATGGTACCAGCCAATGTGGTAACAATGTTTGAAGAAAGTGATACGGAAAATTGTACTCCTACGGAAATTATAAAAGCGACATAAAATATGCAGTTTTATACATTGCTGCTTATAAAATATCTAAACCTATATTGTATATGAAAGTGAATACAAGTTTCTAACAAAAATTTTAAAATTCATAATTAATACTGTCCTATAGGTTGAGTTAAGTAATTAAGTAACTTGCATTTCCTTATAAAGTGACATTTTGCTGGTATACTCTTCCGGTAATATGACGCAAGCGGGATTGAAAAACAAATATATAACTTCAAAAGAGGTCAATAAAGGCATGTTTCTAGGCTAGTAGTGAAAAAATAGTATGTAAAACTATTCCCAAACCGCAAATATTATTTTTTAACAGTTTACAATAAAATTTCACGTGTTAAAAATTACTCACATCATTTAGGTCGTCAGCTTCACCTAAATACAAATCAGGATGGTTGCAAATTTTTCTCAGAGTCATTATTCCCACGAGAATATTTGATCGACACTGATTTTCAGACGTACGAACAGTGGAAGTTCTTCCAAGTATTGATCCAACATGATCTGACTAAAGCAGAATTTAGTTGCCAAGTTAAAAATTATGTTAACTATATTACTTACTAATAAATATCCACGGTACAAATCTTTCTGTTCATCAGTTAAAGAACAAAATAACACTTGTTCGCTTTTATTTGGTAAAAAAATGCAATCCCTGACTTCATCTTTCGTTCTTCGTAGCATGAATGGATTGATCATATCCTTCAATGAGGTTGCGATTAATAGGGCAGTAGTTTCCTAAATAGAAACAAAATAGTATTCATACAGCAGTGAATTGTAAAAATGTTACAATTGAGAGTAAATTTTTACTTCAATTATTATAATTTAAAATATTACTCGTATACCTGAGTAGGTGTGGCATTTGCATAGCCACCCTGAGTTATTGGTGTTGCAAAATAATCCATAAATGCTTGTTGGCTACCCAATTTTCCAGGAACTATAAAATCGAACAGACTCCATAGTTCTTGCAGATTATTCTGCATCGGAGAGCCAGTCAATATTAATTTATGTGGTGTGCGAAAGTGTTTTACAGCAACAGTAATCTAAAAATATGTATTCAAACTTTATTTTTGATCACTGCTTTTTTTTAATCTCAAATAGTTTAGAATCTATGTTACTGTTTCTTTTTTGACAATTTGCTACTTACTTTTGCATTTGGATTTCGAATTTTATGACCTTCATCTAAAATTAAATAATACCACTTCTTTTCTGCTAATACGCCTTTATACTTCAAAATACTTTCATACGTGGTCACCAATATTCCATTATTTTTATTTATATCATTTATTAATTGAATTTTATTACCTATAATATGATCATTTAATTAATATCACAGAAACCCGCACCAAAGTTTAACCCTTCCGTGACCAAATGGGGTATCTACATAACCCACAGATTTATTTTTAATAGTTATTAACGTCATTAGGCCGATATGAAGCAAATAACAGACGCGGCTGAAGTTTGTAAACCGAGGCGATAGCCGAGGTTTATAATCAGCCGAGTCAGTTATTTGCATATCGGCCGTGTGGCGTTCAAAATTTTTCGTAATAACATAAAATTTAGATATTTAGAAACAATTTATTTATCCACTAGCGGCGTATTGAGTAATTAGATATATTTTTATATTTCATATGATGCTGTGATTTTTATTAAAAACACCAGAAAATCGCGAGGACTTGATTCTTCATTGCAATAGTTCGAGCGTCCGTTATATTAACGGACGGCGGCTGTTATAGACCCATTAACACTTACGTGTTTAGTTCTGTTAAATCATATTAACAGTATGGTATTACGAAAAATGAGTTAACGGTATACTTTTAACATTTGTCATTTTATGTATTTGTCCATTATTGTTATTAACAATTGTTGGAAATTTATGCCATGAGATATATAAAAATAATAATTAAATATCTTGGTGGAGTACGGTGTATAATATATAATAAAATTCTATTTTTCAGAATTATTGACGAGCTTTTTCGCCAACCATTTTTTACAACAGTCATGTCTCGAACAGACACCGTGAATGTTCACATTAGCAATAAATATATTAACGTTATTGATAAAAATATTTGTAAACACTTTATTTTTCTTATTGATTTTATTGGTCAATATTGCAATTTTTGATTTTTGTTGAAGAAATTAAATTAAGAATTACCTACAAACAGAAGTGTATTCGCAAAAATATTAAAAACGAGAAATATTACTTAAAAAACTGGGGTGTTAAATATATCCCATTTGGTTACGCAAGGGTTAAAATATGTGTTAAATCTACTTTTCGTTGTATTTTTTAATGTTAACTGTAGAAATAAAAAATTACCCGTATAAGTGCTAGATTGATGCAAAAGAGCAACTCGAAATGGTGGCCACCATTCGTGGAAATGTTTCACCCACTGATGTATAACAGTTGCTGGACATACTACTAAAGACGGCCCTAATCCATAATATCTGTACAAAATTAATAAAATTATAAATATCGTAAACAACAATATTGCCTCGCAAGAAAATTTGAGTATATAGTTCTTTTGCCGCGAAACAAATAAATTTATTTTTTACTCCAACGAATTATTTTATATGGAAATTGGAACAATATAAAGCATACGTATTTGCAAACGAAAAATTAAGAACGTAATTAATACCAGTTCTGTTCATTTATTCTGTTTATTTAATTGACAGCTAATTTGAAAGTTACCTAATGCCTGGATTCTTACGCATGTTTTATTTAGCTGAAAATGAATTTGTGCATGAGACAGTTAGTTGAGTTGAACATAGTGGAGTGACAAGTAGCGCAGCATCTTCTGTAGATAGCGATCATGAGCTATATTTCTCACGGTAAGTGTTTGAACAATGTTTTTGTACAATTATCACTATCGTTGATAAATATGTGCATTATTACACTAATTGAAAGCTACACTTTTAAAGAAACGTTCCTTGAGAATTTGATGGAAGGGAAGTTAACAATATATAATTTTACATGTATATCTTTGTCACAGTAAAAGCATAAAATTTAATAAATACTTTTATTAGTCAAAGTATGTAATCCAACCCAACAATAAATCCCACTAATTTAAATATCTACGTTTCTATTAATTAACATGGAAATTACCTTCCATCACAACTTTTAATTTTGCTGTACTCCAGTGCACTCAAGAAGACGATAATTTGAACTGTTTTTCCAAGTCCCATTTCATCTCCTAACAAACCTCCAACTCTATTTTTGTGAATATTCCACAACCATTTAATACCATCTTGTTGATAACTAGAAAAGGAAATAAATATCTTAAAATTATTCAGAACTGTAGAAAAAATTTCTACCTGTATAATTTGTCCCAAATAGATTTCGAAATTTTTAAATTATCTTGTATAATTTGCTCCTCTACATTTGTGACTGTATTATTTTCGTAATAGCTCTGCATTCTACTTGTATAATAAGTTAATAACCCATCGTCTTTAACTTTTTCATCAGTTTCAGTATGTTTGTCTTGATCAACTCTAGATCTTTTCCTTCCTAATTTAGCATTAGACGTTGTTGGTTTATATAAACTATCGTCTGAATAAACAATAAAAGGCAATAAAATTTTTCATTAAATTATTTACTTTAATTACCTGAGTCACATTCGTCCGATGGACAATATTCACTGCCAGATTCATTGTCTTTGCGTAACTTACTATGCAAATCTTCATTATCAATTTTAATTTTTTTCTTTTTTGCAGAACTATTAGATTTTGGTTTTTTAACAGTATGTTGTAAATTTAATTCAGATATTTTATTAGCTGCATCTTTACTCTTATCACTAACTGAATTATTTCTTTTACGTACATGATTATGTCGTAATTGAGCCTGATTTTCAAAATATTTATTTACATTCACAATACTAACAGCAGTATTACTTGCATTCGCTTTTTCTTCTCTATCATCACTATCGTCACTGATTTCACCATCTTCTGTAATATTTTCATCAGTTTTTGTGTTTTGAGATTCTGTCAACGATTTCAAGTGTGATAAAGCTTGCTGCTCAAGATCTGTTTGATGCTGACCCCAAACTTCAATACCTTCTAATTCTACAATATCATAAATAGCTTCATCCTGTAAATACATAATAATAAAAACAAGGGTAATACAATAAAAACACATAAAAGTGAGGTTAAATAATGTACCTCCACGCCTCTCTCTACATTTATTCCGTTTAACAAATTTATATTACTTTCCATGTTACAATATCATTATTTAAGAACACGATTTTTTAAATGTTTATATTTCTGAAAAGTAGCAAGAAGTGAAGTGTCAGTCTTGCATGGTCTATGTTTACAAGAAAAGCTTACCTACCGTTCATTGAAATTGTGTTCACGTAGTTTGGATCGAAGTGCCTTCATATTTTTAGAAACAAGTAGATGAGTAAAATATTCACTTTCGTTTCTATATTAAAATAAATTAATAATCTTGTTTCAATTTTACCCATATTTTTAATATTTTAGTTCTTTTTAAAATTATAGTAAGTACGGCTCTGTTGTGAAATCTTGAATATTGAAAATTTGTCAAAAAATAAGTAATTTGCATATATCTCTAGATATTTGGTAGATCTCTTCTGTAACGTAAGTAATAAAAAAAGTAGAAGGGTAGGTATCATGCGGACGAATATTTTTTCGTTGACCATTCAAACGTTGAAAATGATGCGCACGAATCTGTAAAACTCAAATATTTTTACATTGAATTTTCAAGTACCGACTTACGCATTTCTTGAATCTGCATTCCTTGATTATGCAAATCTTGAAAATTCAAAACGGCAACGTTGCCTTGAAATTTTTACTGGGTTGTTCACCACAACTTTTATCTGGTAATATTTTAGTAACTTTTATGTTATTAGTATATTTTAAAAAATTTTACAATTTTAAACCATTTACCAATATGTTTTAAATAATATATTTATATTAAATTAATATAAATATTAAACAGAAGAATTACAATTGAATTTATAATAGGCAGGGAAGAATTCAATTTAATTATTACAAATAAAATGAACTGGAATAAAATTCTATGGAAGATATAAATGATGGAAATGTTAAATTAAAAACTTATGTTAACATTTAATAATATTTATTTACATTAAAAACTGTTATTTAGATATGAAATACTTATATAACCTTACTTTATATTAAAACCAGAAAATCTGTTGTATCGATGGATAAATATATGTAAGTATTAATATAAAAATGGTTTGGATGATTACAAGTTGATCTTGTTCAATTTCTTTTTCAGAGTAACAAATTGGATGGGAATATATTGTTCTTCAGCTGTTTCTTATCATAGCAAAGTTATATCTGACATTCAGAAGATGGATGTTGGACTTAGCTGCTGATATTCAACACAACTGAAGTATACTAATAGTAATAACTATGGCTAGCATTTCCTTCAACAAACGTAAAGGCTATTTTTGTAAAATACATCATTTCTATCGTATATGATAATATGTAGTTGTTCTCTTACTACTCTTTTGTAACATGGCCCCTATAAATGTTAATCAAATGTTACTCTTATTATTACCACTGTGTAAAAGATTTGGAACCTTTTTGTTATTAAATAAAATAATGCATAAGAGAAAAGAATTATAATCGTAAATCATCTCGATACTATTCCATTATAATTTTTATCAAGCTAAATTTGTTTGCCATAATGTTGCAATAGTTTTTAATGAATTAGAAACACTACAAGGAAATGTTAAATATTAGTTAAAATGTTCACTGTCTAAGTTAGATCTATCTACTTCTTAGTCAACATGAGATCTTATTGTTTAAGCAAGTATGTTGTCATAAAAAAAAACATAAATTATTGTTTTATTACTCATGACAATGTGATAATTACCTCTTTTGCTTCTATTTCATGTTGAGATATTTCCAAATAAAATAAAAGACTTGGATTATGTGCTGGAAAAATATTTATTTAAAAACGTTTCAAATTATTGAACATGATTCTTCATTAGAAAAATAAACGTTTAGCATAAACAAGTAAATAGAAACATTAGCTATGTAAGCAACATATTATGACTTACAAAACAGAGGAAACCATGTATTGTTCAACTCGAAGTCTTCATTCTGATTCACTGTATTGTTTTGCTTCTGCAGTTGGAAAATTTTTGTCTGAAAGTAGCATTACTTTAGTTGTTGTCTTTCCTCGAGATCGTTGTCTTCTGTAAATATATACTAATAGAATAGTGTCACTTTTCTTCGACTCTTTATTGTTGTAATGAATATACACCTGCAATCACAAGAAAAGTTGACAGAAACCGGAGTACGCATTAGTAGCCTTCGACGCTACAGAAATGTATGCTTACCACCCAGCTGCCATACAACAAAAAAAACGTCGATTTGACTTCCTATGGCAAAACTTTTCGTGTCTCCAGATTTACATTGTCATTACAAGAACCATTTTTCTGTTATCTATTCCATATCATTAAAAATAAACTTCAGTATCCTAAATTCTTCCAAATGCCCCATCATCAGAGCATAACTAAAATAAAAGTAATGTTTTTACGATTAACTACGTACCAGTTACTGAAAATAACCCATTGGCACCGTTTTATTCACAGCATCATTCAATTTTAATTTTTCCAGATTTCAAAACCTGTATCTGTAGATATTTAGTTCCTGCGTGGTGCGTGCATATGTCTCTCGGACCATAAGCTTTCGGAAAACAACCCGCCACTTAGGAGTATAATCATTCCTCTATCGCCGTTCATACAACAAATAATTATTTTCTAATGTAGATTTTGTAATTATTTACGTTACCCTTTTCATGACATTTTATCTTCATTCTTTTTATGGCCGGTTTACAATTATATCAGGCATGCTTTCCCATAGATAAATAATATGAAATAAATGCATTTGAAACTAAACCACAACCACCAATTTGAAGCACAAAGTAATGACAAGATTGGAAGTACTTTAACCGTTAAAATTTTAAAAAAGAGGCTTTATTTATACGAGTTATTCTGCAGCCACTCTACAGCCAATTTTGACAAGCAAATCACGGTGCATATAACCTATAACCAAACTACATTTATTATAATTTATAAATAGAGGAAATATTATCTTGGAACATGTTATCTTGTAATAAAATATCTATTATTAATTAGTGTTATTTTTAAGTAACTTATTAACGGATATTGGAAATTTTAATATGGCGCCAAATTTAAAAATGCATTAGTAGTATTGATGTGAATAAAATAATAATAGAATTATTAGTGGAAGCTATAGATATATTTCGTTAGCGACAAATATAAATATTTAATACATTTGAGAGGATAATATGATGATGAACTTAATTAGATTAATTAGTAGGAAAACAATGAATAGGTAGTATCTATTTCTCTTTCTTTCATTCTTTGTTTGTTCATTCATCTTCATTTATTAATTAGTTTATGATCTGCAATTGAAAATCTATATATTGTGTTGTTGATTAAATATAAACTTATTACCTTATTTGTCTGTCTACCTTTCTTCCTATCGTTATGCATATTTATCTTGCTTCGGGATCTGCGATTGCAGATCCATCTTTCATTTTTTTCCAATCTAACCGAAAGATTTAGTAATTTTCCAAGTATGTAATTATAAGATTTATAATACATTATGTGTCCACGGAGACATTTAAGGAAAGAATGTAAATTTCTACTCTAAAATATACAGATAATTAAGAAACTGCTATAATTATATATTATATGTAATTGATGAACATCCTTTCAACCATTTATTTTCCTAACGATGGGTAAACTTAAACCTAAATCTTTTGCTCCATTCTTCGAACACGTTATTTAGTTTTTGGCAGTTTGTGAGTAAATATAAAGGTATTTATTTAAAAATGTGTACTGTTATATTCGTACATTTTCCTTAGAATTTTGTTTAAGATAAGTTGAATCGAAACAATCTTTTTTCACAAATATAGTACAAGGTCTACACATTAACACAAAAAAAAGTTTGCAGAAATTCTTTCGCGGATTTAAGAAAAAAACCGCGACTTACGGTGCAAATATTTTGTTTTTTTTTTTATATATCATAAGAAATAATAAGAATTCGAGAAAATCGCGAGATATTAAAAATAAAGAGCAGAAAATTCTCTACAAAAAAGGTACTCAAGGTTTTTTTTTTCATAGAAACAATAGTTTTTCTGTAAAACGCGCTTGAACATCACGAATGAACAGCCCGGATACGCGGAAACTCCAAATAGAGTTGGCGGCGCTCCACATTTTTTAAAATTATGACACGAAAAATAATTTTTGCAAAGTAAACCAAAGGGCATATGGAATGTAACTAAATATCCATTCATAATTCACTAAATTTATCCAGAAAATTTTATTTTTATTATCCAAAGCTAGTTATAAAATAATTTACTTTCTGTTATTTTAAACCATTTTACATAAATGTCAAAGTATAAACTAAAAGAACAATTTTCTGATCAAAAATCCTTCGAACATTATTAATTACTTAACTATATGTTTCAAATAGGAACAATGACAATTTTTAATACCCTACCTGGAAAAACTAAACAAACATTGCATTTTTTTAATTTTTTAATTCTTCAACAATATTGATTTTGCGGGATTCAACTTTGAATAAAATTATTAAGAATAATAGTATATTATTCAGTGAGCATGTAATGTATGCTATTACTCATGAAAATGAAGTTTGCATCATGAGCGAATGCGAGTGATGTGTAAATCATTCGAATGAGTAATAGCCATTACATGCGTGTAGAATACTATATTTTATCAACAACATTTCGTCAAATATTTGTTTTGAAATTATAAGATTATGTAGAAATTTTGCTCCGACAAATACAAAAAATTGTTTATCAACATACATAAATTGTAGCAACCATCGCTAGGCTACATACCGTGTGTCTGTCTTAAAGGTGTATATAGGAGATTAACATGGGAAATCAGTTTTTTGCGTGCTGTTGCTCGGTGTTCTATCGGACAACAATGCTTGTAGTGCCAATCGAAAGATATCATTTTTCTTAATCAAACGATGTAAAATACACTACTATTTAGTAGTAAATTGGTTCCGTAAATTAATTTTTTAATTTTGAGAATTCTCCGGTTTATTCAATTTTTATCGTAAATAAATATAGTCACCTATGACTGTTTTGTTTTCATTTCTGTCAAGCTATTTATTTGACGTTTCTGACTTTTGGACTTGTTTAAGATAATTTGTAAAAATATGGCTAGTTATACTACTGAAGAGCGTATTTTTATAGTAAAACTATTTTTTGGAGGAAATAGTTAGCTCAGACTGTGAGATCTATTTTTTATTAAGTTTATGAATCGACCGAATCCAAGTGCAACCACAAATGCCAGTATCCATGAAAAATACACGTGAGCTTAGTAATTGCAATTTATCAAGAGCAGAAGAACGTGCTTAATGGAAGAAAGGGTTTTAGGAATGATACATGTAGATCCTTCGTATAGCACTAGAAGAAAGTGGAAGAGTATTTTGTGAAGATACACAAAACAGAGCTAATAAAAACGAAAATATTTTGTCATCGATTTAAAAAACTTAACTATTAATAAATTAATATTATTTAAAGAAAACTGGTTTTTAGACTAAAATTTATTTAATAAAATCTTTACGCAAACATTATAATAATACGGTTGTCATTACTGTTAATAACCATATTCTACAAATTGACAGAAACGTCAAATAAATCACTTAAAAAATCAAAACAAAACAGTCATAGGTAACTACATTTATTTTCGATAAAAACTGAATAAATCGGAGGATTTTCAAAATTTAAAAATTATTTACGGAACCAAATTGCTACTAAATTGTAATGTATTTGACATCATTTGATTCAGAAAAATGATATCTTTCGATTGGTACTACAATTATTGTTGTCTGATAGAACACCGAGCAACAGCGCGCAAAAAACTGATTTCCCATGTTAATCTCCTATATACACCTTTAAGAGAGACACACGGTATAGTTGTAAAAAAATTTGAAGTGATTTGGCATTTAGCAGAAAATCTTAAAATCAATTATTCAGCTACAGTTTAAGCTTGATAAGAAAATAAGAAATGCTACTAAAATATTTAAAAAAGTAAATAAACATGCTAAATTCTCTGAAAAAGTCAGAATTTGACCATTTTTATACTCGGAATTATGGTTAATATTGCATAAAAATATATTACATGTTTTATATTTAAAATCTATATCCTGGTAAAAAAAATATCCCCTTGAAAGAGTAGATTCTACAGTAGAAGATGTTCAGGAGAAGAAGAGAAGTATCTTGATGACATAGAAAATATTGAGCAATATTATCTGTGCCTCAAATTGTAACAACATATATCATAAAATATGTTTTTGATATGCCTGTCATAGTTTTAGAAAAATAATACGTTTTTCTTTGTACCTTTTAAAATCAGCATGCTGCTGTTTATTCACTTATCTAAAATGCGGAACAATGGAAAATAAGACATTCTGATTGGTCAAATTTGTAATGAGTGAAATAATCATATTTATCTACGATAGTGTGTAAAATTGATGTTTAACTGTTAGTTTCAAGTTTGTAAAACGGTTGTTTAGTAAAACGATCCCATTAGTCACGGGCACTCACGGGTTGCAAGCAACGAGTGATTAAAATTTTTAAACACGCCAAATATACAAAAATTTTGTTATCATGGCAAACTTCTCATTTAATATTGTGATCCTGCTTCATTAATAAAAATATATTTTTTAATATTTTTTGGGGTTTTTCATTATATCGTAGATAAAATTTTCTACGATACACATACGTAAAGCGTCTTTAGTCACTCAGGGGTCTTAAAACACTCGCTACGCTCGTATTTTAATTGACCCATTCGTGACTAAAGACTAGCTTTACGTACTTGTATCGTAAATAACTATTATAATTTCAATTTTTCAATTCCTAAACATCTTACATTTCCAAGAATTTTTTAAAAATTTTCAAAAATATTTTCAAATTTTCCAAATTTCAGGTGGGTAATTACCCAGGAAATTTTCATGTGGGTAGTGCGGCCCACACTACCCACGCCTTCCGCCGGCCCTGCAAGTATCTAAATATGCAATATGCCCAATCAGTTTTAAACTCTGACGAAATAAAAGTGCATGAATGCTAAAGTTTGCTCTGATGATAGACGTTCTGGAAGGATCTAAGAGATAAAAGCTGGTGAAGCTTACGATTCATGAAAAAAAAAAAAAACTAGATGATTTATTAATTGTTGTATCGCTATGGATCATGTACCTACTTCGCAGTAGGATAGTAAGAATACTTTCTGTAGCGTATCGTCGAAGATTACAAAATACTTGCTGTCGATGCATATACATAAAAATAAAGAGGTGTGGAAAAGTCATAGCATAGTCTCGAGGAAATATTTTACACAAAAGTAGTGCTACTTTTAGACAAAAATTTTCCAACTGCAGAAGTAAAAAATACAGCAAATCAAAATGAAGGGACAGGACATGATTTTCTCGGTTTTATACTATAATTTGTTTGTTACTGGTTCTATTTAATTGTTTATGTTATTCATTTATTTTCCTGATGAAGAATTGTGTACAATAATTCGAAACGCAGTATATAAATAAATATTTTTATATTATATCTGCATCATAATCCGTGTTTAAAACACGCTGCAGCGTTCACAAACGCAAAATTAAAACAAGCCGTGCTTTAAAGGTTGCTAAGCAACAACAAAAATAATTACTAATATCTGTCAAAACTGTCAACAAATTGTATAAAAACGAATCTACATAGTAAAGTAAACGATAAATGCAAACCGATCTCTATGTAAACGATAAACGTCAAACGTCACACGCACAAAATTTTGAAATGAATCAAAATCAAAATGTTGCTTTCTCCAGAATATGATGCAGGTATAATAAAAAATAGCGTATGACACACGTGTATAAGTGCTTTAAAGCAATAAAGAAAAATGTACAGAATTAAAACGGTATCATTTGAGTTCTAGTTGCTAATTTTTTTGTTATGTATGAGTTCTAGCCAAAGAAAATTCACGATTTAATGTAATTATCAGAGTACCATGAGAAATAAAACAATAATTTATGTTTTTATTTCTGATATATTTCAAATACTTGCTTAATTTATAAGAATTCATTTTCACATAGAAATGACGACGCCTAAAAAGTATAGTAGCGCTGTTTAACTTATCTTAGTCCACGGGACACTTTTTCTTAAACATTTCGGAGGCAAAAAAGGATAGGTACATGAAGTCATTTCATGTCAATTCTAAAGTTATTTTATTTATACAAAAAAAAAATAGTCAAAAATAATACATAACTAGAAATAATAAAAACACAGTCAGTATATTATCAAGGTATTTAATGGAAACATTGAGCAACAATTTCTTTTATTGATATTGATATTTGTTGGGAAAAGTCTAATTATATTTTCAAGAGTGGAATCTTTCAAGCCGTTTCTATATTTCGACTTTAAATACTTCCGAACATAGAAATTCCAGTTAATGCACTAGATGCAATATGTAAGTTGATGATTTACGATCATAATTCTTTTCTCATATGCATTCTATTATTTAATAACCAAAATGTTCCTAATTTTTTACAATGGTATATGAGCTATCATCATAAGTAATAGGTTTCAAATCAAAAATTTGAGATCGGCACAGCAGTAGTCATTGATTAACATTTAAAGGGGCCATACTACAAAAGAGTAGTAAGAGAACCACTACACAACTACATAACATCATCATATACGATAGAACTGATGTATTTTACAAAAATAGGCTTTACGTTTGTTGAAGGAAATGCTAGCCATAGTTATTACTATTAGTGTGTTGAGTTTCAGTAGCTAAGTCCAGCATCCATCTACTGAATGTCAGATATAACTTTGCTATGATAAGAAACAGCTGAAGAACAATATATTCCCATCCAATTTGTTACTCTGAAAAAGAAATTGAACAAGATCAACTTGTAATCATCCAAACCAGTTTTATATTAATACTTACATATATTTATCCATCGATACAATAGATTTTCTGGTTTTAATAAAAAGTAAGGTTATATAAGTATTTCATACAGTGATCTGAACCACAAGTGGTTCAGATCACTGATTTCATATCTAAATAACAGTTTTTAATGTAAACAAATATTATTAAATGTTAACATAAGTTTTTAATTTAACATTTCTATCATTTATATCTTCCACAGAATTTTATTCCAGTTCATTTTATTTGTAGTAATTAAATTGAATTCTTCCCTGCCTATTATAAATTCAATTGTACTTCTTCAATTCTTCTGTTTAACATTTATATTAATTTAATATAAATATATTATTTAAATCATATTGGTAAATGATTTAAAATTGTGAAAAGTTTTTAAATATACTAATAACATAAAAGTTACTAAAATATTACCAGATAAAAGTTGTGGTGAACAACCCAGAATAAAGTTAAAGGCATTGTTGCCGTTTTGAATTTTCAAGATTTGCATAATCAAGAAATGCAGATTCAAGAAATGCGTAAGTCGGTACTTGAAAATTCAATGTAAAAATATTTGAGTTTTAAAGATTCGTGCGCATCATTTTCAACGTTTGAATGGTCAACGAAAAAATATTCGTCCGCGTCATACTCTCCCAAGTAGAATACAATGACAATAAAAATATGTACAGTTATTTTTTAATATTTATTTCTGAATGGTCAGCCTGATGCATACTGAAAGTTTTCCCGCGTTTTAATTCATTGTTCGCAGTTCTCCGGCTGGTCCGGCTGTTTGCAATTTTTTGTAGTGATTTGTGTATATTTTGTTAAAAATGTATCAAAATTTTAACGCTGTGATTTTAATGCACACTGATTTATTAAAAAAGGAAGTTAAATGTACAATATGGTAGTTTGTTTTTGTTATTTTATGTAAAACAATTGACATAGGTAACATGTATGCTCTTGTTTTAGCTTGGATTTGTTCACCGAACCTATAACTTTGACATCTTGTCAGCATACATTTTGTTTAGAGTGTTTTAAAGGATTATTTTCTAATGATAACAGATCCAAATCAATTGGATGTCCTATTTGTAAAAGGTTAACAAATCGACGTTCATATTATATGAATGAACATTTTGCAGCAACAATTAATTTAATAAATATGTATGAAAATTTAATTAAGCCCTCAGATCAAGCAGGTAATAAATGAATAATAATTATTGTTTAATATCTAAATCATGTATTTTCATTTTTAGAGTCAGTTGAATATGATGATACATATGATCGAGCTAATAGAATTCAAAAGTTTTTAGACGATTGTGTGATGTACCAAGGATCCGGAGACGTAGAATGTATTTCATTATCATCAAGTGATGAGTCAAACAGTATATTGATGAAAAAAGAATACAATAAACGTTCTAAACCTAAAGTATCCAAGACACCTATTGGAAAAACAAAATCGTTAAATTGCTCTAAAATAAAAGGTAAATATCCAAGAAAATCGCAAAAAAAAACTACAGAAATTGTAAATATTAACCATGAGGTAAAAATTGATGAATTTGTCAGCCCGAACGTATGTGAACTCGAAGAAGAAGAAAATAAAATTGTTAAATTACTGGAAGATGATTGCTTAAGGAATCTTGAAATCGAGTTTCAGAATATTAATAAGGACGAACAAAATATTGAATCAAATGATGTTCACAAAGACGAGAAAAGTAATAAAAAACAACCGAAAAATAAATCCAATTTGAATTCCAAATCTGCAGAATCAAATACTTCAAAGAAAATAGCTACATCAACTGGTTGGTCTAGGATGAAAACAATGAAAAAACAGATAAAGAAAAAAGAAGTAAAATATAAACAATTAAATGTTAGTACCGAAATAAATAAAAGTAAATCAAAAAGTCCTGAAGACAAATGTACAAAATCTCTTATTTCGGCTAAAGAAATAAGTCCTGTTGTTGTTCTCAACCGAGTTGATTCTCCTATGGTTCAAAATAAAAATACATATAAACTGCCAGAACTACAAAATAAATCTGCCGAAATAAAAATAGAAAATATTTCATCCGAGAAAATAGATTTGTTGTTACAATGTATCGATGAAGACAAGAATAAAAATCAGGAAGATGACGTATATTCAATGTCTACACAAAAATTACAAATTCCAGAGCAGAATAACCAACAGAAAGATTTTGACGAAATCGGAAAATGTTCTGTCGAAAACAAAAATTCAGACTCTAGCGATGTGGAAAATAACCTTGTACAATTTATTGATCATGTACAAGTTCATAACAGTAGCACCCCTATTAAAACCTCAAATGTAAATAAAAGAATTAGACAATCTGCTGATAAAAAACTGAGTGACGTAAGTGTTGATATAATTAGTGCAACTGAAAGAACACCAAGTTCTGAAGAACAATTAGGTACGATAACTAGAAGAAGTTTAAGAAGTGCTACTAAAAGAAAATCTGATGAACATATACTTGCAGTGGAAAATAAAGCTAGCCCAAAAAAGAGGAGAGTATATAAACGAAATTTAAAGGACGAAATTCATATTGGTTTAGAAGAAAATGTTTCTAATAGACAGGAGGAAAACAAAATAACATCAAAAGAAATTAACAAAAATAAAAAATTGACTAATGGAAAAAACATTACCGAAGAATTTGTTTTGAAAAAAATTTTTGTTGAAAACGAAATTAAAATGATTTCTGAACAAGAGCCAGTCGTGATGACTGCTCTTCAAAACAATGTTCATGCAATTAACGTTATATTATCTCAATGTTCAAATTATGTAACTTCAGAAAGTTTATTTTCTGATTCCTGGCCTTCCAAAGGAAGCAAGGAGTCCAATATTAATAAGGAAACAAAAACGAATGACGAACCCAAAGCTTTGCCAGATCATTTTTGCTCTTTACCTTTAAAGTCAAATTCTCATTCGTCTGTAGATTTTTATGCAACAGCTATTCCATGTTTGAAAAATTTAAAAGATTTTTATAATCAAATATATTCATTATCGCAACAATTTAGTAATGAATCGGAAAAATTTAAAAATATAATTAATAGTACCGAAGAGAACGGTGAAAATATAATTGTTTCGTTTAAGAAAAAGTCGACAAGAAATGTAGAATGTCAAACTGATAATATATGTTGTCCAAAGTGTTCTTATATTATTGATTTAAAATCTCCGGATACCGCTAAATCATCAAATGAAAATTCAGTTTTAAGAACTTCAAATGAAATAAATACTATAAATTTTATTAATAATGAAAATAATTCACAATTAAGTAAGGACCAAAGTTTAAGTAGTAAGTTAAGTGTAATATCAAAGGAAAATTCTCAAAAATCTATAGCATCCGAAATTATCCAAACTAAAAAGGTAAACAGACAGTTAACATACAGTGATGATACTAGCAAATCGGAAAGACGAAAATTTAAACGAATCCGATCTCCTACTTCAGATAGCGATTCAGAATCTATATCTAAAAAATCTAATATAACTTACAGTAATTTGATGTATAGAAATGATGTTGATATCTTGTTTCAATCAGAACCATCTCAAAAAAATAAAATTTTGTCTCTCAGCTCCCAAACAAACGATAAGGAAATTAAGAAACAGACAGATAGAATTCGTAGAGCAGATGAAGAAAAAAATACATCTATTAATCCGGAAGATACTACTTCTAAATATATTTCCATTTTAGAGCGAGAATATAAAGACGCACAGTTTGATAATGTTTCGAAGCCAGAACAGAGACTAGAGAAACACACTTTCGATACTGCGCCTAATACAGTTTTAGATAATTTACTAGGAAGTATTAATTTGTCGGTATTTGAAAACGACAATTTCGAACCAGATAATAAAAATTCTGTAAAAAAAACTGAATTAACTGCACCATTATTTACTGATACTGAACAAAGAAGTATTGCAATAGAGAAAAAAACTGACAACAGTTTTCCTGATATTGTATCAGCTTCTATGTTGCTGAACACTGAAAAAGAAGTTCACAAGACGACAGATATCGATAGAACTAAAAGTATTGAGAAAATTCATTTTAACGTTGTTAATAATTTAGCTGGTCACAACAATGAAGACCAAGAACTGGACAAAGAAGTTGAAAATTTGACCAATCATGATTTAGTAGTGATAGATGATTCTCTCGGAAGTAATAAAGATATATTCGAAGAAGATATTGTTGAAAGTACTCCACAAAAACCTATGGAAAGCAGAAGGTATGTTATTTATTTCAATCAAATGATATCGAAACTTTTAATATTTATTTTTCAGAGAAAGAAAGAAATTTGAATTTACTGAACTACCTGATCCAATATTAGACATAATAGAACCTCCATCAACAGTAACGGAAAAAATAGATTGGATTGATATTGCCCCACCCCCGCCTCTGGAATTTCAAGATACTGAAAAAATAGAGGAACCAATATTAAACGTTCCAAATGTTTCATCAATAACTCCTGATATTTTTGCCTTGGGGCATTTAGATAAAGGTTTCTTTTTATCAGGAAACACAACTATGAAAGAACCAACACAAACAGATGTTAAACAAAAATCAGTTGATTTAGAAAATATAATTCCAAACTCAATAACTCAGGAGGACGCTGATAGAAAAGATCAAGAAAATTTAATACCTAAAAACACAACTATCATACCATCAAATTCAGAATCTAATGCTTGGAGAACTTCTAAAAGAAATTTAAATCCAATAGTACTGGCTCAAAGGGAAAAATTTTCTCCATTACAAATCATAGTGAATTCTAATCCGCCGAAGCAAGTTATTTCTTCAACTCCTAAACACCAAAAGAGCATTTTAAACTATATGCAAACTCCAACCAAAGGAAACAATTCCAATGAAACAAACAGGAATGTGTCGAGATCATCTACACCAATAAAGCAAAATTCCAATAACAATCCAAATACTTTTATGCCAATTAAAGAAAATTTACAAATTGAAGTTTGTGAATCACCAGTGCCTGAAACTAATGTACCGTCTAATTCATTCAAGGAAGATAATAAAATCGTTAATAAATCGTCGAATGACAGCAATTCTTCTCTTCTGGGAAAATCACGAAATAATTATTGTATTGCGTGTACCAGATTAAGAAGAGAGGAAGCTATTTCAATTATTCATTTAACACAGAAACTAAAAGCTAAATATAATAAAGATTTTGACAAAAACGTCACACATGTCATTGTGTCTGTAGATGATCGCAACAGGGTGAAAGATCATACAATTAAATATGTTTTGGCGATCGCTCACAGTGTTTGGGTTTTATCTTATGCGTGGATTCGAGACAGTATTGCTCATAATCGATTTCTCCCAGAAGTAAGTAATAATTTACAGTTTTATTTTCATTTTAAACTTTATATATTTTTTCTATTTAGGAGCCGTATGAAGTGCTAGATGTATGTGGCATACCAGGTCCAAAAACTTCTCGGTTAACAAGACTGTCAAATCCACTTCTTAAAAACTTTATGTTTTGTTGCATTGACCCTTTTATGTCTGTCAACAAATCAGACATTGAAGTATGTTTTTTGTAATTTATTTTTAAGTTGCTTTTATTTTTTTTTTTGTTTTTTTTTTGTTTGGTTTTAGAGTGCAATTATTAGCTTAGGTGGTACAATTCGAAAATTACCAGCGGAATTAGCAAATCCACAAGGAAAACATTGTTTAATTTTGGTGGAAGCTAAAGAAACTCAAGATTTTGATCAGTATCAAGGTATGTTTTACAATCTAATATTTGCGTATATACATAGAGTCCACTGAAATATAATAATACTGGAACGCGTCCTTGGAATCTTCACGAAAGTGAAAAACGAGCCTGAGATAAATAAATGTCGTGGGCCACTCTTTTTTGTCTAACACTTGCTTGTGGAACGGTTGGTATGTAAAAACAACGGTTGCTATGCGTTTGTTGAGCGGTTGCTATATAAAATCGTTGTACAATAAAGACAACCATCAACTAGCTGTCTCTCTCTCGGCTCGCATTTTCAATGTCAGTGAGCGTTCCACTATTATTATATTTCTGTCCCATTGTAACTAGGGCTGCCAATTATCCGAGTATCCGGATATTCGAGATATCCGGATACCCGGATCTCAGATCCGTACATTTGGGTATCCGGATAATTGTAAGATCCGGATCTCGATTTTTTAATATTTTTAAAGGGAGTGCATCTAAGATTTTTGAAAACTCTTTTTATACAAATAATAATAGACCTTGAATATCGACGTTATTTTATTAGTGTACATACATATTTATATTCAAGATCAATTTACTGTTTTGAAGTAAATGTAATTAATAATAAATGTTTAACAACAAAATTATTAAGAAAACGAATTTACATTTTTGATTTATGTATAATATACCTAATACTTATAATTCTACTTAGTCAATTAGTTAACGATTTGGTAAAAGAATGTTAGTAAAATCCAGATTCGGATCCGGATACAGATACTCGGATCCGGATACTCTATACTCGATGCTGGATCCGGATGCCCGAGATCCGGATCTGAGATCCGTAGAGATTCGAATATTCGTTATCCGGGTATCCGGATACATATCAAATCCGGATCCAATTGGCAGCACTAATTGTAGCTTGTCAAAAACCGGGGTTTTTCGAGATATGTCCAGCTCACTGGGGTTTTTTAAACTGGGTTCTTACAAGTGTTTTTTGCCTCTGGGTTTTTTCATGACAACCCAGCGTTGTAACAAATAACTATTTAGTGATTATCGAACAGTTATCAATTTAAGTTGAAACCGTTTTCAACTGTTTAGCATTAATCGATTCGGTTCCACTTGCGGCTTATTTTTTATCAACTGATTTTTAGTTCATGATTAGATATTGAAGCTACCCCAGGCCGTTTTGGCTTTCATTTGAATCAAGACTATCCGAATAAAACAAATTGTTTGTCAATGTAATTGTTTTATTGTTGTTTTCAGTGTGGAGAAACGCATTTAATGTTCTTGTTGTCGATGTTGAATGGTTTAGTCGCACTGTTGGCCAGTATCAAATTACCAGTGTACGGCCGTATATGTTATGTTTGGAAAACGGAATTAACGACCTCGGATATCCATTTGCTTTAATTGCTCCAGTTCCTGAAACTCCTTCACAGATGACAATGACAAACACAAATCACTAATATTAATTTAGTTTCTATTTTCCAATATGTGATCTCGGTAAAAAATAATTAACTCTATTTTTGTATTATAGTCTTAAGACTAAAGTAAGTACTTGTTTTTTATTTAAAATAATGTTGATTTTAATACAGTTTATTACATAACAATAAAAATGTTACACATTTGTTTAGGTTTCAAAGATGTATTATATATTTAAAGAAATATATTATCAGAAGTTGAATGAAATGATCACTTGCTATTTATTATATAACAATAATATTCTACGTTAGATTTATTTTTAATTATGTTTTTTACAGTTTTAAAGATTCAAGAGTACAGAATTCTGTATGATCAATTTTACTTGCGAAAGTATGTCCCTTATAAATGAATTTCTCAAAGCTAATTTCGGCAGTTTTCAAAAATCCTAATTTTTTCCCAATTTTTTGAGTTATAAATGAAGTAAAAATTGCTGAAACTACCTTTGGGACTGGTTGTAATTCTAAAGTGCTTCCATCAATGGGAACTTTAACATTTTTACCTTTCAGTAACGTTCGAGCTAATTCTATAGAAAGCTCTGTTAATTTAATACTTAAACCTAGTTTCCTATATTCTGGCAAAGTGGCCAAAAACATGAGTTCCAAAAGACAGTCAACATTATAGTAATCGAATAAGTTGCAAACTGCATCGGCATCTATCATGAATTGTACGAGTCCTTTCGAACCATCCTCTTTGCAGTTTTTTACGAAATTTTCGAAGTAAGTATCATCTCCGGGAAAGTTTTTGATCTAAAATCATACAAAAAGGAAATAATATGTTGAAAATTGTTTTGTATTCTTACTTGTAGTTTATTAAATGAAGAAGCCGCAACTTTTCCGTTTGTTTTATCGATACAAACAAGTGAAACACCATCCCGCGCTGCTCTTATACAAAGTTCTTCGAGTTCTTTTTTCGCAGCTGGATTGTCGTTAACTTCGCAAGCGATAGCAACAGATTCATCTTTGAAAAATGAATCTCGCATAACTTCTAATCCTTCTTCTAATGTTTCTGATGTAAGTGATACATACTCAAAACGTCCTAGTATTAAAAGTAGTTATTTTATTGATTTACTTATATACATATAATTGTATACTTATTAACAACGCCCGGCTAGCTCAGTCGGTAGAGCATGAGACTCTTAATCTCAGGGTCGTGGGTTCGAGCCCCACGTTGGGCGAAGTTTTTTAAATTTTATTTACTTCAATTTTATTTTTAAAAAACCATCTTTTATTTATATTTCGTGAAATGTTCTTTTTTTATAACATTTAATATTAATATACTTTACTTGACTTACCTTCATGACTTGTTGCCCAAATTTTCGGAAACATGGCAAATTTAAATTAATATGAATAAGACCCCGGTAAAGACAGAATAAAATTAAGTGCAATTATGATGAACTGATAAGTATTATCAATTATAGAGACAAGGGACACGTTTCAATTTTCAAAATCAAGGTCAGAGAAAAGATTTAATTTTCATATTTGGTAACACTGATTGATTTTTTGTAATAATTTTTTGGTGATATAACTTGAAGTGAAACAATATATTGAATCATTATTTTTTAAAATATTTATATAGATAATGATTTATGGCACTCTTTAAATAAATTAAAAATTAGTTATTGCGAAGGCAGAAATAGGTTACTTTTGTTTTCCCGCCTTCAGGCCAAGCAGACAGGTGCATTGTTTTATTACATTTACACCAATCAAATTCCATTATTGCGTCACCATGATGATTAGAATGGACATGCGCATTGTTTAAGCTTACACAATACAAAAACAAAATGGTTTCTGAATATGAAATGTGTTTTTGCAAAGCATTTTGGTTAAAAATAATGTGTACTTCTTGAAAAAATCTATTTCCAGCACAAATATGGGATGTGCTGCGAATTCATGTATCTATATATAAAAAGTTTCAACATGAATTCCGGTAGTGTAGCGTGTACTGTGTTCATTTTGTTGTGACGCCAAGATCACGCTAGTAACATTTCTTGTGTGTTTATTAAATCTAATTTAAAATTTGTGGAATGGACATATTTAACAAAAATGAAACGTTTAAAATAAGCTAGAAATGTATTTATACATCTATTTAATACAGGTTAGTTTTCATGTTTGTAAATCCAACCTTACTTATATAACAAAAAAATCTTGAATTATTATCGTTTTGTTTGTTCGGATCCTTAAATTAAGGTAAAACTGTGTTAAAATGTTTTCTTTTATACTTATTTATCAATTGTTTGGTCAAAAACTATTGTACTTTTCAACGGTTAAAAACATTTGAAATGTAAACAAAAAACATAAATAAAAAGAGTGTATAAAACAATAACAGACAGAATTATTTCAAATAAGTCAGTCTATACTACTTAAAATGGTTAAATAAAGTTAAATGTGACGATAAACAAAGTGTTGCCTCCTTTGAAACAAGCTTTGTGGTAGATTCTAGTTTGTAGACAACACTTGAGTATGCCGCAAGACATTTAGTAAACTCGAGGTTGTTTTCAATGTTTTAGTTATAAACTATGGCTTGAGACGTATGGGTCAAAATGATTGGGTCAGTTCGCTAGTGTAGCAAAATCGGATGAAGAGCATTATGAAGGAAATGGTAGGAGGCTGTTGCGTATGTTCTGATGAGAGAGGCTGGCCGGAGAATCCACTGGTTTATTGCGATGGACAGGGTTGCACTGTTGCTGTACATCAAGGTAAGATACATACATTTTTTACAAAAAATATATTGAGCCTAATTCCCAATCACAGACAATTTTGCCTTGGAGAAATCCCACTGCAAGGCACAGAATATTTGAATGATTTTTGATATAAATATTAATTCATACAGATTTATATAGTTAGCTGTATATAGTTGAAGATTTCTAGTTACTATGGAATTAAATTAGTTGCCTGCTAGCTAAGAATGGGATGTATTTATTTTTGTTTATATTATAAATGGGAGCAACACCAAATAAAAATTACTGATATATATTTAATGTTTTTATGATTTGAAGTAGAGAATTGGGTATTTTATTGCTATGCATTTGTCGAAAGCAGCTTCATGTTGACCGTTGCAAGTTTATAACCCCCAACAAATACAAAATTCTCGCAGCAGGTACAATTTTATGGCACCCATAGAATTCTTGACTATTTAGCTGTAAATTTAGCTAAGTTTGTAGAAATGTAATAGAGCATAGCAGTGTTTATAAATTTTATGTACTTTTTTGCTGCAAAGTATTCAGAAATAGATACCCCCTCAAAGAATTTTATTTAGTTCTTACTGTATCAGCATCGTGTAAATATAGATTTTACTTGTTTATCATTTTTAAATTGTTTAAATTTATGTTAATTCACTCTTATTTTTTTCATTTTAGCTTGCTACGGGATAGTTACTGTTCCTACTGGTCCTTGGTATTGTCGTAAATGCGAAAGTCAAGAACGATCTGCTAGAGTGGTAAGTAGCAAACAAATATAACATTTAACAGCGTATGGATTTTTTAGTACTGAGATTTGGTTGTATATGTATATGTGTCTTTGGTCACGTAGTCCCCAAATCTCGTATCTTCAGTAGTATTCCTTAATAAATAATAAATAAATTAGTCACAAATCTTAAAGTTAATTCTTATAAGTGCTTATAACAGATTTATGCATCATATTGCTTATATTTTAAACATTAAAAGAAAAGTTTTTGTTAGTAAATAAATAAACTGTTGGATAATAATAAATATTGATAAAAGCATCTGAGCTGTGATCGTAGTGACATAGTTCTTTAGGTAACTTTATAATAAAAATTTAAATAAAATAAATGTCAAAAAATGAGTTATTTATTAATATGTACAGCTTTTGAATTCTTCTTTGTTCAAATGAAAAACACAAATAAGGAAGTAAAATTAATCATTTCATTCATATGTAGATAAGAATGCCAACTGTCGTTAATTTTGTGTAAAATTATCATAAATTATTTAATGAATGGGTATTGGAACTAATGAAATATTAGTATTAATCGATACAGATTAAAATAGTTCACTATTTACTGTTTTGAAGATAAGTTTTAATATTGAAATAAACATAGTTAATATTTTTTCCTTAAATTAAAAATAAGTGTAATATTTTATTTTGAGTATTAATTTGGCATTTTATCCGGATGTTAATGACAAAAATAACTGGATGATAGTATTACAAATTATTTTAGTGTTATGTTTTTCCGTATTTATGTTTGCTTTATATATTTCTTGGAAAGTTATTTAAGGTCGACATTTTTAATTATCATAAAAATTACATTTACAGAATTAAATTGAAATCATTGGAAATGAATTTTATGCAATATATTAACATTAAGTTTAACGGCTTAAATTTTAAAGGAATGAATCATTTAACATGTACTAGTAATTTATTTTTTGACAATTTATTTAACTACAGTTAATTATGGTCTATTTCAAACTCCTGTTCTTAACACCTTATTATTTATTAATATTATTTCGTTTTTATTTGTTACTTTCTTTTGTAGCGATGTGAATTGTGCCCAAGTAAAGACGGCGCCCTTAAGCGCACTGATAATTCGGGATGGGCCCATGTGGTTTGCGCTCTGTATATTCCTGAAGTACGCTTCGGAAATGTCACTACTATGGAACCGATCATCCTCCAACTAATTCCTACAGAAAGATTCAACAAGGTAGGTAAAATTTCAAAATGTATACTTAGATTTATTAATCTCAATTTACTCTATTAGTAAAAAACCTCAGTATTAAAATCATTGCTTCTAAACTTTTTGTTTCCGATATCTTCATTCATATCATATTTGTTGCTCTTTTACATTGCTGCACAAGATTACTATTTTTAATTAAAATATAGTAAGCTTATTGTGCGCGATCAATTTGACAAAATCATTCTTAAGGATTTTAAAATATACATATTTATACTTACTATTATTTTGATTCTATTTAAATCTAACCCCTTTTACAGGGTTCTCACTAAAGTGGAAATCTTGGAATATCTGGAAAATTCTACCGTTCAAAGAATTTATTTTTTTACCCACACAGTCAGTATCATTTTTAATCACTTGCATTACCATCTCTTGTTCTTTATTTCCTTGTATTAATTTTTCTGTTAGTTAATTTATTTATTTATTTATAAGTTGAGGCCATACAACAGGACTAGATAGAAGTAGATAGCTCGGTTAGTGGGAACCAAGTAAATGGATTCTGTTATTGATTTTAAAAGTTACTAATTTAAATATACAAATAGAATAAATGTGCTTCAACATATATCTGTTTATCATTAAGTTTATTTTCTAAAAAGTAACTCATAGAATCAATTGTTTACGGTTTTAACTAGATTTTAAATGTTTTATTAAGGTCTTGATTTCGAAAACTACTAGTTACGAATTTGTGTATATATAGGGTTTAAAATTAAAGTATTGTAATTCGAAATCTGGACGTTGTACAATAGAAATGTTATTATTACATGCAGTATTGTTTGTAAATTGACATTTTCAGATTTGTTACATCTGTGAGGAATTAGGAAAAGGAGGCCGATCAACTGTTGGAGCTTGTATGCAATGCAATAAATCTGGTTGTAAACAACAGTTCCATGTTACTTGCGCCCAGGCTTTAGGTTTACTTTGTGAAGAAGCTGGAAACTACTTAGACAACGTGAAGTACTGTGGGTACTGCCAACATCATTATAGCAAATTGAAAAAAGGCGGGAACGTAAAGACAATCCCTCCATACAAGCCAATCCCTACTGATAATCACTCTTCGGATTCTTCTCCGGAGAAGGAAGCAGAAGCCACGATAGCTGCCAAAAGCTCTCAACCGCCGACTAGTTCATCAAGCTCTTCCAGTAGAAAAAGTAAAAGTAGTTCAAGTAATAGCAAATCTAGTAGTTCATCATCGAAGTCAAGCACTTCTACATCTAAATCGAGTTCGAGTTCAGCGAGTTCTCACCAGAAAACCGTCCATAATTCATCTAGCTCAAATAAAAACGTTTCTAACGCGGAGAAATCCTCCAGTAAGAATTTTTCTAGTGCTAAAAGTGCGGCCAAAAACACTGAAAGTGACGTAACAAACTCTGTTACCGCTCAGATCGAATCTGACTCTAAATCGGTGGACAAATCTTCTGAAAGAAGTACGTCATCCAATAAAGATAGTTCTATTACAGCAAAATTCTCAAACTCTAATTTTAGTGATAGTGTTACGCCAGTTAGTGACAGTGTATTTGGCGATAATCGAAGTGACTCGAATCTTAGTTCTAGTTCAGTGAAAGATATTTCGAAGAGTAATTCAAAAAAGCGGAAGGCAGGATCACGGACTCCTACGCCGAACTCAGTGGCGACAGTTGAAACTGACAAAAGTGCTGTGAACGCGATTAGTGCTCCTCACAATAGTGTTGGCGCGAACCAAGGTGCAGTAGCAGCTACGACGATTGCGAGTACAGCTCAAGATCGGAGGGACAGCATAAGCAGCACCGAGGCAATTGAAAAGCCCAAAAAGGTCAGAATTTTATTATTTTTAATACTATTAAATAATATTTACTACAGCTTCTGAATCATAACAATTTCATTGCAAAATAACACTAAAGTTTATTGTATTTATGATTAATATTTAAGAACGTTTATAATATAAACATGTACTTACTGCAAACTTTTACTACTATATTAAAAATTTATTTTCTAAGTGACTTTAGAGTTTTAAAAGTTTGTTTGTTTATTTTTCATGATCTAATAGCAATGAAATATAATAATACTGGAACGCTCACAGACGTTGAAAATACGAGGAGGGAGAGAGCTAGTTGAAGAAGGCTAACTGTCTTTGTTGTACAATGTTTTTACATAGCAATCGCTCAACAAATACTTTGCAACCATTCTACAAACAAGTGTTAGACCAGGTGTCGACAACCTATAAGAATAAGAAAGTCTCATGTAATCTTCCAACAATTACCAATAATTGTGTTAGCATTTATTTGCATTTCGATTTACAAAAAAGTATAATATAAACTGACTAAATTACTGATTTGTAATATTTAGAATTTCAGTTTTGATATTTTTTCACCGAACCGAAAAACCGTCTTAATAGTCACATTTTAGTTGTTTTTGACCCGCAGCCAAAAAACATTACCGACGGCTGTGTTAGACAAAGAACAGTGGCCCACGACATCTGTCTCAAGCTCGTTTTTCGCTTTCGTAAAAGACTACAAGTGCATGTTCCAGTATAATTATATTTCAATGTCTAATAAATTCATATAGTAAAGAAGTTAGTTAATATTCGGTTAAAGTTTTGTTAATTTATTGCTTTTGTTTCAATGTGTTTTTCTTTGATATTAATTGCCTCAGGAATTTAAATTTAATCCTTGTCTACATAAAATTTCCACCTGGATCATAATATAATCATCGTATAGATCTAAAGATTATGTTTTCAACCTAGTGTAACAAAAACACTGTTTATTTGGCTTTTTCTTTATTAGCTGACGGCGCAGTCAATATATAAATAATTGAGCCTATTCTCTAAAAAAACTTGCTAATGTGACAAAAATGAATGAATGAAATATTCGATGCGATTTTATCACCATTAGCAAGTTGCTACGATAACAACAACTTCGGTAGAGAATTGAGCCAATTGTCTGTTTTATATTTAATGACAAAACAAATTATTCCAGGCTAAAACCGAGCACCCACAACCAGCGCCCATCCCCCCAATTCCCCTCTCAATTACCACCCCACGTACAACGTCATCTCCGTCCGTGCTCAGTGAGCCACCGTCGGTGATAAACGACCCTCCACCTGCGGCTCCACCGCCGGTGCTTCCGACGACAGCAAGCGTGGTGCAGCAGCCCAACAGCCTGGTAGTATCGGTGCCCTTAACCAGTACCAGTCTCAGCCCCATTCAACAGCAGCAAGGGGTCCCTCACGGGCCTCTGCCCTCCGTGGCAGTGCAGCATCAGTTGTATTCGCATCTGCCGCCGAGGACGCCGCCATTGCATGCGACGAATGGTGAGAGATGATTTTTCAGTATTTAGAGCTAAACTGTTTATCCCCAGAATTGTTTTAGAGAAGATCTACTTTTGTGTATAATCTTATCATTTTGACTCACGATTTTTTCTACCTGATGATGACAGCTGTAGCTGCAGAAACATCTGCATAATTTTTTAATAAAGAATTAACTGCAAGTCTGCCTTTTCTCTTCTCAAATTTCTTTATCAGTCAATCATCACATATTTTTCATTTAGCAGTAAAAATTATCATAGAGCACAAAGTAGTTCATTACTTATTAAGATCATTATAATTGTTTTTATTTTTGTTGCAGGTCCAACCGAATCGGCAATCGGCATTTCTACAAGTTTGGATAGTACAATGGTGAGCTCGGAAACGAATGACGGTGGTTTGAAGATCACATACGAGAAACAACCAACCATGAACAGCAGCAGCTTAAGTAGGTTAGCAACTGACAATGCTTCATCACCTGTGGTCCCTGAGGATGTCCCTGCAAAAAGGTCGAGGTAGATCATCATTTCAGTTACTAATTTCCATTATACCTTTTACTAATAATCTGTTCCTTTATCCATGATGTAGTGAATGCGGAGACAATCTAGCTTAATTTAAACAAATTGTATATTTCGTAGCTTAACTATTATCGTGGTAGTGGTTGTTGTTATTTGGAACATTTCTAGCATCCTTTATTTGTTCATGAATCAGCAATAAAAATAAACAAAATTCGTAAGCACATATAAATATCTATTATTTATATTTAATTTCAAATACAATTTTCAATATTATATTATCAGAAATCAGAAAATGACCACAACAATGATCTTTAAATTATTTTCCGATTCCAAAGTTTACTAAAGAAATGTTAGGTTATGCTAGGCAGATAGGCACACTAAATTTATAATATTATTTTTACTTGTCCTTAATACATATATTTCTTATTTAATGATCCTCCTATAGCACCAAATTAAACGTTAATTATTGTAAATAAAATTCTAAAGAAATGTCAGGTTGTGCTAGGCGGATAGGCACACTAAATTTATAATATTATATTTACTATAAAATGTCCTTAATACATAAATTTCTTATTTAATAATCCTCCTATAGCACCAAATTAAACGTTGAGTATTGTAAATAAAATTCAAATTTTGTTTACATAACTAACTTCGTGTTGATCGTTGGTTGGTATAAGTCCGTTAGTCGATTTGTTGATTTGTATATTTAATGCGCTGAGATTATTGAAATGTTTATTTATTATCAAAATATTAATCTTAAAATTGCTGATGAACCATATTCGTTGAAACGATAAGAGTGTAAACAAACTTTTTACATATAACCTTCATATAAGATTTGTATGTTTCATAGTATCATTCGTGAATAGCAATGTTAAATAATTTACTAATTTATAACTAGTAAAAACGTGAAATTTCTATCTTTTCGATTCCCACAGATCTCAGTCTGCAGATAAAACAGAGAAGATGGGTCGACCGAAGAAACGCGGTTCAAACGGCGTGACAACCGTCAGCGGTCCGGCTACCGGGGCGGGGAAGCGTGTGAGCAGGTCTCAGCATCCGACGCCGCCGCCGACCACGACGCAGCCGGGGGCGTTTAGCAGCGTCTCACAGCAGCTAGCAATGTCTTCACAACCGCCGCAACTGCAACAACAGGTGATAAGAATCATAGCAATAGTTACTTCCAAAACGTTTTCATTTATCTCTTCCAAGCAGATTCATAAAAGGAATTAACGTTAACTCCATTTTTATCAATCATCTTTAACTTGGTTTCTAAACTAATTATATTATCAAAGTGTATTCATATTTTATGCTAACCAATCTTGATTACAACCTTAGTTAAAATAATTATGTTCTGAGAATGGAAAATGAAGTTACGAGTAATAATAAAAATTAAGTTAGTGCTAATCCCTATTATGAATCTGCCTGTAAGTTCTAATTAATAAATGTATCTCATAGAATAGATCACGATAAATGACAAATATTGGCGCTACATTACTATTTTTGTATATTGAAAAATATAAATATTACGAATGTGTATTAGTTGAATGATTAACAATTAGTTTTGAATCAATTGATACTGATTTTTAACGAGTTGTTACTTGGTTTTTTCTCGTATTTATTTAATTTTAATTCATTAATAATGTATTTTTTTAGATTTATTAAAAGTTTGTTACACATTTTATTTATTTCCTTGTTTTTACCTCCCGACAAACGGGAGCATAGGGATAATAAAAAATCAATGTCGGGATTTTAGCCAATAAATAAGTTCGTTTTAGTACCCTCAGAAATCATTTTCACGAGGATTTCTGTGTGTATGTGTGTGTGTGCGCGTTCGTGTAGATTGATGGATGTATGTGCTGAATTTCATTAAGACGCATTTTCTCAAGTACCATTGAACATAAAATTATAAAAATTTGCATTTTACATTTGTACGCCCTAAGGAAGAGCCCAGTTGATATGGTGAAAAATTTTCAACCGGAAGTGGTACTATAATAATTTTATTTAAAAATATGTCAAATCAAGTATTTATGACAATTTTTGTTAATATTAATGAAAGAAATTGTTATTATCTACAAACGTTTTTGACACATTTCCGTATGTGATACCATTTAAAAAGTGTAGTATTTATAATTTAGTAATATATATTCCATGATCGTTTGACCAATGTTTCTACATAAAATTTAAATTATTATGATCTTGGTTTAGATGTATTAAATTTATTTGTGAGTATTAGTATGGTACTAGTAAAATGAGTTGAGCGGAAGGTCATGTGCTGACCACTTCAAATTTTTTATATTTAGCAATTAATCTGGAGGCCCCTATTAATTAATTGTTGTAGTGATTAAAAACTCAACGAACATATAGGTTCTGGGTGGGATTTAAACCTTCAGTTTTTGGTATACAATGGTTAAAGCCTTATTACTTTTAAAAATATATTATTTCTCGACAATATTGTAACATTTCGTAGACATAATAAATTAACTCATATTAGCTGTTTTTATTAAAATGGCATTTGATTAGATATCTATTAAATGAAATACTGTGTTTAATGATAAGTACTATTACCTTGAGGAGAACGTACTCGTAAATTAAACAGATACAACGTACAATTTGTTTAATCCACAAACATTGCAACTATGTTAATTTTTAAAACACTATAATGCAGTACAAGTAAACGACAAAAACATTGATTAGAAAACCAACACTTTATCAAATCACTATTTTAACACTTCAAAACCGCGATATAATATATCCAGTCGTCACTTCTTTCTAATCGTTCCACCACTCAGTTTGTTATATAATTTTCTTTTCTTCAGCCGCAACAGGTGGTCAAAGAATCTCCTCCCAGTTCACCAAGCGATGAAAGCAACAGTGTAGGTTCTGGAAGAAGAACGAAAGGGCGGAAGAGTGCACCAGCTACTATTACGTCGGTTTCGAGTAGTAGCTCCAATACGCCGACTGTTCCAAAGCCTGAAACTAAAGATATGAAGGACATCAAAGTGTGAGTCAAGTTAAATATTTTCATAACTTGTTTACTTGTAAGTAAATCTATTTTGTAGAATATTTGCAATGAAATAGCTACATCTTATCTTAATTTTTATCAAGTTTATTTGAACAAATAAGTTATCTTTTGTGGTCATGATTGAATTACACATTTTGTTTTCAGTTTTCTGTGTGATTTAAAGTGGTAATAAACATATTTAGAAAAAACCGCAAATCTTGAAATTTAACAATTTAATTCGTTACATTTTATATTCATGCAGAGTGTCACTGAAAGTTTTATGATTGTTTTGTAAATTTGCAGATTTCAAAATGGTGTTCACGCGCCTCATATGCTTGGTAATCAATTAAATCCGAATTCAAATATGGCTCAAAAAATGACAGACCACTTGAATTCTGAACTAGAAGCCCACAGTATTTTCAACCCAGCTGAAAACTCGACGAATTTAGTAGGACCTCAATTGCATTCCAGAGTTATTGCATCGGTAAGTACAGGATGTTTATCCAATTTTTTTTGTAATTTAATCCATGTGATTCATTGTTTAGGTTCGGTCTAACAATTCGACAAGTGCGAGTAATAGTAGTAGTGGGTTTTCGTCTATGCTGGGAGCTGGAGGTGGTACGGTACCTCAAACGCTAGATCAGTTGTTGGAAAGGCAGTGGGAACAAGGCTCGCAATTTCTAATGGAGCAAGCTCAACATTTCGACAGTAAGTACTATTAATTATTCATTATTAAAATATGTTTCTGTTATTTGTTCGTCCGAGTATTGTAATGGTCGCATTCAGCTGACGCAACAGTTGATTTAAACCTGAAACATGTTACTGTTGAGGTGGAAACTAACAAGGTAAAAGATTCGGTGCTTGTATTGAAATTTTTGTAGTTGTCAAGATGTTAACGAAGGTTTATGTATATGAGTAAAAACAAACAAAATAGTGAAAAATTAATAATGTTAAAAGAATTATTTCAAGACTACATAAATTTGAATGCTATTCAGATTGCTGTGGATGATTCCTATAAGACAGAAATCGGCATACAATGAAAATTATATGGCTGATACTGTTCCGAAACAGTTATTTATAATATAAGTGTTAAAAGTGACATTTTATGAGTAAGTGGCGAAGCCGAGTGAAACAATCCCACGAACGAATTAAATCACTTTTAACACGTATATCATACAAAATTTTATCTACGTTCTTCCTAGTGTATTAGTAAATACTAAAAAATATAGAATGATATTGTGACAGGTAGGGTTATATTTGTTGATTTATTGATACAAATCGTTAGAAACATGTTTAAATTAACTATGAAATCATTTTTAACATGTTGCTATATTACTTTTAACACTAGTGTTAAAAAGTGACACTTTTAACTTGCTATGCAACCGTTAAAAAGGTCACTTTTAACAACGATTGTAGATAAAGTACATTATCAGAATTGAAAAGCCATTTACGAATGTGATTTAGCGCCAACCCAAAAATATAAGGTTAGAATAGTTCGATGAACGTATTGACCAGGAGATTGAAAGGCGGGTGTCTGCAGGGTGTAAGGTATTGGGTGCTCTGGGTACATATGCTCGAAACGTGAATGTATCTAGAGATACTCGATTGAGTGTTCATAATGGTGTGTTAGTGCCTACATGGATGTATGGTCCTGAATGTATATTGAGGATGAAAAATCATAAACGACGTATAACTGCTGTAAAATGAGATATTTGAGAGGAGTATGTGAGTATAAGAGACGTGATCGTGTCCGGAATAAATTAGAAGAATGTTGTTAAGAAAGAGGTAGAGTCAGTTGAGGTGGTTTGGCCATCTTGAGCGAATGTCGAAAGAAAGGTTGGTGAAACTAATATAATGCAGGTGAGCAGGTGGGCGTCCGAGGAATAAGTGGTTGGGTATGATTACTGATTTGTTGCGTGAACGAATCATTCCGAGTTTAAAGATTAGACGAGCATTTATGAACCGTGAATAAGGACGAGGCGAAAGCGGTGTGTTAGGATAGGAATGTTGGTTGGCTGTATTTCTGTAATTAATCTGGTGCGGATGTTTAACACCAGTTGCAACTACCTCAAAACTCAAAATCACTAGTTTAGAGAAACCAACAACTCACCTTATCAACTGTTGCGTCAGCTAAAGGCGTCTAATTACATAAGCTGTAAACATCCTATTCTGTAACTAAAGTATTTCCAGTTGCGTCATTGTTGTCATGTCTGCATCAACTCCGCGCGGAGAATTTACGATTGGAGGAACATGTAAATAGTTTACTTCAAAGACGAGACCACTTACTGGCTGTAAATGCTCGATTAGCTATTCCATTAACTAATCAGCAACCTGTTGCAGCTCCGTCTCAACCGCATACCCGTAAGTAATTTAAATTAAAACTATCAATATACAATTAACAAATATTATTTCATTGTTTTCAGTAAATAACCTACATCCGTCAGTAACGGCAAGTCACGGAGACGTGCCGCGATCACGGCACAGTTCAGGTTCAGGATATGCGGGACATACTGGAGCTGGCGCTCCTCCCCTTGAGAATGGATTACCGTCTGATGGAGCTGCGTATCCCCATCAGCATCGGAGTCCTGCTAGTTCTCAGCCGCAGCCTAGTCCCACTATCAGGTAGGAAGAACTTATTAAGTATTAAAACAAATATTTAGAATGTCAATTCAATTTATTGTTTCTCGTTGTTGCAGACATTCTCCAGCAGGCAATAATTATCCAAGTACGTCAAGTCACGGTATTGTGAGGTCAGGAAGTGTCAGTGAAGGCAGCGGTAGATCATCACAAAGATCTCAGAGTCAGTCATCACATTCTTCGTATCCTCAGTACCAGGGACAGATGCCTGGAGTCACGACACCGCAGCAACCACAGGTTGATAACGTGTTAAATATAATAAATAAATAAATATATCATCACGCCTTTTACCCATTAAGGGTGTGACACTCTGCTTACGCAGATCTCGGTAGGTGATATATTTTTGCGTATGAAATGCGGTTACCAGCCGTCAAGTCATAGCCCCCAAAGTTGTTAGTGGAGGTTAATTTAAATTGGCAACAGCCGGTAGTGTTGCTTAAAATTATTGTTCTTTTTCTTCTGCTGAATTAATATATTCTCTTCCTAATGTCTGTCTGGACTTCGTACTCTCTTTTTCTTTTATTTATTAAGTTTTCTTGCATCGTACAATAAAATTCTCTTAACATTGTTGTAAATAAATTAACGTTTTTCATTGTAAATTGGTAGAAACAATCAGGGGGTTAGTTTTTTAAGATCAGAGCGCTCAATCCCGTTCGTTTATTCTCCTGAGTAGACAGACCGATCTAAAACGCATTCACGATTATTCCGATTTTGAGCGCTCAGAGCACGATCTGCTCGTTTTCAAAATCACCGAACTCACAGAGTTGTCATATTAACGCTTGCGCAATAAAGTAGTTTTATTTAATTGTCTTCAAAAACCCACGGTTGTTTGTTAAATTGTCAATTTAATTTAATTTAATATGGAATCGATAGAGTTAGTTGTGCAGTTTGTGAGTTAGAAAGTTTCAAGCACTGAAAATATTCATCTTCAAGAGTAAAATGTCAAAGTAAAATACAAAGTATTGTATAACATGCAGTTAGTTGTCACAAAATTAAAAAAAAACGTCAGAATTATAAAATTGTTAAAATAAAACACCATGAATCACATCTTGAAGTAAAGTAACATGTTGCAACAAAATTAGAAGAGTCTGAAATCTTCCGCAGATGGTAATGCGGCGTGACACCGACGTCCATCACCAGATGCCGTCGTCGAAGCCCAGCTGAGGGAGCAAGCAATCGGGGGCTTTGTCAAGCTTCTCCATCAACTGTCTGTTGGACTTGGTCAACTAATCACATCCCAAAACCTACTACATTTACGCAAGTATATTTATACATATACACTCTATGACTAGTTATATGTGGAGCGAGAGATTGGTTCGATTTGAATGTTCTCAATACGATCAACTACACGAGACTGAGTTAAATGAAATTTGCTCATAAAATCATTCATTTTTATTATTACGTCTGATTTTGATTTTTTCGTGCGATTGGTACAAATTTATCATAATTTTTGTTGTAGTTGATATAAAATCAGCTCTTTCACTGCCTTTGTTTTAATCACTAGTATATTATAGTTATTATATATTTAAATATATTTTATTTATTCCTGAAATGTTATTGGTGACTTTTTGGTTATTTAAAATTGTTAACATCTTGTTTATTACATTACGGTAATTTTTTATGCAAATCTGACTTCATAAACTGGCCGTCTTTCTTATTCGTTGTTAATTTTAATTTTAAGATTAATTCTACTAGAAACATTCGTTAATTATAAATTTAATAAAACTTACACTTGGAAATACTTTTATTTCTTAAATTGTTATTTAGTACGTATTATTTTTTTTTGTCATTTCAAGGGGACCGCAAAATTACAATACCCAAAATAGTTTAATTAGCGTGAACCGTGAATTAATTTTAACTTGAGCCTCAAGTTTATGATAGTCGGTTTCATTTTGTTATTTTGTTTTTAAAAAATTACTATAGAAAATTTTGACATGTGGGATTTTTTACAAAGGAATGCAGAATGGGGAAAATTGGTCAACTACAACAAGGGTACAATTTGTTTATTGACTTTGACATAGATTTTGTCGTTTACAATTATTTTATTATCAAGAATAATAGTTATTTGTCAAACTAGAGAAGAAAGCGCTTCTTTTTCCCCCTCGAGTTCGAAGTTTGCTCATGAGCGCAGCGAGTGAGGCATTTCGAACGAGAGTGAAAAAAGAGCTTTCCTCTCGTGTTAGACACAACATTTTTTTCACGACATGTTTCTAAAAACAATTTTCTCGGACCTAAAATACACTTTGAGAACACAACTGACATACTGACACGTTAAAAGTTAGATTACCAGACACAAGGCGGTGTAGCAGTGTTGCCAATGAACCAATCTTAAATATCTTTAATAAGTTGTCAAATTCTGATTTAATAAGAAAAAGAAAAATATAAGACATAATTATAAGATAATTTAAAGTCTGTATATCACTAAAATAAGGTTTTTCACTAAAATTAGGAATTTATTTATAATTTTTTTGTAAATAACATTCATATTGGTAACACTTCTATATTTTCCTCTCTAGAGAGGAACTACACATTTTCCTCATTATTTCGGGAGAAGAACGGTGGGGTTTCCTAACCATGTCGTGAAAAAAGTAATATTTTCTAAACATGTACGTTTATATGCTGATGTTTACCTCACGAAATTCGTTTTAATTTTTGTAAACGTATCTTATAATAAACAAAAAATATGAGAAAATTTTAAAAGGACAGAATGAATTATTATTGAATTTTCAGTTGTTACTGCTAAATAATAAATAAATGTAACAATACACCATTTACCCATTTGGGGTGTGGCACTCTGCTCAACGCAGATCTATTTATATATTTTTGCGCGTGAAGTACGGTTCCCAGCCGTCAAACCACGACCTCCAAGGATGGTAGTGACGGAGGAGCAACAGGGATAATTTTATGGGGTTTTAAACCGAAAAAGGAAATTATACTAAGATTATAGCTTATTAACAAAAATTTTTTTTTGGGAAAATGTCCAAATGTATTCATTATCTGTTCTTATGGTTTTTTTTACTTGTCTTCATCGAATGTCTCACTGAAGTAAAACTAATTAAACTTAATTTAATAAACATACTGAATTTGAAAAAGAAGTTTGTAAAATATCTATGATTTTAGTGTTTCTGATTTTTTCATATTGAATATGAATAAAATTAAAGCTATAAACATTATGTAACAAATTCAAAAACGTAAACCATCAGAACTGTTGAACTTCTAGAAGCTTGCGCAAAGTGTACCCTTGTTTATTATCAATTTTATACGACTAGAGCATTTAGAAATCCCAATAACAATACATTTCAGATTCTAGCATAATTTATCTGAAGTCTTTTATTATACTGCCTTTATTTTAAAAGTTAGTTAACAGTATTTAATACAAAGGAGTAAATTTCATTGTTAAAACATCATTTCACAAATCTTTAAAAATACATTTATATATTACAAATTAAAAGCTGGTATTTCACTTCGATGTATTGATTTTACTAAATCACTTTTTGTCATTACTTGTGCCAAAATATTAGGTTAGTCTAGCATATTTGAAATTCTGAACTATTTTCTAATCTGTGATATTGTAATCAATCATCTTTAGGGTAACTTTACAACAAAATGGCAGTTTTGTTAAGTATTAATTCTCCAAAGTAATCATTAACATTCTTATTATTATTTATATCATTGTAGAAAGCTTTTAATTTGTAATATATAAATATATTTCGTACAATTGGCTATAAAATAGATTTAAAATTTAGAATACAGATATTAGATGATAAAATTAAAGTTATTTAGCAGCAATAATGTTCTTACATGTTTTAAATCAATAGGTAATAGATACCTATTTAAAATAAATCTTACATGTAAGTTAGATAATTTTTTTGAACAACTATTTTGTTTTGTTTCTTTTACTTTTCAAGTATCTTTCTAACATTATAGTGAATCATAATTGATCAAATATAAAACAAAGATATTAGCTATACATTTTCTAGTATTCTATATAAATTTTTTCTTAAATAACTTGTTCTTTATAAACACTTCACATTTTAAATGTTTCAGATTTTAATAAATTTCTGCATTTTTCTTAATTAAGAAACTTACAAACTAGAATGTAACAGTGCCATTAATGTAAATTCTGTAGTACTTTTTACTTAACTATGTACATATAAATTCTCATAAACTACGAAATTCTAAAATTCGCGAAGAATATGTGCTTTTCGGTGTAGATTCGTTTTGATTCTATTGAATTTATGTACATAATTTTTAGTATATGTCACAACTCAGGGATATAATTTTCAGTTCTAATTAAGATTATATTTTATTATATAGGTGTCAGCCGAAGACAAGAAAAATTCATTAAGAAATATTTCATATTTCGGATTATTTATGTTTTGCATTTTACTTTTTCATTTACATATTTACATGACTTTTTTATAGTAATTTTACTTTTGTCTTTTTACTCTGTTTAAAAAATGAAATAAAATATTAATTTACTGACGCCTTATTATGATTTCTACTTCTACACATATTTTTGTTTATTGCCTTTCAGTACTAAGTTAAGAAACACATTTATTTTCAAATACATATCAGATTTTATACATCAAAACAAAAGCTTACAAAAAACTTGTTCAACTAAAAATATTCTCGAAAAAAGTCATGAAAGGTAATAGAATTTAGCAAACTTTAACTTGGTACTCAAAGGCTGTTAGTTATAATTTTAAATAATAATTATTGCCTAAAACTAAAATAGAAGTTAGCCATATTATTGAAGAAAAAAATAGATGTTAGTTTTAAATTGCGAGTATTTGTATGCATAAATGTGTCAGAAGCTACTAGATAATTTGAAGCAAGTCCTAGAACATTTATTTGGGAATGAGATTTGGACGTTAATTGTTATCGACAAATATAAGTAAATGTAAATACATAAGTAACGAATTAGTATACTGGAATATTAGAATACATAATTGTAAATACTTAGCTGTAAAAATGTGTGGAATATAACAAGAAATATTTGTCGATAACAACTGAATAGGAGGAAAGAAGTGTCACTAATTTGGCAAATTGGAGATTGAGTTGTCTAAAGTACAAATGAAATGAATTAGTCAATAGTGAATTTTTCAGCACTAAATATTATCCGCTCGTACTTCAGCAGAGAGAAAGATAACTTTCAAAATAGTTTCTTTGCAGACATTCTCAGTTGCTATGTTTTCAAATTAACTATTTTAATATTAAAATGAAATCCCTATTTTTATTAGTAAAAATATTTTTGGGATTTTTTGTAAGACTTTTATAATATAGGTAGGATCTAGTGAACTGTTTATATACTGTGAGTAGTTCAGATGAAAAATAATAATTAAAATGTGAATTTTGTGAACGTGCTGTTATATATTTGTATGTATATTTTGTAACCAACAAGTCTGATTGTTTATTCGAATAGGTTTTGTAATATACACTTTATAATGAAGCGTTATTTTTTATTTCCATCCATTGCATTCTAACAACTTTATATTTAAAATGCATTGGTATTTTTATTAGGTATAGTAAAACAGTCACCTAATTGACATTGAAATAATTGTGATTATTATAATATAAACTTTACATTTACCAAGTCAAATGCATTTCGTTTGGAAAGAAATAAAGATTAATCATTCAAAATATATTCAAGTAATAATTAAATATAACATGTAGTAGTTAACCGTAGTTTGTTGAAATAAATGTTTTTATTATTTATTTGGATTCATTTAGTAATGAGTCTAGCGAGCACCTGCTACGACGCATTCTCGTGAGAACTTGAATTCGTAGAATGATAGTGCAATGGAGTTTTAAACGAATTGCGAAGTGTCATTGTGAACAATTTCCAGTGATTTTAATGTGATAAATTTTATCTACAAAGTGTGATTTTTAGTTCCAGTCATTTACAAGAACTTCAATTTCTGGTAAGTTCATAAATTTTATTGTATTACGTTTTAAGGAAGAAAAATACATTGACAATTTAAAGGTTAATGTTGTCTATGTTAATAACAAACATTTTATTTTTAAAATTCAATGGGTTGTTTTAAAGTATGAACAAGTAATAATGTTAAATGCTGTTAAAACGTAATATTCCAATTGATACAGCTGCTAAACAATTTCATAGGGTCTTCGAAAACAATATGTTTGTTACCATGTTACATAAATTCTGTCAAATTGCTTTATTATTATTATACATAATTTTAGAGAAATTGACCTTAGAACATTTAAATGTTTTTTTCTACGACCACTGAGAAATCTGCTCGTTGTATGTTTGTTGTTGCTAGGGATATGAGGTACATTGCAGGCATCGTGCGAAATGAATTTGGTTTGTATTTCAATACAGATCAGTTCATTTAAGTACAGGTGCCATTGCTATGATAGGTACTTATTTAGAATTGTCAAATATTGGAATGGTGAAAGCGGGACAAATTTATTATTAAAATTAAATTAATTTTTCATATTCATAGGAAATGAATACCATTCCATGCTCGTACAATATACTATACACGGCCGGGAGAGAAATTCGGTTTCTATGATACCAAAATCATGACAGAAACAGTCAATATTAGTGCACTTTCTTTCGTCGTGAGGGAAAGTGCTCAAATAATGCAAAAAATGAACACAATCAAAAATTATCATAAATTAAATTAGAATTCAAATAATTTTGAAATATATAAAACCATCATAAATATTAGGATCGTTAAAAAAATAGAATATACACCGCAGGAGAGAAGTGAGTCTACGGTTCGTGCTTCCATTTACTCTGCGGGAAAAAATCATACACTTCTCTCCCTTAATCCATAATATACTATTATTTACATCGCTGTACTATATAAAATCGTTTACAATAAAATCTGAATCAGATAATTGGTGACGGCAATGACGTTTCAATTTGCAAACACTCGATTATTCTTCATTGGATTTTATTACGTCTAGTCAAATATAGTGTGAGTTTCAGGTTATTTTATGAAAAAATACTTCAAACAAAAGTGGTAGACAATATATTCCTCTGTAACTTTTATTTGAAGCATTTTTTATAAACTAATTTTAGAACATTAGACATCGCTAAAACACTTCTCTTAATGATTGTAATGTTTATAAAGTACGATAATGTAATTGTATATAACTGGTATCCATATAAGGTTTGTTCCAAGTTGTTATTTCTGACAAGTTTGTGAGTATTTCACTGCGCCTGCGATACATGTAAACAAGTTAAGTTTGAAACGTAAGCTTCATTTCCTTTTTTATAGCGAAAAATGTATGAATTTCTTTATTTATATGTATATTTGAGGTTAGCTGTCAGAACAAAAAATTAGTATGCACATGCGCTTCACTCCATTCGCATTTCCAGTTTACTTTGTTTACATTTATCGCAGGCGCAGTGAAATTGTCACAAACTTGTCAGAAATAACCACTTCTAACAAACCTAATAATTCATTCGTAACAGAAAAGTAAATGTTACATCTTCGCTGAAACTCACGGTATATTTGTAAATGCTTTCAAAGATATATCTAAAATATATTGGTCATTTAAAATAATCTTTTTCAAGCAAAATATTTAAAATATCATGTACAAAAATCACCTAATAATTGCGTATGAAATATTTGCCCGTACATCGCGGCTTCCACAAAACTAATTCCTTTATTCTTTAGTGCTAAAATTAATGTTGCAATTAACAAAACCTGGTGGTATTGAAAGGAACAGTAAAACAACTGCATTGCTAAATCAATTTCAATTATTCTTTTACCGCTTGTAATTCATCCTTCCATTGAAAGAGATGATGTTCATTACTCTGCACTTGGGTTATGTCAGGTGCCCTGCCCCTTTGTGTTTCACTAATATTTTTCTAGGGGGCTCGCATAATGGCTATCGAATATCCAGCTGCGTGCTCTTGTTTATTTAATTTTAAATACACCGACGACTGCCGGGTCTGCAACCCCCTTTTTAAGGGTAGAATTAGTGACCCCTTGTAGTTCACGCCTCTGTAAGGGGATTGAGAGTTTTGACCCTCTGTGTCTGTTGTTCCGGTCCGGAAATGTGCTGTTTCCGTATTTCTGATTCGGATATTTGGTTGTCGTTTGCGAAATGCGACATGAGAGTAATCATTTTAAAAATAAAATTTTTCACCTAAATATAAAATTTTTGGAAACTGAACTAACTCAAAATTACTTGTCATTTGATGTCAATACTATCGCCAATGTTTTGTTCTAAAAATTATATTAAGTTATAATTTGCATATTTAATTATTAAAAACACGTATCATAGTTATGTTTTAATAATTTATTTTTTTATCAGTTTAAATTTGACGTTTGTTTAAATTCCAGCGGTTTGTCTACATGTTTAATATGAAATTGGCTGTTTCTGTTATGATGAAATATTTGTGAAAACAAATATAAATATTTATTGTACTTTTCATATTTGTACATTTATATGCTGTACAGTTTATTGCCTGATTAAAGTATTCTTGTTCTGATTCCGGAATGTGCATATAATGTTAACAAAATGTTATAAAATTTACTCAATAACTCATTTAGGTTAATTGAGCAAAAATTTAATTTATAGTTTGTAGAATAAAAGGTAGTTCAATTGTAATTTTTAGTTTGAAATGTTTGCAACAACGCTTTAGGTGATCAATTCAGTAACAAATCACGATGAACTAATGTTTGATATTAGCAAACGACAAAGTAAACATAAACAAAGAGAAATAAGTGAAAGTAAACGGAAACGGTAACATGCGTTGCCGATTTGCAGATTATCAAACAGCAAATAATTTACTGACCAATAAATAATCCAATAATAAAATATTAGCATATCAGATCATAAAACAACATCCAACTAATCTACTACACAAACTTTTTATCCAAACTTGGCTGTTTTATATTACCTTTGCAAAAGACTCATTTTCGAATTTCATCTTCACAATGACAAACTATACGGTACCTGATTTTAAATGCGTGTCTATTACAATGCGCAATTGAGATGATATGGTTTGAATGAGACCAGGGCCGTATGAAGGGTATTGTCACCCTCTCGGGTGTGGGGTGTTATTATCAATGATGTAGGGTGCGTCTATCCGCAGATCTAAAACCATAGTGGAACGCTTAAGCTGTTTTTTCAATTGGGATTTAGAGTTTTTCGATTTCGAGTTTTGACACGGTGAATTAATTCTTCATATCTTGATAGTTGCTTCGTATGCGGTTGCAGCCCTAATTTTATTATGATGCAGATCAGTCATCATAAATATTTTTTATATTTATCTTTAATATCTTAGATTTATTGAACAAATAAACATTTCACCTTTGATTAATATCATCAAAATTTAATACGTAAAATAATATTAATGTATCAAGGTACTGAAGTTCAATTTTTTATCACGAATATTGAATTTAGTTGCCGAGGCCCGTAGGGCCGAGGAAAATAAACCATGTGAGTGATAAAAAGGAATTTCAGTGCCGAGGTACATATTAAGTTTTATTTGAAATCTAAAATTCGAAAAAACTGTAAAAAAAATACAATATAGGTTAAGTTTATACATCTGTCAGTTGTCATTTGAAACTGACAGTCAGTGTTGCCAACCGCGAGAAGTGAAGTTATCGGAATTAATTAGTTAATTCTTCTTGCAGATTTTGTTTCATGTTACGTCCAAATTTACTATAGTACGTCAATATATCTACCAAAATTATCCTAATTGTACAATAATTATTTAACGGTTGCCAACACTGGGTTGCTCAAAATCGTCGTATAATGGGTTACTTTAGTGACGATTTCTGAGTTTTTAATGACGATATTTGAGCACTTCAGTGCCAAGTTCAAATAAATATTGTTTATTGCACAAGATGTTAAACTAAAATAACAATTACCTCACTGGAACATTTGAAATTTAATCCACAATCATTAATTTTTTTCGTCACCAGCTGAAACTACAAACATCGAAGTACGAATATCAAGAATGTAACTTAAAACTGATAAATTAATGTAACTGTCACATTAATATTTACTTTGCAGTATCATTTTCGGTAGACTTGGCTTATTCTATTTGATTAAAGCTTTAAATGACTTTTCGAACTGGTTATAAAAATGTATTCAGTTACAAATTGTGTTTGGTGCGAGACTGTTGAACTAGTAACATTTACTAGTAACTGAGTTTGTGAATTCGATTGAAATATCGTATGTCGCCAGCAGCTGTGTTTAGATTCCAAACTGTTCAATAATATAGGCAGAAAACTTTGTTTTCGCACATTCTTTATTAATTTACTTTTAGTTTTTGAACTAAATATTTATAACAAAATTTCAAGGTAGTGACACTGACATATTCAATAAATATTTAAAATTTAAGATGAAAAGTTCTTGGAGGAATCAGTCTGTTTATTAAAATTCTGTAACACATCAATGTTTTCAATTAACATACAAGAAATGAAACAACATTAAAAACAAGTAATAAATACATAATTAGGTACTCTTACATGATTGTTTTTATTTCAAATTAACATAACAGTATTAAAACTAATTAAATAAAATAATCCTACGTAAAATTATTACTCTAACAACAGTGTCATCAAAAAAATTAAAAAATTAATATATGTAACATGCAAGTATTTTACATATAATATAAATTAACAATTAAAATAACCATTACATAAAATTTGAAATTTATTTTTACATTTTTACGAAATAGCAATTTTATTTCAATCACAGCATTTTAAATATTGTTTTTATTAAAATATACATTACATAAATTTTACAGTTCTCTTCTACAAGCCTGTAAAACTTTATAGGTCTATGCGCTGTAATTACTCATTTACTTAGTTACCAAATTCCCTGTAAAGCATCATTTAGATAGAAGATGGAAATAATAGTTATTTATGTATCAAGGCACTGAAGTTTAATTTTTTTATCACGAATATGGAATCCATGTGCATGTGAATGATAAAAAGGAACTTCAGTGCCGAGATAAATATTAAGTTTTATTTGAAATCGAAAATTAGAAACAAATTGTAAAAAAATTATTATATAGGTTAAGTTGTTAGTTGTCATTTAGAACTGACACTCAGTGTTGCCAACATCGAACCTTGAAGTTATCGTAAATAACACTCAAAATCATATATTTTGTCCTCAATTTCTTCATCTGAGTGAATGAATTAAATCTTCTTGCACATATTATTTCATTTTACATATAAATTTACTACAATACGACATAAATCTATCAAAATTATCATACTTGTACAATAATTATTTTACTGTTGCCAACACTGCCTTGCTCAAAATGGTCGTATAATGGGTTACTTTAATGACGATTTCTGTGCTTTTAATGACGATTTTTGAGCACTTTAGTGCTGATTGATACTTTCAGAACTCATTAATTTATATTCCTTTAAATTCACATACACAATAGTTAATTGAACTCATTTCTATTAGGGCCTATATTTCAATATTTCCATCTACGAATAAAGTACCAAAGAAATTATTCGCCGAATAAATGAAAAATGACGCATCGAAATCATAGCTCAAATGATACTCATTGTTCTAGCTGTCATTTTTTGATGCGTATTTTTTTATTTATCGATGAATAACTTAGTCGGAAGTTTATTGATAGACGGAAATATTGGACCGTAATGTATTATTTAATTTTTATCTTTAAATATTTTATTTTTATTAATTTCTTTATATTTTCTTGTCAACTTTCTGGACTATATACAACAGAGACAGGTTGTCCATCAAATGGCTGTCTCTTTCGGGTCGCATTCTCAACGCCAGTTGACGTTCCAATATTATTTTAGTATTTGTAAACGCGATGTAGAAAAATAATTATACAATCGCATGATAAGAATTACAGCTGTAACTACAACCATACCTAAATATTATTATAATGTAATTGTAATTTGCAGTAACAAAGAGATTAGGTCCTAATCCTTCCTGTCGCAAATGAAAGTTTTGCGAATTCTACTAATAATGAAATTTATATAAATTCTCTCTTATAAAATGAAACATTAGGTGCACATAGATATAGAATATTTTCTATACAATGTAAAAATAGATATGAGTCACGTAAAAATGGACATGTTAGTAAACACTCATCATGAAGTGTTCGAGTTGTTTGTTAGGTCGCAGTTCATGTCACGAGGATTTCTGTGCAGGTGTATGTATGAACACCTGAACATCATAGCCGACCAAGGGTGGGGGAAAGCTATTATTGTGTGCTTTATTGCGGGATATTGATAAAATAATTGCGCTATTAATGATAAGCTATCAAGCATTCTCTTTTGGACGAGTTTTATGGATATGCAGGTGTACATGTAATATAGACAGGAAAAAAGAATTTACCTTTAGTTTGTTGGTACTTTTGTTTTATTTTATTTCATAATGTATAAACTGTTTGAACAAATAATGACATTCAAAATATAAGTGCAATATTTATATTAATGAAAGTAAGTTAAATGTAGCTGTCAATTTTGTTTTATTTGTAAATTAGTTATAATTATAAAAGTAACTGTACCAGACAACCAAACAATTGTGAATATTGTTTTATGTTTTCCTTGCAATGTTTCTAAATAGTTACATTTATTTCATGATAGGGAGAAATGAAATTAAATCTATGGAACTTCAAGTTTAATAATTCAATAATTGTAATTTGTAAGCAGTGCAACATCTAATGAAAATAAAATGAAAATATAAGTTACATCAATAAATATATCATCAAGTCATTTAACCATTTTGTGAGTGGCAATCTGCTTTCACAAATTTCAGTAACTGATGTATTTTCATGCGAGCGTTTACCAGCTGTCATGCTGTCACCTCGGAAAAAAAGCTCCTAAGAATTTTCCGAACTATTTGGTAAACTGAGGACGACATAAATTGTAATTTATGAAAATTTTCCAAACATTTTGTCAGTATTTCTAATTGCTTAGTAAATAATACTTTCTTAACTGTTATATTTTTAGAAAATAATAATAATCACTAAGAATAAGTCAACGAGTACAGAAAATTATTTACAATAATCATAAAGTTCGTCCAAGTTATAAAAACAATTAGAACAACGAAACCTTTTAAATTATTTTTAAAGTGATCGAAGGGATTGACAAATTTAATTTCTTATATATCATCATATCATCACGCCATTTACTCATTTTAGGGTGTTGCACTCTGCTCAAAGCAGATCTCGGTATTGGTGAAGGAGTTACATTTTTTCTACAATCGTGCATAATTGAACAACTGTTACGGGTCATCTGTTAAATAATTTTCAAATCTGTCAATTATGTTGCACATTTCTGAAAATGCGTAGAGAATGATTGAAGAAAAACAATTAGATGTACTAGTAAGAAATTTAATTTTTGAATGTTTGATGTCATCATTTATTTAATTTATAAACTACCTTGATAGTTGTTGCTTAAACAGTCGCAGAAATTCAGATAAATATGAGAATCGAATTAAAATATTTAGTAATTTTTTAATTTAACCTGAAGATCGATTTAACCCTGAAACGCTGAAAGTTCTAAACACTCATGAAAGATTCACCTGACATTTCTCCTCAGGCGAGATAACAACCTACAACCACTGCTACACAAATCTCGACTTTATTACTGGGTTATCTAGGTGCGACAATCGTTGTTTGGGCGGCCATCATTGATGGTCCGTGGGAATGTGCAGGATGTGGCCAATGGCGTTCCTGCTGGCCTGCTGCGATATTGACGTCGGATTGTCTGTCGTCCTGAAACTGCGTCTGCTAGTCTTCCTTGCAGGATTACATAGTGGATTGTAATGTTGTAATGATGACATAAATTGTTTTAGTTTCAATTGTTTTTATAATAAAGTAATTAGCCTGAATTGTAATACATAGATACATTTATTTTGGACCCTTATTTCTCCATTAATTTAAACGAATTAGAAGAAAAAGATTAGATCTATAAATTAAGGGTCATACATTATTTTCTTCAAGCTTATCTTTCCTCCAGGGTTTTTATGTATTCACCTTCAATTTTTGTTTTTGTTTAATCATTATGGCTGGTACCACGAGCTCTGTTTTTGGGTGTTTTAATAGAAGTGTTTTATTTTCGGGTTTAGCGTTGTACAATGTTCCAAAATTTTTTTATAGAATAAATTACAGTAACAGTATATTGTACAACGAGCATGGAATGGTAATCAGTTCCTATACGAGTATGAAAGTTTGTAGCATGAACCAAAGGCGAATGCTGCAAATCATACGAGTATGAAATGGACATGCCATGCCAGTTATACACTTCTTTTTCTGCGACCACGATATTATTTTCTAGTTCATTTAATTTTAATAATAAATTTGGCCTGCTTTCACCATTTCAACATTTGACAATTCTAAATAAGTATCCAACCAATGGCACCTGTACTGAAAAGTACTGACCTGAATTGAAATACTCACAAAACTAATTTATTTCGCACGATGCTTGTAATGTACCTCATATCCCTAGCAACAATAAACATATAATGAGAAGATTTCTAAGTGGTCGTAGAAAATATATGTTTCTCTATTACTTTTATTTAAAATATATTTTATCACATAATTTTAGAATATTATACAGCGCTAAAACCGAGACTAAAATACTTTTCTTAAAACACTGAAGAAACATGAACGACGTATAACTGCAGTAAAAATGAGATATTTGAGAAGAGTATGTGAGTATAGGAGACGTGATCTTGTCCGGGATACATTAGTGCACAGTGAGTGTGTGAGATTAAGAAGAATGTTGTTAAGAAAGTGGGAGTGAGTCAGTTGAGGTGATTTGGACATCTTGAGCGAATGTCGAATGAAACTAATATATGCGGGTGAGACTGAGGGTGAATGATTGCCTGGGCGTCCGAGGAATAAGTGGTTAGGTATGACTGATGATTTGTTGCATAAACGAATGATTCCGAGTATAAAGAATAGACGAGCATGTATGAATCGCTCTATGAATGTGGATAGGAATGTTTGGAGCAGATTGATTGTTGATTGACTGTGTTTCTGGGTTCGTGCTACAACACTGAGTGGGATATAGCGTGAATTTATGTGTTTGTGTCTTTTACCTTTTTCGGGTGTTGCACTCTGCTTTCATAGATCATAGTATCTGATATATTTATTAACACGTGAAGTGTAGTTACCGGTCGTCAAATCAAATCCCCAAAGATGTTAATGGAGGGGGATCCACAGGGGTAAAGTTAAAATGGCAACTCCCGGCTATTCACCCCATGTTATGAATATTTAATTATTTTCATTTATATAAATAATACATATTAATCTATTAATGACACAATGAAACAAAATAATTTTGCATATTTGTGGGAAGAGTTAATTGAATGAAAACAACGTTTTATTTTTAAATATATTTCTTTATTCGAAAAATATTTATAAATACAAATTCTTATAAATAAAATACTGTTTTGAAATAATATACAACTAAATAACAAAAATATATCATAATATAACAACAAAAATGATTAGAGCCATTGACTAGAAACTGTAATATTTATTTTCACTTAATTAATATTTGGTTAATCGAATTAGCAGTTAGTAAAATCGTTGTTGTGAAACATTATTGACAAAAAGTGAACTAAAATTATTGTACATTTATAACGCTTCCTCAAAAGAAGCAAAGTAGTTTGAAATCAAGTCAAATATTGTACTCGTAAAATGACTGATGTAAAGTAATACATTAAAGTTTTAATTATGTTAACACCCAACTAATAAATACTTTATACAATATTCAAGCGTATTCCTTACGAATATGTACAGCAAGACACAAAAGGTCCCTAACTTACGCATATACAAGAAAATAAATAAGGACGGTTAAATAAATTAAAAACTAAAACTCACTCAATATTGCAAAAAGTAAAAAGTGTTCAGTATTGTTATTTGCACATTAATTGACAATCTCCTCGAAGATATCGGTAGTAAGCAATTTACAATCGTAAATTTTTCGACGTTGACGGTGGTAACTTCAAATTAGAATTACCGTTCTCGTGATTTCATTCGTTGCTTATGAAGGTGGAGTTCCCCGCGTTGGATTTGTTGGTTCGTGGGTCCTCGGGGGTCCACACTTTGGCGTACATTGTTCCGTTGGGATTCGTGTCCTTGGACCGCGACCAGGATAAAGAGTGCGCGGTGTAGTGGTTGCCTTGTCCTGCACAAAAAAGAAACGAACATAAGAAATATGAAAGAGTGATAGCGAACTAAATTATATCAGTTATAAAAGAGCAACAGTACATATTTTATCTTATAAACGGTCTAAGTCTGATCCTCTAATCGATCATTTTATGTGCCCAAAATAATTTGCGTGTAATACTCTATGAGAAGGATGTAATCATAATTTGACAGAATTATTAAAAAATGAACACCAGTTTAATAGATAAAATTTTTAATTCCAAATATTAATACTGACATCTTTTATTTGAATTTTTTTACACTTCTTGTTTTGCAATTATGATTATGATGTTTCGTTCATGAGTTATCCATCCATTCATTCACGCAAACGTCATTGAGGTAATGATCAAAACGAATCCAGTAGAACTTAGAAGATGATTTCATGATTTCCATACTTCCTAGCCTATGTTACGTATTAGAAACTAAAAATAGCTGAGGCGGGGGGGGGGGGGGGGGGGCGATGGGAAGTAATTATGATGTGTAAATAGAACCACAAATAAAGATAACTTATACATATTCCTGTGGATTTTATTTTTTTATTGTAAACAAATAAGAATATTGCGTTACCTAGTTGCAGTATTTGCAAGCAAATAGATTCATCTCAACAAAACACAACGGTAGGATAAAAATCGATCAAAATTTTGTATAAAATAATATATCGTCGGACATTAAACATTGAACGCACCACGGGCGTTAAATGGACAATAATGCCTTCGAGCAACGTACACACCTCGGGCTAGAGGCTCTCGACAGCACACTGTTGACCTCACGCATTATTGTCCTTATACCGCCCTTGATACGTTAATTACTATTACATGTTATGTATATATTTCATATTTCATGACACTTCAAATATTTTTATTTTTTGCTTCATTTGTTATGTTCTTTATTAAGTATACATTACATTGATGATAATTTATAATTAATTTCAACCAAATATGAGTCTCATTGTTTCCTTTTTGTGTCATCTATTATTTTGTATTTATGGTATTAGGGTCCTGAATAAGGAATAAATTATTCTGAAAACTTGAGGATTTAAAACGAGCGTTTTTATATATTATGCCCAAAAGACTGTTATTCCTGCTAAACATTTCTTAAATATGAGTCACAAAGTTTTTATTTTGCAGTTTGCATTATACTCAAGAAATCAGACTAGCATAACCTCTTTAAAATACATTGTAACAATTGGAAATAAAATGAAAATATAATAAATGTCAGTCTCATCAATAAAACATGATATATGGCAGAAATCGTTAACTAATTGCTATGTCTAGAAGATGAAACCACGCAAATGTACGAAGACCGTAAATACAGGTTATTATATTTTCTGGTGTGCTTATGAAACGTACACCTAATATTACTACGTAAGTTAATCACTGATGCTTTGTTGAATATGTCACAAACCCATTCATTAATGTCTGAATTATAAATTGTTCATAGAAAACGATTGAGTCAGTTATACTGGCATAGATTTATTCATAAATAAAAACTGAAATACGCTGTGGTTACATTGCCATAATTTTCACCTACAACAACACAGGATACAGCTGTTTGCGTAACAAATCGTCCTTACTGCTGGGGCATCACCATCGCCCATCAGCACGGTTGCCCCCCATGAATAATCGATCACGCGACCCTCTAGACTTCTAGACCCCCTCAGTGCACGAATAGTCATAAACTCTGTTCTCGCGTTGCCGATTTGCCCGTTGCTCTTGTGTGGAAAACAAGTGACAAGTGGGTGACATTGTGTAGTCATTAGAGGAGTATTGTTGTGTATGATGTCAGTAATATCGGAATATTGAGATGTAATGTCGATGGTAGATTTGTAAGTGTTAAGGGTTCTGCGGGCGTGATGATGGTGTAAATAGTAAACGCAAAGTGCGAGGTAAAATTTGGGGAGAATTTTTAGATGTGTTCTCTTCTAAAATAAAGTATGAAAAGAAATGTGGCAAAGAACTAATTAAGGGCCGGTATTTCCAATCTTAGTTACCTAGAGAGTAGAAAATAAATTTATCAATAGAATAAACAAAAAATATCACATCAAAATCATAGCTTAAATGATGATTATTATTCTAGCTGTCATCTTTTGATGCGATATTTTTTGTTTATTCCATTGATTATTTTTTGACGTTTCTTTAAACCAATGAAATGCTTTATTGTATGTCACGTGTCTGCGTTTTAACCAATCCTGTCATTATTATACTGAGAATAATGCTCTTGTGATTATTCCCGGCAATTTTCTCTGAACCTTTTTTGTTTTTGTTGACAGATGTCAATTGTCAAATAGATATCATCAACACAAGTAAAAATGAGCAAAAAAGACAGATTTAGTGCTGTGCCTGATAATGAAATAAAAAAATAATCTAATTAAATATAACTCGAGAGTTCGATAAATTAGAAAATAATTCTCCAGTATCTTTCTCAAACTTGTCGCCATTTGGCAATAACCACTCAAGCCCTACGGGCTTTCGTGGCTATTGCCTGGCAACAAGTTTTCGAAAGATCTGTCAAATTATTTTTAATTTATTCTCACTCTCTTGTTATATTATTACTGATAGTTTATCTGAGGTTGGAAATACCGGCCCTTAATAAAATAAAATCAAACTCCTAATGCATGTTTTACACGATACTATTTATTGGTCAATAAATTGCTTAAGTTCTTGTCAATTTATTGTTGTTTGTAATACGACTCTGCGTCAATTTATTGACAAATTAGAACAAGTTCTATTTTTCAATAATTTTTTAGAGAAATTCTAAGGGATTTTAGTCATTACTAATCAGCCGAACTTGTTTATCCATTGAGTTAATTTATGTCATTTTACTGCTATGCTAGTCCTAGTATTTTTAAATATATTAAAAATATTTCGGTTCGAAGAAAATTTTAAATTAATCCAATTCATTTTCAATTTCTTCGGGGACAAGATGAAAATAGCACTTGTCTTCTTGGTCTTGGTTATATATTCTATTTAATCTTTTCTTCACATATTTCAGAATTATTAATACAAAAACAGCTGCCGTAAGAACAATAATTTGCATACGAAAAACAAACGACAATATTTTTGTTTTTGACAATTTATTGACAAGAAAACTTGAAAATGTATTGGTCAATAAATTGTATAGTGTATAACGAGCATAATTCTTACAATAATAATATATACGTATTTGAGAACCAGGGTGTGTATGGTATGTTGAACAGGAAGAGTAAATGTGTTATATTTTATTCTATGGCAATAGGTTGCTGGGACAATTTTTTTCTATTCCTGTGTAAATATATCCCCATTATTTAATATTTTTCGATGAATTATAGTACCCATAATGCACTCTTCTCGGCCAATCATAGAGCCACTGTTAATTTAAAGACGTGATGTGGATCACCAAGCAACGGCCGTTTGACAGTTGACATGTAATCAGTTGGCATTGTGTATTTTTATGTTGATGTTTTTTTACGTGTGTTTTCAACGAATTTCGATCATTTTCTAAAGTGATTTCCGAATTTAGAGGAGTAGAAATAGTTATTTGTACTTATCACTAGGTTGGAAACTGCTATTTTGCGAGTGCGAGTTTATTTTACGTATTTTACAAATACGATAAAAATTTCTTACAAATATGTTTAAAATCCATAAATATTCTGTTTTATTTTATTGAAAATACTCAATTACAGATATATTGCCATAATATTTTTAAGACAATGAAATACTTTGACATTTCTATCGTCAGAAGTTAGCTAAATCTAGTGAAATGATGCCAACATACAACCATAAAAAGTTAGCAATTTTGGTTGAACTAGTGCGCGAAAAAGTATAGTATTATATTCGGGATTATGGTCATTATGACTCGTGACTCAAACTTCATCTTCGTGAATATGAATAATGACTATCATAATCCCTCATATAATAATAATATACAATACATGTATATCTAAAAATTTATTAATTAATAATTATTACCCTGAAGAAGACTGATGAACAGTCGAAACGTCGATATGTAATTATTTTTTAATTATATTGACATCATCTCCAACTAACTGCTTTATTTAATAATTAAATCCAATCGAGATACGCCCTTCACATGAATTTACAATACTTAACCCTCTATTGCATTAATTATTATTTTATTTAAATAAGGGCTCAAAAAATTATTTTTAACAAAAGAAATATTCATATATTTAAAATAAGTGTTACATAAATTTTTTTTATATAATAAAAAAAAAATTTTTTTATGTTTGTTCACTATTGGGAACATTATGAACAAATTCAACTTACAATAGAACTTTGATCTATTGGGTCGTGTTTGCGTACTATACAAAATTGTTTGATAAACAACCTATTCTAGGAAAACATCAGATAAAAAAAAATTGGAAATTTCGTAAAGGTGTTTTTAGCTGTAATATATCAGCAGGTAATAAGCTGCTTCCTTCAAATTTTACATTTTCTATCTCAGTTTCTGTAATTATCCTTTTCCACTTCAACTTTTTTTATGTTGATCAAATTAGGAGAAATGACCTAATTGGCAATTGACAAAGTTTATATAATGTTCCCAAATGGTTACAACATGATTGCCATGAATGTAAACTGCATAAGAAAAGAAAAGAAGAATTTTAAATTTTATGTTCCCGATCGGGAACAGTATGCAATAGAGGGTTAAAATTCACGGCATGCATCATCCTCAAAGGCTACCCTACTTTCTACCTCTCACGATGATCTTCTTGGGTTCCTCCCTCTGCTGCGTCCTCGTGACTCCATTCAGCCCCTCCTGGTTGGCATTGCGGTCGGTTCGCACCAGCTCGCTGAGGAAGTTGATGTAGCCGATGGCAAGCTTCAGCGTATCCACCTTGCTGAGCCTCTTCTCGTAAGGTAGCGTGGGGATGTGAGCCCGCAGGCCTTCGAACGCGTCGTTGATGCTCTGCATTCGTTTGCGTTCGCGGAGATTAGCAGCTTGACGTTGTTGGATTTGTTGTTGGGGGCATTTGGTGCGTCGTCGGTGGCGGTGAATCCTGCCTCTGGAAAGAGGAGGATTTATGAATTAATGCGGGTGTATTAGCCGGTTAACAAAATACTGTTTTTGTGGTCAACTTTGTGATATGCTACTTAACCTCTGATTTGGATGAAACTTTTGAAATTTATCACACTGTGGCTAAACCGTAGTTTACGGCCAATTGTGAAGTTAGCTGCAGGTCCTAGTTTTTTTAGCCGGTTATCGTTAAAGAAAAACAATTTAAAAAAGCAAGAAACTCAGGTTTATTTTAGTTTTAAGATTGAATAAACACGAATTTGTTCAACGGCATTTTCAGAATGCAAATTTACTAGGTTTTTGTTGTTTGACTTGCATCACCACAAACTGTCATATCTACCAAACATCATTGGAGATCCGTAACTAACTTCACAATTGGCCGTAAACTACGGTTTTACCCACACTGTACGTAATACTACAGGAAAAAAAATCTGGTGTGGGTACCACACTACTTTCTTATACAAATAAAACCAACTAAACACGTATGAGTTGTTCCTTGCGTATGACTTTATTTTGACAATTATTTGATATATAGATGTTAAACCTGTTGAATTTTTTGTTCTCATTGTAACTATGAATTTATTTTAAAATAGATATTAATTAATATCTAGTTTCCAAAACTTTCTAATTAATAACACAAATATTACTTTTATTGTATTTCTCGTGACACATATTTTTGACATTTCACAATTATTTGACACGTTTGACACATTTAAAAATGTTTTAGTTTTTGTTCCCATTATAACTAAGATTACTGAAACATATTATTAAATATATAATTTTTTCTTCAAACGTCATAAAAGTACGTTGTTATGTATTTGTATTCAACAAGCAGAAGTTCAATATTGTCGCCGCCGGCGTAAAAGTGTATCCTTGGCAACACATTTACGCCGGCGGCGGACAAAGTAAAATATTATGAAAAATAGTTAAGTTGTAATTCAATAATTTGACAGTTAAAAATGAAACAAATAAACAAAAATAACAAAACAGCATATTCTACGGCAACTTGAAATGCTAGATAAGACAGAATATTTTTTGAAGTTTTGAGCATTTTATAATATTTATAATTTTATTTTCTATGTTTGAAGAAAAAATAGCATGTGTTATTCGGAGTAAATGTGTCTTTGGGTGCTTCGCATGTAATTGTCCGACTCGCTTCGCTCGTCGTTCAAACTTACATGCTCAGCACCCAAAGTATCACATTTACTCCTAATGACCCAATATACTATTAGTTTTTCTCAAAATTAGAAGCATGTACAAAAAAAGGCAAATAACATTTTATATTCCAAATATTTCTGCTAACATCTTTCATTTGAAATTTTCTCTCGCAGCTGATTCTATTTTTAAAATAAATGGAATTTATTGTTTTGTGTTTCCAGTAAACTTCCTCCTCCGGTTTTTCAATTTCATTTAAAATCAACTCAGCTCTTCATTTTTTCATAAAACTTATAAATTCATAAATTCCAAGTTTCGTTTACATATCTTGTCTCGTTCATGAGATATTGCGCACACGGACATCCATCACACACAGACATCATTGGGAAATTGGTCTTAACGGATTCAGTGGACGTCAAAATATGTATTTCTGCAAAAATATCGTCAACGATTTTTTTCGTGATTCCAATACTTCCTTATACTTTGTATAAGAAAGTAAAAATACTAACAAGTGACAGTCGTTCAACGTGGAAGCGAGCTCATCTTCAGATAAGTTTAATTAATAACCAGTACTGTGATTCGAGATTGTCGAGGGTGAGTTGTGTAGGCTTAGGGTTTGTTTGTGAATAGTGCGAGCAAAGCGAGCTTACCTACAGCCCTCCTACAGATAAATTCCATATTAACATAACTTGTATAGAAAGTTGACTTTTGCGCTTACATTTGTCAATGCACAGTTGATGTTTTCTGAGGAATTTTATTTTATCACTCGCCTATAATAGCAACAATCGGCAAAATTTGTCCATCCCTAATAGTTTTATTTTCTCTTTTCTTAATTATTCATCACCATGGATACGAAGTAAAAAAGCAACTACAACAATTTATGACAGGAATATAATACATGCGTTTATGTTAATGAAATTAGATGAATGTTTTTTCTGCTATAATCATTGGTCGTCAAAAAAAATTATTTATATTTCGAGCGCAAATTATTTATGTCGTTCGCACACGATGACAAAACATAACTTTGCGCTGTAAATACACAAATAACTATAGCCGATTTGCCTCATACGTTGTTTTATTATTTTTGTTTATTTGTTCTATTCTTAAAATTATTAAATTACAATCTTACTATTTTTTATAATATTTTACTTTGTCTGCCGCCGGAGTAAATGTTTTATTAGGGAGACAATTTTCTGCTGGCGACGATAAAATCGAACTTCTGCTTGTTGAATACAAATACATGATAACGTAGGTACCTTTATGACGTACGAAGAAAAATTAATTTACCAACTTACACAGTTTGGTGTAATATTTGTAGGTTGTTGTCAACTACATTCCTTTTGTATTTTTATTATTATCTCCGATCAATTTTTTTTTTTTTTTTAATATGAATAGCTCAAGATAAAAGTTTAAATCAGATAATTAAATGTAGCTTTCTTCGAAAAGTACCTACAAGTCACACATTTATCGCAAATTTTAAAAATAAATTCAACTTACTCCTTGGATCCAGAGCTATTTTCTTGATCACTTGTATATGAGTAGGAGGAGCCAGAATCGCTACTGTCGTCGTATAGAAACAAATCGCTGCTATTGGTGGAGCTGGCGCCACTGGCGCTGCCGCCCCCGGATACTAGCCCCCCGCCCCCCAGAAACGTCTGCGCGTCGAAGAAGAACTGACGGTTTACGGCATCCAAGTCTAGATTCTCCATACTGAACATTTTTTATGTAGGCACGGAATTTAAACTGTTTTTGTGCTAAAGGACTACTTTGCTTTCGATGCTATTTAAAATAGAAAAAATTTATTATTTATGTCATTATTATTATTTTTATAGATAACTCATAAAATTTATTATTTTAACACCAATCAATAGAAACATGTTTTATTTAACTCTATATTAGGTTTCAAATTTTTTTTTGACTTTTATGGTATTTATGTAAAGTATTGTTAATATCTGATTTATCCATATTTCATTTTTAGTAAAATAATAAAATTCTATTCAATATTAGGCCAATAACTTTCACTTTAAATCACAAATATTTAAGTAATTTTTGTTACGTTTACGTTTCCATCAATTATAAGTTATAAACAATTTATGTATTTAAATTATTTGCAACTTTTATTTGAATTTACAAAATGTACAATCAGTTCACTTGTTTTCGCCCTCACTATCAACTGTCATTCCTCCACTCAAACAAAACAAAATCACCTCCCTAACAACTCAATTCACTCTATAATCACTTAAATGCCGCCACGTGTCTTCAATCGTTCAATCCATCCACCAAACACTTATCCACGATCTAGAGTCAAGTAAACACCCTGCACGTGCTATCACTTCTTCTGGCACGTGTCACGCGTGTGTCACTTCTGTATGCACACGTGTTAGTTAAGTGTCAGTGCGTATGCGATGTATGCGGTATGTTGACCAGCAAAGCGCGACTGCGATGTTTGATGCGTCGATGTGCGGATGTTTCTAGATCGGAGGACTTCGGAAGGGATCGGAAGGTGGTGGGGAAATGTGATTTCTCACCTGGGTGATTTAGGGGTGGTTTATTTGTTGGGTATTATTTTAATAAATGGGTTTCCAATGTTGGAGGAAAAATTTTACATGACGCAATTTATTGGTCAATAAATTGTCCAAGTGTTCTTGTCAATAAATTTCCAAGAACAAAAATATAGTCGTTCATTTTACACACTTCAAGTTTTCCCTCAAGTTATTGTAATAATTTCAGTAGTACCAATATGATATCAGCTGTCACTTACGCTACTATTATTTTTGGTTCAAGCTATGAAAATGACAACTAACCTAAACATAAAAAGTTTGACTAATTGGCAATGACTAAAATCCTCTAGAATTTCCTAAAAAAATTGTCGAAAAATAAAACCAATTTATTGGTCAAGAAAAAATTGATACAGTATCGTATTAAATGCAACAATAAATTGCGTCGTGTAAAACAAGCATGCGATTGTTTATTTTAATTCATGCACTCTTAAAAATAACTTCTTGTTTCAAGAAAATTTTCAGTTTTCCTTTTGTATGCATTCGTTAAAAACTATTTCATTTCTTACAAAATTATTAGGTTCAATTAAAGAAAAAAAATTTAATATAAATTTTATCATTCTTCTATTTTCTGCATTGAAAGAAAATGAATATATTTTAAATTTTGTTTTTAAATATAATCAAAAAGAACATACACACATCCAGACATCCACACGCACGCTCCCGCAGCCACACACACGTACAAAAGAAAGAAATGCACATGCATTTACGCATACACGCATCGTATCCGATGATTTTTCGAAAAAAGCCCTAAAAACAGGGGTTCCTTTGAAACGCAATACCTCACTCAATTCTTCACCGATGAGGACGAAATTTTCAGCTCTGAAAAGGAAATTGATAGGGCTTTGTGACAATCGAGTCGAACAACCCCCTTAAGACAGGATTTTTTGGAGCTCCTAGCCTTCAAACTTTGAGATTTTTCATTGCTCAGACATGACATCACATAAAGCGATTTTTCAGGGGGTCGGGGGGCGCGAATTTCTTCGGGATTTTTGGAGAACGTAGAGGAGGAATGTATCTCCAGAGGGAATTTCCAGATTTTGGTTAACATGTCCCTGAAAGAAATGCCCCACATTTTAAAAACAGTCATTTTCTTGGTTCGGCCAAGTGCCTCGATTTTTTATTCTTTTTTTGAGCAGTGTATAAATAAATGTAATGTCTCAGTGACACTACAATTACATATTTATGTATCTTTTTAGAATAAGAATTATTGTTATATATTAAAATATGTAGATTACAGATGAGATTGAAATTGTTAAGTGCATGTTAGAATTACTAAATTTGCTTGTAAACAAATTTAATTGCATTTTGATACGGTGCGTTTCACTGAATTTAATGCACACTTAAAGTTCTCATGCTACATATGTTTCCATTAGTATTGTTCACACACTCCCACGAGTGTTTGCCATCATCCAGAACTTCTAAACAATTTTATTTAAGATGCTTACAATGGATCTACAATACCCGAAACATGAATGGCATACAGTACCTTCAGAATTATGTTCAGAAAAATATGAAATACGTTTTATATTTTTTTACAGAATTTTTCTCAGAAAATGCGCAAAGATGCACATTGTTAAATAAAACCTATTCACAGTAAAGAACAGTTATGAACTAAATAAAATTATTTTCATTTAAATAATGTTAATATGTCATTAAATGATGTTAAGACTTTATTTTTTTATCTAGTGCGATGCAAATGTTATAATGCCATACCAACATCTTATATTTTTTAAATTAAAAGTGCAGTCTCAAGAATGGCTTTGAAAGTCACGCGTAACTGTGAAAAAATAGAATCTAATTTTTCTTTTCTGTATACTAATTGAATTTTTTGTTCCTTGTCATATTTTATCCTGGTTGTTTCAGTACCGCTGCCTCTGGGAACTCTGCACTCTCCATCATGTGGTATCATCAAGAGGGGTGACCCCACCCCCGTTGCTCACACCCTGCAAGTCGCTGGGTCCGCCACTGTTCCTGTGTCACTAATACAATGAAGAAACGATGAAGTGCGGATTATTTGGAAATTTGCTACGTATTAAAGCATGCTAGACCTTTTGGCCCTTCCTGCATCACAGAGCGCAGAGGAAGGATGATAGATTAGGTAACTTTTTTTCTATTACTAACACACACAACTCAATGGTTTCTTTCCTATTGTTTTAAAATTATCATTATTTTATTTTGATGTAGTCAAATTCATTCGACATACAGTTCATGAAAACAAAATCTGTTACTTTTGGATTATTGTTCTGTAATAGATATTTATGTTACAAGTATATAATTTAGGGTTTTATGGACGAGACAGTTTAGGGGCCGGTCGAACGCAATAAAGCGAGACACTTAAAAGAGCGAATCAATAAAACCCTATATTTAAGTACATACATATAACATACAATATTTCATGTTCGACTGAATTGCAGATTATTTTTCTTAGCTTATAGTGACAATAATTATATTTTCAGTTCATTAAAACAATAACTAACAAACAACAAAAATTCTCTTTTTTTCCAAATCATTGTCAACGTCATGTGTGAAATATAATCTGCACTACAGTCAAAGATAAAATGTTGTATGTAACACGTATGTACGTAATATAGGTATTTTATTTGAAATCGGCACTAAAGTGGTCAAAAATCGTCATTAAAAGCTCAGAAATCGTCACTAAAGTAACCCATTATACGATGATTTTGAGCAACCCAGTGTTGGCAACCGTTAAATAATTATTGTACAATTAGGATAATTTTGGCAGATATATTGACGTACTATAGTAAATTTGGACGTAACATGAAACAACATTTTCAAGAAGAATTAACTAATTAATTCCGATGACGAAATTGAGGACCAAACACAAAATTTTGAGTGTTATTTACGATAACTTCACTCTTTAAGGTTGGCAACAATGACTGTCAGTTTCAATTGACAACTGACAGATAGATAAACTTAATCTATATAATAATTTTTTACAGATTTTCGAATTTTAAATTTCAAATAAAACTTAATATGTACCTACCTCGGCACTGAAGTCCATAAAATCCAAAATTACGTTCGGCCCCTAAACTGTCTCGTCCATAAAACCCTAAATTATATACTTGTAACATAAATATCTATTACAGAGCTATAATCCAAAAGTATTTTTAATTTTACAAATATGAGTTCTGAAAGTTTTTTCAACATAAAATCTGTTACATTGACACTACACAAAATCAAGTCAACGACTAAAATGAGGAATAATTTTTCAGTGCCTGTAATGTTCCGCCAACATTCTTGAAATGTTAGAAAAAAGGTTTCGTAAATAAAAGATTGTCCAATATAACCTTAGACATTTTGTGATATTGCCTTCGTATATAAAATATTTATTAATAATTAGTTAACTTTATTGCCAACAATTAAAACTTCATGATGAATTTTTATGCATTTTAAATGATGTACAGAAATATGGTTTTTAATAATTCACAATAAAATTGTTGGGGTGTTACTTAAACTTTGGGGTATGACAGCCACAAATTATACCTACGACCCTCAGTGTTAAAATATATGTCACCGTACAGGACCGGATTTGGAATTTTTGTAAGTTTTTACAAAACTATTGAAATGAAATATTATCTACTTCTTCATTATACAATGTGTTTATATCATACGTAATATACCAATAGCCACGAATTTATCGGTAAAATTTTGAGTAGTTGTTGCGTAGAAACGGAAAGTCCTTTGTTGAACCCAAGCGATTGCAACCTTCGCTTCGCCCGGCTGCAACTTTCGTTTTGGTTCGACAAAGATAGACTTTCAGCACTTGATATACAAATAACTATTGCATAAGCTACACATGTCAAATTTAAACGATTAAATTCTTTAGCACGAAGGGTTTATGTCAAACATTATTTCATGAATTAAATGTCAAAATTTTATTGCAGAAAAAACATCCTCTTGGTGCAAATGACGCATTTTTAATTTACTTAAAATGTAATGAGATAAATAAGCAGTGTAAAGATAAACGTAAAAAAATACATGCTTTTAAAAATATGTACATAAGAAAATTACGAAAACAAAACTGAAAAAACTTACAATAGGTACTTTAAGCTGATTTTAATTTTTTTTTTCAAATTAACGTTTATACTAGTATACTCCCATATTAAATATTTAAACTATATATTAAAATTTAAAATAGTATAAAATTAAAAGTATTTAAATTTAATTAACGCTAATTTTAATTTTGTTTAATAAAATATGTAGTTTAGTATCTACTGATGTCAAATCATAATGCGCAGTTCCTTCGCAAATATTTTTTTCCAGTACGGCACTGTAGGGGTGAACCACATTTTCTACGCACGAATAACCACCGCTTCCACCCTGACATGAACGGGACATAGGTGGTAACCTGGGGTTGTAATTTTATTTTCTTTCTCTCTCTAAATACGTGCACGTGTTCAAGGTAAAGGATATTAGTAATAGTTCCATATTTTATTTTTGTGTTTAATTTACTGTAATTTAGAAAATTTATATTTGTATTTAAATAATAATATATGATTTAAAATTTGAAATGTAGTTTTCCGGAAATATTGAATTAAAACATTACGTTACTTTTTTACAAATACTATTTTGGGTAAACATTTATACGTCAAATGAATCAATAAGATCAATTCGAAATAAACTTTTATTTTACTTACGCCACATGCCTGTAAGTAAACTATAAAAATTCGGTAGTGTGTTTAATGAATGAACAGCACGTTTTAGGATACCTAGAATACTGTTTTAATATTTTCGCGATGATGTCTGTCTGTCTGTGTGGATCAGAAACTACTAAACTGAAAATTTTTATATTTTATCTACTGTATCCCCTTTGGAAGAACTGATTAGTTGTTGGTGATAATCCAATAACGAGAAATGGTAATTTACATATCAAGTTATTTTGAAATATTTCAGTAAATTATTAATTTTTGTTATTAGAATAATGATTTAAATATTATTATACACAATTATTGTTAGAATCATTTTTCTCTTGCTATCACTATTTACGAATTACAGCATTAAGGAAAATAGTTATTTACTTCACAAGTGGGCAAAGTAAGGAATTACCCACGGGAAAATTTTAGCACACGAAGCCGAAGGCTATGTGTGATAATTTTATCGAGTGGGTAATTCCACTTTGCCCACGTGTGAAGTATAATGTTTATTATTCGACATCTCTTAATATATGTAAAATTGATTAAAGAAATATTATTGACAGTGACCCATGCTTTAAATTTTCTAAATTAAAATGCCAATCGAAGTAGTTACCAAGGTGTTATGTGTTATTATTATTGTTATAAATAAAAAATTACTCACTAGTGACTTTTCTCAAAATTATACCCACTAGTGGGTACTGTTACTTTCCTTGTTTAAAATCGCCATAGTTATAGAGCATTTATTGAGAGGTGTTGGATAAAATATATTTTGACATATTCGTTTAAATCTGCTAAACTGTACTCTTTGAAATTAACAAAATAACGGTTTAAAAATGTCCTTTTTTGGCATGTCATAATTGAAAACTAAATTTGTTGAAGGGATAAGCGTTACTTGATAATGTTCGTTCATGTTCCTGCATTGTTTGATAAGAAATCTGTTGGTGAAGCTATTGTGGTACACACAACAGTTTTTTTAAAATAGATAAGTAACTGAATATGTATTTGATTTTACCAGTATACAATGAATTAAAAACCGGTTAAATATATGTTAAGTGATCAATATATGTATCAACGTTTCACCCCATACTGCTTTGATATATGTTTTATTTTTGTCATAAACATAAAAGTAAATATATCATCACACCACTTACCCATTTTCAGTTATCATAGCTCGATAAAGTTAAAATGGCAATTGTCGATCTCAGTATCATTATCCCATAAAAAAGAAACTAAAATAGAAATCTTAAACAAAGTTTCTAGATCGAATATTGGTCGACAAGCCGAGATATACCCCCGAAGTACTGAACTGTATTTTTTCATTATTTAAATTTCTGTCCTAAATTTATTGTTATTCCAGATAATTTTGTGGAATAATATTTCTCATATTGTTCTAAATCGAGTAAAGTGTAATTTGCTTAAGCAGAATGCCTCTGAAGCCACAATTCTAAGTGGTGCATATTGGTTTGCCGACCTGCATAACTCGTAGAAAGTGTGCTATAACTCAGCTGGTAAGGCGCAGTCATTCCGTCCTTAATAGGTAATTAAAATCCCCTAATCTAGTTTCCGGTCTTCGAATGATAAATAACATCATAAATTAAACTTGTTTTGATATCTGCTACTGCTTAAGGGTATAACGTATTAAACACAATGACTGGTACCACGAGCTCTGTTTTTGTGATTTTAGAGAAGTGCCATAGAGTAGGATGTTGAGATATTTAAAGTAAAAGGTTTGTCTTAATAAAATAATGTAGTTTGAAATTGTTTTACTTGATTGTGTAAAAATGAAATTATTAACTTGTTATTCAACTAACAATTAATGATGTTTAATTTTGTTGACTGCTATAAAAAGTCTTTTATTTGATTCTTCCCAACTTTTCTTATACAGACTGGCAACCTACATTTTAAATAATACTTGTGCACTTTCCTACGTCTCTTATCATTTTAGAAAAAAATGTTTCAAATAAAAGTTAAAGTTTAATATCTGCATCTGAATCAGTAAACAAATTTCATTTTACCTTTTCTATAACGTATTATTTAACATGTTAAATGCCTATGATCGGCTGAGTCAGTCTCTTCCTGTATGTACAAATTATGTACGTACTAAATTTTATGTATTGTTATGTATAATTTATTATCAATAATGCTGTCGGATGAATGTATTACCAACCATGACTTATTTTATTGTCTTGTATTTTGAGTTCATGTTACAGATTTTATCAACCAACAAATATTTCCTAAGAATAACATGTATGTTTTTCTCAGGTTCACAATAACTCTTTTATCTAATACAATGTTTTTCCTCGATCACCTTTAACAATGCCTTAGGAGTCAATATTAGCTTTGAAGTATATTATTTTTGCAACGAAATCGTGAGTAAATTAATTTTACAGCAATAAATTATTATTAATATATACTTTGTATATTTATGTAGGGCCTCTACGGATCTGGAACCATTTTTTGCTGACGCAGCATCATCCTGGACTTCACCAGAGTCCGTAACATGATCTGAAGTGCTTGGTGCCAAAAAATTAATTTTAAATGATAATTTAACATCAAACTATAAAGAAAATAAATTCAAATTATGAAGTCAACGCAAGTATTGTTATCGTTTAATACAAAATAAACAGTGAAAGATGAATAACTGAAACTATATTAAATATGTTATAGTAAAACACAATTTTATCTTTTGATCACGTAATTCTGAATTCACAGAACTCCCCTTTTAAATGTATTTGAAATATTATAATTCAAAATATACGTATCCTGTTTCTGTTTCACTGTTAGCAAGAAGCCAAAGTGGATTTTAATATTAGCCTCATGTCAAACATTGATAAAGCAAGAATGTCAAATGATTGGTGAAAACACATAACCTCCCGCATATAAAACATTTAAACGGTACAAAATAGAGAAAAAAGTTTCATATAACAATTGTAGCCAATATTATTCTACATCTTCTTGAATATAATAAAATTTACTCTAACTCATTTAATGAGATACGTCCAAATAACCTGAAAGACCTTCAAGGAAACTACCACTTCAGGTTGATGGATTGCTACCAAAATCTAATCGGCTCGTAATTTATCCATGTAAATTGTAAATATATAATTGCAAAATGATATCTTCAATTGATTTTGAGTTATCGTGAAAATAGGGAAATGGTATTCGAGGATCACCAAAACTATCAAAATTTTTAACCCGTTTCCCATGTGACTTTATTCATTCATTCAACTCAAGGGAGAAAAAATCTGGTATGGCACCACACGACTTTTTTATGAATTTGAATTATGTTTTATAATTCAGTGTAAACATTTTTCGGTAGGTAGCAAATCTTTTGTTATAAATTTATGCTTCCTGATTACACAAAATAGACTCTAAATATCTATAAAATTCAATAAATCATTAGATTATTGTAGATGTTTAAGTTAAAAGCTATGTAAATTAATATCATTTTTAATTATCATTTAAAATTTAAAAGTGTAACCGCTGGAAATATAATCAACCAATCACATTGCGTGCACATCTACCAGTGGCGTTCGAGTTGTCTTGCATACTACAGGGAATGACTACGAAATCAGACCCGAAGAAATCCGAACGGAAGTTTGAAGAATCTATAAAAGCAGAATGGTAAAGAATCCGAATGTCAAGGTTACTGTTGAAAGCCACATTGGAAAAAATCCGAATAGAATATTGTCGAACGGTAGAGCAACAGATTAGTAAATATTCAGATTGGAAAGAATCCGAAAGTGCGGGAATATCAAATTCTACATATAGCTAAGCAAGCATATGAAGTGCTGAACCAAATGTCAACAGAATTATTTGAGATATAAGTTTTTAATTATTTCTCAGTTCATAATTTACCAAATGTAAGTAATAAATAAATCTGTTTCGTTTATGATTTATATAACATATTATTCATAGAAAGTATTATTTGAATATTTCTTAACCTGAAATAACTAAATAGATATTATTTACTTTTGTTTTTAAGGTTATTGTTATTACTTCAGAGCTTGAGGAGTTCAAGAAGGTATCGTACAACCAGATTAACTAATTTAAATTCATCCGGCATAAATAAATAATAAAAATTTAGGTGTGCATATCAATAAATGGGAAATGTCGTGTACAGAAATGTCTACAACTGCAGAATATCATATATTGGTAAACAGGTACGATGTACAAAACTTTAATAAATTTGTTAATATATTTTATTCATGGTATTTCAGAACAGTTGAATCATATATGAAAAAATTAAAAGTACGTGGTGTCAATGTCGATTTTTTAATATCCTACGCTTCAATCGTATTAAATATTCAAAGATCTCTCCAGGAAAACATCCACTGAAGAATCTGTTATTCTGAAACAAATATCTACATTAGTTCCAGTTAGCGGCAGAAACGTGTACAGGCAATAAAAGAGTTCTAAGTATTTAATTAACGTGTTGTTTATAATCTCCTATCTAAATTCCATATCCGAAATATTTTAGGGCATGTAGAGAACAATCTCGTTCTGTATTTACAAAAATGTAAAATAACTCTTCGATGTTCACAAGATGTGATTGCGTTCGACGGCCAGCCGTTTAGCTCGCATAATTTGCTTGAAACGTCTGGTGTTTACGTTTCTAAAGTTGTGAAGTGAAAAGTGCTTATAAAAATGGATCGAGAAACACTACCGGCACTGGTTTTGATAGAAGATGAAGCAGATGATGGTATTCTGAGGTTATTGCTTTCCATGCGAGAAGAAACCCACGAATTATACAGATCTATGTAGGAGCCAAGAAGAATATTATAGAATGCTCATTAAAACTCATCTTGATGCTGATAATGAAAAGTTTTGTGGCTTTTTTTAGGATCAATAGAGAGTAATTTGATTATATTTTGAATCTCATTCATGTAGATTTGAAGAAGCAGGACACAAATAATTTGACGATACTTATCTATATTAAACCAAATTACCACTGCCCTCACACAATTGGAAAATGGTTGGCATCGCGTCTCGAGATAATTTTTACTTTTGAGCAGTCGAGACGTAGCCGGGCTGTTGCGCCTTCAAGACGAAATCATTGCCATCGCCAAGCATCGAAGCTGTGTTCGACGGCTGCACGTGAACGCTGGCCGTCGCTACAAAATCACACCTTTAGTCTCCTCAACTTTTATTCAATTCCCAATATTAATTTACTCATGTATTCTTTCATTTATAATGTGTTTAATGTGCCAGAATTAAATTTAGTCATACCGACATCTTTATTTTATAATTAAAAAAAATTAATTACTGAATTTGTGATCTTTTACTTTTATGTTTCTTTGCTCTTTATTTATTTTCTAATGTTACAGATTCTTATTTTTATTTCTGCCAAGTAATCGGGGTTTCCTGAAAAAAAAAAACAATATTAAAAAAATAGTAAATTAATAACTATTGGTGTAACTTGAATCGAAGAAGTTGTCGGCTCTCGGTGAAACATTATTCTTACTTATTTTAATTTTAACTAGGTATTGGTGATTATATATCTGTTAAATGTTCATGATAGTTCATACTCAACCCTGTGTTGCCTGATTTATTATTTTTTTGAAATGTATATGTTTTCTTTGTAAAATCGGTTAATAACTTAATACTTATAAACGTAGAGATAAAAACCGAGGTTTTGGTATGAAACCACAAGGCAAATAGAGTTCATATCATAAAGAAATGTGAACATTTTAAATATTTCTTTTTTGCAAGTAACTGAAATAAAACTATTTTTGCTAAATAGTCATCATCAATATCAGAATTTAGGTCTGCAAAAGTGTTAAACTCGTCCGGACTCATTTTCTCGAGCTGTGCGAGAGTGTACATTTTTTTCATTGTAATTCACCTAAAAATCAAAATAATTTTACGTGCCTTGTGGTTTCCCATTGAAACCACAATACAATTATTTACATTATAATTTCATTCTGCTAATATTGCTTCTACATAGTGCAAATTAAAACTCACCAAATAAATTGAAAAGACCACTAAAATATAACGAAATATACAGCGAAGAAGAATATGTGTTATAACTTGCTTTTGTAGTTTACCTCAATGCAAGACACTGGATTTAAAGGATGGAGGCATCCCTACTTCTAATTCATGTTTGTGGTTTCACGATAAAACCTCACGGCCAATAGGAAATAAATTCTAAAATTGTGGTTTCATACTGAAACCACTAGGCAGCAAAAGGTTAAACTCTACTGTGTAAAACATAACAGTTCATATTATTATATCTCAAGTTTATCTTAACAAATATCAATTTGCAATATCTTTATTTATTTATAGCTGACAGTAGATTCACAAATCTTGCTGAAATATATCACTGTTCAAGGAATATATCATAATAATTACGATGTACTGAATTATAATCAGTTTTCAATACATCCTTAACTGAAAGGAAGTAAAAGAATCGTTTATTAAGTTCTAAAAATTGAAGTTTTATTAAAATTGGGATGGTTTAATCGGTGTTACATGTTTTTGTATTTTTGTCGATCAAGCTATTTTATTTTTTTTTATTATAGAAAAAGTAATAGTGGGAATAATGCTGAGGATGGTTACAGAAATTAAAAAAATTCATAACAGAACAAGCTGAGAAAACCAATGGGAAACTGTTACACAAAACTCTACTCAAGCGTGAAAGAAAGATGGGATATTTTTACGTATTGGTACATATTTTGATAATTCAGTCCATACTTTTGTCTTTTATAGTCCGTCATTCAGCCATTATTCTCTGTACTCGAAGTCAAAGAAATATTAGTTAATGATCAGTTTTCTATGTCCGATATAAATGTACAATTATTAAACAAAAGCTCAGATTTAGGAAATTTGTTTATTCGGAGGTGATTAAGAAGGTTTTTCAATTGTATTTTATCTTTAAAAATAAATGTCTTTAAATTATATAATAAAATATATGTGTATTTATTGCATTTACTTTTTTCCATACTCAAACTAATTAAAAAATAGTCTATATCTCTAGCGTGTTCTATATATAACTGTAAAATTTTAGAAATAAAATTATAGTACAAAAATTAGTAAAAAAAATTTACAGCGTATCCCCAAATGTGTGCTTCTGTTCTTTCTTCATTTCTAAGTTACTAGGAAAAATTTCATATATTTCGGTTCAAATATGAATTTTCCAGACAGACAGGTTGAAGATGCTGCTGCATTGATGTTAATATCTACATCAAATAAGAGATATGAAATGAACTAACGTTCAAAGAGTGGTGTACCAAGTAAAAAACCAACCAATATCAATGTAAAGATTCTTCCGACACATTTTTTAACGAAAAATTAAATCATTCTTCAGTAGAGATAATCGAATGTCGACTGTTGAAAAATATTGTTATTTACTTTTAATATTAATAAATAGTTATTTATTTATCGAATATAAATTGCGGAACATTTATACATCATAATAATTACATTTGTAATGTTAACAATAGCCTACTTAAATTATAAATATATTACAATCCATGGGCAATGTTTTAAAAACTATTGTGATTGAATAAAATAATACTTACTTAAAAATAACGCAAATAATGTCAATTTACTGAAGCAGTAGTAGAAAAACAATTTAAATTGCAATTGACAGTTCGCAGGAACCCTTTTAGTGCCTCATAAGCTTGGGCAAGCCATATGTAGAATTTGAAATTCCCGCACTTTTCGGATTCTTTCCAATCTGAATTATTACTATTCTGCACACTTACGAGTCGGCTCACGTCAAATTCTGTTGCTCTACCGTTCGACAAATTTACAGTTCGGCAAAGATATAATTCGTTTCATTTACTGTTCTGATTTTTTCGATTCTGCTATTTTACTGTTCGGATTTAGTAGAATCGGATTTTTTCATGTCACCCCATACTACATTTGTATTTTTATTGATAAATTATTCATTCTTCGTTAGTTAGTAACGGTAAAAAGCCTAACATACTTAAAATTATATGAACTATAAGGTAAAAATAATTACAATTACAGGTATAGCCAAAAAATGTGAATTAAAAATTAGTAGCCCACAATATTTTGAGAGAAATCTACGCCTCTGCTACTTCTCCCACCACCCTAACATATCTAGTTCACGCAATCGCTGGGTAGCGGAGCCACATATGCTCATTTTTTGACAACTGTGTTTGACAACAAAAATGTTGAAGAAACTTATTAAATAAAATATTTTACATGTATCCCAATCCAAATATGGTTTTAGTAGAGAATAGGGTTAGAGAGTGGTACGTATTCGACAACTTTGTGCACTAAATATTCGAAAAAGTCAACATAACAAGGCCTTTTCATAAACCTTAGTTTATTTTAAGTTTTGTTCAATCCGTGCTTTATTCATTTTGGTACAGATAAATATGACCAATTTTACGCTGAAATTTACAAGATGGAATTATTTTCTGTTGTAGGTTGTTTCTATATACGAAGTGATTTTGTAAGTATTTGGAGCCATTTAAAGACTTTTGAGGACGAAGAGTAGTTGATGTTCAACTTCTGGATGCCCTTGTCCTGAATTCTAAAATAATTTGAGGCATTAATATAGATTAGGAATCTAATTAAATGCAACAGTAACATCGTAAGTGCATTTTGATGTTTGCTATTCTACTCGTCCCACATGATTCCTCGTACTGTTTTTTAAACTCTTGCACGAATCCATGAAACATTGTCCATGTTTAAAGTATTTTAAGATCTAAGAAATTTTACCTTGTGCAACTCAAGCAGCAATATGATTTTAAACGGATTGGGTAATAGAACACGGTTGTAACGAAATTTAGTGTTTCACGTATTATGTTACAAAGTTAGACGTTTAGAGTGAAGTTAAAATAAGGTTTACGAATGATTTTAGGACAAGGCTCTAATTACGCAAAAATGTAAAATTAGTAGCGTGGTTCTGTTACTAGTTCGGTTATTAAATTTAGTAAATGGCATTAAAATTGTGATTTTAAGTAATTACAAAAGTTAATTGATAGTGAGATAACTTAATACGTAAATTGCCGAGAATAATGAAAAAATAAAAAAGATTTAGGAAATTCCCACCACAACTGTCAAACTTTGGAAGCATATTTCTCGAAAACTACTAAATCTTCAGAAACGTTACTAGCTTTAAAATAATCCTTTGTACATTAACTAGCATTTTTATGTAGCATTGGAAACATCGGCTTGAATTAATTGTTTTAAACCTGCCTGAAGATGAAATATTGGGTATTCTTCTAAATAATTGGCGTGCCATATTTTTATTTGATGTTTTTAAAAACAAAAGTTAGCAAAATGGACTTTCCAGTATCCACTTTTATTTAGAAATTTGTTTTAATAAACAAATAGGTAGTTATATACATACGATATGTAGACCTATATTTTACATAGTGTGCATTTAATTTTTTGCCCTGTGAAAACTTATAAAATTGGAATATTAAACAATATTATTTTTATTGTTATTACATATTTTATTTGTAATATATTCAAAAGCAAAAATTTATTTTTATCGCAGTGAAGGTTCTTTCAATTAAGAATACACGTGCCGAGTGTTGGTCGAAACTTGTCGCATTCCATTTAGCATTGAAAACACTGGATCGGCGTTGGCCTACGTGACTTTTGCATGATTGTGCGGTAGCGGGGTATGGTTTTAGGTATCTGTTTGCCATGTTGGATGTTGTTCAGTTGAGTTTTGTTCGCGAAAGTAGAAGCTGCGTCGCTCTGTGCTATTTGATATTGTGAAAACTCAACTCCTCGCGTACATTAAATGTGAATTTTATAGTTGGATATGGTATGCAATTACTGTATTTAAGTGTAAAATTCAAGTTTGACCGTTGGGTGATTAAGTGGGTGACTAAATTTGTGAAATCGGTTAGCAGTCGGGTATTTTGAATGGAGGCTGGGCGCGTTCGCGAACTGAAGTGATAGGTGCCTGATCACACGTTCGTCTTGCAATCAAAATTTATCGTTCGCGAGTGGGCTTCTCTCACTACACAAGAGTATGATTTCGTATGTTTGGCTCACGCAGTGCATGCCTGGAGTGGCTCGTACAGTCAGTGTTGTCTCTCCATCTTCCTATAGGGTGGAGAGAACAAACCTCTGCAGGTCATACTCTTGTGTCCGTTGCAACTACGTGTAGAATCAGTCGTGAACGTTCGCGGAGTATGATTTCGTATGTGCGGCCTACGCAGTACGAGCTGGAGTGCTTTAGTACAGTCAGTAGGTGGGTGGGTGAGAACGCACCGCTGCAGGTCATACTCTGTGTCCGTTGTAGAATCAGCCGGGAACCGTTTACGGGATTTTTGCAAAGCGCTCTGTCTTCACGTGAAGACCATCGATTAAATTTATTCCGATTACTGGTTTAGCGCTAACGCGGCGCGTGGGGCATGCTCACAGCAGTCCGATCATCTAGAGTGGATCCAGAGTCATGACTGGTACCAGCTCTCGGCAAATATCGCATCCGATGCCTGTTAACAAGATTCGCTCTTGACAGTTCTCGTTCATTACATTTATGAAAATGATAGGCTCTATTCATAAGTGCTTGTACAAAGGGAATTCCGGATGGCAGAGAAAGTAGTTGATCGGCTAACGTGATTCTGTGACATGAGTTCGGGCCCCTGCGGTATCGCGAAGTAGGAGACCATGCGGGGTTCGGCTAGACGACCCACGTTTCTTTTTTGAAAACAGACAACACACCGGTTGCTGTTATTAGAGTCAAAGAGGCACAGGAATGTATGTGGGGTGGTGTGAATCTTAGTTTTAATTTAGCTTTAATGGTTTTGGGTACCTTTAAGCTAATTTTAAGTTAATCCATTTTATTTCAGCTCTAATTTAAGTTAGGTTTAAGTCTACTAACCCATGTACTTGTATTCCTTTACAGCATTTCTCTTTCAGATTTGTATTTTTAATACGTAAGTTTTTATTTGCAGATTTAAATTGTTTCAATGTTTTTAATTTGTTTGTTTTTATTTGTTTACAGAGATCAAGAATAATGAAGACAAGAAGTAGCGGTACTAGAAGTAAGATTTATTTTTATTTTTTCAACATTTCTGTTGTTTATTTATTTCTAATTTGTTGTTTTTATTTTTGTAGAATCATTGCAGAGTCAGCCACCGTGGGAAATGGGAAATGTAGCTGAGACTACCGTCGTTGGAACAGCAGCTGAGGCAGCCACCGTGAGAAATGTATAATGTTCCTGTGTCTACCATCGAGGGATGAAGTTGCAGATGGAAATGAATCATCCGCCGTGGTACAGAACTTCTCGTCCTGAATTTCTCTTTGTTTATATATTTTTGTGTTTTTTCTCTTCCTTTTAGTATAGGTGTTTTGTGCATTCATTGTTTGTTTTATTGTTGTGGTATGTTTTTGTTTTGTTTCTTAAAACAGGAATGAAGATGACACAGTGAACTTAGTCGTCCTCGCTGGATTTCTACGTGTTTACTTTCTACTTCACACATGTAATTATACATTGTTACATTTTAATTTGTAGTTTCTTATTTGTTCTGTTGTTTCAGCCAAGAGTTTACGGCTGGCAGATGCAGATGAAGAGTCTTCAAGAGAGTTTCACCCCTCGTAGTCAAGAGCCTGCGGCCAGCTGATGCAGTTTCAGAGTCTTCAAGTAATTCTTCAACATAGTTCGCCGTTCCCAACACAAATGTAAGTTCATTAAATTAATTCATTAATGAATTGATATATTTACTGATGTATTTCTGTTTGTTTAGTGGACGGCGACGCTGCTCTTCTGTCCTGGGTTTTCTGGAAGTTTCCCTAGGATGTCAGGCGAATGCCAGAGGAGTTTCAGTCTCTTTCTTCCAATGTCAATCCAGGAGAACTGATCTATGTATTCATTCCAAATAAATAATATAATAAAAATTATATACTTGTACATGTACTCTTGTGTTTTATTTAAGTTATAACAATAAATAAATTATGACTTGTATTTATCAATTGAGATAATAAAGATATTGTTACAGAAATAAAATATGTTTTATTTACTTTCAAATAAGAAAAACAATAGCTAAAATTAATATTATCATTTAATAAACCGAAATTCATAATTTTAATTTATTCCTTGCAATTTTAATCTTAGTTTTCGAGATATGACACTTGACGCTTTAAAGTTTCTACAATAGTTTCCCTTAAAAATCACCCTTAATATCAACTTTAAAGGGCTAGAAATGCTTGTATACCCCTTTTAGAATGTGCTGAATACGATTTCACAAACCATTTTGCGATATGATGTGTAGTTACATAATTACAGCAGTATTTACTTTGCTTTATTTAATTACATAAGATTTAAGGGCGAGCGCCAATTTTCGAGACCGCCATTGGAGTTTTTAGGGCTGAATCTATAGGAATCCACCCTTAACTCGATTTTTTTGGGGTTTTTCCGAAAAAAAGTTGGACTATAGTCTTGGTGTTTTTACGATAAAATATTGGGGTAAAAAAATTGAGATAAGGGCGCTACACCCTTCATTAAAGTCCATAGATTTCGAATCTGTGATTTAAAATAGCTTAGGGTTAATATTTCTTGCGTAACGGGTTAAACATTTGTTGCGGACTAACTTATAAATTATGAACCAAAATACATGTTACTGATAAAAAATTTATATATTATGAACCAAAATACATGTGATACAGTGAAGTAAAAAATGCTGATATTTTGATACAAAAAGACGACAAATTAGCGATTTGGGGAACCCTTGGCCCTACGCCCTTCACACTCACATATGTTGTAGAAAAATAGCGGTTTTTCATGGGTCAACTCACAGGGGACGGCGAAATTTCGTTATTTTTGCGATATCTCTTACCGTTTTCGAGATATGACGCTTTAAAGTTTTCTCAATAGTTTCCCTTAAAAATCACCCTTAATATTAACTTGAAAGGGCTAGAAATGATTGTATACCCCTTTTGGAATGTGCTGAATACGATTTCACAAATCATTTTGCGATAAGATGTGTAGTTACATTAATTAGAGCAACATTTCCATCCCTTCAATTAATTACGTATTTTCGACACCGACTGACTGTCGAAGATTCAAGCAAAAATCGGATTTCGTACCAGGGCAGCAAGGACTGGAAGAGCACTCTTTTGGATATGAAGAATTTGTTCATTTTTGCTATAGTTGGCAACACTATAAAAATCAATGTTGCCAACGATAGCAAAAATGAACAAGTTTTTTTCTTATCCGAGGGCTCTGCCAGTCTCTGCTGCCCGGATACAATTTTAAAAATTTGAGTTTTCAGCCAACAAGTCAAACAGTCCTCTGGCACTTGCTCGTGATGAGAAGACACTATCCCTTAATTTAAAGGGTTAATTCAATAAAATAGCAATAAGGAATATATGAATCACAAGCATAATTTTAATTATTTATTGCAATAAATAAAGCATTCATTACAACAAAATTATACAAATAAACAATAAATATTATAAACAAAACAACATGTACATTTTATATTTGGCAATATCTTATTAATTAATAAAAAATATTACCAAAGAGATATTTTCTAACTTTACAGTTAATCTAGACTTTGAATTTGATACTATACAATTTTAAATCAAATAGTTTAAGAATAAACAACAATAGAAAATTGTCCGCCATGATGAATAGATGAACATTTTTATATTGCTTGTATCTTCTTAAATAACAATTATAAATTAACAAATGAAATATTTTCTAACTTTACAGTAAATCTAGACTTAAAATTTGAAACTATAGAATTTTAAATCAAATAGTTTTAGAATAAACAACAATAGAAAATTGTCCACCATGATGAATAGATGAACATTTATATATCGCTTGTATCTTAATTAGAAATATTAAATTAACAAATGAGATAATTGCCAACTCTAAATTAATCTAGAGATGTTCGCCATAATGGATAGATGAACATTTTTACATGGCTTGTATTTTCTAATTAACAATAATAAATTAATATTTGAGAAATTTCCTAACTCTACTAATATTGTAGAGATGAAAATTTGAGATTGAAGAAAAGCAACAACCGAAAATTGTCTGCCATCAGAGACAGATGAATATTTTTTATATAACCTGTATTATCGTAATTAACAATAATATATTAATAAATGTGATATTTCCTCACTTATATTTTAGTCCAGTTATAAAAATTTGAGAAGAGAAATTTTGAACTTAAATGGTTCTCAAGAAATTAACAAAACCAAACTTTCAAAATGGCGTCATACTTAACAATCTTATTTTTTCCAATAAGTTTATAATAATTCACAAAATTTCTACAAATTTCTTATTTCTTAATACTAAACGTCATGTTCCATCCATATTTGTTACAATTGACGCCATAGCTTTAATACTTAATAAGATATTAACGAAATTATAAAACTTTGTATGATGTTATATCGTACATATTTATTTAATCCATATCTCAAGTATTTGTTTTGATATATTAATAAATCTAACAATTCTTAATACTAATTTTTTCAAGGAATCCACATCATTGAAATAATAACTTAAATTGGAAAAGAAAACTGATGGTTACACCAGTCACTTTGGTACTATTATGTGTATTGATTCATAATAGCACCAATTACCAAAGAGACTGGTGTACTCGTATTTGTTCCTTTTCAATTCTAATTGTTAGTTAAGATTCATATATAAAATATAACTTAAATAGTTTATGAGCTATTGAATAATTCAGAGAAGCTGATCCTCGAAGAAGCTGCTGCTGTTTTTCTCGGTGAAGGTGAAATCAGAAGCCGACAAGTTCTAGAAGTTCATTGTATCTCCAGAATTCAGTGCATAATTCTGAAGAACCCATCGTGCAATATTATCATCATTGTATCCTGAAAAGTATAAATCATATGTAAATAAATACTTTTTAACATTTATAAATAAATATAAAGACTTAAAATAATATTCAATATAGTGTTTAGCATTGCTTTTCTTGAAAAATAATTTAAATAAACAAATTACAACATTTTAAAGAATGAAGAGACTGCACAACAATCTTGAAATTTGACAGGTGCTACTGGTGACTGTTACAAGCTGTACTACAATGATTAAATAATTTTAAGTTCCAAAAATTACAAGAGAACAGAAAATTAGTGTTCATATCAGTAAATAATTTGGTTAAATGTTTATTTTATTTACCTACATCCATTTGTTATTTCATAGACAGTCAAGCAATGTTTAGACAGCGAGATCCTCTGGATTCAATTCTGGTTATGAAATAATCATTGCACATCACGCTGTAGACTGTAATTGACAAGTAGTAGCTACTGGTCCTGTTAGAAGATGTTCTTGATAGATTCGTGGTTGCAAACTCGAAAATTAATCCTTGAATGAAGTGATGATAAATTTATTTAACAGCTCGACTACTGTTCTAAAAGAAGCCTACAAAAGAATGAATTGATTAGTATAATGTATAATCTGATTTTGCTACTGAATATACAGCAAATATTCAATACTACAAACAAAATAACATAACAATAGCACTTATAAACAATACCCAACATATATGGTAATATTAAAACATCTCGTACTGTCTTATACAAAAGTTAAAAACATTTTTAAGTGAGTGAGGCGAAATAAATGATTTCATATAATACCGATTCAAATTTCAAATGCATTTGCGCCGAATCCAAATTATTGATTTTTTAAAAGAATGATCCTCAATGCGCATGAGCACTAATCAATTTATTTAACTGCTGTGGAATTTGAAATATGCGGAAGTAGAGCACAAAATATTGTTAACAAATTTGGCAGAAGATGGCAATAGGTATCTCGTCATAAAATTGATAAAAAAGTTTCTGGCGATTTCTAGGCAAACGGTTAACTCTGCAAAAAAGTCGTAGAGGAAGAAAATACTCGTAATTTTTTTCTCTATCGGTTTTATATGAAGAATTCTTTTGTACAATGAATTCTTTGTTCCATTTCTGGCAACGTGTCTTATTGTAATCAACTTCTGATTTAAATCTTTGTAAATAAATTATTTGAAGCTTATTTTACCTTTTAGCAATATTATATAATGTTTCAGTAATTTTTACCCTAAATAATATATTAAAAACGATCTTTTCGGCATGGTGTGCCGGTCTTTAAAATGTTCATTTTCAATTCCAATTGGCTGTCAAGATTCACATTTAAAAAAATAACTTAAATAGTATTAAATTACCAAAGACATTGTTCAGAGAAGCAGAGAAGCTGATCCTCGAAGAAACTGCTGCTGTTTTTCTCGGTGAATGTGAAATCAGAAGCCGACAGGTTCGAGAAGTTCACTGCATCTCCAGAACTCAGCATAATTCTGAAGAACCCATCGTGCAATATAATCATCATGACTGTTACTGTTACAAGCTGTCCTACAATGATTAAATAATTTTACGTTCCAAAAACTGCAAAAGAACAGAAAAATAGTGTCCACATCAATAAACAGTTTGGTTAAATGTTTATTTCTTTTACCTACATCCTTTTTTTATTTCAAAGACAGGTATCTCGTCATAAAATTGATAAAAGTCAAGAAATGTTTAGACAGCGAGATCCTCTGGATTCAATTCTGGTTCTGAAATTATCATTGCACGTCACTCTGTAGACAGTAATTGATGGGTAGTAGCTATTGGTCCTGCTAGAAGATGTTCTTGATAGATTCATAGTTGCAAATTTGAAAATAAATATTTGAGTGAATGACGTGATGACATATTTATATAACAGCGCAACTACTGTTCTAAAATAAGCCTGCAAAAGAAGGAATTTATTAGTATAATGTATAATATCATTTTGCTGCTGAATATACAGCAATTATTCTATACCACAAATAAAATGTCAAACAATAGCACTTACTACTAACTTATCATATATGGTAATATTAAAATCTCTGCTTTATTTTCTAAGTAGTCCTTGCAAAACATTTAAGCACATTTCCAATGGTAAACACATAGAAACACTACTAAAACATTTAAAATATCATCAAACTGTAACGAAATTGATTACAAACTGGATCTTTTGCATTGAAATGTCATTGGTAATTAGTGCCAATTAGTGCATAGTAGTTACTTTTAAAAATCCAAAAGATGACGCTACGGTATTTAAAATAACGATAAGATAAATAATTTATTTCAACATATTTTGCAAAATAAACACAACGAAAGATTATTTTGCAACTTAATTCGCCGTAAATCAACCTCTGCTCTACTTCAAGGAGATTTTAATGCCTGTTCAGCGCATGAAACGCTACATTACAGCATCTGCAGCTGTTATTGCTATTAATAATTTTAAAAAGAGAAAAATTTAACGAGTATTATCTTTCGTTACGACATTTTTTGTATAGTAAACCATTTGTCTGGAAATCGGAAGAAACTTTCTCGTCAATATAAGGACGAGATTCCTACTGCCGTCTCCTGCCAAATTTATAAACTATATTTTGTGCCCTACTTTCGCATATTTCAAATTCCATAGCAGTTTCGTATCGCATGCGCATTAAGGATCACTTGATCAGAAAATCAATAATTTCGATTCAGCGCAAATGAATCATAATTTGAAAATTAATTCGAAATTATTTGAAATAATTTATTTCATGTAGAACTAAGGTAAAAATATTTTTAAGACTTGTTTAAGACAGCACGATGCTGTCTAAACGTTTAATTGAATTATTATAAATAAAATACTAAATTAGACATTAATAATATTTTTGTTTCTTGTCGACCTTTTAACTGCATTATAAAAGATTTTTTAGCTATATCTTTGATTGCAACTATATTTACGTATGTATCAATAAAAGTACAAATAAACTATGCAAAACAATTCAAATGCCACTGGTAATTGTGCAAACAATCTGATTGGTCGAATATATTTCAAGCGATTACACTTACAATTTTAAATTATAGTTAAAAACTCGTAAATTTACGCGTTCCGCTGCATCATAATTTAAAATTTTACTGTAGAATATAATTTATTATGAATAGATTGAGTTTTAATTATTTCAGCTAAAGTACGAAATACTTTGGACAGACGATGTTATAGTTAGTAGTAATAAATAAATAATATATCATCACGCCTTTTACCCATACGGGTGTGGCACTCTGCTTACGCATATCTCGGTAAGTGATATATTTTTGCGTATGAAATGCGGTTACCAGCAGTTAAGTCATAGCCCCCAAAGTTGTTAGTGGCGGGGGAACCACAGGAGTAAATGTAAATTGGCAACTGTCAGCAGTGGGATTCGAACAGAGGATCTCACGATCCACAGTCCGATACGTTCTATAGTTAGTACATTTTACGAATTGACCTGCGGCAGCTACCTTCCTGGTTGTAGACGGCTGTAACCATAGAAAAGAAAACACTGGAATATCTCCGGAGGCGCCTTCATCAGACGCGATGCTGAAAATCACGAACAACTGTAAATTAAATAAATTTTATACAATTGTTCAAATATTAAAACACATAAAATAATATTAGGTTGTAAATACTTCATTCAAGTAATAATAGTTATTTTTCTGAAATCGATACTAAAGTACACGATATTACTACTTGAAGTTAGCCAAAATAGTAGCTAAAGTTAAACTTAACAGACTCTTATGTCAAACTTGAATTACAAACAAAATAAAAAATTATTCTATAATACTGGTGAATTTATTTATTATTTACCATTGACAATAATTCATGGGATTTAATGCAGATATCATGCAGACTACGTCCAATAACATGTAAAAAATAAAGAAAATTTGACATTACTTTTGTTATCACAGTCATCCCCGTCTCAACAGCTAGCTAACGTTTTATAATCGTTAAATTATTAATTAAAAACATAAACAAATAGCATTATGTATTTGTAAAACGTCAGCTAGTTCTAGCTGTTGATACGGGGATTGCTGTGATAACAAAAGTACTGTCAAAGTGTCAAATTTGGTTGTAATTTTCATTATTTTTTTTATACAACTGCAATAAATTAGATTAAAGGTAAATAATAAATAAATTCACCAATAGTATTAAAAAATAATTTGTTATTTTAGGTTTGTAATTCAAGTTTGACATAAGTCTGCAAAGTAAAATTCTGTAAAGTTTAACTTCAGCTACTATTTTGGTTAACTTCGCGTAGTAATATCGTGTGCTTTAGTATTGCTTTCGGAAAAAAAGTAATTATACAATTCTAGTTCTTCATTTCCCATCTTATTATGTATAAAGAATTTATAGAATTTACCATACAAGATGTCTTCTGCACAAAGTCTAATACTACCATATTTCATATCAAGCACCACTCTTAAATATTGGTTTGTACCGCACCCAAGTATCTTAAGAAAACTTACCTATTTATATCACACTTATTAAATGTATAAGTTAATAAATAAAAATTTATTTAAATAACAATTACACCAAATAAAAAATGATGCCAGCCATTTTCACATACAAATAAAGCTAACACTCGTGGTACAAAAAGGTACATAGAAAATCTAAACGCAGAACAAAAATGAGATAATAAATAATGGCAATGTTGTTGTTTATAGAGCACTTCACTGAAAGCTGAGCCCGTATTTGTGGGTGACCTGGGGTGAATGCGTGGACGCCACCGCCATGAGCAAAGGCACGTCGTTGACCTCCAGCTGCAGAGCAGAGGTCAGCAAGTCCATGTTACAGAACTCTGTCGTTAGCAGGAGTTGCGCCAGTGCTTGAGAACGCAGGCAGAGTTCTCTGAGGCGCGATTCTATGTGCATCAAACACTGCAAAGAAATTAAATTACAATGGGGTCTTTTACTAATTTTTTTATGAAACATTATCTAAATTGAAGACTAGCTGCAGTTTTAGAAAGTCTTAAGTAATTACTTCTTTCTATAGTTTTTATCACAATATAATGGTATAATACCATAAAACATGCTTAAAATCAGGTTTTCGTTCATAATTGTATGTTAGAAAATTGCAATTTTGAGACTATTGTAAACTCTCCTGAAAACGCCTACCGCTCACTTCATGCCTATATGTTTAGTTTTGCGCATATTTTTATTAATTCAAATATTATTTTTGAACATTTTGATACTCTGATTCCAGGTATGTGTTGTTATGACCAATTTTCTTCAAATATTTGATAATTATTAGACAAAAACTGTAAACACATTCGTGAGACACTGACAGCTTGACATTGACAACATGATAACCATGAGTAAGGCACTAGAATATATGAGTATTCTCATCCGCCATTTTGGGTCCAAGTATCATAAATAAAACAAATTATTGGAATCCAGTTACTTTAATTCTCTTATGTCAAATTTGAAGTTGATATTGATTAATAATTGTGATCTATCATTCTCTTAATTATTATATTCCATATTTTACAGGTAAGTGTACAGAATACTTTCTAATATATTACCGTATGATTTGTGTAGTTGGATTGAGTTGGATTTTACAGAATTTCAAGAAATATGTTTTCAAATTTGACATACAAATTTTAAATGTTTTTTTTTTTTAAGTAACTGGATTCCAATAACTTGTTTTATTTATGACATCTGGACCCAAAATGGCGGACGAGAATACCTACATTCTTCTAGAGCTCTACCATGAGTAAGGCACTAGAGCTCTACCATGAGCATGGGCTTGTTTATCCTGAAGTTAGCTGTAGGCGTTGTAACGTCATAGTCTGATTTTTTAAAATTTGATGAAATCTTTTAAAAGTCATAGCTAACTTAATAAGATTTTTTTCATTTAATATCATATTTACATTACTAGTGACCCAAACTAATGAAACAAAAATTACGTCGGAATCCTCCATTGTTATTCATCATTGTTGTGGATTTGTTTTAATTGGTTATGAATTCAAAACAAACTAAATATTTCAAATTAGGTGTCAACCATTTAATATTTTGACAATCTAACAGCAACAGCTCAATAATAAGAGAGGTACAAAGAATTTCGAAAGAATAGATGTGTGAAAACATAATACTTTGACGTCAGAATTGCTATCTCTAAAATTAATATTTTTAAATTTTCTATTATATATAGTACGATGTTCTTGGGTCTAGTAATAATATATGTGAATTATTTACCAATTTTTGACTTTAGTGAAGGATCCGATAAAATAAAATAGAATCAAATAACTTACATATTCCGGAGGCATCTTCAGTTTCCACATATGCAGCAGAGATTCCAACATATTCGCTACTAACTGCGACATTCCAACTCGTATACCAGTTGATCCCTTTTCTACAATATACGTATGACTTGAAACCAGCTGTACTTCCCTGCGAAAACTCACAAAAATCAAAACTATTTTCAATCTAAACTAATAAAAATCTCATACCAAGTATCAGTATTTGCTACAATAGCAACAGCTTCTTGAACAGGTTGGTCCAGCAACGATTTCCGTGAGGCTAGAGTTAAATCTCTTCTCAAAATGTGCTCCCAAGATTTCGGCGGTGATAAAGTACCCTGTAGAACCATATCGGAAATATATTTATCGCCAATACCACGCAAAAGCGTGTGAGTGTACCCCGCAAACGAGTTTTCTACACTTGAAGTTTGAGTAACTGTCCTAGGCATTGGTAATTCTATAAAAGTCATTTTATCAGTTTCTTTGCCACATTTTTTCACCTCATAAGTATCAATGTCATGTTCAAAAATGGCGTTATTCTCTTTCGAAACATTTCTTCGTAAAGGATGATCAAATGCGGCTTCAGATCTTCTTGTTTCTCTAGCAAATGTTTTCGATTTACGTTCAATTTTTTCTCGAGCGCGGTGTGTTTCATTTTTTTCCAGCTCACTACTAAATTCTAATTCAGATGCATTTGATGGAGTCTGTAAAGTTTCTTCACTATGAGGTTCGCAATCACAGCTTGGAAAATCAGTTTTTGAACAATTGTATAACGAAGCAGAAAAAGATCTATTTAATTTTAAAGACTTATCGGAAAAGGGTGATTGAGACATTTCTAAATTTTTGCTTTTCATGTAGTTCGTTACTATTTGCGGGTATTGTTTAAAATCGAACTTAACACCGGAGTATTTTTTCTTGCAACCATTCTTCGAGCATTTTCTTTGATTTTTATCTGAAGGTGGAACGCTTTGTGATCTATTAAATTCGTCTCTTCTTCGCACATCAGTTTTTTCTTCTGTTTCAATTTCTAAATCAATTACTGAAGATCTTGTCAAGACAATTTTGTTGGAATCTGTGTTTATTTTTGAAGATCCTGATAGTAAACTGTAACGAAGTTGTGTTATTTGTAAATCTCGTTGATTTTGTTCACATTCCGAGCATGGCGATGTTTCTGAGCTGCTACTATGACGGCAAGACTGGCTTAGTTCTGGCGAGGAATCTGAAGAATCACATTGAAATAGTTTCTTACTTTTACTCTGTGGAATTTTTAAATCTTTTGGACGTTCGTTTGAACAACTAGGAATGTTTGAACTCTCAAATTCGTCAGCATTGCTATCTTCTTTCTTAACATCATTGTTGTTTGTAGTTTGATTCCTTTTTAATCCTACTAATTCATCATTATCTCCTAATACAAATATTACGTTGGATTCAATGTTTTCTTTGTCGAATTCACTATTTGGTTTATTAGCTTCAACTGTGGAATTGTCTACTAGTCTTGATAATTTAGAAGATGATGTTTCTTTACGTATTTTGGTTGTTTTTGGAAGGAAAACTTTCCTGATTTGATCAGAAGCTTCTTTGATGTCTATTAAATTCTGGATTTCGGTATCTTTGTAACAATCAAACATTTTGAAATTTTCTGTTAGCTTTTCTTCATTGTTATTGGTTTGAACATTAGCAGCACTTAGTCCTAAACTTGTAACTTTATCTAATAAAGGATGTTTTGTCAAACTAGAATCGATATCAGAATCATCAGAATTTATAATTGGTTTATCCAGATCTGGTTGTATTTCATTTTGAACATTCAATAAACAACTTTTTGTTCTTGTTAAGCCAATACTTTTATTCTCACTAACAATTTCTTTCTTAGCATAAATATGCTCATCCAAATTTGATTTGTTTTTTAAAGTAGCCATTTCTAATTCTTCAGTTTTAGTTAACTTATCACTTGTCCTCGTAAAATCATTCACATTTTTACTTGGCTTCAAATCACTTAACTTTTCAAATAATTTATTACTCTTAAAACTAGCAGGTCTTCTAAAATCTTTCTTAAAAATATTATCAGCTTCTTGATTTTCTTGCTCAGACCCGTAACGGCACAAATTATTCCTTTCGACAATACTACATCTTATAAAATAAGTCAGAGTGTATAAAATTTTAGAGATGACATCGGTTTTAGTGTTGCCACAGATTATAGTGTGAGCTACCTTGGTGGGAGACCCGACAGCTCCATATAGGTCAGATAGTTGACCCCAAAGTGGGTTGCAAGGCGAGTGAAGTTTAGATAATGTGTCCCTGTCAGTCTGTGAAGGTGGTAGCACTGTTGATACCCAACCTAGGTGATGTGTTAGAACTGCAGTCAGAAGTGTACTTATAAAACTGTAAAAAAATAAAAATTATTGTGTAATTGAAAACAAAGTCAGTTCTTAGCTTGATGTAAATGCATAGGTGATGTTTTGCGCATATAAATGGAAAGGAAAGGTGTTAACCAATTATATTGTTCGCTAAACTTAAGCGGACTGAACGCAAAATTCAAATATGTTGGATGCATGGTGAATGTAGTACAAATTAAACATCTACTTCAACATGCTTTTCTAATGGTCAACGGACAACGAGGTGTATTATTTATTACATTTGTGAATTTAATATAATTTTTTAAGTTTAATTTAATAATAAGACACTCAGATAAAAATGTCATAATAGTAATTCGTATATGCAAAGATGTTTTGTATTACATTACTGACATAGATTGTCGTAGCTGCGCTTATACTTCGCATCCATGGTAGATTAGTAAAATAATTTTGTCGCTTGATGCTACTGAAAGCAAGTGATAATCGGTCCAATTCTTAAAGATGCTGTTACTTATCCACTTGCTAACGGTGACAAAATCGCATCAAAACTTTTAGTTTAATGGGGAATATTTCATTGGATGTCAACCAACGATTAATTTTTGTTATAGTAAATTGTGACTGTAACAACTTTTTAGAGAATAGGCCCGAATGTAAAATTCTCAGAAATCATCAACTTTGTGTTAGAAATGCAATCGCAAAAGTCAAATTTCTAAAACAGTTGTCGGAAAACAAATACATTTTTCGGTAGCATGATCACGTGAGTCTTAAGTTTAGCGAACATTTATCTAATTTAAATAAGCAAAATGTCACTTACAAATTGGTGTGTTTGGTGTCAACTGCTTCCAAAAGTTCACACAACTCCCTAACAAATTTTTCCGCGTTGAGACTAGCATCATTTGTAAAATTAGGATTCACGCGCGCACTTTTCTTATCACAATCACTTATTAATGGTCTGAACAAACTCCTTCGAGTATTATGTTCCAGTTTCTTACTATCAATCTCTAACAAAGAACCGCTTAACAATAAATTACTTGTCGTCCGATCACACAATGCACTCTCACTTCTTGTTTCGGGGATGGATACTCTGGGGAAAGGACTTGGACTATCACAGCTGCTGAGGTGCTTGGAAGCGGAGCGGGAACCTAAAGAGTGCCAAAGGTAGGCGCCCACGGTAGCGCCGGTGATGAGGTCCGCCAGCCACGAGGAAGTCTCTCTGAAGACGTCGTACATGAGGCTGGCGAAGCTGCCGGGTTTCGTGTAAGCTGATTCGGCTCCGGAACGCGCGCGGCAGACCATCGCTTCGATTAGGGCTGAATGTTCCAGCAAGAAGCGCTCTAAATCCCTGTAAGAAGAACCTGACTATAATTTACTATGTTTATAACCACAATTCAATCACTCACACTTCTTGTCCGTCACTGAAACGTATTATCACAGCTAAACCCAGTTTGCTAGAGCGATGATGCGGGCGTGAGATGCACTCATCCGCTGATGCTGAAGAATGCACGGCGGACTGCACTGCTGCGGATAAAGAACTATCCGAACACGCGGTGTAGTCCAAGGAAGTGCTTGCACTGCGCAGCCATCGCTTGTAAAGGCTGCCGCAGGAAAATCCGCCGTGGACGCTTCCTACAGTTCCAATAATAAGTTGAAAAATTACGAGAACTTTAGGTGAAAAGATAGTTGAAAAATATACAATACATGGTAAATAAAAGGTTAATTATTCTAGTAGTACTAAAATTATATTAGTTTCAAAATAATTAGAGAACTGTTTGCAGCAAAAACAAAAATATGTTAGTCAATCAGTAATTTGGTTTTAGTTACCAGTTCATCTATACTAAACATTATTATAGCCGAACCTCTACAACTCGAAATTTTCTGCTAGTCGAAAACTGTTTTTTATATCTCTATTAGAATTTTCGTAACACGAAAATCTCTGTAATTCAAAACCAATAATTCAGAATAATCTAAAGTCGAATTTTCAAGATAAAAATTAAATATTACGGTGCAATATTTGCATAAATAAAAAATAAATAAATAAATATATCATCACGCCTTTTACCCATTATGGGTGTGGCACTCTGCTTGCGCAGATCTTGGTAAGTGATATATTTTTACGTATGAAGTGCGGTTACCAGCCGTCAAATCATAGCCCCCAAAGATGTTAGTGGAGGGGGAACCACAGGGGTAAATTTAAATTTGTAACTGTCGGCAGTGGGATTCGAACTGAGGATCTCGCGATCCACAGTCCGACACGTTACCACGGAGCTATTTACCCCATGCAATATTTGCATGTTACCTTCAAGTACGTTCACCAGTTTTATTTCACCGGCACGATGCATAGTCTAGTAAAATTAGATCTCTGGTTTCGCATAATTAGAGGAAAGCCGGAAATTTTAAAAATCGTTAGTCAAATATCGAGTATTTTTCAATTTTTTGTAGAAAATGCATTTTTTCCGATTGATATTAAAGGTGACACTTTACTATCTGCTAACAATCTGTAAAGTGTCACTTTTATGCCTAGGCTGTAACAATATTTTAAATATCAACCGCTCAACAAACGTATAGTAACCGTCAACAAATGCATAGCAACCATTCAAAAACCGCATGGCAACGGAATTTGACAACGATGTTCTTCAAAATAAGTATATAAATTAATCACTAAATTAATATTAATTCCAAATCGGCAAAAAATTATTTGTTCAACTCGGCGCCAAATAGAGATTTATAGCTTCGGCAACATTCATACAGCCCCTGCTGTAAATCTGGTATTTTGGTGTCTAGTTAAACAAATTTCTATTTGTTGTTTTTCCACAGCTGTTATCTTGAAAATGTCAAACCAGCTATTTTTACTATGAATGAAAACACACCAGATAATATATTTAGATCACTTGATAAAATAAAAATATTTTATGAGTCAAACAGGTTAAAGAAAACAATACATCAAAACTTAACCGATTATTTAAAAATAAATACATTTTTTTGTTATATACGTATATATTGATATTATATGTTTTATTCTGTGTATCCTGTTTTTTATTTTGTATAAAATTACCTTTTATAATTTTTTGTTTTCTTTTTATATTATTTCATTTTAGAATGTTTAGAATAGTTTTTTACGCAATAAAACATGTAATATTCATGTTAATAATAATAACATGTTAATATTAGAGTTATAGATGTTCAACTGTATAGTAAAATTAATTCAAAATTGCAATATACAAGTTAGTAGAATAAAAGAATAATGGTTTATTTAAATCTAAATTATAATGTTCACATACAAAAATAATAGTAAATTCAATGAGTAAACTTGACTTTTTGGTTTTTGGTCAAAACTGAAATTGGCTGCAAAGTGACTTTATTCTGCGTAATTTTTGTTTTGGTTCTGGTTTTAGTTTTCCTTTCGGTTTTGCAATCATCCAAATTTTCGCGCAGCTAACTTCAGGTTTGGATATAAACCAATAAATATCGTAATCTGAATTATAAATTAATCCTTAGTTTATTTATTAACTTTATGTCTCAAACTTTATGCAATACGATAAATGAAATATAGCAGATTTTCACCAGATTCAAAAGTAAAATAAATTCCTAATAAAAGCATTTTTATAGCATTATTTCTTTAGTTATAAAAAGTACGGTTACAAACAAAATTGAACTTCGGAAATGAAAGTGAGATGCTGCATAGTTTTTTCAATCATGCATACAAGATAAAAGATTTGTTAATTAAGATAAAGAAATATATACATAAATGGAAAATGTGTAAGATTAGATAGATAGTGAGAAAAGTGAGGTAGGAAAAAATAATTTACCATCATGTCGCGAATCCCAAAGAGACATAGACGGAGGCCCGCTACTGACACTCACACTACTGTACGACTGTTCCCCGCAAAACCCCGAGTCCCCCTCAAGACTGGGCGCTAGCTTTGTACTCGTCATGCTTTGATAACTTGCAGGGACATCTAACGGGACACTACCGCTTGCTAAATAACAACAAACACTAGTCAGTCATCCAATATTGTATCCAAACCACTAAACCCTTTCGTTGCATACACCGTTCAAATATCTACAGGCAAATTGCTAAATACTTACTCTTGATGTCAGATTCGATTTGTTCGGTGAATGAAGTGGTGCTACTTGCACTAGAGTAGTCCAGTTTTAGAGATCTTTCAAAACTGTGAACAGAGCTGTTTGATCTCAAAGCGTCGAAGTTGTGAGACGTGACTGAAGGTCTACCACGGATTGGGTGCCTTGGACTAGGGAAAACCTGAAAATATTTCGGTAAACATTGAAATATGAATTGTTATGAGGACTGATATAGTTTACCTGCGTGCACATAAGTTTAGCGGGATTAGAGAAACTGTGAATTTTTAAAGATGTTCCTCTGAAGCTCATAGCAACGGAACCAAATACCATTTCGCCCAGTTGCATGATGTCTCCGCTTGGCCGCGAATACTTGAACAAATTAATTATCTCACATTAACAAGAGATCAACAGTTTAATCCCTACAGGCAACAAAAACTGTCACCACATAAAACATACTTCATTTTGCAATAATAAATATATGAAGAAAAATCTGGTATGGTCACCAAGTGAATTTCTTATACATATTAACATAACATGTCGCGAAAAATACTTTGATAATATTAATTACCCCTTCAAAAGCTAGAATTTGATACCAAACAAAAGAATGGGCCCATAAACAAATTTAAAAAAAAAATTTTATGACACTTTTTTAGAATATATGACGATCAGTGAAAACCCGATGTGAAAATTTCATATATTACCCGAGATATGATTTTTCAAAGTTTGTGTGACGTCACAGGTACTACTCCAATGGCACTAAAACAACGACTTTCCATGATAGTAGATATTACATATTTTTTAATATAAAAATAATATTTTCATATTATAAGTCTTAATTTACAACAATTAAACTAAATATAAACTAAGACAAAATTCCTTTTATAACTTTAAGAGTATTTTACTTGATATTCCAGTAAATAACAACAAAAGTTTGAGGACAGTGGCGCTAGTAGTGATGTAACCTAACCTCAACACATAATTTTAATCAATAGTTTTTCAACATAGCATAATAAAACAGAAAAATTATGAAACAAGTAATAGAAGCCCAACAAATATAATCTTAAATACCAACAAACAAAAATATGAAATGACATTTCGTAGTTCTATTTTAGCCCACAATAGGCGTTGGGCGCAGCGGCAGATAAGGCACTAGAATATATGAGTATTCTCATCCGCCATTTTGGGTCCAAGTGTCATAAATAAAACAAATTATTGGAATCCAGTTACTTTAATTCTTTTCTGTCAAATTTGAAGTTGATATTGATTAATAATTGTGATATATCATTCTCTTAATTATTATATTTCATATCTAACAGGTAAGTGTACAGAATACTTTCTAATATATGACCGTATGATTTGTGTAGTTGGATTTTACAGAATTTCAAGAAATATGTTTTCAAATTTGACAGATACAAATTTTAAATGTTTTTTTTTTAAGTAACTGGATTCCAATAACTTGTTTTATTTATGACATCTGGACCCAAAATGGCGGACGAGAATACCTACATTCTTCTAGAGCTCTACGGCAGACGCGCGATTTGCAATTTTCATATTTCTGGCCAATAGCACAATGCAAGTACCTGTGACGTCAAAATATGTTCAATTCGTTATATCGCTTCACTGCAAAATATTTAAAAAAATAATATTTTACTACTAATTATTCCATAAGTGGTTCACGATTTTGATATAAATTTGTCATATTTCGTTTATGGTTTATGCGCCCATTCTAATAACTATTATAAAAACAATTGACGATCGCTCAAATTTAATTTTTGACATATTAATTTTACTTTCCCCTTTGAAACCTTTTATTTTGATACAAACTCTATAGGATTCAAATAGCTTGTATAAAAAACAGTTGACTGTAAAAATTAATTTTAACATTTGAGGTCAAGTCTTCGTCTTCTCCTTGAGACTTTTAATTTGATACCAAACTAGGTAGGATTCAATTAACTTGTATAAAAATATTTGATAATCATCAAAAATAGATTTTTGACATTTGCGCATTTGAGGTCAAATCTTCATATTATGATCAACTTTTACACAATTTTGAAAAATTTAAATTGCGCAGCTGAATATATTATTAAATTCATGTTAATTTTAAACTTACTTGGTATCCATATCCATTCGAGATTTCAACATAAACTTCATTCTTGCTCATCTGCGGACTTGCACTTGGAGTTCCTGCAGCAACTACTGGCGTCTTACCCCCTGTAACGGGAATTGGAATCTTCTGTACAGATTGGGAGTCAAATAACAACTTTCGGCCACGGAAATCACACTCACGAAATAATACCACTCGCACTTGGTCTTGTGAAAACGTAAACGTTCGCTCACTGCAATAAGAAAACACAGTTTTAATTCTTGATGAAGTCATTTTATTCTGCTATTATTTAATGTTATCTCAAATTTTCTAATTACAGGTTAGTATTTAGCTGATTATGATTTACTTATTAATGATTGTTACTGTAGATGCGCATTATAATTAATTACCAGGAAACATCTTTATATAAACTAAATAATAAATTCACACCACTATAAATTAATGAATGCATTTTATAATTATTATAAATTAAAATTAAATTAATCGAAAGAACTACAAGTTCTATTTATTCACAATTATTTTATATTTAACTAAGTAGAACGAAAGAAGACTGAAGATATTTTTAAATCAACTGCATCTTGATACCTGTTGACTTGGCGTTTAAAATTAATTTTATTCAATATTAAAATATCTGTTTAAACTATAAATTATGTATGAGATGAATCATTCAATAAAATCTTATGAAGACTAGGTAGAAACAAAACAAAAATTGAGTTTTAAACTACCAAGTGCACCAAAAATAACATCCTCCCGCGTAAATAATGACGTCTGAGCTATACGCCATCGTTCGCTAACATAACAGTTTGGTGTTCACTGCTCAGGTGAGTACTATCCACGTTCAAAGTTATAAATACCAGCACGTGATAGAATGATAGGATGAGGCCCCCTCCAGACAAGTCATAGGACAACCAAATAATTTCACGTGACATTTCAAGGGGCAAGCGGGGAATAGCCGTCACGCGCGCTTGTTGTCATCAATGAATATTTTTTGGAATTTGATTGACGTTGTACGAGCGGGAAGTCGGATATAAAAGGGCTTGGATATTGACTCAAACGTCAGACAAACAGCAGAGTAACGTAGGAGCGGCTCATAATAATAATTGACCGAAAATTTTGTTTTACATCCTATTCAATGATTTTGTGATGATAAAACAAGTTTATGTCAAAGATATGTAAAGGTACATAGATGGCATCTTTTAAATTTGGAAAACATGAGTAATAATCTAGCGTGACTTGTCATTAACTTATAACTACGTAGCGCAATAATGTATTTATTCTTTTATCATAACAATTTTGTTGTTAATTTACGAGTTAATTATTGTTTGGAAGGCTTTGTTAATAGGTATTAATCACTGAGACTAATAGCTGTCAAGAATTTTGATCTAGACTCATAATGACGATAATTATAATGAAATCTAACAAGTGTTTCAACAATCTGTATTGTAGCAACAATATCATTTAGGTTATGTTACATGTTATTCGATACAGCTAACAATTTATTATCGCACTTACCACACATCCTGGTGTTTGTTGTATGCTTTCTTTCTCGAAGAGAATAGTTTATTAATAATTAAGGCCATAACACTTAAAACTACGGGTATTTAAACATTTACGTTCACAGTTTTGAAAACATGGACGATGCCAAGAAAATATCTTTAAAGTGTAAATATAAAATCACGTGCATTTACAGTCATATGATGTGCGGGTCAGTTGGCAAAGATTGGCAGTGGCACACAAACTTTTGTGGGAAGTTATAAACAAACTGCATTGATGACATTTTTATTCACGCACACATAATAATAACGTATAACACATGCAAAGATTTATTTATAAATAACTTTGACGTTTTGCTAGACCGACGCGACATCTTTCGTATACATTTTGTACTTCCTACATGTCATACTCAACCCGCGAAGTACAAAATTGTTTTTAAGGTAAGTTTCGTTTTAACACCGATAATAATCTTCCTGTTCTAAAATAATTATGTTCCAATGACAAATAAATATAAACATAAATACACGGTTTTATTATCTTGTGGAAAACCCAGTTGAACAATACCTAACATGATCTAATTATCATTAGATTTATATCAGTTTCAACACTCAAAACGGACTATTATTATTTATTAATGATTATATGAACAATAAACAATAAATCATGTTCCTCAAATTATAAAAATATTAATTACAAATTTAATTTTGTTATAATTTAGAAGTTATGTTCCAATGATTATTATTTAAATTCATATAATTTGTATACATGAACAATATAAAAAAAACAACTAACATTAAAATTTAACTTTTTAAATTTTTTTCTTTGTACTTCATATAATTTAAATATAGGATAGGCATTCATTTATTAATTTTCAAATAAGTATTAGCACATTAAATAAGCAGATATCTGAAATATAAAAAATGTATGTTTATAAATATGCTTATCTTATAAATAATGTGACAAAAGCTACTTAAAGATAATAAATAAATGTTGTGAAAATAATTGCTGTTTCATTCCAGACATTGAAAATTTAAATAAACAAAATATATTTGAATTATTCCAAGAGTGTAAACTTTTACTCTCAATAATTTTATAAATAAAATAAAATTTTCACAGAAACCAGCGAATTTTAAAAACTATTGTAATTCAAAACTTAATAAAAAAAACTGATATACATATGAGAGTTGTTTCATTTTCTCCCCTTTATAATTAACAATATGATAATCACAATTTCTCCATTATTTATGAATATGTATTTAAAAAAATTCTTTACAAACAGATATGTGTTTGAACTTCTTTCAAAATAAATTTTCAGGAAACAAGAGTAAAGATAAAAATAGTCAATTCATTTTAAAAATTATCAATATCACGTAATTACTCAAAAACAATACACTTACATTAAGTACAAATAATACTAATTAACAATAATCAAACACACTTTCTTTGTTAATAAATGTATTCTATAAGTTCTCAACAACTTATTTATCTTTTAATCAGTTGTTTAGTTGATAATGCAATTTCTATAGAAAAATATCTGTCTTTTCATTGAAAATTGCGAATTTTTTGATAAGGAAGTAGTATATATAGTACATCTTTCCTACCATGAAGCATAGTCATTGTGAAAATGAAATTCTTCGTACTAGCTGTTGTCCTTGCAGTTTGTGCTGCTGCACAGGTAAGATAAATTTAAAATATTGCTTAACAAATTTGATATACAACAGAAAAACATTGCCACTTTTTGGATGATTTATTCACATTGCGGTATTAAACTTATTTTATATATTTACGTATTGACTGTTTACTTTTTAATACACGTACATTATTTCCTAATTTTTGTAGATCATTACACATAATATTCGTTTTAATACTTGTACTTTTAATTTTAAATTTAATAAAAGTATGTGATATATAATCATTTATTTTTCAGGCTGCCACTTTTGGCAAATCCCCTGCCATTACTCTGCTGGAGTACTACAAAACAAACCGTAAGAATTTTTCATTTAATTCTTGAAACTATAACTCTTTAATCCTCAAGTTACATTTCCTCATATCTATCTGTTTTAAACGAATGTTTTGTTGTGACATATTTAATTGTTATTTAGTTAAATATATTTTTGGGTATTTCTTATAGAAGATGAGTCAAGAATCATTAGCGGCCAGCCTGCCAAACAGGGCCAGTTCCCGTGGCAAGTCGCTCTTACTATTTCTCTTTCTGGTGGATCTGCTCTTTGCGGTGGTTCTTTGATCAGCCCTAGATGGGTCCTCACTGCTGCTCACTGCGTCGACGGGTAAGAATTTAAATTGAATTGACAAATAAAACCCTACAGATCTTTCAAGCTAAAATATGAACTTAAATATACGTAGTTGTTTACACTATAAATCCGGCAGATGAGTTTTTACGGATGAACAAGATGATAGAAATGAGTACCGCACAAGATATTTGTGTAACAAGAACGTAATTGATTTATGTCAATAAAACCCTAATATGTACGTGTTACATACAATATTTTATGTTTGAATGCATTGCAGATTATATTTCTTTAGCTTAACACATGATAGCTTTGAAGTGTGCTTTTTTCTGTTGTTTGGCCATCAAGTTCAAGTTGTTTATTGTTTATCATTATTTGTTTTGAAAAAATTGTTCAAGCTGTCATTTTACATCTCAATCATTCTGGCCTGTTATTATTTAAATAGCATTAAAAAAATACTTCTAATTGTGCAATTAATATTACCATTACTAAAAATGATGTTCCTATTTAATTACTTACCCAATATATTAATGAAATTTATTTTGATAATAGGCCTTTTTACTTTATCATCATAAAAGGGATACTTTATTGTAAACAAATGATTATAATACAGTCGAACATAAAAATCATTTATGAAAGTATGACGTACAACAGCTTATTCATTTTCTTCTTTTCTTTCTTTTTTAAAAACAATCATAGGAATCAATTTTGTTTTGTTAACATTTGTACTTAACAAAATTTTTAAAAAATGATTGCGGTAACCATATTATGGATCAAACCCTATTAAAATGTTGCTTAGTAACGATTCAATACCGTAAAAAATAACAAACCAGTAAAGATCCATTTACCGAATTGAAATCACGAAATCAGTCCGTTGAATATACAATGTGATACAGTATGAAATAAAATATATCTTTTCAGTGGCCGCGCTTGGAGCATCAAGATCGGTGGCATCCACCGCAACGTTGCCAACGAACCCGGCAGCATCGTCGTATCCAGCACCAATGCCATCAAACACGAAAACTACAACGCCTGGTTGAACAACGACATCGCTCTGATCAAACTAGACCAAGATGTCCCTCTCAGCGGTAAGTAACAACGAATTACAAATTCAAGTTCCAGGAAACATATTTCAAATAATTTCAGCAAACATTCAGCCCATCAGACTGCCAGCTCGTTCTGAGGTCAGCGATCCTTTGGCTAACATCAAGGCTACCGTCAGTGGATGGGGCAAAACTAGTGACTGTAAGACGAAAAAATAGAACAGGGAGTGAAATTGTGATGTTAAATGGGATTTATGTTTGTTTAGCGGGCAGTGCTAGCCAGGATTTGAACTTTGTTCAGTTGGACACCATCACTAACTCACGTTGTGCTCAATATTACGGAAGCCAGACTATTATTTCTTCTACCATCTGCTGCGTTGGCAATCCTCAGCACAGCACTTGCAATGTAAGTATATATTCTTAAGAATACTGGAACGAAATAAACTTACATTTTCTTTCATGTTGGCTCACAGGGAGACAGCGGTGGCCCCTTGATCCGCATTGCTGCTGATGGTAAGCCAACCCAGATCGGTGTTGTGAGCTTCGTTAGTTCTGCAGGTTGCGCGAGTGGAAATCCTTCAGGATACGTCCGCACCGCGAGCTTCTTGGACTGGATCAACAAACACACCGGCATCGCTGTCAGACCTTGAACATACAATACGTCTAATTGCTAACTGTACTACATATTTAAATAGCTAAATAAATTATTTTAAACAATTTTCTGTTGCTTATGTTATGAATATCATCTCCAACATAGGACATAAAGGCTGGTATCATGAGCTTTGTTTTTGAATGTTTTAAGAGAAGGGTTTTAGTGCTGTGTAATATTCTAAAATTATTTTATAAAAAAAATACTTCAAATAAAAGCGGTAGATAATATACATCTTTGAAACTTCTATTTGAAGCATTTTTTTTTATAAAATAATTTTAAAACATTTTTACGAAATTTTTTATTATACCTGCATCATAATCTATGTTTAAAACACGCTACAGCGTTCATAAATGCAAGATTAAAACACGCCGTGCTTTAAAGATTGCTAAGCAACAACACAAATATTTGCTATTAATATCTGTCAAAACTGTAAACGTAAACAACAAATGCTAACCAGTCTCCATGTAAACGATATGCGTCAAACGTCACACGCGCAAAATTATGAAATGAATCAAAATCAAAATGTTGCTTTAGAGTTTTTTCCAGAGTATGATGCAGGTATAATAAAAAATAGCGTATGACACACGTGTATAAGTGCTTTTAAAGCACTAGCTACGTTAAATGCACTCCGCTTCGCGGCGTGCTCTTAAACTCGTCGTACGTGCTTTAAAAGCTTACTTATACACTTGTATCATAATATACTATTATAGCGCTAAAACCAAGACTAAAATAGTTCTCTTAAAACACCCAAAAAACAAAGCTCGTAATAGCAATCATAGTATCTAAAAATTCACTACCAATGTTGTTGTTGAAATTTAGTCTAAAGAAAACAATAAAGAGATATAGAACATAAAGATCTTGATGAGAACAAAAATCAAGATCGAACCACTCCGAGCAAAAAATAGACACCGTGATATATATATGCCAGCCAACGTTATGGTCACACAAAAAGCTTCTGTCACAGAAGTACACGGTGCGTCAAATGTTCTGGAAATCATCACACTTCCAAATGTGAATAGACACAATAAAAGAACAACAACGTAAAGTGTGTTATCTGCAATGAGAACCATCCTGTTAATTACAAAAATTATGCTGTCTACAAGAATCTAATAAAAATTAAATTTACACCACTACACCCAAAACACCATGAAACAAGTAATAAATCAAGAAACCAGACTCAAACCAAAACGGGGTTCGTTACCAAATCTTTTGCTAAAGCTGTACAGCAAAATAATATTAGAAACAATGTCATATCCTTATTCAACGACATGACTGAACTTAAAAACATGATGGAGCAAATGAGCACCATGGTCAATCTTCTCACAAGATGAAGATGAAATAACTAAAATGTCCCAAAAATAAACTCATGCAGTGTAGTAGTGTTTAAAACGTCACAACTCTCTAGATTTACCTGGCCGATTTAAATAGTTTATTTTAGGATTAAATATTTATTTTACTTTCATAGTATTCTATTAGTCAATTGTAATGATAGTAATTAGGTAAATGTAAGTAAAGTATTGCCAATGGGCAGATACTTTCCCTTGTCATTTAATCTTCTATCACTAAAATTTTCTGTTGTTTAAATATATATGCTTTTTTATACGCAGTCCGCCAGATGTACTTTCAAATAAAAAAACTTAAATATTAAATTTAACCCCTAATCCTTAAAGTAATAAAGAAAATATCTAAATACGTATTTCGACTAAGTTATGAAACTAATGATAATGTGTCTTTTCGTTATTTTGTAGAAACTATATAACTGCTAGGTTTAGAAATAAGATTGGCCCTGGGCTTCTGCGCTTTTTTAGTCCAGGGAAGTTCGACATAAAACAACGGAGTAAGCGAACTTTTTTACTCTGAGATTTTTTATGGAAAAGTGTAGGTTTTGATGTCAGAAAACATGTCACACAAGCTATCACTAGCAACATACAGCGTTTTGAGCTATAGGTATCTTTATATTATAAGGAACAGAAACATTTTCTTCATATAGAGAAGTTTTATTATATTAAATGTACTATTAGATGACAAATAAAGAATTTTTTTATAAAGTCAGGTTTACATGACCTGACTATCAACTTTTATTTTTCAAATGGGAACCTAAAATTGTTTTACTAAAATAATTGCACTCGGCAGCAGCCATTCTTGTAGAAGCTTTTGGATTTACTTCAAAGTATGCCAAAAATATATATTTTTGCAACACGTATTCGCTTACATTGAATGCCTGAATATTTACATGAAGTTTTCTTTCTACATTCATAAAAATCGTCGTCCACGAATTTCTCTATCAGGATCAGACTGAAAGATATGATAGCATGACGCTGTTCCCTGTACCAAGTTAATTGCAACCCGATTGCCTGAGATGTGGTGTGTGAAAAAAGCAATACCCAACCGAAACCCAACAACACATAGTCCTGCTCCTGCCTTTCAATTAGTATTCCAAGTGTGTAACTAAAATAACGTATCATAAATATTATTAGTAGTAAAAATTTTCTGGCTCCATTAAATTATTTATTAACTATTATTCAGCGTTATGCTCTCAAATAAAATATAATTTCGGATTCTGTATACAGAGTGTTCAATTTAAGTGTGCCACCATTGCTAACTCGAGAACTATAAGAGCTACAAGGTTGGTTAAATTAGCAAACAATTTTTATTTTACAAGACTATTTTAATGAGCTTAAAAAATATTTTTTTTAACCAGTACTTCTCAAAATATGGGGTGCAACTTTCTTATTTTAAATGGCTTATTCGATTCAGTATTTTTTCTGAATTCCATGATATTCACATGTAATGACCAAATAATACAAAATATTTGAGAAAAATGCAAAATTAGAAATGTATCATTTTTATTTAAATATGCCCATACAAAGTATGCCATGGAAGAAAACCAATAAATCAAATGCAGAAATAATTGCAAAAACTGTAATTATGAGAATAATTATTCATTTTGTTGTTACAATACAGAAATACAGAAGTACACTTCGAAAAACTAATATTAACAATTATTTGTATTATTTGTTTTCTTCCATGGCAAACTTTGTATAGGCATATTTAAATAAAAATGATATATTTTTAATTTTGCTTTTTTCTCAAATATTTTGTATTATTTGTTCATTACATGTGAATATCATTGAATTCAGAAAAAAAATACTGAATCGAATAAGCAAATAAAAAAAAAATAGGTTGCTATTTAAAATAAGAAAGTTGCACCCAGAATTTTAAGAACCACTTTTCTAAAAAAATTCTTGTTTCTCTCATTTTAATTGTCTTATAATATAGATATTGTTTACTAATTTAACCGACCTCGTAGCTCTTATAGTTCTCGAGATAGCAATGGTGGCACACTTAAATTGAACATTCTGTATATTAATGTAAAATATAATAATTTATGATAATTTCATGGAATAAGTTATTTGAGCTCGGTGGCAAATTATAATAGCAGTCAAGTTAAAAATATGAATACAAATAAATAACAGTAATTCAATGTTATTATAGTTATTATTTATTAAATTAAGTAATCTATATTAGTACATCAACAATATAGACATTTAAACTTAAAACAATCCAAAAAGGGCTTCAAGGCCTGATAGCGATACCTGTTGTTTCGCTGATCCAGTCCAGGTAACTTCCTGAACGGACGTATCCTGAAGGCTTTCCACTTGCGCAACCGCTCTTGTGTACGAAACTGACGACTCCAATATGAGTTAACTGACCATCATCAGCTGTGCGTACGAGAGGTCCACCGCTGTCGCCCTGCAAACAAAATTCATTTTCGTTTTTCAATATTATTTATCATGGAAGTCATAAAATGTATTATAGTTTAGTATAGTTTACTTACACTGCAAGGACTGTGCTCAGGGCGTCCTTTGCAGCAGATATTAGAATCAATGATAGACCAAAAGACCATAGAGCATTTGAAATTTGTAATAGTATCCACATCAACGTAAGACATATAATTGTTCGCTCCAGGAGCAGCTGAAACAAGATTTTGTTATTATTCCCTCATGTCTTTCATTTTTGTTTACAACTTACAGTCACTAATTTTTTCCCCACCCACTAACTCTAACCCTGATGTTTGCAAGAGAATCACCAGCTTCAGCTCTTCGTGGCAAACGAAGAGGTTGAATATTGTCTGGAAATAAATTTTCAAATGAAAATTTGTTCAAATTATGTTTTTAAGTGATGTTACCTGTGAAAGAAACAGCATTCGGCAGCTCAATCAAAGCGATATCGTTATTGAGGTATTCGTTGTATTCGGGATGAACGACTCCTTTATAACTTCTTTGCACTACTTGACCAGGTTCATCTCTGTCAATGTAGATACCACCGAGTTTGACATCCCAGGAAGCAACACTAAAATTAATAAATATTGTATATTGATATATTATGGGTCTATGTTTATTGAGATAATTTATGACACGTACCCGCTGGCGCAGTGAGCTGCAGTGAGAATCCACTTCGAGCTAATGAGGGTTCCTCCACAGAATCTTACTTGTCCGTCTGGATAGTTCATCCAAATAGCGGCTTGGTATGGAAATTGACCAAGTGCAGAGGGTTGGCCACTAATAATTCTACCTTCGCCATCTATACAAATTATAAGTTAAATCAAAATTTCGTGCATTAAATTCTCTATAGTTTAAAACTACTTTGAGAGTATATAACATGGAAATGTAAATTCTTATTTATTTGTAAATAGATTAAGTTACAAATTAGATAGTGGAAAATGAAATAATGAACATTTTGTTTCTTTACTGAATTATATTAGATTGCATTTTTAATGGCGAGAAATTTCTAAAGTGAATATTATTCAAAATAATTTAACTCTCTATCTCATTCAGGTTTTCATCGCAATTAACACTTTTTGTAATTAGGTTTTTAACTTACTTCCATTCTGTTTATAGAAATCCTGTAAGGTAATTGCTGGCGAATTTGGAATGTTTTTCGCCTGAAACAATATAAATAAATACTAATAAGAATATAACAAAACAAAATTTTGTTTCGTGGTGACACATCGGTCTGCGAATCATAAGATCCCAGTTCCAATATATACCCTATGAGTCAATCTCCACTAAAGTTTATGAGAACCGTGACTTGACGGCTGGTAACCGCATTTCTTCTTCTTCTTTTGAAGATGAGAGGCGGACTAACTACTATGGTCATATGCCGCCTCATGACTGGATGATTATGAAAGTATGCGAACAACACAAACGACCATGCTCTTCAGTGGGATTCGAACCCACGACCCCTGGCGTGCTAGGCTAGTGACATAGCCACTACGCCACCGAGATCGGCAATAACCGCATTTAACGCGAAAATATATATTATGTACGTACTGAAATCTACAAAAGCAGAGGCCACACTAAATGGCGTGATGAAATATTTATTTATTTACAAATATTTTATTTAGAATATTTTGTAGAACAGGCTTTTAATTATTTAAAATATATAAATTGTTTGTATTAAGTAATGTAAATAATATAAATATTTACCTCAGCAGCCAGGCATGTAGCCAATAAGACTGTAGCAATGAAGAACTTCATTTTGACATGATTTTCTCTTTGCCATAATTCTGTTTTTATACCCTCCTTTATCTCTCTAAAAAGATTTTTTTTGATAATATTGAAAAGATAAATAATGTTTAAGCTTCATTAAACTATTTATAAAAAATATAAGGACCGTGCAATTTAAATTTTTATTGAAATCTTTATCTAGGATCTTGAAATTTCCCAATTGAATTGAGACTAATTATGCTAAAATTTAGTATTTTCCAGTATGTTGTCATTGTTAAAATTAAATGTTATATATTTCATTGTAATTTTATTCTGTACACATATTTTAAATAGGCATTTAAATGTTTATTAAAAATATATTTATCTCATAATTATTTTATTGTACTATAAACCGAATACATTAATAAATAATACAGTTTATTCATTGATATTTATTATTAACGGACTATCCTCTAATTAAGGTCTTTACATTTAGTGTAATTACCAATAGAAATAACAATTATAACTTATAATAAGTATATGAGTTATAAGCAGTACTGATTCAGTAATAATTAATTATTTCCATAATTTTGTATATATTTATTGATATAATCCAAATTTTACTGATAAGCCATAAGGAATGAGTAATAATTATTTAACAGCCTTGTGTGAATTTTATTTGTAGAAAAGTATTAAGGTTTATATTTTCCTAATGTAAATTGTTTCAGTTTCTTATGTCACACCAACACGATTCTCTTCGATGAGTGATGAAACATGAAACTTTGTTGAATAATCACTGCGGTTGACAATATGAATTGTTTTTCATATTATTATTAGTTCATTGTTAATAGATTATTGTATAGTTGTTGCTTTATTTTGATTCTCTTAATTATAAGTTTTGTAGTTGTAGCCCAAATAGATCGTTTCTTCTTTGGTTCGATTTTTGTCGAAAACAGATGATAAAATTACATCCTCATCTAATAAAACTACTTGAACTTATATCACAGCAAAAATGTTTACAGTATTTATACTGTGTTCATATTTTAAAAAGCTGTCAAAACTAATTTGAAATAATTTGTATAACACATTTTTCATATGATTTTTGCTGTATCAGTCCACTCTGTCATATATAAAATTTTTTGAATATGGCATATTTGAAACATACATAATTAAGTCGTTACAGGAATAAGTCTCTGTAAAAATATTTGAATTTTAAGGATACGAGAGATGAATTTTCCGTATAGGTTGAATAAATCAACGTAAGAATATTTGTATGACATGCGCAATTCCCTTATCATCATAATGGATAATATTAAATTTTTATAGAAAATTAATCTTAATTCTATTGGGAAACTTCAAGAACATAGATAAAGATTACAATAAAAATTTAAATAGCATGCTTCGTTATTGAAGTTTATACAATATTTATCTTTGCAAATTAAAAAAGAAAATTAGAGATAAAGTGGGGTATAAAAACAGAAGAGTGATAGAAAAATCAAGTCAAAATGAAGTACTTTATTGCTACAGTTTTATTAGCAACCTGCCTGGCCGCTCAGGTAAATAATATTATTTACATTTTCAATAAAAATAATACTTGTTTATAAAACATACTAAGTAAGATATTGTAAGTAAATAAATATATTATCACGTCGTTTACATATTTTATCTACGCCCGTGAGTTAAATGTCACTTAACCCACTGATTTTGCGTGGGTTAAGAGCTTCATTAAAGTACTCGTTTTCATTAACGTACTATTTATTATAAATGTTGATAATACAATCTTTACAATTCTTTAAATTAATTAATATTTAATTAATTAATAATTTTTAAGGCTTTTTTCTCTATATCCGACGAAATACTTTATAAATCAATCATTTTCACGAAATGCTTAAAAAAATTATGAAAAACAACTACATAATTGCTTAATGTCAAATTGTGGTCGTCATGGATTTGAAACCATTTTTTACAGCAACTACTTGGATTTATTTTCTACTTGTCAAAAAAATAAAATCAAATTATTTAATTTTTTTAACTTTGGGCGGGCTTAGATAAAACATTGTGCAATACACGTGGAATAATGCATTAATAATATACTTATGTGATTACACAATACACATGCATATCTTAATAATGCTCTTATCCCACTTATATCGTAAATATCTATTTTAGTGTCGAATCTGCTTTTGCAGATTTCGGTATGTAGGTACATGATATTTTTTTTTTTTGCGTTAAATGCGGTTACCAGCTGTCAAGTCACGGTTCTCATAAGATTAACTGTCGGCTGTAGGATTCGAACTGAGGATCTTATGATTCACAGACCGATGTGTCACCTGGGAACAAAATATTGTTTTGTTGCATTCTTATTGGTATTTATTTATATTGTTTCAGGCGAAAAACATTCCAAATTCGCCAGCAATTACCTTATTGGATTTCTATAAACAGAATGAAAGTAAGTTAAAAACCTAATTTTAAAAAGTGTTAATTGCAATGAAAACCGAATGGGCTTCTAATTTAAGGATTATTTCATATTTTAGAGTAATATTTACTTCAGAAATCACTTTTCAATTTTAATACAATGCGTAATATAATACAGCAAAGAAACATTTTTATTATATAACTTTTCTCTATCTAATTTGTGTCGTCAACCATTTTGAGTAGATAAGAATTACATTTCCATGTTATATATTCTCAAAGTAGTTTTAAACTACAGAGAATTTTATGCACGAAACTTATCTTTTAATTTGTATAGATGGCGAGGGTAGAATTATTAGTGGTAAACCCGCTGCACTTGGTCAGTTTCCATACCAAGCTGCTGTTTCGACGTTCTATCCAAACGGACAAGTAAGATTCTGTGGAGGAACCCTCATTAGTTCAAAGTGGATTCTCACTGCAGCTCACTGTGTCAGCGGGTACGTTTCATAAATTATCTCAATAAACATAAACTCATAATATAGCAACATACAATAATATTTACTGATCTTAGTATTGCTGCCTGGGAAGTCAAACTCGGGGGTATCTACATTGACAGAGATGAACCTGGTGAAGTAATGCAAATGAGTTATAAAGGAATCGTTCACCCAGGATACAATGAATACCTCCATAATGATATCGCTTTGATCGAGCTGCCTAATGAAGTTTCTTTCACAGGTAACATCACTAGAAAACATCGTTGGAACAAATTTTCATTTTGAAATTTATTTCCAGACAATATTCAGCCTCTTCGTTTGCCCGGAAGAGCTGAAGCTGGTGATCGTCTTGAAAACATCACGGCAAGAGTTAGTGGCTGGGGACAAATTAGTGACTGTAAGTTGTAAACAAAAATGAAAGACATGACGGGTTGATACAATGTTGTTGTTGCAGCTATACCTGGAGTGTACTTTTATTTGTCTTACGTTGATGTGGATACTATTACAAACTCTGAATGCGCTGAAGTCTACGAGACTCTCATTGATTCTAATATCTGCTGTAAAGGGCGCCCTGAGCACAGCCCTTGCCGTGTAAGAAACTATGCTAAACTAATAATATATTGGGTTATTAGGAGTAAATGTGATACTTTGTGTGCTGAGCATGTAAGTTTGATCGACAAGCGAAGCGAGTCGGACTATTTCATACAAAGCACTCAACGTCACATTTACTCCAAATAACACATGCTATTTTTTCTTCAAACATAGAAAGTAGAATTATAAATCATTAAAATGCCCAAAACTTCAATATTACTCAGCATTTCTAGTTGCCATAGAATATGCTGTTTTGTTATATTTGTTTCAATTTAAACTGTCAAATTAATGAATTACAACCTAACTATTGTTCGTTATATTTTACTTTGTCCGCCATCGGAGTAGAAGTGTTTCCAAGGAGACACTTTTACGCCGGTGGCGACAATATTGAACTTCTGCTTGTTGAATACAAATTCAGAACAAAGTATTTTTATGACGTTTGAAGAGAATAGTATATTGTGTCATTAGGAGTAAATGTGATACTTTGGGTGCTGAGCATGTAAGTTTGAACGACGAGCGAAGCGAGTCGAACAATTACATGCGAAGCACCCAAAGACACATTTACTCCGAATAACACATGCTATTTTTTCTTCAAACATAGAAAATAAAATTATAAATATTATAAAATGCTCGAAACTTCAAAAAATATTCTGTCTTATCTAGCATTTCAAGTTGCCGTAGAATATGCTGTTTTGTTATTTTTGTTTATTTGTTTCATTTTTAACTGTCAAATTATTGAATTACAACCTAACTATTTTTCATAATATTTTACTTTGTCCGCCGCCGGCGTAAATGTGTTGCCAAGGAAACACTTTTACGCCGGCGGCGACAATATTGAACTTCTGTTTGTTCAATACAAATTCAGATCAACGTATTTTTATGACGTTTGAAGAGAAAATACATTTTATAACTTCCATGATAAATAGGTAATATTGAAATACCAAAATAAATTTTGTTTACAGGGCGACAGCGGTGGCCCCCTCGTACGCACAGCTGATGATGGTCAGTTAACTCAAATTGGAGTCATTAGTTTCGTTCACGAGAGCGGTTGCTCAAGTGGAAACCCTTCAGGTTATGTTCGTACAGGAAGTTACCTGGATTGGATCAGCGAAACCACAGGTATCGCTATCAGGCCTTGAGGTCTTTTTGATTGTTTTAATGTTTAATTGTTGATGTATTCATGTTGAATTCTTTATTTAATAAATAATAATTATATTAATACAGAATTGTTATTATTTATTTGTACTCATATTTTTAACTTGACATACTGTTTTAATTCTCCACCGAGCTAGAGTAACTTTTCCATAAAATTATCATAAATTATTATATATAATTACACTAATATTTTCAGATTGCGAAATAATAATTTTATTTGACAGCAGAAAGCTTAATAATAGTTAATACGTAATGTAACGGAGCTCAAATATTATTAGGACTAATTATATTTTGACACGTTATTTGAGCTATACATTGCGAATAGGTAGGTACTCTATTGGTCTATTGAACAATAGGACTACACAATGAATTGCTGGGTTTCGGTATTGTTGTTTTTAAATTTTCAAAAACATCAGTTCGACTACAAATTAGAGTTCCAATATTAGTAATTACTATATTTTAGTGGTAACGCCATAATAAATATCTAAACTAGACGCCCCTGGCTATAGAAAAGGCAAAAATAAAATGATAAATATTTTAAACTTATCATTTGAAAAGTACTCAAAATAGCATTATCTGTTCTTAATTATTACGTTGAAAAAAAATAATACGGCTTCATTTGCTTCAAGGATATACAGTCAATAAAACTACCCCAAACAACTTCCTTTAATTTGATAAGTAAAGTCACTTATTCTCGTTCAAATAAGTACATATTCATAGAAAAATAGTACTAAACTTTCTATGATAAAATTTGTCTATTGCTTCTATAGAAATTGTTTATAAATATAATTATTTCTAAAGAAATAATTCTATAGCTCCTATCTTTTCTCATGTAGGTAAATGAAAACAATAATATATTTATTTTTTTTTAACTTATTGCTTAAGTGCTTTGTTGCATAATAATAATATGAACTTATTTAAAATGTTACAAGTTCTTATCATGCTGGAAAATACAAAATTTTTATATAATTAATCTTATTTCAATTGTGAACGTTCAAGATTACAGATAAAGATTTCAATTAAAATTTAAATTGATTGGTTCTTATAATTTTTATAAATAGTTTAAAGAAGTTTAAACATTATCTATCTTTTCAAATTTATCTCAAGAAATTATATTCGAGAGATAAAGGGGGGTATAAAATGCATAATTATGACAATAAAATCATGTCAAAATGAAGTTCTTTATTGCTACAATTCTATTGGCGACCTGCCTGGCCGCTCAGGTAAATACATCTAATTTTTTATTATACCTGCATCATAATCCGTGTTTAAAACACGCTACAGCGTTCATAAACGTAAGATTAAAACACGCCGTGTTTTAAAGGTTGCTAAGCAACAACACAAATAATTACTGTTAATATCTGTCAAAACTGTAAACGTAAACAATAAATACTAACCAAACTCCATGTAAACGATATACGTCAAACGTCACACGCGTAAAATTATCAAAATAAAAATGTTGCTTTTCAGTTTTTTCTAGAGTATGATGCAGTTATAATAAAAAATAGCGTATGACACACGTGTATAAGTGCTTTTAAAGCACTAACGACGTTAAAAGCACTCCGCTTCGCGTCGTGCTCTTAAACTCGTCGTACGTGCTTTAAAAGCTTACTTATACACTTGTATCATAATATACTATAAAATTGCAATAGAAACAATACTTATATATTAAATAATTGAAAACTTGTTCTTTAAAATATATTAAATAAGTTATTGAAAATAAATAACTAAATATATCATCACGCCATTTATCCATTTTTGAGTCTTGCACTCTGCTTATGCAGATCTTGATATACATTATATATTTTATCGCGTGAAATGCCCGTATGGGTAAAGATCAAATGTCAACATTGGACTGTAGGATTCGAACTGAGGATTTCATAATTCACAGGATGATGCGTTACCACAAATCAAGATATTGTTTTGTTATGTTCTTAATTGGTATTTATTTATATTATTTCAGGCCAAAAACATTTCAAATTCGCCAGCAATTACCTTATTGGATTTCTATAAACAGAATGGAAGTAAGTTTAAAACCTAATTATGAGAAAGTGTTATTTACAATCAAAATTATTATATTTAATTCAGAAATTCCTCCTCATAATGTAATATAACATATACAGTAAAGAAACATTTTGATTAATATCATAAATGTTCATTATTTCACTTTTCTCTATGTAATTTGTATCGTCGTCCATTTACGAGAAAATAAACATTAACATTACCATGCTACACATTCTTAAAGTAGTTTTAAACTATAGAAAATTTGATTTGCGAAACTTTGATTTATCTTATAATTTGTGTAGATGGCGAGAGTAGAATTATTAGTGGTAAACCCTCCGTACTTGGTCAATTTCCATACCAAGCCGCTATTTGGATGAACTATCCAGACGGAGAAGTAAAATTCTGTGGAGGAACTCTCATTAGTTCAAAGTGGATTCTCACTGCAGCTCACTGCGCCAGCGGGTACGTTTCATAAAATATTTCAATAAACATAGACTCATAATATGCAATATACAATAATATTTACTTATTTTAGTGTCGCTTCCTGGGACGTCAAACTAGGAGGTATCTACATTGACAGATATGAACCTGGTCAAGTTGTGCAAAGAAGTAAAAAAGGAATTGTTCATCCCAAATACAACAGTCAATACCTCCATAACGATGTCGCTTTGATTGAGCTGCCTAATGATGTTTCTTTCACAGGTAACATCACTCAAAAACATCATTGGAACAACTTTTCATTTTAAAGTTTATTTCCAGAAAATATTCAACCACTTCGTTTGCCCCGAAGAGCTGAAGCTGATGATCGTCTTGAAAACATCAGGGTTAGAGTTAGTGGCTGGGGAAAAATTAGTGATGGTAAGTTGTAAACAAAATTGAAGCGCATGAAGGGATCATAAAAATCTGTTGTTTCAGATGACCCTGGAGCGAACATTTATATGTCTTACGTAGATTTGGATACCATTACAAACTCTGAATGCGCTGAAGATTTTTGGAACTCTGTTATTGATTCTACCATCTGCTGCAAGGGGCGCCCTGAGCACAGCACTTGCAATGTTAGTACACTATACTAAACTAAAATATATTTTATTACTTCCATGAAAAATAATATTAAAGAACTATTTTTTTACAGGGCGACAGCGGCGGCCCTCTCGTGCGCACAGCTGATGATGGTCAGCTAACTCATATTGGAGTCGTCAGCTTCGTTTACGAATTCGGTTGCTCACTTGGATATCCTTCAGGATTTGCCCGTTCAGGAAGTTACCTGGACTGGATCAGTGAAACTACTGGTATCGCTATCAGGCCTTGATGTTCTTTTTGGATTGTTTTAATGTGTATATTGTTGATTACTTTATTTAATAAATAATAATTAGGATAAAACTGAATTGCTGTTTGTTAATTTGCAGTGTTTGAGCGTCTTCAGGTTATGCGAGTTAATAAATAAACACGAGATTGCCAAAAACCAACTTGATATATTTCCTTGAGAAAACGGACAGTGTTTACATTTGTACAGAGAGAACAGTTATATGTGTGAAGTTATATGAGTATGAATACAGTAAGAATGCTTGTTGTGACGTCAGTGATAAGTTGTGGCGGGAGACTTTAAACTGCGAGTGATTGCCATTTCAACACTGTTATTTATTTGTACTCATATGTTTAACTTGACTGCTATTATAAATTTTCACCGAGCTAGATTAAATTTTTCTTTGTAATTATCGTAAAATATTATATTTTACTCCACTAATATATACAGATAGCGAAATTATAATTTTATTTGATAGTAGAAATCTTAATAATAGTTAATACGTAATTTAATAGAGCTAGAATATTAATAGGAATAATTATAGTATGATATGCTATTTGAAATTCAAACGGCGAATACTCTGTGTTGCTGGATTTCGGTGTTACTATTTTACCAGACATCAGTTCAAGCCTTCAAGTTAGGGTTCCTATATTACTTTATTTCAGTGGGAACACCATAATTAATATCAACTGTATGCCCCTGGCTAGAGAAGACGTAGAAATAATAAATTATTTTCAAATATAGAAAATTGAATAATGACATACTTGAAACTATAATATAATAAAATATTTGAGTAATTTACAAAACAAATCTTTACATAATCACAGATATTTTGTATTTTGTACCATCAAGCATTGAAACTGATAAATATTTTAAAATTATACCACTTGAAAAGTACTCAAAATAAAACTATCTTAATTATTACGTTGAAAAAAATTATATATTATTTCTTCATTTGCTTTATCGATGTACAGTCAATAAAACTACCCCAAACAAACAATTTCCTTGCATTTGATGATTAAGTCACTTACGTTTTCCTGCTCAACTAAGTACATATTCACAGAAAATAGTATTAGCCGTTCCTTGAAAAACTTTTAAGAATTCAATAAAATTGTTTTATTGCTCTATAGAAATTGTTTATAAATATAATTATTTCTAACCAAATAATTCTATACCTCCATCTCTACTCATGTAGGTGATTGAAAACAATAATATTTTTAATAATATTTACTTATTTTTTTTTTTATGAGAATGGGAAACGGACTAACTACTTTGGTCATATGCCGCCTCATGAGTGGATGATTTGTGAATTTCATGAACACAAACGACCATGCTCTTCAGTGGGATTCGAACCTACGACCTCTGGCGTACTAGGCTAGTGTATTTACTTATTAAAAATGTTATAAGTTCTTATCATACTGGAAAATACTAAATTTTTATATAATTAATCTTGATTAAATTGGGAAACTTCAAGATCATAGATAAAGATCTCAATAAAAATTTAAATGTCCATGGTTCTTATATTTTTATAAATAGTTTAATGAAGCTTAAAGATTATTTATCTTCTCAAATTTATCAAAACAAAATATTTCAGAGAGATAAAGTGGGGTATATAAACCGAATTATGACATTAAAACCATGACAAAATGAAGTTCTTTATTGCTACAGTTTTATTGGCGACCTGCCTAGCCGCTCAGGTAAATATATATTTTTATTTCATACTGCTTACTTATGTCACATTTTCGGACTATTTATCGTACGAAAAGTGAAACTTTAAAGTCCTAGGACTTTAAAGTAAAACTTGACTTTTAATTAATTCTTTATTTATAAACAAATACTTGTTCCTATAGAAATTGTTATTTAGCCTACTTATATCAACTCATATTTCTACGAATTTTTGATAATTTCTGTTAATAAATTCTATAATTTAACAACTTTAGTACCCAGTATGAAATACAATTTTGTATGTACCTCGAACGAAAAGTGACTTTAAGGTCCTCGCAAGTAATTTCGACTTCGGCTAACGCCTCGGCCGTAAACAATTTGCTAGTACCTGAAAGGTTCACTTTTCGTTCTAGATACATAAACAACTATTAAATTTTTAATAAAAACAATACTTAAACATTAAATAATTGAAAAACATGTTCTTTAAAATAAACTAAATAAGATATTGTAAATAAAGCAAAATATCATTACGCCATTTATCAATTTTTGAGTGTGGCCTCTGCTTTTGCAGAGCTTGGTAAACATGATATATTTTTTACGTGAAATGCGGTTGCCAGCCGTAAAGTCATAATTCTCAAAGATGTTAGTGAAAGGGGATAAGATACATAGGGGCAGAGCTGGGAGTATCTTACATAAAAAGATATTCGACAGTATCTAAGATACTAAAAGTATCTAAGATACTTTATCTTAGATACTTTCTATTTTATGTAAAATGTATCTTTTATTTAAATACTTTTTAAAAGTATCTGTATCTTTTATCTTAAAAAGTATCTTATATCTTTAAAAGTATCTTTCATCTTATAAAGTATCTTTTGTCTTAAAAAGTATCTTTTATCTTAAAAAGTATCTTTTATTTAAAAAAAAAGTATCTTATTTGCAAATGTTTAAGATATGTGCCAGTGAAATATTTTGAAATATCTGATATATTTTTTAATGTTTAAGCTTACAGTTAGTATAAATATTTAAAATTTACTCAGATATTTCTTAAAAGTACCTAACTAAGATATTTTAAAGTATTTAAGATATCTAAAAGTATCTAAAACATCTAAAAGTATCTAAGATATTAAAAAGTATCTTATGTATTTATATTAGATACTTTTAAGAAATATTTGTATCTTAAGATACTTAGAATAAAAAGTATTTAGATACTTAAGTATCTTTAACAAATTTATGTAAGTATCTTAGAAAAGTATCTACATATTTATTAAAAGTATCTTTCCCAGCTCTGCATAGGGGTAAAGTTCAAATGTTAACATTCGGCTGTAGGATTGGAACTGAAAATCTTATGATCCACAGGCTGATGCATTATACCACAGATCAAAATATTGTTTTATTATATTCTTGGTATTGTTTTCTATTGTTTCAGGCGAAAAACATTCCAAATTCGCCAGCAATTACCTTATTGGATTTCTATAAGCAGAATGGAAGTAAGTTTAAAACCTAATTATAAAAAAGTATTTAAATAGGTGTTTGTAATTTAAAAAGTATGTCAGATAGAGAGTAAAATATTCTGAGTAATAATTATTTCAGAAATTTCTCCTCAATAATGATACAATGTAATAAAATACAGTAAAGAAACATTTTTATGAACATCATAAATGTTCATTATTTTATTTTCTCTACATAATATGTATCGTCATCCATTTACGAGTAAATAAGAATTCATATTTCTACGTTATATATTCTGAAAGTAGTTTTAAACTATAGAAAATTTAATATACGAAACTCTGATTTAACTTATAACTTGTATAGATGGCGAAGGTAGAATTATTAGTGGTCAACCCTCCGCACTTGGTCAATTTCCATACCAAGCCGCTATTTGGATGAACTTTCCAAACGGACAAATAAGTTTCTGTGGAGGAACCCTTATTAGTTCGAAGTGGATTCTTACTGCAGCTCACTGCGCCAGCGGGTACGTTTCTCAAAATATCTCAGTAAACATAGACTCAATATAACAATATACAATAATTTTATTAATTTTAGTGTTGCTTCCTGGGATGTCAAACTCGGTGGTATCTACATTGACAGATATGAACCTGGTCAAGTAGTGCAAAGAAGTTATAAAGGAATCGTTCATCCCGGATACAACCAATACCTCCATAACGATGTCGCTTTGATTGAACTGCCTAATGATGTTTCTTTCACAGGTAAAATCACTCAAAAACTCATTTGAACAAATTTTCATTTTAAAATTTATTTCCAGACAATATTCAACCTCTTCGTTTGCCCCGAAGAGCTGAAGCTGGTGATCGTCTTGAAAACATCAGGGTTAGAGTTAGTGGCTGGGGAAAAATTAGTGACTGTAAGTTGTAAACAAAAATGAAATACATGAAGAAATGATAACAAAATGTTGTTGTTTCAGCTGCACCTGGAGCGAACAATTACATGTCTTACGTTGATATGGATACTATCACAAACTCCAAATGCGCTGAAGTTTATGGACCCTCTATCATTGATTCTTCTATCTGCTGCAAAGGACGCCCTGAACACAGCCCTTGCAGTGTATGTAAATGATACTAAACTAAAATACATTTTATGACATCCATGATAAATAATACTGAAAAAATAAAATGAATTTTGTTTATAGGGCGACAGCGGTGGACCTCTCGTACGCACAGCTGATGATGGTCAGTTAACTCATATTGGAGTCGTCAGTTTCGTTCACAAGATTGGTTGCGCAAGCGGAAATCCTTCAGGATATGCCCGTTCAGGAAGTTACCTGGACTGGATCAGCGAAACAACAGGTATCGCTATCAGGCCTTGAGATTCTTCTTCTTGGATTGTTTTTATATCTTGATTGTTTATGTACTATTGTTATTTCTTTATTTAATAAATAATAATTTTGATAATACTGAATTGCTGATATTTTTTCTAATTATAGAATTATATTGTGTAAAATGTATTTTACAGCGCAAAATAGTTATAGATAGATTACAAAACTTTTATCGATATTTCGATAACTATTTATCTGTTAAAATTGTAAAGTGATTCACTAGTTGATAATTGATAAGATAACAATATTGTGCAATAAATAAAAAATAATTACACACATTTATCATTTTGAAATATAGGTAAATGTTTTTGTAGAACTTCTTATTTTTATTTTATCAGGAATGAAAATCAGTACTATATCTTTCATTTCGTTAACATATATTCTTTTATTTCAGGTTGGTATATTTATATTAGAAATAACGCACATTTAAATTAATTGAAATATTGTAGGCAGTGTATGGTTATGAACTCACAGACAAAGATGATTATGAAAGTAGGATAGTTGGCGGAAAACCATCCAAAGACAAGGAATCTCCTTGGTACGCAGCCATCGCAGTGCAAAAGGAAAACTCGTTAGCTTTATGTGGTGGAACTTTGATAAGTCGAGAATGGGTTTTAACTTCTGCACAATGCATAGACGGGTACAAACATTAAATTGCTATTTATTTAGATTCCATTTGAGTTTTGATATTACAGAGCAGAAACTTTTTCAATCGGTATAGGAAAACAAAATTTGGATGATTATGAAACGAATAATTTATTAGTGTCTACAGTTGGACTTAAACATGAAGAATACAATAAAATTACTTTAAAAAATGATATTGGATTAATTAAACTACCGAAAGCAGTTTTTTTCAGTGGTAAGTATTAATATTTACTGATAAATTAACTGAATTATAATCTACTTTTTATAACAGACAGAGTAAATGCAACAAGATTGCCATCACGAAATTTAACTAAATTAAGTTTACATGATTTAACTGTTCATATTTCTGGTCACGGTAGGGACAATAATGGTAAGAGTAAATGTTTAAATAGCAAATTAAATAATTGTGAATAATTTAAATTTATTTCAGGTAACATAACAAGTAATCTTATATCTATAAATGTAAGCACAATTACTTTACAACGTTGTTCAGATTATTACGGACAAGAATTTGTAGACTTGACTCTAATTTGTGCAACAGCAGCTGAAGGCGTGGGACCTTGCTATGTAAGATTTTTGAAATATAAACTAATAATAATAAGAATTTTATTTTTTAATATGTTTAGAATGACACTGGAAATCCTCTTATTTATTATGAAGATGACGGATATGCAACTCAAATTGGAATATTTAGTTTTTTCCACGACGAAGGGTGTGATTTAGGTTATCCTGCAGTTTATACTAGAGTAGGAAGATACGTAGATTGGGTTTATAATAAAACTGGTGTACGAATAGTTGAAGATGATGGAGGCGGTTGTAGTTTAATTGAAGTCTCAAATTTTGCTGTTGGGTTGACATTAATTGTCATTATAAAAAATGTGTTTTAAATGTGATTTTTTAAAACTTTATTAGCGTATATATAAATGAATTACAAAACTTTTATTTATTTTTATTGTCACTTTCTTATAACATATCAATAACAATTTTTCCTCTTACATGGCCAGCCTGCATGGCTTCATAGGCCTTAGGTACTTCTTCAAATTTAAAAACTTTGTTAATAACAGGTACCAACTAAAAATAATACTATAATTAGTAAAAAATAGAGATATGTATATTTCAACGTACTTGACCATTCCTAATAAGTCTGTCTATAAATTTGAGTCCATCAGACGATGGGTAAAAATATCCCCATTTCACACATCTTCCTTGTGATAAACTCAAAACATTTGAAGGAATTAAATTAGCCATACTTACAGCTAACCCACCAACTAAACCATATTGATCAGTATTTTTAAGAAATGGAGAATTTAATGTTATATAACTGATATATTTCCATGTTGTTGGAATATTTTGATGCCCATATTGAGCGCAATCTAATATTATATCATAACTGCAAAATATTGTACAATTATTACGATCAAAATTATTTTTTATAATATTATACCTTCCCTGTGATGCTACATTTTGAATATAATTAGGATCTCTATAATCAAAAACACAATCTGCTCCTAAACCTTGCACAAGTGGCACTGCATCAGTCGAACATGTACCAAAAACCTTAAAATATATTTTTTGAATTGTAAAATATTACTCATATTTAATTATTACATACAGATACGCCAACAGCTCTTAACATCTGAACAGCGCAAGTTCCTACACCACCAGAAGACCCTAAAACTAATACTTTCAGCCCTTTAGTTCTTTTGTAACATAAACCACCAGTAAACCAAAGGGCTGAATAAGCAGTCAGAGCTGCATAAGGGACAGCTGCTACTTCTGTATGAGTTAGAGCACAGGGTTGTTGAACAATCTACAAATTATTTATTAAATAGACAATTCTGAATTTTAAAAATTAGTTTACTAACATGTGATTTATCTGCAACAGTATATTGAGCATGAGATCCTTGTTTATGAAATGGAACAACGCCGTATATTTTATCCCCAATGTTGAAATCATTCCCAACTCGAATACCTTTGTCAACAATTACACCAGAAAAATCTCTGCCTAAAGTTAATGGCAAAACTAAATCATCAGTATTATTGCATCCTTTGAAAACCTTATTTATCGTTCTGCCGTAGCCATCTAAAATAAGTGGAAAATGAATGACGAACAGTTGTAATTTGTTACTAGTTCTTGCCTTTCATGAGTACATCAAGAGGATTAATTGATGCAGCTTCTATTTTTACTAGAACTTCTGTAGGCGAAGAAATAACTGGATTCCGAACAGAACATCGTTGTAATTCTTCGCCGTATGAATGAACCTGCCAAGCTTCAATTCTATTTGATGCTTCTTTTGGTTCAGTTGCTGCTGATAAATTTCTTAAAAGTTGTGTAATATTTTTTTGTTTAAACAATATTGTTTTTAACATTTTGAAACAAAAATAAATTCGATTTAACCTAAGAAACACTCAACTATACTTTTTGTTTATTTGCCGCACAAACAAAATACACAGATATCATAACTTTAACCTCAACCTCTTGTTTATGTCAATGACAACACTTGCGTTTTTACTGGTTCTGCCATCTGCTGGTGCGTTTCAAAACATAATTCCAATGAAAATAATTTTGTGATTTTCTTCGTAGTAGCATTTTAAATGTATTCTTTTGTTTAGTTTTGAATAACATATGTCTAAATATTAATGTTTCTGTAATTATAAATTAATATTGATAAATATTAATGTTTTTAATGAATAAATAATTTTGAAAATATGTGGGTTAACTTCCGGCAATATATATTCATAACAAAAACAAGTCTAATTTGGTTCCGCGATGCCCTAAATGATCCAAAATTTGCAATAGTCAACAAAATCGCGCAAATATGTCAACAATTTACAAATCACTAGGTGCGAACTCTGTTATTAGTCACGGACGCGTCACATTCTTCAGCATTTCGCAATGGCGGTTATTTCCATTCGAATTGAAAAGTAACTGCTACATTACGGCCTTTCTTCTGCGAAGGATAACACAACATCGGATGCTGCTGGGAGCTGGGATGTTGTGATGATTTAGAAAAGCGCGTACACGCCCGGATCAAACGCCCACGAACATTATGTCAAGGATACGCAGTCTGTGATGTTCCTCACGTTTCATGGTGTCGGTAAATGTAGGTAACTGTTCGCCCGACCACGACTAGATCTACGGAATACACTGAATATAAATTCACAGGAAATCAGAGATTATAATGATGAAATAAGTAATATTGTTGAATATAACAGCAAATATTTGTTTTAAATCTTTGAAAATCAATTAAAATGTAAATGATTCAGTAGTCTTGAAACCGGATAGTTACCGGATATGCAAAAAAGTTTCGTAATTTATATTACGGATGTTGAAATTTGAAACAGGAAATCTTTTATTCAAACATGTTATGTTTTTCTTAATGTTTATATTTTAAATATTATAAATACTAAATAGAACCGGTATATATTCCTTCAAAATTTGGTGGAATATTCAGTACATATTTAGATTTCAATTGCATTACGCATAAATTTTATCAAACGTGTTTCCAGTTTATATTCTAGTCAGATACTGAAACATCACAATGTATAAAGTATTAACAATTGTAAGTAAATAATAAAATACTTTTTTTAAACAATAATATTAAGTTTTTTTATATTTTTTTAGGTACTTATTTCTTGGGTAACGACAATAACAACTGCTCCAATAGGAAACAGAAATTGTTTCGACAAATCTGTTCAAGGAATACACATAGGCGATACAAAATTTGTGGCACCTGTACTGGTTGATGGTCAGAAGGACCTTATATTTTACCCTTCCAAAGGAAATGTGGGATTTGTAGATGCAGCTAATTTGCAAGGAAGGTTTATGGAACTCAATTATTTCAAAAATAATTATAGAATTCCCCAAAATATTGGTCTTCTACATGTAGAAGGCATTAGACCTCCTTTTGCGCATTGAATAAGTTGTAATATTATTTTATTTGCACATATTATTTATATTTTATTTGTACGATATTTTGTTAATAAATGTTATTCCCATAAACGACAATGTTGTTACTTTTGATTCTACCCTTATGTTTCCTTCTCTATCAACATCTTCAGAGGGTGTGACTTGATGACGGTTAGTAAGTGAACTTTATTTAACAAAATCTGTGAAAGCAGAGTGCTACATCCATATGGGAAAATGGAGTGATGATATATTCATTCATTTATTTATATTTAACACCAATATTAAAAAATGTTTTTGTTGTCAAGAATACATTAGGTAACAATTATTATATTAATTATTGTAAAATTATTTTCCTAGTAAACAGAAGTGTTTTAGAAAGTATATATTTCAGGAATGTAAATGTATTTTAATATATCTATATAAATAGAATCAAATGTTTCAATATACTTCTGTTTAATTAAGTATTATATGACGTAAACAAGTAAATAATTCTATTACACACGCTTTAAGCATTGGAGAGTCATCGAATAAATATTTAACAATATGTCAAGAATTTTATTGCACTTTCACGAGGAAAACCAAAGTTACTTAATACTACGAATGCTTGCAGTAATTTGCATACTGGCAAAAGTAATTCAGAACTTATTTTGAACTCATAAATTTTAACTGAAAATTTTCTCTTACGTGGATCAATTACGAATTAATTGAATAAGTTATTATTAATCTTGTTTTCGCTTAAGCTTCACAAATGATAATTTAATTTAAAAATGAAATCGATTAATAATTGTTAAAACTCGATAATTTTAGTTTCGAATCAAAACAAACTAAAAATATATTTCAATATTATTGCACAGTTGTTAAAATTAGCTTCTAAATGGTGATTTTTATCTCAGTTAATGAGTATTTGCTTCGGGGTTACGATATAAAAGGTGGTTTTTCTAATTTTTCGGCAGAACAGTGATCGATATGGCAGAGGTAAGTCGATAAATATTTTGAAATGTATAATACGAGAAATATTTTAATTAAACATAAAATACTTGTAATTATTACTAACTTCAGTAAATGTGCAATATTATTTTATTGTTTGTTTGACATTTAAGATTTTCTTATTTTGCATAAATAAATTTTACTTTATACAATGCCAACCTTAAGAAAATTGATAACTTACACTTTTATGCGTATCTATTAATAAAACATATGTATGTATGAGCCCAGAATCATATCATTTGGCTCAGTTAAAATCATATAAAGGAAAATTGTTTAATTTACCATATTTATGTGTTAAATTTTATCATTTTTATCTCCCGCACATACATATATGTAAGGGAAGTATTATGTTTATGCTTCGGATTGATTAAATAAATAAATGCGATATAGAGTAAATTTCATTGGAATCAAACAGGTGTAGAATATTATTACTTACAATCTTTAGTTGAAATATTTTTCTATATTTTGTTGTAATTAGATTCAAAAACAGTGTTTGTGGTACCAGCCTACACCTTAGTGATTTTTGTTAATTTGTTATTATTTTAGTTGATATTTCATTAAAATATACTTAAAAATAACAGAATTTAAGATACAAATAGTAGAACAATTTTCCCTTTGTAAGATCAGAACCATTTTTTTAAAAAAGTTATTCTAAAAGTATTAATGATGCTTATATAAATGATACGATTCTGGGCTCGTATTATATAAAAGTAGAGTTTATACCTCCATATTGATTAGTTCCCACTTAGTATCATAATTTTGTGAACAAGAAAAGTAGTTCAAACTGACTCAGTTTTGTAAATTACTTATTTATCTTCTATGCATTGTTGTATGTATTCATATATTTTATACGTATATTTTTCTTCAGTTTCAGTTATTATTGCTTGCGACCCTTATGGTTGGCAGTTTTGCCGATCACCACCCTCTCCACTCGGACTACAGCGTTCCAGAAGCACAAGTCAACTTCCAATCATCCTTCAATTACGAGATTCCAGAAGTTGCAGCTCCAGTGCTGCCTTCTTTCGTTGAAATTGAATCACATGAACCAAGAGAACCCGTGTATATTCCATCAACATCTTACGGTGTTCCTGTAGGACCTGTGAGGAAAGAACATCCGGCACTGGTTCGTCCGTCTCCAGAGAAGCACATCTCCTTTACTGATAGTGGAGAAATAGATACAGATTTGTTTGCCGTTTTCAACCAGGAATATAAACCGCCAACCACTACCACCACCAGAAAACCAACAACTGCAAAACCAACGAAACCTGCAACTACATATTACGCTCCTACAACCACTACAACTACAACTACTAGACCTACTACAAGAACCACAACCACAACCACGACTCAGGCTACCACAAAACCAACTGAGATTTACGGACCACCATCGAAACCTGCAGTTGAATATTATGCGCCTCCTGCAACTACAACCACAACTACTACTCGTAAACCAACTACAACCACAACCACAACGACCACTCCAAAGCCTACCACAAGAACAACAACAACTACAACAACTCAGAAACCAACCACCACCACTAAAAAGGTTGAATTGTACGGACCACCAGAAGAAAAACCAGTACTGCCGTTTAATGATTATGGTCCTCCAAAACCATCTTATCCTTATCCCGCAGCAGGAGTACCTGATATAAGCCATCATTATCACCAGCCAAGACTTCAATATGTTGTACGGAAAGTCTATAATCCTTACATTAGATTAGCTGGCGTTCATTTAGTGCCGGTTCATGCTCCTAAATATAAGTATTTCAAGTAAATGTTTATTACCTTGTAATGTTATTTAATTTTTGTGTATAATTATTTTTATAAAATAAATAGTGAACAATAATTACATTGCTATTTTTGTTTTGACTACCTACATAAAATATTTACATGGATGAAATGTAAATATGCTAACAAGAATACTATCATTTTTAAATTAACAGTAAATCTGCATAGTTCATAAGTATTTATGTACTAAGTAAATTCAAGATAATTTTGTGTACAATACAAATATTTTTATAGCTAAATGCTAGATTAGATTCTCTGACAAACTCTGATTTGCAAATATTTTCTTGATTACTTTTTTACACTTTTTTCAAAGAAAACTGTTTTTACAATCATGTTATAAATAGCAAAAATTGTCCTGTCATATAGAAATTGTTGTGTGCAGTAGCAGAATAGATCTCGGTACATCGGGCTTCGGGCATTATTTAATCAAGATTCATTTTCAAAGGCAATAGAGGGCTTGGGTAAATGAATTTTTACAAGTTATTAATTGACAGCTACATTGTAAAAATTTTACAAGTTAGTAAACAAGGTAAACAATGCACGTTGCCACAGTAATGCTTACAAGGCTTATGCGAAATCATTTAAAATAATTTTTGACAAAACAGTTGTGTGTAACTGGCAGGACTTGAGTTATAATTTTAATTTGATTTACAAATGAGTAACAAGTAAAATGTACAATACACGCAAGGTAACTGTTTTACTGCTTGAATGAGGTGACAGGCTCGCCTGATCGGCTCGCCTGTCATTTCCTCCATTCAGCAGTAAAAACTGTTTTACCTTGCTTGTAATGCAAATAACTATACCATCGTTTGCTAACGCTCTTTCCTTTATTTTCTTTCTTCCAAGTATTAGAGAAATGGAACCACTGAGTAATTTAGGGCTACGTATTAGCGTTACACAAAAGCAGCTTTATTATTGGGGGCGTTATTTGACAGTTGGTATTTGCACTTATAGCGTGATGTTTTTTGTTGTACAGCTATGGATTTGAAACAACAAATATGTATATGTTACTTTTTAAAAGTCAAATTTGACAAGTATTTCAATTTTGAACTGTACATAACCACAGTATATTCTTATATTGTGAAATAACTTGAATTACATGCATTTTTGCATAGAGTAATTTGCTGTATACCCAGTAAGTATCTAAACTATTATTTAATAATTTGAGAATTGTTGACATCGTGTAAATATTTATAAGTTGACAGAAGATGAGTTTAAATATTTGTATAGCAGTAAACTTGGCAGTAAATCATTTGCAGAAATACAAAGAACATACTTATTTCTCGAGTCAACTAATGTCAAGTGAAATTAAATGAAATTGCTATTTATATTCTGGCAGTTAGCCATTCGGTTATGGTTCTCAGAACCTAGTACAGTAGGTTACGGTCTTTAAAAGTCATTTAAATACTTGTAAAACCACATTAACATTAATCTAACTCATTAAACTAAAATTATTTACATTTTCTTATTTAATACTAATTAAATTTGTTGAAATTATTTCTACAAAATGACGAAAAAGATGCAATATTTAGCAGTGTTTTCATGTAAGTATTTATAATATTTTATCAGAAAATTATTTTAAAGTTTATATTTTTTAGCGACACTGAACATGATGTGCTATGGCATGGCGTTTGGTTGGCCATCGCCTTCTCTTCCAATTCTATTCTCTCCTGATTCACCAATAAAAATAACGAACTACCAGGGATCTTGGCTGACAGTAATGCCCTTTGTAGGGGCACTAATTGGTGCCCCAATTGCTGCCGTTCTAGCAAACAAATTCGGAAGAAAACTTATAATTCTGTTCACCTCAATACCATTAGTAATTTCTTGGTTAATAATAGGATTCTTTGAGTATTATGAAAGCTTGATTATTTCGCGAGCTTTTGCGGGTATGGGAGGAAGTGCCCTCTTCACAGTGGTGCCAACTTACATAGCGGAAGTTACTGAACCGGAAATTAGGGGGAAATTATCAGCGATGCTAACGTGGATGTGGAATTTTGGGATTGTTGTAATCTATGTTTGTGGACCTTTCTTGACCATTAAAACTATGGCGTTTATTTCTATTTCTATTCCAATTTTATTTATTTTATTCTTTGTTTGGATGCCGGAATCTCCGTACTTTTATCTTATTAAAGGAAGAAGAGAAGATGCAAGAAATGTGTTGAAGTTATTTCGAGAAGATGATGTTGACAAAGTTATTGAAGCAATTGAAGAAGATTTGTTTGTGACTACAACTGTTTGGGATATTTTTAAATATCCAATAAATCGAAGAACTCTGTGTTTAGTTCTAATATTGATAACAGTGCAAGAGTTTAGTGGGAGGTCTCCATTTTTGTTTTACAGTCAAACTATATTTCAAGAAGCGGATAAAAATATTCCCGCGGCATATATTTCTATGATATACGGTGCAGTTCAACTGGTTTCATCATTTTCTGCTTCATTTATTGTAGATAAATTTGGAAGAAAACCATTATTAATTTTTTCTTGCGTGGGTTCAGCCTTGTGTTTGATAGTCGAGGGAACATTTTTCCTTTTGAAATCTTACTATGATTTAGAAACTATAAAATGGCTGCCAGTGATTACTTTGATATTATTTGTCGTGATTTTTACTGTAGGTTTAGGAATTGTACCAATGATAATGGCAGGAGAAATGTTCTCAATAAATGTCAAATCAAATGGTCTTTGTATTGTGGATTTATATGCTGCAATAATTTCGATAGTTATTTCAAAATTCTTTCAAATTTCTTCAGATGATGTTGGTGAATATGTACCATTTTGGACGTTTGCAATATTTTGTGTTTTAGGAACTGTATTTATTGTTAAGTATCTACCGGAAACTAAAAAGTTAAGTTTAGAAGAAATACAAAAGAACCTTAAAATGTGAATTAAATTATATGTCATTAAAAAGACTATACTTTTTTAAATATCTGGGTAAAATTATACATTTAATAAAAAAAATTACTATATGAAGGAACGGAACTTATTGTTTGAGTTTTAACATGAACTAATTTTTGACATTACCTTGAATATTCAGCGTAGTTATTTCTACAATTTTTATAGAATTCGTTAAACTGTAAACAACTGAAATTTAATTTATAGACAATATGACCTTTGAATTTGGTACAACAATAATATATCCAGCATGACGAAGAAGAAGCAATATTTAGCAGTTTTTGCATGTAAGTACAAATGACGTTGATCAAGAGGTGGGAGATTATTACAGACAGATTTATTTTAGTTCTTGAATTCAATGTAAAATAAACGAAAATATTTCTAAAAGATAAAAGTGTTTACAAACATTACTGGATATATTTTATAGCTTTATTACTTACTTTTCTTGTTTCTGAATTATTCTACAGTAAATCGGAATAACCTACAATTTTGACAATTCAAAAGAGAGTCAAGTTTATCGTTGACTGCGAAACCTAAAATCAATTGTGGGCATCATAGTACCTCCCGCCATAGATTTCTTATCATATAATACAGGAACACGGACCAAACGCTGATTCATTCAAAAAATTTAGTTCTCCATTATGACACGTCAAAAAATTACATTTTTCAACCGTTGTTTTGTTTTTACCTCCCGCCTACCTCTAGGTATTGTTTTTGGTCAAAAAATTGGGTAGTGAGTTTTCTATGAATAAGCACGTTTTAGGGTCCCTACAATACGATTTTACTATTTTCGCGATGATGTCTGTATGTATGTATGTATGTATGTGTGTGTGTAGTCTGTGGCAATTTTTTCGTCTCGCATAACTCAAATACTATAATACCAAAAAATACAATTTTGTGAATTATTGCTTCTTATATTTAAATGAAGAGCTGATTAGATTTTGGATAAAATTGGTTAACCGGAAGTAGCAGTTTGCTTGAAGCCCTTAACAGTTTTTCGTGAAAAACGCGGTTAAATTTCCTTTTTCAACAATTTATGTTATTTTGAAAGTTGAAGAATATTTAATTTTACATGTTTTTTGATTACACTAATTTTATTAATTTTCATTTGATTTAGAGATAATAAAATATAAAGAAATTAGATTTTACAAATTTTGCATTCCTAGTACACCATGAAAACATTTAAAAATTTTCAATTTTTTACGAAATGTGACACATGTCATTGTGATTGTGAAGCTGTTTTCTTAGTGAAATATATGTCATAAAATTAAATAAATATACAAAAGAAAATTAAAATTCTCAAATATAAAGATAATAAACAAATAAGAAGGTATGTTTCTGTATCATCAAATACTATTTTGTACCGTTTAAGAGTAGTATTGGGCGGGAGGTTATGTGCTGGCCACATCAGATTTTTTTCAAAAAGCACAGGTTACCAGATTTAAACGAAAATGTCAAAATATAATTTCTATAACGCTGTTTTGGAAACTACAGATTCTACAACTAAAAACTGTATTGGAATAACGATCATTCCATACGCTGCGTATGGAATAATTTCGACGAATCAGAGCCGCATATTAGCACAATATATGAAGTATCTTGATTCAGTTACTATGGTTACATCTGTTTGTATTAATTTAATTTTTTTTTAGTTTGACGTTTTGAACAGTTTTATATTTGTATTTTTTGTATAATTCCCAAAATCTTGTTATAGAATAGTATATTCTACAACAAGTAATGGAATGGCACATATTCCACGCGAGCAAAAAGTTTGTAGTCCGAGCCGAAGGCGAGGGCTACGGTTTTCGAAAATATATTATTAAATCTATGGAGATATAACATTACACTCTACAATAATGAATTTCTTATAGTTTAAATTATATAGAAACGTTTTATGTAGTATAAATGTATTTTGATGTCCCTTGAATCCGTATTGTCATTTTTCAATAATAATATTTTTCAGCAACACTTAACATGATAAGCTACGGTATGGCATATGGTTGGCCATCCCCCTCGCTTCCAAAACTTTTCGAATTACCTTCAATGCATCTCACCCATGATCAAGGATCTTGGCTAACCGTAATGCCCTTCGTGGGAGCCCTATTTGGGTGTCCAGTAGCAGCCGTAGTAGCAGACAAATGCGGACGAAAATTCTTGCTTCTTTTTACTGCAATACCATATGCAGCATCCTGGTTGATCATCGGATTCTTCGAAAGAATGGAATGTTTGATGTTCGCAAGAGTTTTGGCTGGAGTGGGGGGAGGAGGACTTTACGCAGTGCTGCCAATCTACATAGCGGAAGTCGCTGGACCGACAGTAAGAGGGAAGCTAGGGACTTGGCTCACCACGATGTGGAATTTTGGCGTTTTACTGATTTACATTGGAGGGCCATTTCTGCCTATTAAAACTATGGCTTTTATATCAATTTCTGTTCCTGTTGCATTTGTTTTGTGTTTTATTTGGATGCCGGAGTCGCCGTACTTTTATATGTTAAAAGGAAAAAAAGATGAAGCCAAAAGGATATTGACAATCTTTCGAGAGGATGAAGATATAGACAAAATTATTGAAGAAATTGAAGAAGACATAGCAGGAACTAAAAATATATGGGATATTTTAAAAAATGCTGTAAACAGGAAATCTTTAATTCTGGTTGTGTCTTTGATAACAATTCAAGAGTGTAGTGGACGATCACCGTTTGTTTTTTACAGTCAAACAATCTTCCAAGAAGCAGATAAAAATATTCCTGCTCCTTATGTTTCTATCCTCCTGGCAGTAATCCAGTTAATTTCTTCATTTTCTGCCTCGTTTATTGTAGATAAATGTGGAAGAAAACCATTGCTTCTTCTTTCTTGCGTTGGTACAATTGTATGTTCCACTACTGAAGGGACATATTTTTTCTTTAAATACTACTTGAAATATAATTTAGAAACTATAAAATGGCTGCCAGTTATAAGCTTAATTTTATTTATTATAATTTTCAATGTGGGATTAGGGATAATGCCGGTTATTTCGGCCGGAGAGCTACTAGCAACTCAAGTGAGGTCGAGCGGTCTTTGTATTTTGGATCTGTTTGATTCTGTAATTGTAATTGTAGTTGCGAAATATTTTCAAATCTCTTCAGACGCTTTTGGAGTTCATACACCGTTTTGGACGTTTGCATTGTGTACTGTTATTGGCATTGTAATTATTGTTAAATTCTTGCCAGAAACTAAAGGACTCAGTCTGGAAGAAATACAGAAGTTACTCAAATCGTGAGTCTTATATAATTTGAGAGATACAGACCTATATTCGTATTTTGAATTGTTTGTTTTGTACCTGGTTTTCTATGAAATTTCCAAAGAAAATTTGGGTAGTTAAATAGACGAATGATTAATTAGAACTATATTTATTAATGTAATTGTACCAAGAATACAGTTAGATATTTGTATATCTGATTCTTAAGAAATAAATCTTTCAAAGTATTTCAATTTATGTTTATTATTACTAAGTTCTGTAATAAATATTAATATATGGTTTCTATAACAAGGCTATTACGACACCCAAAGGAGTTTCGTTACAGCTCAAGTGTTATAATATAGCAGTACAATTTACATTTTCAAGGTTGGTAACTCTACTGAAATATCATATGTCAAAAAATATTAAATGTCACACTTCGCTAAATAAATAAATGCAAATTATAAGAATGTTATTTCTGTTCTGAAATTAAGAATAGTAAAAAGAAGAAGAGATAGAAAAGGTAAGGTTAGGTGTTGAATTTTCAAACGTCACATAAGTGTCACCAACTAACACAAAATTTCCTGATTATTGAAACCTTGATTTTTAAATAAAAAAATCTGATGTAGCCAAAACATAACCTCCCGCCCAATACTACTCTTAAACGGTACAAAATAGTATTTGATGATACAGAAACATACCTTCTTATTTGTTTATTTTCTATTTCTATTTGAGAATTTATATTTCTTTTGTATATTTATTTAATTTTTTGACATATATTTCACTAAGAAAACAGCTTCACAATCACAATGACATGTGTCACATTTCGTAAAAAATTGAAAATTTTTAAATGTTTCCATGGTGTGCTAGGAATGCAACATTTGTGAAATCTAATTTCTTTATATTTTATTATCTCTAAATCTAATGAAAATTATTAAAATTAGTGTAATCAAAACACATGTAGAATTAAATATTCTTCAACTTTCAAAATAACATAAATTGTTGAAAAAGGAAATTTAACCAGGTTTTTCACGAAAAACTGTTAAGGGCTTCAAGTAAACTGCTCCTTCCGGTCGACCAATTTTATCCAAAATCTAATCAGCTCTTCATTTAAATATAAGAAGCAATAATTCAAAAAATTGTATTTTTTGGTATTATAGTATTTTAGTTATGCGAGACGAAAAAATTGCCACAGACTACACACACACACACATACATACATACATACATACATACATACATACATACATACATACATACATACATACATACATACAGACATCATCGCGAAAATAGTAAAATTGTATTCTAGGGACCCTAAAACGTGCTTATTCATTGAAAACTCACTACCCAATTTTCTGACCAAAAACAATACCTCCCTTACCTAGAGGTAGGCGGGAGGTAAAAAGAGCATAAAGGCGCAAAATATAAAAAATAGTATAAAGAACTCGTTTCATAATTGTCGTTTATATTGTTCGAAGGGCCGCGTCACAAAAAAAAGTGACAATTATGACACTCGTTCTGTAATATACTATTATATAACAAGTACATAATTCAGGGTTTTATGGACGAGGCAGATTATGGGCCGAGCGAGCGCATCGAAGGGAGGTACATAAAAAGGTGAGTTAATAAATCCCTATTATGTACATGTTACATAGGTACAATATTTTATGTTGGATGCATTGCAGATTATTTTTCATTAGTTTAGAATGATTTTTATGTTTAACACAAGACGTTGACATGAAAAAATTGATAGTTTTAAAGTGTGCGTTTTCCTATTGTTTTGTTACCAACTTACTTATTGTTAATTATTATTTATTTTAAAAATTGTACAAGCTGTCATTTCACATCTCAATCATTTTGATCTGTTATCATCAACATATAAAATCATTCAACAGCATCAAAATAATAGTGCAAAAGGTGAATAACCATCACTAAAAAGGATGTTCCTATTTAATTACCTAATACATTAATGAAATTTATTTTGTCGTTTATTCTGATAATACGCCTTTTTATTTAATCGGTCTAATCCATTGAGAGCCACTTTATGGCCACTATACAATACCATAATTGATAATAATTATTCTATATATTTTTCTTCTTCAAGAAACAAATAACTAACATAAAAAGTATATAGAAACAGTACAATTTAGTTAAAATTTTAATAGGACATAGAATTTAGTTAAATTCCGAAACGATATAAATTTCATATCGATTTTACCAAAGAAAGTGGTATTTTCGTACCGAAATATACTCATGGACATAATTATCGAATATTTAATTAAGATGAATCAAGGAAAAAGTAATATGGTTTTAGTTTAGAAAATAAAATTTGCACTCTCTGATGTTATTAATACGTAGTATTATTCAGAAACTGCAAATTTTATTTAGTGAACTAAAACCATCTGTACTTTTTATTTTTATTCGATAATAATGTCCATGAGTATATAATGATATTTATTTGAAATCGGCACTAAAGTGTTCAAAAATCGTCATTAAAACCTCAGAAATCGTCACTAAAGTAACCCATTATACGACGATTTTGAGCAACCCAGTGTTGGCAACCGTTAAATAATTATTGTAAAATTAGGATAATTTTGGCAGATATATTGACGTACTATAGTAAATTTGGACGTAACATGAAACAAAATTTGCAAGAAGAATTAACTAATTAATTCCGATGACGAAATTGAAGACAAAACACATAATTTTGAGTGTTATTTACGATAACTTCACTTCTGGAGGTTGGCAACACAGACTGTCAGTTTCAATTGACAACTGACAGATGTATAAACTAAACCTATATTGTAATTTTTTTACAGTTAATATGTACCTCAGCACTGAAGTTCCTTTTTATCACTCACATGGTTTATTTTCATCGGCCCTACGGGCCTCGGCAACTGAATTCCATATTTGTGATAAAAAATTGAACTTCAGTGCCTTGATACATAAATAACTATTATAACAACATAAAAAAACAATTTTTAATGTTTGTTTCTATCGAATATATCTAAAAAAAATTTGCAAGAAAATCTTATCTTAAGAACTAAGCCGTCGTGTACCAAACTTCAAGTTCGTGACAAAACGATAATGTTCTCGTGACAAAAAACTAACTCCATTTATAATTCAAATAAAATTCTTGCATAATGTGAGTCATCAAATAGAATACACAACATGCAAACGTACATTATTAGCTATTATAATTACATATCATTCTGCATTACTAAAATAATTTATATAAATTATGTATCAAGGTAACTGCATGTTAAAGAGAAGCTTCAATTACCTGCAGATACAAAACAATTTTTAAATCGATATTGAAAGGTTAAAATCTACAAAATGAATAAGGTCAGTTCATCAGATAAAATCTTTACTGTTAAGGAAAATAATTTTGCGTAACGAATGTAATAAGGATGGCTTATGTGGTATATGTCAGTTTCACATTGTTAATGTGTTTTCTAAATGACAAATATATCTGATTGAACTGTCAATTAAATCTGTAAGATCGCACAAGAAGAAGATTTTGTTAAGTCATTGTGTAGCTAATATAGTACAGAACAGACTTAGTTATCTTATACAATCATCTCTTGGGAATTTAAAAAATATTTTCTATAGTTGTTATACAATAAACCTCTTAGTAAATTGAGGAAGAAATATAATAAGTAAGTACAAAATGTTTATAGGTTTGATTGTTCAGTGAAAGCAGAATATCGCACGAAAAAATGAGTAAATGCCATATTTTTGCATCAATAGATTAATAGATATTTACGATATAAGTGGGATAAGAGTATTAAGATACGCATGTGAAATTTGCACAACGAGGTGATAGCCTAGTTGTGTAATCACATAAGTATATTAATAATGCATTATCACACGTGTTTTATACAATATTTTATCTCAAGCTCAAAGTTAAAAATTAAAAAAAATTTGATTGTATTATTTTGACTAGTAGAAAATTAATCCAAGTAGTTGCTGTAAATAGTTATTTACTTTACAAGTGGGTAAACTAAGGAATACCCACGTGTGAAGTATAACGTTTTATCCAACACCTCATAATAAAAAATACTCACTAGTGACTTTCCTCAAAATAATACCCACTAATGGGTAATCTGTTACTTTCCTTGCTTAAAATCGTCATAGTTATAGAACATTTATTGAGAGGTGTTGGATAAAATGTTTTAATAAATTACGACCACAATTTGATATTAATTATGTAGCATTTCGTGTAACTGAGTTAATTATATAGTACCTATTTCGTCGAATATATAAGAGCAAGCTTCAAAAATTATTAATTTATTAAGAGAATTGTAAAGATTGTATTATCAACATTTCTAAATAAATAGTACGTTAATGAAAACGAGTCCGGTAATGAAGCTCACGCAAAATGATTGGGATAAGTGATATTTAACTCACGGGAGTATAGATAAAGATAATTTAATTAATTGTTTACACATCCAGTATTTGTTGAAAATTTTTAAAATACACTATTACAAAATATTGTACCTGGTATTAAAAAGTGGAAATCGAAAACGAATTCTCTGCTAATAATGATAGCACGAAATATATATCGAAATAATGAAGAAACATATGATTAATCTGCGGCCGAAATATGAACTAAAATTCTCATAAGGAAATAGTAACAAATAAAATAATAATGTAATGTTTTTGAATTTTTTAACTTTTGTTGTTTTGTTTGTTCTAACTTGTATTTCAATTTTCATTTTAATACTGCAGAATATTTTAGTAAATCATTTATTAATATTTTAGAATTTTCCTGTAATACTTCTAACTTCGCTTCTAAACCGTTGGAATTTTCTGCTAATTTTCCTTGTAATTCTTTTTTAAGTGTTGCAAAATTTTCTAGAAATTTTGTATCTAAATTGCCGGAATTTTCCGTTAATTTTGTTTCCAATTTAGTTGTAATTATTTTGTAATTGAATTAGAATTTCCTTGCATTTTTTTATGATTTTAGCAATATCGGCAATACTGTATGGAATTTCAAATAGAAATTTTTCATGTTCTCTTTCCTAATTAATTTAATTCACGCTTTTTAATCTCTTTCTTCAATTTCAAATCCATTTATTTCTTCTTCGCTATCATTATTAGATTATTGTCACCATTCTTTCAACTTTACAGGACCCGTATGAAGAAGTAAACGTTAAATTATTTATTACAGTTGAACTTCCTATACACCGTTGTTAACAAAAAAATAAAATTAGAACAGTCTATTAAAAGGGGTTATTTCACATTTTCAGTTTTTTTTCTGATACAATTTATAAAATGTATATGTTATATCATATTTTATAGATTATAAATGTTTAGTTTACGAGTAAACAGTATCAAATTCTACACTCTAATGAGCAAATTTTTATCTGCTTGTTTTTATTTCGTGAGCAATCTTCTCATTTCTTGATAGCAACAGCTGATTAAATAGAGAACAGCAATATTTAACAACCATATTACTTATTATATGTAGATGTTAGTATTTGTTCCATATTTGTTTCATTGCATGTGTGGGAATAAATGACGTCACAAATTCCATGCCGAATTCATGCAGCCATTTTCATTTACATTTAATTTAAATTTATTTTAATTTAAAAATAAATACGTATTAACAAATGTAGGCATCCATGTAATCATTTAATTTATGTTTTCATTTTTAATCTCATTTAAATTAATTTAAAAATTAACTTTTATATTTTAAATAAAAATGATAAATTTTGACGTTATTGATTGAAAATGTTATATTTTAAATCATTGAGAATTGAAATTCCTTGCTAAAATGTGCATGATATGGTGGTTAATCGGAATTTGGACGAAATAAAATACACATGTGAATTATGTTAACATTTCGGCAAATGTATTGCCATCTTTATAACAGAAAATCTAAAAATATTGTTATAACATAAATATCAATATACAAATTTTGTATTTTCCATATTCTTCAAATACTTTTATTTGACCAATGATACATTTAAATTAAATCAAAATTTAAAATGAAATTAGATTTAAATGAAAATGGCTGCACGAATTAAAATCATACCCGTGAAAGTTTATTATCAGAATAATGAATGAACTTTATTAATTATTCATAAAATGACCCAAATTTTGTATTTATATAAAGAAATGTACAACTTTTTTTTAAAATGACTCGAATGCCAAAATGTTTATATTTCTATTTATTTAATCATGTTTATAGATATTTATTTTATCCAACACTTCTCAATAAATGCTCTATAACTATGGCGATTTTAAACAAGGAAAGTAACAGATTACCCACTAGTGGGTATAATTTTGAGAAAAGCCACTAGTGAGTATTTTTTTATTTATAACAATAATAATAACACATAACACCTTGGTAACTACTTTGATGGACATTTTAATTTAAAAAATTTAAAGCATATGTCACTGTCAAATAATATGTGTTTAATAAATTTTGCATTTAATAAGAGGTGTTGGATAAAACGTTATACTTCACACGTGGGCAAAGTGGAAGTACCCACTCGATAAAATTATCACACTCAGCCTTCGGCATCGTCCGCTAAAATTTCTCTCGTGGGTAATTCCTTATTTTGCTCACTTGTAAAATAAATAACTATTATCTTTAAGGAATATGAACAAAACAAACGATTTTCGATAATTTTTCCCTTATGTTCATCTGTTTATGTCTGATGAAAAAAGTCAAGGTAGCACTGCAAAAATGTTAAAATTTTACCTCATGCAATAGTCAGCTTACCAAATGTTAAAAAGTCATGTTTCGATTATCATTGCATTAGTAAAGCATTACCTTATAATTAAACCCAATGTAATATGATTTTTCCTTGTGCATAATTACAATAATTATCCATTTATTTAAATCTATGCTCGTCGCATCCATATTCAAGATTGTACGATTGTTTCTACATGTGTAAAAATATTCAACTATTTGTATTTATAATTGAAAACAACATGTCTATTTCTATCTGTCACGTTTATGTCTTCTGTCAGTTTATCGTAAAATAATCGTGTAGTTTTACCATCCAAAAATCATCAATGATATTAAACTTTCTCTTGATGTTCAGTTATTCCGTGGATGGCAAATAGTTAATGTCAAAATTAACATGAAATTTGCGAAGTTTACCAGCAAATTTCATGTATTAAAAGTTAAAACAATAGAATATTGTGATGTAAATAATGTAAACTGGTATTTATTTAGTTCATTTGTTTCAAATGTGTTTCAAATACAGGAAAACTTTTAATTATAATTGCGCTGTTCATTATTCAATACGTATGAGAAATGTAAACTATATAATTAATTTTTTGTTTAATTATTTTTTAATGTGAGAATCGTATCAATATATGCACATTATACTCGACATAAATTACATGTTTCTATTTTTACAGCAAAACAGAAACATTTTGCGAAAGGTTTCACTATTAAAATGTACTACTAACTTAAAACAAAATGCCAAGAAAAAATATCAAACTACAAACATTAACTACTTCATTAATTCTCGTTAGATGAAAATTACACTTTGCGCAAAATTATATTTTATAATTTGCAAGGAAAGGGCACTTGTGAATTAAATGTTCATCAGAGATCATCACTGCTTCTACTGACCTATAGACACTTCGAAAATTATGTAAATTGCTTGAGAACAATTGTTAAAACTGGAAGAATTAAAGCGAAAGATCGATGTTACTTTCATTTTAGTGTGGATTGACTATAACAAATAAAGGAGTACATCTTTTCATTTTGCGATTCGCAAAAAATAAAGGAAAAACATAATTTAAACTAATGTAGTTCATCGCCTAGTCCAGAATTATTATTGGAGTTATTTTCTTGTATTCTTGTACATATGAGTAGTAGAGAGAGAAAGAGAATCGGTGTCCCTTGTATCCGTTTTGACAATTTGCTCAAGGATTTTTATGTGTGTGTGGATGGATGTGTGCCCATATTGCAATAATTCATGAACGAGAAAAGATAGAGTAATATTGGTGTCATAGCCCATAGTCTATAAAGATTTACGAAAATAGGATCGTCGGCATTGTTGCTATTATTCTTCAGTCATGAAAACGAACTTCAAATAATAAAAGCTAGAGTTGATTTGTTTTTGTTTTTGATTTTCTCTTTTTGTGCTCATTTGAAATTAATTTTATTTGCGTATTACATTTATATGTATTTAAATTTGTAAGTAAAAGTAGAATTCTGTTGAGAAAGAAATAGTGAGTTGAAGAAAAATAAGATAATATTTAAAACAATATACAGGCAACGTTAAAGCCGGATCACTCGATAACGCAAGTTAAGCAATGCTGCCCGCGGTTAGTAGTTGGATGGGTGACCGCTTTGCGAAAACCCATTCCAGCGAACACTGCGTGCCATTGTCACACCACAGAAAACGAGGTTCCGAAGCGGCATATAACCTCAGTAATTGAGTCCGCCTTACAAAAAAAAAAAAAAAACAATATTATAAATAAATGAGAAACTTTTAGATAAATAAAATAATCTAATCTTCCTAACACTTTTAAGCCGATCTCGGTGGCGTAGTGGCTATGTAACTAGCATACCACACAAAAGGTCGTGGGTTTGAATCCCACTGAAGAGCATACATAAATTCATAATCATCCATTCATGAGGCGACATATGATCAAAATAGTTAGATCGCTTACCATCTTCGTATAAAAAAATATAGGCCTTCAAATAAACTACCACTTCCGGTTGATGGACTACTACAATAATCTAATCAGCTAGTAATTTAATCATCTAAATTGTAATATGAAATTATAAAATAATATTGCCATTAGAATCTGATGTCTACATCATTAACCTCCCGAAAATTTATATTTCTAATGCTCGATTTCACCAACGATAGTTACATTCTAAACTTGGTATAAATTAATAAAAACAAATCGAAGTTACAAGTCATATGGAGTAATTGACATTGATGTCAAAGATATGCTTTTATTTATTTAAACCAAGTTTAAAATTTAACTATCGTTGGTGAAACTGGGCATTAAGAGTACAAAATATAGAAAAAGTTTCTATATCTTTTCCACAAGATCCTCAAATGCCTTCTGTTAAAGAAGAAATCTCCAGACTTAGTGCAAAATAGATTAAAAAGCCCATGTAGTGTTAAACGTTTAAAACGTCACAAGGCTCTAGATTCACCAGAGATATATAAATAGTTTATATTAAGATTGAGTATTCTTATAGTACGTATTATCTAATTTGTCAATTGTAATTATAGTAATTAAGTAAACGTAAGTAAAGTTCTGCCAATGGGCAGTTACTTTCCCACGTCTTCTAATCTTCTATCACTAAAATTATTGAATATTTTTGTTCATATACATTTTAAATATGAATGGAATCACAATAGTTATTTATGTATCAAGGCACAGAAGTTTAACTTTTTATCACGAATAAACCATGTGAGTGATAAAAAGGAACTTCAGTGCCGAGGTACATATTAAATTTTATTTGAAATCGAAAATTAGAAAAAACCTGTAAAAAAATATTATTTAGGTTAAGTTCATACATCTGTCAGTTGCCAATTGGAACTGACACTCAGAGTTGCCAACCTCGAACATAGAAGTTATCGTAAATAACACACAAAATTATGTGTTTCGTCCTCAATTTCTTCATCTGAATTAATTAGTTAATTCTTTTTGCACATATTGTTAAATTTTACGTATAAATTTACTACAATATGTCATATATCTGTCAAAATTATGCTACTTTTACAATAATTATTTTATGGTTGTCCACACTGCGTTGCTCAAAATTGTCGTATAATGGATTACTTTAGTGACGATTTCTGAGCTTTTAATGATGATTTTCGAACACTTTAGTGCCGATTTCAAATAAAAAAATATATGTCAAGTGTAATACAAATAATAAAATTAAGATATGTTACACGCTCATCTAATTGTCACTTTCCCCATACATGCGTTTGCCCCTGAGCAGGAAAAAAAAAACGTAAACAACTTCAAAATTCTTTTGAGTAATAATTACCATATAATTTGCAGTTTTCAATTGTTCTCGCAGACATCCATCGTGTACTCATGTGTCATTGAATTTGTAATGAAATATTTCACGGCAAAGCATAATAAACTTTCACATTAATTACTTATATTTGGTTAAAACGGTGACAATAATGAATCTTTGTCATTGGAATTAACAATTTAAAATAATATACCATCACGCCAACTACCAATAATTGTGAGTGGTATTCTGTTATTGCAGATCTCTATCAGTGATATGTTTTTTTTTTTTCATTAAGGGAACGGTTACCAGCCGTCAGATCACGGCTTTAAATATATTAGTGAAGGGTGGTGACAGTTTCTATCGGATACTTATCATGGCAAATGCTGAAATATAATAATATTGGAACGCTAACTGACGTTTAAAATGCCGACTGAGAATTCTATTTGTTTGGCTATCTGTCTTTGTTGTACAATATGTTTACATAGCAACCGACTAACGAATACATAGCAACCGCTTTATAAAGAATTGTTAGACAAAGAAGGGTTGTCTTACAACATTTATACCGAGTGCCTACTTTTTTATAGGACATAGAAAATTCAATGTTAAAATTTTCAATAGGCCATAGTTTGTTCCCAATGAATTTTAGAACAAAAGTGTAAATACAAAAAAATGCTCAGAAACAAAACCTGCACAAAATGAGCCTAAATTTATTGATGTACATTTCTGTCATGAGATAGACGTAAAACAAATTTATAATATTCAACTATTTCCAGAGTGCAATGGTAAACAAAATATACAAACAGTGAACAGTTGTATTGTTTGAATTTGACAGATGACATTTGGTAAATTTTTAATGACTTTTAACTTGTTTAAATTATTTCCAAATGGTAAATGTGTCCATGATTACAGAATAGTATATTGTGTCATTAGGAGTAAATGTGATACTTTGTGTGCTGAGCATGTAAGTTTGAACGACGAGCGAAGCCAGTCGAACAATTACATGCGAAGCACCCAAAGACACATTTACTCCGAATAACACATGCTATTTTTTCTTCAAACATAGAAAATAAAATTATAAATATTATAAAATGTTCAAAACTTCAAAAAATATTCTGTCTTATCTAGCATTTCAAGTTGCCGTAGAATATGTTGTTTTGTTATTTTTGTTTATTTGTTTCATTTTTAACTGTCAAATTATTGAATTACAACCTAACTATTTTTCATAATATTTTACTTTGTCCGCCGCCGGCGTAAATGTGTTGCCAAGGATACACTTTTACGCCGGCGGCGACAATATTGAACTTCTGCTTGTTGAATACAAATACATAACAACGTACTTTTATGACGTTTGAAGAAAAAAATAGTTTATCCAACACCTCTCAATAAATACTCTATAACTATGGCGATAAACAAGGAAAGTAACAGATTAAGATTACCCACTAGTGTGTAATTTTCAACTGTAATTACACAGGAGCTTTTTATTTTGCCGGATATATTTCTGTTTGTCACGAAACCTTGTTACTTAGCAATTTGATAAGAAAACTGTTTTAATAAAATCACGACTCTGTGATTTTATTTTTAAAACAGTTTTTGAGTAAAATTGCTGTCAGGTGACAAGGTGGAGTTGTCAAACTGATATTTATCCCAAGAAAATAAAATGCTCGAGTGTAATTCGGCGAGATAATTTAACGACATTTATGAAAAGGTTTATTTGAAAGTGCAATTGGTAAAAATACAATTATTAAATATCATATTTTTGACATATAATTGAAAATGACATTAATGTAGTTAGTATTTTGATCTGGTTTTATCACTTATAAAAAGTTACCTTCCGCTTTCCAAAACGATAAAAATTGTTTTTCTTTATGGCTTACTTTATATCTATTTATAACAATAATAATAATACACAACACCTTGGTAACCACTTTTATTAACATTTTAATTTTAAAAAATTTAAAGCACATGTCACTGTCAAATAATATTTCTTTAATAAATTTTGCATTTATTAAGAGGTGTTGGATAAAACGTTATACTTCACACGTTGGCAAAGTGGAATTACCCACTCGATAGGTACAATTATCACCCTCAGCCTTCGGCTTCGTCTGCTAAAATTTCTCTCCATTTGTAAAGTAAATAACTATTTAACAAGTCTACAGGGTGTTCATTTTAAGTGGTACACTATTGCTATTTCGAGAACTATAAGAGCTACGAGGTCGGTTAAATTAGCGAACAATTTCTATATTATAAGACAATTAAAATGAGCGAAACAAGAATTTTTTTAGACCAGTGGTTCTCAAAATGCGGGGTGCAACTTTCTTATTTTAAATGGCAACCTACTTTTTTTATTTGCTTATTCGATTCAGTATTTTTTTCTGAATTCAATGATATTCACATGTAATGACCAAATAATACAAAATATTTGAGAAAAATGCAAAATTAAAAATATATCTTTTTATTTAAATTTGCATATACAAAGTTTGCCATGGAAGAAAACAAATAAATCAAACATGTTTTAATATTAGTTTTTTTAAATGTACCTCTGTATTTCTGTATTGTATCAACTAAATTAATAATTATTCTCATAATTACAGTTTTTTCAATTATTTCTGCATTTGATTTATTTGTTTTCTTCCATGGCAAACTTTGTATATGCAAATTTAAATAAAAATGATACATTTTTAATTTTGCATTTTTCTCAAATATTTTGTAATATTTGGTCATTACATGTGAATATCATAGAATTCAGAAAAAAATACTGAATCGAATAAGCAAATAAAAAAGTAGGTTGCCATTTAAAATAAGAAAGTTGCATCCAGCATTTTGAGAACCACTGGTCTAAAAAAATTCTTGTTTCGCTCATTTTAATTGTCTTATAATATAGAAATTGTTTACTAATTTAACCGACCTCGTAGCTCTTATAGTTCTCGAAATAGCAATAGTGTACCACTTAAAATGAACACCCTGTATATTCATTTGTATATTTTGTTTACCATGGCACTGTGGAAACAACTAAAAATTATTAATTTGTTTTGCGCCTATTTCATGACAGAAATGTGTTACAGTTTTTGTTTCTGAACATTTTTTGTATTTATACTTTTGTTCTAAAATTCATTGGGAACGAAATATCGCCAAATGAAAATTTTAACTTTGGATTTCCTGTCCTATAAAAAGTAGACACTTGCTATGTCTCAGGCTTTTATAAAAGCCTACATGTGTGCGTTCCAGTATTAATATATTTCAGTGACGTGAAATAATAATTTAAGTTAATTTAATTAGTTTTGCTGACACAGATGCTATGGTTGTAATAAAGTTTTTAGGGCACGTTTGAATACTAATTGACATTTAAATATATGATTTACAATTTAATTGCATACTTGTTAACTTCTTATGTTACATTCTACCACCAGAACCGTTAATTCCCCATATATCTTGTCATCATGCATACCTTTAACATTTCTCGCCAAGATACAGAACAATATTAATTCTTTTCTCAAATGCGGATCCTCGTGAAAGGCAAAAACGTCGCTGAGAGCCACCGCCAGGATGCTTCAGCTCTTCGCAGCCACGCTAATTATTTGATACTTTCATTTTCGCTAAATAAATGATAGCGATCCGATTTCAAGGTGATGTAAAGCAAAATCGTTTAAATATTAAACATGCCTAGGTGCGTACAGGTGAGCTCGGCAGGAAATAAATGCGCGCATGCCGAAAGAGTCAACCTGCAATTTGCGGATTTGATTCTCTGAAGAGGAAAAGTGCAGCGAGATGACGAATTCTAATAAAAAATGCTTATGTTGTGTCATCAATGAAATGGAGAACGTGTAGAACAAGAGATTTCTTTATTTGTTGTATTAAATATGCAATTGATTGTTGTAAAATTGTATGCGAATTTACATTTCCCAAATTAGTTTAGTAAAAATGAATTGTAATAAAAGTTTTTCGTTTACATAAAACGTTGTTTGCACAAAAAAGTTATATTGGAATAAAAACAATGCGCATAATAAATATCAAATTCAAAACTGTATAAGTGCAATAATAGATATTTATGTAACAAGTAAATAATTTAGGGTTTCTATTCTAGGAATCACTAAAACCCTATTATCTACGCGTTACATAGCTTATTTGACTGCATTGTAGATTATTACCTCCCACCTACCTCTAGGTAAGGGAGGTATTGTTTTTGGTCAAAAAATTGTGTAGTGAGTCTTCGACTCGTGGTCATTTTCTTAGCAATAAAAATTCAATAGGCCAAACGGTACACTTCCGGAAATCAAACTTGCAATTAATAGATTATGTATGATAATATTTGACACATGTCGTTGATTACTAAGTTGTTTGTTGCTAATTTTTATTTGTTTCAAAAAATTGTTCTAGCTGTTATTTCACATCTTAATCAATCTAGTTTGTTATGGAAGAAAGTTTATACTGCATATTAAAAATTATAGAATTAAAATAACATAAAATCTACAATATGGTGTCAAACATCTTGGGTATTGTTAACTTTTAACATGTTGTTCGTTATTAATGTAGTTAAAAAAGTATTCAGCAACTGGCCTCAAATAAAAAAAAATTAATTATAATTGTCAGGTTGTTCCAGTCCGAGAAGAGTACATTAATAAATTTTATTTGAAATCGGCACTAAAGTGCTCAAATATCGTCATTAAAAGCTCAGAAAACGTCACTAAAGTAACCCATTATATGACTATTTTAAGCAACCCAGTGTTGGCAACCGTTAAATAATTATTGTACAATTAGGACAATTTTGGAAGATATATTGACGTACTATAGAAAATTTGAACGTAACATGAAACAAAATTTGCAAAAAGAATTAACTAATTAATTCCGATGACGAAATTGAGGACAAAACACATAGTTTTGAGTGTTATTTACGATAACTTCACTTCTCGATGTTGGCAACACTGGCTGTCAGTTTCAATTGACAACTGACAGATGTATAAACTTAACCTATATTGTAATTTTTTTACAGTATTTTCGAACTTTAGATTTCAAATAAAACTTAATATGTACCTCGGCACTGAAGTTCCTTTTTATCACTCACATGGTTTATTTTCCTCGGCCCTACGGGCCTCGGCAACTAAATTTCATATTCGTGATAAAAAATTGAACTTCAGAGCCTTGATACATAAACAACTATTGTACTTCATTTCCATTAAATTTACTTTTAATAACAGTAGCTTGAAAACCTACCCATCTTGAAGGGTTTAAACAAAATTAATATTTGTTTTAATTAGCAAATTCTTGCTTTTCATAAGTCGTACTTAGGAAACTTTTTTGTCATCGTTTTGTTTAAATTTTGTGTGTTCATTTTAGACTACAGTTTGTTATTTAATATCTTTTGTTCTTCCTATTATTACATTTTAATTTTATTGCCTTTTAATTTTTCCCAGAGTGTTATCAATCGTTTCATTAAAATTTAACTGAAATCTAAAATAAAAGTCTCTCATTTTTTGTTTAGCAAAATATTTATATTTCGATGTTATCAATATTTATGATGAAATATTACATAATTACTAAATTAAAATATTTCTTTGGATTAATATAATTCGTTTCAAATTTGCACTTCTGGTATTTGCGGAATTAATATTTAATATTAGATCATCGATTTTTGTACTGTGGGAATTTTATGCAATTGTCAATGGAAGTCGCGAATATAAATATTAATTATATGATAATTAGAACAGAAACAATTAATTTAAAAATTCATTTAGCACTCAAGTTTGCCGTTTCTCATCAACTGTGAGATATTTACGTTCAGTTTTGTTGCAAATTTCTGCAGATCAAAATTAGGACATGTTTCCTAAACATTTGTGCATTAATTTATTTATTATTTACAATCTGTTTGGAATAGGATATTCTCTCAAACGTTCATTGGCTTTTGAACAATGCATCATACATACAACAATTTATTTTAATAAACATGTATTTATGTATATTTTTCCTCCCGTACTCATATGAGACGAGTTAAAAATTTCGTCTAAAAAAGCACGTTTTTTCGTTCATGACAACTCTAATTCCATTATTTCAAAATTTCTTATTTATAATTTGACTATTCGGTTTAAAAGCAATCCATTAATTGGAAGTGGTAGTTTACTTTAAGGTCCTTCAAGATTTTTGGATATATCTAAATAAATAAATAAGTTCTAGTAAATTTTGTAATATTCCAAAAATGTTGAACAATATTAGCCATAATTTCTATTCGTAACTTTTTTCTATATTCTTTGCCGATTAGAAATAAAAAATTGCGGAAGGTTATGTGCTGTCTTCATTGAATGTTTTAGTACGACATTCTGCATTTACAAATATAGAAATGGTTAATTTTAAAGTGTTTACTTACTGAATATATGAATTTCTTGTCTTTAAGGTCAAAATGTATTATTTAAACAGTTAGGCGAGTATGTAACAATTATAAATCATAAAATGATTTACGATGATTTTTATAGCATTGTAAAACTCTCAAGAAACTAATCAAACCGTGCCAAGATTCATTGTATTTTAACAATGTCTTTGATGTATCAAAATAATTTAACTATGAGATATTGACATATTAGTTTAACTAGAAAAAAAGAACAATTACAAGGGAATATAAGTTAAAACATTATAGTTACAAAGTGCTGTCTAAATTTTGCAAATGTATTAGATTTATTTTTTAAATAAAACTCAATTTAAGTAAACATTTTTTAGTTAAGGTAAATAGAACAATGGTAACGCATCGGATTGTGGATTATTTCATCTTCAGTTCAACCCAACAATTGACAAATTCAACCCTTAAATCTATCTTTTTACCTTCCGTCACATCTTGTAAGGGAGGTATAGGAATCATGCTAGTAATTCGGTAGTGAGTTTTCAGTGGATGCGCACGTTTTAGGCTCCCTAGAATACGATTTTAATAGTTTCGCGATAATGTCTGTCTGTGTGTCTTTCTGTTAGTCAGTCTGCGTATGTAGATCTCTGGAGTTACGGTTTCTCAAAAACTACTGAACTGAAAATTGTAATATATTGTATATATCAATTGTATCTCCTTAGGAAGAGCTGATTAGTTTTTGATGATAATCCAATAACCGGAAGTGGTACTTCACTTGAAACCCTATCAAGTTATTTTGAAATATCTCAAAACATTATGGTTTAATGACAATTTTTGTTATTAGTATAATGTTTCAAATATTATTATCTATTACTGTTTGAAATATTTTTCTCTTACTGTCACCATTTACGAATTACATCATGTTAAAGAAGAATTATATTTTGACATTTTCGTTTAAATCTGTTAATCTGTAATAAAACAAAGCGTGAAAAATTTCATTTTTTGATATGTGTCATAATTGATTTTTTTTTATTGTGGTGGTCTGGGTTCCTGCATCTTTTGATAAGAAATCTTTGGCAGGACGTTTTGTTGTAATATGATGATATTCCACGTACAAAACAATATCATGTTACATAATATACTCTAAATAGAAATTCACACTCATAAATGGACAAATGGCGTGATGATTTATTTATTTAAACGCGGATATCGGTTGTCAAGTTATATGCCCTTAAAGGTATGAAAAAAGTAGAAGCCACGAAATTCTTTTTATAGATATTCATTATAATATTGTGAGATATTGACATTTATGGAAATCAGAACATCAATTTAAATTAAATATATCTTACAGACACTAATTATAATATAAAATATATAATTACATGCGATTTTATTATATAATTTCCATCATAATCCCGCAATTCTCAAATCATCTTGACATTACAATCCTCCAAATCCAAAATGGCGATGACTGACAAAAAACAAAAGTTCATTCGTTCAAAATCTACGGTGTTAAACCGCTAACAATGGCTAATGTCGACACTCACTGTTTTAGCATTTTTCTGTGAATAACACACACCAACACATTCACAGGATGTTCTGTCTCTGTTGGGTGCACAAGAGGTCAGAGGTCATCTCTGTTTGGCGCAGGAGTAGGGTTGGAACATCTTCAGTATATAAACTCGCGGGCAGATGAACAGGATCATCAAGTCAACGATCGTTAGATTCGGGATAAGTTGAATTACCTCATCATGAAATTGGTATGGAGTGACTTTGAAATAGTGATTGTTTTTGACGAGGAGCGGTCTTGCATTTAATAATTTGTTTGAATTGTGTAAAATTTTATTTATTTTCGAAAACCTGTGGTTCTGAATTAATATTTCAGTAAAATTGAAATTAAAATATAATCTGATACCGATTAGTTTAATATCTGAAAAACTCTGCTGTATATTGCAAAATAGTTGGGTATATTGGCAAATAATTTAAAATTGGCAATATATTTCATTTTGAAATTAATAAGAGGCAAATACAATTGTTTCGAGACGAGCTCTGATTGGGTAGTAAGTTTGGTGCTTTCCAACGCTAAAAAAATATTTTTTACATAAATGTTTCAAACAAAAATTGCAGAGAAATATATTGTCTGCAACTTTTATAATATTAGAAGCATTTTTATGTAAAATAATATAGACAATTTTAGCAGCACTGAAATAGTACTTTTTATTTGTTGTTGTTTTTGTTTTGTTTTGTTTAAATTCTGTATGTTTCATTCTAGACATTAGTTTATGTTTATTAATTAAACTATTAATCTTCCTTGATTAATACACTTTAATTTTATTGTCATTTAAATTTTCCCAGACTATCATCAACTGTTTTATTAAAATGTAACTGCAATCGAAAATAAGTGTCCCATTTTTTGTCAATCAGAATATTCTTTCTATAACACTGATTTGGAAACTACGCATTCCACAACTAAAAATTGTATTGGAACAACTATCATTACATACGCCGCGTTTGCAATAAAGTCGACAAATCAGAGCCGCATATTAGCGCGATATATGAAGTATCTTATAGTTCGGTTGAGTTGGTTATGTCTCTTTGTTTTATTTTGATTTATTTGAGTTTGACGTTTTCAACAGTTATTCGTTAAATAAGCAACATTTTTTGTATAATTTCCAAAATCTTGTTATAGAAAGTATAGTCTACAATATGTAATGGAAAACGCAAACCGTAGCCCTCGCCTTCGGCTCGGACTACAAACTTTTTGCTCATGTTGAATATGTACCATTCCATTACTTGTTGTAGAATATACTATTCTTTCTTTGCCAATTGAAATATATGTTATTTATCAGGAAATTGGAGTACTAAGAGTACAATCATTTAAATGCAAAGTTTTTATAAATTTCCCCGGTTTTAAAATATAAATTATTTAGTCCTGAGATATACCTATCTATAGGACTAATGAATTTTGAAAAGTTTTGTTAATCCTGTCGTCGAAAGTAAAATCCAATTTGCAACCACATTGAATTTGGGTAACACTGAAATTTCGAAATTCAATAAATATTGTATTTTTTCCATAGATCGCAGCAGTTCTTTGCCTGGCTACCATTGCCTTCGCCCGTCCCCAAAGAGGGCAATACAGTGGTGACCTCAGAAATGTGCCCATTCTCAAATACAACTTTGATGGACCCAATCCTGATGGCTCCTACCAGTACGAGTAAGTGTCCTTAAACTAAAACCTATTTAATTTATAATAAAACGCATTATGTTTAATGCAAATACCGCACATAACAGTAAATTTTATGTTTATTATTATTAGTTATAGTATCTTCTGTGTTTTAATTAGTTTTTTCAAGGATTCGTTTTAATGTAAATGAGTTTTGTTGCGTGAGACGAAGAAATAATTTACAATTGTTAAAGGTGTTAGTGTATGTGGTAGTAATTTAATATGAAATTTATAGATGCGAATGAGTAATATGACGTTTAATATAAGCAATTAATTTTTGTTGTGAATGCAGATATGATTTTCCGTTTTAATTTAAATATTTATCGGCTTTTAAACAACTTTATATAACTGATCTCAGACACTCAGATAAACAGGAATTTTTTATAAGTTTATTACCAAATAAATAAATAAAATAAAAACTTACCGTTAGACGTACGACTGGGTTCAAATCCTAGCTAAAGCTGTACCTGAAACAATAAAAAGAATATGTTAAAATAAGTATGGAAGGAGCAGATCTCAGTATATGATATATTTTTGCACAAGAAATTCCGTCAACATACAACCCCCAAAGTCGTTACTGGGCGAGTAGCAATACTAAATATTTAGGTGTGGGTTTTCATTGTCCACTATTCAATCACAAAGACATTTACAAAACGCTCCTAATTATGATATTAAATAAATATGTCATTTTGTATTCACAACCCTGGAAACAACATTTTCCGACGACCACTGCGAAAAGAACGTAAATTTACACGCTAAACTATAACTGAAAGTTGGTCATTGCATATCACTAGCAATGCTGTGTGATATGAAAGCTCGTTAGCCAATCTGATGCGTCCCCAACTATGTGATATAATTTTATCACACGTTGCGATAATTGAGTAAACTAACCAAAAAATTTGTATTTAAAAGCTTGACAGTTCAGATTCACACGGTTAAGAAGGTTGGACCCTGATTTATCTGATTTTAACATAATTTTTGGTTAATACTGATATCAATGATGTTAACATAATCTGTTTTATTATTTTGAAATAAATTTTATATTGCTTTTTTTTTACGTGGTCGTGAGAAAAGTATCGTGTACAGCAAAACAAAGAGTATTTTACACTCTGTAATTAAACCACTCGCATTCGGTTGTGGCTCAAACTTCACACTCGTGTGAAATATCTAACTTTTAGCACTAGTTATACAATATACTATTGACATACGCTACAAACAATAAACAAATTTTAATTTAATACACTCGTGTGGTAAAATATACAAAAAAAAAAAAAACACTGGATTACAGCAAAATCGTCTTCAAAATAGCAAAATTTAGTTAATAAAATATTACGTATTAAAACCCGCAAAAACTATCGATCATTGTTTGTTCAACTCTCATATCATCAATTTTTTTGCATCCGGTTGCTATGATTTTGCTGCTGTAGAATTTGTAAATTTACGAGTATTTTGGTTAAATTTTAATTTCTTTAAAAAGCATTGTGTAAACGTCTTGCGGGATGAATGTTTTCCCAAACTTGCCATGAAAATTACTATTACGCCATTCTGCCCGTTTGTGGATGTGCTAGAATGATATATTACGAGTATTACGCGTTAAGTATGGCTAGCGCCCGTTAAAAAACAAGTACTTTATTTTGCATTAAAATACGATAGTAATAATTCTTGGCTGTATTTTTGAATTTGAGTCTTTACTTTTACAGTCCGATGTAAGAAACAATTTGTAAGCAATATTAATTTTTTGATATACTTAGTTTAATTTTTTGAGATTTTGCACCAGGCACTGTTAAATATTTCGTTCAAATTTCTAAAACTGTTACATCAAAAATTGCTGTTTAGTAGTTCAGTAGAAACAAATTCAAATATTTGTAACAATAATTAACAATCAAATGAAAGACCTCTCCTCGTTCTTCTTTAAAAAATTGGTTCCGTTGAAGAATTAGAAATGAATACAAAAAACAAATCGTGCAAATTGAAGTACAAACTCAATTTCTGTCGACAGTTAAATTTCTCTACTCTTTACAAAATCTTTATAACATCATCTTCCTGGTAATATTTCTCATCTTCAATAGATCACCGATTTTTCTTAGCTTGCTGCTCGCAGACTGAACCATAACCGTAACCGTAATCGTAACCGTAACGTAACCATAACGTGAAATGTCCACTAGTGACATTTTAGTCTTGCAGTGTAGCCTGCGATCCCCGTGTGGGATGATCCGACGCTAATTTCTTGCTTCTTGAGTGTCGGATGACCTACCAATGGCCACACCTGTGTGGTGCGATCCCAAGTGGCGGATTCTTGTCCGGGTGACGTCATTTGACCCCGAATGGGAATATGAGATTAGGTTGAAAGTGCAAGTGCCATGGTACATTAACTGACGTATGTAAGATACACGAGATGTTTTTGTAATTCATACTATGTGTATATGTTAAACATTTTTAGCCCAAAAGGAACACATATATAAACTCATAAAATCGTACAACAGATTTTAGATTGCTGATTTGTAAACAGTTACACAGTATTTAAAAGAAATAAATTGCACATTTTTTTATAATTAGAAAACAGTCAACTTTTAACCTAAAAGTTGTTTTGTTTTCAAATGTCAAATTTATATAACTTATCAGGGGGCTTAATGTCTTTCATTCATCTATAAATGTGTACTGTTTTAAGTATTTTATATTTGACTTTTTAAATGTTTTAAAATGTTTATTCACAATTTTAACAACATAAATGTGGCAACGTAATATTATTTAATACTGGGTGTAAAATCGATTTCAATATTATTTTTTTATATTGCTGTAATTTTTTCCTAATCTCTAATCACTTTACAGTAAAAGTGTAAATACAAAATTTGTTCAGAATTTAAAAATGCATACAATAACGCTTACAATTTCATGATATATCAATCAAATTAAAATGAATAATTATTATAAAAATTGTAATATGGCCATGGAAAATTTAACAAATACGTAAAATATTTGACAACAGAAAAAATATTTATTTTTTACAGTGTTGTATTATTTTCTGCAGAAATTTTGTAGAATATTGTAAAGATATAATGACGAATTTGAGAGTTCATTTCCTTCTATTTATTTCTGTTAAATAAATAAATAAACATAAATCTTCTTTATGAAATGTCCAATATTTAACGTTTTTGTTTAATTTTCCTTTGTCGTGCTACAGTTTTCCTAATAATTATAAATTTTAATTTGATTGATATATCGTGAAATACTAATATTTGGGTACTCAAATGGGCCCTTTTGCATGCATTTTTATATACTGAACAACTTTTGTATTTACACTTTTGTTGTAAAGTGAATATGTAAACTTTATAGCAATATTTAAAAAATAGCATTGCAATTCCTCTATACCACATTTCAATTCTACATAAATATTTATCATAATTCGGAGAAATGTACTAATATTAATATTTATCAATATTCAGTTCACCGATTCTGCAAAATGAAATGATATTTATTATCATGTAGATAGAGGAGATTTAATATATCTGAGATTTTTTAATATTTTATTCTAGGAATATTTAAATCAACAGAAATTAATTGAAAGCATTATAGTATTTATCAAAATAATTTGTTCGAATTAATTTTCATTATTTTGTTTACAAATTACTAGTGTATCAATATTTATAAATTTTAATACAATCTAATTGGCCAAGAAAGGAAATGTGAAGAATATTTTTATTATTATTTCGTAGCTTCTTAACAATAAGAAACAGATGGGATCAAATTCAGATCCATTTTTATGATTACTTACTGTTTATTGCATTGTTGGGCAATCTTAAGAAACAGTTTTTCATTGTTGATATACGATATATGCCTTTCTCTTTCTACTGCCAATTAACAATATAAATTCTACTAAAATCTCATCAAACACATCAAGGTATCTAAGAATAGGTCTGGAATTCAGTTGATAATGTTTTGAATGTGGTTAGGTTTTGTAACTTGCTTTTAACTTCTTGAATTTAATGTTATTGCTGTTTTAATGTAAAACATTTTAAGGAAACTATTACATTCTTTATCGGGATTGAACAGAAAATAATTAGCTGCTAGATTACCAGAACCACTTTCCTTTTCATTGAAATTCTTCCAGGTTTTTAACTTGACCATTAACAACAAACAGAATTTATGTTGCATTTGATAAATTCATTAACATTTTTTGAACTTGTGAAATTGTTTTCAAAACGACAGCAGGCTCAATGCATTTGGCGAAATTATTAATTACATATTAGAATGATGAAGATCGCATCCAGAATAATATGTATTGACAACTAAAAATAGTCTGATCTTTAGACGTTGTAAAAGTTAATAGTTATTTGTCAAACTAGAGAGGAAAGCGCTTCTTTTTCCCCCTCGAGTTCGAAAAGCCTCACTCGCTGTGCTCATGAGGCAAACTTCGAACTCGAGTGGAAGAAGAGCTTTCCTCTCGTGTTAGACACAACATTTTTTTCACATGTTTCTAAAAACGATTTGCTCGGACCTAAAATACACTTCGAGAACACAGCTGACAGACTGACACATTAAAAGTTAGGTTATCAGACACAAGGCGGTGTAGCAGTGTTGCCAATGAACCAATCTTAAATATCTTTAATAAGTTGTCAAATTGAGATTTAATAAGAAAAAGAAAAATATAAGACATTATTGTATGATAATTTAAATTATGTATATCACTAAAATAAGGATTTTCAATCAAATTAGGAATTTATTTACAATTTTTGTTATATATTTTTTGCAAATAACATTCATATTGGTAACACTTCTATATTTTCCTCTCTAGAGAGGAACAACATATTTTCCTCACTATTTCGGGAGAAGAACGGTGGGGTTTCCTACCATGTCGTCAAAAAAGTAGTTTTAATTAATACAATTAAATTTCAATAATCTTGGTATTGATTTCCTAAGCAATAGTTATTGATAAATGAATTTAACTGATAGTCTTATAATCTTCTTTCAGCTTCGAAACAGGCAACGGAATCCAGCACAACGAGCAAGGCTACCTCAAGGCTGAAGACACCCAGGTGAAGCAAGGCTCCTTCAGCTACACTGGCCCTGATGGCGTCGTCTACACCATCAACTACATCGCCGACGAGGATGGCTTCCGTGCAGAAGGTGCTCACATCCCAACGCCGCCTCCTATCCCTGAGGCCATCCAACGTTCTCTGGCTTACAACGCTGCGCATCCCGAGCCCCAGACACCTGGTGGACGCTTCTTCAGGAAGTAACCATTGAAGATGATGCCCGCTGGAGATGGTGGGATTGTTTTGTTTGGATAACGCGCTTGATTCTTTGGGAGATGTGAGTGATGTGTGTTGATGTATTTATTTCTTCTATAACTATCTTGTTTTATTTTCTTCCGGTCTTTCTAAATCATTTTGTATGCAGTTTTATTTATTTTCCCACCTATTTATTTTTATTTGAACTTCAAAAGTGCGTTTTCCAAATAAAATGGACCATGCCTAACAATGATTCATTATTTAATGTATGTATATTGTAGATATAATGCATGATTTCTATAAATTGTAAATGTGAAATGTCAATAAAAGCAAAAAATATATTTTTATATTAAACCTTATATTATGTGTATTTCTGTTTTCTCAATCCATACAATGATACGTATTGTAAATATAAACATAATTAATAATTTTATCACTCTGGTGTGGTCAGCACATAACCTCTCTCAAATTTTAATTTATAAACGGTACAAAATAGAAAAAAGAATTGCATAGAAATTGTAGGCAATTCTATTTTAGATATTTTTTATTATGACAAAATTTACTTTAATATAAATTATTTACTGAGAAATACCTGAAAAACCTAGTAGCTCTTCAAGTAAACTACCACTTTTGGTTAATTTGCCATCAAAATTTAATCTGCTCGTAACTCGTAAACAGTAAAATTGTAAATATAAAATTTCAAGATTATATCTTCATTAGATTTTGAGTTATGGTGGACAAAAAAAATTCACATACACAGGCATATACAGATGTTATCGTGAAATTAATAAATCGTATTTTATGGACCCCGAAACATGTTTATCTGTAGAAAACTCACTATCGAAATTTTAACCGGTCACAGTACCTTCCTTAAATATATGTGCGCAAGGTAAAAATAAAATGATTTGTCTGTATGGTATTTAACTATAATACCATAATGGAGTCTTTCACCATTTTTTTTTATGAAACTTTATCTAAATTGAAGACTATCTACACTTTAAAAAAATCTTAATTGTTATTCATTTTTTAAATGTGTTGTGACGTCATTATAGAGGTGTTGGTGGATCTCAAACAATAGAGATTTAAATAATTTTTGTCACATAAATGTTCTATTTTATTGTAATAATAATAATAAAATAAGTAAAAAAATATATTACTACAATTATTTACAATCTGTACTGTTTTAAATCCAGCAACAACTCTACAATGACTTCACAACATTTAAAAAAAATCATTGTGGCTTAATGAATAACAATTAAGAATTATTAAAAGTGTAGATAGTCTTTAATTTAAATAGTTTCACAAAAAATAAAAAAAAATTGTCATATTTTTCTTGACATTGTTTCATAGTTTGTTATTAATTGTTATATACTCATTAATCTTAAGAAGAAACTTAATAATTTTATTTGATGTGTTTATTTTTGAATCATTTTCTATTAAAAGCACATTTATTTCTACGCATACAAATATTATTTAGTTACATATTTTGTTAAATTGCTATATAATGGCTAGTACCACGAGCTTTGTTTTTGAATGTTTTAAGTGTTTTAGATTTTAAAATTATTTTATAAAAAAATGCTTCGAATAGAAGTTACAGAAAAACGTAAAATAATTTTAGAATATAGTACAGCGATAAAACCGCAAAAACTTAGAATAAAAAAAGAAATAAGTTCTCATCTAAAATAATACAGTTATATTCCATATTTTGAGAGCTTCCTTGTATAAAAATATTATTTTAGCTCATTGTAATATTCGTGTAAAAATAAATTGTTTCCTAATTTAGCTAACCTAGTAACTCGTTTAGTTCTTGAAATAGTTATTGTTACACAATTAAATTGAAGGCCTAGTATATTGTTAAAAAGTATAGTACTTTTAAATTTATGTCGGATACATTATATGAAATAAATATCAGTGTAAAATAAAACAAGCTTAAAAACATATGGTTCGAAATAATCTCTCTAATTAGATCTTTGAGAAAAAGAGAATAGCAATAACACCAGATTTTGCAGGGATTTAAGCATTAACTTTGAAAGAATAAAATGTATGTATGACTGATTCTATAATAAAATAAATAAACAGTATCTGTATAGTATTATCTGTTGATAAATTTACGCTAGATGAAAAAATTAATATATTTGTATTAATCCATCTCAGGCTAAATTTAGGATTATCTTGATGCATGATTATTGTGATGTAATCTTTGGATTGTATTTTTGCAGATATTTTTCATATAAATATGGAGAGAATCACTTGTATTCACATTGTAAAGTTGTAACAATGGCAACTACTTCTCTTATTGTAAGTAATATAATTTTTACGTATTTTATTACCCTTTAAACAATTAATGTAATCAGTACGATTTAAACGGTATAAACCTGAATTTTCTTTTACACTTTCTTTCACCATTTTGTTTTTATTTTTTTTTTTATGAAACTTTATTTAAATTTAAGTCGGTGCCAAATAAAGAATCAACGAACGCCGACTCAAAACTAGATAAGTTTTTCATTGGTTCATTTTGTTAAAAAGTTTTTTCTGTATTCGTTTTCTGATTGGTTCTGATATTGTTCTTATTATTTTAGTTCCATTATTCTTAAATCTTCTTCATTATTTTTTGTCTGTCATTGTCGTTCGGTAAATTCTCATTCTTGTATCTGTAGTAAAAAATTAGTTTATTACTATTTTTTTTAGTATGCATAGAAAGCTCTATATTTTCCCAGTATTTTTTCTCCAATTTTTTGCTCCGCCTCCTTTGCTGGTTAGTATAATACCTAAATATTTAAATTTCTCAACTTGTCAGACTTTAAAATTTTCGATCATTATTCTCGGTTTTCATCGGCTTTTTTATGAGGGAGGGACTATTTTTGTTTTTGTTTGATTCATGTATTTTATACTATTATTTGTTAATAAATATTAAAGCATTAATAAAGTTTACTTAAAAATAAATAATTTACAGTGCAAATTATAAATTACGGAAATAAAATAATAAAATTTTTTATTCCCGTTACATAAATTATGGCCGAAAATATTTATCCAGAGAATATTTGTTTTTCCAGTTGTCAATGTTTATAATAAGCTCAATCTTACTTCGTTCGATCCTTTGCAATTCCAACTACATAATTTATAATGAAAGTGACGACTTAAATCCCATTTCAAATGCAATAACTTCAGCAGATGAATCCGATGAAAACTATGACGAAATTAACAAGAGATCTCGAGTTGTTTTGACAAACAGAGAACATTTAAAATGGGTGAATAAAGATGTACGTTTATTTTATAATATTAGCCTACACCTATTATTCATTATTGATAATTATTTTTCTAGCCTATTCTTGGCAAGTTTCTCGGCAATACTTGTGAAATTCAAGAAGTTAAAGAATCGCTAAATGGAACTTATACTCTAAGCAAATTAACGCACAGATATTGTGTTAATACTGAAAATAAACATCAAAAGGTTAGGAAAATTCAATAAATTCCTTATCTAAAATTGCTTTTATTAATCAAGATTGTAATTAATTTGCAGGCGTGTACGCACCACACCATGCAATGCAGCCAAAATTGGGATTACGTAACAGTTATAAAATTGGATGGGTGTATTTTAGAAGAGCTCAAAGTAAGAGCTGGGTGTATTTGCAAATAAGAAGAAGATATACACTGTCTTAGTTTAAACGTTGATTAATAAGGTGACCTATATTAAATAACTTTTCTAAATCGTTTACATTTAATTTAAAATAAATGGAATGTAAAACGACAGAGATGAATAAATTTATTCAAAAACAGGTCATAGAGACTATAAAAATATACTTGGTTTTTATTACATATTTTAATATTTTCACTTTTTTTTAATATACGCACATCCCGGAAACCTAATCATTATTTTTAATAATAATAGAAAGCAACATGGTTACGTTTATAATTTATATGTTTATTTAAAATAAAATATTTTAATTTATATTATTAAATAAAACAATTATTATTTGATTTGGTTATTCATAATTTCTTTTTGATGTTAATATATTATAATTATTTATTATATAGTAAATTATTATTTATTGTTATTTTTATTTAATTACAATTTCTAAAGTTTCCATTATTTGTTTTGTTGTAGATATTTTCTTCCTTAAGTATATGTAATAAATATATAAATTTTGTTTTATTTTCCTGTGTATTAATTTATTTATATTTGTGTAAAACAAAAATATATTAAATTTTATCCACGTTATATATTTGAAATAATATTTGTTTGTTATTACCTATGTAATGTATCCCTGTAATATAAAAAGATAAGATATAAAACTATTATTTCTATTACATATTACAAATGTGACAGATGTCAGTAAACACTCGAAAAATTAATTAAACATTCAGTTATATCCCGAATTTTTATCAAAACTGATTTAAAGCTTGGAGTGACATTAATTAATCATGCTATAAAAACAAAATAACTATGAACGAGGTTCATTTGTTGTGTGCATTTCAAAATGGCATCTTCAATTGTTTCCGTAAGTTATTGAAGCTAAACAAACATATATACTGTATACTGTTCAGAATCACTCTTGACTAGACAAATAAAAAATTAAATGATATTCAAATTTCTTTTTCTTTTACGCTGCTTTTTCGATATAATATTTTTTTTTTCAATTAGCAAGCGTTTCGTCCTTTAAGAACACAAGCCAATATAATTTTCTCGCAATATTACGTCCATTTCTAATTCACAAAGAATATCGTATTAAGATACACAAAATTATATTTTATCCAACACCTCTCAATAAATGCTCTATAACTATGGCGATTTTAAACAAGGAAAGTAACCCCACTAGTGAGGTTCTCCAAATCTATTTTAAATATTTCTTTATATATTTTTGTGTGCGTACGAGCCCAGAATCAAATCATTTGGCCCAGTTAAAGTCATAAAAAGGAAAATTTGTTTAATACACCATATTTATATCTTAAAGTCATTTATTTTTTCTTCCGCACATACATGTACCTATGTAACGGACGTATTAATTATGTTACGAATTCAATAGATTTTGAGAACAATTCATCAACAGTAAGTGGTAGATTATTTGAAGGCATATCAGGATTTTTTTGGCATATCTTAATAAATAAATTAGAGTACAATCTATATATGACACAATTTTCTTTATTTTCTTATCATCAGATTTAAAATTTTATTCGTGGTACCAGTCAATACCTTTGGGCCAAATTATTTATTCGTTATTATTTCAGTAGTTATTTTTCCTTATAATGTCCTTAAAAAGAACAGAAATTATGATACAAATAAATTGAGCACAATAATTTTCCTATTGTTAGATCAGAAGTTTTTTTAAAGCTATTCTAAAAGTCCTAATTGGGTCAAATCATATGATTCAGGGCTCGTACATGTGTGGATGGATGAGTGCGTAAGTGCAATAATTCATGATAATTCTTCTTAGCTGTCTGTTATTCTGAGCCTATTAAAATTGTTTGTTCTGATAAACTGCTGGAATTATGATCCTTCATACGACGATACTTCCTTCCTGCCGTTGAAGAGGAACGCAATGGCTTGGTTGAGTGATCATAAGAGTAAAAACAAACATTATAGACCTAATCCTGACGACTTGTTTAATATTGTAAGTACAATGTTTCAATTATTGCTTAGAAATATAAATAAATAAACGATGTTTTAGAATCCCGAAGGAAACTGCCGAGAAATAACCATTGATTTAAATTTGGAAAAGAATTTTCTTCCTAGTGTCATTCAGCACGTATATTGTCATAATTTGAATGATCCCCATTTAAATGTAAGTAAGATTAAAATACATATTTTTGCATGATTTCTGTATATAGTACAGCTTTCTTGTGGTGCGGTTCACGTCACTATCTTCTTTTTAACTTTTTTAGCTAAGCCATTTTTTATTTAATTTATTTGATATTAATGAAATTGTTTATACACGACAATTTAATTACCAATTTATAAAGATGTTACAGCAACATTTGTATCTACTGTTTTAATACAACAATATTTAACATAAACCAATGATTTACTAAAATAAAATATGTGTATATTATATTATGTATTATACGAAAAAATTGCTAGGCTTTCAAATAAACTACTGTATTTGTTTGATGGGTCTTTACCAAGATCTAATCAGCTAGTAATTTGAAAGTAAAATTTCTAATACAAAATTAGAAAACGACTTATACACAATACAGTTATGATCGATTATAACCCCCTGCTTAAACAATTTTTAAATGGTAAAAAAAATTGTAGATTATTATTTTACATCTTTTTTTATTATAACGAAAACGCTATTTCAATTATTTTCTGAGAATTATTTTAAATACCTTAGCGGCCAGCAAGCAAAGTACCATTTCTGAATGATGGATTATTAACCAAAATCTAATCAACTTGTAATTTGAACATCCAAGTTCTAAATATGAAATTAAAAAATGTTATTATATGGTCACCGCTTAACCTCTCAAAAAATTAATTTTTAAAAATTGTAACCAATATTATTTTATCCAACACCTTTCAATAGATGCTCTATAACTATAACGATTTTAAACAAGGAAAGTAACAGATTATCCACTAGTGGGTATAATTGTGAGAAGAGTCACTAGGGAGTAATTTTCTATTTATAACAATAATAACACACAACACCTTGGTAACTACTTCGATTGACATTTTAATTTTTAAAATTTAAAATAAATGTCACTGTCAAATAATAATTCTTTAATAAATTATGCATTTATTAAGAGATGTTGGATAAAACGTTATACTTCACACATGGACAAAGTGGAATTATCCACTCGATAAAATTATCACAGTCAGCCTTCGGCTTAGTGTGCCAAAATTTCTTTCGCGGGTAATTCCTTACTTTGCCCACTTGTAAAGTAAATAACTATTACATCTTTCTTATTTTAACAAAAATTACTCTAATTCATTTATTCACTGAGATATGCACAGAAAAATTGATAGACCTTCAAATAAACTAACATTTCTGGTTAATTGATTGCTCCCAAAATCATATCAGCTTTGCTTATAACATGAACATCTCAAATCTAAATTCACAGACAAACACATAAACACACACACACAGAGACGTCATTGTGAAAATAATGAAATTGTATTCTTGGGACATGGGACCGCAAATTATGCTTATCCGTTGAAACCTCTGTATCGTAAATTCAAAAATTTGACTTCGCCGATTATAGGCGTTTTACATGTTAAATAATACACAATTTCCTGCTTTCCTAATCGTTTTATAGAAACATATTTTAAATCAAAGTTGAATCTGAATCAATGTACATATGCGGGAAGTGAAAAATTTGCATTTTGCAGCAGTACATTTGAATTCTTTCATTATAATTTGTAGATTACTTTGCCTAACTCTTTAATTATTTGATTTTAGGCGTGCGTGTACAAAGACCTAATATGCACCCAAAAAATTGAAACCATGTTCATAGGAGAAAAATCCAAAGTAAACTGCATGAAGGGCCCCGAGGAGCATCGCAGACCTGCTGGGTGCGAATGCAAACAAAATTTTGGAGAAAAGAAGTAAACGAATGCATATCTTTATAAAGAGTGACAAATTAAGAGTGTCCTGTTTTTACTTAATAGAAACAAAAAGAAGTAATCAATTATTTGCCATAATTTTAACTGCCAAATCTTCAAAACCTTCAAGAGTATTAGTTGCCAATAGCGAACGTTATGTGGAGATGCTACAAAATTTCTTAATGGATGCCATCGCTCAACTTCAATTACCAATAAACGATATTTGGTATCAGCAAGATGGTGTAAGCCCTCATATATCTAACATGTCTATGGGAGTGTTACAAGAATTCTTTCCTGGTTGTCTGATTTCCCAGCGTGAGGAATTGTCACCTTTGGATTATTTCTTATTGGAGCATGTTAAATCAGAACCGACCTGAAACCCTGACAGACTTAAAACAAAACATTCGATAAGCTATTGGTGAGATTTCGCCAGAAATGTTCCAGCATGCAATGCGTTCATTGTTGAACCGATCTCAGTCACAAAATTCAAGCAAACGGAGGTCATATGATCGATATAATTTTTAAGTATTAATTGTTAATTTAGGATTGTTATTAAACTTTAGATTTGGTGTCCAACTTATTTCGTTTTTTGATAATTTCATTTTGAAATCAGGACACTCTTAATTTGTCATCCTTTATATAAAATTCCGGTGTGCGTGTGTTCGTTTCTTCTCCTCCTAAACGGGTTGACAGATTTTGTTGAATTTTTTTTTACTTGTAGGGTTACCTGAATAGTTTTAGCTAAAGTTGGACCCGCGGAAGGTGCCACTGTTGTTTTTTTTTAAATTTTCCTGACTTATGTTCATGACTTATGTACTTGATCATTCAGTGAAGTACAAAAACAATTTCATCAAAATCGATCAAGCCGTTTAAGAGGAGAAGAATTACGTACCCCCGAATTGAATCTGGAAAATCCATGTTTCTCGCACGAACAACTTTATGTTATGCATTCACGGGTCGGCAAAATATTGTACACATATTAAGATAAATTTATTTCAACATTTATTATTAGTTAGACTAGATTTCAGAGTTCAACAACATTATTTAGATTTAAGAGATCCACTTTTCTTAATTTTGTTCTTCATTATCTAATTATATTTTGCTAGCGAGACCTGTGGCAGGACAACTTCTGCCTATCGGGTTTGCTAGTATGAAATAAAAATTTATTGTTATTGTTTCCAATTCCTTGATATTTAATTAATTCGAAAGATTTGAATAGAAATGTATTTCAATATTTTGAAAGTTCTTGATAGTGAAGACAAATTGATGCAACACACTATTCAATGTTTTTTGTGTACGAGTACATTCTTTAAATTATTAAATGCACTAAAATTTTATGTCCTCTTTTATTTGTACTTTCCCATGACCTTACCACTGAAATGTCAAGACCATCAAAACCACAAAAATCGTTTTACAATATACGATTATTTCCGTTTAGAAGATAAACTAATTTCGTTTTACTGTTAATGCTAAACAAAATTGTTATTGTACCATTAGTGTTATTTTATTTAGAATAAATTTAAATTGTGTAGAGAGGCAAAGTGGCAGTGATGACTAAGAACTTCAAATAAAGAATTTAAGGAGTGACCTGAATCTTTAACTAAGATAAAATAGCAAAGTATTTTATTACCCTCATAATGTCAGATGGGGTAAATATCTCCGTGGTAACGCATTGGACTGTTGATCGCGAGATTATTATCTGTAATTACGTCCAGCAATGAACCAAAAATGGAGGTCGTTAAAATAAACGATTCATATTTCTTTCTTTTAAACCTATTTATCTATAGGAAAGTGAATGTAAGTCCCTATGTATATTTGTTCTTTACATAAATCTGTCATAGACACAAGAAATCTTGTACATAAGAAAATTACAATCCATATTAAAAACAATTTATAAAAAATTTTGGCGTGATTTCTGCAAGTAGCTTTCTTACCTCTATATTTTCTATACCCATGAAGTAAAAAATCTAACAATAATTCAGAACAATAGGACAAAGTGGGAATAAAAATAGAAAAGAGAATCGCATAAAAACAATTTGAATTTTGTAAAATCCAAAATCGACAACATTTAAAATAATTTAAGTTAACACATAACCTCCCATTTAAGCAACTTTTAAACGGAAAAGTAAAGAAAAAAGTTGCAAATAAAAATTAGAGTTAATAAATATTTTGCAGCTTGATGAATAAGACAAAATTGTCTGCAATTCAGTTATTTACTGAAATATGTCAAATAATTCTGATAGATCTTTAAGTAACCTACCACTTCGGATTGAAAAATTACTACCAAATTCGAAAAAACTCGTACCTTGAATGAACGAATACTAAATAAGAAATTTCAAGATGATATTTTCAGTAGATTTTAAATTTCAGTTATCATAGACGAAACAATTTATGAAATCATATTCTAGGGACCCTAAAATCTGTTTATTAGTTAAAAACTAGTTTTTGACCCACTACAATACTTTCCTTAAATACCTACATGTGCGGGAGATAAGAATCAAGATTGGTATCAGGTGAGTGGTCTTGATGTATATGCAAAGGAAATATACCGGAAGTAATTGATAATTTATAAGGAATTTTAATAATAGTTAATTATGATGAAAGAAACATTGTAAATTTAAACAAACGTGATTATTATGTATTACTTTAGTATCTAATTAATAAATTATATTAAATTGATAGGAATTATTAATTTTTAATTATTGTAAATTATCCCATTGTTTACTTATAAAATAAATCGCTTTAATACATTGCTGTCAATTACTTTAACTGTAACTATGATAATAATACATCCCTATATAATAAAAAAAAAAAACCGGTATAACACTTAATATTGGACTCAAAATTTTGATGTGATTTGGCCAAATTTCTTATTTGAAAACGAACTATCTAATGTAAATAATAAAAATATATGAGAATAGTTTTGTACTTCCGGGTTTAAATGCTCTAATTTATTCTTACATACCGTGGAGTGTCAGTTTTAATCTCGAATTAAATTTCAAAAATTTATTCCAAGGGATTAAATTAACAAGTAAACAAGTAACCAAGTAAAGAAAGTAAAATATTTATGTCTGGTTGCACCAAATTTAATTAAATTTTAAATTTGTTTTAAATAAATAAAAGCGTATCTAATGTTTGACATCAATGTCAATTACTCCATACGACATATAACTTCGATTTGCTTTTATTTATTTAAACCAAGTTTAAAATTTAATTAACGTTGGTGCAACCGGACATTTTTAAAATTATTTTATATAAATTACATTTATTATTAATAGTTTTATAAAGTAGATAAAACTACAGAGTATATTTAAACGTTTTTGATAAAATTAATTATTTTGACAATTAAAAATTTTGACTTCTTAGATTAATTAATTTCGGGAATTTGCTTATATCAGTATTATTTCTAACTACCAACATTCCCTTCAACATCGATTATCGCCCAAATGATATCTAGCAAAATTTTTTATCGTTCAGAAAAATATACTAGTAAATTTCCGTGTATTTTTGAACTTTTTTATTGCCACACCACTTGCTAAAAGCTTCGAATTGTTTTTATATATTTTTCTAGATTTTATCGGTAATGTGGCTTTTTCAAATTATCCATAATGAAACGTCACTCAAAATAAAGACAAATTTTCACTTTGTTTATGGTATTTAGGTATACTACAAAATTTGAATAGTGCTAACGTTGTTATCAAAGCTATCCAGTTTCAACATACGAGTATGTATTTTAAATCCTTTAAAATTAGTCATTATTTATAAATTATTGCTGAAACTAGGGTTGGAAGTGCAGCATATAGTGTATATTTCACAGGACTGAAGTGCCTGTAATCCCTCATGTGATTATTTCACGAGTCGTAGGCGAGGGGGCGATTAAATCATGCACTTCAGCCCCTTGGTACATAAACTACTATTATTTATTATAGAGCTATTTCACAAGGGATATATGTTTGAATTGCACAAGGACAAAGCCGCGTACATCATCTAGTATTTATTATATTATATTAGGTTCAAAAACCAATAAATTTGTATAAATCATCAACAATAAAGAATAATTATGTTTTGGCATTAAGTCTTTTGCGTTGTAAATTAAAAAGCAGTAAAAGAAGTTTCAATCCATGTAACGTTTTCATTTCCTGGCGGATAAATCATTCGAAGGGGAAACCCCGGCCCTTCGCAATCAAGTCAAAAGCTAATTATTCTCTAAAGATTGATGTAAAGAAGATAAAGTACATCCTCTTGGAAATATCTCCAACCGCTAGTTTTGGAAGATGCAATTATGAGATAATGGCGATAGGATAGGTCCTGTAAGATGCAATCGACTTTTGATTGTTTTTATTTTCATCTATTGTTCAGATGTCAAGGTTATTCCATTATTAGTGCGTAGAAAACGTGACCTTATTACGGCAGACGCTAAAAAATGAATACAACTTTATGAAGAAGTATCTATTGAATATTAATGAATAAATTCAAAAAATGAATATGTTTTGTAATGCCATAGCAGTATAATTTGCTCTAATTTGACTCCCAAACGAAATGTATTTTTAGAACGCAATGTGTCAATTATCGAATGATTGCGTATAATGTGTCATCAACTTGTCACAAACATCATTACCATATCTTCATTCATGCATTCCTTCAGAATAAAGTGACATAACAGCAAGAGATTTGATTGAAAGGTCGTCTCAAATACTTTCACTGGCCCCCATTCTGAACATTTTGAGAGCGACTGGAACTGCCATCACCCATAGCCGTAGACGTGCTTAACTTTCAAGGGAGCAGGATTTACAACATTACAACTAAAAATTAACTGAACAAATTTGATCTGAATTTGAAATTGCTGATCTCAACAAATCACATATCGTAGTTAGAAATAGACCCATATATTTATTATTATTATAGTTATGAGCTAACATCACCTGAATGTTAGCAAATTATTTTTATATATAAAATATATATGTAAATATTCTTTACCGGTTTCAGGAGATTAAACCTATGTTTACATGCACAAAAGTAGGCAGGGTAAGTATGTCATAACTCTATGCTGTAGGGTAATATTACCTTACTGACCTGTCAAAACAGTCAAGAAAATGAAAATAAAACACAATGATATTATAACGCTATTTATTAATACACACGGAATTAAGCTGTTCAGAGCTTCACCTGCTGCGTTCCAATAGTTTCAGGCAATTTAGCATCGCCAAAATCCACTTTTTATCTATGGAGAACATATTCGACGTTTAAGTAAAAAAAATAATTTTAAATATGATGCAAAAGAAGTGTAACCATGGTGTTAAATAAAAACAAACAGACTTACTTGATCACTTTCTAAAATTATAACAGACGTTTTTCAAAAAAGAATTTCAAAAAATAATATTTATTAATGACATTAACGTCTTCATATTCTGAAACCGGTAAACTATTGAACAAACCACGGATGTTATGAGTCATAACATGCCTTAGATGTCTTAAAATCCTCGCTCTACGAGCTCGGATTTCAAACTGACATCTGCGGCTGTTATGATACTCATAACATCGCTAGGAAAGTTAGTTAATAGCTATAAAAAACGTAGGTTGTATCACTCGACATCTGACAAACGCCGGTTTCAAAGCTCTTAACCCACCACAATTTATATCCTACAAATTTGACGTCATGTCAATTGAAAATATCATAAAAATATTGAATTATATGTACTTTTATTATTGTTATTATGGGATAACATAATCGTTAATTTACTTATTTTATAATATGCTTCATTTAAACTCGAATATGTTCATAGACCCCATTGGATTCTATGCATCTATAAAGTATTTGAAAGTCTATATCTTAAAAATAAGGGAAGGAAATTCAAATCTGTTCAATAATTATTTATCATTAATCTGAATTTTCATATTAATTAACTTTTAACAGAAAAGATGACGATATATATTTGAGATAAAAATTAATTATAAAATTTATTCGTCTAAGAATAAGTTAATTAAGTCAAAAAAAAACTAATTAATTTTTACTTATATTTAATGCATATTTCTCTAAAAAAAATATGGGAAACAAAGTATGAAATAGAATCCAGGATTGGCTTGTTTAACAAATTGTGTAATCTATTATACTGATAATGAGAACTCAGATCCTTCGGATTATTTTTCAAGGTTTAGCAGTTTGTTTATATTTTATTTGAAATCGGCACTAAAGTGCTCAAAAATCGTCAATAAAAGCTCAGAATTGGTCACTAAAGTAACCCATTATACGACGATTTTGAGCAACCCAGTTTTGGCAACCGTTAAATAATTATTGTACAATTAGGATAATTTTGGCAGATATATTCAAGTACTATAGTAAATTTGGACGTAACATGAAACAAAATTTGCAAAGAATAATTAACTAATTAATTCCGATGACGAAATTGAGAACAAAACACATAATTTTGAGTGTTATTTACGATAACTTCACTTCTCGAGGTTGGCAACACTGACTGTCAGTTTCAATTGACAACTGACAGATGTATAAACTTAACCTATATTGTATTTTTTCAGGTTTTTCGAATTTTAGATTTCAAATAAAACTTAAAATGTACCTCGGCATTGAAGTTCTTTTTTATCACTCACATGTTTTATTTTCCTCGGCCATACGGGCCTCGGCAACTAAATTCCATACTCGTGATAAAAAATTGAACTTCAGTGCCTTGATACATAAATAACTTTTATATTTAATTTTCAATAGTCTAAGAGGCAGCATGCCCTCACAGCAAGCGCCGCTGCTGCTCTCTGCTGGATATAGTAAGCGCGCAAGTTTCTTCATCAAGGCGTAGTGCATTTTTCTTATCACTCGGTATAATTTGACGTATTTATGCAAACTAGTCAGTTGTGACAGCTCATGTACATTCATGAAGTATGTGTGCTTTGTAAGTTATGGTCCAGCTTGCCATGCCAATAAATAATTGCCACACGAATATGGTATTGTTGAGATTGAGCAATAATAAAAAATCTAAATGTTATTGGAAGAGCAGTATGATTTGAATGCTAGAATTTATTGAAATTATGTTTTTATGTGACTGCTTTAGCTAAAGAAGGAGACGGTACTGTTAGCAAATTAGTAACGATTTGATTTAAAAGTTATGGTTTAATGTGATGTCATCTTGCTGCTTTTGGGGCAAATATTTATTTGATATATTTAAATGTCAAATTTTTTACCAATATTATGGTTTATTTATAAATAAAGAATTGTAATGTTCGTTTGTCACGAATATTTAACGAAATAAACAGTGTTCTGAACAATAATTGTATCAACTTCCAATTTTGAAAAAGAAACAACTGAATTATAATTATGTTTAATAATAGTTTTCAGTAATCACAGTTGGTATAATAACAAACAGACAACTGAAACATCTATTCCATATGTTAATGTGCCAAAAATAATGATTAAACATTTAATAGTTATTTACGATACAAGTACGTAAAACTAGTCTTTAGTCACGAATGGGTCAATTAAAACACGAGCATAGCGAGTGTTTTAAGACCCCTGAGTAAATAAAGATATAATTCCTTTGACAACTTTAGAGTATTTTACTTGATATTCGAGTAAATAACATATGAAAGTTTCAGAACAGTGGCGCTGGTAGTAAGGTAACCTAACCTCAACACACAATTTTATTCAATAGTTTTTCAACAAAGCACAATAAAACAGTGAAATTATAGAACAAGTAATAGAAGCCCAACAAATATAATCTTAAATACCAACAAACAAAACAAATAAAATGACATTTCGTAGTTCTATTTTAGCCCACTATAGGCGCTGGGCGCAACGGCAGACGCGTGACTTGCACGTTTCATATTTTTGGCCAGTAGAATCAATGCGAATACTCGTGACGTCAAAATATGTTCAATTCGTTATATCGCTTTACTGCAAAATATTTAAAAGAAAAAAAATACTTTACTACTAATTATTCCGTAAGTGTTACACGATTTTGATATAAATTTCTCATATTTCGTTTATGGTCCATTGGGTCGCTCTAAATGCTGTTTTGATGGAAAAATAAAATTTTTAGATTCTTTCAATTTATGTCGTATGTTATATTAAATGAAATAATAAAAAACAGCCTTCAAATGTTTACTGATTGTTCGAAGTAGAACAATAATTGTATGACTATTTGCTACTTGTAATTTACGTGCGTTTGTCTTATATTTAGTGACTTTTATGGTTATTTTAGTGTTTAGAAATTCTAAACGTGTTGTAGAGTTGGTTGCACGTATTTCGCGAACAATTATCTTTGGTTAATAATTTAAACGCGTGTAAAATTTTTGCGGTAATCACAAATAATCTTCAAGGTTCTCCTATGACACAAACTCTGCAAAAACATTTAATGTAATGTGGATTTCTCGTTAAAATAATCTCGAATCTGCTGCTAAAAATTCCAGACAGCACTTCAAGCATCAAAACCCTAACGAAACAAGAAATTCTGTCATCTGCTTCTTCTTGAAGATAAGCAAATTTATGAGCTACCGATGAAGGCATCTAGATCTAACAAGTGGCGATCTCAAGGCCCATGGGCGTGGAACGTAAAAGGTCAAAGGGGGCTTGCCCATCGGAGGAAGCGCTAAACCCACGCGGTGACATCCGCGCACGCGCTGATGAAATTTACGAGATAGGAGTGCAATTCATTGCCGATGTGAGGATGAATTATTTGTATGTAATGATTCTGACAAATTGTGCTATTTTGCGGCATGTGCAATTGAAGAGTGATTTTAATGGATTGCTTATTTATTGAGGAGGAGATTTATTGATTCATGAAAGCATAAAACTAAAGAGGAATATGGGGGCATAGTACATGTAATACAAATATTGCTTTTATAATATTTCAAGCGACACATATTTTTGACACTTCACAATTATTTGACGCGTTTGACACATAGATGTTAATAGTTATTTACTTTACAAGTGGGCAAAGTAAGGAATTATCCACGAGAGATATTTTAGCACACGAAGCCGAAGGCTGAGTGTGATGATTTCATCGAGTGGGTAATTCCACTTTGCCCACGTGTGAAGTATAACGTTTTATCCAACACCTCTTAATAAATGCAAAATTTATTAAAGAAATATTATTTGACAGTGACATATGCTTTAAATTATTAAATTAAAATGTCAATCGAAGTAGTTACCAAGGTGTTGTTTGTTATTTTTGTTATAAATAAAAAAATACTCATTAGTGGCTTTCCTCAAAATTATACCCACTAGTGGATAATCTGTTACTTTGTTTGTTTAAAATCGCCATAGTTATAGAGCATTTATTGAGAGGTGTTGGATAAAAATATTTTAGTTTTTGTTCCCAGTGTAACTAAGATTACTAAAATATATTATTAAATAAATAATTTAGGTTTTCTCAGAATTAGAAGCATATACAAGAAAAGTAAATAATTATATATATTAGGGTGGGTCGAAAAAAATTGATTTCGTTCTCTAGGGTCTAAAATGAAAGAGTTCCATCCAAAAAGTTGTGGAGATGTGCTGAAACATTTTTCTGATTAATACACAGGCAGCACCGAGCACCTCAAAACGCCGTTTTTTGCACTTTTTTTAGATTCTGGCCAATAACTTTTTTCAGTTTACTTTAAATTGGCTGAATATTTATTATGGTATTCCCAGATCAATACAGAATAAGTCAATATAACAGACATTGGGGTGTACCCTTTCCTAAAGGCGAAGAAAAAATCCTCATAGTACCAAAAAATCGGGGTTTTCAGGTATTTCGATATTCCGTCGATTGGAATAGTTATATTTTGTTTCTGTGTTAAATCCAGAACATTAGATTCATCAATTGTATGATCTACAGAACAGTTTCAGATCATATAAGTATGAAGATAGGTTGCAGCACCTAATTAAATCCAATAACGATTCCAATCGACGGAATAACAAAATACCTGAAAAACCCGATTTTAGGTATTTTGAGGATTTTTCTTCGCCTTTAGGATAGGATAAACCCCAATGTCGGTTATACTGACTTATTCGGTATTGATCTGGGAATACCAGAAAAAAAATTCAGCAACTTTAAAGCAAATTGAAAAAAGTTATTGGCCAGAATCTAAAAAAAGTGCAAAAAACGGCGTTTTGAGGTGCTCGGTGCTGCCTGGGTATTCATCAGAAAAATGTTTCAGCACATCTCCACAACTTTTTGGATGGAACTCTTTCATTTTAGACCCTAGAGAACGAAATCTATTTTTTTCGACCCACCCTAATATATATATATATATATATATATATATATATATATATATATATATATATATATATTCCAAATATTCTTGCTAACATCTTTCACTTGAAACTTTTTTTCACAACTGGTTCTATTTTTGAAAAAAAATGGAATTTATTGTTCTGTGTGTTCAGTAACTTTCCTCTTCCGGTTTTTCAACTTCATTCAAAATTAACTCAGCTCTTCATATTTTCATGAAACTTATAAATTCCAAGTTTCGTTTATATATCTTGTGTCGTTCATGAGATATTGCGCACACAGACATCCATCCATCCATCCATCCATCCAACCATCATCCTCACACACAGACGTCATTGAGAATTGGTCTTAATGGATTTAGTGGACGTCAAAATATATATTTCCGCAAAAATCTCGTCAGCGATTTTTTTTTCATGATTCCAATACTTCCTTATACTTTGTATAAGAAAAATCTTCAACTTTTATAGTTCGATGTTTGATTGGGGTGAATTTATTTTATAGTCTGGTGGTTGAGTGTTTGTGAAATTCATATCCTGCGATCTACAAGTATAGAGACACAGGGCTAGTTTTGGAGAAGCCGAATGAATATTTCATAATAGTAGAATAGTTTTTGGGGGTGAACCTGACAAATATACGGAGATCTGTAATTTTAGAGCGTGTTCTGTGGGAGAGTATTAATATTTTTAACATTTAGTCTAATGGTAATGGTAGACATTTTTATTTATTATTGACTTAGTAAGCCATTTAACTTACTCTTTCTATCTATACTGTTGTTTTAATAAGTTTTTTCTATATTTTAAACTCGTAGGTATACAGCTAACATTCTTTGCCCATTTTAGGAAAAGATTCACTCACTTACGTTAAAGATCAACAGTTAGTGCTACAATTATTATAGAAGACATGCACAATTCAATAAAGGTTTAAATTTAAATATTCATTATATATTTAATGCTTCCATTTAAAATACCATGTTTACAAAAAAGCGATACTCCATTAACCTTTTTCTAACAAGAAATCATCTGGTTGTTAATGCATTCGCAAAGAAAATGAATAAATAATAACTAAAGTTGTCAGAACATCGAAGAAAATAAAGTAATTATGAATAAAATTACTTATAATTTAACACAAATGGCGATTTTGATAAATGTGCAATGTGTTGTAAGTAAATTATATATGCACGACAATGTCAAATGAAGGTGTGCATCAAAAGGGTATTAAGATTTCATAATTCGCAGTCTGGTTAATGCAATAAATAGATAATTATCGCCGCTCTTCTCACTCAACTATAATTATGAGTAATTTTAATTAAATGATTTACCTTTCTCAATTACAAGCTTCATTATAAGTGAGATAATTTTGTCTGCAGTTGAAAAAGACACTTGTTATTATTATTACATTTACATTTAATTGCATTTAAGAACGCTTAATTTTGAATAAAATTTGATTATTTCATTCATTACTTTAAACATAATCCAAGTGGCCGATTTTACAGTTAAAATTTTGTTAAAATCTCTGCAACCATTAGTTTTTTATTATTTTTAATATCAGGAAATATTCCAGCCATGAAATTGGTATATTTCCACGTTATTTCTGCGGAAATGGCAACTCGTCTAAAAATCAGAATCTAATTATGTCATTTGTGACACTCGATTCACCGTTTCTATTATACAAAATTTTACCGAAAATTTTTTGTTTAAAGAAATATCCAATCGAATCCCTCTATTTCTGATCACGTGTGCAAAAGTAACCAATCAGGTCACAATTACACTGATAATTTCCCCGGGAAATTATCACCTGTTGCTAAGTAACAGTCGTTGACAGCTGGTTGACAATTAATTCAATATTTAATTTGTTTATTTCAAAATGTTATTTTTACGGTTAGAAAATGAAAATAATAATATTAATCGCAAAAAATTTTCTCACCGAATATCCCTCGACCATTGATAAATACTTATAATTTGATCACAACTACCTCAAGAACGTTGCTTGAAGGTAACAGCCCTCCGCCTGCGGCGTCGGGCGGTTACCAAGCAACGTTCTTTCGGTAACTGTGATAAAATTATTTCGAATTATCAATGGCCTAGGGATATTATAGCTGATAAATTCCTAGTTCTTAACCAATCATAATGCAAAACACTTAGAAATTGAACCAATAGGAACAGTTTTATACTGATAAATTCCCACGATTAGTTTGTAACCAATCATACTGCAAAACACTTGAAAATTCTACCAATAGGAACAGTTTTATACTGATAAAACCCCGTTGCCCGGGTAACTGGAGTTTTAACAGAGTTTTACCGCGGTATAACCCCGTTGCCAGGGTTACAGCGATAAAACTCCCGCTACCAAGGAAATAAATAATTGTTAATGTCAATCACTGTCAGTGTGACAGTTAATTAATATTTCAAGTTTCATTTTGCTTTGTCTTTTGAATTTATCTCATCAAATACCATGCAATCTATTTGATTTTCTCAGATACATTTTTATTTTTAAGCGCTCATTTTTTTTGCTTTTTAAGCAAAACCTCTCAAGCAAACTGACATTAGGTAAAACCCCTCCTCCTTTGGAGTCGGGATTTACCATGCAGTTTGCTCGAGTGATTGTTGCTAAGCAGAAAAAAAAAATCGTGCAAAAATAAACATTTATCGATAAAATCAGAAGGTCTTGTGATATTACCCTTGATAAAATCTTGCCTCTCGGAATATTACATGTGATAAAAAATGTTCATTTAATGAATTTAAGATTTTGTTTAATGTAAGAGGTTTCAGATACCATTTTGTTCATTTATTAAAATAACATTATACCCTAAAGAACTTAGGATTCAATCTTGACCACTAGCTTGACTAACAAGTTCTGTTATCTTGACTGACCCCTCTTACTTCTAATCATGATGAAAGCTTCGTTCTCTAAATATGTACTTAAATTTATTGTTCATAGTATAAGGGTTAGGGGGTTATTTTACTGATTTTGACAACAGAGTAATACGCCGTTATTAATTTATAAGGATTGATATAAATTAAGAATTATAAGAGATATTGTAAGACGGAGTTCGCACGGGGACTAAATAACACACAATCAAAGACAACCGTTCAAGGAGAAAGACACACTTTGATTAAGAAGTTTTAATAATTTAATAATAAATATTGTAAAATAGCAAATAAACAAATTACAATTGACGACAATAACGTATAAAACATGTAAACTAAAATTACAAACAGTTACTAACAAGAAATGCTTTTAACGTGCTGAGACCTCATATCTACAAATACAGAACTACCACTATCTTCCAAATTAAAAAAAAAAAAAAACTGGTGTGGGCACCACACTACTTTCTTATACAAATAAAACCAACTGAACACGTATGACTTGTTCCTTGCGCATGACTTCATTTTGACAATTATTTGATATGTAGATGTTAAAAGCATGTTTAATTTTTTGTTATCATTGTAATTAGGAATTTATTTTAAAATAGAAATCAATTAATATCTAGTCTTCAAAACTTTCTAACTAATAATACAAATATTACTTTTATAATATTTCACAAGACACATATTTTTGACACTTCACTATTATTTTACTCTTTTGATACATAGGTATTAAAAATGTTTTAGTTTTTTTCCCATTGTAACTAAGATTATTGAAATATATTCTTAAATATATAATTTAATTTTGTTAACACCTTTCATTCGAAACTTTTTCTCACAGCTGATTCTGTTTTTGAAAAAAAAGGTATTTATTGTTTTGTGTGTCCAGTAAACTTCCTCTTCCGGTTTTTCAATTTCATTCAAAATCAACTCAGATCTTCATTTTTTGATGAAACATAAATTCTAAATCTCGTTTACATATCTTGTCTCGTTCATGAGATAATGCGCATACGGACATCCATCCATCCATCCATACTCACACACAGACATCATTGAGAAATTACCACATGATAATGTAAATAAACAAATTTGAAAACCGAAAGGTAGCAAATAAATACTTACTGCTATATTTTAATACTTGCATCTTTAGAAATCACCTTGCTGCAATATCGACGCAATATACATAGAATATAGAGCGCTGTATCTACTTTAATAGTTTAAAAGTTTTGCATATTTCATCTAAACATCTGAATCTACGCCTCTGTCATTGCAAGTGGTGGAATAACAAAGCAGTACTAATAAAAAATAAGATAATATTACTCACCATTTTCGCAGAAGACGGAACGGCCCACCAATGAAAAATCTGCAAAAAAGAATAAAGATAATCAACATCCTTTTCCTCCTCAATCTGCATAATAATGAAAAATGATCTCACAGACATTATTTACAATCCTAAACTTAAGCAATATTCTCGTGGGTTTTGAAATATAAATTCCACAATATCATAACATTTCTGACGGCTAATTTGCAAACAGTGCCTGGATTTTTGCAAATGGCGACACTTTAATGTTTAAAACAATTATAAAATGATTCTCCAAGATCGCAGGAGGCGAACAGTGCAGAGTCGTGAGGCAGACATTAGAAAAACAAGTGAATGCATAAATTGATGCTCAGATGAAACTGAGGCATGATCTAGAATGATTAATGTAAGAGTTGATATCAGTAATGCTTTATTAATTGTTAGATTATATTTAATGTGGAATTGATGTTCTCAATTTGATTTTGGATGTGAATTCATAAATTAATTTGGATGGAAAGATAGTGTAAAGGAAGTATTTAATTAATAACATTGCTCACTATTGTGATTAACTATCTACAGAAATTATATATTTTTTGCTGCTAAACACTCCTAAATTATTTTTGAGAAATATTCTTCAAATATCGTAAAACCCAAGAATTTTTGACGAAGTAATAATAAATTATAGCTATAAGTAGTTGTTTTCCCTGTACATTGTCTTTTAATTTTATCACAGTTACCTTCAAGCAACGTTCTTGAGGTAGTTGTGATCAAATTATGAGTATTTATCAATGGTCGAGGGATATTCGATGAAAATTTTTTTTTGCGATAATTATTATTATTTTCATTCATATACTGTGAAAATGACATTTGGAAATAAACAAATCAAATATTGAATTAACTGTCAACCAACTGTCAACAACTGTTACTTAGCATCAAGTGATAATTTCCCGGGGAAATTAACAGTGTAATTGTGATTTGATTAGTTACTTTTGCCCACGGGATTAGAAAAACAGAGATTTGATTGGATATTTCATTAACCAAAAAATTTTCAGTGTAATTGTAACCTAATTGGTTAATTTTGCACACGTGATCAGAAATGGCAACAAGTTTGAGAAAGATACTAATAGTATATTCTACAACTAGTAATGGAATGGCATATAGGTTGTACGGTTTGTTAGTGTGGGATATGCCATTCTGTTACCTGCTGTCGACTATAGTTTCTATAACAAGATTTTGGAAATTATACAGCAGAAAATACAAAACTGTTAAAATCGACACACTCAAATAAATAAAATTAAAACAAAGAGACGTAACCATAGCAACCGATAAGATACTTCATATATCGCGCTAATATGCGGCTCTGATTCTTCGAATTTATTCCAAACTTGGCGTATGGAATGATAGTTGTTCCAATACAATTTTTAGTTGTGGAATGCTTAGTTATCGAGATATCAACAATTCAAGAACATGTTGTTATGCATATCGCAATACTGCCAACCGCATATCACTAAATATTTTGTGAACAGACCGTATTAGCTATATTGGATCATTGTTCATATATTTGTGTATACATTTACGTTTTTGCCTTGTCAATACTGTATGTATTATTTCAATGGGGTCTTACATCTTTTTATTTTATTTTTTGTTTCAGTAAGTTTGAGTAAAATTATAAATATAGATACTAATTTTAATATTAAAAGGCATTTAGTTATTAAGATACGATTTGTTTAAATTGGCATCCCATTTCAAATTTTTCGCTTCTTGACGTCATCTTGTAATTCTACGAAATACGCTCTTGCGGAGAGCGAGGAACTACACCAACTGTCAAATTGACTTATCTGTCATTGCTTTTTACTAAGAGGTTTTTACAAATATAGTTTATATTTATATCACATTACCTAGACAAAATAATATAACAAATATAATAAACATAAGTTTAATTTGAAAATCGTTGTTAACTGCAACATATGACTTGAGATGACAGGTGTGATAATGAGACTACCGACATTACCGACACGACAAGCGACAAGGTATAGTACATCAAAGCATTTTTATGTTTTAACACGTCCTAAACTCTCTGTTTAAAAACGTTATAATTAACGAATACAAAATTTTGTTTATCGAAGTGTTAATTTTAATAATAATAAGTAATTATTACAACCCTGAAAGGCAAATTATTATTTGTTATCAACACCTCTATTGCCTTGCCATGCTGTATATTCTATTACAAGATGACGTCACGATTTTGCAACCGCGAAACTTCATAAAGGAAATTATGAATGAAAAGTTAAAAAATTATAAGAAATATTGAATAATATGCGACTGAAATGATCTAAATTTTTATAATTTGTAAAAAAACAACTTTTTTAAAAAGTGTATGACCCCATTGTATCTCTAATTAGATTTTTTTCTGTTGGACAGATAATAAATTATGAATAACTAGTGCACCATGGGTAATTATTATTTGAATTTGAGTAGAAGCATATCCGGGTCATTACTAAAAATTAGCTGTGATTCATATTTAAATTTTTGGTAAACAATGGCACAAAATTTTAAATTCACCTCAAGTATGACTAAAATTCAACCTTGGCATCTTTTTCATCAACCTACAGGTTTTTGAAATTATTAATTGAATCTTAATAATTAAAATATTTGTCTACACAATTCACACAGTGTTTTAACAAGTGGTACATTAATTTAGATTCTTACATTTGAATACGTCAGCAACAATAACAATTCCAATTATAAAATTATAATTAGGAACATTGCAAAATTTATTCTCGAGATATTAAAAAGATTACCAACGTATAATTAATAAATAGAATATTAACAATAAATTTTTAAATTTAGATTGAGTTGCGGTTGAAAAGATCCGGGATTGAAAGAGCTCACGGCAAAATATATTTCAAAATAAAAGACGTGCTTGCTAAGAAATTGGTCGCTTTTCGGATCATTATGATATCACTGGAAATTTCCCTTTACGAATGCTTAAACACAACAGAATACAAAGATAAATTTTACATATTATGAAGACGATAATAGATTGATGTATTAGAATAAGGAATAATTAATAAATAATAAAAAAACTCGTGCCAAATAAAAAACTATTACAAGAACAAAAAAGTTCCAAAACTTCTAAAGGTGTAATGCTCCCTAGACATGCTTTGAGTCCTCCGACAAATTAATTAAAAATACTCGATGACCCCGAGGTCAATTAATTCATTTTTAACAGCTTTTGTTTGTTAAACAGTTCCAGAGGTGATTCGATCATCCTACAACTCAAACTTGACGGAATATTTTGAATTTATTAATAATAAAAATACAGTTAATTGGACAGAAGGCGTTAGAAACAATTGAATAAATTATTTGAAGTGACAATTTTGTCGTTAGATTTTTTATAAACCTGTTGGTTGGTAGCTAAAATAAAAGAGACATCAAAATTTAATTAGGCAGTTACAAAAAATCTGCTATTTTGTCACAAGACTATTTTTGGGTGTTTTCGTGTTAGCCTTGTTTTTAACGCGGTATAATATTCTAAAATTATTTTATTTAAAATACATTTTTTGAAATAACCATTTTGTTTATTATTTAATGAGGTAATAGCTCCGTGGTAACGCGTCGGGGTGTGGATCGTGAGATCCTCAGTTCGAATCCCACTGCCGACAGTTGCCAATTTAAATTTACCCCTGTGGTTCCCCTCCACTAACATCTTTGGGGGCTATGATTTGACGGCTGGTAATCGCACTTCATAGGTAAAAATATATCACTTACCGATATCTGCGTAAGCAGAGTGCCACACCCATAATGGGTAAAAGGTGTGATGATATTATTTATTTATTAGTTTATTACAAATTTTATAATCTATAAAATGTAATTGAAATCTAGATTAGTCATTCGGATATCATTAAGCATAGATGTAAAGATGAACATTTTTAAGCAAATATTATGACTTTAATTAGTATTAATTAATATTTTATAAAGAATTAAGTTTTAGCGCTGTACAATATTCTAAAATTATTTTACAAAAAAATGCTTCGAACAGAAGTTAGAGATAAATATATTATGTATTATTTTAATGTGAAGTATTTAAAAAAATAATAATTTTAGAAAATTGCACAGCGTTAAAAGCAAGGCTTAAAACATCCAAAAACAGAGCCATTTTCTTTAATTTAAAATGTTATGACCTATAAAATTAAATTAAAATCTAGATTAGCCATTCAGATATCATTGGGCAAAGATATAAGGATGAACATTCTTAAACAAATATAATGTTTATAATTAGTATTAATTAATATTTTATGAAGTATAGTGGGATGAAAACACTTGTCAAGGTTTTTTGTACTTTGTTACGCCCATATTACACTTCTTTAGTTGTGAAATTGTACACAAATTATTTTGTAACGTAACCAAAAATAAAGATAATTGTTTGAGTAATTTATAGGCTACGAAAAATATGCTATAGAAAATAAAATTATTAACGAATTTTTGTTCTGATGAATATTTTAGAGAAAAAAGCTTTAAAGTAAAGTTCGGGACAATTAAATTCTGTATGATAATATACAAAATAGTTATTTGTATATCAAGGCACTAAAGTATAATTTTTTATTACGAATAAGTAATACTTTAATGCCGAGGTATAGATTATATTTTTTCCGAAATTGTTAAATTATTAATTATAAATATAAATAAATAGCATTATGTATATGTAAAACGTCAATTAGCTAATGCGACAGGGATGACTTTGATAACAGAAGTACTGTCAAAGTGTTAAATTTTTTATATTTTCTTAGACGTGTTCTGCATGTGATCTGCATCAAATCCGATAAATTATTATCAAAGATAAATAATAAATAAATTCAACAATAGTATTATAGAATAATTTGTTTATTGTTTTAGGTTTGTAATTCAAGTTTGACATAACAGTCTGTCTGTGAAGCTACGATTTTGGCTAGCTTCACGTAGTAGCACTTGTATTATTTTCTTTAGTCTCGATTTCGGAAAAAATATTAATTTTACACATATAACAACTACGAGACTGAGGGATAAATTGTTAATACGATAACATGATAACTCTAAATCGTATAATGTTATTCTGAAATTTATTATTGAAGGCCTATTTAGTTCTTTGGTCATATCTTGGTAAATATTTGATTTAGAATCAATTTTGTTATATCTAAAAAGATGTGTACCGTTCAAAATTGGTTTAATTATGTTTTGGACACATTCGAGTTTGAATTTCCTTGTCATCATGGAAGCTTATATCAAAGATGAAATCATTGTTGATGAGTATAATTCCTATAAGTATTCAGTAGCTACTGTTCTTGGCATAAGTCCTACAATATGTATTTTCAATTGCAAATTTTTGAAATTACCTTTGTAAATATTTGTAAGATGGATTTATAGCCATGTTATTCTTTTGTGTAAAAATTTATTAGTATAAACTTTACATAGTTAAAAGTTCCTTTATGCCTGCTGTCAGAAAGTTAACGATCAGAAATTATTTATCCGTTATTCATAAATATCGCAACAAGGCGATTATAAAAACTATTATTCAATTCACCCACACAATACAAATAATTACAGTTATACAAATGTAAATAATTCCTACGATTAACATTTGCAAGATGTGATAAACGAGCATCGCGTTAGCGCTAAAAGAATTGTATTAAGATGGGCGCGTTCTTCTAGAACTGACTTTGATCTACTAATCTTTGCTATACTGTATAACTAAGCATTCTTACAACAATGAAGCTTCGTTATTATATCTTTCCTTACTGTATTAACTGGGTAAGGAGATGAGTGTCTCAGTTAACAATTATCCTGACTTCGATGGCTTTTTAACTTGGTCAACAAGTTGTTTAATCTGGATAGTTTCTTTTTAATTTATTATACGTAACGTAGTAAGAGCCCTACGAGCCTCGGCAACTAAATTCCATATTCGTGATAAAAATTGAACTTCAGTGTCTTGAAACATAAATAACTATGACTACTATGACTGAAGAGGATGGTTGTTTGTGTTATTCACATAAAATTCTCAATCATCCACTCGTAAGAAGACGGCACATGACCGAAATAGTTGGTCAGTTTTCCGTCTTCATAAAAAAAAAAAATACTAAATCAAATATAACACTAATAAAGAATAGGTACCTAGCATGTTGAAGATCTAATAAAGTGCTCAAAAATCGTCATTAAAAGCTCAGAAATCGTCACTAAAGTAATCCATTATACGACGATTTTTAGCAACCCAGTGTTGGCAACCGTTAAATAATTATTGTACAATTAGGATAATTTTGGCAGATATATTGACGTACTATAGTAAATTTGGACGTAACATGAAACAAAATTTACAAGAAGAATTAACTAATTAATTCCGATGACGAAATTGAGGACAAAACACATAATTTTGAAAGTTATTTACGATAACTTCAGTCCTCGAGGTTGGCAACACTGACTGTCAGTTTCAATTGACAACTGACAGATGTATAAACTTAACCTATATTGTATTTTTTTTACAGTTTTTTCGAATTTTAAATTTCAAATAAAACTTAATATGAACTTCAGCACTGAAGAACCTTTTTATCACTCACATGGTTTATTTTCCTCGGCCCTACGGGCCTCGGCAACTACATTCTATATTCGTGATAAAAAATTGAACTTCAGTGCCTTGATACATAAATAACTATTAATAAATGAGTAAAAGGAGATGTGTCAAATTTGATAGTTTGATGAAATGAAACAGGTCGTAATATAGTCAAGTTCAAGTGTGCTTGCTTGTACAATACAAAGTTGTACATTTAGAATTTAGATCAGCGTAACATAAGTTAGCAGTTTAGCACCATGACTGTCGATTGTTTTCTTTTGTACAATTGTTTTCAAACAATCTAGCATTTATGTAGCTACCTAACTTTCCTAAATATGATTTGTGTTTTCTACGATAACATCAATTAATTGTAACAAATAATACGCATAATATCAATAAATATTTCGTTGACAGTATCTAGAAAGGCCGACATTTAAAAATCCATTAAAATTTATCTCAGAATTGGACTTTCATCAAAGATCGCATTGTCATTGCGTGTAAGCAGGGTGCGATGGTAAAAATCAGTGCAAGTCAACGCAGTCTTGTTCACCGCTCGCTATTATTAAATAATAAAATTAATATTGCGACAAGAACAATAGGTGCGGTGTGGTTTTTATGCGCTCGACTTCGGGTCGTCAGATGCACTGGATTCGCCTTTCTAGGTTCGCGGTAATTTCATTTGTTTCACTCAGCTTTTGTTGTTTTGTTTATGGTCAATTACGTCACGGGTTGTTTGCAAATATTAATCTGCGTGCAAATGTTTTTGTTTATGGTTGTCAAATAATTGTGTTTACTAAACAATTTACTGTACGCTGGTAATTCAATACTCGTGGTTACACATTGTCACCTCTAGATCTACAGTCGAATTTTGGTTGTATTTAATTAATCCAGAAGTCAGAAGTCTATCTACATTTAGGTGTGAGACTATGGTTTAATTTCTTTTTGTAACACGTGCAATTTTTACAAAGTTCACAGCATTGTCTATATTCTGGGTTGTTTATGTCAATAACTGTGTCTTTTTTTAAACATTTTGTAAGGGGTTTAGTTAATTTTGCAAAATCTTTTATAAATTTACGATAATAGTCCCAAAAATCCTTTAATTTGTTTATTAGTTTTAGGTATCGGATAATTTAGAATAGCAGATATTTTATCTGGCTTCGGCTTCACGCCTTCAGGAATTACGATATGCCCGAGATAAGCTACTTCTTTTTTCAGGAACTCCGATTTATATATTAGTTGTCAGTGGTACCAACTGAAAACAGTGTTTCCGAAGCCCCACAGCTTAACTACCTTCATATTTTTAGGGTGGCATAACATTTATTACTGAATAGATAAATTTAAATCAGTAAACGCTCACGGGTCTAATCTTATACAAAGTATAAGGAAGTATTGGAATCACGAAAAAAATATTTTGACGTCCACTGAATCCATTAGACCAATTTCTCAATGATGTCTGTGTGTGAGGATGGATGGATGTCCGTGTGCGCAATATCTCATGAACTAGATAAGATATGTGAACGAAACTTGGGTTTTATGTTTTATGAAAAAATGAAGAACTGAGTTGATTTTGAATGAAATTGAACAACCGGAAGAGGAACTTTACTGGACACAGAAAACAATAAATTAATTTTTTTTCAAAAATAGAATAAGCATAGAGAAAAAGTTTCAAATAAAAGATGTTAGCAATAATATTTGGAATATAAAATGTTATTTGTACTTTTCTTCTACATACTTCTAATTTTGAGAAAAACTAAAAGATATATTCAAGAATATATTTCAATAATCGTAGTTACAATGGGAAAAAAACGAAAACATTTTTAATATTTATGTGTCAAACGTGTCAAATAATTGTGAAGTGTCAAAAATATGTGTCTTATGAAATATTATAAATGTAAGTAATATTTGTATTATTAGTTATAAAGTTTTGCTGACTATATATTAATAGATTTCTATTTTAAAACAAAGTCATACGCAACGAACAAGTCATACATGTTCAGTTGGTTTTATTTGTATAAGAAAGTAGTGTGGTGCCCACATCAGATTTTGTTTGCTTCTTTTGACAAAACTGAATTATATGTTTAATAAACTAATTTTAGTTGCTATGGGAACAAACAAATAACAGAAACTGTAATTATTAATCATTCAATACAGATCTACATACCGATAGAAAAATTTGAAAATCACGGAATATCCTCACTTAAAATTGTAATATTTTTTTATTACATTTCTTTATAATATAAGCGCTAGGAAACACATTGTAGCAGAGCGCATCGCAAAATCTCTAATATTTTTCGAGATGCGTCTATTTTTGGTATTTTTTGAAGTGCAACTTTAAGGGCCTGTAATTCAAAAACCACACGAGATATCTAAAAATTCTCTTCAGTTTAGCGTTTCTGGTGCCTTATATAACAAATTAGCAAATTTTTTAAATTTTGAATTTTTTTTTGTATTTTTGTTCAAAATTTCGATCGGCGATAACTCGACAAATATTAAAGATACAGATTTGCAGTGTTCACCAATCGATTCAGCTCGTCGAAATACATAAGTATGCAAAGTTTCATAAAAATCGCTTTATGGGATGCAAAGTTAGAGCAAAAAGCTTGAAAATGGCGGTTTTTGTCCATAAATTCAAGTGTTACCCCTTGACGTTTGGCCTGAATTTGGCAATTTTCATACTTTTACCCTAACATTTCAACCGGTTGTTCGAATTTTCTGAAATTTTTAGGGTTTATGTATTTCGTAGAGCTGAATCGATTGGTGAACACTGCAAGTCTGTATCTTTCATATTTGTCGAGATATCTCCAATCGAAATTTTGAAAAAAAATTCAAAAAAATTCAAATTTTTCAAAATTTACTAATTTATTATAAATGCCACGAACAACACAAAACTGGTGATATTTTTCGATATCTTGTATAGTTTTTGAGTTACTGCCCCTCAAAGTTGCTCTTCGAAAAATATAAAAAATCGTCATATCTCGAAAAATATTAGAGATATGACGATGCGCTCTGCTGCAATGGATTTCCTGGCGCGAATATTATAAAGAAATGTAATAAAAAAAGTACAATTTTAAGTCATATTTGGGGAAATTTGCCCACGTGATTAGAAATACAGGGATTTGATTGAATATTTCTTTAACCAAAAATTTTCAGTTACAATATAACAAGAGAGTGAGAATAAATTGAAAATAATTTGACAGATCTTTCGAAAACTTGTTGCCAGGCAATAGCCACGAAAGCCCGTAGGGAAAAAATTTATATCAACACTTTGAAACCCACAGTTAATAATAACCGACATAATTTTAGTACAAAATCAGATTTCCCATTGAAATCCTTTGTACAGTCTGCGATACTTCCCCGGATAAGCTCGAAAAACACAGATGCTTACATAGCGTATATATTTAACTATAAATGTCAAAAGAATAGATTTGTAGGTTAGCTCCCTACTTACATAAAATATCATGCATTTATCTAAACTAATGACAGTGACAAACAAAGCTAGTCAAGTACTATTTGTACATATTAAACTGTATTAGTGTCTAGTGCTAAACATGGAATTAAATTTGAACGACGGAATTTGTATCTTTGCAATGGGACATATTTAATTTCTAGAATAATACGTCGATTACTAATCAAATTTGACTGATAACCATTCACGTTTTCTATTTTTGAAAAAAGAAAACCATCTCTATACATTTCCTACAACAAATATCAATTTTACTACGCAGAAACAGACAAAGATGTCACATGTCAGAGGTAGAAATATATGAACAGTCACAACAAGAAGATATCTTGGATAAAATCTACTAATCTGCATTGTAGCAGAATGTTTTATGGTTACGAATGTTAAATATGCTAATAGTGGATTTACGGAAATTTTATGCAAAACACAGATTTTAATCTCAGATCATTGTTTCATGTCAAAGGTAATTAATGGAATTTTAGGTGTACATAAAAAGAAATTTCACTTTCTACCGTTTTTAGCTATAAACGTTTGAACTTTTAACCCGAAAGAACGATACGAAAATATTAAATTCGACTAAGAGAATGCTTTGAAACTGTCTTGAAATAATCTTAATAAATTAATTTATTAGTAATGCATCTCTATCTTCAGGGGAATTGATTTATAGCGTTATATCCACCTTCAACTTATCAACATGCATGACAAAGATTTAAACGCATCGTCTTCAAGATAATCAGAAGATTTCTGCCCACTATCTAATTATCTCATTACTAATTCATCAAGACGTTTCAATTTCAAAACATTTCAGAATTAAGTAGCTATTGTAAATGAGTAGTAATTGCAATAAATACAGGCAGCTGTCAATTATAATTAGTTACAGATGAATTTAGAGTTGACATCAAACTAATCGAATTCATCGAAGATAATAGATCAACTCGGGATGCTTATTTCAATATTATAATTAATTAGGTGATTCATGTGACCTTTGGCGACATCCTAGTAGGCGTGTATTCCACCTTCTGCTTGTAAATTTGCGGAAAAATTGACAATCGCAGGTGTTAAAACTTTTTATCTATATTATGAGTGTACGAGTTTGTTGTGAAGATGAGTTATGGCAACGTAGGTTTGATATGAATGTGTTCTGGCATATATCTTTTGATTTGTTATTAATGAGCCTTCATTTGTTTTGTAGATTGCGATTTATTGTTTGTGATTTGTTTGTGCTAAAACATTTTTGTGTAATATTTTTCTCTTTTAGGATCTGTCATGTGTCTTTAATTATTCGTTATGAGGATAAAGGATATTTTTTTCCTCACTTTTTGCCTATTCGAAGAGTCAATGAACTATAGCCATTTTTAATCAAGAATAAAATATTTTGTTTTGTCTGTTTTTGACTATAAACCATTCTTATTTAGCAGTAATGAATTTTTAAAAATTTTGTACACGAAAATAACAGCAATCTTCAGTTACATTCACACAAAAATAGCAAGTACATGTTAAAAATATTGGTTAAACTGATCAAATTAACGAAATAAAATTAGAAAATTTGTAAATTGATGCAGTGATAATATAGGATATTCAATGGTCTGTTATTGTCTTATAAGTAATATAAGAAGAAGGCATAGGAATTTTAAATATATTTGCATGTTTCAATGACCATTTCGTACGAACAACATTTGACACACACTTCACGGATAAAAGAGTACAGTAGAATTTATCAAACTATTCGTTAAACATAGGATATAAAGATGAATTTCCAAAAAATGCATTTTATATCCTCAGCTTACCGAATAGTTTGGTAAATTTTACTGTTCTCTTTATTCTGTGTATTGACAATCAGGAACTTTAAATTCGCGCGGTAAAACATAAAAAATAAACACTGGCTTTTCTCAGAAATTCTACAGCAAAATAATCTTAAAATTATAAAATTTAGTGTATCATAACCTGCAAAAACTATTAATAATTGCCAATAATTTAAAGAAAAATATATGTATAAATTGATAATAAATAAAACAATATACAGGCAACGGTTTGGCAGGTAGTGTTAAAGCCGGATGACTCGATTAAGTTAAGTTAAGCAATACTGTCCACGGTTAGTAGTTGGATGGGTGACCGCTTTGCAAAAACTCATACCAGCGAACACTGCGAGCCGTTGTCACACCACCGAAAACTAGGTTCCGAGGCGGCATATAGCCTCAGCAGTTGACACTGCTTAATAATAATAATAATGTATTAATTGTTTTTCTACTGTTGTATCAAATTTCTTAACAAATAGTAATTAATATGACTTTGCTGCTGTGAATTGGTACATTTTTGAGTATTTTGATTTAATTTTAATTCGTTAAAAATAAGATTGTTTGTTACAAAAAGCTTTGTACAAACCTCTTGCGGGAAGACGCATTTGCACAAATGAAGAAAGAACGTCTTTTAGTAATTTATTTGTAATTAATTATTACCTCACTGACATCTGTGTGGATGGATGAATGCATATCCGTATGTTCTTTAACTCAGGAACGAAAAATGATAGAGCCAAGAAACTTCATAATTATAGGCCTTTTGACAATGCGCACTGAGTTGATTTTGGATATAATTTCAATATCGGAAGGAGTTAATTGGACACAGAAAAAGATAAATTAAATTTATTTTGTGTCAATTTTAAAATACGAGTAGTGGCTATGACAGGAAACAAATAATTGAAATATTTGTCAAGCATATGTCAAGAATAACTATTATACATTCAAATACAAAGTATATAAAGTGTAGGGAAGTCGTGTGGTAACCACAGCAGATTTTTCATATTCGAACTGTATTTTGAATGGTTAAAATACAGATTAGTATTTTAAAATGCTTTATGAACAAGAAAAGTTAATACCAAGACATATTTAGTAATATTTATTACTCTTTTCATCTCTTAGGAAATCTTCCTGGTTCCATTAAAATACATAGAATTAAAAGTATAAGGAAGTCGTGTGGTAACCACAGCAGATTTTTCATTTTCGAACTGTATTTTGAATGGTTAAAATACAGTTTAGTATTTTAAAATGCTTCATGAACAAGAAAAGTTAATACCAAGACATATTTAGTAATATTTATTACTCTTTTCATCTCAGAAAAACTTCCTGTCAATATCTTTAGTACTAAGAGTATGGAGAATTATAAACAATCTCCGACGACATATAATACGAAATAATTTCCTTGCTTCACTTGTATTGAATAATACAAGGCTCGTCAAATACAGGTAGTTCAAATCTTATGAATTTATTAATACCATCAATTCGAAATAAAACTGTAATCTTAGTTGTGAAATTGACCGTTAAAGCTCAGAATGCGGCAACCTGACCAAAGAATCGAAGTTATAAACAAATTTTATCTCTCTAATTTCATCTTAAGTTACAAAATAAACCATGATCTCAACAATAGATAAACAGTTTTTCTGCCTCTTAACATATTCAATTAGTTGTCTAATTCTGTAACCAAATTAAAATATCAGTTTCAACACAATTTCGTCAAGATGCTTAGTAATGTTACTCTACACGTTATTGCATTCTTCAACACCAACGTCTTGAAAGCATTTCTCAGTTGCAAGAGTCTCAATTAACCCACCATCTATGAGAATCCTCATTCGTATTTATGTATTCGACATCTGGGCATTTAGGTGTCGGCCCACTTCGACCATTCCCACTTTGGGAAGCGAAGACTTAACGGAATATAGTTGGGATAGGACTTCTTAGGGATATCAGGGATTCAATCATGATCGCTGGTTAACTACAGTGAATGCTGATTTCTTTTTTTTTATGTTAACATACAAATACAAAACTATTTTCGTATTGGATGGACAGTTTGTTCTCTATGGATTTTAGACCAAAAGTATAAATACAATTTTTTTTAATCAAATCGGTCTCCTTCATGAAATAAAATCAAATGAATATTCACAATTTGAGCTCAGTTACAGATTGTCGCGTGAGAAATAAAAACTTGAATATTTTTGTTGCAAATTACGAACACACGCAAAGAGTTTCTGGACGTGTAATACACATTTTTCTCTTGTCGAGTTTGTCATAAATATATTAAATAAAATTACTGGTTTTTTTGTCAAATATGAAATACTAGGGATTTTTTAATTATTGGTAACATCAGATTCTTCGTAAATAAATATTCGATGGTTCTATAAATATAAACAGTTAATTTGCTTTCTTTGAAAAATTCGGTGATATTTATTTAGATAAAATTTATTTATTGGTTGTGCATTGAAACTGACATTTTTTTTTTTTAAATTATGAAGATGAGAGGCGGACTAACTACTATGGTCATATGTCGCCTCATGAGTAGATGAATATGAATTTATATGAACAATACAAACGACCATGCTCTTCAGTGGGATTCGAACCCACGACCTCTGGCGTGCTAGGCTAGCGACATAGCCACTACACCACCGAGATCGGAAGAAATTTTTTATTTATTTAATTATTATTACTTACATTTGGGATTATAATGAACAATTTAGCTATAAAATGGGGTCTTTCACCATTTTTTTTTTATGAAACTTTATCTAATTTGAAGACTATCTACACTTTTAAAAAGTCTTAATGGTGTCTTTCACCATTTATTTTCTATTTTTTTATGAAACTTTATTTAAATTTAAGACTATTTACAGTTTTAAAAAGTCATTAAGCCACAATATTTTTTTTTAAATATATATATATATATATATATATATATATATATATATATATATACCGGGTGGTGTTCGGTAAGTGCGAACATAAGGATTTAACATGGGATATTAGTTTTATGCAATTTCCTGCTCTTCTGTACATTTTACGGAAAAAACTGTAGAGGGAACATTTATTCAGAATTAAAAGTTACCCACGAAACTGTTTTTACATGTTTTATTAAGTTTTTGGTTTAGCCGTAACATTAAAAATAAATTTCGAAATTTCTGTTACTTGGTCGCAATAGCCATGAATTTTGTTTTATTTTTATGACAAATGCGTTAAATGTCAATTTTTGATGTTTATAAACGTGAATCTAATAATTTAAATTAAATCATAAAATTCACATTTTTTATTCTTAGAACAAAGTTTTATTTTCATATTTAATAATAAATCAGTTTCAAGTTTATCAACAATTTCAATTTTTTTTTTTTAAATTTAAATTACAATATTTTATTGTGAAAGAAATGTATGAAATCAATACTAATAATAATATTAGAACACGTCATAACAAATTAAATGAAGTAATAATAGTAACAATATTATTTAATATACCTACATACAAAAAAATAAAGAAATTACAATAAATGTTCAAACAAACCACTATTTTCAGCAAGACAATAACCAAGTCTATTGTAAAACGAAGCTCTAACATTGGCTAATTGCCTGTCATTCTTCGAATATAGCTTGTCTTAGTAAATTTAAATTTTCGTAGTGTTTAGAGTAAATTTTACTTTTAAAATCGCAAGGAGCTAGGTCCGGAGATCTTGCAGGCCAATTTATTCCACCACCACGACCAATCCACCGATTAGGAAAAACCAAATCTAAATATTCCCGCACATTTATTCCATAATGAGCCGGGCACCCATCCTGCTGGAACCAAATATCCTCATCTACTGCAGCTGCCTCATCCAATGCAGGACCTATAGATTTTGCAGAAGTTCTAAATACATATCATAATTTAAATTTCCCATAATTTCAAATGGTATAATCCTGTTCTTAAAAATTCCAACTCAAATATTAATTTTCTCAGGATATTGGGTACCTATACACACAGTTAAATGATGATGCAAACCACACTTAGAAGCAATATGTCTTATGCTGTACCTTGAATTGTGAGATATGATAGCCAATACCAATTCTTCATTCACTTCGTTATGACGTATTCTGTTATTATTATTGTTGCCTTCATTACCATCGGTCACAGCTACACTAGCTGTACTCTCAAATTTTGTAACCAGTTTTGAAATTGTTGATACACTTGGAATTGGTTTATCTTCATATTTAATTGAAAATAAATCCCGCACCCTCCTATAACTATTTCCTCCATAATAATTTTTAATAATGAAGACACGTTCTTCGTTTGAATAAACATTCATTTTATAGCTTACACAAAGATTTAATTTAATAAGATATATTCACGTTTATAAACATCAAAAATTGACATTTAACGCATTTGTCATAAAAATAAAACAAAAGTCATGGCTATTGCTACAAAGTAACAGAAATTTCGAAATTTATTTTTAATGTTACGGCTAAACCAAAAACTTAATAAAACATGTAAAAACAGTTTCGTGGGTAACTTTTAATTCTGAATAAATCTTCCCTCTACAGTTTTTTTTCGTAAAATGTACAGGAGAGCAGGAAATTGCATAAAACTAATATCCCATGTTAAATCCCTATGTTCGCACTTACCGAGCACCACCCGGTATATGTGTTGGTGGATCTCAAACAGTAGAGATTTAAATAATTTTTGTCACATAAATGTTCTATTTTATTGTAATAAAAATAATAAAATAAGTAAAACAATATATGACTACAATTATTTACAATCTGTACTGTTTTAGATCCAGCAACACCTCTACAATGACGTCACAACATTTAAAAAAAATCATTGTGGCTTAATGAATAACAATTAAGACATTTTAAAAGTGTAGATAGTCATCAATTTAGATAAAGTTTCATAAAAATATAAATAAAAAAAAAAAAATGGTGTAAGACCCCATTATTATTGTGGCTTAATGAATAACAATTAAGACTTTTTAAAAGTGTAGATAGTCTTTAATTTAGATAATGTTGTATAAATATATAAATAAAGACCCCATTAATATAAGTTTATAACCTGCAAGCATCAAACATTGAATAAAATTGATAGCCACTTGATCCAAATCTTACAAAAGTTCCTGTTATGTCATTCCAGACGAGAAAACAGCAGTTTCTAGACCATTTAAAGATATGTAGAACTAGTGTTTTTGTACAGAGGCGCGAAAAGTAATTTAGTGGCTGAAGTAGACATGGTCAAAATGTGAACAGGTTAGAATTAAAAGACTAATTGAATGATGACGATTTTAGCGCTTCCCTTAAATCATTTTCCATTCAATGACGAAATATATGTCATTCACTTTCGTTTGAAGAAAGTTGGATTATAATTTGTAATTTAACTGATTGTTTATTACATTTATTCAATTGTTCGGATGACACAGATGGTTAAATTAAATTAGATTTTCTAGTACTTAACTTTGAAGATATTCAAATGTGTATGCACACCTTAGCCTTTAATAATAATTATGGATCAACATTCTTATTTCTATTTATAAATTTCAATGCTTTTTTCTATTGAAAAATCAATAAATGACAAATTTATTGCATATTTACGTGTCCTTAAGTGCTATCGCAAAACTGTAAATTTTGCCTACGATATTGAATTTGGAATTTGTTTTTTTTTTGTGTTAATCCTACTCAGTGCAACCATTTAAAGAGTATTAACACCTACAAGAAATAATTCTAGATGGGTAATTACACTAATGATATTATATGAGTTATATAATAATGTATGCAATCATACTAATTCATGCGGAATTATTTTACAACGGCTTGCAATCGTAGAATACTTGGTTCAAACCTAATTTCACACGGTGTGATTTGAGGCACACAATGATCTAATTATTTTATTCAGAGCAGTAGCTAAGTTATTAATTTATATTTCATATTTTATTTATAACATTTGTATAGGAATTATGGAAAAAAATTCTCTGCAATAATTCACGTACAAGGAAAGACAGATTGAAGAACTTTATAATCTATACCTATATAAAATTTCCGTGTGCATGCATTCGTAATTCTTCTCCTCCTAAAAGACTTGCCCGATTTTTATGACGGAGCTGAGTTGATTTTGGTTCATTGAAAAACGGAATTGGTAGTTTATTGGATATACAAAACAATAAATTAAATTTGTTTCAAATGTGGAATAAGTCGCGAAAAAAATTGCAAATAAAAATGTTGCCAATAATATTTGGAATATACGAGCCCAGAATCAAATCATTTGGCCCAGTTAAAGTCATAAAAAGGAAAATTGTTTAATTCACCATATTTATATCTTAAATTAATTTATTTTTTCTTCCGTACATACATATATGTAAGGGATGTATTGATTATATTACGAATTAATTAGATATTGGGAACAATTCATCAATAGCAAGTGGTAGATTATTTGAAGGCATATCAGGGTTTTTGGGCATATCTTAATAAATAAATTAGATAGAGTAAATTTCATTGGAATAAAAAAGATGTAGAATAATATTACTTACAATCTTTATATGAAACAATTTTCTTTATTTTCTTATCATCAGATTTAAAAATAGTATTCGTGGTACAAGCCAATACCTTTGGGCCAAATTGTTTATTTGTTATTATTTCAGTTGTTATTTTTCCTTAAAATGTCCTTAAAAAGAACAGAAATTATGATACAAATAAATTGAGTACAATAATATTCCTATTGTTAGATCAGAAGATTTTTTTAAAGCTATTTTAAAAGTTTTAATTGGGTAGAATATTAATTGAATTTTTCTTGTATTTGCTTCCATAAGAAAAACTGAATGGGGTGCTCAACTATTTCATTTTTTTTATGAAACATTATTTAAATTGAAGACTATCTATAGTTTTGAGGTGTCTTAATTATTATTCATTGAGCTGAAATGATTTATTATATAAATTATGACGTCAGTGTTGTCGAAGTTTAGATTCTCAAATAGTAGGCATTGTAAATAATTGTAGTCACATAAATGTTCTATTTTGTTGTTTAAAAAATTATTTAAATGTAATTGAAATAACTTTTCGTGGTAAAAAATAAAATATACATGAATACCATTTATTCCAGGAAGAAATATAAATAAACTGTAAAATTATTTAGTCAAATGTTTGATTACCACTGCTAACCTATGTCATTCAACATGTCTTTAATTAATGAATTTTATTCTCAAACAATTGTTATTTGTTTCAATTCAAAAGAAAACAAAAATCTTCAAATTCAGTGCCAATCATTTGACACCTTGATTATCTGATAGTTCAATAATAAGGGAAGTACAAAGAATTTAGAATATAATAAATGTATCAGGGAGACGCTTAAACAGAGTACTTCATACTTTAACGCCAGAATTGGTACCTTCAAACACTCAAATGCCTATCTTAATATTAAATAATATTTTAAAAATTCTGTTATATATAGTATGACGTTTTTAGTTCTAATCATAATATAAATGACTAATTTGTCATTTTGTGACTCAACTGAAGGACAAATATGTATTGTGTTTAATGTAATTTAATATTTATATTCATTTTAAATTTACAACTTGTATTTACAAAAATGAATATTCTAATAAATTATATTAACGATAAAAATATTAGTAATAATATAACAAGAGAATGAGAATAAATTGAACATAATTTGACAGATCGAGTAACTATTACTAAATGGCAACAAGTTTGAGAAATAAAACGGAAAATAACTTTTTTATCCACAAATTCAAAACAAAATTAGATAACGTACTAAACTAAAAATTTGTCAAGATTATTTTTTGACGTTTTTTAAAACCAATAAAATGCTTCATTGTATGTCAAGTGTTTGTCATTATTACCTGAGAATAAAGCTCTAGTGATTATTTCCGGAAATAATCACTGTAGCTTTTTTGCTTTTGTTGACAAATGTCAGATAGTTATGAACAAAGAAAAATTAGCAAAAAAGATAGATTTAGTGTCGTGCGTGATGAAATAAAAAATAATTTAATTAAATATAATTTTCGAGTATCTTTCTCGAACTTGTTGCTAGGCAATAGCAACGAAAGCCGGTAGGACTCTGTCAAATTATTTTCATTTTATTCTCATTCTCTTCTTATATTATTACTGACAATAATTGGTTGGATAGAACTGGTTAAAATGTAGACACGGGACAAACAATGACATATTTGATTGGTTTTGAGAAATATCAAAAAATAATAAGATGAATATACAAATGCGAATTTTCCATATTTTAAGGGTAAAGCAATTCATCAATTACCTAGATCTGTGTAAAAAGGGTAAATAGTACGTTGATATACTTATAATTTTAATTAAAATATGCCAAAATTCGAGTTCAATAATTATTTTGATAGTCAGGCAAGTATTATTAAAGTATATTTCAATTGCAAATTTCCCACCGTATGACTCATTTTGCAGGTAACAACAATCAATTAAAAAACAATAAACAACAAAATGATATTCAAATCAATATGAAGTCAATAATTTTCTTGTTTATAAAAACAGAAAATGAATCAATTGTTTTGTTCATCCATTCACGGAACCAGCAATAAACAGTCATTATCACTGACTAACTAATTTTAATCACAAGGGATCAGAATTTCGCAAAAGTAATTAAGGTGGAAGACGCACCCATATATGAATAAAAATGCGAATTACTTACAAGGATGGGAACGTATTTGTCATTAGCACTGCCCCCGCGAAATTATGATTTTATCAAAAGAGCAGGATGGAAATAGCAAAACACAAAAAGTTCCATAGATTGCTATGATTTGTTCTCGACAGTTGTCAGTGATTTATTAACTATTGTTAATAGTTTTTATAGGAATTTTTTGCTGCAATATAAATTGTAATTAAACATAGTTTATTTGAAAAATCCTATAGTTTATGATGAATTATTGAATTACTCAGTTTTGTTGCAAAATCAGAAAATATTGCGCGTTTATTTTAACTGTTCACAAATTATAAATTTTATTGTTTCAAACTATTGTCATTGTTGCTTTTAAAGTTTGTGTAGTTCATAAACTTAATGCAGGTAGTCGTAAAATATTAAGTTCATAGCTTTAAAACTATCTATATATAATTTGTATCCAAATGCCAACAGTCTGTTCAATTTTTTTCTTAGCTTGTTTAATTTTTAAAATTATATGGACAAAACAGATGAAATTAAAGTAACCTATAATTCCGTTATTAAATAATAAATTCTTGCCATGGTTTCTTCTCCTTGAAGACCGTGTGAACAATTTAGTTTTTGAAGAATTATAGGGCAGTAAATATGGAACATTAGTCATATTGTAACGACGAAATGACTAATAACCTTAGAACGAATATCAAGGAAATGTCTTACTTCATGTGTAGTACAAAATACTTTATAAGATTAAAGTTGAAGAAATAGTAATACTGAATATTGTAGTCAATTATACCTTGGAAAATTTCTTTTATAAATACGTCGTGATTGACAAATAATAATTAATAATTTGCATATTACAGTTAATATTAATAGAGTTTGTGTTCTAAAAAATAAGCAAACATCTTTTGCCGACAAATTTAATGACCCATATAGGTCAGTGAACAAGCCTTTCTTTTGTTTTTCACTTTCAGTGATGAATTTTGAATTACCTAGAATATGGTATTATGAAATAACAAATTTAGTTCACTCGTTAGTCGGCGCATAATTTGCTTGGTTCATTTATACAAGTTTGGAATTTTTAATTACTTATACGTATAATAGAAAATATAGGAATCATTTGACCATATTTCTCAATGATGATGTGTGCCCATATCAGTACCTCGCGAATTAGAAAAGAAAGAACACCGAAAATTCATAATTATAAGTTCCATGACAAAGTGCAGAACTGAGTAGATTTTTGGTCATAATTGCGAAACCAGAAAAGGAAGTTTACTTCACACATACATTAATATAAATTCAATTTAATTTGAATAGGAAATTAGCTGCGAAAAAAACTTTTAAATAAAAGATATTAGTAATATACTTCAGAATAAGCAAATATTACTTGTAATTTTCTTGTGTCTGCTTCAAAATTCAATAATTATGAGTATATTATATTGATTAAAGCCGAGTTGGGTATCAAATTGAAAGTTTCAAAAAAGAAACTTGAAATCAAATGTAAATAAATAATTTTGGACGATTGTCAATTGTTTTTTAAAAGTGTAATTTGAATCCTACCGGGTTTGGTATCATATTAAAGATTTCAGGAAAAAGAGTTAAATTAAATGTCAAAAATTGTTTACAACAGTTAATTTAATCTTTTCGAATTTGGTGGCAAATTGAATGTCTCACAGAGGATGGTTGTATTAAAATATAAAAAAAATATTTTGAGAGATCGTTAATCGTCTCTATAATAATTAATAGATTTTTTCGAGTTTGCTATCAAATTGAAGTTACGCAGTAAAAAATTTTATTTGTGATTTGATAATTTTGCAGTTAAATATATTGTGTTAAATTAACAATTTGAACAATTATGACAATTTGTTAAATTCAAATTTTGTCAATTCTGAATTTATAACAAGAAAAATTAATGTTTTTATTTATTCGCTGGATTTATAAAATTTAACAAATAGACTCGTCAATAAGAGCAAGTAAATTTAGCTAACTTATCGATTGTTAAAGAAAGTTTGTATCGTTTGTAACAACTTAATCTGTTATAATAATTATGATTTATTGTTCTACTTCAATATAATTAACTAAAATATTTTGTCAAAAGCACTGGAAAAACAAATGTTAATAATTACTATATTCACAAGTATATTTAGTTACCAAATACACAAAAATAATTTGTTACTTGCTAACAAATTTGAAACTTGTTAAATTAACAAAAATTAACGGTGGATCGTCTGGGACTAAATATTTAGTTAATATTTTGTCATTTTTGACTACAAATTTTTTGGTAATAATCATACAACTTTCTTCACCCGAAATAGTGAGGAAAATGTGTTCTTACTCTCTAGAGAGGAAAATATAGAATTGTTAACAACATGAATGCTATTTACAAAAATATATTGTAAAAAATAATTAAATTCCTTATTTTATTTAAAATCCTTATTTTAGAAATTTACATACTTTAAATTATCTCACAATTATATTTTATATTTTTATTTTTATGGATTAAATCACAATTTGACAAGTTTAATTTAAATGCATTGGTACCTAACACTGTAACACCCCCTTGCGACTGATAACCTAAATTTTGAGGTGTCAGTTTTGTGTTGTGTTGTCAAAGTGTATTTAAGGTCCGGGCAAATTGGTTTTTGAAAATTGTTATTTGTCTTGCATGAGAGGAACGCACTTCTTTTAATCTCGCTCAAATTGTCTCATTCGCTAAGCTCATTAGGCAAACTCCGAGCTTGAGTGAAAAAAAGAAGCGCTTTCCTCTTTAGTTTGACAAATAACTATTTTAATACTTACTATATTTATTTTTATAAGAAAGACGTGTTGTAAGCATACTAGAATTTTTCTACATGTTAAACATGTGTCCAGTGTAAATATTAAACAACTAAATTTATTAGTATAAGAAATTCGTGTTCTTAAAAATAATTATAATATGTTTCTGTCAAGAATATAACAAGTGTGAAAATAATAATAATAATTAATTTTGACGTTATTATAATTACCCAAAACCAAGAATCGTGACTATATTCTGCAGTAAACTTGACATTTCAAATCAAAAATATAAAAAGTCACACATTTAAATCTTCCATATGTACGGCGCCGTTCGAATTAATTACCATTGTTCTATTTGTGACAGATTTAACATTTAACAAATCCCTGAGATTCCGATAAACCTCACAATCGTCTTGAAAGTGAAGCAGGAGAGGATGACTTATAAAATTCCGTTCCGCCCGAGACCCACCTAGGTCTAGAATCGCAAAGTTTGTTGTTTGACATCCGCAAAGTGCAACAAGATCATCCGTTACGTTCTTGCGTAGTGGCAGATTACGTTACGTTCTCTAAGAAATGCGTGCTGATTGGAGACGCCTGGTTTCCTTGGACGCGTGGACAACATTCAGGTGCACAGTGCCGTATTACTAGGGGCACTATTTTCATTTTTTAATTTAGAAAATTAAGAAAATAAGTTTTGTGGTTTGACCTAACGTTGAAGTCACCTTTATATTTAAATATTCTTATTATATTATATAGTTATTTATGTATCAAGGCACTTTAGTTCAATTTTTTATCACACATATGGAATTTAGTTGACGAGGCCTGTAAGGCCGAGGAAAATAAACCATGTGAGTGATAAAAAGGAATTTCAGTGCCGATTAAGTTTTATTTGAAATCTAAAATTAGAAAAAACTGGAAAAAATTTACAATATAGGTTAAGTTTATATATCTGTCAGTTGGCAATGGGGTCTTTCACCATTTTTTTTTTATTTTTTTTATGAAACTTTATCTATATTGAAGACTATCTACACTTGTAAAAAGTCTTAATTGTTATTCATTGAGCCACAATGATATTTTAAAAAATGTTGTGACGTCATAGTAGAGGTGTTGGTGGATTTAAAACAGTAGAGATTTAAATAATTTTTGTTACATAAATGTTCTATTTTATTATAATAATAATAATAAAATAATTGAAAAAATATATGACTACAATTATTTACAATTTGTTAATTATTAAAAAATAATTTATTACTTGCTAACAAAGAAATATGTTAAATTAACAAAAATTAACAGTGGATCTTCAAGGACTAAAATTTTGTTAAAATTTTGTCAATATTGTCTATAAATTTATTTAGTGTGTATTTCAGTATATGATATATTCTAAAGGATAAGCAGTAGTAAAATTACAACCCTAAAAATGTTATTGATGACGGCCCACAGGAGAAACTTTTATGAGTTGAAAATTTATCGGCTATTAGGGACGAATTGAGGATCTGAGACCCATGTTACCACTGAGCTATTTATCCTATTTCTATAATAGAATCAAATTTTAAATTTCTAATTAAATTATTTGTCTATTGGTCTGAAAAACAAACAAAATGAACTAATAAATATTTTAGATTAATTTGATACATGTATTTTTCAAACATGTAATGTAAAAAATATTATATATTATAAAAATGGGAATAATTTTCAATAGTAACCATAGAACTAATAAAATGTATGGAAGGAGTATAGACAAAAATAGTCTGTGACCAGCACAGCGGGAGAGAGATAGAGAGATGAAAGTCCACCCATCACGTGACTTTCATTTCAAGTTGACAAGAACTTGCTTTGACGTTTGACGTGTGAGTAGAATACTATTTTGATAGACTTTTGTACGAGCTCTTGTCCCTAATTTATAATTTGGTCAATTATTTATGTCATACTTAAATATATCAAATATGGTAAAATCCTGTTGTACATATAATTGTAAAAAAACAGGCTACAAAAGCCGTTGTTCCATTTGACAGGTAAATATGTCACTTTAGGTTAGAGCGCTGTACATATACATATTTATTACAGTTTTCCGAAAAATGTGGATTTAAGCAAGAAGTGGATATTAACTATAAAACTAGAAAATTTTCAACCTTCAACCTTTTCAATATATTATTAAATCTAGGATAGTAACATGAAAGGAACATTATAATGCCGGAAAATTTTGTACGAGTATTTTGAAAGATCGTTGCTTGGTAACATTTGGAGACAAATAATATAATATTGTGATTTGTCATTAAAATTGTCAAGGAATGTTTCCTAAAAGTAAAAATCTGTAATAAAATTTGTAATCGCAATATATTTTGTTCGACTGTATAAAATTATATTCACTTGTCTATGGTATTGTACAGCGGCCATAAAGTGGCTCTTTATATAAGTAAAAAAAAGTAAAATCAATAAAAATTAACGATAAAATTAATTTCATTATTTTATTAGGTAATTAATTAAATAGGAACATAATTTTTAGTAATGGTAATATTAATTATACAATTAGAAGTATTATTTTTATGCTATTTGAATTATTTATTCCATATTAACAATTACACAATTTTCTTAAAACAAATAATAATTATTCATTTATTACATAAATACCTATTATCTACGATCATTGTTAAAAGTGGCCCCTTTAACGGTTGCTTAGCTAGTTAAGTGTCGCTTTCTGACACTAGTATTAAAAGTAACATAGCAACGTGATAAAAGTGATTTTATTGTTACTTTTAACACGTTGCTAACAATTTGTATTATAACATCAACAAATATAATCCTACCTGTCAAAATATCATTCAACATTTTTTAGTATTTACTTATACACTAACAGAAAGATTCACAAAAGGAATTAACGCTAACTCCATTTTTTAAACATTTGTAACTTTGTTTTTAAATTAATTAAATTAACAAATTGTGTCAAATGTTATGTTAACCAATCTTAATTACAATCTTAGTTAGAATAAATATGTTTTGAGAATGGAAAATGAAGTTATGACCAATAATAAAAATGGAGTTAGCGCTAATTCCTTTTGTGAATCTGCTTGTAAGAAGATAGTAGATACAATTTTGTATGGTGTTAAAAGTGATTTATTTCGTTCGTGGGGATTGTTTCACTCGGTTTCGTCTCGTTTCACAATCTTTCCCACTCATAAAATGGCACTTTTAACAGTTATATCATAAATAGCTATTATTAGACAATTTCCGAAATAATAACACTTTTTGTACGCAAATTATAAAAAGCAATCAATATTTTGTCACACATAGTAGTCATTTTTCTAAGTTTTTGCCGCTTTAATACGTACATGATTGATCAAAAAAACGAAATTGATTGGTTTATTTTAAATATGGGAAATATATCGTTAATACATTTCGAAATGTGATTATTTATATACATATATAATGGAATACGTTTTTGTACAATTTGATTTTGTAATGTTTAACAACAATTTTAATAAAATATAGATAAGAAATGAGACAGCTAATATATAATGGATTAGTTGTAGGTGTAATGTACTGAAAAATAAAAATTAAATTTGTTTTAGATTTCTTGCTTACCGTATATTATTCAACAACAATAAGCATGTTCTTGTAATGGTGTAAAACAATATGAACAATAAAATTCAAATCAATTTTGTTTCTTTGAAGAACGTTTTTGTGTTTCTTTAGTAAAGAAACAGATATAGGTACCACATACAGCGTGATTGAATGTACCTATTAGAAGTACATGACAATTTTTTTATTATTACTCTAGTTGCTAGAAAGTTTAGATACCTTTGAGTACACAAAAGTTCTTGTAAGTTAGTATTAAAAATGTAAAAATATTACCTTTCTCATTATAATATGCGGCGTTACTTTACTGTCATTGAGTAGCAGTTATATTTTGACATACTGGAACAATAAAACATTAAAATTGTTAAATTTAAATAATAAAATATCGTAAAATTGCATGCGTGCATGCGAAACAGCTTTACTCTTACTGAGAATAATATATTATACATTAATAACAGGCAGATTCATCAAAAGAATTAGCGCTAATCCTATTTTTATTATTAGTCGTAACTTCAGTTACCATCCTCAAAACATATTTATGTTAACTAAGGTTGTAGTTACGATAGGTTAACATAAAATTTGACACATTTTGTTAATTTAATTAATTTAGAAATAAAGTTACAGAGGTTGAAAAAAATGGAATTAGCGTTAATTCTTTTCATGAATCTGCTCCTAAGAGATTATTTTCCGCTTAATAAATTGAAGCACGAGCCGTAGGTGAGGGCTACAATACAACAAGGGAAAATATACACTTCTCTCCTGCGATGTATATGCTATTTTTTTCACAACCCCAATATTTATGATGGTTTTTATATATTTCAAAATTATTTGAATTGTAATATAATGTATAATAGTTACATTTGATTTGTTTAATTTTGTTAATTTTTCACTTTATTTGAGCACTTTTCTTTACGACGGGAGAAAAAGTAATTGGCTGTATCAGTTTGTCACGATTTTGGTATCATAGAGTTGCTTTCCCGGTCATGGAAAAACAGTATTATTCTGATTTACTGGGAAAAATATTAATGTTCAAGCAATGATAAATATTTATTTAAATTACGAAATATCAGTATGAAACCGCTTATCCAATTGAAATGAATATGAAAATAATTTATTATTTAAATCACAATATAGCAGCGAAGTTCATAGATCTTTATATTAATTAAAAAAGTAATAATTTGATTTTCTTTATTGTATAATAATTATTGAAACTTTTGAAATTTTTATCAATCTTTCATTTGTAATAGGCTGTTTTTGTTTATAGTGAATGCACATCATGATAGTTGCTTAGTACACTTCACAAAAGGGATCAATTTTATGCGCTGATATGAATGAATGAAATAAATGAAAAAGGAGTTCATTTATTCAATTTATTTAATAGAAAAATTATATCCTATGTATAACAAAACCTCAGTTGTATTTACTGAATATGTTTCAATTATTTGAGAAGAAATTGAATTTATCAATTGAGCAGTACACAACTGATATTTCTCAGTTGAAATTACTGAAAATTCAGTCTCAGTTCAATCAATTAAGAGACAGTATTCCGTATAATTTTTTCAAAAAATCTATTAGTTTATTTATAGTTTCTTTTGCTAAAAATGTAGAAATGAAATACATTATTTTGTAATAACAATTTGTTTAACTTCAAAAACATAACATAGATATCATTTTATGCCATAACGAAGAAAATAACGATTTAACTAACTTATTTAGTAGATTAGACTGAATTCTCAAGTTGTGCGCAAATTAACTCAGCTAAATTGACTGAAATGATACTAATCTTTGTCTCAATGTAGTTAATACAAATTTGTAACCATTTTATCCCTGTAGCTCCCTCTCCAAAAACTTCTTTGGGCACCGTGACTTAACGGCTGGTAACCACATTATTCATTTTTATTTCATTTTAATACAAAATATACATGTTTGAAAATTTTGGGATAACCCTCTCGCCTGTTACGAAACACTTTCTGAAATGATCTACATAGAATTGTAAAAAATGGCTAACCTTCTTACATGTTTATTTGTTTAGGGTCGAAAATCGTGTAAGATTGTTAATAAAATATGAGAGTCATAGACCAATCGCGTCACCAGGCGAAGAATGCGCCAAACCTGAGATTCGGACAATTGTCAAGTACAAATCACCACTCTCACTATTACCAACCTAATTAAAGATTACTCTAAAAATCGCGCACCATTTCATCCCACACAACTCGTCTCTCGTTTCATCTAATTTACCCCTCCCAGAAATGTTATCCCCGGCGCCAATGGCCTTCTCTCGTCGCAATATTTGACGAGGTGTGGTCATCAGCGAGAACCAGAGTATTCGCGGCGGAGAGGGGCGGGCACAGGGGCATCCTGCCCCTCTGGGATGATGGTATATATACTCGATGGAGCTGTGGTCAATCCAAACACAACCAAGTTATCAATTGTGTAGTGGATTAGCCGAGAAGAAAATGAAACTGGTATGTGACAGTTGTAGACTTTGTTGTTGAGTGAGAGTGCGTTACGTTCAGATATGCTCTGATTTAATTTTGAGGCTAACAATGCTGAATTAATTGGTACCATCGGTGTGTGAATTCGTAACAATTCCTACAGTACAGCGATCGAGAATTAAATTCACGCAATCTAGATAAAATTATTATTTAATTTGTAATGTTTAAATTTGTTTATAATAGAGGTAGATATCTATTCAACTATTCTGAAAATGAATTAGTTATCTTTGTATATTTAAATATAATTTATATTTGTCCTTTTGTTTAAATCGTGTATAACGGCTTAACATAGATGAGTTTAACGGGCTTGTGGAATGATTGGTAAAAGAGTAAACGAACTGAGCATTGCCGAAAATGCAAAATATATTCATTCATACATTCATACACTCATTAAAATAACTCATTGGTTCAAGAAAATTTTCAGTTTTCCTTTTGTTTGCATTCATTGATGAAAATTTTATTTCTTACAAAATGATTAGGTTCAATTCAAAAAAATATTAATTTTGAATATATTTTTTATCTTTTTTTTCTGCATTGAAGGAAAATAATATATTTGAAATTTTGTTTTTAGAAATAACGAAAAAGAAGTATTTTTAATTTGAAACAAGACGTTTTTGTTTAAAACGATATCATTTTGAATTAAAACTACTCCTATTCAAACTACTTTGTCCCCATAATAAGTCTCAGTTGAATACTTTGATATGTTCCTTTAAAACTAAATTAATTTTCATACAAGAATATCTATTAAACCTACAAAAGTTTTCATTGAAAACGAAATCGGATTGGCACTATTCAAATCAATTTTTCTCTTCATTCAAGAGGAATATGTTTGTTCAAAGAACACATTTTTATCAGTGTATAATTTATAATAAAATCATTGGAACGTTTCCTTACTACGCCATTTCGAGCACTATTATAAGTAGCGCTATTTCGTCTTATAATAATACATAGCGAAATAGCGCTAAATCATGTTCGAAATAGTGAAGCGAGGAAAAGCGACAGAAAATTATGATTTTCATAAATTGTAGAGCCTGTTATACATTAATGCCCTAATATATAATTCATTAATTAATATTATATTTATAAGAGTTCTGTTTTTGAGTGAGAATTATTGGAGATGTGTACAAATTATCTATCTTATACGTTGAAAAAACCTTTAAGAATTCATAGTAAAATTATAAAAGACTTTTGGATTTAGTGCTGTAAAACTATTTTATTTAAATGCGATGTTTGGAATTATAATACATTATTTTTCATTTGTTTTCCCGATGAAGAATTATGTACAATAATTCGAAATTTTCGCTGTTGTATTTAAATAAAATATTTCTTTCTTAAAACGGCATAAAGCCAAGCAGAAATTCAAATATTTTCGCCGCCGGCGTAAAAGTGTCTCCTTGGCAACACTTCTACTCCGGCGGCGGACAAAGTAAAATATTATGAAAAATAGTTAGGTTGTAATTCAATACTTTAACAGTTAAAAATGAAACAAATAAACAAAAATAACAAAACATCATATTCTATGGCAACTAGAATATTTTTGAAGTTTTGGTCAATTTTTTAAAGATTTATAATTCTATTTTCTACATTTGAGGAAAAAATAGCATGTTTTATTCGGAGTAAATGTGACTTTTTGTGCTTCGCATGTAATTGTTCGACTCGCTTCGCTCGTCGTTCAAACTTACATGCTCAGCACACAAAGTATCACATTTTCTCCTTTTAACACTATATATTATTACAGAAGTTTATTCTAAAGTCTTATAATTTTATCTATCTTATTTTTATGTAAAGATGCATATAATAAATTTCTTTACATCTTTCATTTGAAACACTTTTTTCAAAGTAATTTTGGTACGTAGTACAGTACAACAATTCTCATGTTTTATCCACAAATAGTTCCAGCTGATATAACAAAGGTACAAGATAACATATACTCAATTATATTGCACAGTAAAGCAGCGGCGCAAAATTGGCGCGAGGAAGAAATAAAATTGATGTTTGCCCTTAAGTGAACTGAATTTCATTTAAAGCTATTACAAATGTATTCCTTGTACCATTCATAATAATATTTTGCTAAGAGCGTTTAATAAGGCACTGGTAATTCTCTTAACAACCGTTTAATATCGGCAGATGTTTACCGCGCTAAATGACACATTTAATACGAATCACGTACGATCCTACACGTTTTTGTGTTGCAGATTGTTTATTGCGTGCGTTACGACAGAAACGTGGTCGTCATAGTAACAAGATGCTCTATTGTTCTGAGAGTGTAGTTGTTTGTTAATGACAATCAAAGAGATTTAATTGTTGGCGTGTTGTGATTGTGATTATTTATGTGAGAGGATGAATTAATTTAACTTATTTCAGTGAAACTGCAAAACTGTTAATTGGAATGTAAGAATATACATTATTAATAATTGTATTAATAATGTTGTCTTAAATTAAATTATATTAGAAACAGTGATACAGCTATATGTTAAAATTCCATTGGCTGGATTTAATATATACTTATTTCTTCAATTGTATTCTTTCTTTAATATATAACTGAAAGTTAGATGTATTTTTCTGAAAGTAATGTTTCTTTATAGCATATCTGTTTCAGTTTTTAAGTTACAAATTACGGTTTTGCAATTTTAGAAAAATCAAATTTGAGAACCTGTATATATTAAAAAAAAATTTTAGTGCGTTTTAAAATATTTTCTATAATAGATATTTGAAAAATAAAATAGATGTGAACACAAATAGTAGTACTAAATTCCCTTTCGATGTTCAAAGTACTATATTTTCTTTATTTACATAGTCGTGTGGTAAATTTATTTATCTACGATAGTATGTAAAATTGATGTTTAATTGTTAGTTTTGAGTTTGTAAAATGGTTATTTAGTAACACGATCTCATTAGTCACGGGTTGCCGAGCAACGAGTGATTAAAATTTTTAAACACGCCAAATTTGCAAATATTTTCTTATCATGGCAAACTTCTCAATTAATATTGTGATCCTAATTCATAAATAAAAAGTATTTTTTTTACATTTATTGGGGTTTTTCATTATATCGTAGATAAAATATTGTACGATACACATAAGTAAATAACTATTATATTACTATAAAACAATTATTGCTATGTACAAATATTTAATCAGTTTCTGTACACTCTCTTTATGCAATTAGTATCCGGGTTTGTTTTCTGTAGTATCTGATTTGTAGATTTGCATTTTTTTTAGTCTACAAACTTTATTTTTGAGTGTTTTAACTTCGGTTTCAACGCTGTATATTGCATTTAAAATTATTTTACAAAAAATATTTCAAATTAAAGTGGAAGACAATATATTTCTCTGTAACTTCTATTCGAAGAATTTCTTTTATAAAATAATTAAGCATTGTTCAGCACTAAAACCGCAGGTAAAACACTTCTCTTAAAACACCCAAAAATAGAGCTCGTGGTACCAGCAATTGTCTGAAAGTTTCATCGTTTCTTGTCCAGTAATTATTTCTGTTTTCTTCGTTGCCTATTCTAAATATTGCAATTAGTTTTAAATTATTATTTTCTTTTGTAATATATAGTAGCCTGCTTGTAGTCTATAAGTATTTATACTCTGGATTATAAACTGAGATTTATATACATTTTCTCTTCTTAACTGAATATGTATTATTAGATTTCCGTATAATTTCATCCATTATATGAACTCAAATATAGAATATTTGATCGAGTAATGATTTTAGAGTAAAATTTTGAAAATCCTCGAAAGCTTGCTGAATATTAAATTTAAAATGCCAGTTCTAAATTTGTTTTATTTATAATATATGTTATATTATTTCTTATGTGTACAATATTAAATTTCCAAATTTACAAAGAGAAATAGAGCATAGTGGAACGCCAGATAAAAATAGTTTCAAGTTAAAGACTAATTTACATTATTTTGTAGGGAAGAATATTGTATTCTGAATTCCCGTAATGTATATTTCATGAAAATACTTTCTTGTTAATCAAAGAAAGCACCAAAATACAAAACTTAAGATTGAATTTCGATGATTGTAGTATTGCACTCTACAGTCTATACAAATTATTAAATTACAGAATTTGAAAATTGATATTATGGTTTACATAATTCTCGTGTTCCAGGTAATCTTATCCTGTCTGGTGGCCATCGCTAGCGCTGCGCCCCAATACTTCCAACAACCCTACCAGCAGCCCTACGCGCAGCGAGCTTTCATCCCCATTACCTCCCAGAACAGTGAGCACAACCCCGATGGATCCTACCGGTTCAGCTACACGAGCGGTAACGGCATCGCCGCCGAGGAGTCAGGCTACCTGAAGAACGCTGGCTCTCAAGCTGAAGCTGAGACTGTCCAGGGATCCTTCAGCTATACCTCTCCGGAAGGACAGCCTATCAACTTGAGATACGTAGCTGATGAGAATGGATTCAGAGCGGAAGGAGCTCATTTGCCCACACCGCCGCCTATTCCTGAGGCCATTGCCAGGAGTCTCGCTTACATCAGGTTGGTATTGAAAGGAGGGTAGTTTGTAACTTAAAAGATAGACAGATTGTGTCTGTCTTAATGGTGTACATAGGAGATTAACATGGGAAATCAGGTTTTTGTGTGCTGTTGCTCGGTGTTCTACCGGACAATAAAGATTGTGGTATCAATCGAAAGATATCATTTTTCTGAATCAAACGATGTAAAAGTAGTAACGTGGTTCCGTAAATAAATCTTTAAACATCAAATAAGTCACAATTTCCATTTAAAATCATTACGGTTTTGCAATTTCATTAACAGCATATTTTTTAAGAATATAAATAAAACTCCAATTGAAAATTGCTTGTTTTAGGAGTGTTTTAACAAAATGGTATGATTTTCACCATTTTTTTGTATTTAAAAAATATTTCAGACAAGAATATCATCTCAGATTTTAGTTCATGTGTAGCGTAATTGAATAAAGAATCTTCATGCAAATTCGTAGAATTATTGGTCGATAACTTATTGAGTTAGAGTTCCCGCAAGTTGAGAAAAAAAACTCGTTTCGAGAAAAAATCGTTTGAAATCAAAGTTTCGAAAACGAGAAATTCGAAGCAGTAATAAACAATATAAACTGCTACAGCAACACTTCGTGATGATTTGAAAAAAATTATTAGATGTACTTCATAACTTAAATCAAATATTCTCTAAGCTAAAAATATTCTAATTATTCCTTTACTGTAGTGCTCATAGCATCGAAACGAATCGGAATTTTGTTATAAAACTTGGAAGACATATTTTTGAATAATACTGCAAACGATATTTGGAATAAAATAAAAATACTCAGTCAAGTGTTGGATGTGAAAATTCCAGAGAAACATTAGCATGTATAGTTTATAGTAGATGGATAACTGCGCGTATAGTTATAATTCATGAATATTAAAAATATAAAGACTAAAAATTGTCAACTGTTTCATAAAATACAGTCTCAGAATAATAACATAGTTATTAATTCATAGAGACATCTCTTAAACCAATGAAATTCTTCATTGTATGTCACGTGTCTGTGTTTTAACCAATCCTGTCATTATTATACTGAGAATAAATCTATAGTGATTATTCTCTGGAATAATCTCTGTAGTTTTTGCTGACAAATTTCAGATGTCAAATAGTTATCATCAACACAAGTAAAAAATGTGCAAAAAATATAGATTTAGTGGAGTGCCTCATAATCAAATCAAAAAATAATCTAATTAAATATAACTCGAGAGTTCGATAAATTAGAAAATAATTCTCCAGTATCTTTCTCAAACTTGTAGCCATTTGGCAATAGCCACGAAATCCCGTCAAATTATTTTCAATATATTCTTACTCTCTTGTTATATTAAACTGAGAAAATAACTTTGCTGTAGTGTTCCACCTATTTTAAGCAAGGCATCCTAATATTTTTCTAGAATTTTTAAATCCAACACTTGACTGGGTATCTGGAAACAGACTCTTAGTTCCTATGAAAAGCAATCATGATCATAATGTAATTTAAAGCAAACGTCAACTTTCATACTTTAGTTAAACTATAACAAACTTTAACAGCTTATTTGTGAGGTCATTTTGAGATTGAGTTTTCTGTATGAACAGAGGCTCCTATCTCTTCTAACGAAAGTACAAAAGGCTGGAAGTTTTATAAATAAAACAAATTGTTTTCTAGAAAAATTATACCAAACAGAAGAGCATCTGAAAAATTTGCTGTTTGAAAACTAAAGCAATTATAAATATATTTCATTATTTTAAGAATCTATAACTTTGTTCTTGTTTTGTGTTAGGTCTCAGCCTGCCTACCAAGAGCCAGCTTACAACAACCCGGGCGCGTACAACCAAGGAGCTTACAACAGGCCAGCTTTCCCGGCTCAACCAGCTTACAGACCTTTTAGACAGTACTAAATAATCAAAGAAAGCTTTGAACATCGACCGATAGTGACAGTTGATTAGTTGAATTAAAGCAGTTTTACTTTTACGTACAGAACAACAAGTCTATTTTTCTTCTTGAAAAATAGGTTTGTAATTCTTGATAAATTTATAAATAAAAGTACAAATTAATTAATGCCATGACATTTTATTCTGAAAATTGCTTTAGTGACACTATGAAACATTCGAATATATTAGCCAGTATTATCAACTTACTAACAGGAGGAAGAAGAATACTGCCGCTAGCTTTTAATTATTAAGATCCGTGCTGATATATTTAGATTAATAATTATGTCTGTGTGATGAATACAGATTTATTTTACTGTATTTTATATTTTTATAACAGATACAATGTACAAGGGCAAATAGTCATTTCCAATAAAGAAATGCAAAAATTATTTACTTCTTTAATTTGTGTTCTCATACCAAATATCCTTTCCATTTTTTTATTGATTCATTGTGTTTATTTTAGATATAAACGAACATATTCCTTGAACTATTGTCTTGGAAATTATTCAGTAATTTAAATATAGAAACAATATTAAAAAATCATAATAAATTTAACACAATATTTTATGTTTAAGAAAATTTTGAAATATACATTAAATAACTAGCCATTTAGTAATAGCATGTGTATTTGTAAAACCGATAATCATTACTACAATAATGATTATTGTAAAAGTAATTTTTTCTACAATGCTAAGAAATTTATTTGAAGAGAAATTAGTTTTGTAGAAGCCAACCAAACCGTCTTAGAATTCCTGTTTCTTGCTATTATATTTGCTCACTTACTACAAAATATTAAACGATCAAACGAACTTACCTTAAGTGAAGTTCGATCGTAATTATATGAAGCGTCCAGTCCGAATATATAGATCACTATGTAGTCCGTCTCTGCGGCTACTTTACGGTGCACCGTATTCAAAGAAACTCTGAAAGCGCTTGCGCCATGCTATCCCCTCCCGCTAGCCACTAGGCACTCCGCTGTCGCTAGTCGGCCGAGAGATCATTCTTTAAAGGATAAAACATTAATTGTCCGCAACCTGAGAAGGGCTCTAGAACCTAGAAGGGCGGGTGGGAATGGATATATTCGGACTGGACGCTTCATATAATTACGATCGAACTTCACTTAAGGTAAGTTCGTTTGATCGTTTAATTATATTCGCGTCCAGTCCGAATATATAGATCACTATGTAGTTGTTTAAAGCAATGTGTTGCGGATAAATTAATGTGGAGACAATAAGAGAAGGTAAAACCAATGATAATTTAGACTAAATTGAAACATCCAATTTAGTTATCAAGGTAGAAAATAAATAAAAATTTATGTGATTAAGCAACTAAGTTAATTAATTAACTAAATGATGGCCCAAACCTCTTTGGCAAAAAACGGTCTTGTCGAAAAGAGGTCGATTGTAGAAATTAACGAAGGTGTCAGTGTGATCTGACTAACTCGCTGACCTACAGATTGTCTCCAGTAGAGCTTCTTATCTTAGCGCGGCGGATGTCGGTGAATGCCGAGTGGAATGAGGTTTACACGTGGAGGTGTCGATTCCTGCTAAGTAGAGCGTCTGCTTAACCCATTTACTTTTTTGACTGTGAGGAATGTTATATCTTGGACTTGTTTTTTGAAGGATTCAGTCACTTCAATATACTTTTTCAGGGTTGTTACGATACAGAGAGTCGATTTTTTCCTTAAGGATAAGTCTACGTAACGTAGATTACTCCCTGTTCTCCGCAATTTTCAGAGGGTCTGAAATATTAATTTGAGAAGTCCAGAGTGGGACAATCAAAATTCCTTCAGCTTTTCCCGGGGTTATGTTTTAAAGGGTTATAGTGTTAAATAAAAAGCGAGGAATGCCCTATATAAATAAGTCCATTCTGGATTGAACGCGATAACAGCTTAACACCCTGAGCCTCTGTACCAGGAAATATATCCTTCACCTTTAAGGTTGATGTGGGACGCGAACAAATCTACAACGTGTGAACCAAAAACGCTTTTTATCGTTATGTAATACATAAAATATATTTTGCTCATAATTTTTATAAGAAATTAATATTTAAAAGTTCATAATTTAACCTAAAACCGACCACTGTGCTTAGATTGTCGAGTTTATACGAAGAGTATATGACGTCAAGTTCCTAGCTGTCATGTAAGACATTAAACTCTATAAGTATTTGACGGTATATTTGCGTTAAAATATGCTCTGCTTTAACATTTTATTATAAATATATAAAGGCAGAGACTGGCCTTATCAAGGTACAAAGCAATGATTTGCCAAATATCGATGCCTTAATGTCTATGTAATTGATTAAACATACATTTTATACTGGGGAAGAAATTCTTGGTGTTAAAGCATAATAAGTATAATAATTATATTAACACGTTATCTGCATTATCGGTCTCTGAAGACCGGTGCAATACTATCTTTTTAAAGTAGCAATATTAATCTTTAATGCTAAATACCTAGAAAAATATATTAAATCATATCAGTCCCTAAAGAACTATGGCGCACTGTATAAAAAAAAAACATAACTTGCTGTATCGGTCATCCCAGATACTATTTGCTCATTGTTTGCAATATATGTTAATGTAGTAGTAAACTTCGAGACTTATGATGGTAAACTATGGGTTCCAGTGCAATAATATTCTTCTATGACTTAACATAATGAAGAAGATCAAAGTTTTCTTCCACAATAGTTTTTAGTGAAGCTCTTTTAATAATTTTAGTTGTTCTTTTAGTTTAACAATATCATTTTTGTTATCTACTACAGTTTTCTTTACTAATAAAGAAACTATAAAGCATCATTCAGTGTTTTAGTCATGTCTAAAATTACTATCACCCTGGTGCGGCTTGGGTTATCGGAGACTGATACACTTCTAATAGTAATATGGAAGAAGAGGAAGAATAGAAATACTTCACATACATGACTTTCTGATTGCTGTGAGATATCGTTTTTATTTCGTGTCATTGCTTTTAACAACAATATTCTACTTTTAAATTATTTTATTTATCAATTTTGATATATTGTCACTTTCGCATTCAAATAAATCTTCAAATACACATGAAAACACACGAAAACAGTATGCTATACAAGCACAAGTTCTTTGTGAACAAGGAAAATGACGTTACGACAGACAACGGCACACTCTACGATCGTTTTTGTGCGTTTTTCGAAACTAGTTTTTAAAATATTAATTTTTATCCCTTTAGGATAAACAAATTTGTCTGTAGATACAGGGAGAATAAATTTCACTTTAAAATTATATTTGAAAATTATTCGTGTCCCCTATTGTCCTTGAGATTTACGTAAGACGTAACGATACAAATAATTCTACCTCGCACCAAATTACATAACTCTGGGAGTTGAATGCTGCCCATAACGTTATGTTATCACCTGTTAAAAGAGTATCGCAATTTGAAAAATTAAAAATTGCTAGCCAAACATATTAAGTCATAGCAGATAGCATGTAATTCTAGAAAATTGATGTGAGCATCTAGATCCGTGTCTGATAAGGAGACATCGGTAAAGATCTTAACTTCCTAAACATCATTTTTAATGTTATGTAATAAATAAAAATATATCATCGCGCCATTTTCCTTTACAGTGTGGCACTCTGCTAAACGCAAATCTCGGTATTGAAATAAGTTTGCGCGCAAAGTGTGGTTACCAGCCGTCAAATCACGGTCTCCTAGGATACTAGTTTTGGTGAAAATCAAAAAGAAATATTTTAGACTTACGCGGAGTTAAACGGCTCTTTACTGTTCACCGTGGAACCTAAGGAATCCTTAAGGTTGGTAAGCTCTTAGTATTTATTAAACGGTTTTCGACAGAATCGTCTGAGTAACTGTCGCACAGTGCATCTAATTGACGTAAATGCGAAACTATCGGTTTCGTTAATTTGGTGAAGCACAAAAGGGGGGCCGAAGCTTCCCTAGAATCTGACATTGACTCCTAGGGTCAATAGATTCTTTATGGCCAAATCGATGAGGGTGGTCTCGTTGCCAGAAAAAAAAAACAGGTTTAGGTGGAGCTAATGTAAAAGGAGGTTCAATATTGAATTTTGTATCCTTCGATCCGGAACAAAACTGTAATGATATAAGCCACTGTTTTCGAGTTGTTTTTAAAAGGTCGTAACGCCCTGCGAAAACTGCTTAATACTCACAGTTTCTCCTTAGAATGAATGGTTAATTGTGAGGCTCGTCCTATGTATGGGCTTATCTCTCTCTATTACTGTTCCGGGCGTCGCATATTTAAATGTGCATTATTTGCCACATGCTGCTGTTTATTGCTCCGCCCCCTCCCCCTCTCCTCTTTTTCTAAATGCCGAAGGAAACAAATGGTTAAGGCTCTGAAAAGGATGACTCGGTTGATCTGAAATCTTTTCCGACTCTTTCTAGAGCTTCAAGACCAGGTGGTGTATTTTCCACTAAACTCTTTTATTGTTTGTTCCTTAGAGGAAAGAGGAGTTTTTGTCGATTGAGTGACATTTATATGAGAGAGCTTGAATGATGATCGTCCTGAGTCTGAGGCCATGTCATGGTTTGCGCCATACCATTCAGGATACGATCCTCCGACTCTCTAGCAACTGGCGCGGCCGATGCTGACTTGACTAAATCGACTGTGTAGTCAAGTCTTGAGAAAATTTGTCTTGTTTTGACCCTGTCATTGTAGACGCTGCACCACACTGGATGCGGCCGTCCAACTCACCAGCAACTGCCACAGTACACGGCACGCGGTTAGTGCTGACTAGACCTCCTCTCCTGCAAAAATAATTTGCGGAGAACTGTCTTGATCTGAGCTCGTGATCATCTTAGACGCTGCATCGCTCGGGATGCGGTCATCCGGCTCACCAGCAACTGCCACGGCGCACGGCGCGCGGCCAGTGCTGAATTGATTTCCTGGACTACAAAGTGACACCGCTGCTGTGCTCGAACTGTGGCTTTCCCTATTGCTCCGAATTGTAGTAAGAGGCCGTTTGACTCGGAGAGCACCTTCATGTGAGGTGAGGAGAGCAGTAACGGAACTAGATTTATCTCTGCGAGAACTCGCCTCGCACGGAGAGCGACCTTCTCGGTAACGAGATCGAGAGATATAGCGGAACTCTTCTTATCTCTGCGAGAACTCGCCTCGCACGGAGAGCGACCTTCTCGGTAACGAGGTCGAGAGATATAGCGGAACTCTTCTTATATCTGCGAGAACTAGCCTCGCACGGAGAGTGACCCTCTCGGTAACGAGATCGAGAGATATAGCGGAACTCTACTTATCTTTGTGAGTAGTTTCCTTCCTCAACTGAAGCAACTTTCTCCGAAGATCCCTATTTGCTTCACTTAAAATTGTGTTATTATGTTATATGTAATTAGATTATTAGCTATAATAAATACATAATATTATTAGAGACCGTCTGGAACGGCTTTGTTTCTTACCCTTGGACCTTCCAACGTTGTCCAATCCGCCGTGCGCTAAGCTAAGTGTACTGTGTACACCGTAACGTGCACAGAAAACGAATGATCTCTCGGCCGACTAGCGACAGCGGAGTGCCTAGTGGCTAGCGGGAGGGGATAGCATGGCGCAAGCGCTTTCAGAGTTTCTTTGAATACGGTGCACCGTAAAGTAGCCGCAGAGACGGACTACATAGTGATCTATATATTCGGACTGGACGCGAATATAATTAGAACCATAACTAGATTAAATTGTTTTAAATAAAACAAATATTAAATACTGAAATACACTTTTATCTAATTCCGTTTTGTAAAGTTGAATTTTACCTTATGACGTTATGAAATATCACATTTCACAAAATTGCTATGTAATGAGTTTTGTAAAAATCTTTACTGAGTTACGTAAAGAATATTACACAACCGATATTAATTTAAATAAAATGCCCGAGGGTGAATTTAACTAGCCGTAGGCGAGGGAAATAATCACCACTCGCGTAATTTGCAAAACTCGCTACTCTCGTTTTGGCAAACTTACAACTCGTTAAACAATATCGCTCTTTTCATAACTGATTACGTAAATAACTACTCGTATTATAACACCTGATCGGAAAAGGCGAAATGGCTTATTTCAGACCACGAAATGTTCTCATATCTTTCCTAGGACAGAAATATAATTAGGTAGCGGAAAAAAATGATACATATCCATATTAACCAATATTTCTAATAGCAGCCATATTCACAATTGCGCCAGGCGTCAGATTCAGCAGATGTTTTCGTTTCTTACAAAATGAATATTTATGTATGTTATTCTTTTTCTTTGAAACAAGTATTTTTCTCGTAGGTGTTGTAAAAAAATATTGTGTGCACCACAGACAAAGCACGTTTTCTGATATGTGTGATGGCAGCACTTGTTAGAAAACACAGCATCCAAGCACACAATGTATTATATTTAAAATTGCATTGATAGTTTGAAATGCACAACTTGTATGTTACCAACGTAAATATGTAATTATTTCTGAATAAATGTATATATTATGATTGGTTTTCATCCAAAGTTCAAGCAAATTTGGCAGAGCTACATCAGCGAAGCAAGAATTTCCTGATTTATGTTTCACTAGGAAAATAAAGTTCTATCTGTCTGTACGGTGGTATTCGCAAGGATTTTGTCAATTTAGTTTAATGCTTGTGTTGTGTAAGTTTATGTTTTAGAAAAGAAAATAGTTATATTGTTTGTTTATTACAATATGTTAAAATAAAATGAAAAAACAAAATTTCGTATTTCATTTAGTAAATAAGTTTCAAATAGTCGTATTTTGGTTGAATGTCGAATAGAAGGGTAAACGATTGCGTGGGGAATGATTTTCAGTGTGATAAATAGACGAGCATTCCACTATGAATGTAGACGATGCAAAAATGGTGTGCCAGCATAGGAATGTTTGGAGGAGATTGATTGTGGGTTGATAGTGTTTTAGGATTTTCTAATCCACTGAGTGGGATATAGCGTGACGTCATGTATGTATGTATTTTAGTTATTTCTTAAGAAAAATATTTGGACCCTCAAAGAATGATAATGAAACCTGTAGAATTAAAAGAAACGAAGAACTTGAAATCCTTATAAAGATGTACAATCTTAGATCATATGAATGATACCAAGGGGCGAAATGAAGACCGCGAAAAAGATGGGTATTGAAGACCAAAACAAAAAAAGTGACACCATATCCATGAACCATGAGCAAGTCAAAATCCACTCCGCATTATAGAAAGAACAGAAAGAAGAAACAAGCAATCAGGTTACACGACAAAAATTTGATGTAAACATATTAATACAATATTATTTTGTATTTGCAGGGTATACAAAAGATGTATTAGTGTAACTAGCAGACTCTATCGCTATTTATTGGAAGTAGTGCTTTCACTAGTATTCTTAAAGATGTCAGTAAGTTAGGATTTCAAACTTTAACGTATGCAGCAAGAAGAACAAAGTTGTAATGAATTTTGCAGACGATTTGAATATCTGACACAAAAACTTTCACTTTCGTAGCAACGCCAAGAACAGCCCGCAATACTATAAAGTAATTCTGGTTGAAGAGGAAACGGTAAAATGGCGAGATTGTTACATTTTTTATTTTATCAATGAATAAAGTAATGCACGTATCTTTTTAAGCGGACAAATTGTAATCGTTGTAGTTGCAATTCATTATATTTCATTTTCATTTCAAATTACAAATTACTATTTAGATTCAATGCTGTTCGAGAGGAGAAGGAAAATCTCAAAATCGTGAACTAACAATAATGGATGTTAGTTATTAGTTACATAAGATCTGTAGTTATCTTCAGATATCATCTCGTTGCCTAAAGCGCACTAACCTTTGATACATATGGTCAACAATCATAACAAAAGACATAAACATATTAGCATATAAAACAACATGAAAGCATAATTAGAAAGGTCACGAAATATTACTAACACAGCCTTTGTATATCTACACCAAATATGATGCTATTAGAAATAGTATTTGTCAAAAATTGTTTAATGTTTATAAACTAAGATTGTGAAATATTATCGTTTTATAATAGACAAATAGGCAGGTGCAGGATTTTTATAAAAAGCCATATAAATCAACGCGGAATGAATTTAATAATATTTGAAAGAATAATTACTGTCTATAGTCATATTGTTTTGAAATCGTACAAAGGATTAATAAAAATACAATGAATATTATTTGAAGATGATTTTTCTAACACAAATGAATTTAAGCCTAACCGAAGCACCATGAACTTTAATTGTATTTAAATAATAAATACAAATATCTTAGTAAAAGGTTAGTGTAGCAATCGCCTTGTGAAAAGGACAAGCAATTAAATAGATGATGAGCCGATATCATGTCGATGTCGGAAAGCATTGTTATTTTCATAATACAAAACAAATTATCGGGTTAAGCGATGGAATGCATTTCTTATTTCTTCAGACCCGTCAACGTGTCATAATCACATAGTTTAGTGCGGAATCGACTGCATTGTTGCAATTTAAAGAGCTCGGCTTCGATTTTTACTTTCTTCTAATCGGTCAAGTAGCTTAACATTTCTAAAGGTGTTTATGACCAAATCTAAATTTTATTGTACATGACTCTAGAAAAGAAAATAAAGCATTCTCATCTTTTAAAATTTTAAATAGATGAGTTATTTATGGTTTACGACAAAAAGCTTATTATAATTAATTTAATTACACAAACATTGATCAATATCTAAGGGATTCGCTTAAATCTATTTAGAAAAATCGGATGTGGCAGCACATAACCTCCCGCTTAAAACTTGGAAAATATTAAAATAATTTTGAAAGAAAACACAAATAAATATACTTTTTGATTATTTTAATCAGTAGATGCATTGTTGTAATCAATATATATTAATTGTAAGAATAATAATTGATTGCAGTAATGTACAAATTGCAAGTGTTTTCATGACAAAAATGTATTGATTACAATAATGTACAAATTACAATAGTATATTCATGACAAAAATGAATTGATCACAACAATGCGCTGATTACAAAAATACATTGATTACAACAATGTACCTATTGATTACAAAAATTATAAAAATTTTAATCACAAGCAACCTAAAAATACGATCATCAAATTGGAATTAATATAACTAGATCTTAATTTGAACATGCCAGGTATAAATATTAAGTTAGAAAATGGTAATGTTTTATAATCTGATGTGGCCACCACATAACTTCCCAAAAATTTTAATTTCGAAAGAATGCAAAATATAGAAACACACACACACGCACGTGCTTATCCATTGAAAACTCACTACCGAAAATTTTGACCCGTTACAATACCTCCCTTACATACATGCGGGTTAAAGTTAAATTTCAATGCCCTCACGCATCCTAATTATGTTTTGATTAATAAGATTTGAGAAAGAAATCAGCAAGATCTTGAACTTTCCAATTATGTCTTGGGTAAGGTTAGTGTCCAAATTACGAGTATAATTCTATTGCAATTTGATACGGATTATGCGAACACTTGTAATTTATATAATTATAATTTTCTGAAACTCTCACGGGACCCGAAATGCCTACAATTTATCATTGTAACTTGTATAGTTGCATAAATTTTGCACTAAATTAATATTCATAATAACTATTTTCGTTCACACAGAAGTGAAGATTTCATCACTGTAATATAATTTTAATGTTGTTCATTATTAAATTATTGTTATATTTAAATGTATAATGTAAGTAATTGGGTATATCTGAGAATATACGTTATGTGTCATATAAATTTGACATGGAATGTTTGATAATTTCACTTGGCATATGTTTGACAAAGCAACTATAATTATTGAGAAATATAATATACAATTTAGTTATCAAAATTGGAAATAAATATAAAATTGTAAGAAATGAAAATAGACAAACTAAGAATAAAAAGAGGAAAGAGAGGTGTCAAGTATGAAGAATAAATAAGAAACACTGAAAACTCATTAATTAACTTGTCATTACTTTTAGTTTTCCAACCTCAAAAAATTCTGGTGCATTATACTACAATTTTCCTCGAAATTTATTTATAAAATAAAGAAAGCGCCTGAAGAGTTTAACTGGAGAAGATTCGATAAAAAAGGAGACAAATGGAATTATTGTTATAATCAATTGTTATATCACGAGTGCTAAGAATTTAATCGATTAAATTTGACATAGACCGCAGGTCGAGGGATTTTATCTTAAATTATTATGTACGATAACGCTTTTTTAAAAGCAAAATTTTGTGAATAAGCTAGATATCAAATTTAATCGATTTAATTCTTTTGCACGAGGGGTATACGTCAAGATTATTTCATGAATTCATAGCATTTTTGACACATTTTCACATAAATAAATCGGTACACACATAGACAAAATGCACCACAAAATTTTGTTGTTATAGTGTAACTACAGCAAATTGATTGTTTTCTTTTTATTTGTCAAATAAATGTCAAAAATTTGTAAATAAAAATAGCTTGTATTGAATAATTCAGCATGTTTAAAGACATAGAATACCAGTAACGGTAAAAAACATGTAAGTATCTTGCTTCTGCAACTAATTATCCAGCTAAATATATATTCAAAATGTTCAAAATTTGCATATAAAAGCTAGCTTCAATTTAATCGCGAATAAACAGCATGATGCTGTTTAATCACTTATCTAAAATGCACAACAATGGAAAATGAGACATTCTGAATGGTCAAATTTGTATTGAGTGAAATAATCTGTGTAATCAAATGTATCACCTAATATCTAATAATATTATATAGTGCAAATAATATTACTTAATCTTTGAAAAGTAAAATGAATCTCATCTAGAACATCTATAAAGACGCTTCATGTTTAAGAAAAGTGCGACATATTCAATAATTCATCACCTTTCATTTACACTTTACATAACCATTCCCCGTCCATCATCCTTCATCCAATTCATAACTCACAGGTCACCGAAACGGCACTGGTTGCATTGGTCAGTCAACATCAGAGCCGTCATTTGCATGTAACCTTAATTACGAGCACGCACATCAAACATATCACGCACCCACAACAGGTTTGACGGTGAAGATGAGCTCGGGTTCACTTCGTTCTGGTAATTATTCATTTGAAAGCGATAGAAAAAATCGCATTTGTACATCCTGCCCGCAGCCAAATGTCACGGCGCCTCATTATCTTGATGCTGAACTCTGCTACATGGACATAGACTTGTCGGTTAGACTCTGAGTGTACAAATGGGAGCAAATCATAAATACCTTGAAAATATTTATAGAGTGTGTTTCAGAGCTACGACTTCGGTTAAGTTAGACAAAAGGTTTCATTTGCAATTAGTAAAAGTAATATTAAATGTGCTAAAAGAAATGTGCACATAACTTCCTGCATATGGTTGTAAATAAAAATTATCGCCAATATTGTATTGTAACATCCAGAGTATAAATACGAAATTTGAAAATGATATTTCTATAGAAAAGAAGAAGAGACTGATTTGTAGTCAGAAGAAGGGCAAGAAGAAAGAGGACTCTTGAGTCCCGATCAAGAGAGACAACGTATATAATTTCATTGCATTATTATATTTGTAATAATCATATCTAATAATTATTGGCAATGAAAGTTAAGTTAACAAACAATATTACCAACTGATAGGCTTACTACATAATTTATTGAAAGTTTCAGTTCCTAAACGGTACAAAAATCAGGAAATATTTCTTATTTACTAAGAAACATCTTAAAAAACTCGTCTTCAAGTAAACTACCATTCCCGGTTGTTAAATTGTTCAAAAAATCTAATAAATAAAATAAAACTACGTTTGAAAAATGTCATTTTTTGACATGTCATATTTTTTAAGGGATGAGCTTTTCTTGATAGTGCTTGTCCGTGTTTCTGAATTGTTCGATAAGAAAACTATACCGGAAGGTATTGTGGTGCCCACAATAGATTTTTATTCTAAATTTTATTACTATCACTTTTTCGCACCTGATTTTACATTCGAAATGAATTGAATTTATTGCTATATGTATCAACTAAATCCGTACTTTCGGTTTTGTAATTTTGTCTAAAATCAATTCAGTTCTTCTAGCCCAGGAAAATTAATAAAATCAGACGAAATAATTCGTGTAGTTTTGAAAATTGGTACAGCTATTCCTTGAGGTTTCCTGATAAACATACTAAAAGTCCCCGAAGGTGGGAGGTGAGCCGGCTTAAGGGGAGGGGGTGAAAGGTCCCTTTTTTAGTTTTTGGCTCATATCTCGAAAACTATTAAGAATATCAGTACAGTTGCTTGTACTTAAATTAACTTTAAAATTTTCTGCAAATTTTGTTATAAACATTTTTACTGTAGGATCAATACTTTACGAGCTACAGGGTGTCAAATATGACAAAGTCGATGAGACACACCAAAATCAACACGAATTGTCAGTAGTCAGTAGGTGCGCATTCTATTGTGTTTGCCTTACCCACCAGTGATGCCAACTTTTTTTATTTAAAAAATCCCTTAGGATCATCTTAAAAATCCATCTTTCCAATAAAAATCCCTGTTTCATGTATTCCAACGAATTATTGATTTATCACATTACTTAAATTGTTTTGGTTCATGTTTTCGCCTAACATTATTATTAATTTATTTTTTTATACACTCAAACATATTTTGACAATGTACTTGCTCTGTTAGAACAGTTTGTTTATGTAAAGTGTAATATTTATTTATTTATTTATTTATAATTATAATAACAAAAATTGTGATTCTTGGAACAGGGGATTTTTTTTGAAAAATGGTGATTTTTAAGATGATACTAAGGGATTTCTTAAATAAAAAAGTTGGCATTACTGGTGGGTAAGGCAAACACAATAGAATGCGTACTTACTGACTACTGACAATTCGTGTTGATTTTGATGCGTCTCATCTTTGTCATATTTGAAACCCTAGTGAAGAATTGATACTACAGTAAAAATGTATATAACATAATTTGTAGAAAATTTAATAAAGTTAATTTATGTAGAAGTAACTGTAATGATATTCTTAATAGCTTTCGAGATATGAGCCAAAAATTATAAAAAGGGACCTTTCACCCCCTCCCCTTACGCCGGCTCACCCCCCACCAATTTTCAAAACTTCACGAATTATTTCGGCTGATCCACGATTTTTGATCTAATATTCTTAGGCTATTCACATTGTCGTAATTTTAAGAAGTTTCGCTATTGCATTTTTATAGTTTGTGAGTCATTTTCCATATCGTTTTTATTTTCATTACTCTAATTCTAAACTGCGTATATATATAAATTATTTGTGATCAGTATTCTTCTCGCAATATATCAACACCCACACGTTACATTTTAAGTTATCAGAATCATGTTACGTGTGAACGTATGTTTTTATGTCTCATAGCGCACTAAAAGATCCTGTTAACACATTAGCCTGACAGATCGTAAAGTTCTTTCTTATCCTAAAGCGCTACTGTAAATCTACATATAAAGTTCATTCCGAACAGTGCAGTACACACCCATAAACAGAAAACAGTGTAATAACACAAAGCATCTTTGATATTCATGCTGATATGGATTTCGTAACGATTTGGTTTGTTATTATCTCATAGAAGGAATGCGGAGAAAATCCGGGAAAATTCTAATGACTACAAATTATGTAGCATTGGGTACACATTCTTATTAATCTAGTTATTTTATTTTGTACCAAATTACTACAATTTTGCTAATGTTATTTGGTAATAAATATTAATTTATTTTAATATTATCGTTTTTAAAATAATAATTGAAGTATATAATATAGTTTTCATTTTGAAACATTCTTAAGAAATTAATTTTATTTCAACAGTAATAGTTTCACTGTTTCACTATTAGAATAATAATTTTGTACACTCATTGATGCTAAGATAAATATTATTCTTAAATGATTTACATTATTACATCATTTTTGTTACGTTATAAATGCATTTAACAAATAAAGTATTTAGGCGAGCACAACAATTACTAACCAAACTATTTTATCAAAAATTTCTTTTGGAAATTTTAAAATACAAATTTTTATATTCGTTACAGAATGCTATTCAAACACTTGTTCATTGATTAGATTTTAGTAATTTCACGATGATGTCTGTGTTTGTGTCTGTCTATTTGTCAGTCTGTCTGTCTGTCAGTCTGTGTCTCTGGAGTTACGGTTTCTCAAAAACTACTAAACTGAAAATTTTGATATTTTGTATATTTCAATTGTACCCCTTTTGAAAAAGCTGATTAGTTTTTGGTGACAATCCAACAACCGGAAGTGGTAGTTTACTTGAAGCCCTATCAAGTTGTTTTAAAATATCTCAGTAAATTATAGTTTAACGAAAATTTTGTCATTAGAATAATGTTTCAAATAGGTATTATTAGCTACAATTATTGTTTGAAATATTTTCCTGTTACTGTCACTATTTACTAATTAAAAATGTTAGTGAAAAATTATATTTTGTTGTTTTAGTTCTGCTAAGGTACTAGAATATGAGTATTCTCATCCGCCATTTTGGGTCCAAGTGTCATAAATAAAACAAATTATTAGCATCCAGTTACTTTAATTCTTTTCTGTCAAATTTGAAGTTGATATTGATTAATAATTGTGATATATCATTCCTTCAATTATTATATTCCATATCTAACAGGTAAGTGTACAGAATACTTTTTAATAATATATTACCGTATGATTTGTGTAGTTGGATTTTACAGAATTTCAAGAAATATGTTTTCAAATTTGACAGATACAAATTTTAAATGTTTTTTTTTTAAGTTACTGGATTCCAATAACTTGTTTTATTTATGACATCTGGACCCAAAATGGCGGACGAGAATACCTACATTCTTCTAGAGCTCTAGTTCTGCTAATCTATGTTTTTTGAAAAAAACAAAACAATGGTTGAAAATGTCATTTTTTGACATGTGTCATAATTTTTGAAGTGATGAGCGTTTCTTGATAATGGTGTGGTCGTGTTCCTGCATTGTTCGATAAGAAATCTATGGCGGGAGGTATTGTTCTGCCCACAACAGATTTTTTAGATATCTCTCAGCGTTTAATCGATTTAAAGTAAATTCATTTTCAGAATGATGTAGAATATTTGATTAGTCGAGAGAAGTGTTGGGCATATAAAATTTTTAGGGCATTAAGGCCTATTAAAAAATTGTTGATTTCCAAGGTAATCAACAACTTTTGCAAAGTAACTGTGTCAAATTTTAAAATGCCCTAGTTAGTAGCCTTTAGTATAGACCTGTGAATTTTGTTGAATTAAAGGTACTTAAATTATCTTACAACTATAAATACAAATTTGTAATTAAAATTATTTTATAGTGTTGTTGACATGATTTTTATAAGAGCTCAGGAGGTAAGGCTATAAATAAATCAATTTGCAAATGCATGAGATATTACATATACTCGTATGAAACACATTTCCATAATTCCGCCATAATTCAACTATTTCCATCATAAAATCATTAAAACCATAATAAACAATCTAACAATCACCATAATACTAAAACTATATAGCTAAATCGTGTCCCGAAGACATCGCACGCTGCGAATTGCGTTTCTACTTCTTGTATTTACTGCACACACAGCCTTATAAACCTACACAGAAATAATCACAAGTCCAACTCAACATAAAATTGATGATCATGCGAGGATGAACTCATAACGTGCGTAATTCTCATTCTCATTACGATGGGATTTAAATACCGCCTGTTGCAATAATAAAGTATAGTAAAATCGACCGATAGCCGAAGAGAAGATGCTCTATACAGATTTTTATGTGATCGTGATAGTGATCGTTAATGGTGAATGCTTCCAACTAATTATTGAGGAGAATTGTAAGATGGACGAGTAATTAAGTTAGTAGATGGTTCATGAATTTATGCAATAGATTTGTTTTTATGTCTTCATTTTTTGTAGGTTAGATAGAAGGCAAAGGTTAATTGAATTACGATTTAATAATTAACAGGGTCGCAGATGCTACGCCATTGACACACGTTTAAATTAGACGCCAAAAATATATCTTCAAACAATGTAGAATGTATCAGTAATATATACAAAAAATTAATTTAATTTAGTTTGTATTAATAACATAGGACAGTAATGCTGCGGCATGGAATTTAAGAGCCGATTTTGGGTAAATCAGGTCTCCTTAATACGAAAAATATATTAGATTTGCCGAATTGACTCTAGTTTTTTAAATAAAGGCCCCCTTTATATTGAGAATAAAATGAAATAAAAATAATGAATAATTTAAAAACCTCTATTTTTAAATGGTAAAAGCGTTATTATTGATAATTTGAATAGAATGAACCGTATTAAACAAAAATACATCAAAATAAATTAAGAAAATAGTTATTTATGTATCAAGGCACTGAAGTTCAATTTGTATCACGAATATGGAATTTAATTGCCGAGGCCCGTAGGGCCGAGGAAAATAAAGCATGTGAGTAATAAAAAGGAACTTCAGTGCCGAGGTACATATTCAGTTTTATTAGAAATCTAAAATTCGAAAAAAACTATAAAAAAATTACAATAAAGGTTAAGTTTATACATCTGTCCGTTATCAATTGAAACTGACAGTCAGTATTGCCAACTTCGAACAGTGAAGTTATCGTAAATAACACTCAAAATTATGTGTTTTATCCTCAATTTCTTCATCGGAATAAATTAGTTAATTCTTCTTGCAAATTTTGTTTCATGTTATGTCAAAATTTACTATAGTACGTCAATATATCTGCCAAAATTATTCTAATTGTACAATAATTATTTAACGGTTGCCAACACCAGGATGCTCAAAATCGTCGTATAATGGGTTACTTTAGTGACGATTTCTGTGCTTTTAATGACGATTTTTGAGCACTTTGAACGTTTTGTATATGATTGTTTATTGTATTTTTGGTCAGGGCAAAGGTCCAACAGTAGTTCGCCATCACATGGCGGTCTCAGCGGCCTTTCCTCCATTATCTTCATATTCTAATGGAACCATTCCCCTTGTTCTTCGATACACAGACGAATCAAACAGTATTTACATCAAGAAAGCAGTACCCCTTTTTTTTAGACGGATACTAGATAGGTATTGTTAAAATGTATACTACTCTTCTAGTTAAATCCTCTCTTGAGCATCAGCATTTATAACTAAAGAATATGCCATGATATTTAGCACCTGAAGAATTTCCAGCTCTGTGCAAAGTTGTGGCATAAAATCCACCGAAAACAATAACTCCCAATGCATCAATAATCACCGTCACACAAGCAATCACGGAATAAGAACAAAGCGATCAGCTATCACAGAACAAAACAGCCCGTGTGAACTTCAAATGCCAAACCGCGCCTTGCCACGAATCAGAACAAACGGCAGTTCTCAAAGAAACGCCGTGGACGGCATATGAGCTTATTACAGGCTTTCCGACGGTGATCAGTGCTTGAACGCTGCTTCGGATGCCGTCATTATCTTCGACGATGATAGGGAACACAGCGGCTAGGTTTTATGGAGTGTTGATTGTTGTGTTTAATTTTGAGGTGGTTTCGGCATTTTATACGAGGCAACGGGTTTTCTCTGCATCCAGAGCTGCAGCAGTGTAATAATCTTTTGTTTGAAGCTTTAATCAAACTTAATTTTTTATTGTTTTGTATCATGTATCTAACAATTATGTAGTTTTTCTACTCTTTTCATATTCTTGCGTAATTATACTTACAGACATTCATCATCCATTCGCGCACACGGACATTATTGAGAAATAGTCAAAAGAGATTTAGGGGTCCTCACAATACTAATTTATTAAATGAAGAAATATTTTTCCTTGAGAAGATATTATTGGTTCTAACTAATATTCTTTCACATTTGTTCCATATTTAAAATAAATTTATTTGTGTTATGTATACTAAACTCTACTATTTACTGAGATATTCTCAAAATCCAACGAGTGCGTAATTTGAACATCCAAGTTTTAAATATGAAAGTGAAAAATGATATTACCATGTACAACTGATGTGTTCACCATAGAACGTCTTGCAAATTACCTATAATTAAAAAAAAAAAGCGAAAAAAGGTTTAAATAAAAAATGTGGCTAATATTATTATACATATTTTTGATTACAATAAAATTTACTATAACTTTTTATTTACACTTTCGATAGATTCATTAAATTTTTAGTTAACGTAGACCAAAAAGTCATCACAAACACACATACAGAGTCATCATGAAACTAGTAAAATCGAATTCTAGGGACCCTAAAACGTGCTAAATAGATTTTGACAGTAATCCATCAATCGAAAGTGGTAGTTTACTTGAAAGTCTATTACTTTTTTTTTGACAAAACCCAGTTAATAATTTATTTAACAATTTATTGTGTTCGAACGATGTAAATTTATATTGGCTACATTTGTTTATTAATATTTTGTGTCGCTTAAAAATTAAAATTTGCAGGAGATTATATGTTGGGCATTCCTGTGGTATATACCGTGTGTCCCACGTAAATGTTGGCATAGGCAACTAACATGTAAAATCAGTTTTTTGTAAATAAAAAGTGTCCGGCAAAAAATTATGCATCCAAATATATCACAATGCTGCCAATATCCCTACATCTTATTTAATGCAGATTACTTTATTTTGATACTGCAATTTAATGTAATTAATAGTAAAAAATTCCTAATTTTCCAACTACTCTTTTTATTGCTACTGACGTATAGTGCTTGCAATTTGTTTTAAATATTTTTGTCTGTCACTGTCATCAAGAATACATTAAATGTCGAGAACCGTGTAAATATTATTAGAATGAATTATGGGGGCGCAGTGCAAGACAAATATCTGAATACATCACAGGAATGAACGCTGAATGGTTTCCATCGTCAGAAATTGACAGTGACAGATTAAAATATTCTGGAGATCCCAATTTTAGTCCCTCTTTGTAGCATTCAGATTTAAAATAATTGGAATTAATTTTAAGATTTAATTCAGTATTCAGTAAAACTTACTTATTTTATGAAATACTTGCAAATTAATATAATTACATGTTACTTTAAATGAAATCGTTATTAACATTCAGCAAGAACTTGAGAGCAGATCCAAATAACACCTTCTAATTATCTTTGCATTAACGAAGGCCAGGGAAAAGGAACTAACAACACAAAATCATTAAAATCATCAATAATTAAAACATAAAGGATCGTCCAGCATACCACTTACCACTTACCGATTTACGATAAGCGCGCCTAATTAAGGAAATGATTGAAACGATTTGTATTCCTTGCAGTACGTATCAGCCAGCGATGAATTTATAATTCAGTTTTATGCAATGCATAAGTGACAGATCATAGTGACGCTTTACTATCAAAGATAGGAGGGTTAGAAAGTGAATATAAATCAGTGATGCTTCATTTCTGGAGAATTTATTTTGAGTTGTGTAATTATATTTAGAGACGTGGAGATGATTGTATATTGATGCACTGATGATGATAGTATTGATTAAATAATGTTGTATAGTAAGTTAAATGGCTAAGTATCTACCTGAGTTGAGTTAATAATATGGAAGATGCTGAGAATATTTAGTAAATTATACACTGCTTTTCAATTGCTTCCATATTTAATAAACTTGTCTTACAACACATTAATGGTCATTAATGTTTCACATTCTTCTGATTGAATACAACATTTTAAATAATAATAAACATGGTTATTTAAATAGATAATGAAAAGTGGTTCAATTTAGAGAAGCCTGATACTTAAGTATAATTTTTGAAACTTTAAGGCCCGGAAGTTCATCAGAAGTTTTCTGATGGTCTAACAGTCGAAATAAATAAAGATTCATCTTTTGTCTTGTGAAACAAACAGAGAGGGTCTTTACCTACTTATCGCAAATTAAGTTGCCCCCTCCTGTGAAGGGGGAGGGAGGCAAAACACAGTCTCGAAAACAAAAAAAAATCACTATTTTTAAAGCTGCACTCTCGCAAAATAACGGCAGTATTTAATTACTTCTCAGTTCCATTTACCAATCTGTTGGGATCTTAGATCTCGCTGAGCCAGTCATTCGGTACCACTGCCTCACAGCAGCTGGTGGGTTCACTACACTGATGAGCTCCAATAAGAGCGAAACGCGTCTGTAGTTCCCGATTGATTGGCTTGGCCGGTCTCAATGAATTTTTTTTTTTATGAAGATGAGAGGCGGACTAACTACTATGGTCATATGCCGCCTCATGAGTAGCTGAATATGAATTTATATGAACAACACAAACGGCCATGCTCTTCAGTGGGATTCGAACCCACGACCTCTGGCGTGCTAGGCTAGCGACATAGCCACTACACCACCGAGATCGGCTCTCAATGAATTAATATAGTTATTATTCTGAGGCTGTATTTTTTGAAACAATTGACAATTTTTATTGTCTTTAAATTTTTAATAATGACAGTTAGTGCAAAATAATCCTGAACCGTTAATGTCGCGTTAACATAACAACTAAAGAGGATAGATAATGTTTTCCGAAACCCCCCCCCCCCCCCCCACCCCAATTTGATTCCTACGCCTCTGAAAATTTATATGTACAAAAATTGTTTCCTCTGAAAAATCCTACAGCTTATCTAAATATTTATTGCGTTATTTCTTTTGTTAGTGAAGTAAATATTGTTCATGTATAAAGCAAGTGGGTTTCTATGACCACCATAGTAAAGTTAAATCACATTTTACTGGCAGATATAATTGCCGAATCCTAGACAAAAATTTTGATGTATTAATCAAGCTCATATCCGAACGGAAAAGTAGTCGCAGTTTTATTTTCGTGTATTAAAATTTCATCAGTCATGAGTCAGTGGGACACCAGCATTACATAATTCCTATAAGTCCAATAAGAAAGCAAAACACATTTTCTAACCTAAAATTATTCACACGTTTTCGAAAAAATTTAATAACAATAGACCATATAAGTATATTAGAATAGGTAGTTGATAAGCGCACGTAATACAATCATCTCGCTATATTACAGCAATGACCAGCTAATAAAATTATTCGTACGTGATACGATACTCAATCTTAGTTCTCAATCCTGCCACCATTGTTCAAATCCGTCCGGGATGGCAGCACGTTCGATCTCACGTACATTCCTTAAAGATGAGTGCTACATTTTAATTCCAAAGGCCGAATACAGATCGGCACCAGCGCATATGAAAGTGAAATAATTATGCATAAAGGTCTCATCTTGAGAACATTGTGAGAATTGAGAATTAGGTCCGCGGTACATTATAAGAAGATGGATTCTTGTTAGTTGTTAGAGAATAATGAAGAGAAGTAATAAAAGATCTTTACTCACATTGCGAAGACACGGGAGCGGCGGAATCCTTGGAGATGTTGGATATTGAACACTAAACACGAACACACTGTACACTGCACTTTTGACGACACTGAAAAAAAGAAAAACGAAAAATTATGATGTGAAACAGACAGCAGAAAAAACTAATAAATACAGTAGCTTAAAGAACCCTAAGTATTTGAACTAACATATGCAGATATTTAAATTTGACAGCTGATAAACTGTATTAAATGAAAGTGACAACACTATACTTTTGATTCTTTGTAATCAATTATATTTACAGATAATTGTGGATTAACTTTGGAGTATGATATTCTTCTACAATCAACAGATGCTATTTTGCCTTTACCCATGTGGTTTCTCTTTTACTAACATCTTTGGGACTGGTAATCGCTTTTTAGTATACCTGTTTATCATTTACCGATATGTACCAAAACAGAATGGCACTCAAAAAATGGGTAAATAGCGTGATGATATATTTATTTTTACTATGACGAAAAACTTCTTGACTAGTAAAATTTTAGGTGAAAGAAGAAAACTGCTGAGGTTCAGTCAAAAATATTTCGACCGGTTTCGACCCCCACCTGGGTCATCTTCAGGAGCTAGTTTACAGAAAATTACAAATAGCAATAACATCTTTTTGTACATAATAGTTATTTATGTATCAAGGCACTGAAGTTCAATTTTTTTATCACGAATATGGAATTTAGTTGTCGAGGCCCGTAGGGCCGAGGAAAATAAACCATGTGAGTGATAAAAAGGAACTTCAGTGCCGAGGTACATATTAAGTTTTATTTCAAATCTAAAATTCGAAAAAACTGTAAAATATTACAATATAGGTTAAGTTTATACATCTGTCAGTTATCAATTGAAACTGAAAGTCAGTGTTGCCAACCTCGAGAAGTGAAGTTATCGTAAATAACACTCAAAATTATGTTTTGTCCTCAATTTCGTCATCGGAATTAATTAGTTAGTTCTTCTTGCAAATTTTGTTTCATGTTACGTCCAAATTTACTATAGTACGTTAATATATCTACAAAAATTATCCTAATTGTACAATAATTATTTAACGATTGCCAACACTGGGATGTTCAAAATCGTCGTATAATGGGTTACTTTAGTGACGATTTCTGAGCTTTTAATGACGATTTCTGAGTACTTTAGAGCCGATTTCAAATAAAACAAATTAAAAATACACCTACGTTAGTAGTCAAAGATTTAAAAGTTTAATATCCGGTTGCACCAACGTTAGCTAAATTTTAAACATGGTTTAAATAAATAAAAGCAAATCAAAGTTATATGTCATATGAGGTAATTGACATTGATGTCAAAAATTAGATATATTTTTTTTTATTTAAACCAAGTTTAAAATTTAACTAACGTTGGTGCAACCGGGCATAAACAAGATAGATAATATTAGATAAAACAAAGTTAAAATAAAATGAAATGGTGCACCGTCATAGATAGTCGTCTCATGCTAAGTTTGACAATTTATAAACATTAAAAGAACTAAACACTTAAAAAATACATGGTTAAACTAATTAATTAATGTGACTTTTATTCAGGTGACTTATCTTAAGTTGACTAGATGATAAACACATACTAATAACATTATACATATAAAACGGACAGAAATAGTTAATTATTTTTTAAGTTGAACTTTTTTTTTGTTCGCCTTAAATGTGTAGCATTTATTTTTACCTCCAATACAGCAGTTTTTTTGTTTCGCCCAATTTGCATAGCCTCGGCCGCAATATGAGCTCAACGCAAAAAGACCTACTTCACCTCCTTATGACATAATAGACTATTATTCCAAATATTACTGCTAAAAAATTCTATGTATCCTGTACAGAAAGTTCGTGGTCAGTACTGGATAAATAAATAATTAGGTGCATACTTAAAGGGTATAAATTAATCACAGTACAAACATTATTACGATTGTACATTTCTATAATTGCTAGCAAAATCAATATACCAATTGATGACCATTGTCTTATTACAACCATTAGATAACAACGAAGACGATACTGATCTAACCCAAACAAAACTGCGTTCTTTCTTCGCTGATTCACTTTCACTCTTTTACTTAAAACGGGATGCGGTTTAGTTCGCAATACCTGGGCACATTAAACATCTCTATTCTTGACTTACGAACTATTGAGACACTAATGAGATACAGAACTACGCGGAGAGTAATGCCCGATCTTATATAACCATCATAAAACAAATTCCAATCAGGCAAATCATTTGCAAATGAAATTAGGTTGATTTAGTTCAGAAAAATAATTGTTGTTGGATCATCAGAAAGTAATATTATCTCTCAAAGAGGATATGCATGTTGAATAGGTATTTTTATACTCATACATTGAAATGTGTTGTTTAACGTTGTCTAAGCAACGTCCGAAATGTCCTTTTCCTAGGTCTCCACCAGATAGACAACCGGGAAATTTCGACGAAAACTTTCCTATTTCTAAAGCGTTTATTAATAAATTATATTTATTTATACACATCCCTTTACATAATATTAATTTAAACAATGATGGAATAAGAATGAAATTAAATTTTAAAATAACAAATTTAGTGCATTTGGTTACCAATGTTGGCAATAAAATCTGCCCGATATGACAGCTGTAAAATACATAACCTACAAATGTAAAGTTAGTTACCTCAATATAAATAAGAAATATAATAAATTTTCAAGTGAATACGGTAAATATTATAAATATTTTAATTGTTTTTTTAATATATTAGACAAATTAATTTGTGTGTTTATATTTATAGTACAACTTTGACAATTATCAAAATAACTACTTGAAGAACTTCATTTCTTTGTATAGACTGTTATTAGTTTAATACTTTTCGTACAAAAAATATTGTACATACCTCTTGCGTAAACTCGGTTCTTTCTATTAAAAAATAATGATGTTTAACATGCAGTTGTCAAAAAAATATTTTGACATGCTTTTTATTATTTTTTTGACAACTAATAACATTTTAAAAATTACTTTGTATTTTATATTGATGTTTCACTCCTGAGGATAACTTATCTGTAGATCAGTAAATTGTTACATTATCTGGAACTACACAACATGGTCAATTACAATTGCCAACAAATACATGTTAAGAAAGTACTACACAATTTCAGATTTCACGAAATATCACTAAAAAATGGCTTATACTTTTATTGTAGTTCCATATAATATAAACCCTAAGAAACTCAATGCTGTAGAGCGAATCGTCATATCTCTTAAATTTATAGAGATATGTCAATTTTCGGTGTTTTTCGAAATGCTACTTTGAGTGGCTACAACTCAAAATCTATTAAAGATATTGAAAAATAGACTCAGTTCTGTTCGTTTCATGCATTTTATTACAAATTAGCAAATTTTGAAAATTTTGAAATTTTTCGATTTTCCCCCCCAAAATTTCTATAGGCGATAACTCGATAAATATAAATGATACAGACTCGCAGACTGGACCATTCGATTCAGCTCATCAAAATACATAAGTATGTAAAATTTCATTAAAATTGCTTTACCCGTTATAGAGTTAGGGCAAAAAGTGTGAAAATGACGTTTTTGGCGAAAAACGTCAAATGTTACTTACCCCTTGACGTTTGGCCTGAAAAAGGCCATTTTCAGACTTTTTGCTTTAAAATTTCAACCCATAATCCGAATGTACTGAAATTTCTAGGGTTTATGTATTTCGATGAGCTAAATCCAATGGTTTAGTTTGCAAGTTCGTATCTCGTTTATTATTTGAGATATTGCCGATCGAAATTTTGAGAAAGAAATTCCAAAATTTTCAATTTTAAAAAAATTTGATATTTTGCTATAATATGCACGAATAACACAAAACTGAAGAGTATTTTTCGATATCTTGCGTAATTTTTGAGTTGCAGTTCCTCAAAATTGAACTTCTAAAAACATTAAGAACCGCCATATCTCGAAAAATTTAAGAGATATGATGATGCGCTCTGCACCACTGAGTTTTTTAGGGTTTATATTATATAGAAATACAATAAAAGTATATGTCAATTTTTAGTGATATTTTGTGAAGTACATCATATGAACAGTGTTTAAATGAGTAAGAATATAATAAACTTACAAGTGAATACGGTAAATATTATAAATATTTTAATTGCTTTCTAATATATTAGACAAATTAATTTGTTTTTATATTTATATTGCAACTTTGACAAATATCAAAAGAACTCCTTGAAGAACTTCATTTCTTTGTATGGATTGTTATTAGTTCTATACTTTTCATACAAAAAATATTGTACAAACCTCTTGCGTGAACTCGGTTCCCGCATTTGGTATGTAAATAACAATTACGAAAACGAAGTTGCTTGTGTTAATATCAAATTGTTCGAGTCCATTTCAAAGCAACCAAGTTTGAGTAAAAAAAATAAAGTTTGGCCTGATGCATAACAAAATCTCCAATGATATTTGGTAAGATAATTTGCAGCGTGTAACGATTTGCCTTTGTAAATATATCTGATATTAAACTGACAAACTAACGTTTAGTTAAATCTCATTCATATAAACGAACTTTTAGACAATATATAATATATGCTGCTCATTATCAAAGAAAAGTTGGAAGAACAAAAAAAAAAAAAAAAAATATGAGAAAAAATAACTGGTGGGATAGCGAATGTATAGTTAAAAGAAAGTTAGTACAAAATTGGCGAGATAGCACGACAAAAAAGGAGACTTAAAAGAGCGAAACGAATATATGGAATTATGTAAAACGAAACAGAAGCTCAAACAAATAAGAGGAGTAGAAAAAATGAGAAAAATGAATGAAATAGATATCTGGCAATATATTAACTCAGAAAGGAAAAAAATTATATCACAAATAGCAAAAACATATCTGGGATATTAAGCAAAGAAAAGAAAATAATTAAAAACAACTTTAAATTAATAATGCTACTTTTTTATATTTTGATTGCGAATATTATGATGAAAAACAATCCAAAAAAAATATATTTATTAGAGAAAAAAACAAATCAATATAAAATGAAAACTGAAGCAAGTAAGATAGCAATAATGTATGAAGATAAGATATGAGAGACACCATCAGTGTTGAATAGAAATATCAAAAAAGATGAAAGACAGGAAGACAGCAGGCAAAAAACCAACAGGAACAAAATTTTATGAAAGAAAAGGATATTCAACGACGGATATAGAAAGCCGAATAAATGCAGATCAGAAATAAAATCTATGAAATTATACGAAGAGATCTAAATATACAGATTAAGTACTGAACAAGAGACGATGGCAGATAATAAAGAATATGTGGTAGAGACTTTGAAAAAATAAATAACTTACGAAGATACTGTACAGAAGACCTAAGAAATGATAAATCTAAGCAATGGCAATGCAGATGGTACAGGAGCAAATTCCAGACACAGATTAAATATTTTTAAATAGTAATAGTAAATTACCAAATGAGAATGTAAATGTTGATAAGGCAACAGTTTGGCAGGTAGCGTTAAAGCCGGATCACTCGATAACGCAAGTTAAGCAATGCTGTCCGCGGATAGTAGTTGGATGGGTGACAACTTTTTGAAAACACATACCAGCGAATACTGCGTGCCGTTGTCACACTACCGAAAACGAGCTTCCGAGGCGGCATATAACTTCAGCAGTTGAGACTACTTAATAATAATAGTAATAAAAAAAATGAATTGTTGATAATGTAGAAATTTGTACACCACAAGGTAACAAATAAATATTAATTTTTATTTTTATGGGGCAATAGACTGTGGATTATGAGATCCTGAGTTCGAATCCCACTTCCGACAGTTGTCAATTTAAATTTACCCCTGTGGTTTCCCCCTACCAATAAAAACTTTTTCGCGCCGCCGTCCGAGATTGACAAAATTACATATCTCTAAAGTGGTCGGAAATTATGTTTTTGTCGAACTAGTTATGGTTATATGTTGGTATCACTTCACTAATTTTTGCTAACTTCTGACGCTAAAAATGTCAAAGTATTACATTGACTTAAAAATATTGCAATAAATCTGCAATTGAGTATTTACAATACAAGAAAACAGAATATTTATGGATTTTAAACATATTTGTAAGTAATTATAATTGAATTTAAAGTGTAAAATCCAAATAAAAATATGCAGATATTTTTGGTTATGATATTGAAAAATAAACATAATTGACATTCAAATATTGTGAAGTTAGCAACATAAAACAATTCCCTGTCATTAAGAAAATGAGTAATAAATTAAATTTATTTATTAAATTTACATAAATGTTTGCGCGAAAAATCTTGTGTATCCCTCGGTTGGAAACAATTTTGCGAGTGCTCATATTTGTAGGACTCGCCTACGGCTCGTCCTATCAAAATAAACTCGCACTCTCAAAATAGCAGTTTCCAACCTTGTGATACAAATAACTATAGGGCTATGACTTGACGGCCGGTAACCGCATTTCATACGCAAAAATATATCATTTACCGAGATCTGCGTAAGCAGAGTGCTACACCCGTAATGGGTAAAAGGCGTGATGATATATTTATTTTTATTTTTAACTACTACTATTGTTTATAATTATTTTCTGTATTAAAATGTTACAGCGCTCTTCTAAATATGATTATTTAACAAGCATTATCCATAAGTCACGACAGTTTAGTTCACATGAATCGTCTAATACTAAGTCATATTACTATTACATCAATTACATAATTTCGGCTGCACATTAGCCCTAGTTTAGCCGTTCAATGCAACAGTCACGAACAAGGAAGCTTCGCATTTCAAGATGCATTCTCGATCTCCAAGAAAAAACAATAGCCAAACATCTTCGCGACCAGCGATGTTCTGATGTTGAGATTTATGGGATCGAGAGGTCTTGGACTGTGGACTACCTAAATCAAGTAGGTCGTGATTGATTCCATGGGAAAAGTATTTGCGGGTTGAGTAATGCTAATTGTTAAGTTTGGGAATTTAGGAACCATTGGTAGTGACAATGTAATCGATAATTCGAACGAATTAAAGATAAGATTAGGTACAAATCAGATACAATTAAAAGTAACTGCCAATGGGCATATAATCTCCCATGTCATTAAATCTTCTACCACTATAAATTGCGATATCTTTGTACAGATATACAGGGTGTTTCAGGACTAGTGTAACAAACTCATTTTGAGCCAAAAATGTCATTTGAATATAGGTCCTATTCCTTCTAGTTACCAAAATACAAGAGGTTGAATTTCTATAAATAACACGAAATTTTCTAATTTTTGTAATCAAGGTACTTTCGGAAAACAAGAGTTTTATTGAAAAGTCATACCTTATTTGTTTTAATTAAAAATTGTTGTACTTTTGATTGTATTTTTGTTTCATAATGGATGGTTATAGTACTGCTGAATATGCAGATATGATTTTTAATTATGGATTATGTAATAGTAATACCCGTTACGCGTCTAGAGTATACCAAGAAAGATACCCAAACAGACGCCAACCTTCCCATGTAGTTCTGTGTTTAGAATTTATTTATTTGTCTATTTAATTGTGTCATTGTGTGTTTTGTTCTCTAAATTGTATTCGTGAATACAAAAATAAATAAAATTAATTAAGACAAATAAAATATGACTTTTCAATAAAACTCTTGTTTTTCGAAAGTACCTTGATTACAAAAACTAGAAAATTTCGTGTTATTTGTAGAACTTCAACCTCTTGTATTTTGGTAACTAGAAGGAATAGGACATATGTTCATATGACATTTTTGGCTCAAAATGATCTGAGGAATAAGCTGTTAATGTTTGTTAAACTAGTCCTGAAACACCCTGTATAGTGAATCTGAATGGGATCACAAAATATAGATACAGTTAGAATTGCAGAATATACTAGATACTAGACCAGACTGTGATGACAAAATTTACAAAAATAAAAATCTGCACCACAATACCTTCCTTCTTATCGAACAATGCAGGAACACGGACCACCGCTATCAAGAAACGCTCATCCCTTCAAAAAATGATGGCACATGTCAAAAAATGACATTTTTTAACCGTTGTTTTGTTTTTTTTTTTTTAACATTTAAACGAAAATATCAAAATATATTTTTTAACGTGCTGTAATTCGAAAATGGTGACAGTAAAAGGAAAATATTTCAAACAATAATTGTAGATAATAATATTTTAAATATTATTCCAATAACAAAAATTCCATTAAACCATAATTTACTGAGATATTTCAAAATAACGTGATAGGGCTTCAAGTAAACTACCACTTCCGGTTATTGGGTTATCACCAAAAACTAATCAGCTTTTCCAAAGGAGATACAATTGATATTTACAAAATATCAAAATTTTCGGTTTAGTAGTTTTTGAGAATATTTTTAGGCATTTAATTTTTAACCTGTAAACCAAATATTTAGCATACTTATGCATTTCGATAAGATAAATATAATGGTATATATTTCCATTCCGTATGTTTTTTGGATGTACCTCTAATCAAAATTTTGAAATTTTATATTTATCACAAAATGTTTGGAAATCTCAAATCTAAAGCCAGTTTTTTATATCATGCATACTTTGCGAGTTTACTGCTTCTTAAAAAATATAAAAAATATGACGATGCGCTCTATGACAATGAACTTCTTATTTCATATTTATATTTCACCAACCAAGTTAAATAATAGTTAAAGAATATAATTAGAGACTTCAATTCTGGATCGAGCGACAAATGATCTTTAAATTTCAACACGAAATATGTAGAAACAAAAAATGATGGCTTTATGATAACAGTAATAATCTTAATAACATAATCAAGTTTAACTTTCTCAAATCCAATTTAATACAATATATACCTCTCAACTTCAATCCACCATTCATTAAATCGTTATAACCATTTATTAATTACAATTTGCAATATAAACAAAGCGAGCTAAACACAGCACTTATTATATCTTTACTCTTTGATATATTATGTGATAATTGCAATTTGGCTAAAGCGCCTGAAGAAACAGAAACAAGTCCCATCTCATGGTCATTAGACATTACGGGATCACGTAAAATTTATTAAACTTCAAGTAAAATGGCGCGTGCTACGTAATTATAAACTAATTGTGCTAGAATGTGATATTTAATATGAGAATTCTCGTTAAATGCTACATCTTTGATGGTACGAAATTAATAGCCACTTTACAGTCATGCGAAAATACAATTATGTCGACTTATATTTCGAATGCATATTTTGTAATCGTAGCATCTTCACTTCAATACAATTTTGTTTTAAATGTTTTTCACATAATTTACAAATGTACTTATTATGCGTGAGAAGAGATGTGTGTAAATTTGCGACATATTATTTCTTTAAGTTTAAATTGCAAAAGAATTGCTTCCCAAATGGCAAGCTTATAAACTTCCTTGTGATTGTAATATTGCACATTAATTTTGAAATGAAAAATGTTAGTAGTAGTATTTCGATTCAAAAATATCATTTGTAATTTTCTTGTATATGTTTCCATTTTGATAAAAATTAAACTTGTTTAATAACATGTTTCACAATTTTTATGTTCTTATATATAGATAGTTTAAGGATGTACAGTAATCATGATAAAATCGACTTCGATATTTTTACGGAAATACTTGTTTTGAAATCCTCTGAATCCGTTCAAAACACTTTTTCAATGACGTCTGTGTGAATGGATAGATGTGTACCTCACGTACGAGTAACGAAACTTCGTAAAAATAAGTTTCATGATAATGTGAAGCACTGCGTTGATTTTCAAAAAGAAAAGTGTAAGTTCACATGACACAATACATTAAATTCTAATTATTTCGAATATGGTATTAGCTACGAAAAAAGTTTAAAATATCTGAATAATATACAGGGTGCCCACTATGTATGGAATGTAGTTATTTTTAACATAATTAGATTTTCTCAAAGTCGGAAACAGATACGAGAATATTTCAAATAACATATTATATTCAATACAAGGTGCTCACTATGTATGGAATATAGTATATATCTCAGTAAATATCGATTTTATAAAAAAGAATTGTATATAAAAGTTGTTTAACATTTTATTTCCATAATAAGAGAGCATTCAATTTTTTGTATTTCGGAAAACAAATGAGTAACGAATAACACTTTAATTTTTTTAAATACCAATGTACCCTTTCATTAGGCTCATTTGATAGAATTTTTTTTCTCTGTTCGGTGACATAAAATCTTAGTACCCTTATACCAGAAAATTTATGAATTTTTAATATAAATTTTATTTCTCTTCTTTTCCTGCTTTGAAAGAAAGTGAATATATTTTAAAATTTGTTTTTAAAAATAATAAAAAGGAAGTCGTTTTAATTTTAAATAAAATGTTTTTATTTAAAATGATATCATTTTGAATTAAAACTACTTATATTCAAACTACTTCGTCCCCATAATGAGTCTCAGTTGAATACTTTGATATGTTCCTTCAAAACTAAATAAATTTTCATACAAGAATATTTATTAAACCTGCAAAAGTTTTCAATGAGAACGAAATCGGATTAGCACTATTCAAATCAATTCTTCTCTTCATTTAAGAGCAATTTATTTGATCCAAGAAAACATTTTTATCAGTGCAGAGCATTTAAAATTTGACATGACGTTTGACAATCTATAATCCATGAAACTTAACAAAAATAGATAAGTAGATTACCACATGAGGGTTTAACATTACTTTTACGTACTTTAATTTAAAGAGAAATAGAGTAAATAAGTGAAGTATGAGTGAATATATAATCAACATGACCACAAATAAATTCTTATCAATTTATTCGTACAAATATAACACCTACCAAGACCTGTGAAAGCAAAGAGTCACACTCACAACGGGTAACTGGTATGATTACATATTTATTTATATAAATATAAAATAATTAATCATAGTTAATTAATTATATGGTGTGACATGCATTATTACTATTTATAATTTGTCTTAGGGACCCTAATTAATATTCAGTAAATATTGCATCTCAGAAATAAAAATTGCAAAAGATCCTTCTAGAATGACAAGGTCAGAAGGACAGCTGCGATTTAAAACAATAGAAAATTTCTTCATTAAATTTGTAGTTTCTCTATATGGTTTTAATCTTTTAAGACAGTTTAGGAACAAGGCTAGATAGCTACTATTCTTTTTGCAAGAATATAAAAAGAAATATGAAAAAAAAGTTATTTGTAGCGTCATTTCTATGGTGTGCCTTGCGGTATAGTAATTATGTTATAATAGTAACCACCTACAATGAAGGCAGTGTAAACTTTCATACAATGGCTGACGTATCTGTTAATAATTATTAGCGATCTCGCGATAGGAACAATTGATGTAAATTACTTTACCATTTTCATCCTGATTTCAATATAGAAAAATTTCTTTCATTGTTAAATACCAAGCAAGTAGTTATAAAACATCTGAGTTTAAATGTTTAATAAACATGGCATAAGATGTTTCAGTTTTTTGTTTGTTTTCATAGCAAAAATGATTGTTAAAATACCTATGTTATTACAGATATAATTTAGTTTTTCTTCAAACGTCATAAAAGTACGTTGTTATGTATTTGTATTCAACAAGCAGAAGTTCAGTATTGTCGCCGCCGGCGTAAAAGTGTATCCTTGGCAACACATTTACGCCGGCGGCGGACAAAGTAAAATATTATGAAAAATAGTTAGGTTGTAATTCAATAATTTGACAGTTAAAAATGAAACATATAAACAAAAATAACAAAACAGCATATTCTACGGCAACTTGAAATGCTAGATAAGACGGAATATTTTTTGAAGTTTTGAGCATTTTATAATATTTATAATTTTATTTTCTATGTTTGAAGAAAAAATAGCACGTGTTTATTCGGAGTAAATGTGTCTTTGGGTGCTTCGCATGTAATTGATCGACTCGCTTCGCTCGTCGTTCAAACTTACATGCTCAGCACACAAAGTATCACATTTACTCCTAATGACACAATATACTATTGTCTCAATATTGTAAGCGGATGTAATATAGCAAATTAGCTAGTTAATTTCAAACAAAAATATTTTAAATACGAGTTAATGTTGCAGATAATTAAATGCCGCATCTAAGTCATTAATCGTATTTTATTTAGCACGTTTTAAAAGCGAAATAATCGTTTTTAAGGTTTAATTAAAATTGAATCTTCAAGTTCAAGTTATTATGAATTTTTAAATTAATTTAAGTGATAATGAAAACTTATTATTGGAAATGGATAAGAACTGAAGGAATGTTAATTAATTAATTTAATTTTAATAATAAATTTGTTCAGCTTGCACCATTCCAGTATTTAACAATTCTAAATAAGTATCTTAGTAATAGCACCGGTACTGAAATGAAATCAGCTGTATTGAAATCCTCACAAAACAAATTCATTTCGCACGATGCTTGCAATTTACCCCATGTCCTAGCAATAACAAACATAGGTACAATGAGCAGATTTCTAAGTGGTCGTAGAAAAATTTTATTTTAAGCATTTTTGTCTAAAATTCACAGGCCAATATTGAACAAGGAAACACTGATTTCATATGTTAAACGCCTATGGTCAGGTTTTCATGTTACATTTGTATATTTAAAAAAGATAGATTTTATTGTTTTATCTGACCAGTCTTACACCAAAATCTAATTAGTACTGAGCATTGACAAGAAACTTATATTTAAAATGTTTCATTAGTCAATTTTTTATCCAAATTTTATTATTACAATTATTTTTATTATTATGTATAGAGATTCTCTTTTATTGGGATATTTCATCCTGTTGAGAAACCAAAATATAAATAAATAAATTTCTGCTAATATCTTTCATCTATTTTATTTCAAAGCCGTTCATTGTAAATTTTCCCCAATCTGAATATCAAATGCAGATTTAAACATTAAATATTTTGAGTCATATTTAGTCACACTTCGGCCTTTCCATTTAAGACCATTCACTGCACCTACATACAACCAATAAATCAAACAAATTATACTTTTAATACAAACGATCGATTTATAAATATGATTAGTAAATACTGTCATTTCATACATATTCATGTACATTCATTGCATATCAATATTTGTATCTTGAAAGTCATTTAAATATTAATTTTGTATTCCGTAAAATTTCCTTTTAGAAATGTCGATGACAATAATATTGATATCATCGAGCAACTAATTTCATCACCGATTCTTGAGGAGGGATGATGCATTCAAATAATGATTTAAAATTCTTCAGCTATGCGCTACAGAAACAAATTTCACGCGCAATAATATCACTCATCGAGATTTGCAGAGTGCTACGCCCAAAATGGGTAAATAGCTTGTTGATATATTTGTTTTACTAAGGGCCGATATTTCCATCTACGAATAAACTATTCGCCGAATAAATGAAAAATGTCGCATCGAAAACATAGCTCAAATGATTCTTATAGTTCTAGCTGTCATTTTTTGATGCGTAATTTTTTGTATACTCGACGAATAACTTATTTGGAAGTTTATTCGTAGATGGAAATATCGGCCCTAAACATGACAAATGAATAAAATAAAATAAATAAATATATCATCACGCCTTTTACCTATTATGGGTGTGACACTCTGCAGATCTCGGTAAGTGATATATTTTTTCGTACGAAGTGCGGATACCAGCCGTCAAATCGTAGCCCCCAAAGATGTTAGTGGAGAGGGAACCACAGGGGTAAATTTAAATTTGTAACTGTCGGCACTGGGATTCAAACTGAGGATCTCACGATCCACAGTCCGACACGTTACCACGGACCTATTTGCCAAATATAAGAAATGTATGATAGAAGTAATTAAGTTTTTCAAAAGTTATTTCCGGCCAACAAACTGAAATGCGTCATTTAATAGTATGGTTTTGAATGACGCTAGTATCAACTATTTCTGTATGTTTCTGCAAAATAATTATGTGCTAAACAGTTACATGGAACGTCAAAACATAACATACTATTAACTCTTCGCAGCCCAATAATTAGCAAATCATTACTCTAGTGTCTACCGTTTTACATGCACTAACAATTAACAAAGACCATCGACATATTTGGATTTACTAATTGGTAACCAGTCCGGTTAAACCAAACAGTAACCACTAAGTAACCGAGGTAACCTATTAGCTACCAGTCGTGACCGTCTTGATAAATGTTAATAGCAAATAATCGATTGGTCGATCAATTTGATATACAATGTAAAATAATTAATGCGTTTATCTTCGATCGAACCCGGCAAATTTTTAGATTTCAAGTAAACTACTTAATGATAAGTTACTCGTGTGTGGGATATAAAGTTTATGGGGGATTTAAGTGTATGTTGTGGTAGAAGTGTTGCAAGAATAAGAACATCTTGTTCTTGTTGTACAAATAAGTGTTATTAAATTGGTACGTGGGTGGTAAAGATGTGTTTTATGTATAAAGATCAAAGTAAATTATGCGTGCGTTGATGTAGAGTAAATTGGTGTTTTAAATCGAGTCAGATGCGCGGGATTAGGCAATAGGCAATCGACCAGGGCCGGTAATTTTATATGTTTTTTCTGTAAGTAATTCTAGTACGACACCTTTTCAAATATGCAACTACAGATTCATTGACGATAGATTTACTGTTCGATACTGTTTCAATTTATGAGCAAACCTCTGTTTGCATGATTTAAAAATGGTATAATAATTAGACATTTCAAATTCTGTACACGATATTTTTGTCAATTTATTGATATCAAACTCGAAAGAATACAAAAACTATTATAAAAACAATTAACGATAGCTCAAAAGTAATTTTTGATGTTTTAATATAGCTATCCCCAGTATTGCAGAACGGAGATGAACTATATGCATAGGGATAATGAAAGAAGGAATCTTTATTACAGAAAAGGGAAACTGTGGTCGTAGCTGAATAAGAAAGGCATGAAATGGAAGCGGTTCAAATCATGACCCTTAACCACTCATTTATATCCACCTACGCAATAAATATGTTTTAAGTAAGAACTGTCCTTAGATGCCCAAAAATCAAAGGGTTTTCTATTACATCTGAACTATCGTTTTTAAAAATATATCAAGATAGCGAAAATCTAGAGCCCAACAGATGTAAGTCATCGTGATAAATCTGTGAGACGTTTCAGTTAACACTAAACTTAAGAGGATTATATTATCTATTGTAAAAAAACAATTGATGATCGTTCAAAATTATATTTCGACATTTCCCAATCGTCAAAAATTAATTTTTTATCCTTAAGTTTAAGGCTATTCTCTGAGACTCTTATTTTGATATCATGATATCTAATTTGATTAGAAAATAAGAAATATCACTTTATATTCCTAATATTCATAACTAAATATTCTAAATTAATTTAATATATTGTTGACTTCCAATTCAGGTTTTACAAAAATCAACTCATTTCTTCGCAATGTCATGAAAAACATGAAATTTTTTTACTCTATCTGTTCTTGTTCGTAAATTACCGGGCACCATTCTTTTGGTTCATCTATATTTTATATTGGAAAAGGTTTTTCAAATGTTATTATTAATGATTAGAGAGCGGATTATATGCACGAAAAAACTGAATTATATGCGCATATATATGAACTGATTTTTTGGGAAATTTGCATTATATATGCACAAATATGACAATATATACAGCAAAATATGCAAAAAAAATCTTAAATTATTAGATAAAAAGTATTAATGAATGCATTATGAATTTTATTGTACAATACAGTCTTAATCCTGATTCACAATTAGCAAATATACTACTAATATACATATAAACTAAGTCTAAAAACTTTGATATTATAAGAGTATGGCATATTTACATAATTACAATAACAAATTATTCAAAATTTTCTATAAAAAAAAAGTGATACATAAGTAAAAGATATATCCAGCTGAGAATTCTCGGTCTTATATTCATTGTATCCACTTTTACCAGCATTCGTATATACAATGAATACCTACCGCTACCGTTACAGGGATTTCCCTACAAATATTAGAATTTATTGATTTGTGTATTTGCTTATTGTATTGTTTATTGCTTTTTCCGTTGCATTCTTTTATTTATTGCGGCCTCCTCCAAAATTTGGGAATTATCAATGTGCACTACCAGAAATTTCAGAATGTTTATCATTAGTCAGGGTCTTAAAAATCTTAAAATATGCAATTATATGCAACTTTTGTAAAAATTTGCATAAGAATGTCCAAATATGCAATCTAAGCAATTAGTAATTAGTATTAATTACGTATAATCAATGTAATTCGTCCAGAAAATTGATTTTATTTTAATACATGCTAAAATTAAAATATATGCTACTTTGCATATTATCCGCTTTTCATTAATGATTGTCAACACTTTCACAGAGAATTCTTTAAATAAAACGTTTAAACTTAATTTCGCCCGTTGTCAAATTTCGAAACAAACAAAACAAAGCACTGCAAAGATAGTGTCAGATAATCCAACAGTTGAATGCCGTCTTCGTGAACGTCAGAACGTCCTCTGTGCCCTAATTAGCCTCTGTTGGTAGTGTTAGTGCACTCGGAGCAGATTCAAAACCTACGCTGTTACACTAGGCTGCACTGTAATGCTGAGATGCTGCTGGTGATTCAATCATGACCTGTGAACGACGGCACGCTACACTGAGCACGGCTTGCTTGATGACTGCAGTCATATTACCTCACAGGAGGAAAATGCTGCGAATATTTTCTAACCGTACATATGTTTAGACGAGGTAGAAATATTTTTTAATAATTGTGTAAACAAAATAATAACCTCAGAATTAGCCATTAATAAAAACAGAAGCAGTTCCTACAGAAAATACAAAATACTTTAACTTTGCAATAATTTGGAATGGCATAAATAGATAGTTAAAATAATACGAAACATTCATTAAAATAAATTGTTCAGGCACTCTTACTGTATTATTCAATAAATATAACTGAAAAATTCAGATATATGCAATGTATAAGTGAGAAACTCATTTGTATTTACAGAATATTTCCCTCGAAAAATTTCCACCAATAACGTGACAGTATTTTCTGAATTTCGACCAATGACAATCTAATATCAGTGAATATTTCCCTCAAAAAATTTCAACCAATCACGTTGCAGTATTTTCAGAAATTTGGCCAATGACAATCGAATACAGTGAATATTTTGCATATCGAGTATTTGCACAAGTGCGATACCCGAATATTTATAATAATTATAAACACAATGAGGAATAGTTTAATTTGTTCGTTTTATAAGGATAAAAGGGATAATACCTTCAATTATTCAATGAATTTCTTTAAAAGAATTACTTTCAAAATGCTGATGACTCATTTTTAACGTAATTTGACAAATGACGTTTATCTAAGTCTAACGTTTATGTGACATTAAAATAAATATATGTTCAATAATTGAAAATATTTTATTCAGTTCAGCAGAGTGAAATTGATATTTCTCAGTTGAAATAACTTAAAATTCAGTAAAATTTACAAAAGGTTTCAGATCAAGCAACGAGGAGTAAGTTACAAAGAAAATGATATGCCAATCAAGTTTTGTAACAAGGTTCCGTATCTTATAACTATTCGTAAATATTAGGCTTGTGCAGATTTCTAATTATTTAAATATTTATTAAAAATGTTTTAATTAGTACCTACATATTAAAATATTAAATATTATAATTAGTTTTACTTCAAAAACATAGCATAAATATCATTTTGTCATAATAAAGCAAAGAACGACTTAACTACCATATATAGTAAAAATTATACAAGTGTATAGTTTTGACTGATTACTTTTAAAACTGAATGGTACAGTTTTTTTTTTCATTGTATAGGTTCACAATCCGAAGTGCTTCTCAAAGCTAAATAATTGTACATTACCAGTCGAATGTTCATTAGCATATAAAACAAATAAATATACCATCACGTCATTTAGTCATTTTGGGTGTAACAGTCCGCTTTCGCATATATCGACAAGTGATATATTTTTGCATGTGTTTCGTCAAATCACGGCACCCAAATGCTAGAGGAGGAGGAACTACAAGGGTAATGTTAAAATGTCAATTGTCAGTTGTGAATTCAAATTGAGGATCTTATGATCTGCAGTTCAATACGTATCCACGAAGCTTAGAGTAATATTTCCTGGGCAATATAGAATCGATATTATTGTACTGTGAGCTCAGAATTACAAAATCATTCAGACATAAAACTTATAGTTGCTCAGATGATTCTAAATGTCAAAGATGGATCGTTTACGAGTGATGAATATTAGTTCACAGAGAATCTCATAACGAAAAGTGTAATAAAATTTATGTGGAATTTTAATTTAAATAGGGAGTAATGTGCAAAATTGTACATAATCTCTTTTGCCTTACAGTAAGATGTAAAGCAAATAAAGCATTTATTTGAGTCAGATTATCTTTCGATTTAGAACCACTGGATAGGTAATTGTATATAGGGAGTAAGGATAAAGAAGTGTAGATGTAATAATAACATATACAATAATTGTTTTAAAGATATTCCGTGTCATAGGTTAAAGTTGAAGCATAACACGGAAGTCTGTACTTCAGTGTACTAGCATGAAGTTAGAAAATTAAAAATTCGAAGGTGTAATACGTTTGAATATGAAACAAAGGATTTTTATCTAACTTTACAATTATTATTTCTTCCTGTAAAATTATTCTCTGACGTGAATTATAAATAAATAACACAGTTTTCACTCGGTAGCTTAAAAACTAAAAGACATCTTATTAAGCTTTAGATGTTTTGAAACTTACAGACTTGGAGTAGGTAGTTATTCAAGTCATAAAGAATATAAGTACGTTATGATGTCGAAGGAAGGTTCATGTCACCTTCCGAAGATGTTTTTGATACTTATATCCGCATTCTAATAATAATGAAATATTTGTGAAATGTAGCATGAAACATTTTATAGTTTTGATTTGTTTATTTCCAGAAATTTAAGATTTGTTATACCTGTTGAATTACGATTGAATAACAGAATGAAATTAGTACTACAAATTTCACTAAAAATGAACAGAATTTAATATATCACAATTATGTATTATATAACCTCTTATATTTTTAGAGTTATGACGATTTTTTATGTTATTCGAAATGCAACTTTAAGTAGATACAACTCAAAAGCAAGATATCAACGAAATCTACATACATTAGCAAATTTAGAAAATATAATTTTTATTGCCCAATTTCAATTGGCGATAACTTGGCAAATATAAAAGATACAGACTGTGCTGATAAATTAATGCAGCTCATCGAAATATGTACATAACTAATAAGTATGCAAAATTTTAAAACATTTGTTCCATGCGATAATTAATTAGAACAAAAAGTCTAAAAATAGATTAAAATCGCAAAAAAAAAATCCTATAATCTTTGTTGTAACTGCCGAAATGTATTTTTTATTAAATATTTTGATTGCAAGTCCGTTTTATTTTTCTTCTCAATATCCTCATCATGATGAGGAAAAGGGATTAGCGCCAACTCCATTTTGAACTTTCATTTGCCATTCTTAGAACCTATTTATTTTAACTAAGGTTGTATTTAAGATTTATCAACATAAAATTTGACATATTTTGTTAATTTAATTAATATAGAACCAAAGTTATAGATGTTAAAAAAGTGGAGTTAGCGTTAATTCGCGACTGTTATGTTGTAGGAAATTTTTATAGCAGATATAGCACTTGCATATATATATATATATATATATATATATATATATATATATATATATATATATATTGTATTTATTGTATTAATTGTATTATAGTGTCCTGAAGAAAGAATAAATATTTCCGCAACCTTGACTATTTAAAAAGAGCATTTAAATTTTTTGCCCAAACGACTGTTATATGACGAAAGAAATATGACGAACTCTTCTGCGGAAATGAGTTCCTTATATGTACAAGTGAGTTAGTAGCAAAAAGAAGAATTAAAATATTTTAAATGATTTTTTTATTTGGTGACTACACAAGTATAATAATTAGAGATTTCAATACTAGACCAAGCGACGATTGAATTTTTAAATTAAATTTCTACCTGAAATACTTATGTGAGACGACAAATCCGATGATCTTTTTCATTATTTTGCATAGTTTTTGAGTTACATCCAGTCAAAGTTCTATTCTAACGGCAATATACTTTCCTTACAGTAACTCATTATTTCAAAACGATCTCTTCGCGTATTCCAATAATTTGTTTCTCCCTATAACATCTTTTACCTCATTTGCGCACATTAACAAAGATTACACGCGATATTTTTGTTCTTATTGCGTTCAGGGTCATCGGAAAGCAAGCACACTTCGAGGACGCTACAGATTCACATAACGTTTGAACTATTGACTCTGCGACGGTCGACGGCAGATGCGATGATTATAACGCGGATTCAGACCTCCATTACAGGGCTAGGATGGAGATGATTGATACAACAATAGTTTCACTTCGTTGCGTTATTTATTTGTGTATTGTCTAATCAAGGTTTGCGAGTTCATGAACTTTTTACGGTGTTTGACACAGTGAGGTTATGCGACGGATTTTGCCATAGTTGGTGCGATAGATTTCTAGATAATAAGAGCATGTTAAAAAGCGGCAATATAAATAAATGAGATAACTAGTTCTGTGGTAATGTATCTGATTCGAAACCATAAGAACCTTTTCGAAAATTGACGTTTTAACTTTACCTTTGTAGTTTCCTCTGCAGTAAAATCTTTGATACGAGGCTGTATCTTGGCGGCTGGTAACAACATTTCGCTCATGAAAAATATACCACTTACCGAGATCTGCGAAAGCAGAGTGCCACCTTCAGACATGAGTAAATGGAGTACTATATTTATTTTATTATTTTACGCAAGGAAATACTGAATTCTGAAGTTAAACGCCTATAGACAGGTTTTATTGTTAAATGAGCTTTACACGTTGATGTTTTTCTTTTCAAGTTACTTTTAAAATGTTCTATTTCGCACAATGACATATGTGTATTGTGTAAGAAAGATACATGAGTCAAGTAAAACTTATAACGAAAAACTGTTATCTGTGGTACTTTCTCTTATAAATACAGCACTACCAACTAAGCGAAGTGACAAGTACCTCTCAAAAGTAATTTTTGTTTATATTTTTGAAGTAACAATTGTTTAATTAATTTAACTTACAATGGCACAATGGAGCAGGGAAGAAGTTGAGAACTTAGTACCTTTAAACATTTCATGTGGTGAGAAATCAATGAATACAGTTATGTTGGTATAACTAAACTTTTGACACTTGGTTGTTTAAGTTTAATAAGCTCACTTGTAAAGACAATTTAAAGTCACTTAAAAAGCAAAACTTCATCGTGATCTCGCTGGCGTAGGTGCTATGTCACTAGGCTAGCACGCCAGAGGTCGTGTATTCGAATCCCACTGAAGAGGATGATCGTTTGTGTTTTTACATAAAATTCACAATCATCCACTCATAAGGAGGCGGCACATGACCGAAATAATTAGTCCGCTTTTCGTCTTCATAGAAAAAAAAACTAAATCAAATATAACACTAATAAAGAATACCTAGCATGTTGAAGATCTAATAATGGATTTTTATTGTGATATATTTGTTTATTTGAACCCTAAATTCATTTAAGATTTCTCTTCCCATGACTTTAATCGCACATCAGTTTTCCATTTCAAAAATTATGATGTTACGCCACTGGTTGTATACGAATAATTTTGGCTAAATGTAATGGTAGATTTTAACGATACTCAATATTCAAACTATTAATGAACGAGAAAGGCATGAAATTTGTTATTTTCAATAGAAGGTCTTATCTGAAATCTCAAATATTTAATCGTTTTTGACTTAACAATAGATCTTGTACTTGACGATGAGGAATTATTTAATTTCTTCTATATTCCAATATTTTAAAAATCACAGATGATAAATGGAATTGGAATGCGTATTATAAATTGTAAAGGATATTGAGAAATCTCTTTAGTACTGTTCATTTATCATGCACAATTTGACATTTTCCAATCAAAATTATAAAACGAAAATTATTTTTATTGTATTTTCTTTCATAAAATATATTTCTCGCGACAGGGATTGAAAACCTGTTATATTATTATTTATCGTTAACTATAACGATGGATCAAAAATTATTTTTTTTCACTACATGGTAAGAAACCCCACCGTTCTTCTCCCGAAATAGTGAGGAAAATGTGTTGTTCCTCTCTAGAGAGGAAAATATAGAAGTGTTCCCAATATGAATGTTATTGACAAAAAAATTATTATAAAAATTATAAATAAATTCCTAATTTTATTGAAAATCCTTATTTTAGTGATGTACATACTTTCATTACCTTACAATTATGTCTTATATTTTTCGTTTTCTTATTAAATCACAATTTGACAACTTATTTAAGATTGGTTCATTGGCAACACTGTTACACCGCCTTGTGTCTGATAACCTAACTTTTAACGTGTCAGTCTGTCAGTTGTGTTCTCAAAGTATATTTTAGGTCCGTTCAAATCGTTTTTAGAAACATGTCGTGAAAAAAATGTTGTGTCTAACACGAGAGGAAAGCTCTTCTTCCATTCTCGTTCGAAATACCTCACTCGCTGCGCTCATGAGGCAAACTTCGAACTCGAGGGGGAAAAAGAAGCGGTTTCCTCTCTAGTTTGACAAATAACTATAGTCACTCTACTAAGGGAAAAAGGAACCATCTTCACTTTTCTAAACTCTTGTTCTCGCATTTATTGAAAATAAAACTCAACAATACATGATTATTGTTGTTTTGATTTTATTCATTCTTTACAAAGAAAAAAAATGAAGCAAACCAATTGCAACTACAATATCACATTTTTTATGTTTCTGTTTTTTATGTACTTCTCTCCCTTAACATAATGTATAATGTGCTATTACAATTAAAGTTAGGAATTATTTCATGTCCGGATCTGAACTAATCGGTGCAGTTAGCGGAAATTTACTTCATTGCAGAGAGCGACAAACCGACAATGACTATTATTTTCTCGGAACTCAAGTCAAAGGCATTTAAGGGGAGTGATAGGAAGGTCATGATTGATCTAAAATTAGCTTTCAAGACTGTACACATTATTTCTAATTAACCAATAAATGTTAAAAATAAAAATGCATCCAATCTTCTAACATGACGTGAACAAATAATACCTGCTTTAATCCGGTACTTGTTTCTAAATTTAATTAAACATGACAAATATCAATGATCTAAGTAAATATATTTATAAAAATAGCTAATTCCTTGCTACTGGAAATTCCGTGAGAAGAATCATGGACTAAAATGTTTAATTTACCAACAAAAAATTCATAAATAAACATTTCAATCATTACGGAACTTGCCGGATATATGCCGTCATCAGCACTTTAAAATCATTCAACAAGATCCAATTAGTACACCACCCAATTAAGGAAGGTGTTAGTTTATTTTTTTGCACAATTAATTCATTTCTTAACCTTTAAAATTAAATGATTACTTATGGTAATAATTATTGTTTACAGATTTATTCTTAAAAAATAGAATCATTTTATGAGATAATTTTGCAAATTATTTACCTCGTAATAGCAATGATTATTAATAATTGGTTGTGTCGTATTTATTCCATTATATTTTCATACACATAAAAAGGTTTATTTTCTAACCAAATTATTTATTTTATTATAAGAATTCTGTTTATTAAAAAAAATAATAGATTATAATGTTTGATTGAAAAACACATATGTAAAACCAAGTTGATTAGTTGTGGATATTTTTGTTGTTGTATCTAACCTTGATGCCTGCAAGTATTATTACCACTTCCGGTTTGTAGAATGCTGCCAAACTCTAATTAGATATTGATATGTACCGCCAAATTTTTTTTGCAGATCTTAGAAGATTAAGATTGAACAATTAATTTGAACTGGCATGAATTGTAAAATATTTATTTTCAAATATAATATTGTAAAATAACGATAATTTTTTTTATTGTTATGAATAAAAAGAGCGAATAATATGTAAAGTGCATATATTTTAATTTTTGCATATCTTAAAATAAAATAAATTTTCTGGACGAATTACATTGATTAGAGGTAATTAATGCTAATTACTAATTGCATATTTGGGCATTGTTATGCAAATTTTTACAAAAGTTGCATATAATTGCATATTTCAAGATTTTTATGACCCTGACTAGTGATAAACATTCTGAAATTTCTGGTAATGCACATAGATAATTCCCAAATATTGAAGGAGGTCGCAATAAATAGAAGAATGCAACGGAAAAAGCAATAAACAATACAATAAGCAAATACACAAACCAATAAACTCTAATATTGTTAGGGAAATCCCTGTAACGGTAACGGTAGGTATACATTTCATACACGTATGCTGGTAAAAATGGGTACAATGAATATAAGACCTAGAATTCTCAGCTGGATATATGTTTAACTTTTTTCTTTTTAGAAAATTTTGAGTAATTTGTTATTATAATTATGTAAATATGTCATACACTTATAACATCAAGTTTCTAGACTTAGTTTATATGTATATTAGTAGTATATTTGTTAATTGTGAATCAGGATTAATACTGTATTGTTCAATAAAATTCATAATGCATTCATTTATACTTTTTATCTAATAATTTAAGATTTTGTCATATGCCGTTTAATGAGTGGAAGAATTTATGTGAACACAAACGATCATGCCTTTCAGTGGGATTCGAATCCTCGACCTCTGGAGTGCTAGGCTAGCATATCCCCTAAATTACCGAGATCGCAAAAGAGAATTTTAATTTATAACATAACTCTTCCAGTTCAAAAAGTTATGATGTTTTCAAAAATGCCAGAATCAATAATGTTAATCTTTATTTGTAGATTTTCCCACACAATTAAAGTGTTTACACATTATTAATATTAAAATTAATTTAAAAGTATATTGATTTATAGATCTTTAACTCATAAAATGTTTTACAAATCGTAAAACAATAATGATTCAAACCAATCCCGACAGATGAGATCACCAATACGATCTGTCGTTAAAAGATCAACAAAATGACGTCAAGTATGCATAGATCACTCCTAGATCCTTTTAGATTAAGTAACCCTTGGGTTAATGTGTGTATGTGAATCGGCACGATCTCGCCAAATTAATCTTCATATAAGGAAAGTTTCAAAGTCTGTTCGGTGAATGTGCAGGCTGTGGTAATTGTGAAGATGTTTTGAATCGGTTTACATAATATTTAATTAGGAATAATTCAAAATTATAAGGTTATTTTGAGATGATAGTGTCGTCGCAGAACAGAATAATATAGCGATAAATCATAATATTGGTAGTATGTTGCTAAGTCGTGAGAGCTGAACACTAACTTTCAACGTCATAAATATTGTTAATAGGGGCATCATCTTACATTGTTATAAATTTTATTGTTCATTTAATAACTTGGCGCTATTAAAATTTCAACACTATATTTTTAGAATGCATGAAATAAGAAAAGTAAATAAATGTGTAGTTATTTTATATGTATATCCTCACCGCGGTAGCTTTACTTGATACAGGAGTTTCTGAGTATACCAGACGTCAAATTGCTACCCCCAAGATGCTAAAGAGGGAGAGCAATAGTTATAATTTTTATGTGGTGCTTGCAATTATCGTATAATTAAAAATCGTTCATATATTCAATGATAAATATTTGAATACAACAGTATTTGTAATACATAAAAATTGTATCTAATAATCATTAAATATGAGAGTACCGTCCTATATAAGTTCACCCAATTTTTCTTATTAATTAATAATATTTAATACTATTTTATCAAACACCTCTCAATAAATGCTCTATAATTATGGAAATTTTAAACAAAAAAAAATAACAGATTATTTACTAGTGGGTATAATTTTGAGAAATGTCACTAGTGAGTAATTTTTTATTTATAACATAACAATAATAATAACACACAACACTTTGGTAACTAGTTTGATTGACATTTTAATTTTAAAAATGTAAAGCATATGTCACTGTCAAATAATATTTCTTTAATAAATTTTGTATTATTAAGAGATGCTGGATAAAACGTTATACTTCACACGTGGGCAAAGTGGAATTACCCACTCAATAAAATTATCACACTCAGCATTCGGCTTCGTGTGCTAAAATTTCTCTTGTGGGTAATTCCTTACTTTGTCCACTTCTAAAGAAAATTACTTATATTAAAAAGTCATGTAATTAAATATCACACGGTTACTAATATGTCACACGTACTCTGTCGCACGAAAAAGAATTTGTAAATAGATATTGTACTTGTTTAATTTTGTGTTCTGAGCTATGATGTTAATTTTAAATATTAATTAATATCTAGTCTTTAAAACTTTCTAACTAATAATAAAAATATTGCTTTCATAATATTTAAAACGACACATATTTTTGATACTTCACAATTATTTGACACATTTGACACATAGATGTTAAAAATATTATAGTTTTTGTTCCCAGTGTAATTATGATTATTGAAATATATTAATAAATACATAATTGACAAATAATGTAAAAAAAAAACATCTAACATTTCATTTGAAACTTTTTTTCACAGCTGATTCTATTTTTGAAAAAATGGAATTTATTGTTTTTGTGTTCAGTAAACTTCGTCTTCCGGTTTTTCAATTTCATTCAAAATCAACTCAGCTCTTCATATTTTCATGAAACTTATAAATTCCATGTTTCGTTTACATATCTTGTCTCGTTCATGAGATATTACGCACAAGGACATCCATCCATCCATCCATCCTCACACACAGACATTATTGAGAATTTGGTCTTAACGGATACAGTGGACGTCAAAATATATATTTCCGCAAAAATCTCGTCAGCGATTTTTTTCATGATTCCAATACTTCCTTATACTTTGTATAAGAAAGTAAAAATCAAAAGTGTATAGTTTTATGTTTCATTCTAAAAACACCGAATTGTAATTGAGTATCTTTTTAATTATACCTTCTAGTTAACAAGGATCAAATCAAAAATGTTCTTCAAAATGCAACCTATGTTTCATGTATATAGTAAATAATGTATGGCATGTACTTGTATTTTAATTTTTTGACAAGCGTGAGCGTTTCAAATTAAATTTAAATTTCGGAATGAAAAGATTATTGCAAAACCATTACTAAATATTAACCTATAGTTTAAATAAGTTTGACAAGAATAAATTGCGAAAGAAGTTATTAAATTTAAAGCGCCTTTTCTAATGTATATTTTACGAAAGACGCGTATACAATAAAAGTTACCAAAATTATCAAATTACGTTTCCAGTATTGCGTCTGCAATTATTTAATTTTCTTTTGCGAAATTTGTAATTTTCTGCATTTAACGCAGAAGTTGCAACGGAATTAAGACAATTTAACTCATTAATATATTAACATAGCGATGTTAAAAGACATTGTATAATCTAATGTATTGAAATTTATTCTGAACATATGTCGCTCATTAAAATGCTATAATTTTGAAGAGAATAACTTCATTATTATAATTTATTATTTTTCTGTGCAGTCGTTCTCAAGGAAACTGCTTTGAATGCTGGTTCTCAAAATATTGTATTTTGAAAAAATACAGACAACATATAATTTTATTTTAGCAATTTTAAAATATTGACGTAAATAATTATAATTTTACATTAATTAGCACTCATGAATTAGCAAAATATATGATAATAATATACATAATTAAATATATAATTCAATACATCTTGGATCATAAACTATAACTTGAATATAACAAAAATTCAAAATATGTAATTCTCACCAACAGTAGAACTAACAAACATCAATCAAGATTTCAAAACTTGTTAACCAATTCAAATTATCAATTTAATGCACATGATAGTCCAGTTATAATTATCTTAGGTAGTAATTTGTAGCAATAATTGTGTTTTTTAGTTTCGGTTTTGGTCAATGTAAATATAAAATTTCGGTTTTGTTTCAGGTTCCGGTTTTCATACAGCAACCGATTTTGGTGGACCGATTTTACAGGTTTCAGTATTGTAAATAAAATTAACAATTATTTATATATTTTTAATTTTTATACTTGTACACTTTGTGCGTTATTTTTTAAAAAATTAGTTGTCACTTAAATTCTCTTTTAAAGTAAATTTATTTGTTTTTAACAAGTGCACATCATTTGGAATCATTTAATAACTTACCATTGCCGTCATAAATTTGATTGTCATTTATTCTTTATAATATCAAGCATTAGAGAAAAAAAAACAAATGATATAAATATGGTTTTATCTATGAAATAAAGTAAAATTCTGCCACTATAATAATAAAGTAAACTAAATGTACAAGTTTAAGGCAAAGTTGTAAAATAATTAATGTGGGATCTAACTAATAAAACATCTTCTAATGTCTTTTCATACATGTTTGACTATAAAATTGAATTGATTATTTAAAAATATTTTCAAATTCTATTTTACACTGTATATTTACATAGCAAGAACACCTATTGCGGTTAACGGTTAACCGAAAAATAAATATGGGTTTTGTTTTTGGTCCATGTTTTATGTAAATATGAAATTACGGTTCGGGTTTAGTTTCCGGTCTTGGTTTTATATTGGTTATTTTCGGTTAACGGTTTTGATTCAAGTTTCGGTACCATCCCTGGTTTTAATTATTATTACTTTGTTGACATCAAACTCCAGACATTTTGAACAAAATATAAAAAATCTTATTCAATTATTTACTTAAATATACCCAAAAAATCTGATGGACCTTTAAGTAAACTACCATGGATTATCAAAAAAATATAGTCAGAACGTAAATTAGACATTGAAATTTTAAACGAACACACACAGACATACAAATAGTGAAATCGTATTCTAGGGATTCCAAAATGTGCTTATCTGTTGAAATCTATAAACAAATGTGACCCGTCATAATACCTATTTACTTATCCATTTATGGTGTGGCTCTCTGCTTTTAAAAATTACTGTGACGTTTTTGTTGGTGACTTAGGTTACCAGTCGTCCAGTCACGGCTCCCAAAAGTTGATAATGAAGGAGGAACCACACTGTTAAAATTAAAATGGCAAATGTTGGCCCGTAGGATAAGAACTGAGATGAATATTTAATCAAATATATATTTAAATTTCAATTAGATTGTCTTTTAATAAATTGAAATAATTCACTGTTCATCTGTTCTAATTGGAAAGCATATAAAATCTGATAAAAGTGTAATCTGTAAATATCAGAAAATTGTCATTTTTTCTTAGTCAAGATCACAGAAGAGTTAATGTGAAATAACAGAAGCTGTGAGAAACCTAAGCATTTACCCAATTCACCATGGATGGGTTCAAAGGTGACTCGATAAAAACTACACGAATCTATTTAAATATACAGAACGATTCACAATGAAACAGTCTTCAACAACTTTTTTAGTGGAAGTACATTGAGTGAATGTAGCAAATTTTGTTATATAACAAAAGATTTTAACCATCTATTGCAATTACAATTTATTTTAAAACAAAGTTGTTATTACAGAACATGGAAAGAAAGTATAGTTTGGCAATTATATTTTCTGTGAAATTTTGCCCGAATGCTATTACTTTTACACTCGTATAGAAATCATAAAATAAATCCATGGCATCATTTTCTCAATTACTTCTTTGTGTATGAATGGATGTATTTGTGTCTGTATGTTAAAGAATACACAAAAAAAAAAAACAGTTAGATCAACGAAGCTTCAAAATGCAGTGTGCAATAGTGATTTTAGTTATAATTGTAATACCGGAACTGCAAGTTTCCTGGATATATAAAACCTCTCGCATTAATAACTTTTAAATAGAAATAAGTTTCAAATAAAAATCATTGCTAATTAATTATTATTTTACATCTTTTTTATTATAACAATATTTACTCTAACTCAATAATTAGCTGAGATATGCTTAAAATACCTGATGGACCTTCAAGTAAACTACCACTTTCTATTAAGGGATTGCTATCAAAATTTAGCTTGTAACTTGAACATCATAGTTCTAAATTCTAAATATGTATTTGAAAATGAATGCTATTTATTAGAATCTGATGTGCTGCCACACAACCTCCCGAAATAGTTATTTATGTATCAAGACACAGAATTTAGTTGCCGAAGCCCGTAGGGCCGAGGAAAATAAACCATGTGAGTGATAAAAAGGAACTTCAGTGCCGAGGTACATATTAAGTTTTATTTGAAATCTAAAATTCGAAAAACTGTAAAAAAAATTACAATATAGGTTAAGTTTATACATCTGTCAGTTGTCAATTGAAACTGGCAGTCAGTGTTGTCAATTGAAACTGGCAGTCAGTGTTGTCAACCTTGAGAAGTGAAGTTATCGTAAATAACACTAAAAATTATGTGTTTTGTCCTCAATTTCGTCATCGGAATTAATTAGTTAATTCTTCTTGCAAATTTTGTTTCATGTTACGTCCAAATTTACTATAGTACGTCAATATTTTAGTCAAAATTATCCTAATTGTACAATCATTATTTAACATCTTTATTACATTTCCAATATATGACAAGTTTAATTATTTAGCAAGAGTATGATCCCAAATTTTCCTTGTAGAAGGAAGGCGTCTTTTATTGTTGAGTATATAGTAATTAATCAATTTTTAATATTTTCAGAAATATTTCTAAATGTCACGTATACCGAATACATTATTGAGTAATTGAATCCAACAATTGATTAATTTGCTCTTCAACTTCATTAGCAGCGAAAAATCATCTTCATATAATTCCTCAATTCATCATAATCAAAAGTCCATGATGACTTTACAACAATCTCAATTAACTACAACTACAATCCGTCTTAATTATGACCCAAATATTGTCAAATTTATATTGCAAATATGGCTTGCAATCATAATTTTATAAGCTTGGTAAGTGGGCGTAGGCAGGCCAGAGCATTTAACAACAGACAATCGTTAGAATAATTGCAAACTAAATATGTGAATCTTGAATAAAAAGTTTGGTTATATAACAAAGTGTTTGTATTCTTCAAATGTGTGTGGAATGAATAGCGTTGTCTTATTTGTAACGTGTAACGTGTTCTTTCAGCGTGCCTTTAAATGTAGTAATTTACCTTAAATGCACTTTCATAAACTGCAATTAAAATATGCAATGTTTTTCATACATTATGGCCACGTGAAAATGAAACGAGGAGTAATTTATCTTCAAGAGGAAGCTACAAGACTACGACGGGAGATGAATACAAAGTTAATCGAAATTTATTTGAAGATTTATATTATGATTAGTACTTTGTACAAGTTTAATTAAAAGTAAGCATATTGACGTAGTTAAGGAATTCAATAGAATATGAGGTAAACAGTTAACTAGTAAGTCAACCGGACTGAGGATTATGAGATCCTTAGTTCGATTTCCAAAACTGATACTGTCACCATATTTAAATTTGCTCTGCCATTAGCATCTATGGGTGGGAAGGCTTGTAACCGCACAATTGTATTACTTACCGAGATCTGCGAATGAAGAATGTAAGACACAATACGGGATCATATATTTATTTATATTTATGAAATTATATTCCTTCATCAATAAAAGTTAATTAAAATTAAATAATTGATGAAAAACGAATAGCAGAAGATTGGATGTTGGAGAAACTTCTCATACAACATCCAATCTCCGACTATTTGTTTTTCATCAATTATGGTATATATTCAATAGTTATATCACGGGAGATAAGAATTTAATCGATTAAATTTGACATGTCTAGCTTATGTAAAAAATTTGCTTAAAAAGTGTTTGAGTACATAATAAATTATTATGTACGATAACACTTTTTTAAAAGCAAAATTTTGTAAATAAGCTAGACATCAAATTTAATCGATTCAATTCTTTAACGCGAGGGGTATATGCCAAGATTATTTCATGAATTCATAGCATAAACTTTAATATTTGCCGAAGAAATTGTACAAAATGATTTTGACACATTTTCACATAAATAAATCGGTACACACTTAAACAAAATGCACCATAAAATTTTGTTGTTATATTGTAACTATAGCAATTTGTTTGTTTTTCGTTTTACTTGTCAAATAAATTTCAAAATTTTGTAAATAAAAATAGCTTGAATTGAATAATTCTGCATGTTTAAAAACATATAATACCAGTAGAGGTAAAAACCATGTAAGTGTCTTGCTTCTGCAACTAATTATTTGACTAAATATGCCTTCAAAATGTTCAAAATTTGCATATAAAAGCTAGCTTCAATTTAATCGCGAATAAACAGCATGGTGCTGTTTAATTACTTATCTAAAATGCACAACAATGGAAAATGATACATTCTGACTGGTCAAATTTGTAATGAGTAATATAATATCCCTTGGGATTAAATTTCGAAAATTAATCCCTCCGAGATTAAAACTGACACTTCAGTCTACGAGAAGGAAGAATAAATTAGGGTATTTAAACCCGGAAGTGCAAAAAATATATTACATTTGTTTACTGAGATATGACTAAAAATCCTGAAAGGCCTTCAAATTAACTACCACTTCTCTGTAGTATATATACATCTAAAATCTAAATTTGAAATTTGACATTGACAAGTTCATTAAATTTTGAGTGAAATAGTGAAACTGTATTCTAGGGAACCTAAAACGTGCTTCTCTTTTGAAAACTTACTACCGAACCTTTTGACCTGTCACAATACCTGCCTTACATATATGTGCGGGAAGAAATTACGTTACATATATACCTATGTGAAACATAAAATACATATTCATTGCTAACATCGCACTCAATTCTATTTTATAGGTTTGTAGAATGGGTGACATTTGTCGTAATTGCAAATCTTCATTATAAATTCTATAAAAATTATTTTATATCTTTAAATTTGTAATGAAGTTTTACTGGAACAAATGTATTTTTCTGTATTGGATTTTTCTTTTGAATATAGTAACTAATAAAATAATTGAATTTCAGTTGTGCATTAGAGGAGGTTGTAGTACTATGGAAAAAACGCTCAATTCCAAGCCAAAAGCGGATGCTATGCAAATCTTTAATATAAATATTACTTAAACATGATTGTATAACTTGTTGATCAATTCAGACAAACTATTATTTTACAATAAACCTTTTACGAGAAATAAACACATTTTTATAATTTCACATGGTTTACCTTCGAGACCCGATCTGCGTACGTCAGACTGGAATTCATGGCAGTAAAAATAATTCTTTGGATGTACTGCTATTAATGCACATAACTTCCGGCATAAACAACTTTTAAACGGTACAAAAAAGGCAAAAATATTTCAAAATAAAATTATAGCCAACATTTTTCTACAACTTTTTGAATATAACAAAATTTACTCAATCTCTATTATTTATTACGTCCGAAATACTTGATAGGCCTTCAAGTAAACTATTACTTTCGGTTGACATATTGCTACGAATATTTAATCATTTCAAAAAATCTAATTTTAAACTACTAATTTCAAGTTGATATCTTTATTAGATTTTAAGTTATCGTAGACGATGTTGTCGTAGAAATAATAATATCGTATTCTTAAAAACATGCTTATATGTTGAAAACTGTAAAAATTTTTTATCTATCACAATACCTCCTTACGTATACCGGATGTAGAATTGAAATGTGGAATATAAGGATTTCAATACTATTTTTTATGTTGCAATAAATTTTTACATATTCACTTTACGGCAAAAGTGTAAATAAAAAAGTTGTTAAAATTCATGCAATACGGCCCATTTGGTTACTTAAATTTCACGATGTATTAATCAAATTAAAATCAATATTTATTAGGCCATGGGAAATTAAATAAAAACGCAAAATATTAGAATTTACATTTCAGAAAACAGATTTTTATTTATTACAGTGTAAATTATTTTCTGTGGAAATTTCGTAAAAGTTTGTAATAATATAATGGCGAATTTTAGATTATATATCTTTCCATTTCTTTCTGTAAAATAATAGTTATCTACTTAACAAGTGTGAAGTATAATGTTTTATCCAACATCTCTTAATAAATGCAAAATTTATTAAAGAAATATTATTTGACAGTGACATATGCTTCAAAATGTCTAAATTAAAATGTCAATCGAAGTGGTTACCAAGGTGTGTGTTATTATTATTGTTATAAATTTAAAAAAATACTCACTAGAGGCTTTTCTCAAAATTATACCCACTAGTGGGTAATCTGTTACTTTCCTTGTTTAAAATCGCCAAAGTCAAATAATTTTCGATTTCGTCTAATTTTCAATGGTCGTGTTACAATTTTTCTAATATATATTGATATTAATTTGATTGATATAATAACAATTAGGTAACTAAATGGGCCTTAATGCAAGAATTTTTAATTCTGAACAAATATTGTATTTACACTATTACTGTAAAATGAATAGGTAAAAATTTACAACAATATGAAGAAAATAGCATTGAAATCCCTATATTCCACATTTCAATTCTACATCCTGTAGGTATGTGTGGGAGGTAAAAATATTAAAATTTTAAAATTCAACCAAAATCGGGTAGCTAATTTTGCGATAAGTACTTAAAATTTTCCACAGCTGACAGTTGTAATTTAAATTTTACCCCTGTGTATCCCCTCCACGAACGACTTTAGGGGTCGTAACATGACGGTTGGTAACCGCCCGAAATTATATTTCTTTCCGAGATCCGCGAAAACAGAATTCTACTACATTCAATGGGTAAATGACATGATATGTATATTTATTTTATTTAAAAAAATATTCTTTGAATTTCGTATTCAATCAGAAAATATGGTTAATCGATTGGATGTTTTTATAGGTTAATGTTATTATTATTAAACTGCAGTTCCTGAATAATATTTTTTAACCTATTCGGGTCCAATATCTGGAATATTTGCTTTGCAATTGATTTCAAACTCTCATCAACTTATACCCGAAAAATTAGATGAAATAAACATTAATTTTAAGAACAATAGGAGTAAAGTAAATAAAAATTGACGATTAAATTCCTGTGATTCGATCTATACATCTATTTGAATATTTATTAAGAAATCAATGTCCTTAGGACAGCTTGCACCTTACGAGGATGACAATAAGATTAAGAAATTAACTAATTTAAAGAAGACAAAATACCTACAGCTACAATCTTTGAATCTTCTTCACTTAAATTAATTTAAACAGTCCAGCAAAAAATCATATCCAACGGCACCAATCTCATTAACCTAACCTAAAAATCAATCACCAAAAAAATGCAATGACCTCGCATCACGAAGATGTTCTACAATTACACATTTCTTCACTAACACACCAGAACATCTTCTGATGCTCTTGTTTCCCCTCTTGCGGGGTCCGGTTAGTGCAATACCTGTCTCCCGCGCTACCTGACGGCAAGGGGGAGGGCGGAGGGGGGGACCACGGTGCAAACACATTGAGATGTGCTCCGATTTACTGGTATATATAGCCGCAGATCCAGGCTAGGTGCATCAGTTCGCAGTTAGCTGAAGAAGATTGAGTTTTGTGTTGTGGGATTTGTTGAAGAACATAGAATGAAGTTGGTGAGTTTGACACAATGATAGGTTGGAGAAATGTTTTTCGGAGGGACCCAAACTATTTTGAGATGTTTGCTATCAAAGAGTTATAAATTTCTAACAGTTTTAAATAATCCATTAATAATTTTATTTGAAAGAGCAATACCAAATTGATATGATTTTTTGAAGTAGATAATTTTTATCGTTATTCTCGAAGTAAACTTCAAAATTTTGTAGGGTCAAAGCAAATGCTCTTCGTGTTTAAAGGTACGAAATAGGGTTTAATCACAAAAAAATCGATCTCATCTACTAAAAATCTTTTCTAACTATTTTTTGAGCCAAAATTATAACTTACAATAGTGAATTTCATCTTTTAATCCCTTTTATTTTACACTTAATCAAGTGAAAAATTAGATGAAGTAAACTCATTTTCTATTTAAAGTATTTGCAACTTATACGACTGGACAAAAAATAGGACACTTTTTTCATCGTTTTGTTTAAATTTTGTACGTTTCAATTTTGTCTTCAGGTTAATGTTATTATTCCTTTCTATGATTGTTACACTTTCGTTTTATTGTCTTTTCCAAACCATTATCAACAGTTTTATTAAAATTTAACCACAGTCATAAAAAAGTGTTCATCAGTGTACATAGTTTTGAAATTTAATGTATATAACATTACTTTGTATCTTTAATTGCTTTTTGTTTATTTGGTAGAAGCGTATTGTTATTTAAATGCTAGCTTATTCCTTTTATTTATAAATTAATAAAATTTACAAATTAATAGATTTGAAAAAAAAACCCACATTTTTCCTCTAATATTTTTAGGGGTTGTATTTTACGCATAAAAAATATACCGTTTACTAAGATCTGTTCTAAGTAGAGTGCCACATCCATAAATGGGTAAATGGCGTGATGATATATTTATTTAATAAATAAAAAGATATTTAGTTTGTTCTATAATTTTTTTTTTTATTAAAAATCAATGTTTTAAATTACTAGATATACTTTATTCTTAATTAAGAAAACAAGTGAACAAACATGAAGAAGTAAATAAAAACTTTAACTTAGTTAATGTTTACATTTACATAGTTACTGTTTTTATTTACTTGTTTATGTTATTCGTTTTTTTGTCCTGATGAAGAATTGCGTACAGTAATTCGAAACGTTGAATTGTATTATAAAACTTCAACAAAAAATCTTTTTATTTATTACTAAGCTCTATAAAAAGCTTTTTCAACTTATATATATATATTTTTTTTATCTGATTTAAATTTATGTAGAAAATATTTAAAATTAAAAAGGTAATTTTCAGACACAAATTATTTTTGAGTATTAAAAAAAAATATGAAGAAATAATTTGATTATTAAGCAAGTACCATTTTATTTTACAAAGGAGCTTGAAGAGCTCTTTAAATCTTGCTAATTAATAGTTCCAGATTCTTCACTAATTAGACAACATACAATAAAACTATTTATGTAAAAATTCAAGGTTTATTCACAAAGAAGAAAAAAGTAATTCATTCAAAAGGCAACTTCAATTGAGTCAAATAAATCTTTGCAACATATCTAAAGATAATCTCATCTTTATCTTCTCAACTAAAAATAACATTTGTATCGCAATACAAAATCTGCTTCCTTTGTTTTGAATCTATTTTAAAATGAAAATAAACACACTATAAACAAGTATAACAGTTCCATTTCACTCTCGATGTAAATGAACTACATTTTCCTCTCGAGTGGTCGCGGTTTCAAGGTCACGGATCTCGGGCAAGGTCGAGGAGGCAGCGCCTTCTAGATCAGAACCGGTATCGCGAATCCTCTGCGTGCATAGAGAGTTCACAGAGTACACCATCGTAGCGTGAATGTGGTTTATGTAAGGTAACATTCATAGCCGCAAGAAATTAATAATGAAAGTAAGAGTGAGACTTGATGTCTGGCGTTAGTCTAGCGAGGATGTGTGGGTGCCGCGCAGGGGTTCCAAAACTTTGACATATTCATTTTAAATAGTGATGTCAGAATTGTTGATGTATAATTCTGCCGATTTGTAAATTCAAAATTATGTAGGTTTTCGACGCTGTCTCAGGCAAAACACTTTATTAATAATCGGTTAGTAATATGTCAATTTCGGACTTTGAAAATGTTGGAAAGTCAATTTCACTTTTCAACCTGCGAAATCAGCTTATATTTTATTACTGATTGTGAATTACATAGATTTTTCTGCGAAAGCAAATATTTTGTTGCTTTTTCCGCCACTTGTTCGAGTTTTCCCTAACTTTTACTGTTAAATAATCAAAAGATCGAAAATTTATAGACAAATATAAATATCCTTTACCCGAAAAAGCAAACGTTACAAACTAATATAATATTTTTTTACGAATGTCTCATTTATTAATTTTTGTTGTGAATAAAGAGTACAAACTTCAGTGGAAAGTTTCAGTACAGCTTCAGGCTTTAGCTGAATTCGGCTCTTTGCGCCTTGTTTTAACAGCCTTCAGCTACAATGAAACATTTTCCATCTTTTCCTGTTACAAGTCTTCTTTAAAGATACGCCGAGTAAGCATAAAACTGAACAAGTATAAAATAATCAAACGAAACCCAAATAATATAATAAACTCATATATACCAAATGCGGGAAGATATTCTTCCCGTATGAGTGGATAACGTCATCCCGCAATGAGTTTGTACAATGCTTTTGGTAACGAACAAAATTACTTTTAACGGTATTCAAATTTTGGTACCAAAAATCAGTGTAACATTTTATAAACAAAATTTTGTTATTTTTAAAATGATTTTGATGTAGAAACCCCGGGAAAAGCCAGTGGTTTTTGTAAATTTTAACATATGAATGCGCGAATTGAAAGTTCCTGGTTGTCAATAGCTGTAAAATGCCCCGAAAATACCAGTGTTTTTTGTATATTTTGCCGCACGAATATGCAAACTGACAATTACTGGTTGTCAATAGCGTACGTCAAATATTGTTTCCATGGTTGTGAGTACAAAAGTACTTAGTTTTGTGTTGTACTATTAACTAGCAGATTACAATATTTCTATTGAAAAGTTAAAGGTGTACACTAGCAATAAAAACGTATTACACTACCTATAAACTTTTTAAATAAATAGCATAAGTGAATGTACCGTCAATCAGTAAGTCTTGCATCTCATGTAACATCTTCATGTTCAACAAATTCTCACATTCTCTAACAATTCTATTAATTTTTGACAAAATAATTATTTCTTCGACATTCCTACACAATATTAACATTTCCTTATAACAATTTCAGTAATTTTAATAATTGAAACATGTTTTTTTGTTGTTGCAGTTGGTGTTGACAGTTTTGGTGGGAGTATGCGCGGCGGCTCGACTTGACAACACGTACCTCCCTCCAGCAGGGGCGGCGGGCGCTGGTGGTGGTGCTGGGTTAGGTACCCCAGGATTTGGTAGACCTGGAGGCGGCGGAGGCGGATTTGGTAAGAGTAAAATAATTTTCACCAGAAATTAAATTTGTTTTAAATATGAAATCAGCTACGGAAAAAGTTACAAAAATATTTAGAAATAACGTAAAAAAAAGTGCAGTAGAATTTACAAAGTTTATGAGACTTTTTGGAAAATACTTCTAATTGCTTAGTAAATAATCGTGTATAGTTTATAATTGTTATACAATTTACAGAGAATGCATGTGTATACGGAATAAATAATATATTTAACAATTTATTTTAAAAGTAATGGCAATGAGAATAAACAATTAATAATGTATTTTGTATTCCAAACTATTGGGTGTAATTATTAATTACTCAAATTCCGATTTATATGTATAAGAAAGTTGTGTGGTGTCCACACGAAATTTTATTTTAAACGATCAGTAGTGTTTCCTTATTATTATTGCTTATTGAATTACTATTTATGTTCATTCTAAAGTAATATTTGTCAGATGTAAATATTTTATGACACATCAAATTTCCAGGTAATATTCTAGCAAGTCCTGGTTTAAATATAAAGTATGTTTTGCATCAAAACGTATATGGAAAAGTAATAAATTTAATAATCGACTTGCTTCAACCACGTGTGGTATTACTGGTATTTCTATAATAACACACTGACACCAATCCTGAAATATGCTTTTCTCAGGGATATTGTTATTACTTATTACATACTTACGTAATAGGCGGTCATCTCGTTGTATATAAAATGCATTTAAAATTGTTTTAATATACCGTATCTTTTGATTACCATAACAAGATTCACAGAGATTTTGTAACATCATAATTTAATACACACCTTTCCTGCTGCAATGTACTCCATCCTTCCACTAATTATCAACCTGAATTTCAAAACTAGTTATTATAATAGTATAGTATCACAGTAACATTTTTTGAGGTCGTGGTTTAACGGCTGATAATTCTGCTTTGTTTGTCATCGACAAAATTACCCGCTTGACTTCTTCTTTATTAACATCTTTGGGTGTTGTTTTTTGGCGGCATGTTTCACTTGGAAAATATATCATACCGAGATATGTTTAAGCAGAGTAACACATTCAGAAATGTCTAACTAATGCGATAATATTTTCATGATTCTTTTCAATAAAAATTAGGTAGTGGAAAGACGGATTTATTTAAAAATTTAGACTTGGAAATTTTATTTTAAAAATATAAAATATATGTATAAATTACTTTTCTGGTTTATCTTTGATTACGTTTTCTAAATCCAATCAAACACAGCTTTAATAAGAAGCTAAAAACAACTGCAACAGCAGTAAAATGTGTCAAGATTATTAGTGAAACTGATTTATTTGTGATCATAAAATATTGTTCTAACATGAATGCTGAGATAGTTAAATTTATAATCTTTGATTGAAGAAGATCCCATATAAATCAAACTGACAAGTAATTATTAAAAAATATTTATGTCAGAAATCTGACGCCAAATCCTGATTGGTATATTTCAAATTTTACTTTTCGTTAGTGTTGCGTGCATCTCTATTTTTTTCAAAACAGATTTGCTATTGTATTCGCATAAGTATTATTTGTTTGATTCATTTGCCTCACATTTTTGATCATTAATTTCCCCAATTTCAATTCCTAATAGTTTCAGGGAACTTTTGTTCGGAGTAAGACATACCATAACACTAACTGCTTGACTTTTTCCATCACACTAACGAAGGGTTAATAATTTCAGTAATTTTTAAATCAAATTTATACTTCAGAATTTGTAAATTTAATCCAGCATATGATAATCAATTAACAATGAGATTTACAAATCAATTCTGATCAGAAAACCAAGCAATGTTAGAAGCACCTAAATAGCATTTGTTTGTTTCACTGTTTTGCTCATTTCTGAGGTATTCAAAACGATTGCATTTCAAATCCCAATCTCCTTATGAGAACCTATACCATCCCGACTAATTTCTCATTACTTGGCCTCTTGCTACATATTCTCGGAGAAACTGCGTTATCAGGAATCTCACGTCACCGCGCTGCAGAACAATGTCTTACAGCTGCTGAGACGTAATTATGAACTGTAATTCAGGTGCTACTCACCTTAAAGCTTGTCTTGTTTATGGTTGTGAATTGTAATACAAGTTAATATCTCTAGATCTGATGCAACGACCGACGCGAGTTATATTGCAAAAGGCTTAGAAATGATGGACTGTATATGAATTGCTTTTCATTTTACTTGAGGCACATGGGAAATGGGATATCACTGGTTGGACAATGAGGTGTAAGATTCTTTTGGCATTACTTAAATCATGTGATATTGAGATAATATACAGTTTTAGACATGAAGAAATGTTAACTAAATAATTGGAAGTGGTGTGAATTTCGAATCATTATTTTTTGCATTGACAATTTGTAGCTTTACATACAAAAATATTACAATATTACAAGTTTTGTTTCTTTGAAATTAACTGGTGGAGTGATGAAACATATTTTTTTAAATTCTTTCTCTAGATACAGAAAAGTCCAGTTTCCACAAATACATTAGAAAAATTTTTTGCTATCTTCAACATTTAAAAATTGTAACATTCATAAAGATCGTATTTATATATTTGCTTTTATTTCGTGATCCACCTGTTTTCTTAGTAAAACCAAAACAGTATTAGAATCATTGTAATATATTAGTAATGGGACGCTAAATTGTTGGCTTTTATGAAAGCGAAACACGAACCTGAGACAGATAGATGTTATAATGCCACTCTTCTTTGTTTTATATTTGTTTGTAGAACGGTTGCTATGTAAAAATATGTTGCACAGTCTTGTCCACAAGTAACAAATAATATTTTACAGCGTACTGTTCAATTATTTGATAAATGCTTTAAATTCATTTACATAATTTTTAATTGAACTCATATCCTTTACTGTATTACTTAACTTTTATATGAATTATTTTATTTCCATATCATTAAATGTTAATTCCTTTATATTTATTTTCTTGTCAACTTTCTAAGCGAACTGTACAAAGGCAGGTAACCCAAGAACTTGCTGTCTCTCTCTACTTAACGTTCCAGTTTCTTGGATACCATTTAATGTCCTACAAAATAAGTTGTAGACAACTGCATAATATTTTAAACTATCAACCTTGTAGGAAATGGTTTACTTAGTCCAGTACTATTTCGCTGTCTATTCTTTAATTTGTTATTCATTTAACAAATTTATATTGCATGCAATTCATTCTTACCTTTCGTAGTTTCGTAGACTCAGCAAAGGATGTCTCAAGAACGGTTCTCCAAAACGTTTCCGTAAATATTTTATGCCTACACTATCACAAAATGAATTACCTTACAATTACAAAACTTTACGTTATAATATCACATATCACACACTTGTTCACATGTAAGGCAGTTTAAAGCACAGAATTTTCAATGTATTCTAAAAGAAACAACGAAAAAACACTGCCCTAGCGTCCGAATGACGCCGGTAACGACGAAATACTGCCTTCATTTCACAACACGCATCACGCTAGATTTGATTTTGCAAGTTCAAACCAAATCTGTAGCTGAACTTAATATAATAAATAAACGCCTTGAATATACAGTAGCCATAAATAAAACTTGAACGTTTTATTTAAAGCAAAACATTACTTCCTGATTATTTTAGAGAAAAATGCTTCAAATAAAAATTGTATAAAATAAAATTCTCTTTCTTCCTAGGTGGTCGACCAGGCGCAGGAGGCTTCGGAGGTGGTGCCGGCGGCGCTGGCGGATTCGGCGGTGGTGCCGGCGGCGCTGGCGGATTCGGCGGCGGTGCTGGTCGCCCTAAACCCGTATACGGAGCTCCAGGAGGCGCTGGTGGTTTCGGAGGACCAGGAGGAGCTGGTGGATTCGGCGGAGCGGGACGTCCAGGAGGTGCAGGAGGATTCGGCGGAGCGGGACGTCCTGGAGGTGCAGGAGGTTTCGGTGGACCTGGAGGCGGCGGTGGATTTGGAGGAACTGGTGGTGGAGCAGGAGGTTATGGAGGTGCTGGGGGTGGTGCCGGAGGAGCCGGTGGATTTGGTGGAGCAGGTAAGACAGCGGAAATATTCAGTAATAATATTGCAAGAGTGGAGAATAAATTGAAATAATATAACAGATTTTTCAAAAACTACGGGCTTCCGTGATTATTGCCAAATGGTATCAAATTACTAGTTTGAGAAAGAAACTGGAGAATTATTTACTAAGTTATCGAGTTCTCGAATTATAATTAATTAGATGATTTTTTTGGGAAACGCACTCAACATATGGTACAAGCCGCTGTTATGGTAACCCTAACTATCTGATATTCGTCAAGAAAAGCAAAAGTTAAAGACATTACTTTCGAGAATAATCTCTGGACCTTTATCCTCACTATAATAATGACAGAATTGGTTTAAACGCAGACACGTGGCAAACAATAATACATTTCATTCGTTTTAATTATTGTCAAAAAATAATCTTAGAAATATTAACACAAGAAGAAAAAAAAACATTGTAAAGTTCTGTTTGTCGTAGAGAATTATTTAACAAAAGCTTCTTTCAATATTATTTCAAATTTTTTTTTACAAAATTTAAACTAGTGATGCTACATTTGATTATTTTTTCGGAGAAAATTCTTTCATCATGAATTAGCTCTATAGATGAATTTATAGCTGCATTTTTTCGGTCGAAAAACAAAATAGTTGTGAATTTTTTCAGTTTTTAATCCACCACAAAACTGCAATCTGAATTGTTTCAAAACGGATTGCTGGAGTTAGTAAATGCCAGTACCATCATCCAAAAACAATAATTGTTCGTTTCTTTTGTGTAAAATGAAAGTTAATAGAATTAAAAACCTAATGAAAAACACAGAAATTCATTCTAGACTCATTTTAATAGAAGAATCACTTGTATGGTTTGTGAAGTTATGACAGATAAATTTTACAAATTTCAATCCGGTTCTTTTGAATCACAATTTAAATCCTTTGCAATGTCATGTAATTTGTTCTGTACAATCAGATTGGATTGGATTGCTTACCGAAAGAAAGTACCTATCGTCTTCACCTATTCTGATTGTTATATTATTATTGTAACATTTTTTTATTTACAAAACCACCCACACTCGGCTATAAACTAATTCCAAAATCAAATTGAAAAAATATTAAATCTCAATTCAGAATATCTATACCTTTTTATTAAGATTCATAGACTGGAATATCGATGTATATTTTTCTTGAACGACTAATTTATTGTGTTAAATTTCTAAGAGAACAATTCAGAGATCACGCAAAAATAAATCTGTTTTTTTATTTGAGGAGGTGGAGCAGGCGGTTTCAAACCCAGTGGCCCAGTAATCCCCATCATCTCTTACGAAAACGTAAACAACGGTGACGGTAGCTACAGATTCAGGTTTGTATTCTTAAATTCTTTGTTTGATCTTTCACGTTGCGGTGATTCTGAGGTCAGAGAGCACTTGGGCTTGGTCATACTTACAAGAGAATTACAAGTACATTCAGCCTGATTTCCTCGTGATATATTGAAGCTCATGTTAATCGATTTGCATCATTAACCTGCAATTCTATTGTATGGAAAGATGTTCGCTTTATTCTTTGTAGCCTGCAGCTAGTTTAGCTCTCATGCTAATAGTGTGATTTTATGGGATTGTTGATGGCAAGGTTCCTGTTTATTGTTGTGGGAAATTTATGTAGCTTTTAGTCAATAACGTTTTGTGTTTCTTATATTTTATCACAAAGTAAAACATGTTCACCAGTAACCACTGAAATATCGTATTACATTACTGGAACATCATCTGACGTTGAAAATGCGAGCCTAGAAGCAGCTAGTTGTTGCAAAGTCCGCTTAGTAAATTGATAAGTTAATGATACATTATGAATTTAAAGGAATTTTCAAATAATTTAACAATTCATTGTTAAATGTTATCAATTGGACAATTCTGTGTTTTTACATGGCAACCGCTTTACAAACAAGCGTTTTTTGCTGTCATAAAAGCCTGCACGTTAACGTTCCAGTAATACTATATTTCAGAGACTGTAACTAATAACTGTACAGATATTGCTATAATTATAAACAAACAAATTCATTTCTAAAATATGGTAATATAACAATTAAAGTAATGCTTCATCTTGGTGTTGGTATTTGTGTAATAAAATTCCAGAATCTACTTTCTTGTCTTTTGCAATGCACCTAATTTGAAAACTAAGACTCATCAAATAGCAAAAGAAAAAAATGGTTTGCCTCTATGACGAATGTTGAGAAACACATGCCATCATGTTTTGCAAGTATAAATTCTCCATTTGAGGACAAATTCTTATGCTGATGCCCATCATGTGTAATCAAGCTGAATAATTGCTAATTGTGTAGAGTTTTTATTTCTTAAAAATACAACTTATTCAAGAGAATAATGTTTGAAAGTGCAATTGCTTTCTTAATGAATGGAAAGGAATTATTTATTGAGATGAAAGTGATATGACATAATATGTCAGATGTTTTATTCATATGTCACCCTTCACATTGCTGATCAGTGACTCATAAACTAAAAGCATAAATTTGTAAGTATCAACAAAGTTGTGTATCATGTAAATTTCTATAGTTTTGTATTTATGTGAACAGTTCCTGTTGTGGTTAGAAAGCTTGCCCTAAACAACTTATAACAGAAAATACAATTACTTGTTTATAATGTTAATTGGAATAACATCTTCTTGAGCAGAACACCAAATAAATAAATAACAAAGGGTGCTACAGGATAAAACATACAACATAAAATAATTAAAACATCAACTTTCATTTGAACTATATAGCTCAGGCTCACTTAAATCTGTCGAATCGTTGATGATGATGATGATTGTGTAACAAAGGTAGAAACGAGATGATTTGTACAAGCCCTCAAATAATTCTATGTTACTTTTTGGGAAGATTTAGACTTTAAATAAGTAACTTTGTAAAATGTACAATCATATCACACTAGAGGTCGTGGGATCGAATTCCACTGAAGAGCATGGTCGTTTGTGCTGTTCACATAAATTCACAATCATCCACTCCGCAGGTGACATATGACCAAAGTAGTTAGTCCGCTTACCATCTTCGTGTATACAAAATGTACAAATTAAGATAATGTTAATGTCTTTCTCTTCCTCCAGTTATGAGACCGGCAATGGAATCCGCGCACAAGAAGAAGGATACTTGAAGGGCGCTGGTAGCCAAAACGAAGCCGAATCTGTAGCTGGATCTTTCTCTTACACCTCTCCCGAAGGTCAACAAATCACCCTGACTTACACCGCTGACGAAAATGGTTTCATCCCGCAAGGAGACCATCTTCCCACCCCACCTCCCATCCCTGAAGCTATCTTGAGGAGCTTGGAACAGAATGCTCGCGAAGAGGCCGCTGGTAATAACGTCATTTCACTTTTCAGTTTAATTTTTTACTGAATGAATGCATAAAACTATTATGTTAGATCATATTTTACACCTTAATGTTTAGTAACAAATAGATTCACAAAAGGTATTAGCGCTAACTCCATTTTTATTATTACTCGTAACTTCATTTTCTATACTCAGAACACATTTATTTTAACAAAGGTTGTAGTTAAGATTGGATAACATAAAATTTGACAAATTTTGTTAATTTAATTAATTTAGAAACAATGTTACAGATGTGGAAAAAATGGAGTTAGCGCTAATTCTTTTTGTGAATCTGCATGTATAATGCTATCGTAACAACAAAAATTAATCGTTTTTTTTTTAAGCTTATTTCCCATTAAAAATGAAGTTTTGATGCGACTTTGTCACCAGAAAGTTGCTACGTGCTATGTATTATACGAGTCGATATTAGTATTTGTTTCATATTTGTATTTTATATATAGCAATATATCCATGTTAGAACACTGACGTTTGACGTGAGGCAAAAGTTTATTACCAAAATTATGTATAGAGTATGGAGTGTTCTAGTCTCGGTTTTAGCGCTGTACAATGTTCTAAAACCGATGCAAAAACACCAAAAAACTAAATAATTCTTAATTTCCTCTGTTTTCTTGTAGGAGGCTACCGAGGCGATGATGGCGGTTACAGAGGTGGCGCCGGAGGCGGTGGTGGAGCCGGAGGCTACCCAGGTGCCGGTGGAGCTGGAGGATACCCAGGAGCTGGTGGAGCCGGTGGAGCTGGTGGTGCTGGAGGATATCCTGGTGCGGGAGGTGCAGGAGGTTACCCTAGCGGAGGAGGTGGTGCCGGAGGACGGTTCCCTGGAGGCGGTGGTGGTACTGGAGGATTCGGAGCAGGAAGGAAACCTGGATTCACGCCGCAAGGAGGATACACTTATTAAGTATGAATTGGTAAGATGTTTACATTATCTTGTTTGAATCTATTTGATTATTTTGTTTGATTATTCCAGAGAGAAAACCCAACGGGTACAACGCTAGTTTTAAGCAATCCACTGCCGATCTTCAAACAATTCTATGCATTTTCTACATTATTTTCTATTCTTAATTATTTATTTGGCGACTCTAACCAGCATATTTTATACTCTTCTTTCCACCTTACCTCCTTCTAGCGAATTCTCTTTTCAAGCGTTGCAGTGGAGCCTACGTTAACCAGTACCTTTTACCATTGTAAATATCAGATAGTATTACAATGATTATGTTAATTAGAATTATTTTACCTGAGTAAAATACTTTGTACGACAACTGCAATGATTAAGGTTTAGTCGACTGTGCAAAATGCAATTGTGATTCGCCAGGGTGCTATTTATAGTATTTAAATATTTGCTCTTTGATTACAACAATTGAAATTTAGTTGAACATGAATTTTAATTGTTGAAATCAAATTGTTTTGTATACGAGCCTGTATTATTATATTTAATTCGCAGTTTTGTGAAATATTTTTATTTTACAACTGTGCTTATAAGATAATTTATAATTAATTGCATAAAAATATAATAAAAATATTGTAATGTGTAAATGTATTTTTTAATAAAATGCACAATTTTATGAAACATATTTTTTAATTTCTCCCACTTAATAAAATAAGGAACAGCCAACAGCAAAAATATACAAGTAATCGTGACGATTTGAATACTCTTTATGAAAAGGTTAAATTTGGGTATTTGTGTAGAATAGAATTGAAAGAATGATGCAACAAATGACGTAATATATAATTATTTTTGCAATTTATTTAATTGGAGAATGCATAATGCTGCATTCATCAGTATGTACAATCTGTTTGTTTTAAAATCTTAAGTTAAATGCCAGCAAACAAATTAAACACAGAATATAATAATATTACATGAAAATGAATGGTTACTATCAACGATTTAAAATTAAAGAAAACGCGCTGAAACTGGCCTATTTTTTTACAGCATTTCAACTACCAATTTTCAGACTTCCAATGTCACTGCAGCGTCATGTTGGTGTATTTCTTTTTGGATGCTTTCATCTTGAACATTCCGGGAGTTATTTTTATATACATAGGGATGTGTCATTATCATAGTTATAGTTAAAATGATTGACAACAATGTATTAAAGCGTTTGTTTATTTATGAGTAAACGTAGGGATAACTTATAGTAATTAAAAATAATTTCTATCAATTTAATGTAATTTATTACGTATTAAAGTTATTAAAATAAATTTCTTATATTTTTAAACTTGCATGGTTTGTTTCATTAAGATAAACAATTATTAATAATCAATGTAAAGTATCCCCATGTTTTCTCATAAAAAAAAAAACGCGTTAATACATTGCTGTCAATTACTTTAACTGTAACTATGGTAATGACACATCCCTATGTATACTGATAAAAAAAACTCCCGGTATGACATTAAAACTGAATGTAATTGATTGACAAAATATTATAAATTAGAATATTTTATAAAACATCGCAACAATAAATTGATGAAAACAAATCATAGTTCTGCTGGCAAAAGAAAATTATATATTTTAGACTAATTATAAAATTTTCTCTAAAAGCACAAACTTTTTTTATTAGAATCTAAATAAATATAAATGATTCTTGTGAACAATTTATTTATTTTTTTACCTAAATAATTTCATGGAATTTTAACATGTAATCGTAACATGTTTGTTTCAATTCGAATAAGAAATATTACTATTTTAATTTATTATTGTAATAGGTTATATATTTCATCAATAAAATAATAAATGTTAAGTACATTACAGGTTGTTTAGAAAATAGATATCAATAAATTAAGTATGAGAAATATATTTTGAAGCAATAATAAAAGTTCATTACACGTCCGGAAATTTTTAGTTTTAAAGTTGATAGATATCGTTTTTAACGATTTTTCTTTCAAAAAGAAAAAAAATTATAATTTTAACAAATAATAGTTATTTACTTTACAAGTGGGCAAAGTAAGGAATTACCTCTTAATAAATTAAAAATTTATTAAAGAAATATTATTTGACAGTGACATATGCTTTAATTTTTTAAATTAAAATGTCAATCGAAGTAGTTACCAAGGTGTTGTGTGTTATTATTATTGTCATGATTATTGTTATAAAAAAAAACTATTCACTAGTGACTTTCCTCAAAATTATACCCACTAGTGAGTAATCTGTTACTTTCCTTGTTTAAAATAGCCATAATGAATTTCCTAGAAATTTTATGTAATTTCTATTCATCTTGACGAATTTTTTAAAAAAATTAGGTATATATTATGTGAAAATTAAAATTTCTGAATAGTACAAAATATAGAAAAAAAAGTTTCAAATAATAGTTGTAGCCAATATTATTTTACTTTACTTTACAAAATTTACTCTAACTCATTTATTTTTTAATATATACCCAAATAACTTGGTAAGCTGTCATACAAACTACCACTTCCGGGTAAGTTGAGTTATCGTGGTCGAAAAAAAAATTACATATACAGAAGTCATAGTGAAAATAGTGTTATTGTATTCTAGGAACCCGAGAAGTGTTTCTGCTGAAAACTCACTATCGACAACTTTGGCTCGTCATACTACCCACCCTTATTCCATCGGCCACTATTTTGTGAATATTTTGTGTATTTGTTTCTACAAAATACAATCACGCCAACCTTTCATCATCAAACTAAATGCCATTCAAAATTTGCTAAACACAACAAATTTCATAACACAAACGCACCAGACATTATGTTTATTTGTTATGATAGCTATCATCACAAACCAGACACCAGACTGGTTTTTGTGCGGGTGCCCCGTGTAACAATGACCTTTCACCCTGAAAGTGCCGCGGTGACGTAAGAGATCACAGCGCCATCGCGCGATATTTCCCACGGAGGAAGGAGGAATATAGTCATGTAGCTTTCGGATCAGAGAGAGCAGCAGTTGTGCATTTATTAAGTAACTAAAGTATAACTACATTATTTACTAAAACTCATTAGGTACTGTACAGTGTACAAGATATAATAAATGAGAAATCTACATAAAAGGGACTACACGATAAAAAAAACCCAGAAATTGATTCGATGAAGAGAGTACAGCTTAAATAATTGTACATAGTCATAGTTTTTTCGTATTATAAATAAATAAAATTACCACACGATAATGTAAATATAGATAAAGTAGAAAATTGAACACCGAAAGGTAATAAATACAAAATCTGGTGTGGACACCACACTACTTTCTTATTCAAATAAAACCAATTGAAAACGTATGACTTGTTCTTTGCTTATGACTTTATTTTGACAATTATTTCATATATAGATGTTACCTGCTTAATTTTTTGTTTTCGTTGTAACTATGAATTTATTTTAAAATAGATATCAATTAATATCTAGTCCTCAAAACTTTCTAACTAATAATACATACAAATATTACTTTTATAATATTTCACAAGACATAAATTTTTGACACTTCACAATTATTTGACACGTTTGACACATAGATATTTAAAATGTTTTAGTTTTTGTACACATTATAACTAAGATTATTGAAATATATTCTTAAAATTATAATTTAGTTTTTTTCAAAATTAGAAATATGTACAAGAAAAGTGCAAATAACATTTTATATTCCAAACATTTTTGTTAACATCTTTCATTTGAAACTTTTTCTCACAGCTGATTATATTTAAAAAAAAATTGAATTTATTGTTTTGTGTGTCTAGTAAACTTCCTCTTCCGGTTTTTAAATTTCATTGAAAATCAACTCAGCTCTTAATTTTTTTATAAAACTTATAAATTGCAAGTTTCGTTTACATATCTTGTCTCGTTCATGAGATATTGCACACACGCACATCCATCCATCCATCCTCACACACAGACATCATTGAGAAATTGGTCTTAACGGATTCAGTGCACGTCCAAATATGTATTTCCGCAAAAATCTCGTGATTTCAATACTTCCTTATACTATGTATAAGAAAGTAAAAATAACTATTTACTACTACTACTACTACTACTAAAACTCTATCAAGTAGATTCACAAAAGGGATTAGTACTAACTCAATTTTCATTCTCAGAACATATTTATTTTAACTGAAGTTATAGTCAAGACTGGTTATCATAAAATTTGACACATTTTGTTAATTTAATTAATTCAGAAACAAAGTTAAATATGATGAAAAAATTAAGTTAGCGTTAGTAGTTTGCTTTTATTGGCAGCAGAACTGTTGCCATACACACTGCAAATTTTCCTGTTTTTATAGGTTTTTTTGATGGAAATTAAATCTTAACCTATTATCTTCAAATACAATATACCTTTAATTTTTACATCTCATTTAAATAATACGGCCTAAACAAATGTATTACTTACATTGAAATACTCTTAAAATAACAACTATTGTTATTAATTCTTAAAAAATAGCAATTAATTTCAAAATACAATGAAATTTATGTACCTTATAGTTAGTTTAACTTTCTACCACTAGTTAGCGTATTTTATTTTTAAATGCCCAATAGGTATTGGTAAAAGTGTATGAAAGAATTTTGTTCTTAAGTTTTGATTCTTTGCGTCATTACAATAAATCATGGTAAATTACATGATTGCCCTACAAACGCTTCTGTTGGCGCAATAGTGACATCTTCAGACTCTAGAGGTCAGAGGCCAGCCGCCCACCGGGTAGAGGCCACGAAACAGACGTAAATACATAAATATCCTGACAGTAAACAATGTTCTCTACCTTTAGTTGTGTTATTTGTTTGTACGGTGAATTGTCACTGGTGTTGCACAAAATAGACATTTTCATTTCGTAATTAATAGTTTATTATGATTCAGGAATAGTTTCCAAGCAAGAATAGTTATTTGTCAAACTAGAGAGGAAAGAGCTTCTTTTTCTTCTAAGTGGCAATTTGAGCGAGAGTGGAAGAAGTGCTTTCCTCATTTCATAAAATTTTTTTCACGACATGTTTCTAAAAACGATTAGCTCGGACCCAAAATACACTTTGACAACATAACTGACACGTTAGAAGTTAGGTTATCAGACGCAAGGCGGTGTAGCAGTGTTACCAATGAACCAATCCTAAATAATTTAAGTTGTCACATTGTGATTTAAACTAGAAATTTATTTATAATTAATACAGTATATTTTTTGTAAATAACATTTATATTGGTAGCACCTCTATATTTTCCTCTCTAGAAAGGAAAAACACATTTCTTGGCATGTCGTGAAATACTTATTTGTCAAACTAGAGAGGAAATTGCTTCTTTTTCCCCCTCGAATTCGAGCGCAGCGAGTGAGGCATTTCGAACGAGAGTGGAATAAGAGCTTTCCTCTCGTGTTAGACACATTTTTGTCACGACATGTTTCTAAAAGAGATTGCTTAGACCTAAAATACACTTTGAGAACACAACTGACAGATTGACAAATTAAAAGTTAGGTTATCAGACACAAGGCGGTGTAGCAGTGTTGCCAATGAACCAATCTTAAATATCTTTATTAAGTTGTCAAATTGTGATTTAATAAGAAAAATAAAAATATAAGACACAATTGTAAGATAATTTAAAGTATGTATATCACTACAATAAGGCATTTCAATAAAATTAGGCATTTATTTAAAATTTTTATAATATATTTTTTGTAAATAACATTCATATTGGTAACACTTCTATATTTTCCTCTCTAGAGAGGAACAACACATTTTCCTCACTATTTCGGGAGAAGAACGGTGGAGTTTCTTGGAATGTCGTGAAAAAATTATATTTTGTGATAAAAATACTTTAGTTTGAAGGACGAAAAATTAAGAATTTGAGTTTACTTTATTCGATCATTCCTAAAAATTGCACGTATATTTGAATATTAAACACTTTGCAAAAAAAGTGTAAGAAGCCGTTGAAATCATAAAGTCCGTTAAATATTATAAATCAAACAATTATTTGTATAAAAAAGTGCATAAAAAGCAACAAATAATACGTGAAAACATCTCAAGGTCCTGGATTGTTCATTATTGTTTACTTTTCTAGTAATTACCAATTTGATGAACCCGGAAATCTATAGGAAAAAAAAACACAGTGGTTCTTTTATATTAACGAGTTTTATGGGACCTACCCATTTTTGAAATTTTATAGAAAATAAATCACAAGACATTGTTTAAATAAATATAATAAATACATCTTCGTACTATTTATCCATTTTAGGTTAGACATTCTGCTTTCGAAAATCTCAACGAGTTTGTGTGTAAGTTACATATTATTCAACCATTTTTAAAAATTAATTTTGTTTTATTAGTGGTGTGAGGTTTGATGTTTACAATTTATAATAATTCTTTTTCGCCAATTCTTATTCATTTTAGTCTAGGTGATTTAACGCCAACAAAACAAAATGAGTACATTCAAACGAAATATTTTTACACAATTAATTTTAAACACTGTATTTGTGTTTCTTGAATTTCTCTGAATTATATGCACTGATTTTTTGGGAAATATGCACTATATGCACAAATATGATAATATATGCAGCAAAATATGCAAAAAAAATCTTAAATTATTAGATAAAAAGTATAAATGAATGCATTATGAATTTTGTTGCGCAATACAGTCTTAATCCTGATTCACAATTAACAAATATACTACTAATATAATATAAACTAAGTCTAGAAACTTGATATTATAAGGTTATGACATATTTACATCATTACATAACAAATTATGCAAAATTTACTAAAAATAAAAATGTGAAACATAAGTAAAAGATATATCCAGCTGAGAATTCTCGGTCTTATATTCATTGTACCCACTTTTACCAACATTGAATATCTACCGTTACCGTTACAGGGATTTCCTTAGAAATATTAGAGATTATTGCATTGGTTTGTGTATTTGCTTATTGTATTGTTTATTAATTTTTCCGTTGCATTTTTCTATTTATTGCGGCTTCCTCCAATATCTGGGAATTATCAATGTGCATTACCAGAAATTTCAGAATGTTTATCACTAGACAAGGTCTTAAAAATATTGAAATATGCAATTATATGCAACTTCTGCAAAAATGGGGTAAATAGCTCCGTGGTAACGTGTCGGACTGTGGATCGTGAGGTCCTCAGTTCGAATCCCACTGCCGACAGTTACAAATTTAAATTTACCCCTGTGCTTCCCCCTCCACTAACAACTTTGGGGGCTATGACTTGACGGCTGGTAACCGCATTTCATACGCAAAAATATATTACCTACCGAGATCTGCGTAAGCAGAGTGCCACACCCTTAATGGGTAAAAGGCGTGATGATATATTTATTTATTTATATTTATTTATTTCTGCAAAAATATGCATAGGAATGCGCAAATATGCAGTATATGCAATTAGTAATTAGCACTAATTAACTCAAATTAATATGATTCGTCCAGAAAATTGAGTCTATAGATATGCAAAAATTAAAATATATGCACTTTGCATATAATCCGCTCTCTAAGCATTACCAACTAGAAAAGAAAATTTAAGTACATAAACATAAGAGTGATAATTTGATTAAAGACCTTGTAGTGTCAGTTAAAATTGTTTACTTATGTTTAACTGTGTAATGTTTTTATTAAAAAGAAATCTTGTGGTTAAACGATGTAGAATTACAAACAAATTAGATGCTTGTTGAAAGGTTTCGTGCGTGATCCACTATTGGAGTCTCTGAGAATATTATTGATATTTGAATAGAAATGCAAAAGAAAGATTGAGATACTTATATATTCTTTATTTTTAGAACCAAATGAAATATTTTTTTTATTAATTTGCTAAGTGGAGAACACATATACACTGGGTGTAAAATTGAAATATAACATACAGAGGTTTCAATGCTATATAGTAATTTTGATGCACTTACACTCATAAAAATAACTTCTTGTTTCAAGAAAATGTTTAGCTTTTTTGTATGCATTCGTTGAAGAAAATTTTATTTCTTACAAAATGATTTGGTTCAATGAAAAAAAAATTAATTTAGAATATAAATTTTATTTATCTTCTATTTTCTGCACTGAAGAAAAATGAAAATATAATAAATTTTGTTTTTAAGAATAATGAAAAAGAAGTCGTTTAATTTTAAACAAAACGTTTTTATTTAAAACAATATAATTTTGAATTAAATCTACTCCTACTTCGTCCCAATAATGAGTCTCAATTGTATACTTTGATATGTTCCTTTAAAACTAGATTAATTTTCATACAAGAATATTTATTAAACCTACAAAAATTTTCAATGAAAACGACATCTCAGCAAATAAATCAAATAGGTTGCCGTTTAAAATAAGAAGGTGCACCCCGCATTTTGAGAACCACTGGTACAAAAAATTCTTGTTTCACTCATTTTAATTGTCTAATAATATAGAAATTGTTTACTAATTTAACCGACCCCATAGCTCTTATAGTTCTCGAAATAGCAATAGTGTACTATTTAAAATGAACACTTTGTATATCTAATTTAATATTGTCTACAATTTTTATTATAATTCTTTATCTCTATTTTGTACCGCATAATGGATGTGTAGGCGAGAGAACAATTACTATATTGAATTACAATACACCAATCATAATTATTTATTAATCTGTGATTTGCAAATAATAATTAATGCGATTTGCCTTGACAGTTTAGCGCAAGATGTTTTACTTCCAAATTTTTTTCCCAACTATAAAATATCTCTATTAAATATTGAACTTCACAAATAATGTCATTATTTTGTTGTTTTTATATCTGTCCTCTGTTTTGCCTGTAGGGCAGTGAATTATTAAATAAATAAACTCTGCATCTGATAACTATTTGTTGCTTCAAGACCAAGATGTGTATGAGTATCGCCAGCTATTGTTAAAACTGTTCCAACTTCACTTTAAACACCATAAACTCATCAGTCAAGTTAAAATTAATGAATACGCACCGTCATCTTGCGTTATTACACGCGCAGAGGCGTTCCTCCGCGGTTGCAGCATTTATAAAGTAAAAGTTAAAAAGTTGAAGATGATTACGTGCGTATTTTTAGTTTTCAATAAAAATAAACTTCTTGTTCAAGGACAGAAGAAGCTCCAACAGACTACAGCCGCATGTTTGTGTTATGATAGTCACTTTCTCTCACAGTTTTGTTTTATTTTCGTAAGATTTTAAGATGAACAAGGCTGTCAACTTACACTTTGTTTCAAGAATAATTATTCGATACTTTATCGAGCTGTACATTCTTTATATGGAAGAAGATTACATGATTATGCAATGGAAAGTTCTTTATTTTCTCCGACGTGTTTCTACAAAGACTTTCAGATGAGGCCAAAATTAGTTTTCTTAGAAAAACAAAGGCTGGTATCACGAGCTTCGTTTTTGGGTGTTTTAGGAGAAGTGTTTTAGCCTCGGTTTTAGGGCTGTACAGTGTTGTAATAGTGTGATACATATTATTTTTCGTGACGATTTTGTCATAAATTTATAAATGAATTTACTGACTTTTTTGTCAAATTAAAAAAAAAACTAGGTATTCTTTATGTTGGTAACATAAGATCATTCGTAAATAAGGATACGATTTGTGTTCTTTTTTAAAAATTCGGTGACAATTATTTAGTTGATATATTTGTTGTGTACTGCAACTGAAGATTTAATTATAATTACTTACATTTGCGCATACAATTTACTTCTTAAAACTGACAGAAATCTCTAACCTCTAAGCACTCATATGCTGAATAAAACTAATGCATAAAATTGACAGACAGTTGATGTCAACCTAAATATTTCAAAAGTTCCTAGTTCATGTCGAACTAGGCCTGAAACCAAGCATTTTCTGGACTATTTTGATATGAGTAAGAATAGTGTTTTTAAAAGAAGGCTCGAAAAATTATTTCATATTGGGCTTCCAAAATAAAAATACGCTAACTAGTGGTAGGAAGCTAAACTAAACATAAGGTACATAAATTTTATTGTATTTTGAAATTAATTGTTATTTAAAAAAAATTAATAACAATAGTAGTTATTTTAAGAGTATTCCAATGTAAGTATAACATTTGTTTAAGTCGTATTATTTAAATAAGATGTAAAAATGAAAGATTAATTGTATTTGTAGATTATAGGTTAAGATTGAATTTTCTCCAAAAAAGCCTATAAAACAGGAAAATTTGTAGTGTGTATGGCAACAGTTCTGCTGTCAATAAAACCAAACTACCAATACTAATGCAAGCATTCGCCATCATAAGATATAATACAAAATGAATTTCACATGTACCTTTTGGGAATTGCTATCTACGTCATCTCTTGATAATTTGGAAGCCCAATTGAATGTTTCGAAAGCACTTAGAGAGAAATATATTATGTACCACTTTTTTATCAAATATTTTTACATCTAAAAACAGAACTCGTGGTACGAACCAAAATACAAAATAGTAAAATGAATTTTAGATGTGTTACGTATTTGTTGTAGTCATTTTTCTGATTTTTTTTGAGGTGATTGGAAGTAAACTGCTTTGAATGGATGAATTGTGAATTATGTGAACATCACAAACGACCATGCTCTTCAGTGCCACTACATCACCGAGATCGGTAATTTTCTGTTTTAAAACTATTGTTAGGTATTGTTTAAATAAAAGGTTGTAAAATGTTAACATTAATCATTTTTTGAATAAATCTGGTTTCTGATTAATTAATTATTTAACAATGCAACAATGAATATGAAAAATATTTAACAAATCAATTATCCTTTTACGGTACATTACTCGAATGTACCATGAAAAATACATTACTTGTAGTAAGAACTTACAATAAAATGCATCTAACATTTACTTATCTGACCTTACTGCAAAACAAAAGACTAGCAGGCCCCTGGCGCCAAACAAATGAATTCTAGTTGTAAATATCCTAATACGTTATAACAACAATAATAATTACATTCTTATTCGTATATAATTTGCTATTTAATAAATAATTGATGTTCATTTCTCAAAATAGAAACTTCAAACTGACATTTAGGTATTTTATACTTTTTATGCAATATGCAAGGCCTTTAGCAAAGTATAGTACTTAAAATAGAGAGTACATTTTATGAGTTAAGTGTAAAATAAATAAATAATCTCCAACAGTTTCTTATTTGCTTAATTTCATAAAAATTGCGTTGAAATTTTGTTTTTATGTTTGTTTTTATTTACAAAATTTTTGAGGAGAGTCTGTTTATCGTTATTGATTATAAAAACGGTCAAGGTAAAATTAATTTTCATAGCAATGTGTTAAGCGGAAATTTTTATTTTTTATGAATACGGACAAAAGAATATAAGTAAGTAACAAACAATAAATATTTGCACAATTAAATAAAGATATTCTATATGTTATTAGTCAATAATTTGCTAAACGACACATTAATTATATGTGTATACCTAATTTGCATCTCTTTAATTTAATTTGAAAATAATTGGCTTAATATTTGTTGAATATGAGATAATAATATACAAAAAACATTTCGTATCTCTATTTATTTAATTATAATAAAAAACAACATCATGTACAGTATATTAATTTTTATAGTAGAAATCACGAAGCAAAATTTATAAATTTTGTAATATTGAAATATACCAAATTCGAACAAAAAATACAATAAAAACATGATAAAAATCTTACTACATATTATGCAATAACAAATGAACTTTTCGTTGTTCATAAATCAACTTCACACAATCATAACTCTCCCACGCTTTTAATCCGTTATTGATCTACAACAAGAATAAATTCTTTCTTCTTCCAGAATAGAATCTCGTGTTTCTATAATAACAATAATCCTATTTTAGGATTATTACGCACGTTACCGCTACTCCACTACTGTAAACACAATTCAGTGGTGGGGTATCTCAAGGTCATCGTCAGGCTCCGTTGAGCAGAGATTTAGAAGAGCCTAGGTGACCTCTGGTAAGCCGCAAGAAACTGAAAGTTCACGGGATGACCGATCTTTGGTGCTGCGTCCGGTTCCGTATATGGTTTTTGTTTGGGTCGAAATGGACAAATTTGTTAAATAAGTTTTCGTTGAGATTATGTTTATGATTTGGATCTTGTCGTATAATAATTAAAATGTAATTAGTGTAATAAATGGTCTTTTTTTACTTCTGTATAAATATATTATTTAATTTTTTTTCGGTGAATTTGTAGTACCCACAATTCATGACAGTGAATTATGATTTATAATTCACTCATCTCGACCAATCATAGCGTCACTAATCCATAATTCTTTTTTTATTTTAAAGACGTGATTTGGATTACCTAGCAACGGCGTCTGACAGTTGAAAAGTAGTCAGTAGTCATTGTGTATTTTTATGTTGACGTTTTCAACGTGTGTTTTCAACGAATTTCGATAATTTTCAAAAGAAATTCTCTCACTTCATGATCAAAAATATATCAGTTACCGAGATCTTCGTAAGCAGAGTGCCACACCCATAATGAGTAAAAGGCGTGATGATATATTTTTTAAAATTTTTATTTAGAGAGCTCCAATTTGATACCAAATTCGAAAGAATTAAAATAATTGCAATAAAAACAATTGACGATCGCTCAAAAGTAATGTTTGATATTTTAGAGGCTTTTAATTTGACACCAAATTCAAGAAGATTCGATAAACTATTGCGAAAAACAATTGAAAATCGTTCATAATTTGTTTTTTACAATTTATACTTAATAAATTTATTTATTTGAAATCGGCACTAAAGTGCTCAAAAATCGTCATTAAAAGCTCAGAAATCTTCACTAAAGTAACCCATTACACGACGATTTTGAGCAACCCAGTGTTGGCAACCATTAAATAATTATTGTACAATTAGGATAATTTTGGCAGATATATTAACGTACTATAGTAAATTTGGAGGTAACATGAAACAAAATTTGCAAGAAGAATTAACTAATTAATTCCGATGACGACATTGAGGACAAAACACATAATTTTGAGTGTTATTTACGATAACTTCACTTCTCGAGGTTGGCAACACTGACTGTCCGTTTCAATTGACAACTGACAGATGTATAAACTTAACCTATATTGTAATTTTTTTACAGTTTTTTTGAATTTTAGATTTCAAATAAAACTTAATATGTACCTCGGCACTGAAGTTCCTTTTTATCACTCACATGGTTTATTTTCCCCGGCCCTACGGGCCTCGGCAACTAAATTCCATATTCGTGATAAAAAATTGAACTTCAGTGCCTTGATACATAAATAACTATTAAAATAACACGGACCCACAAAAGAGAAGGATGGAAGTATATTTTGACGATTAAATGCTGGTATTAAAAATTATTGAGAGCCCATATATTAGGTCAGTTTGCGATGTGTGATGTCCAAGATTTGTCTATTAACTAATAAACTATATAAACTTCAGTAGTATCTCGAAAATATTTCTTCCGCTTAGATAATAAGAAATGCATCCTTAACTAACGCCTTAGTAATTAATTCAGGCATCCATTCTCAACCTCGTTTAGTAACAAATTATTCTTGAAAACTCTTCTTTTAAGCCATTGGCATGTCCGGTGCAACACTTTCTTCTGTATCTCCCAACTCATCAATTAACGACCTCGTGACCTTTGGCACCAATCGCGAAGGTCCATAATGACCAATTTAAGATATAATAACCATAGTAACTATTCATGGTCTTGGTTCATTTAAAATAGTTGGCTTCTACAACTTTGTATTATAATAATGATTAATGGTTCTTCAATTTGACTACACGAAAAATGAATTTGAAATTTTGAGATAAAGATTGTAGCTTTTAATTATTTTTATCTCAATATTAAGTAAGTAATAACATATTTATTAACAGTAAATTGTGTCAAATTCGAAAGTTTGGAATTAATTATAAACAAAAACGAGTAATTATTTCTTGAAATTTAATATTTTGCTAATTGCGAAATATAATATTAGAGTTCAAGGTAACATCTTCAGATGAAATTATCTTTTAATTAATTATAAATTAATAGATTTTTTCTATGGCGCCTGAAAAATATTGTAGGAAGTGTTAAATTTAAATTCGGAATATTCTTAAAAAACAACGAAATGTCAAAACTATTTACACGCTTGTTTTTTATCAAAATTAAATCATTAATGACGAATTAACGCATCGAAGAGTCCTCAAGGTTTGCTTTAACATTTAAAATCAAAAGATTAAATAAAAATCTTTATGATGTCATTTAATAGGTACCTGTGATGCGCAATAATTATTAAGCAAATTTTTATTATGTCGTAACATCATGTACTGATGAGAATTTATGTCAAATTATTTGATAATATTTTGTATTGCATATTATTTGACTCGTCACTTGTCAATCAAATTGATTATTTATATATTTCTTTAAATAATTAAAGCAATGTTTAACCTTTTAGGAATTATATTTAATTTTAACAAAATTGATACGATAAAGATTTATATTTTTATATATTCCATATATTAAATTTTTTAATATTGTAAACCTATTTACTCTGAATTTGGATCTTGAGATCCTTAGTTCGAATCCCACAACCGACACTTGCCATTTAACATTTTTGGAGTCCATGATTTAACGGATGGTAACAACATTTCACTTGCAAAAATATATCACTGATTTTTGCGAAAGCAGAGTGCCATGTCAAGAATTAGTATATATTTGAAAAATTTAAAAGTAGAATAAATTAAAAAAATGTATTCATATATGTCAAAAAGCAACCTGCCGAAACTAATAATAGTGTGCAATATTTTTTCAAGGAAAGCAATATTATTAACAATAAAAGATAATTTAATGTGTTGATTAAAAGAACCAAAGATGGTAAAATGCAACATTATTTAATATAAAAATCCTTGAATTTTTTTATACTATAAATACAAGGTATAAATGCATTTCAACATGTTGACAGATGATAGATAACATGGAATTAATCATCTTTGTTTTAAAATGTACAACTTTATTCTAAAGTGTTAATGATACAACGATGATATCATATCTTTATGAAGTGACACAAATAAATAAGAAAAATATATGAAAAAAATTACTTGGAAAATAAATGCCAAGCAGAACGAATTCTTTTAATATCACACAGTTTCAGAAAAAAAATTAGAATAGATGAGATTTACGCAAAAATACACAACTGAAAAAAAAGAATCTGGTGTGGGCACCACATTACTTTCTTATACAAGTAAAACCAACTGAACACGTATGATTTGTTAGTTGAGTATGACTTAATTTTGACAATTATTATATAGGTGTAAACATTGTTTAATATTTTATTCTCATTGTAATTATGGCTTTATTTTTAAATAGATATACTAGTCTTTAAAACTTTCTAACTAATAACACAAATTTTAGTCCATAATATTTTAAACAATACATATTTTTTACACATGGATGTTAAGAAATTTTTAATTTTAATTTTCAACGATGATTATTGAAATATATATGTATGTTATTAAATATAAAATTTTGTGTTTCTTAGAAGCATATACAGGAAAACTATAAATAACTTTTTATATTCAAAATATTTTTGCGAACATTTGAAACATTTTTTCACAGCTGATTCAATTTTTTTTCAATTTTGTGTGGCCAGTACAGGTCCTCTTCCGGTTTTAAATTTCATTCAAAATCCGCTTAGCTCTGAGTATTTTTATGAAACCTAAATTCCAAGTTTCCCCACCACATTTTTTCTCGTTCACGAGATATTCCACTCTCGGACATGCATTCATCCATCCACACACACAGACATCATTGAGAAAATGGTCAATACAGGTTTAGTAGACTTTAAACTATGTATTTCCGCGTAAACCTCGTAAGCGATTTTTTTTAATTCCAATACTTCCTTATACTTTGTATAAGGAAGTAAAAATCATCGTTTAGTTCCATTTTTGAGTTAATGGTATTGAGTCTTGATTATTGTATTTTAATTTTATTGTCTTTAAATTATTCACACACTGTAGCATCAACAGTTTTATTAAAATTTAACGGCAATTAAAAAAGGGTTTATTTTTTAGTCGAGAAGTATACATGTATTGTTTGCATCAGAGTTGACAATTTTCTTAAAGACGTCTGGATAAATGTTCATATGATCAGTTTCAAGTTCAAGTTATCTCATTTCTATCAAGTTATATGATACCAAGAAATAATTTTTACATGTGGCAGCATTGTATACAGTCAGTAGAAGATATAATTATCATATACCAAAAGTCAAAAACACACCGAAAGATGTTCAATTGATTTTTCTGGTTAACTGTTTCATAAGTTATTCCCCAAAAAATGAGAACCTGAGTTCGAAATTAAAATTACAATTTTACATGTTATTAAATAAATTATTCAATGGGGCTTCCCTGTCTTAACATTGACGACTGGTAATTAAACTTATAACATTCATATATCAATGAGTTTGAATGCAATAAATTTTGTCTTTATTTCAATTTTGAAAGCTGCACGTGCTGAATAATAAAAAGATGTATATTTCCTTATTTTAGTGTATTCTCCTCTTAATTTGATTACCTTCAATTATAAAAATAATTCGTAATAGTTTTTAAAAGTTTGGGAAACATTTATCCAAAGGTCATGACTATCACGATTAAAATTATTTGCAACTTAAGGTTTCGTAATTATTTATGGATAATTTATTTAGTGAATACAAGTGCGATCTTTCTTTAAAAAAACTGAGCAGGAGAAAAATTGAAAAAGTAATATTATAAATACTAGCAATTATAAATAACCGTTGAGTAATTTACCGTATGCAAATATTATATTTTTTGTAATGAATATTGTTCATCTCTTAAATTAGTTGGTACTCCGAATCATAAATAAAAATGATCATGTGATCCTTGAGAAATGCCGATGATTTGATTACGAAATCATATTTAACGGAATTTTATCGGATGATTCACGGGAAAAATATTCGATTAGTTTTCTGGAAAACAGATAATTTTACTGTCTATAAATTCACAAATTTGTTCAAATATTCCTGACACGTATACAAATTTCATTTTAGTAATCTACCAATGAATTAATTATTTATTAATTCCGTTCCTCGAAACGATTTGCTGACCTTAAAGTAAAACAATAAAATCGAGGATGAAGAATGAAAATTATACATTTTAATATAATTCCTTGATTTGATACGTAATAAATTCTGTATTTCTCAAGATTGTTCTATTAATTTTGCCCACGTCATATTAAAAGAGTTTTTATGGAATCTGATATTTACAAAGGTTAAAAATGTCAACCAATATTGGTTAGAATAAAATTACTATAAAAGAAATTGTTAACATGAAAAAAATTACAAAACGAATTCTTGTTTGTTTTAATTTAATAAATTATCGTATTAAATCGGTAATGAGACGCCACCGATTATAAAAAGCCTTTTTTTTAAATCTAGAAATTAATAATCTGATTTCAGCACATAACTTCCTACACAAACAATTGTTAAAGCGTACAAATATAAAAGAAGTTGTAAATAAAAATTTTAGTCAATATTATTTTACATCTTTTTAAATATAATAACATTTAGTCTAACTGATTTATTTACTGAGTTTTTGACAGTCGGTTGACAGTTAATTCAATATTTGATTTGTTTATTTCCAAATTTTCAGGTCTGGCTGCGAATATATAATTAGAATATTTGTAACCTCGAATCAATTCAGCGAAAATTCTTGAAATTTTGCTTCTTTCGAATTAATGGACATTACCCTAGTTATGATTATAATTACAGTGATCTACTTAAACAATTTAATTTACTTAGTCTGTCATCCAGGCGCAAGATTCAATGCACCATATACTTGTATAAACTTTTAAATGGGAATATAGATGATTCATTTAGTCTTGCAAAAATTTCATTTAATGTATGTACCTAGAACTTCTTCTGGATCAATATTCTTTTCAAACTAAAATTTGTTAGAACTAATTATGAATCCAAATCTCCGATACGTCAACTATGTTCCATATTTAATAATATGTCCTCTTCGGAATGTCAATTGAATTGGACATATTTAACGACTCGTTAATTAAATTTTAAAAATCGGTTACAGCTAATTTTCTAATTTAATCTATGTATTTAAATGTATCTAATGTTTTTTTTTTCTCTTTTCTATTTGTGACACTTTTTCTTTTTTCTTTGTATTGTATAATCATCCAATAATTGGGATTTCTTATCCTGTTGGATTGATTTAAATAAATAAATAAATAAATATCATTTGCACGGTTTGTGAATGAAAGTAATAATAATAATCGCAAAAAATTTGCTCACCGAATATCCCTCGACCATTGATGTACTTATAATTTGATCACAACTACATCAAGAACGTTGCTTGAAGGTAACTGTGATAAAATTCAAAACGTTATACATATTTTAATAAAAATTCACAGCAATTTAAACAAAAATCTTTTATTTGAAATCGGCACTAAAGTGCTCAAAAATCGTCATTAAAATCTCAGAAATCGTCACTAAAGTAACCCATTATAGCACGATTTTAAGCAACCCAGTGTTGGCAACCGTTAAATAATTATTCTACAATTTGGATAATTTTGGCAGATATATTGACGTACTATAGTAAATTTGGACGTAACATGAAACAAAATTTGCAAGAAGAATTAACTAATTAATTCCGATGACGAAATTGAGGACAAAACACATAATTTTGCGTGTTACTTACGATAACTTCACTTCTCGAGGTTGCCAACACTGACTGCCAGTTTCATTTGACAACTGACAGATGTATAAACTTAACCTATATTGTAATTTTTTACAGTTTTTTCGAATTTTATATTTCAAATAAAACTTAATATGTACCTCGGCACTGAAGTTCCTTTTTATCACTCACATGGTTTATTTTCCTCGGCCCTGCCGGCCACGGCAACTAAATTCGTGATAAAAAATTGAACTTCAGTGCCTCGATACATAAATAGCTATTTGCTATTCGGAGTACTTAACATATAATAACCAGTCACATAAAAGTAAAACTAATGAAGTGTCTTACGATTTCTTTGTACTTATGTTCATGTTGACATTTCCAAGTATTATTAGCAATACATAACAACAGAACATACATTACTTCATTGAATTCCCAACGACGAGAAATTCTTTTGTCAAAGTTATTCAAGTTTTCTTGTACACCATACACATACTACCGCTATGCGTTCAGAACAAAGAGTTCAGTCTTTTTTCAAATACATTTTTGTATATAGTTTAATTATAAATTTAATTAGTCTGATATTTCTTCAGTACTTTTATTATACTGTAACACTATCCTTATGAAAATTAAGTAATAGTTTTAAAATTAAATTATGAGAAAACTATTACTTGTTCTTACCGTACGAAAACTATTTTTGTACTCAATTAATTTTCATTACTCCTCTCTAGTATAAACAACAATAGAAAAAATAAACAAAGTATTTATAAGAAATTTAAGAAATATGTTAAAATATAAAATGAATTGTTTAAAATATTGGAGCACAAAACTTAATGTTTCTGTTTGATCTACATTTTTCAACTGCCACCAAAAAATTCTTTTATTAATATGGATTGAAATACTTTGTAGAAACTACTATATCTCGAATCTTAATTATTTTAATGATTACATAAGCGATAATAAATACCATATTTTCAATGTTTTATTTATATTTCATACGTTTCATTTTTGACTTTAGTTTACGTTTATTAATTAATATGTTTTTGTTATACTTTATTTTTATTGTTTAGAACTATTCACAGACTATTACTAATCGTTTTATTAATATTTATCAGTAAACGTAATAGATAAGTGTGCAATTTTTTTACAGTACTATTGTTACTAATTATTAATAAAATTAATTAATTTGTATCTACACTAAGAAACAAATAGTACCGTTCAGTCAATTTAACTGAGTAAGCAGTTAATTTTCGCGTAACTAAAGAATACCAATATTTACTGAAAATGGTAGTTAAATCAAACTTTGTTTTATTATGATATAAAATGATATCTTGATTATGTTTTTGAAGAAAAATAAATTATAATGTTTACCTAATATCTTACTAAATTTTAAAACATTTTGAAAAATATCATCACGCCTTTTATCCATTATGGGTGTGGCACTCTGCTTACGCAGATCTCAGTAGGTGAAATATTTTTTTGCGTATATAATAATGACCATAATCCCGAATATAATACTATACTTTTTCTACTGCTGTAATTTCGGAAATCGATTTTGAAAATGATCGAAATTTGTTGAAAAACACCAATATAAAAATACAAAATGGCAACTGATATATCAACTGTCAAACGGCCGTTGTGATCCATATAATGTCTTTAAAATAACCGTGAATGGGGTCTTTCAAAAAAATTAAAATTTATCAAAATTGAAGATTATCTACACTTTTCAAAAGTCTTAATTGTTATTCATTAAGCTCTTAGTTGATTGAACTGATACCGTCAGTTAACTCCTTTCAATTTTATTTAAACTGAGAAATATCAGTTACGCGTTGCTCAACTGATAAATTTAGTTGTTTGTGCAACTAGAGTTTTCAGTTAAATTGGTTAAATAATAAAAATGTTTCATATAATTTTTACGAAATCGATTTCTGTGTGTATAGACAGCTATAACTATCTCTGTTAAAACCTAAAATTTTGTTTCAAATAGTTTCAAATAAAATACGACTTTTCTTCTGGGTAATTTATTTACTTAATGGTTGTAAAATATTCGCTTTTTATTGGGCTATTAAGAAGTTTCGCTATTTTGTTGAAGGAAGAGAATTCACTTATTTTTTTCTTACCCCTTCCTTCTGTATGTACAAGAAACGGATCAAATACAGAAAATGGATTAATACTTAAACTTTTCTAGGGGAGGAATAAATGTAACAATTATATTATTTATTAATTTTATAACGTTACTGTTTCATTGTTGGCAGCTTTTATTTTTTCTCTTGGAAATATTATTTATTTTGTTTAGCAATTATTATTGTTGATTTTTCAACGGGTTTTTACATATTATTAAAGTTACTTTTTAAATTTCAATTTGTATAAAGTAACGATAAGTATCGTTACATATATTAACAAAAATTATTTAGCAACTGACTGGCTTAACAAAATTAAATCTGAAATATCAGATTTCCTTTACCTGCTATCAGATAAGAGAACAGTTGTAACTTAATATTATTTTGTTCCAATTGTTGTAAGTGTATCAAACTTACTGATGCACTTCTCGCGTTGTTTAAGGACTAATCTTCAAATTCTCACGCAAATTAATTCCATTATCAAATTAGCAACATTTAATTACACCATCATCAAATCTCCTCCATCGTAAGTAATCAATACTTCAAAGGTGAAGGCCGAACAATTACACACGTGAAATTTCATGAACTCATCTTCCCCCGCCTAGCGGGTACGCCACTGGCTCGACGGCCAGGGGCAAGGGGGCCCCGGAGGAAGCGCGAAATTGAGGACGGGCCGGCGGGCAGGGGCGGCCGAGGGGGGGATGATTTTGGGAGACGTGGATGTGGTATAAATACCCGCGGACAGGGAGCAGGATCATTGAAGGGTTCAGTTTGAGAACGATAGTGTTGTGTGGATTATTCAATATGCAAGTTGCGGTGAGTGATGATTTTGGATTTTAGTTGGAAATAGTTTTAAAGAAAATATAACACTTGATTATTTTGTGGAATAATCAAGTGTTATATTTTCTTTTAAACAATTAGTTATAATGTTCCATCAAGTGCCGACTACACAAACTCTTTCAGTTATTAGTTGGAAATTATTGTGAAAATTATTTTTGGAATTAATAAATTCGTCTTTCATGTAGACGATAGGAACATAAAAATATTTGTGGAATGTTATATTTTCAAAAATATTGCTTGGTACTATGTGATCTATACGAAAAGAATTGTTTCTAAAACTATTTCGTAGAAAAATGCTTTAAATAAAATATACTATTTACAACTTTTATTTGAAGAATTTTTAAATTAAAAAATATAGAAAAGTTTGGAAGCGCTAAAATTATTCATTATGTACTTCAAAAACCAAGAAGACAGCATGAGCTATTTGTTGAAGGTTATCTATTAATATATAAATTTGTTTCTGTATAAAATTTTATAGGAACAAATTTAATTATTTAGGTGCTAGAAGCACTATGCAAGGCAAAAATGAGAACAAAAAATATTATTTTACAATGTAATATTTATATAATTTTGATGAAAATAAAGAAAAAACACTGTATTTATTATACTAATATATTAAAATAACATTTATTTTTAAACAGAATATATAGTGTAGAAATAAAAATATAAATTTGCACTTATAATATTGAAAAAAATACTCTTAGTTTTTCTGTGTATACATACAATTTTATCAATTACCATATTTTTTAGAAAATTGAAATAATATTGTAAAAAGAAATGTAAATTTATAAAATAATATTTAATGTTGGACAAGAAGGACTGATACCTAATATTAACATAAGTCTTTGTGGAAACAATTTTTCCAATTATATCAAAATATAAAAATGATAATAGTAAATATCAAGAATTTTAGTTTAAAAAATATGCAACATCAATACGCTCTTTAAAAATTTGGAAAAATATTTCATAATATCGAGTATAGTATTGAAATGTGGTGTATATGAATTTCAATGCTCTTTTTATATATTGGTGTAAATTTTTACCTATTCACTTTACAGAAAAAAGTATAAATTCAAAAGTTGTCCAGAATTTAAAAATGCGTACAATAAGGCCTATTTGATTACCTACCTCAATATTAAATATTAGTATTTCACGTTATGTCAATCAAATTAATATTAATATCTACATATTAAAAAATTAATACATTCATGGAAAATTAAACACAATTGAAAAATAATTGATATTTTGTTAAAGAGTTTTAGATTTAATTATTTATTTAACATAAAGAAATGGAAAGAAATGAACTCTCAAATTCGTCATTATATCAGTACAATTTTCTACGAAATTTCTGCGGAAAAAAATACAACACTGTAATAAATAAATTAAATTTTTCTGAAATGTCAAATATTCTTCGTTTATTTGTTAATTTTTCATGGCCGCAATACAGTTTTTTTTAATAAATATTAATTTTATTTTTATTGATTCATAAAATTCCAATATTTAGGTAACAAAATGGTTCTCGCTGTATGCACTTTTAAATTTTGAACAACTTTGTATTTACCTACACTTTTGCTTTTGCTGTGAAATGAAGTGAATAGTTTGTAATTTACCTTAATATAAAAAAAGTAACATTGAAATCCCTATATCTATTTATAAATATCTACTGTTTATTGAGTTTCAAATAAATTGCGCAAAAGAGAAAAAAAATTAAAAATTGTAAAACTGCAACCTATTTTCCTTTGTCACGCAACTCTTTTCTTTTTATATTTTAATACGTGCAAATTATTCAAACAGTAGGCATTTAAAAGTGCCCCAACAATAACATGTGTCAATATTTTCTTTTTACTATTTATTTATGCAGCAATGAAATTACAAAGAAACAGAAAATGACTTTTATGTTCACATGCTCAAATTACTGTTACGCATGCTTGCATCTCACTAACATTAACCTAGGTCAGAATCAGTAATGAATGATTTATTTCTTAGAATCGCGACTGAAAAACGAAGGATGAATATCTTTACGACTTAGCAGAGAAAGAAATAAAAAGTTTTTGCACAATAATAACGGCATTAAGTAATAACGTAGAAAATTGTCCATTGGACAAGGTTGTAATTGTTTATTAGCATTGCATAATGAACATGAGACAAAATTTAGAGATATATGATCATGTAATTAATCTTAGAGAAGATTCATAAATATTATTACCAAATATTTTCCTTTTCACATCAATTAGAAAGCTAGATAAACAATTTCTTTTAAACAAACAAAATTAATATTACTTTTAACACATATTCTAAAAGCTATTAATTTTTAAAATATATCTACATTCCCAATTACCAAAATAAATATGTTAAAATATTCAAAAAATATTCATTAATAAGTTCAACCTCGAACGATGATGTTCTATGTTCAAAAAACAAAAGAGTAATCCTTGAGCCAAGAAAAACACGACAATCAAAGCAATCCATGTTTTATGTTTCCGACAAACGAACATCAACTCTACGGTAGAGTTATGACGGTGGCATTTGTTTTGATGTTGCAAGAAAACTCGCTCCGTGTTTATAGCGTAATTTATTTAATTAACAATATCATTGTGCATTGTATAATCTCCGTTTTTATCATGGACGCTTGGAAATTCGTTCGAAACATTATAATCTGCCCCCTATTTATATGAAAATTATTTTACATTTGTTAATACAATTATATATATTTTAAGTTCCGATCTAAGTTTGTATGTTATTGATAATTGTAAAATGTAATTTCAATATGTTATTTGTATTACTTTTAAATTGCTTTTGCTCTCAGACGAGAGTTCGAGGAATCAAACTTTTCTCACTCTAATTTAACACTGAAGACCTGCGTATGCTTCCTATTCTACAATAAGGAGTTACTTCCTATTGCTTAGAATATAAAATTTTTACTAATAGTTACATTGAAGTGTATCATTGATACAAATATTATTTTGGTGTAAAAGTTAAAGAAATATTTTGTGACTTACAGATTTTGATTCTCGGCTTCGTCGCCTGCGCCCTTGCGGCCCCTCAAGGACCCACGGAACCCATTCCGATCCTGCGACAAGAACAAGAAGTTAACTTCGATGGTAGCTACAAGTGGAAGTACGTATCAACGAGACATAAGAATTTTAAGTTTGTCTAAAATGACAATATTGAATCGAATGTTTTACAGGAAAATAACTTAATTTAAGTTGATTCTGACATAAATTTAATAACATAAAAATGTAGGGTTTATCAAAACAACCTATTAGTTTTGAAGATGAATTAAATTAAAACTAAAAAGATCATTTTATCGCAACCTTTACAGTATGATGCAGAATGAAACTACAAGAATATTTCAAATTATACATACAAAAAATTAAAATATACGGGCTGATTATAGTTCTTTAAGGATGTAGTAAAAACCTTTAACGAAGATTTTTAAATGAGAATACCTAAAACTAAAATTATAAGAGTTCTACAAAAAGTAGGTTTCTTTTTCATCCACTGTCAAAATGTTATGATTATTTTATTAAATGAAATATGTTATTGTTTGTCACGTGTTTGCTTCTTAACTAATTCTATCATTAATGTAGTGAGAATAAAGCTCTAGAGGTTATCCTCCGGGATAAATCTCTGTAGCTTTAGTTTTTCTTTACAAATGTCAAATAGTTAGGTTAGGATAGCATCAGCATGACAGTATCATATAACACATATTAAGTGTGTTAGCTAATTTTGTTTTGAATTTGTTGTTCAAAAAAATACTCTAATTAAATATAATTCTAGACTTCGATAAATTATAAAATAATTCTCCAGTTCATTTTATTATTCAATTATTTTCACTCTTTAGTTATATTAGTATTGAAAATTTGTCAATGTTTCGAGGCATAAATGATTAAATAACTGGTAACCCATCGAACTAAAGATATCATATTTTCAGTTCGAATTCCACAGTCACCAGTTGCCATTGTAATTTTATTCTGATGATTCTCTTAGCATCAACTCGATGGCTAGAAATACATCACATCGAGATTTGCGAAATCACAGTGCCATACCCAAAATGAGTAGAATAGATGTAATTATATATTTATTTAAATTATTGAAGAAGAAATAGGATTTGAACAAAATTCTAATTAATTAAAATAACTACTGTGAAGCTAGATTTTAATTGAAAAGTGTTAGCTCTGAGTTCAGTTTTCACCATATATAAAGTTACTCTTGGTGATACAGCACGCATAATAATAAATCATATTTCGATTAGCTATTGATTTCGTAACCTTCTAATTATAACGACAATTAATAATTTTATTTTTGATACCAAAATCATGGCAGAAATAGCCAATTTCATATCTACGGGAGATTTGTGCACTTTCTCTACCGTCGTGAGGGAAAGTGCTCAAATAATATGAAAAAGGTATAAAATTTAATAATTCAAATGTAACTATCATAAAATATATTACAGTTGAAATACATAAAAACCATCATAAATATTGGGGTCGTGAAAAAAATAGTATATACATCGCACGAGAGAAGTGTATTTCTTCCCTTGTCATATTGTAGTCTTCAGCTACGCCTCGTGCTTCAATTTACTCAGCTGGAAAAAATCACACACTTCTCTCCCTTAATGTATAATATACTATAATTTCAAGCAAATGATTTGATGTAAATGAAACTCTTGGATAGCAGCCTAATATTTTATTAAAAGGAGGTTATATTAATACTAGTTTCCATTAATATTACCTCCTGAAGAAGACGTATGTGGCGTCGAAACCGGTCGAAATATTTGGCTGCTATCTAAGAGTTTCATTTACATCCATCATCCAGCCAAAAAATAGTCCTCATCCTTCAACAACTGGAATCGAGCCCCTACGAAATGGTTTGGTGTTCGTAGTAACCTACAGATTCCTTGCAATGCAAATTGACAATAAGTTTCTAACTATTTTCCTACTTCTAGCTACGAAACCGGTAATGGCATCACAGCCGAAGAGCAAGGCTTCCTGAAGAACGCCGGCCAGCCCGAGCAAGAAGCCCAGGTTGCCCAGGGTCAATTCCAGTACACCGCTCCTGAAGGCGAGGTCATCCACCTCACCTACATCGCCGATGAGAACGGCTTCCAGCCCCAGGGAGACCACCTCCCCACTCCTCCCCCAATTCCCCCTGCGATCCAGCGTGCTCTGGAGTACCTCGCCACTCTGCCATCTACCGAGGAACCCCACCGCCGATAAGAAGAGGGCGTCGACAATGATTAAAACAATTGTATATAAGAGATATATTTTGCTACTATATTAATGATAAAAGAGGTCTATATTATAAATGATATTGTCAGATTTTTATATATGTTTTATATGTATTATGGAATGCACAACGATTTGATTCGCTATTGAGTTCGAAGTTGGTCCTTATGTTGCAGTATTAATGGAGTTGTGCCAAAAAATATAAAAAAATAAATTATGCCTTCCTTCAGAACAATCTTCACATTTTATTTATTTTGCAATTACTACATAATCCTATTGCACCCATATTCCTTGCAATCATTTTAAAAGGAAACAGAAATGAAGATATGACGAATTTGGTAAAACCGCAAATTACATAAAATGAAATGAAACAAGAAAACAACTTTCGGTATTAGTTCTGTCTTTATTTTTATTTATAATTCAAAATTTTGACGTGCCACGTACGTCTTCCTTAGAAACAGTAAACAAAATTACCTAATAACTATAAATGAAAAACAGACAACCAGCTTTTTCCAACGCAATAGTTTACGTTGTTCTATGTCCGGTATTATAAAGAAACTCACTTAAAATTTATAAAGTAAATTTATTTGTTTTTAGTAAGTGCACATCATTTCAAATTATTTTATGACTTACTTAACATTCCTGTCAAAATTGTATTGTCATTTGGATATTTACATAGTATGGAAATAAATTTGACTGGAGTTTAAATTTCTTTTTAATACGGGGCATTAGTCTTTCAAAAGTGAAATGGCTTGATTGGGAAAGGCTTAGCTCTAACTATTGTTTCTTCAAATTTAAAATTATGAAGATTTTTGAAGGCATGTTCGATGTTCCGCCAGACTAGTTGCTACATTTGTCCAACATTTGCAAAAATAATTTTAAATTAGACTACTAATATTTATCTATAGACAAAGGTGTACGCCGAATAGAAATTTGAAACTTCGAAGTAAAGTTACAAATTATTTAATCCCGGAAATTAATTAATGTAACTGTAAGTTGCTAATGGTTGAGCAAATATTAATATTTGTGTAAGCAAAAGTGTTAGCGCTACTTGTGGGAAAATATTGAACTAAATGTTATGAAACAAAAACCAAATATGAACTATACATGAAGAAATTTGAAGTAAGTATTACTTTTCAACAGCTAATATTAGTATTTTCAAAGTATGAATGAATACAAAACAACAAAGATAATTAATTCTCACACTTTCTATAACACATGAGTATGTGTCGTTAAAAAATTTGTACAAAGTAATTAACCACTTTTATTTCTATAATAACATAGTTTTAGCATATTAAGTTGTTGGGAATATTATACTTAGTTTAACCGTATATGTAAATATGAATTTTCGGGCCAAGGTTAGGAAAAATTTCAAGATAATTACAAAAGTTTGACAATTTTATCATCATTGCATCATGAAATTAATAAAATATGTTCTCAAAACTGAAACGCTTCAAAGACGTCACAAATATTTATAAACTTATTAATAAAATAGAAAATACATAATTTTAATGTATATGTAGTTACATATTGTAAAAAGTAAATTATAATAGACAACTCTTTAATACCTTTCAAACAGAAAAATTTGTTGAAATTGATGTTATAATATAAATTATTATGAACATTATATAATTGGGTTGCAAATTCTATACCTAAGCCTGAGCCTGAGGTGTGAATTGCTCTTCAATTTAGCGTCTCAGCAAAAGATGGCAACAGTTTCTACATCATCTTCACATTTCACAAGTATAGACAAAGTACAACTTTTCCTTCGAAATTTATTTCTTATGCCTTAAAAGATAAATCGTTCTAATAAATTCCATAAATGTCATTCAAGGTTTTGTTTGTTATTAAACCTTTTATTTGTTTTAGTCAAACTTGGTTACTTTGAGGTAAAATGACTCGAGATATTTGATATTATCCCACCTGGGAAGTTCCTATTTTTTCATGTCAATTGTTCTAGTTAGTTTTTAATAAAGATCCAGTTTTCGTTTATAAAATAAAAACCTTAACATTGTGGTATACACTTAGATAACTTACAAGTTTTAGCACGGCTGGATGGAGCTTAGAATTTAAATTTGAAATGAAACCTGCATAATTAAAGAGTAATCTTCACCCACTTCACAGAGCATTGAAATACGCTATATATATTTTACATAATAAAAAAAAATCTGTTCAGTAGTAGTTGAAAGAATGTATAATCTACTTACGTTCATATTTTATTATTTTTTCTTCATTCTTTTATTGCTTACAATAACGTTAAAATTTTCCTCAAATTCAATAACTAATTATTTGTAGCAAATGAAAAATATAATTTCTAACCACTTACTTGACGAGATACTTTTTTAACCACTGATATTTTTTGTAATATTAAAAAAAGCTAATTTGAAACCGTTTGTTTTAATAACTTGTGAACGTCTTTTTTCGTTATTTTGTTGCAAACACAGTAGCGATTCGTGTTATTATTATCTCCTACTATCACTCCCAAGTCGCATAGACGATTGGCGTAAAGTATGTCTGTTTTTTAATCGGATGGTTAATACGAAAATCCCGGAGCGGCTAGCAAGAAATTCTTCTTAAGGGATATTAATATACAGGGTGTTCATTTTAAGTGGTACACTATTGCTATTTCGAGAACTATAAGAGCTACGAGGTCGGTTAAATTAGCAAACAATTTCTATATTATAAGACAATTAAAATGAGCGAAAAAATAATTTTTTTAGACCAGTGGTTCTCAAAATACGGGGTGCAACTTTCTTATTTTAAATGGCAACCTACTTTTTTTATTTGCTTATTCGATTCAGTATTTTTTTCTGAATTCAATGATATTCACATGTAATGACCAAATAATACAAAATATTTGAGAAAAATGCAAAATTAAAAATGTATTATTTTTATTTAAATATGTATATACAAAGTTTGCCATGGAAGAAAACAAATAAATCAAATTCAGAAATAATTGAAAAAACTGTAATTATGAGAATAAATATTAATTTAGTTGTTACAATACAGAAATACAGAGGTACACTTAAAAAAACTAATATTAAAAATTGTTTGTTTTATTTGTTTTTTTCCATGGCAAACTTTGTATATACAAATTTAAATAAAAAGATATATTTTTAATTTTGCATTTTTCTAAAATATTTTGTACTATTTGGTCATTACATGTGAATATCATTGAATTCAGAAAAAAATACTGAATCGAATAATAATTTGTTTTCTTCCATGGCAAACTTTGTATATGCAAATTTAAATAAAAAGATATATTTTTAATTTTCCATTTTTCTCAAATATTTTGTATTATTTGGTCATTACATGTGAATATCATTGAATTCAGAAAAAAATACTGAATCGAATAAGCAAATAAAAAAAGTAGGTTGCCATTTAAAATATGAAAGTTGCACCCCGCATTTTGAGAACCACTGGTCTAAAAAAATTATTTTTTCGCTCATTTTAATTGTCTTATAATATAGAAATTGTTTGCTAATTTAACCGACCTCGTAGCTCTTATATTTCTCGAAATAGCAATAGTGTACCACTTAAAATGAACACCCTGTATATTGTTAATTGTAAAACTATTTATTTTATTTAGAATTTAATTATTTAAAACAGTTAAATTTTGGAAACAATTGAATGCCTTTTTTATGATTGACGCAAATGGAAGTATTTGTTCCTACTATGCTCGGAATAGTACAGTAAAGTAAAGCCATAACGATAAAAAACATACTAATTATGGGACACCATCGTGTCTCTTTAATATATTTTGCGACCTACATTCTTAAATACTGTATTCTTCACTACCGGTATTTCCAGGTATGCGTTGTAGCGTCTTAAGACTTAAGAAAGTTCAATGGCAGAAATTTATTTGCAAGAAACCGGATTTTGAAGTTACAGGACGCAGAATTGTGAAATGTTCTCCCTAAATCTTACTCAGTAATTCTTCTCAGAATATTTCATTCATGAGTTATAGTTGTGAAAGAAATGAAACCGCGGGCGAACCAAAATTCTGGGAAGAGTTACATGTGATGAACAAATATTTTTGAGAAATTCTTTCTGTCCTAGTTTGTATTATTTTACTATAGCTTATTAAAGAGCATGGCATGCTTCAGGTGTATTAAGATTGGTGTATGAATGAGAGTTTTCCAATAACGTCAAGAATGTGAATTCTTCCTCAAATACAAAAGCATTCCTTCTGTGTTTGTTTCGCTATTACAAATATCTGATAACATAAATTACAGCCTTATTACCTGATTTAAATACCGCCCACATAGCTGTTAAGTTCACATAATTATCTATGCAAGAAATTCTAAAAATAATGTCGTTAATTTATTCAAACGTGAGCCGGTTGGAATTGGGATTTCGATATATTATAGATTTGCGAGATGACTTCTGATCTGAGAACTACAAATTTTCGGCCTGAACCTTGAATGTTTCACATTCTTCATAGACGGGGGAATTTTACCTTTATAAATGCGCACCACTTAAAACGCGGATATTAAATGTAGGTTTGCATTCTTCTCCAAGATTCTTAGTTCAATTCTGTAGTGAAATAAATATATCACGCTATTTACCCATTTTGGGAGTGCAACTTTGCTTTTGCGGATTTCGATACGCGATGTTTTCATTTTTCGAACATACACCGAGTGTAAAATTGAAATGTGGAATATAGAGATTTCAATGCTATTTTTTTTCTATTGCTGTAAATTTTTCCTATTCATTTTACAGTAAAAATGTAAATACAAAAGTTGCTCTAAATTTAAAGATGTATGCAATACACATTTGGTTACCTAAATATTAGTATTTTGCGATATATTAATTAAATTAAAATCAATATTTATTAGGAAAATTGTAACACAGTCATTGAGAATTAAACCAGAACGATATATGTGTCATTTCATAAAACAGTTTTAGGCTTATTTACGTATTTACCAGAAAGAAATGGAAAGAAATGAACTCAAAAATTCCCCATTAAATCATTGCAATCTTCTACGAAATTTCTACAGAAAATAATACAACACTGTAATAAATAAATCTAGATCTCTTCACTAAAATGTCATGTATTTTTCGTTTTTGTCTAATTTTCAATTGCAGTATTATAATTTTTCTAATAAATGAAATTAAATACTAATATATAGGTACATAAATTGGCCTTATTGCAAGCATCTCTAAATTCTGAACAATTTTTGTATATACAATTTTTTTTATTAATAAAATGTTCCATTTCTGTCTGCATTTTTAAATGTAAATTTTGGTAGGATGAGCTGGCTGATTGTAATTGAAGTACTAATCTTGTGACTATCGATTTCGATTTGCTTATTTGGTCATCATCAGGTCAACAGCGTGCTCATCCTACCCAAATTTACATTTTGTACTTACACTTTAAAGTGAATAGTTAAAAATGTACAGCAATATAAAGAAAATAGCATTGAAATCCCTATATTCCTCATTTCAATTATACATGCGGGGTGAAAAAAAAAGAATCATAGGATTTATTGGACTATTCCGTAAGCTTACGATATAACACACATTTTCTGAAAATTATACTCCTGTAAATTCGGAAATCACTTTTGAAAATGATCGAAATTCGTTGAAAACACACGTTGAAAAACGTCAACATAAAAATATACAATGACAACTGACTACATATCGACTGTCAGACTGGCAGACTACCATTGCTAGGTAATCCACATCATGTCTAAATAAAATAACAATAAATGATGGATTTCTGGCTCCATGATTGGTCGAGAAGAGTGAATTATGGGTAGTATAATTCATCGAAAAAATAAAAATAATGGGGATATATTTATACAGGAGTAGAAAAACACTATTATTTACTAACCAAAAAGTTTGGTCAATTTCCGGAATGTGCGGCTGATATCCCCAGTTTACCGGATAGATAGGTAAATTTTACAGTATTAATTTTTATCGTGTATTGTGATGTAATGTGATGGGTCAAAATATTCGTTTATTTGAAAACCTGATAGGTTTTATGGGCATATCTCAATAAATAATTGAGCTACAGTAAATTTTATTATATTCAAAAATATGTAGAATAGTATTTGCTAGTTTGTTCCGTTAAAAACTTGTTTAAGTCAGGGCTATATTGTGGCCATATCAGATTTTTCTTTTGTAGAACCATGATCCCTAAGGATATTAGTTGTGGAAGGGCCACAAGGATTTGAACTAATCCTCACTACCTTAGATCTATTTCCTCATACATTTCTTTAGAATATAAGTAAAATAATTACAAGTATAATTCTGAAATATTTCTTCAGCTATTAACAAGAATTATTTGGCTTATAGGTCGATTGGCTAAAAATCCCATTAAATTTACGCAAAAATATGCAACAAATTATATTGAAATTGTTAGTTCGAAGGTCTGATGTCAAACCAGCCGATAAAAACAGTAATCTACATCAATGTGACACAGTGATATTGTCTGAAAGGTGAAAATGTCTCTCGTCTCATCATTTAGCTGCAGGCAGCGACTGTTTTGGCGGCTGTCCTTTGCCGAATATTGTAATAAAAATACGTAATAGTCCGTTACGAAAATTGCATGGGCGTAGAAGTAAGTTGTTTTACATGTGATAAAATATAATGCCATATTGTTGCATAAAAGATTTGTAGCATTAGCAATAAATTACAATTTATATATTTCACAACTTGAACCAGAAGAGAACCTATTACCAACAAACTAAGGGATTCATCCTTGGCACTTTCAATAATAGAAAAAAAAAATAGGAATAAACTTCGTAAATTTTCACAATTTGTAAAAACGATATTTGTTTTACTTTTCTATATGTAGTATAAGGAAGAATAAGTATAAACAAACATTTGACCATTTCCTCTATGACGTCTATGTGGATGGATGGATGTGTCTGTATGTTCAATTACTTACGAACGAGAAATGATATAAAAACCTAAATTTATAATTAAAAGTTTCTTGGTATTACAAGGGTTTCTTTAATAAAAGTTATTTGAATTATACTGTACTTATCAAATTAAAAATCTTCTGGAGAAGAATTAAATTAAAATATTAAAAATTAATTTTGAGCGATTGTCAATTGTTTTTGTTGAGTTTGATTTCAAATTAAGATCTAGCAGAAGAATTGGAAACTATACATCAAAATTATATTTACTTAATTAATTAATAATTACTAAAAATAATAGTTATTTATGTATCAAGGCACTGAAGTTCAATTTTTTATCACGAATATGGAATTTAGTTGCCGAGGCCCGTAGCCCGAGGAAAATAAACCCTATATGTATGAGGAAAAAAGCTCCAGATTTTAATTGAAGAATTTTTCTGTAAGATAATTTACGAGCAATTCAAAGCAGGAAAAAAGTTAGTCGTGTGATGGTTTATCGCCTTTAATTGGCGTTCATGTTTATTATATATTTTCGTCGGTGTTTCTAAAAGAAAACAATAAATAAAACCTGGAAGTTCAATACGACAATTACGCAACCAAATTTCCAGTCATCCAAAATATTTACGATATACCAATACCACTTAAAAAATCTGTAAATTACGACAAAAATGTCACAGCAACATTACATAAAAACAAAAGATTAATGCATCGAGCTCATCGGAGAAGAAACAAAATACTTAGAAGAAAGTGATAATCGCTGTTAAATCATTCGTTAATGAATTGTCGAGTAAAAAGTCGTGTTTTCGTTCCGACACTTGCTTTCACGCACACACGCACACTGCACACACGTATAAGTTGGTAATGAATGGTAAAAGTCAATGTATGATGCTTGATGTCGGTCCCACTGCATGGCAAAGTTCATTTGCCTCGGCTCATGTTTCAAGTTTCATTTCTTACGTATGAGTTGCATGTTGCTTATGCTTTCACTGTAAAGTGCATCTGCATAATGCAAGTGACAAATTGTTAGAGCCTTAATATGTGGACAATATATTCTAAATACGTACTTATCCTCAGTGGAACTTAGGTAGATCAACTAAGATTACACACCTTGTTAACCAGGCCAGTGGTCATGAATGAATACAACTGGTTAACTAATTTGTTACGTTCCCTAAACTCGTAAACTCTCAGAGTAAATCTTGTGTGGTCGCCACTTTACTTTCTTATGCATATTAATATAAATTTGAATAATTCATGTATAGAATAGTTGTTTTACTTATTTGTTTGTTCTTTTAGTAACTATGATTATTCAAAAATATTATTAAACATATCTCGAGTTTCAGCTAAGATTCAACATTTACTTTTCTCTCGGTAATGCATTAATATGGATGTCAGTATATATTACCGTATGGTTTCAGATAAAATGCAACACACGTTGCTAATGTTAAATAAACTTGTAGTCATAATGATATACTAATGACGAAATAATTAAAATGGTTATTTGGAACAATTCTGGTTATAATTTGAGAAATGTTTATAATATGTTTATAAATCAGTCAATAATGATGAATACCACATTTAATATTGACAACCTATGTTGCATTTTACATTAACAGTACTGTTATGTATAGATATAGAGTGAGTTTCAAATTCAAAGCGCACCATTGGGATCTCAAGTCTCAAGAACTATAACTTCGGTTAAATTAGACAAAAGTCACACTGGTAGTCCAATTTAATAATGTTTTAGTTATCTCAAAAAAATGCATAGATGTGAACAAAAAACATATTTTCGTTAATTTTTTCATTTGAAAATAATTTCTAAACTTTCGCGTGTTGAGAAAAGTGTTTGAAATAAAAAGGGTGCATATTTTTACTAATATTACAACTAGTAGTTTATTTTTTATAATTTCAATGATGTTACAACATTGTATATTTCTAATAATATTTGTAAAAATAATTAAATGCCAATTTCTGTTCGTCTAACAATGAAATCGTTTTCTTTACATTTGAATTAACAAATAAAATTTTATAAATAAATGATTGGTTGTTCACCTAGTGCCATATACTTAATTAATTTGAGGTCTACCTAATTTATTTATAATAATAAATTATATATTAGAAATACGCAATGTTATATACAACATCATTAACATCAGAGAAAAATAGTTATTTGCCAAACTACAGAGGAAAGTGCATATTTTTCCCCCTCGAGTTCGAAGTTTGCCTCATGAGCGCAGCGAGTGAGGCATTTCGAACGAGAGCGGAAGAAGAGCTTTCCTCTCGTGTTAGACACAACTTTTTTTTCACGACATGTTTCTAAAAACGATTTGCTCGGATCTAAAATACACTTTGAGAACACAACTGACAGACTGACACGTTAAAAGTTAATTAGTTGTCAAATTGTGATTTAATAAGAAAAAGAAAAATATAAGACATAATTGTAAGATAATTTAAAGTATGTATATAACTAAAATAGAGATTTTCAATAAAATTAGGAATTTATTTATAATTTTTATAATAATTTTGTTGTAAATAACATTCATATTGGTAATACTTCTATATTTTCCTCTCTAGAGAGGAACAACACATTTTCCTCACTATTTCGGGAGAAGAAAGGTGAGGTTTCCTACCATGCCATGAAAAAAAATATTTTTCTATGGTTAGACATTAATGTCAGAAAAGTAAATATTGCATCTTAGCTAAAACTGTCATTTCCGGTGTTAAAATTAACTCATTTCTATGCTATGTCACGGAACTTATAATTATGAAGTTTCGTTACTCTATCTTTGCTTCTTTTTGCATTATAAGTTACATACAAACGAAATATGTAGACCTGGGGCTAGTTACTCAAAACGTTAGCTATATTTTTAGCTAAAACCACATTTTATTTCTATTTTTATTTAAATTCTATAATTTATAAAAGTTTAAATATGTGATTTTTTTTGTGATGTACAAATAGATGTATTGCCTTTAAACTTTATCGTAGAAAAATAGAAGTGTTTAAATAGAAATGATAAAATAATACAAGATAATGAATTGATAATTATTGTTGTTATAATTATTTATATACTTTTAAATGCATCAGTCAAAAAGGAATGAAAAGTATCTAATAATAGAAATATTTACTTTACCTGTTGAACTTTGTATAGACAGCATGCAAATACCATATAAGAAATTTAATAAAAACATACAAAGCTTTGCCGTTAGAGTTGTTAGAAGATTAAAAATCGATGTAGTGGGTGTTAATTTATTTGTTTATATTTATTTTTGGCAAAGAGTTGAATGTACTGAAACAAGAATTAGATTTATTATTACGATAATAAAATGGTAACTACTGATAAATAAAACTTGTTTTCCAGAAATAAATCCTTAATTCTAGCCCACATATTTCCAACTGTCTTTTAGTTAAATTAGTAATTTTAATTAGGAAAGTGCAATAAACTCGTAAACCTCTACCTGTACACAAACCAAATTAAGTATTTATGAATTATTTCAGGCTTGCATCCAAGGCAGCATTGAACTTGACCATAAATAAGAGGAGGAGAAAGAAAGAGCCATTAAAATATTTGAAACACATCTTCGAGGTATAGGTAGTAATTTATAAACCATAACTTATTACAGATATTGAGTACAACCTACAATTAAGAGTTTGGTACAATTTACGAGAATTTGCGTCATAACTTAAATGCATATTTAGAAGCATTCATCCTCTGATCTAGGAAGATAATTTAAGAAAGGTTTCACTTTTATCGATTAAGGTCTAACCGATTTGCAGGCCGAAATAAATCATTTGATGAGTAATGAGTAATTCCTTAATAGATTAACTACATTTATCAAATATGTCATAGCACCTTGCAGAACCGAAAGAATTAGTCTTCTTCTTCTTTAGCTCTTCTACTCCAGCGGGATATTGGCTTCCCTTAGTATCTTCCCCCATTCTTTTCTGTTTTTCGCTACACTCTTCCATTTATTTATTTTGGGATTTTCACATCATTTTCGACTTAATCCTTTCATCTTAGTTCAGGTCTACCTCTCGGTTTTTGTATGCTGGCTTCGAAAGATATATTTTGCTCACACATCTGGTTTCTTCCATATATGATACATGTCGCAACCATCTTGGACGTAGGATTTTTATAAAGTTTATTATATTCCTGTCGTTTAATAGAATGAATTAGTACCAAAATTAATATTGCATGTTAGCTGTCTATAAAAACACAATATTATTTCTTAAAAAAGGATCCATTGCTACTACGAAATAGCAAGTGAAAAATAGAAATTACTTAATAGAAATATCTACTTAATCTTTGCAAGCATAACGAATTAATCTGCAAATACAATATTGAAATAATTCTAGCACTAGATGTTGAAACAAACAAACGCAGATAAATCATTTGGCGGCTGCTGACGACAAAACAAAATTAATAAAATGCCTGTGATAACTTTGACATCTACCAACAAGAATATTCATTAATAATTAAGAAACACAACCGAAATTTTAAATTTATCGTCTTTGAAAATTCACACTGATCGAACTTTCACCTGGTCGCGTCGCGTCGTGGGCCATAAGAAAGGTTCAGCAGAGACGCACTAAGGAGGAGGACAATGGAGAGAAAATATGTCATTTATTTTTGACTGTCAGTATAATTTATAATTAATCTGTTTGAGGTTTAAATAGTAGTAATAAAAAAAGGTTTTATTGAGAAAATTATGATATGTATTTGCTCGTGAAGTGTATCTACCAACCGTCAAAACATGACAACTATACTACTAATTTGATAGTGCAGGTGACAATGGAAACTGTTTTAATTTAAGGTTAAGATTTTTCGTTATAACCAAACTTGAGCTAGTTAAAAAGTTAGAAATAAGGTATAGGGAAATGTAAAGCGACTCGTAAGAATATAAGAAGTAAAGTAACTATTCAGGAGTACAATTAAAACTTTTTACTTTTTAGTCTAAAACCGAATTCTCGCTGATCAATTATGGCTTCTTCAGGACGAAGACTAATTTCAAATAAAGTTAAATTCAAATAATTATTTTCTGTTATTTTATATTTATATTTGAAATTTGTCTTTGCCCTGAAGAAGCCACAATAGGTCGGCGAAATATCAGTTTTAGACTAAATAATGAAGAATTTCGACATCAAACTTGAATATTTATTTCACTTATTTTAAATATTATAATTTGTGTACTTGAATTGTAACTGAAAATAATATAAAGGTCTTCAATATATTTCCAAATGTACTGTGTAAATGAAACAGATAAAACAAAATTATTAAGCCTTAGTGTGTTGTCATCTTATATCGTATATGATTTTTTCATGCATTCATCCGATATAAAACAATTTATAAAATATAAAAATATATATTTATATATGTAGTTATTTAGTACAAGTAGTAGTGATAGTAATCCTGTATATATGAAGTAAATGAGCGAGAAGAGATTTAAATGTTATGTACGTAATTTTTCGCATATTGCTATTAGGTTATATTTTTATGATGTATTAAAACGTAAATAATTCAAAAACTCTTACATTTATTGGAGCGTGCAGTAAAATAGATTAAAGTAATTAAACTATTCAATTGAATTTGTTTTTGAATACATACACAATTTATAATTACTTTTGATTTATTTAATTTTGTTAATTTTTCACATTATTTGAGCACTTTGCCTCCCGACAGGAGAGAAAGTGTATAAATCTCCTGTAGATATGAAATTGGCTGTTTTGTCATAATTTTGGTATCATAAAAACCTAGTTTCTCTCCCGGCTGTGAAAAAAATCATTTAAAATTGTTGTTGACTACTAGATTGAACTCAATAATAGTAGGTTTACGTTAACATATTTATAAAATTAATTGTGACACATCCCAAAGCTTCATTATCATCTACAAAAATTATGATTTATTGATATTTAATTTAAGTCAAACAAGTGTTATCTTCAATTTGAGAATTCATGATACAATTTTCATTGCTAATATGCGAATAATAATAATAAATCCTTATAGTGTAATAATACACAAAATTGAAATAAATATATCATCACGCCTTTCATATATTTTGGATATTATTGTGCTTACATTATTAAATATTTGCATGAGGAAATATCAACCATCAGAAATAAAGAAATAATACATATATCATCACGCCATTTTACTGTTGAAAATTTTGGTAAATAATATATTTTTACTCCTGGATCAGTTGTCACAGTTATTGGAGAGAGACCCACAGGACTAAAGTTGAAAAGGGAACTGTGGACTGTGAGATTCGAATACCCACGGAGCTAGTTACCCTATAATATATATTTCGACAGTTCAAATAACATGTTTGTTAACATATTGTTGATAAATTTAATATTTTTAAGTAAATACCGTCCTGCTCATGCTTAAAGTCATATTACACATTTACGATCAATCGCTCCTATAAACTCCCAGCTGGACTCCACGGCGATATACGATACATTTCCACCAACACTAAACCATTTCCAAAGCACAAAACATTAAAACGTACACCTGTTTTACATAATCAGTCCACCATTTGGAAGATGAGTCTTCGCGGACACGTGGGCCCCACAGGGGGGTAAGGGGGGAATATTTTGGGTTGCAGTACGTTCGATGAGTATAAAAGAACTTGTTCTTGATACAAGAGGCATCAGTGTGATTGGGTATTTGGATTAGCAAGATGAAGACGGTGAGTGAAAATTAAATAATAATGAGGGAAAGTGGTATAGGACTTTACGGTCTAACCTTGTTTGTTGTAGGTATATTGGTAAATACTAATCATTGGGTAAATGTCATGCGGAATGTTAACGGTATTGCTAACTTATTTTAAATGAAAACATACTTGATCTAACGCATTCTGATTTCTAAATGAAATGGTATTAGAATAAACACTCAAAGTTGATACTTTTTTAAACGAAGTACTGGTAATATTTTTGTCCGATGGACACATGATGACGAAACCAAAATGAAGTTTAAATTGAAGCTATTAACAATGCTTCAGTTCTTGGATTGTTTTAATTATTATGAATTTCACCGAAAGAAATTGAGGTGTAAGGGAGGTATTGTGACGGATCAAAATTTTCAGTTTTTCCAAAGTATAGTACGTTTGGGGGGTTCCTAGAATATATAGTATAATTTTTTTACTTCGACGATAACTCAAAATCTAATAAAGTTATCATCTTTGAATTTAGTATTTAAAATTTCAAATAACGAGCTGATTAGGTTTTGGTTACAATCTATCAAAAGAAACTTGTAGTTTACTTTAAGACCTGTCAAGGTTTTTGGGCATATCTTAGTCAATAATTAAGATACAGCAAATTTTGTCAGTCTCAAAAAATTGTAGAATAATATTTCCCACAATTTTCATTCGAATTCATTTTCTATGTTTTGTATCGTTTAGGAAATTAAATTTTAAGAAGTTATGTGGTGGCCACGTCAATTTCAAATAATAATATCATTTTTAAATTTCATGTTTTGATATTGGATGTACAAATTACAAGCTAACTAGATTTTGGTGGCTATCCATAAAGCGGAAGTAGCATTTTACTTAAATGCCTATAAAGTATTTGGAACATATCTCAGTAAATAATCGAGTTAGAGTAAATTTTATTATAATATGAAAGATGTAAAATAATATTAGCAATATGTTTAGGTGGGAATTATTTGCACATTTCATGAAATAATTATACATACGAGTATGGAACAAATTTAAAACAAGCATATTTTATGATTCTTAAAAAGTCAGGGAAATTTCAATTACTACTACAGTATACTACTGGATTAGAATGACAAATATTAAAATATCTACCAATATCTGATGATGTATAATGAATGAATTAATTAACATAATTTATTTTTATATATTCTTGTTTTATGTCAAATTATTCTAATCATTTTGTATAAAAGCAACCAAATTTGCAACAACCCATTTAAATATAATATAGAAAATCATTGCACATGTCTCCGAACTCACAACTGTAAACAATTCTAAAGTTCTCTGGGTCAACAACCAAAGAATAATCAGCAATTAACCTTGTCTACCTTCTGAAATATTTAGTAAACATCGAACGCGATCTAAAAGTTCAATTGTCTCTAACATTCCAGTAAACATAACATCTTTGTGATCATGGCTTGCCTACAAGGTACAAGCTGATTATGAAATGTATTTGAATGTCACAAGTATCATCTTAAATCTAGTTACGACATACGGCGTAGAAGATACTCGCAGATTACACAGAATAAATTAATGTTCAGGTGTAAGAGAATAGAAACTTGTAATTAATTAAAACGTTAATGGCTTCGGGCCATCTCATACGAAATCGTAAATGATTAGTAGGTTTTTTATTTGCGAGAATCGGTAAGGAATATTATCAATTGATTACGAATTGCATAAATACGATTCTTCATTAGAAATTGTGTATTGTTCAAATAACATTTTATAATTTAACACGTGTTTGTGTTCCTGTAATATTTTTTACACAATGTGTACATATGATATTTCTATAATAAATGATACAACATGCATATAAATATTATTATCTGGTGGGTTGGTTGTGGAATGATCAAGAAGAAAATCGAAAGTACATGTACTCGTAAATAATTGTTGCTATTTTATCTCGCATCAAAAAATGCAACTGGCAGATGGCATTTGAATAAAGTTATCAAGTAACTTTCATATGTGAGTAAATTTGTTGTCCTTTAATTTTCATACTTTGATAATTATATATTTGAGAATATCACAGAATTTATACATTAAAGTTAACATTTACTACGCATATAAAAATAATCGATTAGTTGCTATACGATATTCTATAATAAAAAATTTCAAATATTTTGCATATTTATTAAAAACGAGTATATTAACTGTATAATTGTGCATTAATTAAAAGGATTAGAATATTGAGAGCCTTGCGAAGGTCACTAATATTTTTTATGTGGTTTTAATCAAAATTTATTAATTGTGAAATTAACTAATGGTTCTTTGGCATTTTTCTCAAATATTTCTGTTGTCTATTTAATATATGTATTATTTAATTTTAATGTAGCTTCGTGGTAACGAATCAGACTGTAATTATGAAGTTCATAGTTTCATACCTCTTTGAGAGTTGTAATTTGATGGCAATGAACGTGTAAAAATATGTTATAATACCTTAGATCGGCTGAAAATAATCCACTCAAAAATAGGCTACTTAACACTTTCTTCCAAAAGTGCAATAAATATTCCAATTTGGTGTTTGCTGCTTCATGTGTTCATATGATAAAATTATTGTTTAATTTTTATGAAATTGTAAAAAAATGTTGACATATTTGGACATTAATTTACCTTAAACTAATTTAAGAGTTTTTATGACACGAATAAGATGTTTTTGAAACGATACCGAGAAAATTATAAACGAACATTTGATGTATGTACAACGGTGTCTCATTTTTTAACAAAAGTTTGTTTTCTTTCTTTCTCAAAAACGGCAGGTTGTCTTGATCTTAATAAAAAAAGAATTATAGCAACCAATTTTATTGTATTGACATTTCTACCATTTTTCAAAAATTAATGCGGAAAACGATTTCGTGGATCAACTCTTGTTAAAGTCTTGCTTAGCAACTATATGGTACCGTAAAAAAAAAAAAACAATGCAGTAGATCCTTAATAGTCTAAATTACGAGAACCTCCCCTATACTTCGTTAACACGAAGCGTTCGGATTATAGAATAAAAATTAAATAAGACATTTGTTTGCTTAGAAAAATATATTCAGTCAAAGAAACTAATTTATTTATTTATAAAATTATCCTTTTCTGTTTAGTGGATTCTATTGATTGATATAGAAAAAACTTTGTTCCTCAATTAATTATTAATTTTTTGTTATAACATTGCATTTGAAGATTTCAATATATTTCTGTACATGAAAAAGTGCAATTATCAGTGGTTAAATCATATATTTCAAATAAGTTAGAAGAGGAGGAGATACACGAATATCATGTTACACTATTCGATACCATATATTTGAACAAGAAATATAAATATATTCCAAATCTGTTACAGATCATTCTCCTCTCAGCCATCGTGGCCATCGCGGCATCAGCCCAGCTCCCAACGGACCCCATCCCCATCCTACGCCAGGTCCAAGAAATCAACCCTGATGGTAGCTACAACTACGCCTACGAAACCGGCAACGGGATCGCTGCGGAAGAACAAGGCTTCCTGAAGAACGCCGGCAGCGAGCAAGAAGCTCAGGTCGCTCAAGGGCAATTCCAGTACACCGCTCCTGATGGCCAGCTCATCAGGTTGATCTACGTTGCCGATGAGAACGGTTTCCAGCCTCAAGGAGATCATTTGCCTACACCACCGCCTATTCCTCCAGCAATCCAGAGGGCGCTGGATTACATCGCGTCGCTTCCTCCCCAGAATGACAGGCAGAGATTTTAAGAGTTAGGTTAAGGCAGAAGAATGGAACTGGCAATGCTGGTAGAATATTGTTGTAGGATAGTGTTGCTGATTCTGTTTGGATGGTTTGTAAGTTGTAATAAATTCTATGTGCCAGTTAATTATAGATATTTTAAGAGGAATATGTATTTTTGAAGCGAAATATATATTTTGTTAAATAGAGTTCTGTCTTTCCTTTTGTGTTTACTTCAGATGATGAACATTTCTCATATAATTATTGCGGAAAGAAATAGAAACGAAAATTAAAATTTGCTGTAGCAAAATAAAGGGAGCATCATCTAAGATGCTTGTAATATTGAAAAAAAAACTAACTCAAATATTGGGGCGACCATTTCATTAAAAATCACGGTAATTTTGAAATTGCAAATAAATGAGAAGTATTAACTTGCGAAGCTTGTAATATTAATAAATTATAGTAGTTTTAATAACAAAATATTAACTGAAACGTTATGGTGACTATTTTACTAGAAATCACTGAAAATTTGTCGTTTTGTTTATTTCATTTCTATATGAATTAAACCCTAAGCAATTCAATTCTGTACAGCTTATACAGGGTGGGCCATTTTAAGTTGCGTTCGGGAATATCTCGGAAACGAAGCGTCGGATGAAAAATCCAAAAAACACGACTAAAATATTTTCGAGGGGGACATCCCATGACACCAAATTCAACCCCCCCGCCCCAACCCTGGTGGGGTGGGGCGGGGGTAAGTTTGAAATCTTAAATGGGAACCCCAAATTGTTTTTGCAGATTCGCATTCTACGTGAAAAACGGAATTCAGTGACATCAAAATTTTTGCCCCCGCCCACCCCCCCGGGCCAGTTGGGCGGTGGGAAACTTTCAAATTGGTTACGGGAACACCCACTTTTTCTCAAAGATTCGCATTCTACGTTAACAACTACATGCAGTACCATCAAAATTTTCACCCCTGCCCCCACCCCGACCCTGGAAGGAGGGGTGGGGGTGGGTATGAAATCTTAAATCGGAACCTTAAATTTTTTACAGATTCGCATTCGGCGTGAAAAACTAAATTCAGTAACATCAAAATTTGCGCCCCTGCCCCCCTCCCCCGTGCCAGTACCGTGCACCCCGTTGGTTAGAGGCGAGGGGACTCGAGAATTGGATCGAATCTTCGAGAAAAAGTGGGTGTTGCCGTTTCCATTTCAAATTTTCCCGCCGCCCCACTGGCACAGTGGAGGAGGGCAGGGGCGAAAATTTTGATGTCACTGAATTCCGTTTTTTACGTAGAATGCGAATCTGTAAAAAAATATTGGGGTTCCCATTTAAGATTTCAAACTTACCCCCGCCCCACCCCACCAGGGTTGGGGCGGGGGGGTTGAATTTGGTGTCATGGGATGTCCCCCTCGAAAATATTTTAGTCGTGTTTTTTGGATTTTTCATCCGATGCTTCGTTTCCGAGATATTCCTGAACGCAACTTAAAATGGCCCACCCTGTATTTATATTTCTTAATAGTACATCACGGTATTTGATATTTTTAGATATGCAAATTTAAGAAGCTGCAAGTGATGAACTATACAGAATATGAACAAATACCTTCATTTATGTATTTTTCGTACATTTTATAACAAATAAGTTAAAAAAAAATGATTTGAGATATTTCGAAAAATATAAACGATATAAAGAGATGGGGTAAATAGCTCCGTGGTAACGCATCGGATTGTGGAACGTGAGATCCTCAGTTCGAATCTCACTACCGGCAGTTGCCAATTTAAATTTAACCCTGTGGTTACCCCTCCACTAACAACTTTGAGGGCTATGACTTGACGGCTGGTAATCGCATTTCATACGCAAAAATATATCAATTACCGAGATCTGCGTAAGCAGAGTGCCACACCCATTATGGGTAAAAGACGTGATGATATATTATTTATTTTATTTTTTTATATACAAGAGAAAATCACTGGATTTATCAAGAGGTTCAAGGATTATAATAAAAAATTTGAAAATTGCCTAATTGCGGAAAATGCAAATTGTAATATTTTTATTCTAATTAATTGACAAATGACCTAAATTGTATACTTATGTACTTCAATAAGTTGAATTGAATGATCAGCATACCTATTATAATTGTTGAGTTATCGTGCATCTAAAAATTAAAAAAAATGCTAATTTATCATAAAATGCACTAAAATCACAATTCTGAAGAAAATTTGTCGAAGAACATTAAAAATCGTCATATCCTGATGAGCAGCACGGCAATGAGCTTGTTTGGGTTTATTATTACATTAAATTACAAATTTCAAATAATAATATTTGGCCACATATTTAATCTTTACTTGCATATACGTCATATGCGAACTATCACAAAATGATAGATTGAACACAATTTAATTTGGATATAGGATACAATTCTTCACATTTGAAGCATATTTCTATAAAATAATTATAAATAAGTGATTTTTCGTTGCTTAAATCTTATGTTTTATATAATTAATATTAAATCAGTGCATTACATTAAAATAAAAATTATATCAAGACAATCAAAATTATATTTCTTATATATCCAAACGATACCTACTTTCCGGCCACGATATCGAGAGATTGAAAATACGTTATTATAAGTTAGGTAAGACTATAATTAAAAACAGTAGGTAATAATTATTGTCAAATATGCCCAACTCGAAGCAAATTACAATAATATTCCATTAATCAATTTATGAATATGAAATTAGTCTCGATTATTAATCTCGCATGGTAATTTACAAACAAGTGAGCTAAGAAGAAAGTGTGAATATATAATTAGGTATTATAATTTCTCAATGATCTATTACAGGAAAAATATAATAATAATGTCAATATATCAGTATAATTAAAACTTGCTGCCGAAAGTAGATAAACAAATGAATATTTGACAAATGAACAGCGTTGTTTTACATCACTTCGGATGTAAATTTTTACATAAAATTAACTGATAGATGTTACAAACTTCCTGGTGTTAATATTAATATTAATGTTGTGGATTATTTATAGCAAACTAAATGTCATCAACGAGGATTCTTTTCGGAAAATTCCAAACGTGGAATCGAATTTGAATTAAGTTTTTTTATGGTTTTTCTCCGAAGATGGTCAAGGATAATATATTCGTTTCTATACGAAAATTACAAAGGAAAATTATAATATTTTTACGTATTTTGAATCGCAAATGTAAACTAGAAAATTGTCGCCTGAAAAATTTGTTTTACTAATGTAGAATATGCATGAGGTACACGAAAACGATGGTGAGTTTCTATACAATGATTTTTTTATCTCTAGTTTATAATAAAAAGTCAAATAGATTTGTATCAGGGAACTGCAGTTTGATTAGCAGACTAAGTTTTTAATAATATGTTTTTATTTATTCTGCCAAATTATTTTATCTTCTAGACAGTTTATCCAATATCAACTTACTACTTATTTATCAATGATATCACTGATTTATATATCTGACACGGTTGACTTGTAATTAATAATCAAGAAATTGATTGCAACAATCATTTAATAAAATGAATTAGCCAATCAATGGGACTTCGTATCTATAACCACCTATCCCAAGGTATCAAAATGGGTAAAACCGCTAGCATTTTTAAATCAAAATTGAAACTGTATTTATGTGAACATGTCTTCTATACACTAGATGAATTTTTCAATTGTTGTATTTAAGTATAAGTTTATTTTGTATGTGACGATCCCATACAGTATGTATATATAGTCCTGGAAATAAAAAAATTATTATTATTAATCTCGGTGGTGTAGTGGCTATGTTACTAGCCTAGTACAGCAGAGGTTGTAGGTTCAAATCCCAATGAGGAGCTTGGTCGTTTATGTTGTTAATAAAAGTTACAATCATCTACTCATGAGGCTGAAGTTGATAGTTAGTTTATGCGCTTATATTTAAATAAGAGTATAAGTAAATAATGAAGCAGTATTATATGAAACAATTCAGTTTATTATAAAAATATATTTACAATTATTCCTAAAATACATGGCAAAACTATTCCTTCGAACACTTTCCGCCATCATAACTCTTCATCCTCAACTTAGAACCTTCCCTGCTGGTAATTCTCTGGTGGTGGTGGGTGGGCAGCAATGTACTCCAACGCCCTCTGGATCGCTGGAGGAATTGGTGGCGGTGTAGGCAAATGATCTCCTTGAGGCTGGAAGCCGTTCTCGTCAGCAGAGTAGACGACCCTGATGACCTGTCCATCAGGAGCGGTGTACTGGTATTGTCCTTGAGCGACTTGGGCTTCTTGGTCTGGGTTGCCGGCGTTCTTCAGGTAGCCTTGTTCTTCGGCAGCGATTCCGTTGCCGGTTTCGTAGGCGTAGCTGTAGCTGCCGTCTGGGTTGACCTCTTGGGTTTGGCGGAGGATTGGGATGGGGTCGGTTGGGAGTTTGTCGCTGGCGACGAGCGCCACGAGGGCCAGGGCGATAATCTGGAAGATTATAGTTGTAAATTTATCTTGAGATATACGCTTCAGAATAATTAGATAGAACGCAGTTGTTGTTTAAAACTTTTCTCTATAAAACAATTTAGAAACGCTTGAAAACTAAAACCAATTCTATGTTGCAGGAACAAAAGTCTATATTATTATATATTTTGTACAAAATAGATTTGTTTTTTGATCACAATATGAAGAATACATTGTAAGTATAGTACAACTAGAGAATGAACGTTGACGTAACTATTTTATACTCTGTGATTTCTTTTCGGTTTGCGCTTTTAAAAAAGTTTGTAATATACATACCCAGCCAAGCACTGGACTCGAAAATTCCAATAAACATATTACATGTTTGACTTAAAGTAGATGGGTCATTGTAGTAACATACATCCTTGTGTTGTTATTCGGAGTGATCCATCTATTTTAAGCAAGACTTGCTACTGTTTTTCAGGAATTTTCAAATCCAATACTCAAATGGGTATCTGGAAATAGACCCTTAGTTCCTGTGAAAAGAAACTACGACCATAAAGTAATTTAAACGTCAACTTCTATACTCTAATTAAACTATTCTACTAAATTCGTTATTTTTTAATAACATCAACAGAATTAATTGATCTGATTAGGTGGTATATCGAACTAAAGATCATGGGATCTTTAGTTTTAATTCAATAGTCGAAAATATCACCAGTTTTAAATTTAAATCTAGTATTTTTGAGGGTTAAAATTTGACTTACTTAGATCTGCGAAAGCAGAGTGCAATACAAAAAATGAGAATATGAAGTGATGATATATTTATTTAACTTGATATACTAATGCTGTTACCACGAGTTCTGTTTTTGGCCAAGAGTGTTTTAGCGCTGTACAATGTTTTAAATTTATTTTTAATAAAAATACTTCAAATTAAAGTGCTCGGTAATATATTTGTCTGTAACTTTTAGTAAAAGTATTTTTTTATAAAATAATTTTAGAACATTACATTTCGTTAAAACACTTTTTTTTTAGTATACCCAATAACAGAGCTAGTGGTATCAACCATTGGTATTATCTCTGAGAAATAAAAAAAAATCTTATTGATCGTGATCAATAGATTCTATCATATCTATTTTTATAATTTGTTTCTGTAATTCTGATATACCCGGTAAAATTTTGAAAATTCCGAATGCACCATAATTAATTAAATATACTACATAAAAAATTTAGAATTTTAAATAAAGCAATATGAGGCATTCAAATATTGCTATCAATAAACATACGAGTGTAGCATCAATGAAGATGGTATACATAGTGATGCAATAGTTTTACACAAGAAAATTTATTACTATCTGTAAATAAATTTAGTAATAATCAAGCAAAATATTATCGAATTGACACACCTCCAGAAGGTTAAAGTTTAGCAACATTAATTATAAAATAACTATGACATATTAATGTCAAATTTAATTATATTAAATGTGTGAAAATAATAATAATTTTAAATAATCGTTAACATTTGAAACAAATTATCAAAATTAATTTTATTGTGAATAAATATTCCAATAAATCTCAAGTTCACTTTCCCTTATAACAATATCGTCCCAACAAAATAAGAAAGTAAGTCTTCTTACCACAGTCTTCATGTTGCAGTTGATCTAATCCAAATTCAACACTGAATGATCAGCCAATACAGTCACCCCGCTTATATACCCAATCACCTCGTCCCAAAATTTCCCCCCTCCCTTGCCTGGCCACCGCGATCAAATTGTCGCATCCCGCGTTATGTAAAACAGTGCAAGAAGACAACTCCACCTTTCTAAGATGACCCCAAGATCAAGATGGCTGAGGATGGATGAACTTCGACACTGCAGGTTTTTGTTATTCTAATTAGGTAATTTTTCATTTTGATTGCAAAATTTTTAGTGATATGATGATATGTTTGCTATTTTTACAAAGTGGGATATGTGATTTGAATTTTAAATTAATTGTTTTTCGAAGTCTTTTGGTAGTAGATCACTGGGATTGTTTTAGGAATGAGTGATTTTTACACGCAGTTTGCCGTGAAAACCAGGAAAAATTGCGGATAATTCTCTGCCGGGTTATATAAACATATTTTCGGTGGATTTTTACGAAAGGTAAGTTTTTATTTTTTATACTGCATCATTTTGGAAAAACTGAAAATTATTGAGGAAAAATTAAAACATTTATATCAAATTCCTTTTATTATATTATTATTAACCCTCTATTGCATACTGTTCCCGATAGGGAACATAATATTTAAAATTCTTCTTTTCTTTTCTTATGCAGTTTACATTTATGGCAATCATATTGTAACATTTGGAAAATTATATACACTTTGTCAATTGCCAATTAGGTTATTCCTCCCAATTTGACCAACAAAAAAAAAAAATTGAAGTGTAAAAAGGATAATTACAGAAACTGAGATAGAAAATGTAAAATTTGAAGGAAGCAGCTTATTACCTGCTAATATATTACAGCTAAATACACCTTTACAAAATTTCCAAATTTTTTTCTCTGATGTTTTCCTAGAAGAGGTTGTTTATCAAACAATTTTGTATAGTACGCAAAGACGACCCAATAGACCAAAGTTCTATTGTAAGTTGAATTTGTTTATAATGTTCCCAATAGTGAACAAAACTTTAAAATTTTTTTTTTATTTTTAGAAAAAAAAATTATGTAACACACTTATTTTAAATATATGAATATTTCTTTTGTAAATTAATGTGTTTGAGCTCTTATTTAAAAAAATATTAATTCATGCAATAGAGCGTTAAAATATTTAGAAATCTTAAGTGGTAAAAATATATTGTACCATTTTGAAATTATTTTAAAATAGTAAAAATTGCATCATACTGTGCATCACTTATCCTTTCCCACAGCCGTCAAAAATTGTACCCCCTACGGTTCACCTATTATTTTAGGTGCTCTTACTTGATGACTGGAGCCCAAAATTTTGTAAAGTAGGGTGCTACACTCAAAATGAGTAAATAGTGTTAAGATTAAAAAGGACGTATTTACATAATTTGTTTATTTGCACTACTGTGGTTTTGTCAGCAGGGGGATGTGATTAGACGGGTAGTTACCACACTTCATATGTAAAATAGTTCATTTATCGAGTTCTGTTCCAAATAGAGTGGTATCCCAGAAATGGGTACGAAACGTAGAGATTCAATTGTTGTTATTTTCATGTCTATTGGTGTTTTTATCATCGCGGTTTCATTAAAATTTTTGGGGGTAGTAATTTGATGGATATCTATAACTTAGATCTACACGAGGAAGAGTAGATTTTTTGTTTTTCGAATCAAATTTTGAATAAAGCATACAAATATATCACAGCACTCAAGTTGTCAAGATCCCAATGAAAGATGTGTTGAGAAATTCTGTGCTTTAACATGCGATAAAAAATTCAATTAAAACTAGTTCTAATATTGAAATGAGTGAAAAACGAAACATGCTTTTAAATACGTGTAGCGTAAGCTAGCGTAGAAAAAGTGTCTGTCACTCTATTGTTTGATGAATTTCAGTGTAGAAAAAGATAATGGGCGGGTACTCTCGAAAAATCAGTGGCCCTGACTTATTTAAATGTAAATTGAAGGCATGACATGATAGGCTCAGCTCTTCTTCTTAAACTTTCATTTTGAGGCCGTAATCCATGCCGGAGATAATTGTAAACTTTGAAAATTTTATTTTGAGACAGATGAGAGGTACTGATAATTAAATATTAATGTTATTCATGATGTTAGGTGAAAATGTGGCGAGAGATCTTGTTACTGGATGAAGTAACTATTATAATAATATTAAACAGTATTTAATTGTAAAATGGGAACGTTTCTGCTTTGCACTGCAAGGGAACTACAATACCTGGTGCGGGCACCATACAACTTTCTTATACACAGCATAAATATTAAATAATTACATTTGTTTTAATTGGAAGTAGATATATTGAATCCAGAAGATTTAATTGTTCATTTCGTGAAAAGGACATCCAATTCTGTTTTCCGAATCATAGTGACATTTTAATTACTTCCACTTTTATCCAAAAAACTCTAAGGGCCAGTTGCACCAATCACACTTAAATTTTAAACTATGATTAATTGGACAAAAGCAAATCAAATGTTTTGCAGCAATGTCAATTAATCCATATGACATGTAACTTCGATTTGCTTTTATTTATTTGAACCAAGTTTTAAATTTAAGCTTTCTTGGTGCAACTGGCCATAAGTCTACATAATTCAAGCTTAATCTGCAGGTTCCATTTCATAAAATGGATGAGATTCTTGTCCAAATGGCGCAAAACTTTTAAATTACACTATTGCCAATATTTAAAAGAAATTTAACTGTTACTGAAATATACTTGTGCATATCATTTCAAATTATTTTATGACTATCAAAAATTTTATTGTCATATGGATAACTCGATGTAAATTTAGTACTACAAGAATGCTGGAAATCAATAAAATGTTTAAATGAAGAAAAATCCAAAGTCTCGAAATGGGGAATAACTAGAAAAGCATATTATGAAAGAAATGGATTGTCAGTTTTAGAAATAGAGAGAAAGAGACAAAATGAAGAAACTGTAATAGAAACATTGAAAAACAGAGACAGAGACATTCAAAAACAAGTCAACAAAATTCAAGATACGAAATATAACCCACGATACAAGAATATACAGACACTACATATTCCAAAATATTATAAGTTATAAATGTCACTACAATAGCTCGATTTAGATGCGGCAATGAGGAAAGAAGTAACATGTACTGGTTGTCAGCAGAAGAAAAGAGATGTAGATATATTATCTATTTTGTTTTTTTTTTTTAGGTTAACTTATATAACGTAATTACCATAGAAATAAGATGTAAAAATTTGTATAGATTCTAGGCCGAAAGGCATGAATAAATAAATTAACTAACTAAAACTAACTTATTTCATAAATATCTTTTTTGAAAATCTATATATACATTTTGAGTTAATCAGAAAAAACTTTCATACTTTGTTAAACAGTCCTCAATTTAAACGTATATGGTTTAATTATAAAAATAGGAAAAGTTATTGTCATTAGAATTGTATGTGTCCATTACATAACTTCCGATAAATTTTAATTCCTAAACTGTCGAAAAAATAAAAAAATATGAAGTAAAAATAAGCCAATAAATTTTTCAAGTGGTTTCTTCTCCAGAAATATATTGGGGAACCGTGACCACGGTTAATCGTTTTTTACGTGTTTTAATATATCAAATTCTACGAAATCAGAGTACCATACTCAACATCAGTAAATCGCCTAATGATATACCAGGAGTTCCTTTATCTGTACATATATACATCATTACCATAATTACAATTAAAGTGATTAACAGCAATAAAATAAAATGTTTTTTATTAAGTGAACATGGAGATAATTTACATAGATTTTTAATGGTAGTCAATTCCAATGAAAAAGCATTTAAAATTTAATCAAAGAAGAAATTTATTTTAATTATTTTAGTTCTGAATAAATTACTTAAAATTGGTAGAATTTATTATTTTTGATTATTGAAATTTATTGCTATATTTCAGTAAGATATTACAGAACTTAAGTCAAAAGTCTTTTCATTTATTCCTGCATTCACTAAAAAAAAAAAGTTTTAATACATTGATTTCAATCACTGTAATGGCAATAACATATTATTATGTATAAAGATATAAATTTGCTGTGGGCACCACAATACCTCCCGCCATGGATTTCTTCTCAAACAATGAAAAAACACGGACCATCACATCAAAAACACTCATCTCTTCAAAAAATTTAGTTTTCAATTACGACCCATGCCAAAAAATGACATATTTCAAGAGTTGTTTTGTTTTTTCAAAATGCAGAGGATAGTAGATTTAAACGAAAATATCAAAATATAATTTTTCTTCAACGTGTTGTAAATCATAAATAGTGACATTAAGAGAAAAGGGTTTCAAACAACAATTGTAGATAATAATATTTGAAACATTATTCTAATAACAAAAATTGTCGTTATTCCATAATGTACTGAGATATTTTAAAATTACTTGATAGGGCTTCAAGTAAACTACCACTTCCGGTTATTGAATTATCACCAAAAACTAATCAGCTCTTCCAAACGGGATACAATTGATATATACAAAACATCAAAATTTTCAGTTGAGTAGTTTTTGAGAAACCGTAACTTCAGAAATCCACACACACAGACTAACCGACAGACAGACAGACACACATACAGACATCATCGCGAAACTATTAAAATCGTATTCTAGGCACCCTAAAACATGCTCATCCCCTAATAACTCACTACCGAATTTTTAGCATGATTCCTATACCTCCCTTACAGAATGTTGCGGGAGGTAAAAAAAAAACACAGGTATTTTAAAAATTTTATTAAAATTAGGTATGGAAAAGGTTATTAAGCCGAAAATTTGTTGAGGAAAATAGTAAATAATTCACTATATATTCTTGGATAACATAGATTTAGATAAATTTATTTCAAATTATATAGTCTATGACGACGTTTCGGCCATGATTACAGCCATCTTCAGGTCTAATTTAAATTACAAAATATTTTTTGTAATTATTTAATGTATCAATTCTTTAAAAAAAAACGTCGTCATAGACAATATAATTTAAAATAAATTTATCTAAAGCCATGTTATCCAAGAATATACAGTGAATTTTACTATTTTCCTCTAAAATTAGGTATATTTTTATAATTTGTACAAAATGTAACCGAAAAAGAACGTTTCACTGGTGGGGGTGGGGGGGGGGGGCGGATGTAAGGTAGACTGAATCACCCATATATCACAGGCAGTGCCTGAAGCTACCGTCGGCATTGCATCTGCAAGGAATTTAAATCTTATGTTGAAAGTTCTGCCGCTGCCTAATATTACCAAATTAGCGATTAAAAACATCTCCCAAGGATTATTTTAAAATTCTTAACAAATTTTACAGTTTTTTAATTGAATGTTGTGTTTTTTTACAATATTTACATATTTAAACAATTTTATTAGTTGTTCAATTTGTGATTGATTTAGTTAAGAATCTAGATTAAGAAACAAACCTTGATTCAATTAATTTTCGCTAATAAATATTATTAATAAATTACACCTTTCACGTTTATGTAAACATGGTGCTTCCTAATTTCTTCCTAGATTTTTTGCTGTTAAATTAATTTAATATAAATCTTTTAATATAATTTTTCCGGTATAAATTACCTTTAATTGTGTAATGACCGACAAAAATAAGTGAAAGAATTCGAAAAAGAAAAACTGCTGATTATAATACGTAATATTGTATGAATTGTTTTTTATGATGAGAACCGGATTCAAATTTAATGCGGTATTATACACTGAATATTATATTATTCAGTTATTTGCATAAGATCTGCTTGATTTATTATTTCCACTAACGTGTTATTAATTTTTTATTTGCATCGTAAATCTGGATATCGTAAAGATAAAAATACTATAAAAGTTTGTTAGCCACACTGGTAGTAGTAGCTTACACGTTATAATACTTTTTTCAATTTGTAGATACATTAATACATTTGTTTTTTGGTAGTATTTTTTTGTTATTTAAATATACTTTAATGCATTTTAGTAGTATTGAAATTGATGGCTATAATGCATTAAAATTAGATGACTCATCTTGAATAATATCTGTTTCGTAACTATAAAATAAAATAACACATTTTGCAACCAGTGAAAAATGCCTGTCTCACATGAGGTGTAAGATTTTTTTAAATTTTCATAGAATTATAGTATATTTCTTACAACTCCGTGCCAAAAATGATACTTAAGGTCAAATATACGCGTCGAAAGAACGAATCCTTTATTTTTAAAAAAAACAACAAATTCTGTATTCTTCATTTATTTTTATGTTCTTTATGGTCCGACAACCTCCATCCGTCAAAGTTTCATGAATTTTTTACAGCGACTTGTACATATATTGCAATGTCAGATTAAGTACATATATTCGTTGGGTTCGTTCACTCCCATGAATTTTGTTTTGCAAATTCAAATTTGAATAAATTATTTCTTACAATTATTCTCATCGAAAAACAAAACAATTATTACAGTAAGGTCTTTGAACGTTCTAGTTTTCATATATGTGGATGAAAAGGATAGCTAAAATTATAAAAAAAGTATTAGTCGAAGTCTAGTTGGTCAAAAAGTCTGAATTTTGTTACTGTATTTCTCATTCCCCTGAACGACTACAGTAATGCAAATAATTTGTATATTTATAAATATGATCGTCTATAACATACTAAGTTTATTTTCAATTTGAATTTACAGTTTTTGAGAAACAAATAAAAATATATAATTTATGTAAATAAATATCTACAATGTAACATGTAAACTTATATTCTAAAGATTTGTTTTCATAGGGGATGTATTTGTATTGTAAAACTTAATGTGGAGTGGTAGTGGTCAAATTAAAATAATGTCAAAAAATGCCAGAGATGAAATCAAGCAATATTTACAGAAACTTAGTTGCGCTGTTACAAACTTATCCGGAAATATGGGGTTGAATACCTACGGCATTTAAAAATAGGTTCAATGAAATAAAATTCTACAATCGGGTAGCATTGTAGGACGATTTAATTTTTTCTTAAAATGAGGGCCTACCAAACTAGCAAATTGTCAAACATTTCTTTCGTCATTCTCGTATAATTAAAAAAATAAATGCTGATCTCTTTATCACATTTCCTTGTACAAATACAATGAGATAATGTTATAGATTTTTTTCATAATACATGCAGCAGCAGTTAATGAAAAACCCATGTATAATTAGAAAATTATCATAACTTTTTCGAATAAACCTCAAGTGTCAACTGTCAAATTACATGTCATTAATGGTCACATATTTTATTCAAACTTGTGATTATCTGTTGCATTGCTGTGTACGGTAAAAGTTGAATCCTAGCTAGCTATTATCATTCTGCCTCACAACTTACAAATGCTACATACAACGTCCATCAATATTAGAACGCTATCGCTAAATATATGGAAACGAACTCTTATACTATACATTAAGTTTTACCATACAAATACAATTCCCTATGTCCTATGAAAACGTTGCTTTATGTATAAGTTACGGATTAATAACATGTGTTTATTTTGAAGATAATGTAAGAATAAAATACATCAAATAACTATTATACCGTCTCTTACTTCCCTAGTGCTTCAATAATTATGATTAAATAATCAATAGTTATATCACGAGTGCTAAGAATTTAATCGATTAAATTTGACATGTCATATCTTAAAATATTATGTACAATAACACTTTTTTAAAAGCAAATTTTTTTAAATAAACTAGACATCAAATTTAATCTATTCAATTCTTTAGCACAAGGGGTATATGTCAAGATTATTTCATGAATTCATAGCATAAACTTTAATACTTGCTGAAGAAATTGTACTAAAACGCTGATTTTGACACATTTTCACATAAACAAATCGGTACATAAAAGCAAAAAGCACCATAAAATTATGTTGTTATAGTGTAACTATAGCAAGTTGATTGTTTTTCTTTTTATTTATCAAATAAATGTTAAAAATTTGTAAATAAAAATAGCTTGAATTGAATAATTCAGCATGTTTAAAGACATATAATACCAGTAAATGTAAAAAACATGTAAGTATCTTGCTTCTGCAACTAATTATCCAGCTAAATATACCTCCAAAATGTTCAAAATTTGCAAATAAAAGCTAGCTTCAATTTAATCGCGAATAAACAACATGGTGCTGTTTATACAACAATGGAAAATGAGACATTCTGATTGGTCAAATTCGTAATGAGTGAAATAATCAATAATAATAATAATTGTAGACTTTCAGTCACGAGTTATTCCGAATAACAAAGGATAAAGGATACTCCGTTACATAAAGTGTCATCCAATCAGCAAATCAAGTAATCACACTGATTGAGTACCTCTGTAATAACAACAATAATCTCTATAATCTTGTAACAAAGATTGCACGGCATTTAGCAACATCAGTTCCGGTTTTCTCCATTATTTAGCGAAATATATCTGTGAATTAGATAACGCACACAATCAAAACTAAATGAGTTCGTTAATTCCTTCATAATTAATTAGATCACCACCGAACAGTTCTCAAGATATTTTCAATACGTTTGCAACATCCTCTAATGCCCGCCTGTGTTTCAACATAAGAACTCGTCATGATTTTACTCAATTAATTTGCTTATAATATGTTACAGGAAGAACGTTAAACAGAGGAAATTAAATAAAAAACTGGACGAACCCAAAGCGGAAACCAACGCCCTCTTTGTCTTTCGCTGATTTTTGACGGAATATGAATAAATTTCGATCGAACAAGATAATGTATTCACGAGAGATTTTGAAATGACAACTTGACAATTTGGATATATTTTGACAATCATATTTTGTTTGACAATCTTTTTTATATACGCTAATTTTATTTATGTATGGTATACTCTTAGCTAGTATTTCAGTTACGGATATTTTACCTTGAGTAACAATGAAACAGCAATCTACTTCAGTCCTTTAACAAACATTTTTTCATGCAAAATATTATTGTTACAATGAAGGAAACTTGATATGTGTTGCACATATTCTTATAGTCAAAGAATGGGCGCATAAACCATAAACGAAATATGACAAATTTATATCAAAATCGTGTAACACTTACGGAATAATTAGTAGTAAAGTATCTTCTTTCTTTGAAATATTTTGCAGTAAAGCGAAATAACGAATTGAACATATTTTGACGTCACAGGTATTTGCATTGATAGTATTGGCCAGAAATATGAAAATTGCAAATCAAACGTCTGTCGCAGCTCCTAACGCCTATTGTGGGCTAAAATAGAACTACGAAATATCATTTTATTTGTTTTGTTTGCTAGTATTTAAGATTATATTTGTTGGACTTCTATATTATAACCCCACTGTTTTATTGTGCTGTGTTGAAAAACTATTGAATAAAATTGTGTTGAGGTTAGGTTACCTTACTACCAGCGCCACTGTTCTCAAACTTTCGTATGTTGTTGCTCGAATATCAAGTAAAATACTCTAAAGTTTCCAAAGGAATTATATCTTTATTTCTATTAAGTTTAATTGTTGTAAATTAAGACTTCTAACATGTAAATATTATTTTTATGAATATTATAAATACCTATAAACAAAAAACATACATAAAAATTTTTGAAAAAGTTTATAAAACAATACTTTTTTAATATTTACCATATTCATCTGTAAATTTTAATATAATGAACATGTTTATTGATAATCAAATGCAGCAAATTTATTAATTTAAAATAAAATTTCATTTATATTCCATCGTATTTAAAATATTTATTTGTGAAGGGATGTTTGAAATACTATACTTTTTAAAATGTGAATATAATTTTTAATAAATGCTTTAGAAATAGGAATGCTTTCATGGAAATTTCCCCGAACGCTTATCTGCTTGAAACCTGGGAAATAGACATTTCGAACGTTACTTAGACAACGCGAAACTACACATTTTAATGCATGGTACAAAAAAAAATAATTCATAACCATACAGTGCCGTGCAAAAGTCTCCGGCCAATGAAATATTCTATAATATTTTCATAAAAACAAATCGTGTAAATTAGGATTCACAATCTTCAATCTATAGTTAAAGAGTAATAAAACCATTTTGTAGTTTTTGACTTTACAACTATAAGAGCACAAATTTGAATCGCTGTTTTTCTTTAATAATGTTATTCACACTCTTGGTAGTGTTTCGCGGACTGCCACTTTGACAACGACGTTTTAAACCATAACTAGCACGAAAATTGGCAAGTAATTCGTTCACCGTAGATTTTCCAATTGATAATAATAAAGCAATTTGACGTGAAGATTTTCCTTCATTTGGTAATTCAGTTTTCGCGCAGTTTAAAAGAGATAGGAGGGCCCATGTTAATGATTCACTTGTAAAAATAATTAGTAACCAAAATTATAAGTTTTATGGAGGAATAACATCTTTTATACTTCTTAATAGTTCTTTAATCATTTTAGTTGTTGTAAAAGAGACGGTTATATTATTTCTGGTATGTACTCTCGCAGTTTCAAAAGTAACATGTTGTACAAAGGGTAATGTACTTGACTCTGTAGTCACTAAATAAATATGTATATTTAAAATATTGGTGCTCTACGCATCAGTACATTTTTCAAAAATTTGAATTATGCACTTTTGCAAAAAATAAATAAATAATATATAATATAATATAATATGTAAAATATTAAATGCAAAAAAATCTGTTCCCCCGAAGGACATTTTGTATCGTGCTGTATTTCTTATTGGTGCGCAAATTTCCTTGTCGGAAGTAAATAATAAACTAATCAGCAGCCAATAGACTTAACGATCCCTAATTGTTGTTTCGAGTATATTTTTCAAATGCACAATTAGATTTCTAATAATAAAATACAGGTAATTGTTTAATGGCTTACTATTTACAAGCACAAGATGTTTCTGAAGTGAAATCAGCAATTCAACCTTGAACTGAAGAAGCTGCAGCTATTCCACTAGCGTCATCTGCTGGAGATGGGCAACTTTTACTTTCACTGCAGACATAAACAATCTGCAAATTTATTTACGATGATGACATCTACTTTTGGTGTAAATCTTTGCTAAATATTTACCGCGCAAATTCAAAACAGCAACCATTACAAGCAATTGTTTATTGGAAGATTAGAATAGCCAAATAAGCTAGCTTGCTGAAAAGATTTATGGTGTTCAAAATCAAAATAATTTGTTAAAATTTGAATTTCAAATCGTAGTTTCATAATGTTAATGTTTAACATTGAAATTATTCATAATGTTTCATATTGTTTCAAAAACATAGGTTTGCAAATTTGGATGCGACTAACGACTATTTTATTCATGATTATTTCTTTTTTATCTTATTTCTCATTGCCCTTTAATCTTGTGGTTTTGCAGATACCATGCGGTTTTCAACCAGTGAGAAATGTTTTTTTTTATATTACCCTTAATGTCAAGGATGAGATTCCTGTAGAAATAATTTATAAGAAGTGACAGATGAAAGAATAATTTATTTCTTTAGTCTTTACTTTCCTGAAGGTTCTACATTTCTTGTAGTTGTAATGGTATATATTTTTTAAATAATTCACATATGTTTTCATGGACTGTTTTTTGGCAATTATTCCAAAAGTATTTTCTGCATATTTAGTAGGAATCGCCTACCTATTTTTTTATAGATGTCCTGATAGCTCATATTATGTATATACATAAGTGAATTTTATAATAAGTTTTGTATCAAATTGAAACCTCTCTAAAATTAAATTCTAATACAATTCATAATTTAAACAATAGTTGAGCTCTATTGTGTTGTAAATTAGTTATACTTACAGCTATTAAATGTTTGATATAATTTTTGAAAATACATACTTGAAGCATCATTTGTAAATAAATTAAATTTAATAGCAATTTTTGTTTAATTTCTAGAGTTTTTCTAATCATTGAGACTAGCATCAACTGTAAAACTAAATAATTTTTAACATTTAAAACCAAATGTTTTTCTATTAAATTTATTTTATATAAATGAACCAAATATATTATTGTATTTTAAACTACATTATTTTTAATTCATCTCTATCGAATCACTGCATGAAGACGATAAAGGCGTTTCGAGGAAGAAAGATGAAAACAAGTATATTATTTTTCATTTTTTATTGCATACAATGGCACAACAATAACAATACAAATCTGGCAGTGTTTCCACTTCAACTGTACATACACTCATGGGTTCTCAGGGTCAAGGGGTGGGCATTTCGTTCACACAGGGATCTAGTCAAACGATGGATTTAGAATTTTCCTTCGGGTTTCTGGGGGTGAGCGGCGATCCAATCAAGAGCGCGTTGGATGGCTTCTGGGATGGGTTGGGGTGGGGGTGGGGTGGGGAGGTGATCTCCCTGGGGCTGGAAGCCGTTCTCGTCGGCGGCGTACACAACGCGGATCTGCTGGCCTTCAGGGGAGGTGTAGCTGAACTGACCTGGAAGAAGTAGATATTGTACATCATTGCACATTTAAACCACGAGGTATTCAGTATTCCAAGAGTTGATTCCAAATAGAATGATTATTTCCTAAAGCTTCTAGGCCAATCTAGAGTGTGACAATGACCTATTTGAAGGTTTAGGGATATTGTAGTTCTTCTCTAAAGTATATGAATCCGCTACAATGTTTTACAATGTCTTCGTATTTTTTTAATATAAATGTAGCTGTTGTTGGGCATTACCCATTTCTTGAAAAACGATGTGGTTTACAAGAGTTAAATTATTAATGTTGACAGTCGGGAAGGGGACAAAGAAGCTGCCAAAACACTTGAAGTACCTCTAACGTTTTGAAAGGTATGTTGTACGAGACTATGGTTAACATCCATATTTGAAGACCAATACTGTATGTAACAAATTTATTATTTCTGTATTTTTGGTTCTGTTGTTCAGCGAATAATTGAATATACCGTATGTCCCCGGATTGAGTTTACAAGAGGAAAAAAATTCTTATTATTGATTTTATGAAAAAATGCCAATGGAAGAAAATTTTTTGGACATCTTAAAACGTATGTTTCAGTTATTAAAATTTTTTAATAATGCATGGTTCTTTTATTATAACGTTTTTTGTATTTTGTCCTATAATAATACAATTATTACATTCAATCAAACCTTATTTTAGTTTGCTTTGAAACAAATGATTAAATGTCAAAAGTAATTCGTATTATCATAAAGTAAGAAGTTATTGTTTAAAATAGTGAGAGTTTGTCAAAGAAATGTTATTAGAACAAAAAATCTTTTTAGTGCAATGTTATGGTATGGAAGGTAAAAGTTACTGTTACATAATTTTTTTTTTATCTGTAGTTAGAATTAATAATCATTTGTCAATATTTGAAAGCCAACTAAAATAAGGTTTGATTGAATGTAATAACTGTACTGGACAAAATACAAAAAAAGTTATAATAAAAGAACCATGCATTATTTAAAAATTTTAATAACTGAAACATACGTTTTAAAATGTCCAAAAAATTTTCTTCCCTTGGCATTTTTTCATAAAATCAATAATAAGAATTTTTTTCCTCTTGTAAACTCAATCCGGGGACATACGGTATATTTTGTGAGGATGAAAATATACTTTTCTTCAAACATCATAAAAGGACGTTGTTATGTATTTATATCCAAGAGGTAGAATTTCAATTTTTCCGGCATAAAAGTGTCTCCTTGGAAACGCTTTTACTCCAGTAGCAGACAAAGTTAAATTTGTATTCAGTGCTTAGGAGGAAGTTAAGAATAAAACAAATAATCAAAAACAACTTAATATAGGGCTACTAGAAATACTTAATAGATGAGAATATTTTTTGAAGGTTTAAGCATTTTTTAATGAGTTATATTTATTTCAATTTTCTATGTTTGAGGTAAATATAGCATGTGTTATTTAAAGTAAATGTGACTTTGGGTGCTTCGCATGTACTGCCCGGCTAGTTTCGCTTGTTGTTCGAACTTACATGCTCAGCACCCAAATAATCACATCTACCCCTAATAAAACAATAAACTATTTTCAAATCGTTAGCGTTACTTCTAGTGTTTTGTTTATTTCCTTGTCCATTTTCCGACATTTAATATTATTAATTACCCACTTCGTTCAATTGTATAAGATACTAAAAATTTCATACGCTTGAATGTTCCAAAAAGTAAAGACTACTTTGTTTATTATTCACTAGATACTTTTAAAATGTGTTGTCTTCGAAGAAAGCTACAATTTTCAATAATTCCCTTTTCGATACTAACCCTGCACTACTTCGGCTTCGGCGTCGCTTCCAGCGTTCTTCAGGGATCCCTGTTCATCAGCAGTGATTCCATTACCGGTTTCATAGCTGGACACGTAGGAGCCATCGAAGTTAACCTCCTGCTGTTGGCGCAAGATGGGGATGGGCTCGTTGCCGCTAAGTTGGGCAGCGGTGGCAGCGGCCACGATGGCGAGGAAAGCAATCTAGCCGAAGAAGACATTTGAAGATTTTTCCACAAGTCTTGATTATTGATTGTTAGTTTGTATTCTTATGATGATGATGTTAGCGTTGGTGTTAGTATTGGTAGACAGTCGTTGATGTTGCAGATCTTAATAGAATGTGAATGATTGTTGCACAGTGTTTTTTTTTATGGTGAAGCTAATAGCTAATAAATGTTAGAGTTTTATTGAAAAGTTTTTTACAGATTTCAGGAAGTCAGATATTCGATTTCTAATTTAAGATAATTAAGAATAACACGCATATAGCAGAAAAAAATGCTTCAAAGTCTATAGAAATAATTAATTATTAAACGAAGCTATGTAGAAACAAGGTATATTAATTAAAATAGGAAAACATCTTGAGTAAAATACCAAACGCGATTAGAATTCAAATAAAATATGTAATACTTTTAGGTCATGGTCGATAAACAAACTAATATATTTTGACATTTGCATGATATCTTCTACAATATTTGTCATTGAAAATTAATTAGTAGAAAAACTAAATTTTATTACATTAGTAAAGAATCATAACAATTTTAAAAACTTGTGGAATGCGAAATAAAATTACTTAATTTAAAATATTTCACACCAATTATCTAATTAGCGTTAGCACTTTCAATTATTCCAACAATAACTTCCCACATCATTTCAACAGCCAACAACTGAACAACAAAACAAAAGCAACTGAACCAGGGCAAACTGTAATTGTCCAATTACCCAACAAACCAATTATCAGCTAGTAAATACTTACAGCGAATTTCATATTGAAGGGGATGTGTTATCACTAAACGATTGGATCGTTATGTCGATTTGCGAACACCTCTCTCTATTTATACTAGCTAGTAACGTTCACGCCCCAAACAAACGACGGTTTTGTAATTGAAGAGATGGTTAGAAAAAAGGCGAATCGCTAGCCCGAATATTGGCTTCAATGTCGTCAAGGATGATAAGCGAAATTAGTGGACTAAATGTCATCTTTACTTTTTACTTTCGATTGGCTAAATGGTGAGATTTGTTGGTTTGTTTAAGGTTAGTACGTGAAGAGATTCAATATGAATATTTGCGCATTTTTATGGTTTATGAAAGATATTTATTTAATTAACAATTTTACGCCAATATTATTATGAGGACATCTGGGTTTATTGCAGAGTAATAATCGTTAATGCTTCATGATCGTTGAGCAATTTTAATTTATATTTTATGAATGTGTAGTGATTTATTCTTTTGTACACCAACCCCACAAACTTTAGAGAATTTAAAATCTTTTATTTGAAATCGGCACTAAAGTGACCCATTATTCGACGATTTTGAGCAACACAGTGTTGGCAACCGTAAAATAATTATTGTATAAGTAGGATAATTTTGACAGATATATGACGTATTGTAGTAAATTTATACGTTTGAAACAATATGTGCAAGAAGAATTAACTAATTAATTCCAATGAAGAAATTGAGGACAAAACACATAGGGTGCTATTCACAGCTCGATACTAAAGTTGTGTACTAGGCTGTTTTAGTTAAAACATGTATTAGCGCTAAAACAGTAATTAATACACTACCTATTCAGAGCTCTATACTAGCGTGTTTTAGTTAGTTCAAGTGACTAGAAAAAACATAGTTGACAACATCGCAAATATCACTGGTAGTCATAGTTACGTTATATTTTATATTACGTCAAACACCAAGTGACATATTCTGACGTTTATATAAAATTTTTAGAGAATTGTAATTTATGAATACAATTTTAAAAAGGAATGTTATTATTTAAAAAATTGAACAAAATAGGGAAATATACGAAAATTGAGGAACGAAAGAGAAAAAAAGTGCGTGCGACAGAAAAGAAATGTAATTGAAAGTATACTGATCACAAACTGTCATTTTGACAACTAAAATTAAACCTTGCAGTCAAAATTCAAATATAAGAAAATAGTTAATACCTACTTATCGTTTTATGTTCGGTACAAACTCTTTGTTTAAAATCTTATTGCACTAAGTACTTGTAATTCTGACGAAACATAGGGGTACTTGGTCGCCTGTCAATTCTCCTCTACTTAAATTATTTACAAATCGGCTACTCTCTTTGAACTGTCTCACAGTATGTATCTCCTTTTAACTTCACTTTCCTTGAATTCGATAAACGGGTCCATGTGTCGTCGATACACTTTTATCCGCCTATTTTGTAAATTTCGCATTTCAAATTGTCCGTTCAGCCAAGTTAAACACGGTAATACCTTGTTTTATATTTGCGTACTAAATACAAAACTTAGTAACGCTTAGTATTGCCTAGTATCGAGCTGTGAATATATTTTTTAGTAATTCCTAATACAATTTTCTTAGTAACGCTTAGTACAGAGCTGTGAATAGCACCCATAATTTTTTAGTGTTATTTAAGATAACTTCAATGTTCTAGGTAGGCAATACTGAGTGTCAATTCTAATTGACAACTGACAGATATAAACTTAACCTATATAATAATTTCTTACAGTTTTTTTCTAATTTTCGATTTCAAATAAAACTTAATATGTACCTCGGCACTGAAGTTCCTTTTTATCACTCACATGGTTTATTTTTTCAGCCCTACGGGCCTCGGCAACTAAATTCTATATTCGTGATAAAAAATTGAACTTCAGTGCCTTGATACCATAAATAACTACTATTGGAGCATAATAATGTAGATTCGGTTATACATAAGGTATGCCAATAAATTTAAACTCTTAATTGTTTTGAATTTAAATAGAACAATTATATGACCACATTATAATAAGTCTCTGAAATTTTAACATTTGTCCATATAGCTGCAGTTTTTTGTTCGGTTACTTTTGTTACAGTTAAAATGATTGACAGCAATGTATTAAAGCCTTTATTTTATAAGTAAATATAGAGATAATTTACAAAAATTCAAAATAATAATTCCTACAAATTTACTGTAATTTATTAAGTACTAAAGTAATTAAAATAAATTTCTTATTTGTTCAAATTTGTATTGTTTGTTTCATTATAATGGACTATAATTAATAATTATCCTTATGTTTACTTAAACAAAAAACGCTTAATACAGGACTGTCAATCACTTCAATCGTAATTATGGTAATGACATATACCATACTGATCTCTATATATACATCTGGATAGGCCTTAGTGTATGAAAAAATGATGCCTATTCCACGCGAAGGCGCGAAATACCGAAATACGAATAAAGTTATTCATATCAATAATGAAATACAAGATATAATTTAAAATTTGATTGTATTTAGTTATATTATTTTGAATGAATACGACCTTAAAATTTTCATTAGCAAATAATTCGTTCCCTATAAATTTTGGAACTAAAGTGTCAATACAAAATATGTTCAGAATCAAAAACTGCACCAAATAAGCCTAAATTTATTGATGTACTACATTTCTATGATGGGATAGACGTAAAATAAAATGTATAGTTTTTAGCTGTTTCCAGAGTGCCGTGATAAACAAAAAATACAAACAGTCGTATTGTTTGGGTTTCACAGATGACATTTGGCATATTTTAATGATTATTGACTTGTTTAAATTATTTCTAAATGGTAAATGTATACATGATTGTGATGATTACTAAGAAATAGTTTAAACAAGTCAATAATCATTAAAACTATGCCAATTGTCATCTATCAAACTCAAACAATACGAGTGTTTGTATGTATTTTTTTGCCATGGTACTCTCATGACAGAAATGTATTATAATAATAAATTTAGGTGCAGTTTTGGTTACTGAAGATTTTTTATATTTACAATTTTGTTTTAAAATTATCAAGGAACAAACTATCGTATAATGAAAATTTTAACATTGTATTTCCTATGACATGTAAAAAGTTGATACCCGGTATTTTACGATAACTAAAAATTCATCTTTTCTATTAGAAATTCAAGTGTAATACTGTGTTTACCATACTTTGTTTCTTTTATTATATTTTTCTTTTATTATTAGTATGTTAAATCTACGGTAAAGTGAGATTGTTTAAATTAATGTATACATTCATTTTATGTACATTGCAATTGGGACTTCGTCCTGTTAAGTACTTCTTACTTATTAATAATATTGACTCTGTTGAGCTTAATAATCTTGCCAATTTCTTCCTCTTGATTTATGTGTCCATAAATCACCGATTCATCAGCATGTGTCGCCTAGCAACATTCTCAGACCCACAGTCCATCTTTTCAAGACGAAGGCGTCACTCAGACGGTCTCTAATGCGTCCCAGATTCCATCTGCAAATTTTTCTCTTTCAAATTTGTATTGGAGATCAGCTGTGATCTACGAAGAGTTGGAACATTGCCGATGCTGGGCCTGGAGTAGGTCAATGACATGTAGGTTGGAAGATGAACAATGGGACTAGTTATTGGTTAGTGGTTAGAGGTTTGTTAATAGTGCGAAAGTGGTTTAATGGGTGGGCAAACAGGTCGAAAGGTGAACTGAAGCATTTTTATTAAGTGTAAAGTATAAAAGAAGCAGATATATCTTGCAGACGCAATAGACGTTTTAGTATACCGGCAGAAGATGGGCGATCTTCAAAATATATATTTAATAGAAAATCACCCACGCAACAGATAATACACGACTTTAAACTAAGATACTAGTTGAATTAGAAGAGTGCCACAAAACAGATTAAATATTTATACATAACAATAGTTTTATAAATAGTATTATAAATAAATAAAATTACTACATAGTAATGTGAATGAAGATAATGTAGAAATTTGATCAGCGAAATGTAACAATCGAGGTATCAATAGTATATTAAAATACGAGTGAAGAAACTAAGAATTTCACTCACGCATGTGCCAGTTTTGAACACGAGGCCCTAGCCGAGTGGACAAAGGCACAAAAGTGTTCACGTGTGTTGTATAGCGTTTTGTTCAATCTTGCTATTGTAAGTACTCGCCCCCATCCTTGTGGTCTACATACTCAATGTTACGAATCAGTCAATTTGGTAATGACAGATTTGTGGACGAAAGTAGTGAACAAAAGTGAACTTTCGCCCACTCATCTACCATTACCCACTCGTTGCCATAGGCATGAGTTGAGTGGACAAAACAGAAGGTTTCTAGCTCTGTATCCAAAGTAAGACACAACCAGTTTCAATAGCAAGATTGAAAAAATAAATATTTTCTACTTCTATTTAAGAGAAAATCATTTATCAATATCCTGGTACTTCAACGAATACATATGATTTTTCAATTAGTAATGCAATGAATGGGGTCTTTTACCATTTTAAAATTTTTTTTTTATGAAACTATCTATATTGAAGACTATCTACACTTTTAAAAAGTCTTAATTGTTATTCATTAAGCCACAATGATTTTTTTTAAATGTTGTGACGTCATAGTAGAGGTGTTGCTGGATCTAAAACAATAGAGATTTAAATAATTTTTGTTACATAAATGTTTTATTTTATTGTAAAAATAATAATGAAATAAGTAAAAAATATATGACTACAATTATTTACAATCTGTACTGTTTTAGATCCAGCAACACCTCTACTATGACGTCACAACATTTTTTAAAAAATCATTGTGTCTTAATGGATAACAATTAAGACTTTTTAAATGTGTAGATAGTCTTCAATTTAGATAAAGATTCATAAAATAAAATAAAAAAAATGGTGAAAGACTCCATTGTAAGACCATGAGAATCCCATAGTTTACAATTTTCATTTAAAACTTTACCCCTGCAGTTTCCTCTTCTCTTTGGGGGACGTATCTTGACGGCAGGTAACCGCACTTTAAATTAAAAAAAAACATATCACTTGGGTATCGAGATCTGCAGCAGCAGAGTGCCACACTCGAAATGAGTACATGACGTTTTGATATTTTGATTTAATTAATGAAAATATTTAATACATATATCTTTTGTATTATATTAAAAGTGTAGTACACGGTAACAATGCTTCTTTGCATATCGAGGGCCCGGTTTCGAATATGAATGCATGTATTTATATTTGTAATTATCCTCTATTGTATTGTTTAATAATCATTACAAACAGTAGCCCAAGTAGCTTTGTTCGTAAAAGAAATATAAATGACAAAGCAACTGTCTGTATCAAGATTGATTCTACCAGCCAAATTTGTACATTGTTCTCTATTATTTTAGTTTGCAAATAAATAATTATAGCACTACTTATTGGATTAATAATATGTTTAAAAATATATTAAATTACAAATTACAGTGCAATTTTGAGTGGCAGGATGTAACCTAAATAGATAATCAATGATATTTCCCCATAATTGAATTATTTTATAAAGCTGCAAATAGATTTAATCTCATTAAAGTAACAATTTAATTATAGACATAAAGTTCATTGCTTGACCAACTATTGAAATCTCCGATGTCAGGTGAGCATTCTCCGTACTATTTCGAACTATTAATTATAAATTGCAATAAAAATGAACGTGGGAATCAAATGTTATGCATAAAAAATAGAAAGATGTATGAATAATAAAATATTGGAAAGAAATGCTATTAAATTATTGTGGATGACTGGGAACTAAATATAGCGAAAGGATTGACATTTCATTGTAGAAGAAGCCGTTATACACAGTAGGAGCATCACACTGCCAGGGCGTGCTGCACCAGTGACCATCAAAATGTTTATTTATTTATTATTATTGGATAATACCTATTTTTATTACAACTAACAAGTATTATTAAAATGAACACATCTTATTTCTGATTCTTTCTCATTAAACTGATTAGTTCCAAGGGCTTAACCTATTGACATTTGTCATTCTTACTTTATCCCTGTGGTTCACCCTCAATTAACGTGTTTGGGAGCCGTGATTTGACGGTCGGTAACCACATAAAACTACAAAACTTATCGAGACATGCAAAAACAGAGTGCCACACCAAAAATTGATAAATAACATGATGATGATTTTATCGATACCTTCTTTATTATCATTTTCTGGGGTTGCAATTTTCTGTCCCATAATATATAATTAACCTAGGTATGCAAATAGGTACAGAAATAATTTTATTTTATATCATAAACTAATATTTGCTCGAGGTGAACTTTCACACCCAGATATGGGTAAATGCCGTGATTATATATTTAATTTAAAACAAGCCAGAGTACTCATCTTCCAAGTTCTGTGTAGGCAAATTATGAAATATTATAAAAATTGTAAAATAATAAATAGTAAAATTTACGAAAATAATTAAGGGTTACGGTATGGTCGTCTATTTTAGCCCCAAAACTACTGATATATAGTAATACTGGAACGTTAACTTGTGGGATATTATGAAAGCGAAAACGAGCCTGTTACACATTGTTGTAAGGCCACCCTTCTTTGTCTAACACTTGCTTCTAGTACATTGTACAACAAAGACAGATGGCCCAACTATGTGTCTCTTTCGGTTCGCATTTTCAACGAAAGTTAGCGTTCCAGTATTATTATATTTCAGTACCTACCGCTAACAAATTCCAGAAATAAATTTCCGAAATTTATAACATTTTTGGGGGCGCGATTTGACGGCTGGTAATCGCACTCCAAGCGCCAGATTGCCAGATCTAGATCCGAACAAACAGAGTGTCAATAAATTCATTACAAAAAAATATATTTCTATAACACTGTTTTGGAAACTCATTCCACAACTAAAAATTGTATTGGAGTAACTATCATTTCAAACGCCGCGTTTGGAATAAATTCAACGAATCAGAGCCATATATTAGCGAGATATATGAAGTAACTTGGTTCGGTTGGTATGTTTACGTTGCTTTCTTTTAATTTTATTTATTTGTGTTTGACGTTTTCAACAGTTTTGTATTTGCAATTTTTGTTAATTTTCAAAATCTTGTTATAGAAAGTATAGTCTACAACAGGTAACGGAATGGCATATCCTACACTCGCGAACCGTAGTCCTCGCCTTCGACTCGGACTACAAAATTTTTGCTTTTTTGGAATATATGCCATTCCATTACTTGTTGTAGAATATACTATTAATTGTGTATAATCCATTTTGGAGTAATAAATCAATCCGTCAATGAGATTCCATTGGCCAATAATTGATTGTTAAATGTTACAAAAAAAAATTGAATTCGGTAGAGGTCGGCCATCTCAGATTTACTGCAGTAAGTCTTTTATTAAAAAAGTATTATTCCAGAAATAAAGCGGCTTTGTATGACCACCATCTCATTTTTTAAAATTAATCTATTCGTACTCTTCTCACAAATTTTCATTAATGAATCCAGCTCATTTCCGAATGACCTATAGCAAGCTAGCAATTGATAGATTTAGAAGAAATAACATTCCAAATTTTGGGATGCGCTGATCGAATATTTTGAGAACTGTTGAGTAAAAATAAAGTTATCCATCTACACAATCAGTGTGGGTGAATTTAATACGCAAATGCATATTAAAACTACGGTCAAAATAAAAAGCAGAAAATGCCAGTATAATCTAAAAAATCAGACAAATTTTACGAACCAAATTACCATAAATGATGCAAAATTTAATGGAATTACAAGACTGCCAAATAATTTATTATATTTGTTGGAAAGAGGAACAGTTTTAGAATATGTTACTAGCTTCTCAAATCAAGGTCATCGCGAGCATACGGGTCTTCTTACAGAAAGTGAGACTTACAAACGTAGGGACTAAACCGCGAGTAGAGAATCTGCGCGTTACGTAATTAAATGTCACTTGCTTGCGTGCAGCATCGCCTCGCTGTTAAATTTATTCACTAAAATATTAATTTATGGTAAATTTAATAAGGTTGTAAACTGGAAAATATTTGCATTTTATTTTTAACGCAACTTAATCTATATTTTATGCTAATTTTATTGGAGGAATCCGATAAATTTGGATTAAAAAATGTAAATATAAACTAGTTTACTAATATGGGACAACTCGTATTTTGAAACAATTTTATAAACTTTATTTTTCTGATACAAATACAAAACATTTCCAGAATTATCAATTTCAACTCTAAAAATTTGTAAACAAGGCTACCAAAAATATTCCATGAATATATACTATTATACTAAGAAGCAAACTGAATTTAAGAAGGTTAAAAATAATATGAAAGTCATTTAAAATATTTCTTTAAATTAGGACTAACAGGCAGTTTCCTAATACGGAAAAAAGGAACAGAAAATCAATCAAAACTAAAAGAAATATTGAAGTTTAACTTTTTGGTATATTTTAAGTAAAAGATCTGCATTTGCAAATGTTCAATCAACTTGTGTATACATTTTTATTACCTTAAGTAAATACCGGACGTGTGAAAATAAAAAAGTTGTTTAAATACATACACTAAGAATCATTTGGTTACCTAAATATTAATATTTCACGATATAAGATAAATTCAAATTAATATTTAATCGATCTCGGTAGCGTAGTGACTATGCCACTAGTATAGCACACCAAAGGTAGTGGGTTCCAATCCCAACGAAGAACATGGTCGTTTGTATTGTTTACATAAATTCAAATCATCCAAGCATGAGGCGGCATATGACCAAAGCAATTAGTCCGTTTGCCAACTTCATAAAAAAAATTACTTCTACACTGATAAAAATGTTGGAACAAATAGATTCCTCTTAAATGAAGAGAAAAATTGATTTGAATAGTGCCAATCCGATTTCGTTTTCAATGATAACTTTTATAGGATTAATAAATATTCTTGTATGAAAATTAATTTAGTTTTGAAGGAACATATCAAAGTAATAAACTGAGACACATTATGGGGGCGAAGTATTTTGAATAGGAGTAGTTTTAATTCAAAATGATATCGTTTTAAATAAAAACGTTTTGTTATAATTAAAACGACTTCTTTTGCATAATTTTTAAAAACAAAATTTAAAATATATACATTTTCTTTCAATACAGAAAAAGAAGATAAATGTACATTAAAAATTAATATTTTTTGAATTGAATGTAGTCATTTTGTAGGAAATAGAATTTTCTTCCGTGAATGCATACAAAAGGATAACTGAAAATTTTCTTGAAATAAGAAGTAATTTTTATGAGCATATTATATTTATTAGACAAATATTAACACGGACACAAAAAATTAAACAAATACTAAAAACGTCCTATTGCATAAAACAGTTTTAGATTTATTTATTATGTTTGTAGAATGGTTGCATTTATTTTCAAATTCGGAACAGCTTTTATATTTACATTTTTGCTGTAAGGTGAATAAGGTAAAAAGATACAGCAATATAAAAAATAGCATTTATAGCAATTTATATCCGGTATATATTAAGAGAGTATTGTGAGGGGTTAAAATTTAAAAATTAAAATTTGCGGGAAGTTATGTGTTGCCCACATAAGATTTCTTTTTTATTTGTTCCTACAGTGGTAACACTAACAGCTTCGGGGATCATGATTTAACAATCGTTAAATTCACTACTGGCGCAAGAAAATATAATCTATTCTAAGTAGAATGTTTCACTTAGAAACGTGTAGTAAGAGATGTGATAACCTACGAAATAATAACCTTTCAACTTGATATTAATCTGTGCAACATTTATGTAATCATTTCAATATGTAATGTCAATCAAAATCATCAATAATGTAATAATAGTCTAGTCTAAGTTGTAACACAGGTTTACTTTCTCTCCATAACAAAATGTTGCTATTACAAGATCAAAACATTAACAAAAAATTCATTATCTCCCGAACATCTCTCCAGCATTCCACAAAAACCTAACCGTATTACAAAATCCAAATTTCTCATTATCATGCAGCCTAAACAACATTAAGCAACCCAATCTAATCAGTACCCAGGATGATTTACGATGCCTCTTCATAAAATAATGACTACTTGAAAACGAAAGTATCACATGCCTTCACACGGTTCCCAACCACACCCACAGATGGTACGATGGTACATCCGCATGTCAAGGTCACGAGATTCTAGGTTATGTTGAAGAGAAGTGAGTTATTGGTGATGTGGAGCGAGATGAAACAAAGAACGAAGATGCGAGACTAAAGGCTTTCACTGGTGCTATGCGAGTTGTTTAAATAGTTGGTGGTAATGGGAGGACGCGGATGCTAATGAAAGTGAACGTGAAAAAAGCGTGGAGGTAGTTGAGGAGTCGGAAAATAGATGGCAGGAGTTGTAATAGACACGAAGATGAGCATCTAGATGGCGCTGAAATACTCAAAATATATAAGCGTAAATTGGAAAATATAAAAGAATTTTGTTTAGCTTTAGGTAAATAGCTTTGTGGTAAAGTGAATCATGAGATTTTAAGTTCGAATTCCCAATATTTCAGGGCTGAAACTTGACGGCTGCTAATCATACTACACGCGGAAAAATATATTATGTAAGAAGATCTGAGAAAACAGTGCCACTTGTTGTAAAATGGAAGGCGAGATAATATATTTATTTATTTTGTTTTGCAATAAATCTATATAAAAAAATATTTTATCATAGAATTATTTAATTCTTAATGCAGAATATATTTATTTCTTTTCATAAAAATCAACGGTTTTGGCCCACTTTGTACCTGTGTGTCGTAAGTGAAACATAAACTTGAAGAAATATATTACTTTCTTATAAAAACGATTTGTCGTACACAGTATAAAATTTTATTTGCGATTTGTAAATTTTGCGGTTAAGTATATTTCGTTAATATTGACAAATATATTGCATTAAATTAACAATTTGAACAAATATGACAATTTGTTAAATTAAAATTTTGTCAATTCTGAATTTTTAACAAGAAAAATTGTTGTTTTATTTATTTGCTGGATTTATAAAATTTAACAAATAGACTTGAGACTCATAAATAATAACAAGGAAATTTAGCTAACTTGTCAATTTGAAATTGTTAAAGAAAGTTTGAATTCTTTGTAACAACTGTGATTTGATATTCTGCTTCAATATAATTAATAAAATATTTAATCAAAAGAACATAAAAATAAATGTTAATAACTACTATATTCACATATATATTTAGTTACGAAATACACAAAAATCATTTGTTATTTGGTAACAAATTTGAAATTTGTTACATTAACAAAAATTAACGGTTGATAGTTTGGTACTAAATATTTTGTCAATTTTGACTATTAATATTTTACTGTGTATGTAACAAGATCTGCGAAAGCAGAGTGCTACTCATAAAATGAAAGGCGAGATGATATATTTATTAATTTTATTTTGCAATAAAATATCTACAGAAATTATGTTATCATAGAATTATATTTTTCATGGTGCAGAATATGTATATTATCCAACACCTCTCAATAAATTCTCTATAACTATGGCGATTTTAAACAAGGACAGCAACAGATTACCCACTAGTGGGTATAATTTTGAGATAAGTCACTAGTGAATAATTTTCTATTTATAACAATAATAAAAATAATAACACACAACACCTTGGTAACTAATTGGATTGATATTTTAATTTAGAAAATTTAAAGCATATGTAAATGTCAAATAATATTTCTTTAATTGATTTTGCATTTATTAAGAGATGTTAGATAAAACGTTATACTTCACACGTGGGAAAAATGGAATTATCCACTCGATAAACTTATCACACTCGGCCTTCGCTTTGTGTGCTAAAATTTCTCTCGTGGCGTGGGTAATTCCTGTGCCCACTTGTAAAGTAAATAACTATTCTTTTCATTAAAATGAACGGTTTTGTCCCAGTTTGTAGCGTGTCGTAAGTGAAATAAAATTGAAGAAATTCATTGCTTTCTTATTATAACGATTTTTCGTAGATCGTCCTGAATTATATTGGAGTTTCACTTAAAAATATGAAATACTCAAATAATTTTGCTGTCACAGAAACCAAATTTCTATTCCGGTCGCGGATAATATCTGTCACAATAATTATATAATTTAAAATTAAATTATATAGTGACTAAGGTAATAGATACAATAAAACAATAAATTGAAATCTACAACTTTTACTTCTATGTGTAAAATATCATTTTATTTTAACAATACTTTGTAAATTATAGGCCTCGTTGAATAATGTTCCTAGTAACATATTGAAAATAAACAGCAGCATCAATAACACCAATGCAAAAATCCTCACAACGTCTACCCGCCCACAAACTTTCATTGTAGGCTGCGACTAGCTACCAAGAAACAGGTGAATGTGATAATGTGAATGGACACTAACATCTGAACATCGCACCGTCACAGCACCCAGTTGTCATGGTTACATCACAACGAATACATTTCGGTCTCGTTGGCCTTTATTTAACGAAGATCGGCAGAATTACCTCGCATGAGTAGCATGTAGTTATTATAATATAGAAGAGATTAATGGCTAATATACATAGTTTGCTAGGAGAAAGTGAGTAATAAAAACAATGCGCATTATCATAAGATAGGAATTTTAATTTTATGTTGATTGAATTTTTATTCAATACTTCAGACATGGAGCGTCTCTTTTTGTTACCACTACTAAAAATAGGTAATAATAAAATTACTCACCGTCGCTGCCACGTGGATCAGGAAGTCCTATAACAAATAAATAAAATTAATATATGATGACGTCTGTGTAGACCACGATAACTAAAAATTTAATGACAAAATCATTTTTAAATTACATATTTAGATTATGGATGCTTAGGTTGCGATCTGATTAGATTTTGGAAGTAACCTATCAATCGAAAATGGTAGATACTTGAAGGTCTATCAGGATGTATGGACTTATTTTTGCACAATTGGTCTTTTTTTATCAACTTACATTTTTGTTTCTAAGGCGGTATGTTTTTTACCGGTTGCTAGGTTAAAAAACGGTAAATAATTTACTTTCGTTTGCAGAACGGTAAGTTGATATTCTTGAAAATTTTGTTAGTAATGCCAAAGCAAATATGTTTACATCTATCATAAACAATAGGTTTGTTCCAAGTGGTCATTTCTGACATGTTTGTAACATGTTTGTGACAAATTTCACTGCGCCTGCGATAAATGTAAACAAGTTAAGTTTGAAACATAAGCTTCATTTCCTTTTTTGTAGCGAAAAATGTATGAATTTCTTTATTTACCTATACGTATATTTAAGGTTAGCTGTCAAAACAAAAAATGAGTATGCACATGCACTTCACTCCATTCGTCGTTCCAGTCTATGTGTCTAACTTAACTTGTTTACATTATCGCAGGCGCAGTGAAATTTGTCACAAATATGTCACAAACATGTCAGAAATGACCACTTGGAACAAACCTTATAGCAACTACAGCAAAGCTACCTAATATATTTGGGTTCAGCATTACTAAAAATCTGTTGTGGGCACCACAATACCTCCCGCCATAGATTTCTTATCAAACCTTTGCAAGATCACGAACCATAACTATCAAGAACACTCATTTCTTAAAAAAAAATAGTTTTCAATTATGACACGTCAAAAATGACATTTTTCAAACGTTATTTTTTTTTCAATATGTGCAGGTTAGAAGATTTACACGAAAATATCGAAATATAATTTTTCTTTGGCGTGTTGTAATTCGTAAATAGTGACAGTAAGAGAAAAATATTTTAAAAACAATTGTAGATAATATTTGAAATATTGATCTAATAACAAATATTGTCATTAAACCATAATTTATTGAGATATTTCAATATAACTTGATAGGGTTTCAAGTAAACTACCACTTCCGGTTATTGGATTATCACCAAAAACTGATCAGCTCTTCCAAAGGGGATAGAATTGATATATACACAATATCAAAATTTTCAGTTGAGTTGTTTGTGAGTAACTCCAGAGATCCACACAGACTGACAGACACACAAACAGACATCATCGCGAAATTATTACAATCGTATTCTAGGGATCCTAAAACGTGCTTATCCACTGAAAACTCACTACCGAATTTTAGTATGATTCCTATACCTGCCTTAAAGGATGTGGCAAGAGGTAAAATGAAGAAATCTATATCTGCGTATTTTCAAATAAATTTTTCATGCTCCAAACATGCGCAAAAATGTTATAAACACCACTTTTTCTTTGTAATCTATGAGCTTCTATACGACAAAACGAAGTACTAAATCATTTTTTTTATTGATGTGCAACTTGACAGACAACAAAATTTAAGATTTTAAAGAATAAAATCTCTCGGGGGGGGGGAGGGGGGAGTTTGTGATTCGCCACTAATTTTGAACGTTTTAAAATTTACAACTTTCGGGAGGTTCATAGTTTCGTTTAATGGCTGGTACCATGTACTCTGTTTTTGGTTGTTTCAAGAGCAGTGTTTTTGGCTCGGTTTTAACGCTGTACATTGTTCTACAATTATTTTATAAAAATAATACTTCAAATAGAATTACAGAGAAATGTATTATCAACCACTTTTATTTGAAGTATTTTTTTTATAAAATAATTTTAGAACATTGTACAACGCTAAAACCGAGCTTAAAACACCCAAATAGAGCTCTTGGTAGAAGCTAATATATTTACACAATTATCAGTTTTTAAAATCATATAGCGGTAAACATTAACAGTTAATTGTTTTTATTTACTAAGCATGTATCATATGACTTATTTATGTATCACTGGTTTTGTAAAACAAATACGTTTCCGATGACCCTGTGCGCTTTGAAGAATGCACTGAAGACACTCCTCAATATCAGATTGCTGTTGATTACAGCTGCTGAGCTGTTAAAGAATGACTAACACCACTCTGAGAACGTTGTGGCTAAAATGTCATGAATAATATATATTAACTTTGTTACTTCATCGAAATTATAATGAGAGGAATATAAATTATTGTTATATATTTTTAGATTTATATGTTATTTGAATATGTAAAAATTATTTCTCATAATTTACACACATGATTTCAAAGGCGTCGATGCATATATTTCCAAAGGGGTCAAGAGTGCCCCAAAAGAATTAAAAACATTTCGACTTATAACGTGAGTTTCAGTAAAGATGCAATAGTTATTTTACATACCAAATGCGGGAACGTTTGGTTCCCGGATAGAACGAATCCGGAAACCAAGTTCACGCAAGAGGTTTGTACAATATTTTTTGTACGAAAAGTATAAAACTAATTACAGTCCATACAAAGAAATGAAGTTCTTCAAGTAGTTATTTTGATAATTGTCAAAGTTGCACAATAAATATAAACACACAAATTAATTTGTCTAATATATTAGAAAACAATTAAAATATTTATAATATTTACCGTATTCACTTGTAAATTTATTTTATTTCTTATTTATATTGATATAACTAACATTACATTTGCAGGTTATGTATTTTACAGCTGTCATAGCGAACAGACTTTATTGCCAAAGTTGGTAACCAAATGCACTAAATTTGTTATTTTTAAATTCAATTTCATTCTTATTCAATCATTGTTTATATTAATATTACGTAAAGGAATATTTGAAATATTATATTATTTTATTATAAATATAATTTATTAATAAACGCTTTAGAAATAGGAATGTTTTTGTTGAAATTTCCCGGTTGTCTATCTGGTGGAGACCTGGGAAATGGACATTTCGGATGTTGCTTAGGCAACGCTAAACAACACATTTCAATGTATGAGTACAAAAAATTTATTTTTCTGTCATTAAAGAAATTTTTCTGTATTAAAGATTTTCATGGGAGATTAACATGGGAAATCAGTTTTTTGCGTGCTGTTGCTCGGTGTTCTACCGGACAACAATGATTTTAGTACCAATCGAAAGATATAATTTTTCTGAATCAAACGATGTAACATACAATACAATTTAGTAGTAAATTGGCTCAGTAAATTAATTTTAAAGTTTTGATAATTCTCCGATTTATTCAATTTCCATCAAAAATAAATACAGTCACCTATGATTGTTTTGTTTTGATTTCTTTCAAGCTATTTATTTGAAGAATATGAAACACGCTATCCAGATCGGCGACATCCATAAACGAACTCATCCTTATAATTATAACAGCGACTTTACGATTTTGGAACATTTGTCCCAAATTATTGTAATGGAGGTAGACGTGTTACGGTTGAATTGGAGGAACAAATTTTGGATGTTGATCATGCAGATCTACACTTACATTTTAATTCCTAATTTGAGTTTCCACTGACTGTATCAGTCAAATATTTTATGCATTAAGATTAATCACAGAATCGTTCAACCTGTACTTCTCACACCTTTTCTGGACATCTTGTATTTTAGTAATTTAGTTAGGCAAAGCAATCGTGTAAAAAGTTCAGGAAATTCAAGAATCGAAGGCTCGTTTGCATTGTTTGTTGTTTTTGTATTATTAAATATTATTATTAGTAGGAAAGTAATTGTAGTACAACAATAATTCAACATCAAATAATAATTTAAAGTGCATAAATGAATCTAATTCAAGGGCAGATGTTCAGATTCACTGTTCAGTAATTGTTATTTTCAATCATGCTAATCACACGAGAGCGACTCTAAATACCATAGTTAATACAGCGATCTAGGCTACAGGTGAACTTCTAAAGTTGAAGGTCATCTGAACATTCATTCGACTCAGTATAACGGAAATAGCCCATCCTATTCGGTTCACTCTAACGTAAAAACAACGATTTGTTAATTTATTCAGATTGCATTAGACAGCTATTTGAGATTGATAAAATAAATGAGAAGATTCAGGAATTTTGATAGAGTTTAATGCCAATTAAGAAATATTTTATTTTAATTGTATTTTAAAAGGATTTAGATAAACTTTACTCAGTTGTTAATGAAATATGATATTTGAAAAATTGACATTTTAATATGATTAAATTATTTTGTTTCTAATTTATTATTTCATTTCAATGTAGATATTTACAATAAAAAAAAAGTTGTACGATTATTTTTTGACATTTATTAAAACCAATGAAATACTTATGTCATTGTTTCTTACGTGTCTACATTTTAACCAGTCCTGTCATAATTATACTGAGAATAAAGTCATAGTCACTGTTTTAAAATGTATCGATAATACGTATTGCTATACTAATGCATAATACATAACAATTTTTGATAAGTGGCGATATCCAAGAACGTTCATAAATACAAGCATAATGCATAATTACAAAAGTTTGCACACTGCAAACTTTTGTGCTAACTCTTACGTATTAAATGGAATTTTATTTACTAAGTGTTAATAAAAACTAATTTATCTACCCAAAACTAGATAAATAAATGATATACAAGTGGGAAAAGTAAGAAATTACCGACGAGAGAAATTTTAGCAAGCCGAAGGCTGAGTGCGATAAATGTATCGAGTGGGTAATTCCATTTTGCCCACGTGTGAAGTATAACGTTTTATCCAACATCTTATAATAAATGCAAAATTTATTAAAGAAATATTATTTGACAGTGACATATGCTTTAAATTTTCTAAATTAAAATGTCAATCGAAGTATTTACCAAGGTGTTGGGTATTATTATTATTGTTATAAATAGAAAATTACTCACTAGTGACTTTTCTCAAAATTATACCCACTAGTCGGTAATCTGTTACTTTCCTTGTTTAAAATCGCCATAATTATATAGTATTTATTGAGAGATGTTGAATAAAATATATTAACTAAGAGGATTACATTATTTTATGTACAACTGTATTATAATCACTTGTTTAAGATATTTCTTAGCGGCCATAAAGTGGCTCCTTATGGACTAGTCTGATAAAGTAAAAACAACAAACAATAAACAAATTGGTAATCAAACAACAGGAAATGGCACACTTCGAATCCATCAAATTTTATGTTATTGTCATATGTCAAATAAGTATAAATATCATTCTAAGATAAGAAAAATAATCTGCAAACACAAAATATTGTACCTAACACGTACATAATAGGGTTTTATTAACTCGCTCTTTCTCTGTTCCGTCCATAAAACCCTAAATTTTGTACTTGTTACATAAATACCTATTATTGCTCAGATTAGTTCTTAGGTACCAATAGAGATAATGGATTATAAAAAAGTAGAAAAGTTCAATATAGTAAAAATGTAAAATGCTTTTTATATTCCAGAAGCTTCAACCACAAAATAATTTAAACTCCAACGTTCATGCTCTTGCCGAGTTATAAGTATTTCTTTCGCAACAGTAGTAATATTTATTCCACTTGTAGCAGGAAAAATATTTCAAATTGTTGTTAACTTTATTTATAGTACAAGTTCATCTTCTAAGAATTTAATACCTCCTATAAAAGTTACCTCACTTTTACTAAGAAATAGATTTAGAAGAGAAAAACCCAACAACATATCATTTACTAGACCATCTGCATTCAATTATTTCAAGAAATATCGGAATAAATAAATATTCATTATCCATCTTTCTACTAGAACACAAACAATAAAAGATCTGTCGCCTACTGAATTAGAAAAAAACACTGAAAGGTTAACAATGTTACAAAAAATTACTCATCTTCAATATTTAAACAACAAAAAAACAAAAGATTTGAATTCTATAGCAGATATTATTAAATAGAGAACAATTAAAATTTGAATGCGTGAAAACATTTTAATTATAATTATCGTGGCATTGACTTTAAACTGTTAAAAGATGTCCCTATTAATGTGTGAAATAAAAAAAACCCACGTGATTTTCATGTGATATATTAATCATTTTTTCCTTGCGAAATATTAAAATTTAGTGAAATGTCAGGTGTATTTTTATTCCTAACAAATGTTTTTGGTATTTCAATGTAAGACGTTTTAATTTATCAAATAATATTCTGAAGATACCACAAAATCATTAGTATTCAAAAGCTAATAAAATTATTTGCTACTTAGGTAGGATAGAAAAAATACAACATGGTTATCAGAAAATTATACATTGTCAAATTGAATATATAATTAAACACGCTATGTCAAATTCATGTAAATATATTATTAATTATACGTAAATTTTTTGGAAATGTTAAAGTTTTTCTATTTGTTTTTATTCTAATTGTTATCTTGAACTAAAGCAACATTAAATATTTATTAATCACGACCGACCTTTAACAATTAATTTCCCAATGATTTTTCTTCTGCATCATTAATCAAATTAGAAAAAAATTGACATTTCAAATTTAACAGTTTTATGAGTAGGTTAATTTACAGTAATCGAATAAAGAAATTATTTTCTTGAATATATTCATTACACAGTAGTGTCTTTCAATAGTCCATCGATCATTACAGATTTCTGGATGTAGCTTATCTTGATAGTTATGTGATATATTTTAGCGCGTATAATAGTGGTAATTTTTCATAGTGGTTATTTATTTTAAATTTATTTGCTATGGGAATCGATTACAGAATTTATAGTCGCGAAGAAGGGAACTATGTTATATTTTATTGATTTTATAATTTAACTACAATATAAAGTGATCCATAAAGAAAAAATCATTTTATCGTTTTGACAGCGGATAAATAGGAAGGCAATTTCTTGAAAGAGATAAAACATTATTTACCTTTCTCCCAGCAACCCGATCAAAATACTAACTACGTTAATGTCATTTGCATTATATGTCAAAAATATGATACATAATTGTATTTTCACCAATTGCACTTTCAAAATGTATTTTATTTTATTTTCTTCGGATAAATTTCAGTTTGACAACTTAACCTTGTCATCTTACAGCAATTTGATTCGAAAACAGTTTAAAAAATAAAATCACTCCACCTGCAGTGTCGTGATTTTATTAAAACTGTTTTCGAATAAAATTGCTAGATAACAAGGTTTCGTTACAAACAGAAATTTACCCGGCAAAATAAAAAGCTCTTGTGTAATTACAGTGAACAAAATCTGATATATCTATGGTATAATAAAATATACTCGAAGAAACAAATTCAAATTGTCATCATAATTTCTCAATTATTTATATAAAACCTTGTAAGTCTTCAAGTAAATTATCATTTCCGGTTGATTGATTCTTACTAAAATCTAATCAGCTTGTAATCCAAACATTCAAATTATAAAAACGAAATTAGAAAAGGCTATTATCATTAGAATTTAAAAATAGGGAAATCATATTCTGGGGACTCCAGAACCTGTTCATCTGTTGAAATCTCATTATCGAAAATTTTTACCCATCACAATTCTTATGAAAAAGAAAATAAGACTATTAACCATGGGATCTACAGTTTGAATCTCAAAGTCGGTTATTGCCACTTTAACTTTATGTAGTGATGATATATTTATATTATAAACTTTGTCATAAGTCGAGAGCCAAGAATTTATCGTTAAAATTTAGAATAGTTGCGTAAAAACGGACAGCCGAGTGTCAAAAATAACAACTAAATCCTGACCGATGACATTTGGTATAGTTTTAATGATTATAGACTTGTTTAAAATATTTCTCAGTAATTATATGGACACATTTACCATTTATAAATAATTTAAACAAGTCAATAATTATTAAAACTATGCCATTATGTCATCTGTCATACTCAAACAATACGACTGTTTGTATGTTTTGTTTACCATGGTACTCTGGGAACAGCTAGAAATGGTACATTTTATTTTACGTCTATCTTATGACATAAATGTATTACATCAATAAATTTAGGCTCATTTGGTGCAGCTTTTGTGGCTGAATTTTTTTGATATTTACACTTTTGTTCTAAAATTTATTTATTTGCATAATGCATATTCTAACATTGTATTTCCTATATCCTTTTAAAAAAGTTGACATCCGGTATATTACATTTTATTTATTAAAATAAAATTTTGCTATAATTTCAGTATATTCAAGTTTTGTAGATCGCGAATTTTAATCGAGTTTTCTTTAATAACAAATGATTTTAATTATGCAGCTGTAGATTGCCTGTAATAACAAATATTTTAATTTAGAAATGGAATTATAGTGTAATACTTATTTTCACGTGAGAATTTTCCTATTAGAAATGAATTTATACTATAAATATAAACGCTAACACAAGATAAATATCTTCGATACATTCTTAGCATTATCCTTATACAGATACACTTGTCCCAATTAAAGTAACACGGATAAAGTACTTGCTACTTACATTATTACATACAATTGATTTCCTATTGCAAATAACCGGTTTAAGTGACATTTCATCGTAAATATAACATGAGGTTTGAAGATGAAACGCTGGGAAAATACAATAGAATTTGTCTATAGTTACAAATTGTAAAATTCTTGAACAGAACTATTCAAATGACAATAACTCTTTTTAAAAAGTAAATTAAAATCCAGAACAAAATATTTCATTTCTAATTTGAGGATACAATAATTAGGTTTGTCGATTGTGTTATTCTTTGAAGATTAACTTCTATTTATTTAAAATGAAAGGTGGGGCATCATTTTAGTAGGCGTAAGAATATCTCTGACAGATGCAGGATATCCTATAACCACGCTTTGAACAAAGCTATTCTTAATATCGCTTACGTAAGCGATATCCTTGATTACATTCAGAAACAATTATTCTCAATATTTGTTGAAGCAAATTATTACCAATTAAATAATGATTCGATTAAAATCTAATTTTCACATTTAAAGAATTAAACAGATTTTTGATTATTATTTATAGAGTAGATATTTGAAATTGAGAACAAAATAAATGTATCAGTCAATCGGGCCTATTCTTTAAAAAGTTTCTACCGTAACAACTTGCTAATTGTAACAAAATGAATCGTTTTTTGACAGCTAATGATATATTTATCACCATTAGCAAGTTGCTACGTAACAACTTCGTTATATGTATTTAATTTTAGTTGTGGTATTCTGCTTTTACAAAGCATATGAACTGCAGTGGCCAGCCGACAGATTACGACCCCTAAAATATTTAATGGAGTGGGAGTCTCAGGGTTAATTTTAATGTGGTGACAGCTAGAATCGAACAGAGGACCTTAGGTTCCGCAGCCCAAATGTGTAATACCTTTACTGTCGAATTAAAAGAGAATAGATTTTTAAATTATTAACGACCAACAATTCATTCAATCTTTAAAACTAATAAAGCAAGTAGACAGCGTCAAATAAATCAAAAGATAATCTTATCCATAAAAATATTTGTATTTTTTGCTAAACGCTGCTAAATGCTAGAAGATAAATCATAAAAATTCCTTGTAAAAAACTAACATTTCATAAAAACCGAACCACAATCGTGATAAATAATAAAAGCATCGGATTCTTCGATCCACGTGCATTCTCCTAGAATTTAAATTATACCGATGATATTTAACCATCCTATGTTGGCATGCCTGCTAAATAGCACTCCTGTGACATAACTCCATAACAACTGACGGTCGACGCTCAAAAGACACAAAACAAACGCATCGTCGCTTTCATTTTTTTCTCCCCGTTAACTTCGATCGGTTCAAACAGTTTGATCTCATGTGTGAGATGTGTAGAAAGAGATGGAAGTAGTTTTCGGTTTCAAGGTCGCATTGAAAAGTGAAAATTAACACTCTTCACGCATTATGAACGTGAAACGTCTTTCCATTCATGGCTAACTAGATGGGCTGTTGATATTGTTGAGAAGTAAACATCTGAGTGCCGGTAGGCTATTGTTTTTAATAGGTTTTCCGTTCTTATTTTAAACGGATTGAAAAGAGATGCAGTGTAATTGAACTGTGGAATAATAATTACAAGAAACCAGTCTTAAGAAATTATGAATGAATTAGTGATTAATAATATAGTGTCACTACCAGTGTTTTAATTGATTTCTTGTTGACATTAATTTATAGATGTCGTTGTTAAATTCATTAATTGATTGCTTACTTATTTAGCTTTCAATTTACAATACAGAAATCTGTAATTACTAATGAACAACTAGACGAACAATAATTTTATAGAAAAAGTGTAAAAAAATTTTCTTCAGCATTTAAAATTGCATTCAATATAGCTCATTTTATTACCTAAATATTTGTATTTCACGATATATCATTAATATTAAAATTAACATTTATTAGAAAAATAGTAATACACCAATGGAAAATTAAACAAAAACTAAAAATATTTGACATCTCAAGAAACAATATTATCTTTTTGTATGTATAACCACAGCATAAGAAATCACACAGTAGCGACACTCAGTGTCGGCTCCTTTGATCTTTATGTTGCATCGATTGATTGCCTTGAGCCGAGCTCGATCAGCCATATTGGCAGTTGCGGTATTGGGATCTAACATGTAGCGATATGGCACCTAGCGGATTTTTTTTCGAACGCATAGTTGGGTGAAGATTCCGTTAGAAATACATTACGTCAAATGCGAATAACGATTTTTGATATAAAAAATTTCCGAAATTGTAGTTAAACATCGCGAAAAATCGAACAATAAAGTGTACTGTGCAGTGAAAGGGTGTAATAATAAGTCCCGTAAAAATCTGGACGTTACATTCCAATTATTTTCCGAAGCTGAACAAACGTTTTATTTATAAAGTAAACCAATTTGGATTGCGAAAAAACTAACAAAAGTAAACAACATGTATGCGTTTACAATATGTATATGTATTTTTTTGGTTAAAAGTTGGCAAGACTTGTTTGTCTTAACTACTACTCTGAACAATGCTCTATGTATCTAGTAAAGTAATTTTAATCTACCAACGTACTCTCTTTATCAACAATATAATTTTAAATCATTTGATTTGAATTTTCATAGAAAATTCATATTTTAGGTTGCTGCATTTTGTATTGGTTCCCCATTGATATATGCAATTGCAGAGCATCTATATGTCCAACTTTTCAAAAAATTTTAGAAAAAAAAATATTAAAGTTAAATTTAAAGAGAACAAAATATTCTGGAAGTATTAGTCCATAAATAATAATACAAGTGCGTGACACTTAAAAAATAATTTAATCATCCGCTAATCACCCTTGGTTCAGAATATATACTACCAGTCATAGTATTTAGGTAAATAAAATATTAGTTATTTGTATTTTGTAATTTATTAGAAAAATATTACACTATTACAGTAGTAGCAAATGGCTAAAGAAAAGGTCAAACTATGTGACATTAAATTGTCAATAAATTATAAATCTATACGGAACATTATTCCAATATTTTGTAACTGACAATGAACTTTGAAGAAAGTAATCATGTAAATTACAAATCTTACTTAAACATCTGTAAAAGAATGTTTTGCAACCATTATAATACTTTCCGACTCTATAATAAACCTAATTAAAACTTTTATAATGGCTTTACAAAGATTAAACTTGCGATTTGACAAATTAAATTTGAAATTTTAATATAAAAGCAATAAATTGTAGAAAATAAAGGGTTATAAAGTTAATTTATGATCACGGTATGTAAGAATAGTTATTATTAACATTATCCGTAAGTGAGGAAAATAGCACTTAAATAAACATTTAATTACACCGATGTTGATGCCGCTATTATTTTCACATCTTCATTTGTTGCAATTGGTAAAAGTCATTAAAGTTAATATAATGTGAAGAAATTTTAAATGCACTTTGCTTAAGTTTACCAAACTTTGTTGTTCTCTCTTATCAGCAAGATATATCTTTTGATTTAAAGACATTCAAAAAGGAAATGTTATTTTTAGGATTCCTTATTTATATTTATATGTCCAATTATCTGGTGACTTCTATCTACGGTATATTTCCATTTTGGTGTTGAAAAGATGCAATGATAAACTCATTTATTTCAATAAATGTCAATCGATGAATCGATTCTTGCCAAGATTCAATTAATCATGCTCAATGATTACTTATTTTGTAGACGTAAATTAGTATATTTAAAGATCTTCATTTTTGAATACCATATATGGAAATCATTTTTATGAACAATAAATTTATATTTCAATGTGTCAATTTATACCATCGGGTGGGCGTTTAATATATTAGCAAGTGTAATAATTAAATGTATAGTTTATTATCTATAATTCTTGTGACATTTAATACGTTATTTTTCAATTAGCAGCAATCGTAATGTTATCTTAATCTAGAAGAATTAAAAATAAGTTTTATGGATTTTTACATGTTTTCTGTAAAGGTACATGCAATTTTATGACCAGAAATAATATTGTTGATCGCTTGTTAGATATGCTTTTTATATTGTTTATGTTAAGTGCCATTGCACGTATTAATGGCAGTCTAATGTTATGGTGCTAAATAAACGAAGTGCATAAAAATTCAGGTGTTTAATGTAATTCTCTACCCTTGAACTTATTTAAAGAAATGTTTGTCAGAAGTAAATTTGCACGAGAGAAATTTTCTAATTGTATTTGCCATGCATGAGGGATATATTAGATGAATATTTCTCGAGAAAGAATTCAGTCATTATTTTAAATTATTGAACATATATTTATTTTAATCTGTCACATAAACGTTAGACTTTGCTAAATGTCATTTGTTAAATTTCGTTAAAAATGAGTTATCAGCGTTTTGAAAGTAATTCTTTTGAAGAAATTGATTGAAAAATTGAGGATATTACCCGTTTTGTCCTTTTAAAACGAAGAAATTAAACTATTCCTCATTGTGTTTACAATTATTATAAATATTCGGGTATCGCACTTGTGCAAATACTCGATATGTAAAATATTCACTGTATTTCATTGTCATTAGTCGAAATTTAGAAAATACTGCAACGTGATTGGTTGAAGTACGAGGAAAATATTCGAAAGATATTTGATGTTTTATAATAATGCTTAACTTTTAAAGTGTTTCAATGTCTATTTCTAGTATTAGAGTTGATTTTAAATTGATTAGTAGAAACAAATGTTGAGTAAAAGTAACATGTTATTAAATCTCGTAACATTTAAAGTTTACTATTTTCTAACAAAATGTTATGAAGAGAGTTTTACATGTTATTCAACTGTCATAAAATGGTCATAGTTTTCTATTCAAATAAATGGGTTAAAGATAAACGTTTTTATCATTAACATGTACTTTTACATATTTTATTACATACTAGAACAAATTATTAACGCACAAATTTACTTCTGACACATATTAGAAAATATAGACATAATTACTTATACATTAAAATTTTTCTTAATTTAATGAGCATATAAAATACAAAATATGATAAACAGATTTAAACTAAATTCAATCTTGTATTAAAAACATTACACATTTATTAAAACTTTGTTGCAAATTCGTGGCTATTCATTTATTGTCCCTATATTACTGTTGTGTAAAATTTGATTATTTAATAAAAAATCTTTTGGCGAGTATTTAACTTAATTAAGAAAATAGCTGTTTGTTTAATTAAGAATCGCAAAAAATGGTTGCTAATAATTTAAATAGATGAATATTTTGGTGAAAAACTATTTATTTGATTATATTTTCCTACAGTTTGGTAAACCGGAAGTACCTACTAGTTTATTTGAGGCCTTTCAAGTTTTCTTGAATGTAGCGAGTATTTAACTTAATTAAGAAAATAGCTGTTTGTTTAATTAAGAATCGCAAAAATGGTTGCTAATAATTTAAATAGATGAATATTTTGGTGAAAAACTATTTATTTGATTATATTTTCCTACAGTTTGGTAAACCGGAAGTACCTACTAGTTTATTTGAGGCCTTTCAAGTTTTCTTGAATGTAGCGAGTATTTAACTTAATTAAGAAAATAGCTGTTTGTTTAATTAAGAATCGCAAAAATGGTTGCTAATAATTTAAATAGATGAATATTTTGGTGAAAAACTATTTATTTGAAATCGGCTCTAAAGTGCTCAAAATGGTCATTAAAAGCACAGAAATCGTCACTAAAGTAACCTATTATACGACGATTTTGAGCAACGCAGTGTTGGCAACCGTAAAATAATTATTGTACAAGTAGGATAATTTTGACAGATATAAGACGTATTGTAGTAAATTTATACGTAAAATGAAACAATATGTGCAAGAAAAATTATCTAATTAATTCCGATGAAGAAATTGCGGACAAAACACATAATTTTGAGTGTTATTACGATAATTTCAATGTTCGAATTTGGCAACACTGAGTGACAACTGACAGATGTATACACTTAACCAATATAATAATTTTTTTTGCAGCTTTTTCTAATTTTAGATTTCAAATAAAATTTAATATGTACCGCGCACTGAAGTACCTTTTTATCACTCACATGGTTTATTTTCCTCGGCCCTACGAGCCTAGGCAAATAAATTCCATATTTGTGATAAAAAGTTTATCTTCAGTGCCTTAATTCTTGATTCATAAATAACTATTAATTAACGATTATATAATAAGTACATAATTTAGGATGTGACAGTTTATTGGCCGAACGAGCGCAGAGAAACGAGGCATATAAACGGGCGAGTCAATATAATCTTATTATATACGCGTCTTACACACAATATGTTATGTTCGACTGCATTTCGGATTATATATCTTTAGTTTAGAACGATAATTTGATTTGACACATCATTTTGACATGAAAAAAATTGATAGCTTATAACTGTGCTTTTTTTTCATTGTTCTTTTTTTTACTAAGATGGGAAGCGGACTAACTCTTTTTGGTTATATGTCGCCTCACGAGTGGATGATCTGAATTTTTGAATACAAACGACCATTCTTCTCAGTGGGATTCGAACCCACGACCTCTCGTGTGCTAACTAGAAATATAGCCACTACAACAGAGAGTTCGGCTCTTCTGTTGTTTAGTTATCAAATTGTTTATTATTTGTTGAAAAAATTTGTGCAAACTGTCATTCCAAATCTCAATTATTCTCACCTATTATTATAGTAGATATCATTTCAAAAACGAAGTAAGGTCATACCCATAGACAAGAGAGCTAGATTTTTAAATATTGAAGAATCACAAAACCTCAATTTTGACCATCATGGCGGCGTTCAATTGGGAACGCACCGTAGCGACTTATGCCCAATCTAGTGTTATATAGAAATCAGTGAGTAACACAAACCCTGAAACCGAATCAACCAACAATCAAACCACAAAGGTAAAGTGAAGTGTTGCGAATCGACCTGAGCATCTCAAGATTCCTTCCTACAATAAAAATCTAAATCATTTCAACATTGAACACCAAGAACTATATAATTATCCCATAAGTTAAAATCGTTAATGCCCGTCAAATTGATAGGTTCCCCTCATTCAGATTCTTTCCACATCTTAATAAATTACCTGAATAATAATCACATTCCACCAACACCTCCTTAAACATCGTAAACATCGGACACGGTCCAAAATGATTTAACCTCTCAGCAATTTCACCAAAAAGTCATTACTTTAACAAGACGTAACATCTTTTATCTTTTATAAATTAAGAAGTAAAAAACACAGCTCGGTGGGCGTTGTTTTAAGTTCAATGTTATATTATTAACTATTGGCTAACACAAAGTTTAAAATAGTAGTTTAAAAGACTCAGCGTGGGATAATAAACACCTAACTACAGGTGATAAGACTCGGATGCATATTTATGAAGAGATTCGTCGCAGAGTTAATGTGAGTGTTACGAAAAGATGCAAGTGAATTAGGATGTTGGAGACGTGATGTCATTTGGTGGAATGAGCTGAATTAATGATGGACCACCTACTGAGATGTGTCAAACGCGGAAATGGAGATGTGAATGAAAATGACGCGAATTTTCATATTGTATGCTGCAGGTGTTACAAAAATATGCAACAATTTACATTAAAAAATTTTCATTGCACCTTTTACCCATTTCGGGTGTGGCACTCTGCTTTACTGCACTTACCAGCCAACAGTTTAATAAAATTAAAAACGAGGCTAAAGATATAATTATGATACATTTTTCACAATACACACCCGCCTTAAAACAAACACCAAAAGATCGAATTAAGTATTTCAAGATCTGTAATGCGATGAGTTTCCAAATAGCGAAATGATGAAAAAATTAAAAAAATGTAAAATATATTTATTTCATATTGTATCACATGTTTATTGGACTTTTTTACTCCGGTAAATGGGGCCAAAGTAACAAAAACTGTAAACAGTTTTTGTTACTTTTTACATTACTGTATCGTAAATTAATAGGATTTAATCTACAATTTAATCCGCATTCATTATTGAAAAATGTTGTTTGAAATGTCAAAAAAATTATATTGGTTGCTATCACTATTTTTTAATTTTTTAAGTAATAAAGAAAGGAAGAAAGATAGAAAGCAAGCAAACTTTTTGTTAAAAATGCGACAGAGGTATGAAATAAATCATTGTACGTTAATTATTTTCTCGGTTCTTATTTCTAAATTCCTGACTCTGCTGGTTCATCGCCTATTCCGGAAACATCTCATTCGTACCGTAAAAATTCATTTACCAGACAAAATCTCTAACCTCCAAGCACCCAAACACTGAACAAAATGAACGCACAAATTGACAGTCAGTTTATGCCAATCCTAATCTTACAAAAGTTACTAGTTTTTGCCGGTTTAGGCCTGAAACCAAGTTGTTTGTGGAAGATTTTGATTTTGGAAGGAAGCACGAAAATATATCACTTAGGTCCTGCAACAGCAGAATTTCATGCCCAAAACGTGTAAATGCCGTAATGATATATTATATCCTACAATACTTCATTTCCTTTTATATGTTGCTTTTTCTTTCCATTTATATATTCTTCTTAGGTCTTTTTTTTCCAGGTTTACCTTAACCTTCTTCTTCTTTTTCTATTTATTTTTCTGAGCTCTATGCTTTATTGGGTTTTGTTCTTCAGCTTGTAAGTCGTTTTATTCTTTGCTGTTTTATTTTCCTAACTATATCTTCTCCTTTTAGTTCTTGTTTTATATTATATTTCATTTGTACTATAAATTCGTTATACGATACTTATTTTCCTTTCCATTATCCTTAATTCCTCTTTGTTTTTCCTTGTCATTTTTATAGTTTCTGTATGGAATACTTTTGTACATTCCCGTCTTTGCAGTTTTTGTAATTACGTACTACCGATTTTCAAATTATTCGTCATAAGGGTTCAGAATATTATGGGCAATATGAAGACAAAATATCGTGATAAAATCTTATATAATTGAAGAATATTGGCAAAGTATTATTGAATCAGAAGCTAAAGAGCAAGACGAATAAGATTTGATGATATTCCGTCTCGCAAATATACCGAATGAAATGAAAATTTTAGCATTAAGATTACAAGTAGTATTTACTTGAAATTGAAAGCGTTGCAAATTGAAGAATACTTATAAATAATGCATGTATCATGTAGTCTTTCTATGAAGAGTTTTATCAATGACATTAAAAAGAGGAAAATGAAATTATATAATAATTATTTTAGTTTGTGCATCTATTTGACACACTTAAATATTTAAATCAAATATAAACACTGACTATCTTCCTAAACTTGTATATTTGAAATTCTAAAATTAGAAGTAAATAATATTCTTTATTGGCTAATTTGTCATGTAAACTGTCCATACATCTTTTGTTTCGGATAAATCCGGTTATTAATTTATTTCAAGTCAAAATATTTCTTTTGTTTTTGCATACTTACAGCATTTTTTGTATGGTAATAAAAATCAAGTTTTTATGTGTTAAAAATATACATTACTACCGTATAAAAATTACAATTTTATAAATTCAAATTTCACCTGTATATTCATGAAAAAATTTTGCAATTGAATATGAATGAATTTAATGGCCATGGGCGGGATTAAAAACAATTTCAAGATCTTTGCTTTACATAAACAAATTGAATGATTATCTCTGATTAGATTAACAAATTATTAATGCTAGACTTGGATGATAAATCGCTTTTGGTTGTGACGCAATTGAACAAGAAAAGTTTCTTCATTGAAATTGTCCTGCAGGTTTATTAGCTATTAAATGTATAATTAATAAATTATATTGTCAGGTAAGCGGACTACTCGTACTAAAATTAAAATGTCAACAATGAATAGTAATGAATTTAAATTAACTTTTATATTTTCATGTATATTTTTTTCATTTTCATTGCACTGTTTATAGCCGAGCCACTAGGATGACTAGTACATGTAAAGGTAGTATTATAAGTCAAAAATATTTATATTGGTGATGCTTTCTTCGTCCACGTCAACTCAAAATCTAATGCAAATTTTATGTTTAAGCTTCATACAAGTGTAAAAATTACAAATTTATTTCAAGACAACTACAATAAAGGATATAAATGAATACTGTACAATATGAAGAAAGAAACAATAAATGTTGATTATCAAGAGATGAAAGAAGATGTAAATTATGCGAAAAAGAAGTAAAAACAATATGGCACATAAGAACATCACGTAGAAGAGTTAAACAAAGAGCTAAGATAAGAAATTTAGCTAATCCAAACAAGGAAAATTATTTTGACATAAAATATTATGTAAATCATTTTATGTTGATTCTAAGCCCTAAGGCAATAATAAAAATAAATAAATAAACAATAAAAATTGATTATATTTTCCTACAGTTTGTTAAACCGGAAGTACTAGTTTATTTGAGGCCTTTCAAGTTTTCTTGACTCTAGCAAATAATTGATAATATACCGCTTACGCAACTTCTAAACGAAATAAAATATAGAAATAGTTTAATATAATAATTTTAGCTAATACTATTCTATATATTCTGGAATTTGGCAAAATTTACTCAACTCAATTAGTTACTGAGACATGCCTAAAAAACTTAATAGATCTTAACTTAAAGTACAACTTTCGGTTAATAGATTGCTACCAATATCTCTTCTTCTCTTCTCTTTCTCTTGAAATATCAGATAGTTTACGTTTTTGTCTAATTTTCCATGGCCATGTTACAATTTTCCTAATTAATTTTGATTTTAATTTAATTAATGTATCGTTTAGTACTAACATTTATGTAACTAAATGGACTTTACTGCATATATTTTTAAATTTTTGCAGTAACACTTTTGGTGTAAATTGAATAGGTAAAAGTTTACAGCAATATTAAAAATTCTGATGTGGACACCACACTACTTTCTTATACAAATAAAACCAATTGTACACGTATGACTTGTTCCTTGCGTATGACTTTATTTTGATAATTATTTGATATATAGATGTTGCCTGTTTAATTTTTTGTTTTCATTGTAACTATGAATTTATTTTAAAATAGAAATCAATTAATATCTAGTCTTGAAAAACTTTCTAATAACACAAATATTACTTTTATAATATTTCAAAAGACACATATTTTTGACACTTCACAATTATTTGACACGTTTAACACATAGATAAGTGCAAAAAAATTTTTGCTAAAATCTTTCATTTGAAACTTTTACTCACTGTTGATACTATTTTTGAAAAAAAAAAATGGAATTTATTGCTTTCTTGTTTTTCAATTTCATTCAAAATCAACTCAGATCTTAAATTTTTCATGAAACTTATAAATTCCAAATTTCGTTTACATATATTGTCTCGTTCATGAGATATTTCGCACATGGACATCCATCCATTCCATCCATGCATCTATCCTCACACACAGACATTATTGAGAAATTGGTCTTAACGGATTCAGTGGACATCAAAATATGTATTTCCGCAAAAATCTCGTCAGCGATTTTTTTCGTGATTCCTATACTTCCTTATACTTTGTATAAGAAAGTAAAAATAGCATTGAAATACCATTATCCCATATTTCAATTCTACACTCGGTATATGTCACATTGACATCACAATGAAGAATTACATTTCTAAAAAAATATTCAATAAATGGGTATGAGCGTGTTTCAATTGTTTGCATAATAAAGATAAATTGTAATATCCAATATCTTCATTACTTCCTAAAACCTAAACTTTTCAACATGATTAAAATCTATCTCATCACACCTTTAACATATTTTAACATCTTCATCGCTGTGTTCGTGAACTACACATCTACTATCACACAACCAGGTATATCTTTGACACTGTTGTCTTCACCTACGTGTGATTGTTTCTGTGTGTGTGACTTGTCTATGAGTGAACGTGCACCGCAGAAGAACGGTCAGGGGGCACGACCACAACATGGCAGATGAACCATTGGGATACTATATAAACCCGAACGAAGCTTTGAACTACACAGTTACATTCAGTGACCAAACTAATCATCAACATGAAGTACTTGGTAAGTTGAAGTACCTGCACCAAAGGATTATTCGGTTTTATTATAAAAAAAGATAATTTAGTCATTCTTGCTAAGATTTTGGTAACGGAACACCAAAATATTTCGTTAGTTGATGGGTATCTTAAAGATATTATTATTACAGCTAACTTGTTTTTCACAATATTTATTAAGTATTTTTGATAATTCTATAAATGATAATACATTTTTGCGTAAACATTAAGATTTTGTTTTAGTTTTGTCCTAAAATATATTTCTTGTTTTATCCCTCTTATGCCCGGTTTCACCAACGATAGATAAATTTTAAACTTGGTTTAAATAAATAAAAGCATATCGAGTCTTTGACACCAATGTCAATTACTCCATATGACTTGTAACTTAGATTTACTTTTATTTATTTAAACCAAGTTTAGAATTAAACTATCGTTAGTTAAATCGAGCATTAGTTATATTAATGAGTTGTTTCTTGATGCTTTTTTTAAATAATAATAACTTATTTGTTCCAATGCTTCAGCTTTATAACAAAATATTGGTAAACATATATTAATATTTAATAAAATAGCACACTGAATAGTAAGAATTACAAGATTTATAATTACGGTAGAATAAATAATAATTAGGACAATAATAGCTTTAAAATCACTTGAAAACTATGAGGTTAAAATTGTTATTTTTTTATTCATACAGATAGAAACTTCTTAGTTCATTGTTTCATTTTTTATTATTGTTGTTCTAAAATATATCAAGTATTGCATTAATGTTTATTAGAAAATCTTATAGGAATAAATTCATTTCGGTTTACAATCTCAAAACTTAGATACCTATTCATTTTGATTAAAGTATAGTTGTTGTTTTTTTCAATTATTACAAATCTGTGTATTATTCAAACAAATTCCTTCAGGATCTTCATCTAATTATTATTCTAAATTAAATTAGTTCCACCAGTCAAGAAATAATAGCTGTATAAATAATGTGAAGTAATTGTCATTAATTGTATATAATTAAAAACATACTCCGCATCCTAATGCGTTAGACTTAATAATAAGAATTGGAAAGTACTCTATCAGTTTTATAATAATTAAATTAAAGGTAATCCTACTAATAAAACGAAATGTAAACAAAAATATATAGAACTTAAAATATAATTTAAACCCTTGAATGACACAAGAAGTAATTTATCATTTTTGTTTTACAGAAATGTTTATTATTTACTTGAAATGGAAAAAGAAAAATAGAAATTGAAGTCAGAAAATTGATTTCCTTTCCAAATTCATACAAAAGTTCAGAAGAAGAATTCGATAATTTACAAAGATAGTAGAATTGTTAAACTTTACCATTTATGATTTGAAGAATTTTGTCGACCCTTCAAAAATAAATTAGTTACCATTTAGCACTGAAACATAATAATGGAACCATAATTGAAGTTGAAAATGCGAGTTGTAGGAGACAGCTAGTTGTAGGGCCATTTGTGTTTGTTATAGAATACATAGCAACCGTTCAACAAACTCATAGAAACCGCTCTAAAGACAAGAACCCGAAAATGTAGTAATTTTCTTTTAAGTAACTCAATTAAATTTAAGGTTTGAAGCAGACGTCTTTTGGCTAATCAAATGATCAAAATCTTCATCAACAATTTCACAGTTGTTTAAGTATAATAAAAGTGTGATTTTTAATTCTAGATCGTTTTGTGCGCCGTGTTCGCCTGCACTTTGGCCCAGTACCGCCCCCGCCCCGCTCCACAACCCCAGCAGTACGCCCCTGGCGGCAAAGTCATCGCCATTCTCAGACAATCCCAGGATGTGAACTTTGACGGATCGTACCAATGGAGGTAATAAACATTTGCAACATTTACGGTTTTGTAAAACCGCGAAATCATGTCGTGTCTGTCTGAAACGTTTCTAACACCGTGGATGATCTATAAGACTTTGAAGAGATAATGTAACATGAGGAAGTGATCAAGAATGAGTTGATATTTTTATTGGGAGAAATGTTAGATTTGAAGTTTTGTAAGAGGATATGAAAGTGGCGGAGTTAAATGACTTTTGATAGTTGAAAATGTAAAATGTAGGTATTTTTTTGATATGTTGCAAAAGGTAAAGTAATAAAAATTGTTAGACCACTACCGGAGATTTTGGTTTGTTGATAAATTTAGAATTGACCTGTTGTTTGCATTTGCATTAACAACAATATAAAAATAGTAAAATTTCTTCTGGTTTTATTTAAATATTAAAATTTATTCCCAAAAATACTTCCTGTTGCCTTAACACCTGCATCTAAAATAAACTGTTACAGCCGCACGTTCCAAAATTAAAATCTATCAATAAATTTCCCGAGAGATGATTAAATCAAATTAACGTTAATGAGAACCCATTTCCCATCATTAAATAAAATGAAATCAAGATCAATCTCAGACTTCAGTATCAAGGTTACCTAAGTTATTTTAAACTTGTTTCTATGTCTAATGATGTCAAGATAATCTCACTTTTAACTTCCTTAATTAAACTTGAAACAAATATACAAATTGCAATAACCTAAAATTCCCAATAAGCATCATAAAATGCAAATCATACACATTCTTTTGTTTCTAATCTTGCATCGTGAAACAATAGACGGTCGACCACACCTAAGACCATCATCATTAACAGTTAACACCATCTCTAAAGGAATGCACGACCTTAAGAATAAGTTTAATGCAATAATCACAAAACTAAATTAATTCTGACAGTTTGCCGTACCCCTATTTTGTATATAGAAAGCGAAAGAATAGAATTCATGGCTTATTCCAACGATATTACAATTCATTTGATGAAGAAATTGCGAATTTCATTTCAGTTATAGTCAACAATTATTAAATGATTAAAATATATCCCTATATATTTATATATACACAATGCAACACTTTAACTTGGGTAATTGGTGAGATGTTGAATCTCAATATAAAATCATATTTTTACTCTTTTCACAAATAAGAGAGGTATTGTGACGGATTAAAAATGTCAATATTTCACTGTTTCATTATTTTCACTGTGGGATGAAGAATTCAGGAATTTTTATTTGAAATAATTATTTCTATTTTTTGGTAAATTGCTCCGTGGTAACGCCTCGGTCTGTGAGATCCTAAGTTCGAATCCCACAGCCGACAGGTGTTATTTTTTTGTCTCTGTAGAACTTTTGGGAGCATGGTTTGACGGCTGGTAACCGTACATCATGCGCAAAAATATAACAATTACCGAAATCTTTCTACACAGACTGGAACACTCGGATAAAGACGTGATGATATATTTATTTATTTTAAATGGTTTCAAGTTGTTTAGGTAGGATGTTATTTGTTGAATATGTTAGAACATATTAAAAGAAGAATGAAACATTTTCTATTAGATTGTCTTTTGATCTTCCAAATTCGCACAATTATCATATATAATCAATTTTGAATAGAATTTATAATTATACTTTATCAAAATTTGAAATTGGTTAAATTAACGGTGGATCGTCGGACTAAAAATTTTGTTAAAATTTTGTCAATTTTGATTGTAAAAGTTTTACTCTATGTGTACGATATTGTCGATATTTATTAAAAATACTATTCATAAGTAGAGATATCTAAACTATTCGAATTTAGTTGTAATTTTAGTTCCATGTTGAGATAGAAATTATAGTTTAACTCATAGATATTATTTTTAATATTGTAGTTATGTCCAAATGGCACTTTTGATGATTGCATTAGATGTGAATCTATATTTATCTTCGCCTATCCCCTGAACTTATCATCTTGCACCATTTCAGCTACGAAACAGAGAACGGCATCTCCGCCCAAGAGCAAGGCGTGCTGAAGAACGCCGGTTCCAAGGACGAAGCCGAAGACGTATCCGGATCCTTCCAGTACACCGCTCCTGATGGCCAGCAAATCGCCCTCCAATACCACGCTGATGAGAACGGCTTCCAACCCCAAGGAAACCATCTCCCTACTCCTCCCCCAATTCCTGAAGCCATCTTGAAGGCTTTGGAGTACATCAGGACCCATCCCAACCAGGAGGAGAAGTCTCAACCCAACAGACCCTACAATAGGTTCTAAATAGGATGGAATGTTTAACTGGATGACTCTCTCTATGGCTGCAAAGTAGCTTTGAATTTTGTATTATATTGTTATAAATAAATGGCTGTTCTCACAAAATCTTTATAATCTTATAAAATGTAAATAAATGTATGACGTATTAATGACTCTGTTTGTTCTATTTCTCCACTTTTCTTACTAGCTACATACAAAGAAGAACTACAAGCTGTTATCCCAAACTCTCTAGGACAAATGTTTCAACATTATTTTTTTAAACACGATCTTGTCGCCTTTCTTCAAAGAGCAAGAGTACAATGTAAAGAAGCGTTTTAAAATTTCAATTACAACTAAATTACTGACATAATAACCTAAAATAGCTTGAACTTCTGTTTGAGTAAATTTCAAAATCGTGATGTTGTTTTTAATCTTTAAAACAAACGAACTAGGATACACTCAAACAAATAAACACACACCTACACTCATCACGATTAGCAATTTTGCTGTCAATCAAAGTCGGTAATGTAGAATGCTATACCTTTGTAAAGATACAAGTATTCGCCTGGAGTGCAAGATTATCTGATTATCTTGTAGTCAACGAGTTTTAATTACATTCAAGAGAACATTTTATTAGTTGTTTGGAAGAGGAGACGAAGTAATGATGGTAATGACTGTTCAGCTGTCAAATAAGTTTTAATGTTTATTTTAATTGTCTGCAATTCTGCAGCTTATATTGTGTAATGTATGCAAAGTTTTTCTGTATTTTGAATAATTAGAATTTATAATTTGTAATTAAATGCTTTATGCCTCATTGCATTTTAATTATATACGTTGACTTTTTAGAAAACTTTAAAAAACCGAAAAGAATTTATCAATATTTTATTGAGTTTTTAAGTTTATGCTTTTTAAAATTAAGTATGTTTATCTAAGAAAAGAGTAGGTAAAAATTTAAAATATGATTACAATACTATTATTGTAATTATTACTAATAACAATGTTAAATTTTCACATAGCTTGTCCACAAATATACTAAAGCAGGAGTCGGCTACCTATGACCCGCGGGTCAACAGTGACCCATTTCATTATTTCGAGTGACCCATTTAAGTTCCACATCTGTAATCTTCAACATTTTAGTAATAATTGTGTTAACATTTATAATTATTATGATATATAAGAGAGTGTAATATTATGTAAAATAAAACTAACCAAACATTGTTTTCAAATTTTTTTTTCATTGAAAAGTTTTCTGAATAGTCACATTTTGGTTGTTTTTGGCCGCACCCAAAAAAGAGAACCCTGTACCCTATTAGATAATAGTAGGAGTTACATTTATAAAACTTTTTAACATAATACTATGAAAATATGCTTAAATTATGATTTATGTTTTAGCTACTCATATGCCTATAAATAAATATGTATTTTTTCTGGTGAAATATTCTTTAATAATTAAATTTCTATTTATCAAATGTACAAAGCAAAATCAATATAATTATCAACGTCAATTTACTCTGTCTCTGGACACGCTATATTAGCTAATTTAACATTCAACACCTGTGTTGAGAAAAGTCTTTGAGTAATAGGAGGAGGAGAGTAGAGTACCTATCCCCTCTTTTAATGAAATTGTGATAGAATTTAACTCCATCTGTAGAAAAAGGTGTAAACTTTGTATTTGTATTTAGCTCAGTCGAAAACAATACTACCTTGTTATGTGGTATGAATCCTAGATTCACTTAAATACAAATCGCAATTTTTTAATAAAACTACAGACCCCTATTATTATTAAACTATTTAAATATCAAATATTACATGAATTTTTAAAATTTAGTATACAAATACACGGAAAAATGAATTGCTACAATAGTAATAATTTTTATTTGACTGTGTTTCTGGGTTCGTGCTACCCCACTGCGTGGACTATAGCGTGATGTTATGTATGTATGTAGTAATATGATATTATTTAGATTGTTGTATTAGAAATCAAAAATAATATCATATTACTAAAATAAGTGTTATTGTAAATATTTAAATTATTGTCACTATACGTTAGATAAATTATTGCTATTGTAGCAATCCATACTGTTTTTTTTTTTGTACATTTTTCTACTACTGCATCAGTAAGTTGTCATTATTAAGCTAGGAAATAGGCCATTATGTTCATGCAAAATAATATTTTCTAATTAACATATATTATAGTCCACGGGTAATCATAATAAAAAAAATTATTACATATTAATATTAAAAGTAAATGATAAATTCATATATTACTTCAACTATTCATTATAGCTACAGAAGAAAGATTTTTATATTTCGTGGTGAAATTTTGCAAAATTTACTTGAAATGAGGAGAAAACAGAAGCTGACATAAGTGACAAGCTATAATAATTTTCTTGTTCGTACCAATTTTTCTTGTTGCCCAGGAAACTTTTTACAGAGTGCTTAGATAGTTTCGATAATTTTAAACATTTGAAATATTGCGGCAGATATAGAAATCTAAATAAACGTCATAATGGATTTTTTGTATGATTCAGGTTAGTAGGAATTGAATTAGTTTAATATTCTTGAATGTTTCTGCAAACCCTGGTTTTTGTATATCAAATAAGATAAAATTTGTCAAATATTTCTAAAGAGTATCTTTTGCACTCTAAAATTAATAGTTATTCACGTATTGCATACAATATTTTTCCCTTTCTTTAATATGCTTTTGAATAAAACTAAAATGACAAATAAAAATTTGACATAAATATTTGTTTCATCTTATTTTGTTACCCACGATTACTCGTATGCATTATAAACTGCTATGTAATTTTACTTAATATATAGAAAATATACACATCTACATTACTATAGCAACGTTACTTTATCCACCATTACTATTAAAGTATTATTTTAGAGTCGAGAAATCAGTGCATAAAATACCACTTTATAAGTAGGCATTGAAAAAATGTTTTTAAGACCTGACTTGAATATTATTAACATTTTTTTTTTTAAATCAGCTCAAAAATCTGTTGGCAACCGTAAAATAATTATTGTAAAATTAGGATAATTTTGACAAATATATGATGTATTGTATGTAAAATGCAACAATGTATGCAAGAAGAATTAACTATTTAATTCCGATGAAGAAATTGAGGACAATACACTTAATTTTGAGTGTTATTAAAGATAACTAATGTTCGAGGATGGCAACACTGAGTGTCAGTTTCAATTGACAACTGACAGATGTATAAATTTAACCTATATAATTATTTTTTACAGATTTTTCTAATTTTTTATTTCAAATAAAATTTAATATGTGAAGTTTTATCACTTTTTATCATTCACATGGTTTATGGTGATAAAAAGTAAAACTTCAGTGCCTTGATACATAAATAAATTTATAATTTAAGAAATAATAGTTATTTATGTATCAAGGCACTGAAGTTTTACTTTTTATCACTCACATGGTTTATCTTCGTGATCTTCAACAGTTTATATTAAATTGTATTCAGTAATGTTTTTCACTTAAAAGTAATAATAATTCAGTAATTAACAAAACAAAATACATCTGTATTTCTGTTATTTATTTATTTGAAAACATACGAAAAATATTTTGAATTTTGATGCATGAATAATAATAATATAGAAATAAACTGAGTATTTCTGCAAAAAAATTTTAGAAAATAACTATTTTAAACAAAAAGAGAAAGCCTAAAAATTTATGCCTAATCCAATAATATAATTTTCTAGGAGTACATTTATTATACCATACTCTTCAAATGGACGTATGTAAATTGTATTTATTCGAGCAGTTAAATGTTAAGTGGTTTAAATTTCTGCCACTGTTATTTACTCAATTAATTTTTATTGTAATTACCATATTTGCAAATGCCAAACACATTTGGAGGTATCATCTTTATGATAACCCAATTAAGAAGAAATGAATACTATGATACATTGTTATTTGATAATACATATCTATATAAACAAAATTTATTCAGAAACATTTGCATTGGAAAATCTGTAAGATATTAAAATTATGTAATGAACATAAACATTAGATAAACAGTTTTGCATATAACCTTTTTTGGCTCATCTACATTTTGATTTGATTTGATGGTTTCAAAATATTTTAGCCTTCGTGTTATTTTTACACAACAATAAGTAACCTAAATTCGTATTCAGAATGCTTAAATATTATGTATAAAGTAAGTACAATTAGTAATTACAATATGCAAATTAACGCATGAAGAAAATAAAAATTATAGTTTATTGAAATAATTTGTAATAAAATAAACTGGAAATGAAACATCTTGAAGTTATTAAATATTTGCATCCTTGTATCTTGCTTATTCATGTGCTAATTATTTAATAATATCATTAATTTCCAGGGGTTTCAAATCAAAAGAAAGTATTTTACAATCACTAATTTGTTCCATTATAATATTTGATATTATAAGAATGTGTTTCTGTGCTAATTAGCAAGAAAAACTATTTGATTAATTTTGATATTTGTCCTGATTAATGACAGTTCCAAAAATAGGTTTTTTTTGAGTAGAATTGCTAAGAATATAAAGCGATAAAAATAGTAATTCGCAGTCAAAAATGATGTTAAAATGTCAAGCCACAAATTCCGAATGGAGTCTTTAATGTTCTGACACTTTTAAAAAATGTCATCCCGGCCTTCAAACTAGAATACTAATCTAGTCTGCTTTAGAAACGACACACGGGCTTCAAACACATATTATAAAAGAATAAAGTGATTTTAATATAATACAAATAATAAAAAATATGTACAACAAATGTTGGGTTTTTATGAAATAATATTTAAATGTGATACATAAATAAATGAACTTTTAAAATATATGTATGTTTGATTTAAATACATTGCTCTCAACAAAAGTAAAATGGCGAAGCTAGTTAACGAAAAAATATTTCTTATAATGAAATGTATCTGGCAAATTGAAAGGAACTATTCAAACATTACCATATTTCCTAGTTATAAGATGAAATAATAGCCCCATAATGTCTGAATTTAAAATAGAGATATCTGCTTTATGATCTGTATTATATAATTGGTTTTGTTTGGTTTTGACGTAGAATCCGGATTTTGGAAAGTTGGTCTGTGATAGATCCAACGAATTTCCAAATTTCAAGCCCAAAGTGGGGATGTTAACCCACTGTTTGTTAAACGGTTGACGGCTGCCCACCTTCAGACGATTAATTGATGAGGAATCCGAATTCGGAAACCAGTGCATGCAAAACTTTCCAGTAGAGCATTTTCAGAAAATTGGAATTTATGAAACACATATATTCTTATTTATTATGTATTGCTACTTGTATATTACTATAGAGTATTGTAACAAGTCTTAGGTCAGCACATTGTAGTACACGCAATTAATTACCCTTCACTGCGCGATTTTCTACAATTGATCAAAAAAATATTTTTTTGGTGTAAAAAAGGAAGAAGAACTCGGAAAAAATATTGAAGAAATTAAATTATGCCAAGAAATTTCACCATGTATCAGATCTGCAACAACATATTTTGGATCAAATTTAATATTATTGCATTATAATGTCGAAACAATGATATGAAAATGATGTTATTACATTTCTGGTCCAATATTTTAATGTACACTTCTTTAAAACAATGTATTTATTAAATATATCACAATAAACCAGCTGTGTAAAAACGGCAACAGCATTTATTTTTAGTGCTGTGATGGAAATACGAGCTTAAATAAATATAGAACTTATGTATAGTTACAGTAAGAGTTGTAACATATCAGATACAAAGATATATTTCTAAGCGTATATAAAATACAATATAAAATTTGTGGATGTTGCATAAATGATACATTGCGCAGTGTAGGGTTAAGTAATTAGATCAGATAGTTTCGATAGTGTTGTTTACTTGTGACACTTTTTTGCTGACTTAAGACTTGTACAAATATATATAAGTGTTATTATGTATGTTAGGAAGTAAATAAGTAAATACAGTAGAGTACAGTAAGTTGTAGAGTACGTTCATCATTGATTATTGTTAAATAAAGAGTACGTAAGTCAGTTTCCGGATGCAGTCTTTTATTGTTGCTGACTGCCAGTCTCGATAGGACCCCTTTTTTATAATGTACCCTCATTTAAGAGGGTTACATTTTGGTGGCAGCGGTGTGATTTCTACCCTCTTAGGGGTGTTACAGTATTTAAGGAAATTTTTTTATATAAAATTCAGATAAAGCAACACCTCTGCAATGACGTCACAACATTTAAAAAAAATCATTGTGGCTTAATGAATAACAATTAAGACTTTTTAAAAGGGTAGATAGTCTTCAATTTAAATAAAGTTTTATAAACAAATTTTTTTAAATGGTGAAAGACCCCATTTATTTATTTGGTGGAAAATGCTATAAAAACTGATTAATTTTGCTACCCTGTCAATGTCATCTAGTAAAAAATAAAAAATTCCAATAAAATAAATAAGATTCTCGATATTAATTATTATTAATGAAATATGTATTTATGTCTCAATCATATAAATTCTTCTGTGTTGTGCTAAAAAGGAGAGAATTTCGTCTGTTTGTTTGGGCATCACTGGAATATTAAAACAAGTGACTCTGAGAAGAGAGGGGCGCAAATTACTAAGATGCTAATAATGCACACAAACTTGGATTAATCCCATTATTAATTCGTAGTATAAATAGCAGAAAAGGAGGAGACATGCAAAACATTCTGCTCTAATCTTTTGCGGTGGTGGTAGCATTGTGATCCAGACAGGATGGCCAAACTTGTAAGTCACGACAATTATTTACTTTAATAGTAATATTTTGATTGGGCTCAATTTAAGGATGAATGTAATTTTCGACAAATTAGAATTGTATATAAAACAGTTATACTTTAAACTTTGTTGCTCTTATTTGTTAGTTCTTTCTTTTAGGACCGATCTTTCCATCTTCTAATAAAATCTCGAATAAATTATTTGCCGAATAAATGAAAAATGTCGCATCGAAATCATAGCTCAAATGATATTAATTGTTTTAGCTGTCATTTTTTTGATGCATAATTTTTTATTTGTTCGACGAATAACTTATTCGGAAGTTTATTCGTAGATGGAAAGATCGTCCATTACAAGAATAAGGATAATAATTTACCCATATATTCATTCATGGTTTTACTGATTTAACTTTTAAGACAGTCATGACTCTTTGAAATAGAATGTGTTAATATTTATTTCAAATATAGCATCTTTATTCTACATTATTTAATAATCCTTCTAAGATAGCTTTCAAACAAATAAATTGAATTGTGACAGTAATTGCATACAATTTGTGTCGAAACATTTTAATCTATTTAAACTCCATTTTAGGCTCAAATAAATGTACGAAATTCGATTGGACATAGTCTAAAAGTATGAATATTTATACACTGTGAAAAATATGATATAATATCGTTCAATCAATTTAACTAAATAATCAGTTAATTTGCGCACAACTCAAGAATTCAGTCGAAGAACTGAATTATTACAGTTATTATTTATTTATTAGTTTGCTTTGTAACATAACATGATTTCTAGGTTATTTTAGCACAGTTAAAATATTTTTTAAATTTAATAAAAATATATTTAAACAATTAATAGTTATTTACTTTACAAGTGGGCAAAGAAAGGAATTACCCACGAGATATATTTTAGCACACGAAGCCGAAAGCTGAGTGTGATAATTTTATCGAGTGGGTAATTCCACTTTGCCCACGTGTAAAGTATAACGTTTTATCCAACACTTCTTAATAAAAGCAAAATTTATTAAAGAAATATTATTTGATAGTGACATTTGCTTTAAATATTATATATTATAATGTCAAAGTAGTTACCAAGGTATTGTATGTTATAAATAAAAAAATACTCACTAGTGACTTTTCTCAAAATTATACCTGCTAGTGGGTAATCTGTTACTTTCCTTGTTTAAAATCGCCATAGTTATAGAGCATTTATTGAGAGGTGTTGGATTAAAATTTTTACCAGTAGATTATTTAAGAATAGTTTTAAGATACTTTTACACAAAACATGATTGTATCAACTCTTTCGTAACTAACTTCTAGTTGATTGAACTGAGATCGGCAGTCAATTATATTGAATTTTCAGTTATTTTTATTGAGAAATGTAATTTGCGCGCTGTTCAACTGATAAATTCAATTGTTTCTCGAGTAACTAAAATGTTCAGTAAACACAACTAAGATTCTCAATTAAATTGATTGAATAATAACTCGATTGCTCCATGTGTATAATTGGATCACTATTAATAATAAAAAGTTTTTCATAAAGATATTAAAATATAATTTGAATTGAAACAATTTTTTGTTTCTTTTAAAAAGTATAGTTTAATATTTCTATTATGATATTTAGTGAACACTCTATTTGTAAATCATTTTTTCCATGTAAAAACATTAATAATAAACATGGAAAATCGTCCCCATTTGCAAAGCCTCCTACACACGGCATTGAATTTAAAATATCAACAAGTTTCTTCTCATATCGTCACATCTAAATATTTTAAGAAACCAATGATTCACTCCCAATCACATTTAAATCAAACATCAAAAGTCAAAACTAACTTCGACACAGTAACGTAACGAAAACATTTTGTAAATTCGTAGATCACGAACAGTTAAACGTAACATAGCCTAACCTTTATCTTTAACAAATGCCAGGAAACGTTAATGTATTATTTGAATAAAAATTAATAATGAGAAAGTTGGAATGGAATATTCAACAAATTTTTAATCGTTAGATAATTCAGATTTCGGAAATTTGCATATTAATTTTAACAATTAATATTCGAAAAGCTCATAAAAATGGAGTACATCTCTGAAACGATTTCCGTGGACTGAAATCGAACGCGAATCTCTAAACAATTTGTAAAAAATATCAAAATACTGAAGTTGTCGAACTCAACTAGTTAATGTTATTATGATAAATCATTACTAGTAAGATACGAATGATTAAGTTGTAAATTCAACTTAATTATATACTCACTTTTTTGTAGTCATTCATATGTCATTGATTAACACATGTTTGTTTAGTAAAATCGCTACTACATTCAAAATTTATAATCCCGATTGTATTTCGGATTAAGTTTTTATGCAAACTGTTAATTAATGATAATAAAACATAAAAAACAGGTGTTGAATTTCCAAAATTGAGAAATATGAATGAAATGAATATTTGTATTCAAATTTTAGAAACTCTTTCAACAATTACTTAACTAACAATTAACTTAGTTAATTTGAAGTTTGGTGTATTAATTAAATAAATACTCGTATATAAATAACATAAATATATCATCATGCCATTTAGCACTCTACTCATAGCAGATCTCGGTATTATGGTATATTTCTGTGCGTAATTTGCGGTTACCAGCCGTCAAATCACGGCCCCCATGGATGGTAGTGATGAAGGAGCCACAGGAGTAATTTTATATGTTTAATATTTATTTTCAAATATTGTCGGTTGTGGGAATTGAACCAAAGATCTTATGATCCACAGTCCGATGCGTTACTACGAAGCTATTTACCCCATACATAAAATATAAAATATTTTAATTATTTGAATTAAGAAAGAAAGTATCAAAAGGTTAGTACTAGTAAATTGTTTACTAGAAAATAAATTAAATACTCCTCTAAACTTAACTGAAATTTATTACTTATGTATAATTTAAACATGAATAAACTCATTGCTGTAGTACGCATCATAATATATCTTATATTTATCGAAATATGGCGATTTGAAATATTTTTTAAAATACGGAATTTCCCCAAATATGACTTAAAATAGTAAATTTTTTTTATTACATTTCTTTATAATATTCGCGCCAGGAAACCCATTGCAGCAGAGCGCATCGTCATATCTCTAATATTTTTCGAGATATGACGATTTTTTATGTTTTCCGAAGAGCAACTTTGAGGGGCTGGAACTCGAAAACTATACAAGATATCAAAAAATATCTCCAGTTTTGTGTTTTTCGTGCCATTTATAATAAATTAGTAAATTTTGAAAATTTTGAATTTTTTGAATTTTTTTTTCAAAATTTCGATTGGAGATATCTCGACAAATATGAAAGATACAGACTTGCAGTGTTCATCAATCGATTCAGCTCGACGAAATACATAAACCCTGAAAATTTCAGAAAATTCTGACAACCGGTTGAAATGTTAGAGCAAAAAGTCTTAAAATGACTAAATTCAGGCCAAACGTCAAGGGGTAACTATTGACTTTTTCGACAAAAAACGCCATTTTCAGGGTTTTTGCTCTAACTTTCCATCCCGTAAAGCAATTTTTATAAAACTTAGCATACTTATGTATTTCGACGAGCTGAATCGATTGGTAAACACTGCAAATCTGTATCTTTAATATTTGTCGAGTTATCGCCGATCAAAATTTTGAAAAAAAATACAAAAAAAATTCAAAATTTTAAAAAATTGCTAATTTGCTATATAATGCACCAGAAACGTTAAACTGAAGACAATTTTTAGATATCTCGTGTAGTTTTTGAATTACAGGCCCTTAAATTTGCACTTCGTAAAATACAAAAAATCGACATATCTCGAAAAATATTAGAGATCTGACGATGCGCTCTGCTACAATGGGTTTTCTTAGCGCTTATATTATAAAGAAATGTAATAAAAAAATATTACAATTTTAAGTGAGGATATTCCGTGAGTTTCAAATTTTTCTATCGGTATGTGAATCTGTATTAAATGATTAATAATTACAGTTTCTGTTATTTGTTTGTTCCCATAGCAACTAAAATTAGTTTATTAAACATATAATTCAGTTTTGTCAAAAGAAGCAAACAAAATCTGATGTGGACCACACTACTTTCTTATACAAATAAAACCAACTGAAGACGTATGACCTATTAATATCTAGTCAGCAAAACTTTCTAACAAATAATACAAATATTTTTGACACTTCACAATTATTTGATACGTTTGATACATAAATTTTAAAAATGATTTTGTTTTTTACCCATTGTAACTAAGATTATTGAAATATATTCTTGAATATATAATTTAGTTTTTCTCAAAATTAGAAGCATGTACAAGAAAAGTGCAAATAACATTTTATATTCCAAATATTATTGCTAACATCTTTTATTTGAAACTTTTTCTCTAAGCTTATTCTAGTTTTGAAAAAAATTGAATTTATTGTTTTCTGTGACCAGTAAAGTTCCTCCTCCGGTTGTTCAATTTCATTCAAAATCAACTCAGTTCTTAATTTTTTCATAAAACTTATGAATTCCAAGTTTCGTTCACATATCTTGTCTAGTTCATAAGATATTGTGCACACGGACATCCATCCATCCATCCATCCATCCTCACACACAGACATCATTGAGAAATTGGTCTTAACGGATTCAGTGGACGTCAAAATATGTATTTCCGCAAAAATCTCGTCAGCGATTTTTTTCGTGATTGTATAAGAAAGTAAAAATGTTAGAAATGTGATATAATTTATGATAGATACCTTTTTGTTTTGTTTTGTTTATTTTTCACTTTCTCTCCCACCAGGAACAAAAGTATTGTCGTTCGTTTAACACACGTCAAATTTTCCGTTAATTTATTGATCAGTAAATTGCGTCGTATAAAAGAGGCAATAGAAACCAATTGCCTCTCCCGGTTGTGAAAATAATATTTTTTATAGCTCCATAATAACTAATTGGACTGTGAATCATGAGATCCTCAGTTCGAATCTCACATCCAACAATTGCCGTTTTAATTTAACCATTTGTGGTTCCTTCACCACTAATATCTTAAATTACCTACTATTTATCAAGATTTGCAAAAGCAAAGCGCAACAAGCAAAATGCGTAAAATTATATATTTATTATTTATTTCAGACCCTAGTCGCTCTTAGTGCCATTTTGGCGGTAACCCTTGCCCAAACCGGCCGCTACCGCCCTCAACCCTCTGTCTCCATCCTAAGCTCCGGTCGCTACTCCGGTAGCTCCGGGCGTTACAACCCTGACACCGCAGGACGGTACTCCGGAAGCAGCGACGGACGCTACACTCCCGACAACTCCGGCAGGTATTCCGCTAATGATGGAAAATACTATCATGATGATTCCGGGAAATATAATCCGGATGGTTCCGGAGCGTACTCTGGACAAAACGGAGCGTACCAGCATGACGGATCTGGAGGGTATAAAGGGAGCAATGATAAATATAAGGGGGATAGGTACCAAGGGGAGAAGTATGGGGGCGGGAGGGGGTCTGGATCTGGAGCTGGAGCTGCAGCAGGAACAGGATCTGGATCTGGATTCGGTGCTGGTTTTGGTGCAGGTAATTTTTTTTAAATATGACTTTATGGGGTATTCCAGTATAATTGAATTTATCCAAAGTAATCATTTCTTTGTATAGTTTGTCACAATATAATGGAATAACACTTAAAAACAAGTTCTCAATCATAATGCTATATTAGAAAAATGCAAATTTTAGGCTATTGTAGATACTCAAGAATTTAATTAAATTTTTTTAAATAATAGCATAAAAATATAGAAATATTGATAATATCATTAAATTCTCATATGATTGTGGGCACATGGCTACATTAAGTAACTATTTAGGCTACAGTCATTAACTGATCAATATTTATATATTAATGTTACAAAATCCGAATTCTCAAACAGAGGTTTGTATTTAGTATCGGTAAATGCATAGTTTTCAGTAATAATATAACAAGAGAGTGAGATTAAATTGAAAATAATTTGTCAGATCTTTCGAAAACTTGTTGGCTATTGCCGAATGGCGACAAGTTTGAGAAAGATACTGGAGAATTATTTTCTAATTTATCGAACTCTCGAGTTATATTTAATTAGATTATTTTTTTATTTCATCATCAGGCACGCCACTAAATCTAACTTTTTTGCTTATTTTTACATGTTTTGACGTCTGTCAACAAAAACAAAAAAGCTACAGAGAATATTGCCGGGAATAATCACAAGAGCATTATTCTCAGTATAATAATGACAGGATTGGTTAAAACGCAGACACGTGACATACAATAAAGCATTTCATTGGTTTAAAGAAACGTCAAAAAATAATCAGTTTAATATTTTCTCTTTAAACTCAGGTTTTGTATTTTGGTATATACACACTTTTCCATCTAATATAGTGGACTAATAGATACAACATCACACCTTATATTGTTTTTTGGGTTATTTAGAGCACATTTTAGTCAGCATTTTAATGATGATGTTGATGATAATTTTGTTTGTTCAAAGTTTGTAGACTAACTTTATGTTTAAATCCTATTGTTATTCATTCTAAAATTTCGCTATGAAGTATTACTTTTTCTCGATAAAATGTTGGAAACATCTTTAATTCAAAAGTTTATGAAAGGAATAAAAATTAAATTTTCTTAGGTTCTTCGTCTGCTGGTTCAAGGCGCCCAGTAAATTCTGGAGTAGGTTCGGGAATAGGTTCCGGAATAGGTTCTCAAGTTGGAGGCGGTATTTCTGCCGCTGCCGGATTCGGCGCTCCGGTTGGTCTGAAGCAAGGCAGCGCTGCTGGTAAATACGACAACCGCAACTATGCTATCATCCGCCAAGAAGGCTCTGTTGACGAAGATGGATACCACTACTTGTAAGTGAAGATATTACAGAAATGTTCTTGCATGCCAAATTTAAAGAGATAGGTAGATACTAAAGAACGACGATATTCAGGTAAAGGAAACTGAAATTTGATGGGTTTCAATGCTATTTTTATCTCCCGCCTACCTCTAGGTAAGGGAGGTATTGTTTTTGGTCAAAAAAATTGGTTGTAAGTTTTCAATGCATAAGAACGTTTTAGGGTCTCTACAATACGATTTTACTATTTTCGCCTTGATGTATGTATGTATGTATGTATGTATGTATGTATGTGTGTTTGTAGTCTTTGGCAATTTTTTCGTTTTGCATAACTCAAATACTATAATAAAAAAAAAAATTGTGAATTTTTGCTGCTTATATTTAAATGAAGAGCTGATTAGATTTTGGATAAAATTGGTCAACCCGAAGTAGTAGTTTACTTGAAGCCCTTAACAGTTTTTCAAGAAAAACATGGTTAAATATTCTTTTTAAACAATTTATGTCATTTTGAAAGTTGTAGAATATTTAATTTTACATGTGTTTTAATTACACTAATTTTATTAATTTTCATTTGATTTAGAGATAATCATTTTTAATACGTGTTTAAAAATTTATCGCCATTAGCTTAAGTTGCAATGCGTCTGTTGAACAGTTACTATGCATTTATTTAACGGTTGCTATGTGTTTGTTGAACGGTTTCTATGCAAAATATTATAGACTCAGCTTACTAATAAACAATTAGAACAAATTACAAAATTGTATATAGTTTTTTCAAAGATTCAATTTCATATTATTAATTTTAATATTTCAATTTATTATTTTTATTATTTCTTGAGGAATATAGATATTTCAATAGATAACAAGATGCCAGTCTTTTGAATTTTTTTATTACTTATTTGTTCTATTACATTTTTTCGTTGTTCTTTATTTCGTCCCAAGTTATTTGTTTTCCCTATTTCTTTGTATTTCTAGAAATAGGGGAAACATGATACAATTAACCTACCGTTATATTTTCAGGGTTAAATATAAAATATTTATTAACAATTTAATAAGCGATTAGTATGCAAAATTGATGATCAAAACAGAGACTGAATACTGAATAATACAATTACCACCATTCAAGATATAACAGTTGCTTTTACTTTTATATTACTATCATTAACATTAAACATTATTACCTGTCCATAAAATTAAAAACATTCCTTCGTTATCGATTTCTGCGATTCATTTCGCTGATCTGACAATGCGTTACAATATTATAATTATATATTATTCCTGAACTTTATAGTAAAATGATTATAATGATTACAAAAATACATAATCAGTTAATATACATATTTAATTCCAACCTTCAATTTTACGAGGAGGCTCTTAATATTCCACATAAGGTATTCAAATTTAAATATTAATAAAGAAATTGACATTTACGATAATGAAATAAGAATAGAGAAAAGATATCTGAAGATCTTAACTCTTGGAATATGCAGATCCGGGAAAGACAAGAGTAATCGTATTAGAATATTTCAGTAATTTTAAATAATGTTACATGTTTATGTAAAGAAATGTTAAGGACACAACATTCGAGATTGTAGTTCCATCTCTGAAGATGTTACAAAACTTAGACTAAGATGTTCATCTGCAACGTTAGAGATGGCGCGTCCTGTAGTTTCTTTTCTCGTGATTATTTAAATTTAAGTTGTTTATAATAAATTGGTTCAGTTTAAATTTCATTTTGTGGTATGTGATATTCTTTAGAAATAATTTGTCTCAAATGTAAAATAAGTGTGTAGTAGCCTGTGATTTATGATAATTAGATCATAAAAATTTTATTACTACAATAAACCTGATAGGTCACTAGTTGAACATGAATTAAGTAAGCTTCGAATTAGAAGTTGACATGCAATTTATCTAGACAAAGCAGAAATAATTTAAACAGCAAACCAGCCGATAGTATTTTCTCAAGCGGATTATATTTTGATTGATTTTGTTGATATAACAAATATTGTCTAGGTTTAAAAGATAAAACACTGTTCAATATTTTCAAAAAGTTCAAAATTGTCTATAAAACATATATATTAAAAATTATAGACAATAAAAATTGTCAACTGTTCAATATATTTGAATATTTACTGTTTGAATTCAATATATGTATATTCATTCTAAATTATAGTGAGAGTTATTGAAACTATGCACTCATAAATATAACTTCTTGTTTCAAGAAAAGTTTTAGTTTTCTTTTTATATGCATTCGTGCAAGAAAATTTTATTTCTTACAAAATTAGGATCAATTCAAAAAATATTAATTTTGAATATAAATATTATTTATTTTCTTTTTTCTGCATCGAAGGAAATGAATATATTTTAAATTTTGTTTTTAAAAATAATGAAAAAGAAGTCGTTTTAATTTTAAATAAAACGTTTTTAGTTAAAACGATATCATTTGAATTAAAACTATACTCCTATTCAAACTACGTCGTTCCTATAATGAGGCTTAGTTGAATACTTGGATATGTTCCTTCAAAACTAAATTAATTATAAGAATATTTATTAAAACAACAAAATTTTTCAGTGATAATGAAATCGGATTGACACTATTCAAATCAATTTTTTCTTCATTTAAGAGGAATCTGTTTGTTCCAAAAAACATTTTTATCTGTTTGGTGGTAATTCTGTTAAAATTGCAACTAAACTGGATAAAAATATGAAAATTTCGATATCGTTCATAACTAACTATAATTTCGAAAGAAAATGTTTGTACATTAATTATTGAACAACTAATTATAAACTTATTAAAGAGAGAAAATATTCTAAATAAATATATCATGGTGCAAATTACCCATTTTTCGCACAAGAGATAATTTATACTCCCCACACATACATATAAGAGAGGAATTGTAACTTTAAAATTTTCGATAGTGACTTGTCTATGGATAAGCACGTTTAGGGGTGTGTGATAATTTTTTTTATCCACGATAAATCAAAATCTAATAAATATATGACCGATCTCGATGGTGTAGTAATGTAGGTTACTAGTATAGCATACCAGAGGTCGAGAATTCGAATCCCAATGAAAAGCATGGTCGTTTATATTGTTTACATAAATTCATAATCATCCCCTCATGAGGTGCCATATGACTGAAGTAGGTAGTCAGTTGACCATCTTCGTATAAAATAAAAATAAAGGTATCATCTAGAAATTTCATATTTAAAATGATAAATTTATGAGATTATTAGACTTTGGTAGCAATCTATCAACTAAAAGTGATAGTTTTATTGAAGACCTATCAGGTTTCTTGGACATATCTCAGTAAATAATTGAATTACAGTCAAATTTGCTTTCTTCAAAATTATGTGGAATAGTAGTAACAAAAATTTGTATTTGAAACTTTTTCTACATTTTGTACCGTTAAGGAATTAAAATATTCAGGGCGTTATCTGTTGACCACATCAGATTCTAATGACAAAATCATTTTAAAATTTCATATTTTTAACGTGGATGTTCAAATTACGAGTTGATTAGTTGTTGGTGGCTTCTCATCAAGAGGTAGTTAAATAATAGAAAAGATGATATTAGTAAGAATATTTATTTGAAACCATTATTCCTATTTTGTACCGTACTATTAAGGCGGGAGGTTATGTGCTACCTACATCTGATTTTTTCAATTGAATTGAGATTACCAGCCAACAAGTCTCTGTTCTTGATACATCAACCAATTTGGCTGCAATTTAAATTTTATTGTTGCGGACTTAAACTAAAGAGGTGTTAGATCCATTATTCGGAAAGAATTGTATTGGAGTTCTTTCTAACTGTTACGTTTTCATTCCAGTTTTCAATTCCTTCTGGTTGTAAGTCTTGTTTACTTCTTTTATCTATATTGATCTTGGCCTACATCCTATCCTATTCACGTTTTTTTTCTAGGATCCGTTGTAGCATATACTTTATTGGATTTATTCTTCAGCTTTCCTGTTTATGTCTACTCCTTCTAATTCTTGTTCTATTTCATTGTTCAATTACCCTCTATATTTATTACCTCATACTTTTCTGGTACTACTATTGTTTGTATTACTTTCCTTCCAGTACAAAAGAATGACAAATGTTTATAATTTCCCCAGGTACGAAACCGAGAACGGCATCTTCGGCGAAGAGCAAGGCCGTTTGGCCAACCGAGGCACCGACCAGGAAGCAATGCGTGCCAGCGGCTACTTCACCTACACCGGCCCCGACAGCGTGGTGTACAATGTCCGGTACACCGCCGACGAGAATGGCTTCGTGCCCGAGGGTGACCATCTTCCCACACCACCACCCATCCCTGAGGCCATCCAAAGAGCGCTCGAGTGGCAGAAACAGAACCCCACGTTGTAAGAAGAAGATAAATGAGTGAAGTGTTGATGATATATAGATTTAATGATTGTTGATGTAGTTGTTGTAAATTAAGATTAATATTAGGTTTAGTAAAGATTATATGAATATTATTTGGCGTTTTTAATCAAAACCTTCCGTACTTCCGAAAATCTGACTATTATATTTCTGTATCAATTATATTGGGCAGAATACAACAGAGTATAATTTAAAAGTTAACTTTCAGAAGCTGTAATATAAATACTAAGCATGATATAGAATATTTTGTTGCAGTTTTGTTCTTCTAGTGTATTATACAACAATTAAAGCAATTTTGAACATTTGTCTTTTTCAAAATAAAGGCATAGATCCGGTTGCATTAAGCGTTGTTAAAGTAACAACGTGATTAATTTATCAGAAATCAACATTTTTCCTGTATCCAGGGAAATGGACTTATAAGATGATTTTGATAGGTTAATCATTGTTACTTTTACAACGGAGTTAACGTTTTATGCAACCGGGCCACAGACTAATTTTCGGTTTCACAAAAATTCCATACGCATTTATTTAGTTAAACCAAGTTTAAAATTTAAAGAACGTTAGTGAAACCGGGCATAAATCATAGAATTCAGTTAATCGAAATACATAAAGAATATTCCAGGAAACTTGAACAAAAGAGTCAAAGTTGCAAAGTAAAAAGTCTAAATAAAAATGACCTAAAATTCTTAAGGTGTTGATAGTTTTCCTAATTTTTAGACATTTTCAGGCTCTTTGCTCTAAATTTTGAATGCGCTGACCGAATATTTTGAAACTTACTATTTGTATGTATTTAGACAAGCTTGATCAAGTGGTAACTACAATTCGCAAGTTTTGAGATACTGCCCTTAAAATATACATTAAAAAAAATAATAATAAGAATTTTCACAGTTTTCAAAACTCCATAATTAGTCATAAAATGCACCCAACTTAAAATTCTGTAGAAGAAACTGTAATACTCGCTTAGATTTTGAGCTAAATGTGTCCAAAATGGACCTTTGAAAAAACAGTATTGCTGTCACCTGAAAACTGAAATAAGATTTGAAGATGCAGGTTGATGTATTTTTTGCGAAGATATGAACCGGGCTAACTTATTTGATCAACCACCTCATGAATGGATGAGTTGTAAATTATGTGGACATCGCAAACGATCATACTCCTCAGTGGGATTCGAACCCACGACCTCTGGTGTAGTAGGCTAGTGATATAGACACTACACCACCAAGATTGTCGCATTGTGTTCTACGGAATTTTTTAAAGGAATATACAGAACAGACTTTCGAAAAATACTGTTTTAAGGAATTTTTCTCCCGAGGCAATCAAAGAACTCGGGGTTCTTAAACGCTTAATGACTTTAAAATAAAAGAAACTGCAATGTAATTTAAATACTGTCAAGAAGAATTATAACACAATAAAATCAAACGATTATAGCAGCTGTGATTAATCGACGACACAAAATCTTACGAAATGTAGACATTTTCGGATTATTGATCAATTTATACACATGTTCTTTGATGAGCGACGAACAAATATCATTTATAACATGTGTTACACAACAACTAAAATGCAGACGCGCGCCTCTGAATTTATTGACTTTTATTTTGGGTCAAAGTTGCCTTATCGTCTTCAACATGAAATTATACTTGTTTCTGCACTTTGATGAGGCTTAATCTATTTTATTTTCGTAGATGTGAAAGTTGAATTATTGTAGTGTTAAGTAATAATGCGAAATGAAAACATTACTATGCAGTTTGTAATAAAATAAACAGGATGACTTTTCCTTAAAACCTTTGCAAATAATAAACGAGCATATTATTTACAACTTATTGTTATTATTGTTGTTTTAAATGTTGCACATGTCATTTCCTTCTTTCATAAAGTGATTGTTTACTTGAATTATTCTGGAAGAAGATTAAGATATCGAATAAGATTTCTCATGTAATTATTACTTACACAATTAATTGTAAAAATGTTACTCAATATGCAACAAAATATATAGATGTACCTACAACAGTTTACACAATATAGAAGAGTACTTATAAATTCTTCCAGTATGCCAGATGGAATGTATGTATTTAAGATATAGAATTCCGTAAATTAATTCCGGTAAATTATAAATAAAAAGAAATGCTTAATAAAAAACACGATCTCACGATGTACAACATATTCAGAAGGAAATTATTAATCATGTAAGAGTGAATAATAATAATAACTTCCAAATATTTATACATGTAAGTCTATATTAAAGAATATGAACACATTTTCTTATTGATTGATTTTTGTTACTATTTTTCAGTCATTCAGGGTCTATAGCATACTATTAAAGATCATTATTTCATTATATGAAGATCTATTATATTTTAATATATATATTAATTGATAAACAGATATATAATCTAAATGTGGCGTATATGGATTTCAATGTCATTGTTTTTGATATTGCTGTAAATTTTTATGTTTTCATTTTACAGCAAATGTATAAATACAAAAATTATTCAAAATTTAAAAATGCATGCAATAAAGCTAATTTGTTCACATAAATATTAAAATTTGAAGACACGTCAATCAAATTACAGGAGTAATTAATATTTATTAGAAAAATTGTTGTGTGACAATAGAAAATTAAACAAAACCCGAAAATATTTGATGTTTCAGAAAACAGTTTTGGTTTGGTTCGATGGCAGAAACTTTGTTGTTAATAGAAAAATATGATTAAACTTTCAGAAATCATCTTAAAAATACATTTCTTTGGCTACACTAAAATGTTAGTATTTGATAGGTTAATCACGTTACTACATTACCCTCTGAGTTAACTCTCCTGTGTAAAAACGGCCCTTAGATTTATTTATTACAATATTATATTATTTTCTGTCAAAATTTCGAAGATGATTTTAATGATATAATAACGAATTTGTGGGTTCATTATTTTGTTAATAAATAAATCCAATTAAAACTGTTTCACGAAATGTCAATCATTTTTAGTTTTTGTTTAATTTTCAATGGCCGTGTTACATCTTTCGTAGGCTTGGACTTGACGGCTGGTAATCGCCTATGATGCATACAAATATGTAGTACTCTTATAACGAGATCCACGAAAGCAAAGCGCCACTCTCAAAATGAGTAAAAGGCATGATGATATATTTCTTTTCGTTTGGGTATAATTAAAAACTAATAAACTATACATAATTTCATAAATCAGGAACTAATACGAGAAAACAAAATTAAGTTAAAATTATTTATATGTAGACATCACAGAATATGCAATTCGAATTGAATTATTTTTCATATTTTTAGTGCTTTTTCCAATTACATATTTCACATATCAGTCGGGGTTTTAATCTTCTTGGTTTAGCTGTAGTTTAGAGAAAATATTGTCCAATATTTATCTCTGATAAGAATACCATAATCCTCGCAGCGAATAAAATTAAATATTTATTGTTATTGTTATTAGATATATCTCGTATATTATTTCTTCGATATGGGAAATTTTCATAAGTAAATAAAATCATAGGTATACTTGCACATGAAACAAGTTTTCATATAGATAGTAAATGCCACATTTATTCCAATAAAACTTATTTATATGTGAGATTATGTAGGTACTATGTAAATAAATAAAATAAATACTTTGTTACTTTTTCATTTCTTTGAAATATAAATACCAGGTTTCTACAAACAAACTCTATTGTGTATTATTATTCCAAAAAAACATTGTTAAATATAAATGTTTAAATAATTGTATTATGTAATAATCTAAGTTTGAAAGTGATGGTATATCTGTTAAATAAATTTCAAATATCACAAAAACTTAATAAAGTTGTTGAACTCTGCTTGAATCGTGAAAGGAATAACTAATTTTTGTCGTTATAAACGATTGCCGCTCTGCTAATAGTTATTTACATTATACGTGCGGTAAGTTTAGTTTTACAGCGCGAAGTTTTGTATTGAAGCACGACGCGCAGCGGAGTGCTTTAATAAAACTGAGCGATGTATAATAAACTTAACGCACACATAATGTATTACATTTTCTGGCCGATATACCTACTCCTTGAAAAGAAAAATTTCCATTTATAACCTAAAAATATGACTATTTAATAATTCCCGTATAGACTACATGAGCGATTCAAATGTTACCTACCTTTCTCGATATTCTGTATTACAATTCATTTAATATAATTAAAATAAAATAAATCACCAATTCTCATCAATCCAATCAATCAGTTTTATCTTTTGACATTTTATTAGTTATGTCACATTTACCAACTGTGAAATATCTGTACTTAGTTAGGATAAGTGTTAAGAGATGGCGCTGCTAGCAAATGTCATTTTTATATAAAATTTTTAGTTTTATTTATTTCTATGTTACTTTATTTAACGATTTTGGCGGTAACTAGAGTTTTTTAAATCATTCTTTATTATTACAAAGTTACTTTTTATTTTAATGGCATCAAAAAGCTAAAAAATATCGGTGCGCGTTCCCGCACCGCGGTGTTTCAAAAATCATGAACACTGTAAAATCGTAGTTACCGCAAATCTAAATGATGGTTGTTTGTTATGTTTACAGTTCAAGAGGCCAGAAAAGAATATGATTCTACAAATTGTTCAACAATTTCCTGAAATGTTTAAATCAAATTACCTTTGAAAGAGCTGATTAGTATTTGGTGATAAACCAATAATCGGAAGTGGTAGTTTACATGAAGCCCTTTCAAGTTATTTTGAAACAATCGCAATAATTTAAATGACAATTTTTGTTATTAGAATAATGTTTCAAATGTTACTTTCCACAATTGCTGTTTAAAACATTTTTCTCTTACTATATTCATTTACGAATTCCAACACGTTACAGAAAAATTAAATATTTACTTTTTCGATTAATGCCCAGTTGCCCTACTCTCACTTAAACGTTAAGAGTTGCTTAAAATTCTAAGGAATCCTTAAATTAAAAATTTCGTTGCACCAGCCAAATTTCAACACTTAAATTGACTTAAGGAATTCTTAAATTAAGTGTCCGACATTCGCCACTTAAAGTCTACTTATGTCAAAGAAACTGTCAAGTATTTGTATTTGTGGTGAGGAAGAATGTTAAATTATTATGATATTGAATACGACATGATGATATGGATGATTTTAAAGATATTCGATTTATAAATAATCGTCCGAGAATAACATATGAACGACCGGATCACTTTCATAATTTGTCGGATGCACGGAAGGACAATTTTTTGAACGATTTCGTTTAACCAAAAAATACTAGAATACTAGAATCGTGTTTCTGATTGCTCATATCACTAAATAATATTATTACAAATTTATTAACTTACTTGGTAATCCTTCTCGATAAATTAATGAATTTTCCAAGCGTTTGGAATGTCACAAATAACAAACAAATCTTCTAGACAGTTAGTATTACACTTACTAGATTCTAACATTATAAATTGAAAATTTCGTTAACATTAGAATGCCTAAACAGGTAATAATAACCGATTATACAATTTAAAATTTTCTCAGTCACAGACATCATGGGCTTAAGTTATCAAAGATTCCTCTTCGTTTTTGAAATTCAGTTTTTTATCTCTAGTTTTAGGTACAGAATGTAGAACTAAGCAATGCCTAAATTCAACGAGCGCAACAAATTTAAGATATAAGGGTTCCTTAATAATAAGTATACTAAGTAAAGTTTAATTTTAAGGAAGAGCGGTGCAAGCTAATCTGTGCTTTTTGAAAAAAAAAACAAAACAATTGTTGAAAATGTCATTTTGTCATGTGCCCTAATTGAAAACCAATTTTTTTGAAAGGAAAAGCGTTTCTCAATAGTTATGATACGTGCTCCTACATTGTTTGATAAGAAATCTATGGCGGGAGGTATTGTGGTGCCCAGAATAGATTGTTTCTTTAAAATGGCAAATGTGTTAAATATGATATTAAATAATAATCTTTCACTGATGAATATCACATATAAAGCCAAGTTAATAAGTTGAGATTCTTTCTTTCATTGTTGTTTAATACATATGTCCGTCTGAAGCCTAATTCTGATTGATAGATTTTAACTTTAATACATTCAAAATCGTAACTTTAAGTTCTAAACTTCTAAGATTAAAATTATAAAATCAGCCATTATATATATACAAAATAGGTAAAAAATAATAATTTTTAATAATTCACCAATTTGTAAGCAGCAAATTACTGCCTCAATAACATTATTAACTCACAAAGAAACTATTTTCTCATCGCCTTAGTGTTATTCAAATCACAAATAATAAATAATCGCAATATTTATGAACTAATAAATATAAGAACAAAAGCTAATCTATAAACAAATGCAAACAAACGATTAATAATTTCCATAAGCACAATCGAGTTTATTGTCATTTGCACAACACAAGATTAATTATCAACCTCCCACGTCAATATGCAACAGAAGATGTATTCGTAGTGAATATAGCAGAATAAATGTGAGCGACCTCTGCAAATTCATTGCAGATGCCGCATTGTGGAGCCGTGAGTCATTTGTTAACATCGCGAATGATATTTCGGTGATTTATATTAATTTTGTTGTTGCAATATTTTCGAATATTTGGGAATGTAGCTTGACGCACCGTTGAAGTCTTTGGCGATATTTTCTTGTTTATTGTTTTATTTTTGGGTTTTTATTAGGTCTAATGTTGAAATTATGCATATTTTGAATTTACATTGCTAAAAATAAACCTTGAGGATTTGAAATGGTCTAATAAAGTTTAGAAAAAACAAAATAATTATAATACAATAAATTTAACCTATTTCAAAGACCGCATCTGTCATAAATATTAATGTTTATGCAAATATAGTATAAAAACAAAACTATAAATTCTTGAGAAAATAAAGTAAATATGTGCTACTAAAGTAATTATTCATACTTGGGAGTGGTATGTGTCTCACGATGATATATTCTGAGGTGTCAAATTTGGTTACTAGTTAGTCAAAGAGTAGACACAGATTTTAATGAAAACAAGGAAATTTTACGTTAGGATATTCGTAGATAAAATACCAAGGCGGAAATCGCACTAGCACTGCAATTAAAAAAATTATAAATTGAATACACATAAAAATAAGTGAAATTGGTTATGAACAAGGGGTCAAAGTTTCAAAATCATATACACTTAATCATACAAATGTAATTAGTTTTTTAATTATGATTCTAAATAAGGAGAAGGAATACGTGATGTAGATTTGGAAAAAAAAAACTTATAGATACAAATGACATCTGTTGTAATTTTATATATTTTATATTTCGAAGTAGATAATTTTTTTTGTTCTTTTATTATGATTTAATAGTTATTTATGTATCAAGGCACTGAAGTTTAACTTTTTATCACGAATTTGGAATTTATTTGCCGAGGCCCGTAGGGCCGAGGAAAATAAACCATGTGTGTGATAAAAAGGAACTTCAGTGCTGCGGTACATATTAAATTTTATTTGAAATCTAAAATTAGAAAAAACTATAAAAATATATTATATCTGTCAAATTATTAATTCATTTGTGATCTTAAAAAATATTATAACATGAATGCGGAGAGTACTAATTATGATATTAATTTAAAATCTTTTAATGAAGAACATCACATATGATCAGTTAAGGTTATTTTTTTGTTGTTTAATACATATGTCAAAAATCAATCTTGATGGCAGATTTCTAATTTAAAATATTCAATATGGATCAAGAGATCAATCACAAACATAAATTAAATAATCCTAAATCTAAATTTATATATTAAATCCAGTATAAACCATCAATCATACTTTTGATATAATGATATTAAAAAATAGAAAAAAAATCTTAACTTTTCATATGTGATGTGCTGAAAACAAAGATATTAAACTAATATCATATTTAACACTCTATGCACACATTTTTGTGTTATCACAGTTCATTTTTGTTTGCCAATCAAATTGACTGGTTGAATAAGTAAATTTATATTTTAAATATGAAATATGGTGTAATTTTAAACGAAAATTATAAATCATTAAATTTGTTAATCCAGCAAAGACCAATAAATGTTTTCCGTGTTTCATATTTTTAAATTAAATTCTTTGATCTAAATTTGTAAATTAAATTCAATATAAACTAGTCTATACAATGTATTGTTTTCTCTACTGCACACAATATTGATTGCGACTTTAAGAATTTATTTTTTCTTTTACATAACATAAATAAATAATACTAATAATTACTAACTTTTTTATTTACAGTGAATAGGTATAAGGATACAGCAATATAAAAATAATAACATTGAAAACCCTATACACCACATTTCAATTCTACATCGGTATTATCGTAATGTTTACTATAAATAATTAAAAAATAATAATCCTAGTAGTTTATATCAAATCCGGAATCTATAGAACCATGAACTATTGTAAATTTATCATGTGTTTACATATTAGTTGAAATTTTAATAGCTAATTAACCTATTATCTTGCAACTTTGACATTATGGCACTATAGAAAAATTAGTGTTATTCAATTAAATAATAGTTCAAGTATTATTTAATCCCTGCAATAAACACTAAAACGTGTGTTAGTAGGTACATGTTTACGGATTAAAATGCCATTATTCTTATGTGTGAAAATATTTGATTTTGCAGCTATTTATACTTAGATATTATAAGTGAATATTGTCTCACCATTTAGTTATCTTCTTCTTTTTTATACAGGTTTGTCTATTGCTCCAAACATTTATTTAATAATTTAATATTCACCTACCCTCCTTTTATGGTCTTGGAATAATAATTTGTTAAACTATTTGAAAAGAATCAAACCAACTGAAAGTATTTATTCATAATGTACCTATTTAAGTAGAGTAAGGATTAAGTTCTAAATGTTATTACCAATCAAATGTTGTAGAAGCATGAATAAACCACTCTGTCCTTTGCTAAATAAGTCTTCATCTTGAAAGCGTAGCAAATGAATTTGACATAAAAGGGTTTGACAAGAACCAGGAAGTATTTCATCCTTCACCTAAATGCTACAACTAACTAAACCTTCACAATTTCTTCTTCAATCGCGTAGGTTGGTAACTCTACATGCTGTGGGTTTTTCTTTCATTGTACCAACTTTCAAATTAATGCGAAACATTTATTACACCATTTCGATTTTGTTCAACATTGCCAAAGATATTTCTGCGTATTACTAAACTATTTTTATACATGAATATGTAAGAAAATGTTTGTGATTTGCATTATAATTAGATGATTTTGTTGTATAATATTTAAATGTCAAAGATGCGCTTTAGATAAATAAATTTTTATATGTATACTGTCAAAAAACTAAATTATTAGCTGTGTTGCGATTAGAAAATTATAAACACTTTTAAAAATTGATAATTATAATGTTTTTACTAATTTATGGATAAATTTCGTGAGAATAAAATAAATAAATTATTACCTTTCCATCAATTAGATTTATACAAATGACTTTTTAATTACCTGAGGAAATATTTATTGATGCTGTTCAATACCTCTAATTATTTAAATAATTACTTCAATGCAAATTAAATAATTAGTTTTTAACTCAGTACAAAATAATTAGCGTTTGAAAGAATTCTTTACAGTTACACGATTAAAGAATGCAGCGCAAAAAATTGCTGTATTTTAATATTTTACAAATTGTCAAGTAAAAAAATCGACCTTTACAAAATTTATTTTCACATTAAAGAAGATTGTAGGCGACTGAAAATCCAAATAATCGTCTCAAGTTGCCAAATTTATGACAGATATCTGTCCGATTAGCAGATCACATTCCTCAAAGAATTTTCCAAATGTTTGACGTCAACACAACACAAAAAATAATTAGTTATCGGCTTCTTCCTATTGTGTTTTGCGACATTGACATTTTTGTAAGCAATACATTACATAAAAGGGTATGGCTTATTTTCACTTGTAGATGAATTAAACTTGATTACATCTTTCGCACCCAAGATCTGCAAATATTGCTGTATACTGCATTGAAGAATTTGAGGCATTGTGTCAAAATTAAATAGATTTCTTATACGTATTATTAGAATAGGACTCATGGAAAAAAAATTAAACATGAGATTTTCAGTAATAATATAACAAGAGAGTGGGAATAAATTGAAAATAATTTGACAGATCTTTCGAAAACTTGTTGCCAGGCAATAGCCACGAAAGCCTGTAGGGCTTGAGTGGCTATTGCCAAATGGCGACAAGTTTGAGAAAGACACTGGAGAATTATTTTCTAATTTATCGAACTCTCGAATTATATTTAATTAGGTCATTTTTTAATTTCATTATCAGGCACGCCACTAAATCTATCGTTTTTGCTCATTTTTATTTGTGTTGATGATAATTATCTGACATCTGACGTCTGTCAACAAACACAAAACAGCTACAGAAAATATTTCGGGCAATAATCACAATAGAGTTCTTCTCAGTATAATAATGACATGATTGGATGAAACACAGACATGTGACATACAATGAAGCATTTCATTGGTTTTAAGAAACGTCAAAAAATAATCAAGGAAATATAATTTTACCATTATGTCTGTGTGGATGGATGAATGGATGTGCGCCTGTTTGTTTAACAACTCACGAACGAGAAAAGATAGGGTGAGGAAAATTTCGAAATATATATTTCATAGCACTATACAACTGAATTGATTTGGTAGGTGAAGTGCAAGTTTACTAGGCACAAAAAACCATAAATTCTGTTGATTCTGAATACGAAAACGGGTACAAAAATGTTTTAAATGAGAGGGGTTAGCAATAATAAGGTACCATTTTTATATTTTTACAATTAATTTTGAGAAAAATGAATTTTATGGTCTATAATATATTGCAATAGTTTTGCATGAGAGCGTATAACTAAAACATCTATTATAGAGGGTTTGTTTCAATGCTATTTTTTATATTGCTGTATTTTTTAACCTACTAAAACAAAAGCTAATTAAAAAAGTTGTTCAGAATTAAAAAATTCTTGTAACAATGCTCACTTGGATATTTGAACTGTAGTATTTTACAATATATTGATCAAATTAACATTAATATTTATTTTAAAAAATCGTAACACGACCACGGTATTAAAAAAACCGAAAATATTTAACATTTCAAAAATCAGTTTCAATTTTTTTTTGTTTGTGTTGAATAATTTGCTATAGAAGTTTCTTAGAAGATGGTAGTGATATAATAATGGAATTATAGTAAGTTTTATCTGTTAAATAAATAAATCAAATCCATATCTATCTGTTTTGTGAAGTAGCAAATATTTTTAGTTTTCGTTTTTTCCAGTTCCGTGTTACATTTTCTTTTAAATAATTTTGAATTTCACTTTGATTGCTATATTATTATTTATGTAATCAAATGTCTCTTATTGTATGCATTAAAATTCTGAACAACTTTTTTATTTCCATTGTTACTGTTAAAGTGTATAGGTACAGTGATACAGACCCTGTGTTGCACAAAAATGTTTAAGAAAGTAGCGTGGTGACCACGGCATAATAATACTTTTGTGTAAATATATTCTTCAATTTTGAGTGTAAATATTTTATTATTCTTATAAAAGATAAATAAACACAAAACAATGAACATATTATCATGACATTTACCCATTTTGGGTATGGCACTCTACTGTAGCCATATATGTTAGTAGATGGGACACCAAAGGGGTAAAGTTAAAATGGCTGTGGGATTCGAAATGAGGATCCTATGATCTACAGTCCAGAGCATTACCTCGGAGCTATTTACTCCATAAATATATGCTTGTTTAATAATTAATTACTTTTAATACATTGTGATTTTATCAGATTTTTTGTATTAATAAATAAAAGACCTCAGTAGGTGATATATTTTTTCATATGAAGTGCGGTTACCAGCCGTCAAATCGTAGCCCCCAAAGATGTTAGTGGAGGGGGAACCACAGGAATAAATTTAAATTGATAACTATCGGCAGTGGGATTCAAACTGAGGATCTCACGATCCACAGTCCCAGGCGTTACCATGGAGCTATTTACCCAAGTTTTTGCATAAAAACCGTTAAAGAGAACGTCCCTAACTCCCTAATAATAAATAAGTAAGATTGAATAAAAACAAGAGAGCAAAACAATTTATAAACATTCTTCAGATTCATTTGTTCTCGACGGAAAAATTCTTACTGTTCTCCAATTAATTTTATTTGCATTTACTCCCGTTACATTCCACTCAATTCCGTTATCAGATTCTAAAATAAATCACAATCGCAGCTAACATTTGAATAAACTTAAAAATTTGTGTATATAACCTTGTCAACTATAAACTAACATTTGCCTCATCATCACAACAATTCAACTAAACCAAGAAGAAGACCAAGTCATGAAATTTATCGCAGTTCGAGACTTGAAGCATTTTATTAAGTTGTAAATACACTGAACTTTTCTGAGATACTACACGCATTAAGGCTATTCATTGTTTTTGAATACCACCACCTGTTTATGAATTATTACGGTCGGCATTGCTAATTTAACTACGTTTATTTACACTTTATATATTTAAGTGGCTTGAATTTATAAGTAAATCCTATTCTAATCCTAAAACAAATGTCGCTTCTGAGAGTCTCAGTAATTCTTTTATAAAAATTATGGAAGAAATTAACATATTTAGGGGTTTTTCACGCTCAAAAATATATCAGTTAACGAGATAAGCGAAAGTTCCACTGCCAGAATGAATAAATAACGTAAAGATAAATTTATTTTTTAGTTTATATACAGTGTGCTTCAATTTTAAGGACCACGATTGAGATCTCGAGAACTACTAAGACTTAATTAAGTTAAATTAAACAAAATTTGCTGCACTAGCAGGACAATTTAATAATGTGTTTCGAAAAAATAAATGGACAAAAATCAAATTTCAATAATTTGTCATTTGTAAATCATTTCTAAACTATTGGATAGAGAAAAATATTTCAAATAACAAGGGTTACATATTTTTACTGTGTAATAACTAGAGTAGAAAATATTTATTTATGATATAAGTGTTAAAAGTGACATTTTATGAGTAAGTGGAGAAGTTTGTGAAAAGAGGCGAAACCGAATGAAACAACCCCACGAACGAAATAAATGTAGAATGATATTTTACCTGGTAGGGTCTCATTTGTTGATTTATTGATACAAATCGTTAGCAACGTGTTGAAAGTAACAATAAAATCACTTTTATATATACGTTGCTATGTTACTTTTAACACTAGTGAAAGAAAAATAAAATAAATATATCATCAGGCCTTTTACCCATTATGAGTGTGGCACTATGTTTACGCAGATCTCGGTAAGTGATATATTTTTGAGTATGGAGTGCGGTTACCAGCCGTAATCATAGCCCCCAAGGATGACTGTGGAGGGGGAACCACAGGGGTAAATTTAAATTGGCAACTGTCAGCTGTGGGATTTGAACTGAGGATATCACGATCCACAGTCCGACACGTTACCACGGAGGGTAAATACAAAGAAACCATCGTGAAAAAAATAGCATGTACTTGTGTTTTAATTTACTCCGCGGGAAAAAATCATACACTTCTCTCCCTTAATGTATAATATGCTATTCTTCTGAGGCTAATGTTCAAAATAAGACACAAATTTATAATTTATTAAGTGGAAACAATAGTGAAAAATATCACAGTAAAATATCTTATTTTTTCTGGTTTGAATGATGTATAGCATTGAACATTACTAACAACATTCTACGTGTATATAATTAAATGCTAATTTTTGTTCATCTAAAGATGTGTTTATAGATTATTTTCCAGAAATATGGCATGCTACATTTAAATTAAGAATTATAATTTTAAAAACAAATGATTAATAGTTCATTTAATTGTCCTTGTACTATAAAACATATAAGTAAATTAGGTAGATGTAAATTTGTTATATGATACTAGGAGAATAGTAAACTATTAATCATTTGTTTCTAAAATAAAATGTAACTTGGCTTATTATTTCTGAAAAAGTAATTCATACTCATCAGCAGAAGATAAAAAATTAGCATTTAATTATTTTCACTTAACGTATTAAAAGAAATGTACAAAGTTATGCACAATTAAAATGAGATATATTTTTAAACGTTTCTATCATATCTTGGTTATTCACAACTGCAATAAATAATTTTCTACGCCACTTGTTAAACAATAAAAATATGTATATTTTTTATTTGAAATATTTTTCTCGATGCGCGGTAGTTTAAAAATGATTCAAAAATTAAAAAAAATAACAAATACATTACTTTCTGGTTCATATTTAGAGACCGATACATTTTTTTTTCTGGAAAACTAAAACATCATTAAATTGATATGACGTGATATGACTTAGTAGTGTGGCAATTTTTTTTTAATTGAACTAAAGTCGAATAGTTTTCGAGAACCCAATGACAAGCCTCGAAATTAAAACATGTTGTATTGCAGAATTTTTTTATATGCGTAAATTTCATCTAGTTGAGCAGCTAAATTCATTTGAAAGGTTCGTGTATTTGATGACATGAACCTAAGGGTTCGTACGAAGGACCATATTTAGTTTAACAACCGAATTTTGTAACTAATTGCTTAAAAACAATGAGTGTCGTATTATAAAAGCTTTAAGGAATATTGCTAATGTAACATTTTGTACTATGTACTTTTCATAAACAATATTATGACTGTTAAAAATTTAAAGGCGTTTCACTCATCAAGATAAACGTAGTCATTGTTAATATTGTTATTAAATTGGTATTTAGATTATTGTTGGCAAGGACGCCGAGATCCCAAGAATCATCTCGTCTCATTTTTCTCTTCGCAATCTGCGGAGGAAGTAATAAAAAAATGTCTGATATATTTATGTAATTTCTAGTTCGATATTGAAATCGTGAATGTCAAACATTTAAAATAATTTTTGTTTTTCTATACGCAAAACATTAATTGTGGAGGAAGCTTAGATATAGTTGATATATTTATGAAAGTAAAGTTCTACTAAAGAATGTCAAATGTTTGTTTTGATATTATTTCATAATTCCGGCATTCTTTCAGTCTGATGAGAAATAAAATGTTTGAATTAGGTGACAGTTATGTGTTTGATATTTGATTATGAAGATGTTGAAGATAATCGTCCTGCTAAATTGGCCAATCCCATTGTTGCGAATAAATAACTTAATGAGGAATTATTGCAGGAGGTTTCATAATTTTGCATTAATTTCTTATTTTGAAAATATTTTGATCTGTATTTTAGAGAGTTAAGGATAACTTATGGGTAATTAACATTTCTTATCTATTATCTGAAACCTGCAAGATATACTTTTTTTATCCAGCACCTCTCAATAAATGCTCTATAACTATGGTGATTTTAAACAAGCAAAGTAACAGATTACCCACTAGTGGGTATAATTTTGAGGAAAGTCACTACTGAGTATTTTTTTATTTATAACAATAATAATAGCACACAATACCTTGGTAACTACTACGATTGACAAATTTTAAGTATACTGTCAAATAATATTTCTTTAATAAATTTTGCATTTATTAAGAGATGTTGGATAAAACGTTATACTTTACACGTGGGCTAAGTAGAATTACCCACTTGTAAAGTAAATAACAATTATTTGTTAAATTGTCTTTGCGCTAAGGAGAAACGTTTGTCACTGATATAAAAGATTTTTAGGTTTAATTAAATATGTTTCGAATTATTGAATTTAAATAAAATATTTTTACATAACTTAATCCAAAAGTATTTTATAATTTTTTTTCGTTGAATTATTGTGCGCAAAACATTTAACAATTAAGAGATATGAGATACTCACGCCCTTCATCATTTGAAGTTGGCAAACAATTAATTTGGGAAACCACCAAGACATCGTGCACCGGCTAGTAGTTGTAACAAGGGCTTGCACCGGATGGGCAACACACATGACATCGACATAACAAAGAAAAGTGGCAATACAAGGAAACTTAATAAATGCAATGTGTCTCTCCATCTTAAGAATATAACCCATGTGGTTCAAGTACCGAAAGTACATACCTACATAACATGAGAAATAATAATTATCACCATCAATATCATTAAAGGGTCGTGATTGGAGGGATGATAACCTCACTTGAGTGCCCCTTTCGGATTTGGATAAATGGTATTATGACAAAAGTTCTGAGAACAATTCCCTTAGCTAGCATGATAGTTATTTGTCAAACTAGAGAGGAAAGCGCTTCTTTTTCCCCCTCGAGTTCGAAGTTTGCCTCATGAGCGCAGCGAGTGAGGCATTTCGAACGAGAGTGGAAGAAGAGCTTTCCTCTCGTGTTAGACACAACATTTTTTCACGACATGTTTCTAAAAACGATTTGCTCTGACCTAAAATATACTTTGAGAACACTACTGACAAACTGACACGTTAAAAGTGGTTTAGCAGTGTTGCCAATGGACCAATCTTAAATATCTTTAATAAGTTGTCAAATTGTGATTTAATAAGAAAAAAAAAATATAAGACATTATTGTAAGATAATTTAAATTATTTATATCACTAAAATAAGGATTTTCAATCAAATTAGGAATTTATTTATAATTTTTGTAATATATTTTTTATAAATAACATTCATATTGGTAACACGTCTATATTTTCCTCTCTAGAGAGGAACAACACATTTTCCTCACTATTTCGAGAGAAGAACGGTGGGATTTCCTACTATGTCGTGAAAAAACATCATTATATAAAAGTTATCCCTCTGCTATTGTCTTTGGTGGTCATGGATACCGGCATTTTCAGCACAAAAAATGTATCATTTGTTGACAATACCACTTCCAGTATTGCGTAAATGACTTGATGAATAATATTAAATAATTAAAATTTGGAAGAATATTGAATTATGACCTTTAAATGAAATCTAATATCCGTATCAACAATCAGAAATCGCTGAATAAATAATTCTTCAACTTAATAACTCTATTATTATTATTTAATATTATAGCGTATGTAATCTACGATAAAATATAGTAATTATGAACTTGCAATATTCTAGAAATGTCACGGGTGCTTCAGATACGTCACAACATTGTTAAACATTTGAAGAGCGACGAACAAAAGTAAAAGAATCTCAAGATCATAACCTCCAAAAACCGCACCAATATGACTCTTGTCATATCATTTAATCTAATTAGCACCGCATCGAACAAAAAGCGATCGAGCTGCATAACAATTGAATGTGTTCATCATGGGCTGAAACTGAAAGTAATATCATCTTACAATCCGCACAATATCGCCAAAGTCGAGCACAGTGGCGCCGGCAGGAGCATTTTCATACGAAATTCTACAGATAAAACTATGTTGATTTAATGTTATTGGAGCTGTTCGACTAACTATAATCGTAACATTTTAGTACCTACATGACAGAGTATAACGAAATAAGGGGCCATCAGTGTAGAATTTAAATTGTATCATCATTATCTAGTTGTAGCAAACATTTAGTTTTAACTAATGGAGCTTTTATGCTAATCGGGTTTCATAATATGTCAAGATAAAATTTGATTATAAACCACATTTGTGTATATCGTTTTAGTAGTATTATCCGTGAATTGTTTTAAGCCTGGTTTACGTTGAGAAACTATTCCTCTTACAACTAATTGCAAGAGCAATGTTCACTTGAGCTGTCAACTGTATTTTTAACATGTAATAGTCAATAGTTATATCACGAGTGCTAAGAATTTAATCAATTAAATTTGACATGTGTAGCTTATGCCAAAAATGTTGCTTAAAAAGTTTTTGAGTACATAATAATTTGAAAAAATCCCAAGACCGCAGGACGAGGGATTTTATCTTAAATTATTATCTACGATAACACTTTTTTAAAAGCAAAATTTTATAAAAAAGCTAGACATCAAATTTAATCGATTCAATTCTTTAGCACGAGGGGTATATGTCAAGATTATTTCATGAATTCATAGCAATAAAGTTCAATACTTCAAGAAATTGTACTAAAACAAGAATTTGACACAATCACATAAATAAATTGGTACACTCATAAATAAAAAGCACTATAAAATTTGTTGTTATTTGTAACTTTAGCAAATTGTTTGTTTTTCATTTACTTGTCAAATAAAGATAAAAAATTTGTAAATAAAAATAGCTTGAATTGAATAATTCAGCATGCTTGAAGATATAGTATACCAATAAAGGTAAAAAACATGTAAGTATCTTGCTTCTACAAATAATTATCCGGCTAAAAATGCTTTCAAAATGCTCAAAATTTGCATATAGAAGCTAGCTTCAATTTAATCGCATGGTGCTGTTTAATCACTTATCTAAAATGCACAACAATGGAAAATGAGATATTCTGATTGGTCAAATTTGTAATGAGTGAAATAATCAGTGGAAAACAAACAAAGAAATACAATAGCTATTTGCATATTTAGAGCGCAAAGTTATGTTTTGTCCCTCGCACACGAATATTGAAACATGAACCGCAGGCGAACGTTACAATCATATGAGAGCGACATAAATACTTTGCGCTCGAAATATACGCAATAATTTTCCGACACCTAAGTTCAAAAAGAAAAATATTGATTTAATTTAATTAAAATAAACGCTTGTATGACATTCCTGTCAACCTGCCATGGATTGATGTAGTTGTTCTTTTACTTCATTTAGAAAAGAACTTTTGTCGCTAAAATAATATTCATCAGAAAAAATGAACAAATGACAAATGCAAGTGTCTAGGGCAACTTTCTATAGCAGTCGTCGGAAAATTAACATTTTTTTTATTTCTTTTACATCCGACCTAAATCAATATATCATGACCACAGATTTCGGTAAGGGATAAATTGTATAAATCCCGTTACCAACCGTCAAGTAATACCCTCAAAGATGTAGGTGGACGAAGAACCATAGGGCTAAGATCAAAGTGTAGGGGTAAAGTATTAATTTGTGAGATTGTCGAGTGTACGAGTAACATTAACCTGATCATCTCATGATTCACTTTCTGATACATTGCCATAGAGTTATTATCATGATTCGAAATTTGTGATAAAAGCTTCAGATAACAAGATCTATAATTTAACTTTAACTCAATTCTTTTTATGTAAAAATCAACCTAATTTATTAGTTTTGAAATAATAAAAATTATCGAAGTACTATTGATTTAAAGGATCTAATTCATATTTTAATATTCGAGAATCTTATCGCCCAAAACGAAGATTCGTTATGACCACTGAATATTGAGATTAGAATATGGGTGTCTTGATATCAATATAAATTTTACAAAGACCAGATTACAGAAAGTATAGTTAATTCCGTTGTAATATAACAACGTAGTTAATCTAATATCCTATAACCTAGAAAATGGATTTACAAGAAGATTTTTGAATGGTTAACTAATGTTGTTACGCTAATAATGAAGTTAATTATCCCTTCTGCAACCCGGCCCAAATCTTGGTATTATTTGCACTTCGCTTATCTCTTTCAAAATGCCTGAATTCACATATAAGAAGTTTTCAAAATTTGTGACAATAAAAAAGAAAATTAAAATTTTTTCAGAATGCAGTCAAATATGTTTTTATTATAGTTAAAAATTCAGCGTTTCGGTCGTACTATGGTCTTCATTATTTATTTTGGACGTCATGATTTAATAACTAATATTCAATAGTATGTAGTTAGATGTGCTCCATGTCAGAAATGACCAAAATTTAATACTCGTACATGATAATAAAATCTCGTATTTTCAAATCAATGAATATTGTATAATTATCGAGAAATAAAACATAAAAAATTAGGAAAAGGAGTACATGACGTAGTTTTGGTATAAGAAAGATGAATAGGTAGATACAAATATAATTTGTTGTAATTTTATGTATTGTATGTTTATATTTAGGTAAGTTTCTATGCTTTTCTATTATGATATAAGTAATTTTTACATATCAATTGTATGTAAATATACTTGCAAAATATAGGTTATGTCACCGGATATCTGACAAACATCAGTTTCAAAGCGCAATAACTTATCTCAATTGTTACTCCGCCAATTTAAAGTCATGACATGACTTTCAATAAATTTTGTTTCAAATTGAAAATACCATAAAGGTTTTATAATTATTATGAGATTCCTTTGTCAACAGGTTTTTCGCTTGTACCTAATTTTTATTAAGCTCAACATAAATCCTTGTTTTCTCTACAACTCTGCCCTTATAAAAATGTTTGGAACAAACCGATTCCTCTTAAATGAAGAGAAAAATTGATTTGAATAGTTTCAATCCGATTTCGTTTTCATTGAAAACTTTTATAGGTTTAATAAATATTCTTGTCTGAAAATTAATTTAGTTTCGAAGGAATATATCAAAGTATTCAACTGAGACTCATTATGGGGATGAAGTAGTTTAAATAGGAGTAGTTTTAATTCAAAATGATATCGTTTAACAAAATTTAAAACGTATTCATTTTCTTTCAATGCAGAAAAAGGAAATAAATAAAATTTATATTCAAAATTAATATTTTTTATAAGAAATAAAATTTCCTTCTACGATTGCATACAAAAGGAAAACTGAAAATTTTCTCGAATCAAGAAGTTATTATTATGTATGCTCTCTTTAAAAATATCTTAATTCCTGAATATTAATTAAAATATCACGTACGCCACTGTACTTAACTAACCTAACATCAAATCCTAGATCCAGCTAGTCCACCACAACAATCCCATAAACCATCTTCCTTCAATCCTGCCCCTCCCACCCCCTTGGCCATCATCTCCGTTGACATTGCATGGGCGAGGTGCCGCACCCTAGTTTACACCATTACTGGATCAGTGGATCTGCAGAGCACGGATCTAGAGTGCCACGGGTGCCCGTGGTGGTGGCTATATATGCAAGAGGTGTCTACAAGTGTGCCACAGTTACCTGCGGGTGATCGTGAACGGTGATTCTGATTCCGTGTGCGGTGAACGGACAGTGCAACATGCGAACTCAGCTGATGGTAAGTCGTGGTGATAGCGATGGAGATGCTGACGTCATTTGAGGTTAGGGTGATGCGCGGACCGGGAGTTAGGTTAGAATTTCGAAGACGTAGGAACGACATCAAGTTAACAATTGTTTTTATAGATTAATTCAGTTGATGCAATATTAGATTTCATTATTGATAACAGCTTTCCTTAAAAACTTTTTTCACGGTTGAATATATAGTTGAAATAAATTAAATTTATTGTTGTGGGTCTTCGATCAAAACATGAACATCTCTAAACATAGCCAAGCAACTTATAATTATGAGGGTATGTCACATCTATATTTTTCATGAATTGGGGTACATACGGACACAAATCCACCCATCCACACTGATGTCACGGGAATCTTAATCTTCGACCATAATTATGATAACGAATGACATTTATGAAGTATTCCATAAGCTTTTATAATATCAAATCATTTATCAGTAGTAATATTCCAGATCATTGATTGATAACTAAGGAAATAATGTTTGACTCTCTCGAAAGACTACTACCTAAATTTAAGTCTAAAATCAATGGCTGATTGGCAGGTACCAAGAGAACTGTTTTTGGGATGTTTACTTTATGAAATACTCTTTAGTTTTTTTTGAAGTATTCTTTACAAAATAATTTAAGAACATTCGATATCGATAAAGCATTTCTTTTAGTATATCCAAAAACAGAGCTCGTGGTGCCTAGCCAATTTGTTTGAGGAACTATCAAAAATTATAAATTTATTAATCAAGGATCAAGGGATATTCGGATATAATTTTTTATTATTTATGGGGTAAACCCTCAGTTCGAATCCCACAGCTGAAAGTTGCCAATTTAAATTTACTCCTGCGGTTCCCCCTCCAGCTAAGCTAAGATTTGACGGCTGGTAATCGTACTTTATATGCAAAATCACTAACCGTGATCTGCATAAGCAGAATTGCACACCTATAATAGGTAAAGGCGTGATGATATATTTATTTTATTTATGTATATTTTTATTTTCTTTCCAAACCGTAAACTTAGCAACATTATGACTTATAACTATCCATGGGCTGTTATTAGTTAATTATGATTGGTTATTTTAACTCATGGGATATGAAATAGAGGGATTTGATTGTTTCTTAGTTATGTTATATCAAAAAAATTTCATATACATACAATTGGAATGGAGTAAATAATTTGTATATATTTCAAAACTCTACTAATGTTTTTTTGTTTTTCAAATTTGAATCGTTTCTCAGTATCAGAAAATATGTATATTTAAAATAAAGATGCTCTTTATCTACCTAAATGTTCAGCTAATTTTAATTTTGCACATTTGAATAAAAAATTAAATATGTTATAAGTTTATTGTCATATATTTTTATAATACGAGTATAAAAATTACCCCTGTACTTCTGCTCTACTACCATTTTTTGCGTTGTTCCCCTTCTATTTGAGCCCTAATATACTTTTAAATTAAGCATAATTTTTTCTATATATACAAATACAACGTCATGCTATATAGTAGTAGGGTAGCATGAACCCTAAAACAATCAATCTCCTCCAAATATTCCTATCCTGCCACACCACTTTCGCCTTATCCACATTCATACTGCGTTTCATACGTGCATTATATACATATATTAGTTTAAAAAACCTTTTATTCGCCATTCGCTCACCTCAACTGACTCAATTCTTCTTTTCTTAATAACTGTTTTTTTTTTGCTATACTTTTATTGCTAATTATTATTGTGCCTACAATACCTACTTTCACCCCTGTGGTCCCCCTTCCACTAATATCTTTAGGGGTTGTTATTTGGCAGAACTTAAAAAATAAATCAAAAAATTATATTAATTAAATATATTATGCTCTAATAATAACGTTGACTAATTTCGGCTTTTTGTTGAGAATCTGCTTTTTACTACTTCGTTACCAAGTGTGACTAAGTGTAAGAGAAAGATTAAGATAAAACAGTATGTTATATGTCACAAACATATGCCACCCGCTGGGAAGAGTGCACATAACTGTACATTATTATTTTTAGCCTACGTTTTATTTACAAAATGCCACATTTTTGACATTCTTTAAGCATGTCCCATTTGGAATCTCTCTATGAGTCACGCGTTTTTTGTTACTGCAGACGCAAATACAGAGATTGTCACTTAATAATACAAATGGACATAAATAAATACATGTTAATTCGAATGGGAAATAAATAATTTTTGACTTTTACATTCGATTACACGAGCTATACATGCAATTATTCATACTTAATAATTCTTCATAATCGAGTACATTCTAAAACATTTTTATAGACCATTTACCTTTTACGGATGACGTCAGATATTTATTTTAAATTACTTTTAAATTTTTCCGATCAGACTACGCAATAATTTAAATATTTAAAGTTGTTTTATTTAGTTTTCTTTTTGGAGAAGCAAGGCCTCAAAGACAAAAGAAATTTGTAATAAATAAACCATAATCAAAGCCTACTGATTTTCTAAGCAATTTTAATTTGTTGGGAACTTCCGACCTTCAAGATGATAAATTTTAATGTCAAAACTGACATGAATTTGACATTTGAATTTTAAATTTAATATAAAATTAGTTTTTATGATCTAACCTTAAATAGCCATACCCATGGAATTACGAGTATGTATATATAATAAAGTGCTTATTATGTTTATTTGTTCATTAAAGCCATGTTTATTTTTTGTGGCAATTAACCTGGCATTTGATATCTATATCCACTTCTAAAAATAATTTGACCACAAAAAATCACCTTCCAAATATAGAAATTTAATTAGGTATTCATAATTTCGAACATAATATAAGGAGACATCTAAATCTAGGAGATTTCACGCGACATTCTTGTTAATAGAAATGCTAAGTGTTCACAATTAACACCAAAGTTTGCTTAAGCAGTTTATAAATGTGTTGTTACCATAATTCTAGTTAAAATGGTTGATATCAACACGGAAGAAAATGGATTGTTACAATAGTAAAAATTTATCGTACGTAGGTACACGTTAACTTCAAGCCATCTAGCCAAACAAACTGATAGGCTTGGTGGCTTGAAGTTAACGTGTACGCACTCTATCTACCTATAGTGACAGCAATTTAGATATTTACAATAACAATATTTATATTAGTATTATTTAGATTGTTGTAGCAGCAATCGAAAATAATATCATATTGCTAATATAAATATAAATATTGTTATTGCAAATATCAAAATTGCTGTCACTACACATAAGATAAATTTTTGTTATCGTAACAATCCATTTTTTTCGTGAATGTATTAAAACGTTTACTTGAAATTAAATATGGGGATAATTTACAATAATATGAAAAAATAAATAAATATTGCATAACTCCTTTTACCCATTTCTGGGTGAGGCGCTCTGCTCAAAAAAGATCTAGGTATTGTGATATATTTTGCGCGTGAAATGCGGTTGCCAGCCGTCAAATTACGGCCTCCAAGGACCAATGAAGATAGTTATGAAGGACTATAGGGGTAATTTGCGTTGTGAAAATTTTCGAAATGAAATTTGAGGCTCGAACCGAGAATCTTATGATCCACAGTCCGATGCATTACCACTGAGCTATTAACCTTATTATTAAAATAATTAAAAACAATTATTCCTAGCAATTTAATTTAATTTAATTTATCAAGTATAATTGTAATTAAAATAAATTTCTTATTTGTTCAAATTTGAATTGTTTATTTCATTATGATTGATTATTATTAATAATTCATATAAATTATCCCTATGTTTACTTAATAAATTTTTTTTAAAACAAACTTTAACACATTGCTATCAAACACTTTAACTTTAACTGTGACTACAAGATGCCCAAGTTTTAATCACTAACTTATACAATATTTCTTACATACAGATAAAATTGTTATAGTGTTTTTCAAGTAAAGTACCATTCCCGGTTGAAAATTTTAACAATAATCAACTGAGCATTTCCTTATGGTATACAAATGTAAAATTCAAATTTTATAATTTTATGTTCAGCAGTACTCGAGAAAATCCTTCTGAAAGAATTTATGCACATACAACCATCGATTCACACACTCTGACATCCTCGTGAAAATAGTAAAAATGAATCCTAAGAGTACTAAAACGTATTTCTTTATTTTCTAAGTAACTATGCTAAATTATTAGAATACTAGTTATTTATGTATCAAGGCACTGAAGTTCAATTTTTTATCACGAATATAGAACTTAGTTGTCGAGGCCCGTAGGGCCAAGGAAAATAAACCATGTGAGTGATAAAAAGGAACTTCAGTACCGAGGTACATATTAAGTTTTATTTGAAATCTAAAATTCGAAAGAACTGTTAAAAAAATTACAATATAGGTTAAGTTTATACATCTGTCAGTTGTCAGTTGAAACTGACAGTCAGTGTTGCCAACCTCGAGAAGTGAAGTTATCGTAAATAACACTCAAAATTATGTAGTTTGTCCTCAATTTCGTCATCGGAATTAATAAGTTAATTCTTCTTGAAAATTATGTTTCATGTTACGTTCAAATTTACTATAGTACGTTAATATATCTACAAAAATTATCCTAATTATACAATAATTATTTAACGGTTGCCAACACTGGGTTGCTCAATATCGTCGTATAATGAGTTAATTTTGTGATGATTTCTGAGCTTTTCATGACGATTTTTGAGCACTTTAGTGCCGATTTCAAATAAAATATTAAACATAACACAAATAAAGCTGATATATTATTTTTATTCCAAATAATAATGCTAACATCATTTGGAACTTTTATCATAGCTGATTCCATATTTTAAATAAATAGAATTTATTGTTTTGTGTTTCCAAAAAATATAACAGGTCAGCGTATTGTCATAAAACTTATAGGTATGAAGTTACGTTACTCCATTTTTCTTTTTCATAAGATAAGACACATGTAGATATCCATTTATCTATCTATCCAACTATCCACACACATGACATTAAGAAAGATGTCAATATAAGACAGTAAACATTTTGTCTTCTATTCACAGGTCCATACTGAGGGCTACTAACTAGGGTATTTTAAGATTTAACACTGTTGCTATGAAAAAATTGTTGATGTCCAAGGTAATCAACAACTTTTGCAAAGTAACAGTGCATAATTTTAAAATGTCCTAGTTAGTAGCATATTACTGTAGACCTGTGAATAGCAACCAATATGATTCACTATATGATTCCATAACGTTGGCGTAAAAATTTACTTGCAAATGTTAGTAAAAATATATTGAATTCTACATGTATAATATCACTTTCAAAATATCGACTACGTAACTTTTTGCATCCTACATGCATCCTTTCAAAATTGAATCTTTTTCCCATGAATTCATCGAAAGTACATTCTAGAAACTAGTTTTCAAATCTAAATACCGCACTTCAAACCTACATATCACATATTATTCTTTCTAAAGTTCATCAGATCATCTTCAGAAATTATGCCATTAAATTCAGGACCACCCATTGCGCATAATACAACATACTTAACGTCAAAGTTGGCGTATATAATAATAATAAAGTTATTATATTAAACATACCCCTAGAAATGTCAGGATTCAAAACAAAACACGACTGTCATGTCAATGTCAATCAAGAACCTTGAAAAGATGGCAGATGGCGCTCAATCGTTTATTGCTAGTCGTGCAATAAAAATTGTGATATTGTTCATGGCCTCCGGTGATATTAAAACGCTGTATTGATGATATATTTACATATATTTATTGGTTATTCGAAGAAGAAGACATTTCAGAGTAAATGTTAGTAGGATACTCACGCAATTATTTTCTGCTAATTAAAACTATTTTAATTATCGTAAGGTAATCAGTTTATTGAGATTATGTGTTTAATTAATTGGAAGCATGTTCTATATGAATTATAATTGTTAGTTTATCTTTAATATTTTATTTCTAAACATGCCAAAGAAATTTATTATTAGGACACGTGTCACGAGTAGCTTTCAAAAAATAAATACAATTTAGTATTTAGACTTTAATATTTAAAAAATATATACCGGATGGAAAATTGAAATGAGGAATATAGGAATTTCAATACTTTTTTTATATTGCTGTAAATTTGTACCTCATTACTTTAAAGCAAAAGTGTAAATATGAAAGTTGTTTGGAATTTTAAAAAGCATGTGACATGACTCATTTAGTTACCTCTAATTATTAGTACTTCAGATATATTAATCAAATTAAAATCAATATGTATTAGAAAAATTGTAACTCCGTCATGGAAATTTAAACCAATACGAAATAGTTATTTATATAAAACAGTTTTTAGGAAATGACCGGCGAGCCTGTAACCTCCATAATGCTGTAATAGTATATTGTGCATCAAGTGCAGAAAGTTATCTATTTCACGCGAGTTGTGAGAGTTTTATCACGAGACGAAGTCGAGTGCTGAAATCACACGAGTGTGAAATAGATAATTCTGTGCGAGTTGCAAACTTTACTTTTTCTACGGTCACCCCTTTTGTCAAGATTAAATAATAATAATTCTTGCTCTTCAGAAACAAAAAATGACATCTCAAATTCAAACTATTTGACATTTATGATTACAGCATGAAGGCGGCGCAAGCGCAGATGTGTGCAGTGTTACCAATTCTAAATCTATAGATTGTAATATAAAAATTAATGATATATTTGATTTAAATATTGATATTGTAGTTTATTTGCAATCACAATATTGAAAAGCAAGATTTATATAAACTCTAAATAATTTTGAATTATTTTATGATATATAAATATAACAAATCTTGACATAGTAATATTATACAGTATTATATTATTAGTAAGAAAGTTGGTCACATTTGCGTGTGGAATAATTGCGCACGCTATTCCACACGACTCTGCGAAATATACAAATTTCAAGTGCAGAGAAATTGTAATTTTCAGTAGTGATCGAAGAAAAAAAGATTTACTTTGCGTGTAATGTTTAAATTTTTACTTGTTACTCATTTGTAAATTAAATTAAAATTATAACCAAGTCCTGTCAGTAACACACAACTGTGCTTTCAAAAATTATTTCAAATGGTTTCGCATAAGCCTTGTAAGCATTACTGTGGCAATGTGCATTGTTTACCTTGTTTAATAACTTGTAAAAATTTTACACTGCAGCTATCAATTAGTAACTTGTAAACACCATTTTTGTTTAATCCTTCTATTGAAACTTATTGTTTCTTACTTGGATACAGAACCCGAAACCTTCTGTTTTGTTCACTCATTTCTATGGCAAAAGGATGAGAATGATAGACGAGGGGCTGAAAATTTTTCGCTCACTACTTTCGCCCACTCATCTGTCATTACCAAATTGACTTATTTGTAACATGTGAGGAGCGTACTTACATTAGCAACGCTATACAACACTCGTAAAGAAACGAATTCATTCACTTCTGTATGACACATGCGTGAGCGAAATTCTTAGTTTCTTCACTCATGTTGTAGAATACTATTACCCAAGCCCTCTATTGCTTTTGAAAATGAATATTTATACAAGTTACATAAAATATAAATAAGCTAAATAATTTTCTGGTTTCTAAATTTATTCTAAAATAGCGGTTATTGTATTTTATTTGCAATATTTTGTTTATCTATTCGTTGAGGTTAAATATATTTATTAAAATGTCTAAACATTTTATTATAATAGCAATGATTTTATGATAATAGGAATATGTAAATACAAACAAGGTGCAGAAATTGGATAAACCAATCATATTGCAGCAAATCTGAACTGTTCAAAGGTTAACTGATCAATAAATAAACCCTGATAGTCTTAAAACTGTACTTGATACCTCGATATCTTATTGTAGAATCTTTATTACACCTTTGGTAATGTATACAAAACAAAAATACTTTCAATAATATTATTAATGTACAAAGACCCTGAAGAAGTATTAGCGAAAATTAATGATTTGATATTGTTTTAACTGACAAATTGCAAACAGATATTGCAATATAGAGAAAGTTGGTTTCGATGATCAAAGGTGCAATCTATTTTTCAAAAGTGTGGAGATCAAAAGTTAAAATATTCAGAAATTTATCTGCTAATCTTAGTGTTTCAATATATTTTCTAATTAAGAAATACTTATGTAACAAAACTATATCAGCATGTAATGGTGTTACAATGACTAATCCACAAAGATGACATTTTAGAAATTTAGTAACTACAACAATACTCATCTGCATAGAGTAAAGGTTAAACGTCAAAAACAGGTCAAAAATTGACGTGTGGGTCAAATTTCTGTGCTAAAACAGTTAATAAGTGTTAAAACAATAGACGAGTGATGCGATAGTAAATTGTTTTCGATATATGGGCAGGAAGGCGAAGCCTAGTCCTATGGTTAGTAAAAGGTGTTCACGCCTACAAATTCATTATAATAAATGCCATCATGCATCATAGCATTCCAGATTGTGTTGATCCTGCTATTATTTGTAGAGATGCACTATTGATATAATGCATAAAATATTAATGATGATGGAGTCTATATTTTATTGTTTTTGCACCTGTATTTGAATAGGAAAGGATTGTTGAACAATAAACAAGGTTTTTGTATCAGAAATTTCTATGCAAATTATTTTTTAAAAATGTTAAAACAACTCTCTCCGAAACATAAATGGTAATGGGGTATCTTAACGTATCTGTTTTCCAACACATAACTTCCCAATAAGCAATTTTTAAACTATATACCCGTAAAATATAGAAAAAAGTATTAAAAACAAATAATACAATTTTTTCTAAAAGTCAGTGTCTACGATGATAGAAAAAGGTCCGAGATCTTGGATATAGTTCCATATCATAAATAGTGAACTTGTACGACTACAGGTGTCAGGTTAGTCGAATTTATGAAGTTAGCTTCATTCAATTCTACCAATACTACAAACTAATAAAATATAACTCAAGAAATTATTCTGGCATAAGTAAATTAAATTTGTTTATACGTGAAATAAATAAAAAATATATTTCATGTTTCAGAAACTATTTATTAATACTGATTTACAGCTTTGATTGCAAATTTTTCAGTTTTTCAAAAAACAAACGTCAAAAATTTATTTTGGTAACATTTACATAAAGTAAGCAACTTGTATGAAAAAATGGGTTAGAACGCGTTTTTACCTCCCGCCACATCTTGTAAGGGAGGTTAGGAATCATGCTAAAAATTGGGTAATGAGTTTTCAGTGGATGAGCACGTTTTAGGGTCCCTAGAATATAATAAAATTTACTGTAACTTAATTATTTACTAAGAAGTCTTCAAGTAAACTACCACTGCCAGCTGATAGATTGCTACCAAAATCTAATCAGCTCGTAATCTAATTATTCCAATTATAAATATCAAATTTCAAGATATTATCATTAAATTTAAGTTATCGTGGATGACACAGAAGTAATCGTAAAATCGTATTCTAGAGATCACAAAACGTGATTATCTGTTGAAAACTCATTACCAAAATATTGGCCTGTCACAATACATTCTTCCTTTAAATATTTGAAAAGGAGGTAAATAGTAGTTTATATACCAAGGGTTTGAATTGCATGATTTATTCCCGAGGTAAAGTTTACCTGAGGGATTAAAGGCACTTCAGTCCTGTGATATATACACTATTTTTGAACTTCCAACCTTCGTTTCTGCAATACATTATAAATAATGAATAATTTTAAAGGATTTAAAATAAATATTCGTATGTTGAAAATGGATGGCTTTGATAACAACGATAGCACTATTCAATTTTTATAGGTTGCCTAAACACCATAAACAAAGTAAAAATTGGTGTTTATTTTGAGCGACGTTTCATTATGGATAATTTAAAAAATCCACAGTGGAAATAATTGCCGACAAAATCTAGAAAAATATAAAAAAACAATTCGAAGCTTTCAGCAAGTGGTGTGACAATAAAGAAGTTCAAAAATACACGAAAATGTGCTGTTAGTATATTTTTATGAACGATGCAAAATTGTACAAGCTATCATTTGGGCGAAATTCGATGTTGAAGGGAATGTTGGTGATTAGCAATAATATTGATATAAGAAATTTCCCGAAATTAATAAATAAGAAATGGTGGCTAGTAACCTAAATAAGTCAAAATTACAGCAGAACAAGTTGATCAATTCTTGAAAGATGCACTAGACAAACTATTTGTAATGGTCAAAGTAATAAATTTTAACAAAAACGTTTAAATATTGTCTTTAGTTATCAACTGGATAAAATTATTTAAAATAAATGTAATAATTTTAATAAATATTTTACTTGTTGCTGTGGTTACTTGTTTACTTGTCAATTTAATCCCTCCGAGATTAAAACTAACACTTCAGTTCACGAGAAGGAAGATTAAATTAGGCCATTTAAACCCAGAAGTGCAAAAATCAGTTTTTACTCTTGCAGAATAAACAATTAAGCAACAAGTAGATACTTTTTGTATGCAGGTTTTATTTCTAAATATTTTTTATTTTTACACTTTTGGTCTTATTTAATTAGGGAAACACACTCGATATATTTTATTATTGTAATACTTGCATTATCATCAATGTAACCTAAGCAAACCTAAGAAATCCTAAGCAAATCTAAGCAAAATATTCCTGCAAAAATCTAAACAAAAATAAATAACTAACCTGGTGTTGCAGATCCTGGCTACGCTGGCCGTAGTAGCAGCAGTCCCTCTAGACGAAGGAGGCAGATACAACTACGATAACACTGGAAGCTACTATCACAACCCGAACGAAGGACGCTACGTCCACGACGACTCCGGAAAATACAACCCGGACTTCTCTGGGAACTACCGACACGACGGCCAGGGCGGATACCGCGACGACGGCACCGGTAAAGAACACGCACTTGAATTTAACACTCCCGAAGAACACTAGTTTAATATTAAAGACAGCAGCAAAACAAGAATCTATCAAAAACCAGAACTACTAACGAAAGAATCGCAATTTTAAATGTTACAAAGCACCATTTCAACGTTAATATCGCAAGCAAAACGAATAACTTCACTGTTTCAATGACGCGGAGACACTAAACTAAATTAAACGAGTTCACTGCAATTAATATTGGCCGACAGAAACAAATGAATCTGTGCAAGTTAGAACCGAAATTATAGACGATAAAAATTTATTAGGTAGCTCTTTTAAAATAAGTATTGTCCATATTAAATTCGTTCGGTGTTCATCTGCAAGGAAACAAATATAAAATTAGAAAATTTGCTGTTTAAATATAAATCAATTTATTAAAATAATTGTAGCAAGTAGATTTTGCAGTAAAATAAGCCTTGGGTTCGTTTTCAGAAGCTTGTCGTTATTCCAACAATTTCTTAATTCATTTCTTTTAATAATCTTTTAACCCAGCTTCTCACAAATTTTAATTCGTAAATGTAATAAAATATAGAAAAATGTTTCAAATAAAAATGTAGCCAATAAATATTCTGCATCTTTCTGTATGTAACAAAATTTACTCAAATATATTTATTTATTAAGATATACCCAAAAAAGATGATAGGACTTTAAGGCAACTACTGCTTTTGGTTGATGGGTTACTTCCTAAATAAATACCACGCAATATGAATATGGAAAATTAAAATATAAAGTTTGAGAATGATAGTTTCATTAAACTTTGAGTTATCGTGACAAAAAAATAGTTATTTATGTATCAAGGCACGGAAGTTCAATTTTTTATAACGAATATGGAATTTAGTTGCCGAGGCCCGTAGGGCCGAGAAAAGTAAACCATGTGAGTGATAAAAAGGAACTTCACTGCCGAGGTACATATTGAGTTTTATATAAAATCTAAAATTCGAAAAAACAATAAAAAAATTACAATATAGGTTAAGTTTATACACCTGTCAGTTGTCAATTGAAATTGACAGTCAGTGTTGTCAACCTCGAGAAGTGAAGTTATCTTAAATAACACACAAAATTATGTGTTTTGTCCTCAATTTCGTCATCGGAATTAATTAGTTAATTCTTCTTGCAAATTTTGTTTCATATTACGTCCAAATTTACTACAGTACGTTAATATATCTGTCAAAATTATCCTAATTGTACAATAATTATTTAACGGTTGCCAACACTGGGTAGCTCAAAATCGTCATATAATGGGTTACTTTAGTGACGTTCATTATATGTATTCTAAGAAATATACAACTCATTGTAGTATAAACGTTGATAGGTTCTCTTGTACTTTTAATTAGAAAGGTACTTAATCATTTTATTATAATCCTTTAGTTTTTCTGGGTTACACTATACTAAGATATAAATGTGCGCAAAATGCTATAGTTACAGTATTTTACGCACAATTTTAAGTAGTTAAAGTTAAATCACAGCCCCTCAACAAGTAGTTATGAGGAAACGGAACTGAAAATTTATCTAGAGTTATTATTCAATTATTATTATTTTAACATTAAAATAATTATTGTTCTGGCATTATAGAAACAAGTAAATTGAAGATATATTGGGGTTCAACTGTTAGTAAATCATTCTTATATTTATACTTGAGGATATGGCAGAAAAGGAAAATATGTAATTCAAATTATAACTTTTAGAAAATATATTAAATTTGATCGATATTTAATAATATAATCCTTACAGATTTGTTAACGAAATGGATTTGATGATTCAAGAAAATACTGAATTATATTCTTTGGCCCGTCTTCTTCAGAATATGTTGTATATAATAATGGGCGTCGTTATCACAGTGACAATCATTTCATATGTAAAAAACCCGAAGACAAATCCTCTTCCTGTAAGTTGAAGGCTCTCTAAACAACTCCCTAATTGTTTTTAAATTACAAGAGTTAGCAACAACAATTTATTTGCAGCTAAAATGCGTATAATTCCACACGCAATCAAATCGTAATTGCTCTCCACATGAACTTGACTTTATATCTATGAAAATCATCATTTCACTCTCTCCTCTCGTGTGTCTCTCTTCGTGTTTTCTCTCCTCTCCGAGCCTTCACATTTGCAAGGAGGAGTGCCGCGAATAGTTTGTAAATTCACCGCAACTGATTTTAATATTTTGTGATAATTAATTTAGTTATTAATATTCAAACTGACAGTGTAATTCGATTCATACACTTTGCGATTGTGCATGGATGGATATTGGAATATTATTATAGACTTTATGTTCTGTTAATTAAATTCTGTCATGGATATTGATCAATCATAGTATTACGGATAATTAGTATATTTTATCGTGTAATCAGTATATTATTATTATGTATATTATGGATACAAATTACTATATTCTATTAGTTGTATTATTGATATATTATTATTCTGTCACATTGGCGATATGTAATTTATAAAATTGTATCTCATTTTCTCGTTCAGTTTAATAATTTTCTAACAAATCCAGAAATCGGAATACTTCGAAGTATTTCATTATTATTTATTAAATCATTTAAAAAAAATTACCATTATTTTTAAAATACGTACAAGTAAACATTTGGATAGGTATTTAATTTATTAGCTTGGTAACCGATAGTAGAATTATTTTCTGAAATATAGAAAAAGCAAGACTTTTTAATACATATAAACGTAATAAATATAGATTAAGCAATGCTGCCCGCGGTTAGTAGTTGAATGGGTGACCGCTTTGCGAAAACCCATACTAGCGAATACTGCGTGCCGTTGTCACACGACCGAAAACGAGGTTTCGAGGCGGTTGATAATAATAATATTTTCAATAATAATTAGTAAATATAGATTAGATATTTCAGTTACATGTTTGTCATCTTAGCTGTTATGATTCTTGGTATATAATAGATACATAAACATTTATTGACACCAAAAAAAAAAAAAAATACATATACCACCCAAAATGGATAAATGGATAAATTTCCTATAAGAAAGCTTCAATTTGATTCCAAAACCCTAAATCAATTTAATAACAATAATAAAAACAAATTTCGATCGTTTAAAAGTAATTTTTAATATATTAGTGCAGCTCTTTCTATGAAACTTTTAATTTGATAACAATCTCAACAAGATTTAATTTTCTACTGTGAAAACAATTGACGATCGTTCCAAACTAAACTTTCATTTTTTAATTTAACTCTCCTATTTGAGACCTTTAATTTGATACCAAAATCGGAAAGATTCAATATTCTGTTGTAAAATATAACTGGCATTCGTTTAATATTTTATTTTAACTCTTTTTAAATTGATATCAAACTCGGTAGGATAAATTATCTTGTACAGTAAATAATTCACAATCAACCAAATTAATTGTTGGCAATTGCTTACACGTCTCCTTTCTGTAACCTTTAATTATATTCCAAACTCGATAGGGTCTAATCGGTGTTTATTACATGTCATATGTACTAATAAATTTGTCATCAGTTTTTTTCAAAATCGGAAGGATATACGAAAAAATTGCAATGAACCTTTCACATTCCAAATAATACATATTACTAAAAATTTTATTAGAATCTTTGTTATCTGACTTCTTATTCGATGTAAATGGAATTTATTATTTTTTTGTATATTTTCAGTAATTCTTAAATTAGTTTGACAAAATAAGTAGAGTTATAATTCTTTTTAGGGTAATTAAAAAATGAAAGTCCTTTTAAATCACATAGTATAATGTGCATAATTTCCTGTAATGCAATGAAATAAATATATGTTAACATTTTCAGGTCGTTACGCCGGTCAAAAAGACCCGTACTCCCAGGGCAAGTTCGGCTCTTCTGGCAACCTCGTCGGAGCTAACACCTTCCAAACAACCCAGGTGCGACCAGCACCCAGACCGGCGCCCAGAGCTCCACCAGCCAACGCTTTCGGAGACCAATTCGCTGCTACCCAAAATTATGGAAAGATCGCCACGGGAGTTACTGGAACTGGACAGTATAGAGATGAGGGAAGGTGGAAGATTATTCGACAGGTTGGAGATGTGGACCTGGATGGATACCACTGGGAGTGAGTATTAGGAGGAAAGAAACGATGGATTGTAGTCCTCACTGGATTTGTAAAACAGTACAATAATTATTTTAAAAGAAATCAGAATACTTATACCTAAATTGGCTTATTCAATATGGAAAAGAATTCTTCTCAGAATACGAAAGAATAGGAGTTACATTTTTAACTTTATCCCTGTGGTTCTCTTTCCACTAATATCATTGTGGAACGCAATTTGACGTCTGGTGACGTAACTTTACGTAAAAATATATCACTTATCATAATCTGTCAAATCAAAGTAAAGAACACTAAATTGGTAGATGGCGTGAAAAAATAAATATCGCACTAATTCAAAACAAATAAAAGTGAAAAGAAAAAGAATTCAATAAGTTGAAGAAACTTTTAGAACACATAACGCACAAGAAAACCACTTTCAGATTTAGTTTTTATTATTAAAAATTAAACGATGAATAATTTTAAATAATAGAACTTAAACCTAAAATTGTTTTCTTGTGAGAAAAATCTAGAATACAGAACCAGACAAAATGTTGCTCTTATCTAAATAAGTGGATAATCTCTGGCAATGCTTTATGAACATTATGTAGAGTGCGTACATGTTAAATTCAAACCACCTAGCCTAACAAACTGATGGGCTTGGTAGCTTGAAGTGAACGTGTACGCACTCTACATGTACAATATTTATTTTTAAATTTTATACATAGCGTCTTTAGGCATATTATGCTTCTTTGAAGCAGTGAACTAATCTATCATTGTTAGTTGAACATTATGGAGTATTTCATTATAAAATTATCTGAATAAACATATTCTCTTTCTTTACAATATATACTCATAGTAAATATTGATATGGTACTCCGTTTAGAGTAAATCTCGTTATATGAATTATTTTTACCCAAAAATTGACAATGAAGAAGATGCTACAAAAAGAAATTTGTACACAAAAATAAAAAGAGTTCAGTAGAAATGTATCCTTTTAATATATCTGGAATTTTGTAATGAAGAGGAATAGTATATTCTACAACAAGAAATGGAATGGCACATTATCCACTCGAGCAAAAAGTCTGTAGTCCGAGCCGATGGCGAGGACTATGGTTTGCGAGTGTGAGATATACCATTTTGTTACTTGTAGAATATACTTTCTAAAACAAGATTTTGGAAATTATATAAAATACAAATACAAAACTGTAATCAAACTCAAATATATAAAATTAAAACAAACAGAAGTAACCGTAAAAACTGAACCAATATACTTAATATATCGCGCTAATATGCGGCTCTGATACGTCGTATGGAATGATAATTGTTCCAATACAATTTTTAGTTGTGGAATGCGTAGTTTCCTAAACAGTGTTATAGAAACTATATTTAAATATCTCTATCTTTCAAAATTATAAGTATGTATATTATAAACATTTAGCAAACTATAACCACAATTGTACCTAGTAATCATTTGAATTATTTCTTTATTAATACACAACTTTAATTTGTGATGACTATTTTATTAAACATTGACAACCTATATTGCAATCTGGAAATTGCTGGTCACAAACATACAAAAAAAAAACCAATAAATACAGGAAGGTACAAATCAAGTGCACGACTTACATAAACTTAAGTTAAAATGAATAAAAATTGACTAGCACCCTGAAGAATACTCAATTGGAGTCAAAACGTTGGTGTGTAAATTTTAATACATTGACTGCTCCTCCGACAATTGTCTCTTTTATTACATCTTCCAGTCAAGAAATCATCTCACTTATGGTATTAATAGTTTTACTAAATTTTGAGTTATCCTGAAAGAAAAATTTGGGCCTGTAGCAGTGTGCGGGAAGTAAAAAGTCGAGATGAAAAAAAAATAAAATATTTGCATTTTTATAAAACTTCATATATTTTTCCAGATACCTAACAGAAAACAAAATCAACGCAGAAGAACGCGGCAAAGTCTTCAATGTCGGGACCGACGCCGAAGCTCTCCGAGCAAAAGGTTTCTTCACCTACACCGGACCAGACAACGTAGAGTACCACATCGAATACACCGCCGACGAGAACGGTTTTGTGCCCCGAGGGGAGCACATCCCCACGCCACCCCCCATTCCTGAGGCCATCCAGAGGGCGCTAGACTACCAGAGATCCGTTGGCAAATTGTGAGGATCGGACATGAGACAGGATTACGATTAGAGTGGTGTACTAGGAAAAATTATATCGCTAGTAAAGTTCATTAGTTGGCATTTTTCGGAATTAAATGAACTGTACAGATCTCGGTAGCTGATATATTTAGTATTGTCTTTTTTGAAAGATTAGGATTGGATTTTAAATTTTGTTAAAATCTGCGACTAGAATTATTTATTAAAAATGTGTCTTTCAAAAAAGATGGTTGTAGTTTAAATAGAAAAGTTAGAATCTTAGAAAATTATGTACTAATACTGTAAACTAATTTTATTTTGATTTCACTGCCTTTCGATTTTGTATTTTAGTTTTTGAGAATACTTAGTGCACCGCTTGTATTTTAATTTAGTTTTAATTAATCTATTGACTGTAATATTAAATGTGAATAAAAATATATTTTCATAATTTATTTGCTGAATATTACACACAAAAATTATATACCTTTCAGTGGAATAATCCAAATTCATGTATTCAAATATTTTCAAATTAAAATAATTAGTATTAGGCTACGCATAGAGCTAGCCAATTATCAATTACGATCACTGAAATATAGTAATACTGGAATGCTCAATTACGTTGAAAATACAAGACAAAAGGATCAGGCAATATGTGACAACCTATCTTTGTCGTACAGTCCGCTTAGCACGTTGATAAGAAAATATAAAGATATTAACAATCAATGATATTCAAATAAAATAATAAATATAAGAATTAAATAATCCATTAATAGAATTGAGTTCAATTAACTATTATGTATGTGAATTTAATGGAAATTTAAATAATTGAACAATACACTGTTAAATATTATTTGCCTCTTTTAGACAAGACTCTGCAACATTATTTTACATAGCACCCATTGAACAAACGCATAGCAACTGTTCTAAAAACAAGTGTTAGACAAAGAAGGGTAGCCCACGACGGCTATCTCAGGCTTGTTTTTCGATTTTGTAAAAATATACAAGTGCGCGTATCAGTATTACAAAATTAGTGTCCATTTATAAATAAGGATACGGATACAGAAGCTTGGAAACTTCAAATTTTCCACTTTTAATGAATGGAACAGGAATATCAAGATCTCTTTTTATCTGTCAGATACGTCAGCACACCAAATGTAGTTTTATAAAAATCGGAAATAGCATAAAATTAAATTATTTAAAATAAGTATTAATTAGTAAACTATACAGTTTACAAAACAAATACTACTTTATTTATAACTGTAGAATTGTTTATGATTACTTTAACAATATTTCAATAGGTGTCACTTCCACTTAGTGGTATTTGCTAGTACTAGTTCACATTTTAAATCGATATTTCTGAAATACTTGAATTGATTGCAAAATGAAGGTAAAATCTGTAATTGTTGACGCAGTTTTAGAGCAAGTATAGTCCTAATTATTGACAATGATATATATTAATATTGGAATGCCAACTGACGTTCAAAATGCGAGCCGAAAGAGGCAGCCAGTCATGGGCCACCCATCTTCGTTGTACCTACTTAGAATGCTGATAATAAAATATAAAAAAAAATATATTTAATTATTTTGAAATAAAATATTTAATATATGTAATAGAAATGATTTCATTGAGCTCAATATCCATTATGTATATGAATTTAAAGAAATTTTCAAATAATTGAACAATACACTGTTAAATATTATTTATCACTTTTAGAGAAGACTGTGCAACAAGCTTTTACATAGTAACCGCTCAACAAACGTATAACAACCGTTCTACAAACAAATCTTTGACAAAGAAGAGGCCCTACGATGACTATCTGTATCAGGCTCGTTTTTCGCTTTCATAAAAGCTTAGAATTTAGCGTTCCATTATATCTATAAATTAGTGATTAATACTGTTTATACTATTAATCTTAACTTTAAATAGTTAAAACACTCATCTAGTACATTGAGTTTCTATATTTTTAACATAATACCTAATGAAGTAAAATAGTATATTGTACAAGTGCAAAAAGTTATCTATTTCACGCGTCTTAGCACGAGACGAAGTGAAATAGGTAATTCTGCACGAGTTGCCCACTATATTTTGTCTACGATCACAGTTTGTCTTGTCAAGATTTAATAATAATAATTCTTAATTTTCAGAAACAAGAAATGACATCTGAAACTCAAACTATTTGACGTTTATGATTACAGCATGAAGGCGGCGTAAGCACAGATGTGTGCAGTGTTACCAACAATAAATCTATAGATTGTAATTTACAAACTAAAAACATTTTTTATATTAAAAATGATATTGTATTTTTTTTTGTAATCTCAATATTGAAAACGAAGATTTTTATAAACTAAAATAATTATTAATTATTTTATGATATATAAATGTATTTATACTTGACATATTAATATCTTACAGTATCATATTATTAGTAAATTGGTCACACTTGCGTGTGGAATAATTGTCCAAACTATTCCACACAACTATGCAAAATATATGTAATTTTAAAACTTTGTTTAGGGTGGAGAAAGTGTAAATTTCAGTAGTGATCGAAAAAAAAAAAGAAATTTACTCTTGCTAGTTTCAACAAATTAAATAATTTTGTGTGAAGGATCCAAATAATATTTTAAATTTTAGCAGGGCTTAAAAGAATACAAGAGAAATGATACATGAGTTAGACTTTATTGGGCGTTTCAGAATTTGATTCTCCCATCTTCAGCAACAATAATGAAGATCAAATTTTGTTACATGTTGCTTAATAGGAATAATGAGAAGTCAGTTGAATTAAAGTAGAAGCACATTGGTTGGTACCACGAGCTCTGTTTTTGGGTGTTTTAAGAGCAGTGTTTTAAGCTCTGTTTTAGCGCTGTACAATGTTCTAAAGTTATTTTATAAAAAAATACTTCAAATAAAAGTAGAAGATACATTTCTCTGTTACTTCTATTTGATACATTTTTTATAAAACAATTTTAGAACATTGTACAGAGCTAAAACCGAACTTAAAACACCCAAAAACAGAGCTCGTGGTACCAGCCATTGTGTATAGTATTTTCAAACACTATGATTCCTTAATCCATGTCAATATTAAAAATAAAAAGTTACAAGATAACTTAAGAAGGTAGGTATCATACCAATTCTTGATTTTCTCTTGTATATTATATGTATTTATTTAATTTACTTAATTGTTCAATATTAAATGTTTAAATAAATTATTCTTATCATCACTCTAATCTGCTCCGTACCTACAATATTTGCATTGTCCAAAGGAATAAATAAATAATTATAAATAATATATATTTCAATCAAATTCAGTGCAATGAATTTAACGATTATGACGTAAAGGAAAATAAAAAGCTTGTTGCATCTCATTATGTAAGAGAAGAAATATTTATTTTTCGCCAAAAATTGTAAAAGGAAAGAAGAGAAATTAACATAAAATTTTACGATACATCAAAAATTTGCTAAATCATAAATTACCACAAGGTTGAACACTTAAAATATTCTATTCCACCAGGTGAAGAGAATTTTTAATTTATTCCACATCTTTTCGGGAAAAGTTTTAATTCCAGTATTTCTCAAACTAAAGAAACATTTGCTGTACCATTTCATTGCAAACATTTCATCACATTTATAATTAATGAAGATGTATTAAAAATGCATTAATTTCAATATATTTATGCAAATCTTACGCACACGTTCATTCACGAGAACATATCTGCATAGGTAACATTCATTGATAAAATTTATTAATTAATATTTTATAGATAATCACATAATTTACCAAAATATTATGCAATTTTGAATCTGTAATTCGATATATGACAGATGTTTTGTCTTAACTATCGAATACTCGACGTCATGTAGAGAAATTGTCAATTTGAAATGCGTAACCATTTATATAAAAGTGAAAAAGATATCATAAATGTCAATCTTCAATGCGACGCTCATCTATAAATACATTTATTTTATATAACCGAAAAATATGTAAACTTTCAGTAAATTTTTGTCGGTACAATATTAACTTTGTTCAACTTCAGCTAATGATAGATAATTATCAAAAAATAATTTATGAGTCTCATTTGAATTCTGGCAGAAATAAAAGAACGTCTTAATAGAATTTTAATTAGTTCTTCTACACATGAATAAATTATGAAGAGACCTTTCAAAATATTTGACGTTATAATAAAAAATGGAATCATCTCATTTGTTTCGTGGAATCTTGTTATTGAGGTTTGAAAGTCATCTGGTGACATTCATATTTATATAAATAGTTCTGATTCACTTTTAAACGTTTCAAATGATAGAATTGTAATGTTCGAGGACTCTTCGATAATTTAGATGTATAATGTTGAACTTTGAAAGAGATGTTACTTAGTTTTTTGCAGATACCATTAATTGGGAGCTGTTAAATCACAAATCGGCTTCTGTTCAAATAAAATTGCTTTTTATTATTTTTTTTTGACAACTAATAACATTTTAAAGATTATTTTATATTAATGCTTCACTTCTGAGGATAACTTATCTATAGATCAGTAAATTGTTACATTATCAGGAACTACACAATATGCCCAATTATTTAAACGAGGATTGTGGTTATAATTTGAAAAATGTTTATAATATCTGTACAAATAAGAAAATTTAATACAAGTTCATTTACCATTGACAACAAATGCATTTCAGATTTCACGAAATATCACTAAAAATTGGCATATACTTTTATTGTATTTCTATATAATATAAGCCCTAAGAAACTCAATGCTGTAGAGCGCATCGTCATATCTCTTAAATGTATAGAGATATGGCAATTTTCGATGTTTTTCGAACTTCTACTTTGAGTGGCTGCAACTCAAAATCTATTAAAGATATTGAAATTTAGACTCAGTTCTGTGCGTTTCATGCATTTTATTACATATTAGGAAATTTTGAAAATTTTGAAATTTTTCGATTTTTTTCTCCCAAATTTCGATAGGCAATAACTCGATAAATATAAAAGATACAGACTCGCAGATTAGATTATTCGATTCAGCTCGTCAAAATACATAAGTATGTAAATCTTTATTAAAATTGCTTTACGCGTTATAGATTTAGCGCTAAAAGTGTGAAAATGACGTTTTTGCCGAAAAACGTCAAAGGATACCCCTTGACGTTTGGCCTGAAAAAGGCCATTTTCAGACTTTTTGCTCTAAAATTTCAATCCACGATCCGAATGTTCTGAAATTTTTAGGGTTTATGTATTTCAATGATCTGAATCCAATGGTTTAGTCTGCAAGTTCGTATCTCGTTTATTATTTGAGATATTTATGATCGAAATATTGAAAAAAAAATTCAAAAATTTCAATTTTGAAAAAAATTGTTATTTTGCTATAATACGCACGAATAACACAAAACTGAAGAGTATTTTTCGATATATTGAGTAATTTTTGAGTTGCAGTTCCTCAAATTTGCACTTTGAAAAACATCAAAAACCGCCATATCTCGAAAATTTTAAGAGATATGATGATGCGCTCTGCACCAGTAAGTTTTTTAGGGTATATATTATATAGAAATACAATAAAAGTATATACCAATTTTTAGTACAACATATGAACTGTGTTTAAATGAGTAAGAATAGAAGTACGTTTCCTAGTCGGTATGCCTATATGTACTTATGTTAAGTGTACTTTTTATAATCAATTAGTTCAATTATTATTTTATTTAAGCATTATTTTGTCCATGAGCTTATTATTATCCCAGATGTTTAGAGAAGAACTAATATTTATAAAATTTAGTAATTTATACGAATAGATGCAAACATAAAATGATTTATTAAAATTTTTAATTGAAAACTGTAATTAAATAATAATAAATTCATACTAAAATTAAAACCTAATTTATGGGGTCTAGTTTTCTGTGAAATACTCTTTAAAAATTATTGAATTAATTAACAATAAATAATTAAAATGCCACAAATCCAATTGAAAAACAAAACAGCACCATGCATCAATAATCAATAAATAACAAAAACAGAATTCAACTTTTTATGAACTAGAAATACGATAGCACAGCATATTAAATATCAATTACCAATAGTCACAGTTCTCAAGTTTTATTTATGATCACTGATCAGAATCTTCTTGCGACAGGAACCGCCTTCGCATTGCATATGTCAGTAATGTCAAAAATTCTATGGCCCACATGGTATTTTCAAATGATTTTTTGTTCAATGACAATACGCCTTTGGATATATGCATACTGTAATTGAATCGTTTCATGGAAATTCCTTTCCGAATGCTTTTCTTAATCAACAATTAAGATGTGAGGAATCTTACCTATTTGTTGCATGCCAGAGGAAATAATAATGATCGGTTTATTAATGGGACTTTATTGTATTTGCTATAAAATGTTTTATTGAACGCAATCAATAGAAGAAGGTTGTTTATTTGGTTTTCCTTGTGAAAATATTACGAAGTTCTCTTCGCTCACGCATTTGCTTCACAAAGAAAAACTGAATCCGTTGAACAAAATATATTTAAGCCATTATACTCGGAATTTGGTCCAATATGGTTTTATAAAGCTATGTTCTTATACACATAATATTAATGTCAACATTCATCTTTTTGTTATGAATTCTTTTTCCAATTGTTTCGGTTGCACAGATGAACCAACTACTGAACTTTGCAAATATAAAAAACCAACCAATCACAATCGAATATACCATGTGCGTCATCTACAACCAAATGTTAACAGATTTATGTATACTTTATGAACTGTCTTTTCTTCCTTATATCCTCTAGGAGAGTAGTTTTGTCTCCTTGGGTCCTCTATGTTTTTTAGAGCACAATTTTGGTTGAAAGGCGCTGAATACAAGTATAGATACTTTTGTATATATTTATTTATTTGTTTATTGCGTTTCACAACAGGAAAGTATTCATCTTTAGAGTATGTTAAGGACATATCTGACAGAGGACTTTGTACGACTCAGGCGCACTTTATCGACATATTTGTTGCATATACATATAAGATTTTTAGTAGCAATAAACAGGGCCGGATTAACAATGTCGGGGCCCCTAGGCAATGCAATTTTCGGGGCCCCTTTTCTAACTTCCCAAAATACATTTTTTCTACCAGAATACAATTTTCACTCGATGAAATATTTTAAATTTTTTTTTCTCGGTGCGCGGGGCCCCTTTCCGTTACGGGGCCCCTAGGCAGTTGCCTATACTGCCTTATGGATAATACGGCCCTGGCAATAAACCATGGATGATTCATAACTTTTTAAAACTAATTAGGAATAAAGGTAAAAAAAAATCTTATATGACAAAACATAGAAAAAGAAAAATGTTTCAAGTAAAAATGAAGCCAATATTAATTTACATCTTTCCGAATTGACTTACACTAACCCAGTTGCTTATAGAGGTTCGCAATTAAACCGGATAGGTCTTCAAGTAAAATACCGCATTCGATTGAGGGATTACAACCAATATCGGCTCATAATTTAAACAGAAGTCATTATGGAAATAGTAAAATCGTATTTTAGGGATCCCAAAAGGTGTTTTTTTGTTGAAAACTCATTATGCAAAATTTTGTCCCGTTACAATACCTCTCTCACACACAGGATGTTAAAAAACACAGAGGTCACAGATTTTAGGGTGGATAATACATCTCAAAACAGTAAAAAAAAGTTCATGTACACATATATCTGGAATTGCGTAGTTTCAGAGCTACAGCGATTTTAATATTTTATTTCTGTCACATACAACTCATACTTTTAATATTACAATAAAATCATAGTAGTCGTTTACAATGGAAAACAGTCAATTATAAAAAATATTCAAAATAACAATAATTAATCACAAATAAGGAAAACAAAAGGCTATCTTCAACTGTTTTCCATTGTAAACTGCTACTGTGATTTTATAGTAATGTTAAAAGTTATGAGTTATATTTATATGACTAAAGTAAAATATTGAAATCGCTATAGCTCTGATACTAAACATTTCCGGATATATATTTATATGAACTTATTTTATTGTTTTGAGATGTATTATTCACCCTTAATACTGTGACCTCTTTTTTAAATATCCTGACAAGGTGTACAATGGGGTCGTTCACCATTAAAAAAAAAATGTATGATACTTTATATAAATTGAAGACTATCTACACTTTTAAAAAGTCTTAATAGTTATTCATTAAGCCACAATGATTTTTTTTAAATGTTGTGACGTCATTATAGAGATGTTGGTGGATCTCAAACAGTATTGATTTAAATAATTTTTGTCACATAAATGTTCTATTTTATTGTAATAATAATAATAAAATAAGTAAAAAAATATATGACTACAATTATTTACAATCTCTACTGTTTTAGATCCAGCAACACCTCTACAATGACGTCACAATATTTAAAAAAAATCATTGTGGCTTAATGAATAACAATAATGAATTTTTAAAAGTGTATTTAAATAAAGTTTCATAAAAAAAATGGTGAAAGACCCCACTGAAATATGGTAGGGGTTTTAATGTTAGTTTATTTATATTGCTCTAACTTTTTACCTATTTCACTTTACAACAAAATTATTGTAAGTAATAAAGTTGTTCATAATGCATGCAATAAGTCCCATTAAGTTACCTAAATATTAGTATTTTACGATATACCAATCAAATAATAGTTGAAATTTAATAAAATTTTAACATGGCTATGACCAATTAAACAAAAACAAAAAGTAATTGACATTTTAGAGTAATTTATTAAAGTATTTAAATATTTTCGGTAGAATGGGCCTTATTGCATGTATTTTTAAATCCTGAACAACTTTTGAATTTATACTTTTGTTATTGAAACCCCTAATCGCCAAATTTCAATTCTACACTTGGTATGTAAGGAAGGTACTAATTTGATAGTTTGGCTAGTGCATATACTATAATTACAACGCTACCTTGCGAGGAACAATTCTCGGGTTCATACCATGTTCAAAACTCACTTTCTTCTAGTCCTATAACCTATTAAATAATTAAAACGTAATAAGGTTAGTTATTTCTGTAATATTTTTAAATCTATTTAAATTTAAATAATGGAATATTAATATTCTTCCTGGCACATTTTAAATTGGTGTTTCACACAACGTTTCTAAAACTTGAACCATAAATTATGCTTTCATTATAATTATATTATGCAAATCTAGACAAAAGCATAACATAATAAAATTTATTGTATAGATATGTGTCGAAAATTCTATGAGAGTTTTGTCTAACTAATACCAATTTTTCGAAATAACTATAACAGTCATATAGAAGGAACCTACTTTCATGCACTGAAATATAGTAATACTGGAATGCTCACTTGTAGGCTTTTATGAAAGCGAAAAATAAGCCTGAGACAGATAGATGTCGTGAACCACCCTTCTTCGTCTAACACTTGTTTGTGGAACAGTTGCTATATGTTTGTTGAGCGGTTACTATGTAACAACATTTTGCCCAATCTACTACATATTTAACAGCGTATTATTCAATTATAAAAACATTCCTTTAAATTCACATACATACGTATTAATTGGACTCATTTCTTCTTTTTATGAAGATGGTAAGCGGAAATACTGCTATGGTCAAGTGATAGGTACTTAATGAGGGCATGATAGTTGATAGGTAGTGGGATTCGAACCCACGACCTCTGGCATGCTAGGCTACTGACATAGTCACTGCACCATCTAAATCGGCTTAACTCATGTTGTTTAATATGTTATTTAATTTTTTACTTTGTGAATGGTTCTTGACTTACACATGGAATGGAATGGAAAAAGTAATAGGTACACCAGCCTTAATGGTTACTATTTTATTTATTTAATCATAACGGTCTGACGTTTCGGCCCTATTTGGACCTATCATGAGAGACCAAATGATATCCCATAATATAGTCACTGTTACATTCAAAATGTGTCATTTTTTACTGTTAGTCTCCTTGTTAGGTCAAGGTTGTAATAAGAAATTTTTTATCTGTTTGCTATTATGGTACTGAAGATCTAGTTCCCAAAAAATTACCCATTTTGAATGTAACAGTGACTATATTATGTGATATCATTTGGTCTCTGAGGAAGGCTCCAAATAGGACCGAAACGTCAGACCGTTATGATTAAATAAACATAATAGTAAACATTAAGGATGATGTACCCATTACTTTTCCATTCCATTAATTTTTTTTATAAAATATTTTATTTCCACAATCATTGAATGTTAGTTTCTTTACAGCGGACTGTACGACAAAGATAGGTTGCCATCTTTCCTGGCTCGCATTTTCAACGTCAGTATTATTACATTTAAGCGGTAATTGTATTATAGTTTGTTTCAGTAATTCTCTTTTAGATTGTACATCAAACAATCAAATCCTAATTGCTTACTCTAACTCTTAAAATCGGCTTTGAAAAATTTTCAACTGCATGAATCCAATTGAGGACTTCATGATCAACAATTTGATGCATTACCACGGAGCTATTTATGTTACAAGAATATTTCTATAAGTAAAGCACTATAATAAGTCAATAGGAAAACTAGTGAACAATTACACTGAGCAAATATTGTAGTCTGAAGTGAATCTACGGCGCCGCAGGTTGGCAGCCACTGCTCTAGCTCGCAGCAGACGACATTTGTCCAAGTAGCAGGCTATCTTCAAACTTAAAAGGTAACACACTGATCGACCTTGTCTCCTAACTGCTTCGGGATGTTATGAAACATATTTGATGTGATGATGCGGAGTTTTGCATAAATAATCGGATAACGCGATCTCTGGGTTCCTGCCCGAGAGTGAAATGGTCAGCCGCCCCCCCAAGGGGCGGAGAGGGGGCCCCACACAACACGAAGTATAAATTCAACTGATGTTTTACAAAAATGCACCATTCCAGTTCGTCCTGTCGTCGTCTGTTGGTACTTCTAGCAAAATGAAATTCGTGGTGAGTAGAGCAGCAAGTGACGGTTGGGGTTCAGTTGGTTTTGACAATTGAATTGCAACTGGGTCTAGGTTAAGGCGAACTAAATTTAACCACTGTTTTAGCTTACAATCGCGCTATTCAAAATATAACAGTATTTCAAAATTAAGTAGAAAATAGTTTTGTATTGTAATTATTGAAATTTTACAGTGAGATATTCAAATGACCTAACCTAGGGACCTTTTATCTATTACGCTAAATATTTCTAAAATAAATTGTCACTTATAATACCATGAGTTGACAAAGTTATGTCGAATATTTTTCTGGTAGTATTACGAAAAATAATCTACTTAACATTCAGTTCGAATCAGATTCAGTTTTAAATTAAAATTACTCAAAATGTTGTTACACTTTATTTCTTACTCACAGCAACCAGAAACAAAATTTTGATTACTCGCAAATTTTCAACAACAAAATTATTTTTATGTGTATTATCCACGAATAATATCAAATAATATTCAATTTATAATAGAAAGTGAGTCAAAAAGAATTGGAGAAAAATCAGAGGCAATACAGAAATTATTAATTCCACTGAAAATGAAGCTCATCCTGTCATTCACATAAAAGAGAAAGGATTTTTACAAAAATGTAGCAGTCAATTTTTCAAATTGTACGATGAAATTTAATATAAATTAATTTTTATTTGTTCAAAATATGCAATTAAAAGGAGTTATAATGAATAGTCGACACATAACGTTTCTAGTATAAAATATTTATTGTAATTTATTTTGAAGGGCTATGAAATTAAAATCCTGCATTTTTATTGGTTTACTTTTGACAGATGACAGATGAGGGGAATAATGAGAGAAATTAGACAAATTTAAGCAAATGAAAAATACAATTTCGAAAAATTGTTTAAATATTTTTTTTTATAAACTGGAATACTAATGAAATAGAATCTGAAATTAAATCCAAAACATTATTGAAATTATTTTCTACGAGTTGAAAAAAATTGTAACATATTTTTAAGACACTAAAAACATACAAAAATGGAACATATAAAGTTGTTTTATAATGTATGTATGTATGTATGTAAAATGCTTGGAGATTATAATACAATTTAATATAAATTTTTATGTTCTACTACTAACCGAATGATTTTGATAATCAAAACCAAATTTTGTAACTTCAAAATAGTTATTAAAATTTATTCATGAACTTGACACAAATTCTAATTTCTCTACGTATTATAATGGAAACAGAAAAAAAATCTTAGAAAAATGTGACATTTCAATCTAAATATTATACAATTAATATTTCCAGTATTACTAAAATGGAAGCACAAACTAGTCTTGATGATATTTACCGCAATCATTTCTTTCCAAAAAAACAAGTGACATAATTAAACTCTAGCCATCTCTCTAATTTATGCCTCTGTCACATGGGGCACGAACTTTAAATCCCGTTTAAGTTATAAGGTGATAGGTCAGTGTTGATTACATCACAAAATCAGATTTTCGTCTTCACGGTTGCAACTGAACATATGTCATTACTACCGCCAAGTAGAAATAAAAACGTTCGTAGCGGACTGGTGGATGGGTTGACATTTCTTAAATATATTTCGACTTAAAGTTTACATTATGTAAATGTAAATGATCTATTAGAAATTTATTAACGTTGATTTCTCCGCGGATGGGGGCTTTGTTTAGTTTAGCTAATTATAGAGCGAGAAAAGAAATTATATATTTATTAATAAACGTATGTGCAATCCGACATTACGAATTTTACGACAGGTGTAAAATTGTTTATTAAAAATTTTGTTGGATAAACTTTATTTGTTATTTCACGTTCTTGAGATTAACGAGTTTGTTTTCTATATAATTTTATTCTGTTGAACAATATTATCTGAACATTTTTGTAGCAGAACGACCGTAGCATTTGTTATAAATTTATCCGCAATTAGATATTGAACTCGTATTTTAATTTGACCTTTATACTTATAGACACTATAGACAATTACTTTCATGTTACCTTAAAATTGTTTTATTTATGTAAAACTGTTTATAAATATTCTATATAATTTGTTCTCAAATATTAATTTAGTTAATAATGCAACAAAAATATTTAACAAATAAATCTGTTTCTGTTTTCATTTGCATCATTTCTTTATAATAAATAGTTCACAATTTCTGTTGAGGTTTTGGTAGAATATTTAAACGGGTAACAGTGATTTGAGATTGTTTTTATATTAAATACTATTATACCACTTAAATATTAGTATTTCACGATATATCAATCAAATACAAATTAATATTTATTAGTAAAGTTGTAATATATTTCACATTTCAGAAAATTCATTTAGGTTTATTTTTTGCAGTTTTGTATTATTTTCTGTAAAAATTTTATAAAATATTGCAATACTGGTGAATTTAAGAGTTCATTTCTTTTTGATTTCAGATAAACTAGAAAATAAATTTATCAGTGGAATAATAAAAAAAATCGCATCAAAGGATGACAGCTAGAATAATAATCATTTAAGCTTTGAATTTGATACGATATTTTTTATTTATTCTACAGATTATTTTTTGACGTTTCTTTAAACCAATGAAATGCTTTATTGTATGTCACGTGTCTGCGTTCTAACTAATCCTGTCATTATTATACTGAGAATAATGCTCTTGTGATTATTCCCGGCAATATTCTCTGTAGCTTTTTTGTTTTTGTTGACAGATGTCAAATGTCAGATAGGTATAATTAACACAACTAAAAATGAGCAAAAAAGATGGATTTAGTATACTGAGCCTGATAATGAAATCAAAAAATAATCTAATTAAATACAACTCGAGATTTCTATAAATTAGAAAATAATTCTCCAGTATCTTTTTCAAACTTGTTGCCAGGCAATAGCCACGAAAGCCAGTAGGCTATTGCCTGGCAACAAGTTTGAAAAAGATACTGGAGAATTATTTTCTAATATATCGAACTCTCTTGTTATATTATTACTGATAAATTTATCATCCAGTTGTAAAATAAAATAAATAAATCAATCTAAAACTGTTTTATGAAATGTCGAATATTTTTCTTTTTTGTTTAATTTTCCATGTCTGCGTTACAATTTTCCTTAGAGATACAAATTTTAATTCATATATCTTGAATTACTTATATTTAAGTAATGAAATAAGCCTTATTGCAGGCATTTTTAAATTTTGAACAACTTTTGTATTATTCTTTTGTCGCAAAGTGTCAAAGTGAATAAGCAAAAAGTTACGACCATATATAAGAAAATAGCATTTTAATTCCTACACCTTGTATCTGCAGTATAAAAAAACAAAATAGAAAAATTAATTTTATTAGCAAATTTTTGAAATATCAATTAAAAATTAGGTAAGACAATTTTTAAATAAACATACATGCATCGAAACATTGAACTAACTAAATCCACATAAAATTAGATTTAAATAAACAAAATGAATATTTTCTAGATTGTGTTAGCCGCCGTGGTGTGCGCCGTTGTTGGCGATGTGTCCCATCTGCCTCTGCAAGGACTTCGCTCCCCCAAATACAACGCCAGACCCAGTGTGCAGGTGCAACACCACAGCGGCCCCCAGGTCGCCATCTTGCGCCAGGAACAAGACGTTAACCCTGATGGCTCCTACCACTATGTGTGAGTATTGGGAATGATAATAAAAAAAAATATACATACAAATATTGAGAGAACATTGATGAGCCAATCCTTAATCTGAACGCATTTGTATTTGTATAGATAATATTATATAATAATGACTGGCATATACAGAATAACAAATATAATAGAAATATAGTCCTAATATGAGGCAAAACTTTCAGAACTCATAATTATATAATTAATAAGACTTTTTGAAATAGTTCTGTAGATATGTGTTCAATAATTTTAAACGTTAAGTTTAAATAAACTTCTATCCAGTGTCTATTTGTTTTAAAGGACATAAGAAATACAATGTTAAAAAGTTCATTATGCATGCATTTTAGAACAAAACTGGCAATACAAAATATGTTCAGAATCAAAAACTACACAAAATGATCTTAAATTTATTGATGCAATACATCTCTGTCATAAGATAGAAGTAAAATAAAATTTAGAATTTTAGCTATTTCCAGAGTGCCATGGTAAACAAAACATACAAATAGTCGTACTGTTGGAGTTTGACAGATGATATCTGGTATAGTTTTATTGATTATTGACTTATTTAAATTATTTCTAAATGTTAAATGTGTCCATGATTACTGAGAAATATTTAGGCTCATTTGATGCAGTTTTTGTTGCTGAACATTTTTTATATTTACGTATTTGTTCTAAAATTCATAGGGAATGAACTATAGCATAATGAAAATTTTAAAATTGTATTTCCTATGTCCTTTAAAACAAATACGTACAGAACTATATCCAAAAGTGTTACTATTTCTGTAATTCGAAATATTTGACGAAGACATTGAATTTGAAAGAAACGTGATTATCTATTTTTGGTTTATGTGGTTTATACCTTTAAGTCATGTTACAATAAACATATTTCATGTGAATATGAAATGGTCATTCCAAGCGAGTTGTACAATATAGGTACTTTTTCTACGACCACGATATTATTTCCTAATTAATTTATATTTTAATAATAAAGAAGTATTCAAACAATTGGTCACGAAACCAAAATTATACAATATAATTTTTCATAAATGTCAAGTTTCAAGGTTATATAAATTGTTTGTGGATTGATAAAAATTTATTAAATTTATAATAGTTTTTGATAGCACTGTTAGATATGAATTTATAACTCACATTGTCTATAGTTACCGTTAGATATGAAAATGTGTTTACAATGTTCTAAGTATTCGTAGAAATAACAAACATACAATAAGAAAATAACTCAATGGTTGTAGAAAAAAATTGAAATATTATTCTACACGTTAAAAAAAACAATATTTTATTTTTACTCAAACATCTTTATCAACTATATCAATAACATTTATAACATTCATATTACCTGCCTAAAAATATGTTATCTATTAATTTATTACCAAAAATTGCTTCAAACAATATAACATTTGGATTGTCCACTTGATAAGAGATGCATTTTACTTCTTTATTCTCAAATTTTAATACTAAAAACTGGTGACATTTGAAGAGGAAATGACTAGCATTATTTATATTTACAATAAAAATTAATCTTATTCCATATTCTAGTTTTTGTCTTCGATACACGTTTTTATATGTTGACGTCAGAAATTCTCTAAAGAATGTTTTTTCTTGATTTGAAATAATTATTCCTGGCATTGACTTTAACGGTATAGTTCACAATGTGCATCTTGAAACCGGTTATTAAAAATAAATATTTAATTGTTATCATTTCAACATTTTTTACTTGCGGCTCTTCTAGTAAATTGTGATTAATGTAAATTGTAATTGAATAAATTTATACGCCTGCAATGTATTTTCTTTCTAACAATAATTACAAGACATAAAAATAATAATTATGGATTCTGCAAATACCTTATTATAGTTTATTTCAAATTGTAAACAATTCCATTATTAAAATACTTTTTTCCGATCTTGGTGGCGTAATGGTTTTGTTACTAGCCAAGCACGCTAGAGGTCAGTGGTTCAAATTCCACTGAAGACAACACACATAAATTCACAATCATCCACTGATTATGTGGCATATGACCAAAAGTAGTTAGTCCGCTTACCATCTTCATAAATGAAAAAAAGAAAAAGAAAAAAATTAGACAACAAGTAAGCACACAATTGTTTTTCTTCAATCGAGCAATAAACTTGTTATTATATTTGCATTTATAGAACAGGAAACAACTTTTTATTGAACAGGGTGCAAAAAATTACCAAACGCGTTAAACAGGAACAGGCAATGTGCCTTAAGAACTAAACAACTTTTATACGGTACAAAATAGAAATAAAAATACATAATATACTCTAATTCAATTATATACTGATTTTACTGAGATATGATCAAGAAACCTGATAAGCCTTCAAATAAACTACCACTTTTGGTTTATGGAATTCTATCAAAATCTAATAAACTAGTAAAATTTTTTAATATATTTAACAATAGTTATTTACTTTCAAAGTGGACAAAGTAAGGAATTACCCACGAGAGAAACTTTAGCACACGCAACCGAAGGCTGAGTGTGATAATCTTATCGAGTGGGTAATTCCACTTTACTCACGTATGAAGTATAACGTTTTATCCAAAACCTCTTAATAAATGCAAAATTTATCAAAGAAATATTATTTGACAATGACATATTCTTTAAATTTTCTAAATTAAAATGTCTATCGAATTAGTTACCAAGGTGTTGTGTGTTATTATTATTGTTATAAATAAATAATTACTCACTAGTGACTTTTCTCAAAATTATACCCACTACAGGGTAATCTGTTACTTTCCATGTTTAAAATCGCCATAGTTATAGTGCATTTATTGAAGGGTGTTGGATAAAATTATTAGTTGAATGGAACATGATTTCAAAATCATGCGTGCAAAAAACAAAAACTTTTAACACTGCATGCATAAACAATTATTATGAAAAATGTTTTAAATAAAAATGACACATAAAAATAAATGTAATTAGTCTCCGGTAACCTTCCGGCAAGTGCAGACAACAATTATGCAAATTTTTACAACTTTGCAACAATTTCAAGAATTCATTACCGACATGAAACTTAGTAATTTTCCTTGCAATAAATCAAATAGCTTCGGTTTAATAATAGTTTTTACTCTTCAGTACAAAACGTAAGGTTAAAGAAATATGCCAAGAAGACGATTAAAATCCTAAGAACAGGAGTGGATACTAGAATTATATTTAATTTAACATTTGCCATTCAATTTACATATTAGAGTAAATCTACACAACCTCGTGAAATAACACATTCGTGTGAACAGAACAACGACTTACTTTTACTATTGTCGTCTTCCTCCTACACACGTGGAATCACCAAGACATATGTGTAATTGTGTAACAAGTGGGAGGAATCTTCTCGGTAACGTTTGATTGCCACGTGCAGGATTTTAAAAAACACGTGCAAAAGGCAAGGTTGAATATACTTTCTAGATTACGATTTTGAGGCGAAACTCGTAAATTTTGGACGTGTATTCTTTCGAAATTTCGTATGGAAATTTGTATTGAATAATATTTGGTATTGTGAACAGAAAGAAATTTGATATCCACATTGTGTATTCAACAATAAATCTAATTTTTGAGACGCGTAGCAAATTATAATGTTGGGACATTCAAATTTGTATAGTGCCAAGCCTGTGAAAAGTGTTTTTGAATAATGAAAGTGTTAAGTTATAAATGCAGAGAAACAACAAGAATTTCTGCAGCCAGTCTATCCTCGGAGCAAATATGCCATATAATTATTAGGCGTATACACATTTTAATATTGAGTAACTAAAATTTATTCTACTTTTTGTTATTCAATGACCGGTTGGATTAACGTTAAATATTATTTTATATTCAACGATTTTGTACAATAACTTAAACGTAACATAACCTAAAATATATTAGACAATTGACATTTTACAGTTTATAAATATATAACTTGACTTCAAAATGTCAAAGTACTTATAACTTGTTCGTGCTGAACTAATTAAATTTCAATTATTTTTAATAAATTTGATTTGATTTGATTGCACGTGATATGTATACACAATATTATTATATTAAAACTATTTCTTTTGGAATAGTTTATGTTGAATTTAATTAACTTAACTTACTTTTAAATTCTTCCGTCTACATATTTTTTAAGCGGTAAATATTACTAAGTTTACATGCAGTTTTGGAAATGATATCAGTTTTCAGTCAAAATTATAGGAAACTGTTTACATGTAGTTTCCAAAACAGATGTAAAAATAGATTTGAAAATAGTTTCGGCGCATACGTATTTGGTTCGGTTGATATATATGGCAGCTCGAAATGTAAAACATAACATCTCAGTATCGCTTGTGTATAAATGCTATTCTAATTATTGTCTGTGTAATATTGGTGTTTCAAAACTGCATGTAAACGCAGTATATATAAAAAAAGTTTTAAATAAAAATTATAGCTAGTATTATTCTACTTTTTTGAAATCATAATATATTCTAAATTATTTATTTACTGAGGTATGATGTATGAACAAATAAACTACCACTTCCGGTTAACAGATTACTATAAAAGTCTAATCAATTTATTACAAGACCATTTAGGTTGTAAATATGAAATTTGAAAGTGATATCATCTCGTTCTGGATAAATATATCACCCCAATGAATGTAGGCGTTGTTGATTAAGCAAACTGAGTTTTAATATAATTTTATTAAAAACTTAGTTCGATAGAATTCGACATATGAGTCATTATCAGGTACAGTGTCAAGATTGTTATAAATAAATAGAAATTTTTGACATGAAGCGTTTATTTGTGCTAACTGGATGAAAAGGCACTCTGCTAAGAGCAGATCTTGATACAGGATATATTTTGCGCTTGATGTACGGTAAACAGCTGTCAAAACGCTCCGAAATATGGCGAGTGTAGGGTTTATTTAGATCTCATATAAGTTACTTTATTACGAAAACTCTTAAACTAAGAAAACAGCTTTTAGTTATAGTTGTTTTTCATCGAAGAATTTAACTTTAAATGTTGAATTTTTACGTAGGTTGCTTTTCAAGTTACTTTTAATCTAGCTTGCTTTCTGAATTTTGATTTAATTTATTGAAGATATAGCAATACGAAATGTATTTTTTATTGTTACTCTCAACATGTATGAATGCCTATTAAAGTGAATTATATATTAATCTATTTCCGTCCTCCAGGTACGAAACCGAGAACGGCATCCACGGCGACGAAGCCGGCTCCGAGCACGGTGCCCAGGGCTCTTTCTCCTACACCTCCCCCGAGGGCGAGCAGGTGCATGTGAGCTACAACGCCGACGAGAACGGCTTCCAGCCCCAGGGCAGCCACATCCCCACCCCACCCCCAGTACCTGAGGCCATCCTCCGCGCCCTGGAATGGATCCGCACCCACCCCGAGCCTGAGGTGCGCCGTGACCAGAACAGGAGGTATTAGAGGGTGATAGTGGAGACCAGAGTGGCAGTATCTTGCAATTGTACAAATTGTTACTGAGTAACTACTAATAAAGTTTATTTTGCATAAGTATTTTTGTGTTTTATTTGTACGATAAGACAAAAATTGAATTGCTTATTTCTAAAACAATATATGTGTTATTTTAACTTTATTATAAATTATAAACTGCACGAAAAAATAGAGGATAGTGGAAATTAGCGAACTATACGGTAAGGTGAGGACATAAGATACCAACATCTTTTGAAAATCCTTCTAATTGTTTGGTAAATAATCAATAGTTATACCACGAGGGCTATAGTATATTGTACAACGAGCATGGAATGGTACTCATTTCCTACGAGTATGAAATGGACATCCCATGCGAGTTGTACACTATACTTTTTCTACGACCACGATATTATTTCAAAATTAATTTAATTTTAATAATAAATTTGTCCCGCTTTCACCATTCCAATATTTGACAATTCTAAATAGGTATCCTAGCAATGGCACCTGTACTTAAATGAACTGATCTGTAATGAAATACTCATAAAACAAATTCATTTCGCACGATGCTTGCAATGTACCTCATATCCCTAGCAACAACAAACATACAATGAGCAGATTTCTCAGTGGTCGTAGAAAAAGAATTTAATCGATTAAAATTAGACTTGTCTAGCTTATGCATAAAATTTTGCTTAAAAAGTGTTTGAGTACATAATAATTTGCAAAAATTCCGAGACTGCAGGTCGAGGGATTTTATATTAAATTATTATGTAGGATAACAATTTTTTAAGAGCAAAATTTTATAAATATGCTAGACATCAAATTTAATCTATTCAATTCTTTAGCAGGAGGGGTATATGTCAAGATTATTTCATGAATTCGTAGTATAAACTTTAATTTTTGGCGATTAAATGTTGTTATATTGTAACTATAGCAAATTGTTTGTTTTTCTTTTTACTTGTGAAATAAATGTCAAAAATTAATAAATAAAAATAGCTTGAATTGAATAATTCAGAATGTTTAAAGATGTAGAATACCAGTATAGGTAAAGAACATGTAAGTATCTTGCTTCTGCAACTAATTATCCGGCTAAATATGCCTTCAAAATGTTCAAAATTTACATATAAAAGCTAGCTTCAATTTAATCGCGATTAAACAGCATGGTGCTGTTTAATCACTTATCTAAAATGTACAGCATTGGAAAATGAAACATTCTGATTGGTCAGATTTGTAAGAATGAAATAATCGTGTTTAATTTCTTAATTATTATGAATTTTTTTATAAAATGTATTTTGTATCCCTCATCTTATCAAATATTTCGGTAAATTATACAGAAATATTTTTTCGTATAATGGGGGTTTTCACCATTTTTTTTAATTTGTTTTTTATGAAACTTTATCTATATTGAAAACTATCTACACTTTTAAAAAGTCTTAATTGTTATTCATTAAGCCACAATGATTTTGAAAAAAATGTTGTGACGTCATAGTAGAGGTGTTGCTGGATCTAAAACAGTAGAGATTTAAATAATTTTTGTTACATAAATGTTCTATTTTATTGTAATAATAATAATAAAATAAGTAAAAAAATATATGACTACAATTATTTACAATCTGTACTGTTTTAGATCCAGCAACACCTCTACTATGACGTCACAACATTTAAAAAAAAATCATTGTGGCTTAATGAATAACAATTAAGACTTTTTAAAAGTGCAGATAGTCTCCAATAAAGATAAAGTTCCATTTAAAAAAATAAAAAAAAATGGTGAAAGACCCCATTGAAATCTATTTCTGCTACGCACTACATAAAAAAATTAATAGGTAGTAATTATGCACCAATTAAATAGGGCGCAATTAAAAGCAAATAAAAAATATAGATAGAACATTAAATGTGATCACATAATAGAACTTAACTTAATATAAATTGTGTAAATTAAATAATTTGAAATATGTTTTCAAATAATGAGATAATTATTATTGGCAATGTGTGAACAGAAAATTTGCCACAGTTGCGCATTATACTTCTAATAGTAATTTTCCTAATAATTATAATTAATTATCATTCACTTCATTGTTTAATTAATTATTATGCAGCATGAAATTGTTAAATTAACTTAATTACTTAATTCAATTAATTTCTCATTTCCTTTGTAGATTCGTTTACATATTATATTGCCAGTAAAATATTACTACATACAGAAATATTTAAACAACACATAACCTCTTGTAAAATGGTTCACTTTTTAAATTATGACAGACGTCATGTTACAAGATTTATTGTTTGTTAAAAAAAGTATTGCAACTACTTTAATTATTTAACACATTCGCGGACACTAGCAATTATTTTGGGTGTTCCGTGGGTCATTGATTTTTCTCGCAAAATATTCTATTTTCTCTCATTAAGGGTCGTGTAAGTAATGTTTATACATTTTGAATTTTTTTTCCGACCACAGGTTGCACGTTTTAGTCATCGAAGGACATAACTGCAATTGCAAATCTCAGTTTTAACTTTGAAAATTAAATTTTATTATAATTAATAATATATATATATATATATATATATATATATATATATATATATATATATATATATATATATATTTTTTTGCAATATTTGAAAGCTTTTTTATTTCTCTTCAAAATAGTTCTTATTCATTGAAGTCCTAAAATGATCAGTAAAGAAACTATTCACGAGCTTATTATTAAAGAATTCTACACAGAAAGAATGCCTTGAATGTTTTTAAACAATCAGATTAGTTGCTGTCAGATTTTTAATAATTATTATTTGCTTTTTCATCTAGTTTATTATCTTTTTTGTTATATTTTATTTAGTTTTTGAATTTATGTTCAATTCCTACATTTTTTGTAAATTTTTTTATTGTTTTAATTTCATATGGCACAACTTTCCGTGTGTGATTCTTCATTAATAAAAACATGAATAGTTCCTGTACTGATCGTTTTAGGACTATAATGAATAAGAACTGTTTTAAAGAGAATCAAATGTTTTTGCAAAAATATACAGGATATTCCATTTCAAAATATATAGTTGCATATCATTGCGCGAAAATGGAACACCCGATATAAAAACTTATACTATAGACACGTTGGTATTTTAATGTAAGATAAACTTTGTTTGGCAGTTCTTTCGGTAATATTTAAAATAATCGCATAAAATAAAAAATGTAGTAAGTAGAAATTAAATACTAGTACCAATTTTACAATTAATAAATAAAAAACCAATATGTAGACAGTACTTCCGTCATTAAATTCAAGGCAAATTTTCTTTTTCATAGACAGACTAATTGTTCATTGAATAAATTTAAAATAAAATATTTGTTCAATTAATTTTATTTGTCACTAACAATAATCACAAATATTCATGAATATTAAAAAAAAAATCCAAGGATATATTTATTTATCATTATTAAATTAATTTCACTTCTTCTTCAGTTGGATATTAAAAATAGAATCCGCGTCAATATTTAAAATTAGCATAGTAAGTCAGCTAAACCATTTAATAATTCGGGCAATAAAGAATATAAAAATATAAGAACGAATTAAATATAATGGTCTTTCGTTAAACGCTTAACGATTACTTGATATCTATTTATTTGATACTTCAAACAAAAGACAGTAATTTCTTAGCAATTGTGGTGGAACCCAATTAGAATACAGACGCTAGGACTATAGCGAGATTTTGATGTGGAAACGGAGGGTATCAGCAGAAGAGAGGAGTTGTAGATTACGTGAAAAAGAAGAGGTAACGTGGAGCTTTTTTGACTGTATTGCAGAGAGACGGAAAGGAAAAGAAGAGGCAAGATTTATTTATTAGTTAACATAGCAGTAAGAAAAGTTTGGTTGAAGAAGATTCAAGACAAAAGAGGCAAATGGAATTATTGTTATAATCGGTATACTAGAATTACAAAATGGAAAATCATTTACATAATGACTAGACCCAAAAATGTCGTACTAGATAAAATAGAAATTTAAAAAATATTATTATTTATTAATATATTTGAGTTTTAAAGACCTCTACAATGACGTCAAATTATTATGCCGCATATCTATCCTATTCCGAATTCTTTGTACTTCTCTTATTTTTTAGCTGTCAGAACTAATTTGAAGGTTTATGGTTTTACTTTGAATTCGTAAGTATATTTTAAATACATACATAATATATTATTTATTTCTAAGTTCGAACTAATAAATATTACTTCAGGTCGACTTAATGAAATTACACTTGTTGAATGGCATAGGTTAGCAAAATTTATCAGTGGTAATCAAACATTTGTCTGAAATAATCTTACAGTTTATTCATGTTTCTTCCTGAAATAAATATAATTCATGTATATTTATATTACTTATTTTAATTTCATTTAAATAATTTTCTAAACAATGAAAAAGAACATTTATGTGACTATAATTATTTACAATCTCTACTGATTGAGATCCACCAATACCTTTACAATGACGTCATAACATTTAAAAAAAATCATTGTGGCTTAATGAATAATAATTAAGACTTTTTAAAAGTGTAGATAGTCTTTAATTTAGAAAAGTTTCATAAAAAAACATTTTAAAAAATTCTGAACGATTCCATTAAATGTATCGTCTAATACCTAATAATGTTTTGTGTAGTACTTTTTTTTAAAGATAGATCCTAAACCAAAAGGCAAAAATAAAGTATTACAAACTTACATACAACTATAATACTGTTGTTAAAATAAATAGACAATATAAACATTTGTATACTCCACTTGAGCGCAACAATATGCAATTTAATATTTTTTAATAGATCACTCTATAAATATTTACTGATTGTGATAGTAAATTAAATTCCCTTAAAAAAGTATAAATAATAAAGTGTTTAAAATTATAATTAAGGAAATTATTCACGTTCATAAATGCAGTAGTAGTTTATAGTAAAAGAATATTTTAAACCAGAAGTTGCCTATTGGTACGCTCAAATGGAGCATCCGATATAGAAAAGTGTATGATATATCAAATAGATATTATTTGAATATTTTTTCTCTAACTTATTATAAAAAGTTATAAATAAGAATAGACCGATGAATCACCCTGTATTTATGAATGAAATTTATTTTCTGGTAAGAAAAAATATTGACATTTTAATTCCGCGAACTCGTGAACTGTGTCCAATAAAACAGTTACCAGTTTCTGTCGAAGAAGCGCCTCTACATTCTACGTAAATATGTCAACTGCATTTATGGCGTGAAATGCGAAATTGCGTAAATTTTATACGAACTCTAACCTCTGCCGGTCTTTACAACGAATCGAAAACAGCATCGCCAAACTACAACGGCATGCAGGAAGATTTAAATAGTACAATTCGGAATTGTAATTTCGTAACGTAGTATGAGTTATAAGGAAGAGAAACTTAAAAAGTTAACACCGCTCAACATCAAGGTATTCTACAGTTGAGGTGAATAAATTACATTGAACCAGTCTGGGATACTTGTTTTACCTTTTTAGCAAAGAATCAGAGATGGTTTTGTGGTTTCAGTTATTTGTGTGTTGTCAACAGAGGAACTTCTTTTATGGTTGTAGCTTACTATATTGCCTTGAGGCAGACCAAATGAATTAAGAAGAAACATTTGCGAAGAATATAGGTTTACTTCTCCATCATAATTTATTTGAAAAGAAAATGTCATTGTTTAATTAATGATCCTTTCTGTTGTATTGTACATTTTGTATAGCCAAAGAATGCAAATTACGTAAAAATATATCAATTTTCATAAAACTACAACTAATTTGGAGTAAGTAATTTTCAAACATGCGAGATTTTAAGAAACGATTCTTTCAAATTTGTTTGTATTAAAAAATATACTAGTACGTAATTAAAATAAACCTGCTGTATGTTTTTACACTTTTCAAAACTTAGGTTATTATTTTTACTTTCTTATCCTATATATGTTGGTTCATCGGTTTATTTTTTATTTTATACGATTATTATAAATATTACCGAAAATTTTTTTAGACAAAGTTTATTTTACATGAAAATGCCCACGTATCTGCAGTATTAGTTTTTCTACCGGGTGCTCCATTTTCACGCCATGGTATACAACTTAGTAATTTTAAATGGAACAGTCTATACAGGGTGTTCAATTTAAGTGTGCCACCATTGCTATCTCAAGAACTATAAGAGCTACGAGGTCGGTTAAATTGGTAAACAATTTCTATATTATAAGACAATTAAAATGAGAGAAACAAGAATTTTTTTAGACCAGTGGTTCTCAAAATGCGGGGTGCAACTTGCTTATTTTAAATGGCAACCTATATTTTTTATTTGCTTATTCGATTCAGTATTTTTTTCTGAATTTAATGATATTCACATCTAATGACCAAATAATACAAAATATTTGAGAAAAATGCAAAATTAGAAATGTATCATTTTTATTTAAATATGCCCATACAAAGTTTGCCATGGAAGAAAACAAATAAATCAAACAATGTTAATATTAGTTTTTTGAAGTGTACTACTGTATTGTAACAACAAAATGAATAATTATTCTCATAATTACAGTTATATATTTTTACAAAATTTTAAAGATCTTATGTTTCTCTTTAAATAATTTTTTATTCACTATAGTCCTAAAATGATCAGTACAGAAACTATTCACTTTTTTATGATTCAATAATTACACAAAAAATATGCCAAAAATTGTATGTGAATTTTTAAACAATCAGTTTAGTTGGTGTCAACTTTTTCTGTTATATTTTCTTTAGTTTGTTGAACTAATAATCTATTTAATAAATTTCCAAATAATGTTGTAAGAGTTCTATGAAATAATGTAAATATTTCAATTTTAATTTTGAGAAGTTTCTTAACGTCAGAATATCATTAAACAGTAAAAGTAATTGCGTATTCAGTCCTGCGGGCAATACAAAATATCAATTACGGTAAACTTTTAATTTCTATTTATAGCATTAATAATTTAAACTGACATTTATTAGTTGAATAAGACAACATAGCTTTTAGAATTAAAATATCCCATAGTTTATTATTAATCTTGTACTGTGTGTTAGATAACAGAAATATTAGTAAGTATACGCATTACATCGTTGACTCATTATATGTAGTAGAGCTCAGTAAAAATACGACTGTTTGTATGTTATATTTACCATGGCACTGTGGTAATAGCTAAAAATTATAAATATTATTTTACGTCTATCTCGTGAGAAAATAGTATATTCTACAACAAGCATTGGAATGTCAGATATTCCGCACGAGAAAAAAGTTTGAGCCGAAAATTAACTACATTCTATTACAAGATTTTGGAAATTATACAAAAAATGCAAATACAAATCTGTTGAAAACGTCAAATTCAAATAAATAAAATTAAAACAAAGAGACGTAACCATAGTAACCGAACTAAGATACTTCATATATCGCGCTAATATGCGGCTGATTCGTCGAATTTATTCCAAACGCGGCGTATGGAATGATAGTTGTTTCAGTACAATTTTTAGTTGTGGAATACTTAGTTTCCAAACAGTGTTATAAAAATGTATTACATCAAAAAATTTAGGCTCATTTGGTGCAATTTTTGGTGGTGAACATTTGTTATATTTATACGTTTGTTCTAAAATTCATAGGGAATAAACTACAGCATAATGAAAATTTTAACATTGTATTTCCTATGTGCTCTATAAATCTGTTGTGGGCCCCACAATACCTCCCGCCATAGATTTCTTATCGAACAATGCAGGAACACGGACCACCATTATCAAGAAACGCTCATCCCTTCAAAACATTATGACACATGTTAAAAAATGACATTTTTCAACCGTTGTTTTGTTTTTTCAAAAAACACAGGTTAGCTAATTTAAACAAAAATATCAAAATATAAATTTAAATTCGTAAAAGGAGACAGTAAAGGAAAATATTTCAAACAATAATTGTAGATAATAATATTTGAAACATTATTCTAATAAAAACATTTTCATTAAACCATAATTTACTGAGATTTTTAAAATAACTTGATACGACTTCAAGTAGACTACCACTTCCGGTTATTCGATTATCGCCAAAAACTAATCAGCTCTTCCAAAGGCTACATAATTAATATATACAAAATATCGAAATTTTCAGTTTATTAGTTTTTGAGAAACCGTAACTCCAGAGATCCACACAGACTGACAGACCCTAAAACGTGCTCATCCACTGAAAACTCACTACCCAATTTTTAGCATGATTCCCATACCTCCCCTGCAGGATGTAGCGGGAGGTAAAAATACACACCCGTATATTATTATAATAAAATTTACTCTAACTCAATTTTTTTTTACGAATATGAGAAGCGGACTAACTGCTATGTCATATGCCGCCTCATGAATGGATAATTATGAATTTATGTGAACACAAACGACCATGTTCTTCGGTGGGCTTCAAACCCACGACCACCGATATCGCCCCTAACTCAATTATTTACTGACATATGTCCAAGTAAACCGGTAGGCCTTCAAGTAATGGTTGATGGATTGCTATTTTAACAAGAAATCGGCATACACAGACGTCATTGTAAAATCATTGAAATCGTATTCTTGGTATCTTCCTCACAGTATCTTCCTCACACATATTTACAGGAGGCAATAAAGATTGTATTATATCTTAATTTTCTTCTTCTCTTCGCTGTCTAAAACCTCCAGCTCATCTTAATTTTATCGCTGGTAATTTATGATTTTTTAGCACCAGAGTCATAACCTTCACATTTCACCACAGCGGGCAAAGACAGACCTTTCGCTCGTAGCGTTCGACCGAGTATTCAGCAGCGGTGTATGGTAGTCTGAGAACCTGAACCAGAAGATGCTAGCGCTCGGAGGTGGAAATACTTGTGTCGCGCCGTTGTCCCGGGTTCAAATGTCGCGTGTACACGCCACGCAAACATCCTCATGCATAAATACATGCGAGCAAGATATATTCACTCCACAAGAAACTTGTTTTCATTTTTTCATAACTTACAGAATTGACTGGTAGTAAAATACATACTCGTCCTAGTAAAAAATCTGTTGTGGACACTACAATACCTCCCGCCATAGATTTATTAATAAATGATGCAGGAATATGGACAACCACTATCAAGAAACGCTCATCCCTTTAAAAAATGGAGTCTTCCTTTATGACACATGTCAAAAATAGACATTATTCAAACGTTGTTTTGCTATTTCAAAAATCACAGGTGAATAGATTTAAACGAAAATGTCAAAATATAATTTTCTTTTACTTGTTACTCAATAGTTATATCACGAGTGCTAAGAATTTAATCGATTAAATTTGACATGTCTAGCTTATGCATAAAATTTTGCTTAAAAAGTGTTTGAGTACATAATAATTTGAAAAAATCCCGAGACCGCAGGTCGAGGGGTTTTATCTTAAATTATTATGTACGATAACACTTTTTTAAAAGCAAAATTTTATAAATAAGCTAGACATCAAATTTAATCGATTAAATTTTTTAGCACGAGGGGTATATGTCAAGATTATTTCATGAATTATAGCATAAACTTTAATACTTGCCGAAGAAATTATACTAAAACGTTGATTCTGACACATTTTTACATAAATAAATCGGTACACTCATAAACAAAAAGGACCATAAAATTTTGTTGTTATAGTGTAACTATAGCAAATTGATTGTTTTTCTTTTTATTTGTCAAATAAATGTCAAAAATTTGTAAATAAAAATAGCTTGAATTGAATAATTCAGCATGTTTAAAGATATAGAATATCAGTAAAAGTAAAGAACATGTAAGTATCTTGCTTCTGCAACTAATTATCCGGCTAAATATGCCTTCAAAATGTTCAAAATTTCCATATAAAAGCTAGCTTCAATTTACTCGCGAATAAACAGCATGGTGCTGTTTATTCACTTATCTAAAATGCACAACAATGGAAAATGAGACATTCTGATTGGTCAAATTTGTAATGAGTGAAATAATCACTTGTAAACACCATTTACCCAAGCCCTTTATTGCCTTTGAAAATGAATCTTTACAAGTTACTAATTGACAGCTGCATAGTAAACATTTTACATGAAGGTACACAAGGTAAACAATGCACGTTGTCACAGTAATGCTTACAAGGCTTATGCGAAATCATTTAAAATAATTTTTGACAGAACAGTTGTGTGAAACTGACAGGATTTGGTAAAAATTTTAATTTGATTCACAAATGACTAACAAGTAAAATGTTGTACTATACATGCAAGGTAACAGTTTTTACTGCTTCAAGGAGGTGACAGACTCGCCTAATCGGCTCGCCGGTCATTTCCTCCACTCAACTGTAAAAACTGTTTTACTTTGCTTGTAATGTAAATAACTATAACATGTTGTAATTAGAAAATGGAGACAGTAAAAGAAAAGTGTTTTTATAAAACTCTTTTGGAAACTACGCATTCTACAACTAAAAAAAAATTGTTTTGGAATAACTATCATTACATACGGCGCGTATGAAATAAATTCGACGAATCAGAGCCGCATATAACCGCGATATATGAAGTATCTTGATTCAGTTACTATGGTTAAGTCTGTTTGTTTTAATTTTATTTATTTGAGTTTGACGTTTTCAACAGTTTTGTATTTGAATTTTTTTGTATAATTTCCAAAATCTAGAAAGCATAGTCTACAACATATAACGGTTCGAACTACAATTTTTTTGCTATTGTAGAATATGCGGCATTCCATTATTTGTTATAAAATATACTATTGTTGTTATATCCATTAGAACTAAGAAAGATCAATCAAAATTGCACAACTTTGAAACCAAACCAATGGTTAAAATCGAATCCATTTCATTTTAATTTTGCTAAGTTTAACCAAATAAATTAAGTAATTCTAAAATGAAATAAATACAAGAACATTTTATACAAATGGCAATGACCATGGCAGGTAGCATTAAAGCCGGTTCAGTCGATAAAGTAAGTTAAGCATCACTGCTTGCGGTCAGTAGTTGGATGGGTGACCACTTTGCCAAAACCCATACCAGCGAAGACTGCGTGCCGTTGTCACACCACCGAAAAAATATATAAATACTAATTTTATTTTTGGGATTAAATACAAAGTTTCCCTACAGAGATGTCTTCAGTTTGATTCCTATTGTCCCTTGTGGTTTCTATCTGTTAACACCATTAAAATAAATGGCATAATAACATTTTTAGTTAGCTCTGTATTTTAGATTTTTCTACATAATTAAATAGAAAATGTTAATTCTAAATACTTGCTTGACAGATTACAATATTTATTTCCTCGTTATTCAAATTCATATTAAAATTTAAATAAGACATTTGCTCAGATGACATTCATAGTAATTATAAATATAAAAAATAAATATTCAATGTAATAATAATAAATGTATTCATTGAATATATCATCTGTGAATACATCTTTATTCTTAACACAAAACATTTATATACGGAAATGTTAAGATATCAGAAAAAATTGTTTATTTAAAAATAAATTGTTGAAGCAGAAAAGCCGGTTTGTACTTTGAGAATTTGACAATTGAATTAATCACACTTTTATAATTAATTTTCTAGTCAAAAGCATCCTAAGCAGAGAATAGAAATATTTGAAATAACAGAGAATAAATCAATAGAAGATATACATATACAGGTACGCTACATATGATTATATGATTTTATGCTTGGACAGAAACACATTAGATTACATCGCTATGGAAGAGACGACAGACAAAAACCAAAACTGTGAGTGGAAGCAGAAAGAAGAGCTGCGAACTATGAAGAAACAGTAAGGGAATCAAAAATATCAAAATTACAAGAAAACTGGAGAAATATGAAGAGAGGTGATAGGAATAAAAATAAATTGACAACTAAAAAAAAAAACTAAATGTGTATGTGTGAAAAAGATTTATATAGTGTACCAACCTTTAAGAAAACAAAATTTAAAAGTACATTTTCATATCTTGCTATAACTTTATATAACAGTATTCTTGATAATTTGAAATCTCTATCAATTAACTCATTTAAAACTAATGTTTCCGAATTATTTAAAATTAAACTCTGATTATTTTTTCTGTATCTAGACTTAACATTTTAACTGTTATTTATATAATTACACCTGTCCTGCTATAAAATTTGTAAATTTTAATTTTTGTATATTTGTATGTATATTTTGTACATGTCTTTTATTTACATTTTTTGTAATTTCATATTGTGTTGGTTGTATTATTATATGCAGAGATAACATAATATAACGTCACGCTATATCTCACTCAGTCGGGTAACACTAACCCAAAAACATAATTGACCAACAATCAATCTCCTCTAAACATTTCTATTCTAGCACAACATTTTCGTCTTGCCTACATTTCTAGTGCGAATCACACATACTCGTCCATTCTTCACACTTGGAATCATTCTTTCACGCAAAAAAACACCAATCATATCTAACCATTTAATTCTCGGACGCCCACGCAAATATTTACCCTTAAAAAACTGTAAAATAAAACAGACGAGCTTCAATGAAAGATACACATTAATATAAAATTCAACAATACCACGGTACATCTTAAATGAGATGAAAGATATTAAATTAATTCCATGGTTGTGACGTGAAAATAAAAAATCTGATGTGGCCATCACATAACCTCCCGCCCAATACTACTCTTAAACAGTACAAAATAGTATTTGATAATACAGAAACATACCTTCTTATTTGTTTATTTTCTATTTATATTTGAGAATTTTTATTTTCTTTCGTATATTTATTTAATTTTTTGACTTATATTTCACTAAAAGAAAACAACTTCACAATCACAATGACATGTGTCACATTTCATAAAAAAATTGAAAATTTTTATATGTTTCCATGGTGTACTAGGAATGCAAGATTTGTGAAATCTAATTATTTATATTTTATTATCTCTAAAACTAATGAAAATTAATAAAATTAGTGTTATCAAAACACATGTAAAATTAAATATTCTACAACTTTCAAAATAACATAAATTGTTAAAAAAGGAAATTTAACCGTGTTTTTCACGAAAAACTGTTAAGGGCTTCAAGTAAACTGCTATTTCCGGTTGACCAATTTTATCCAAAATCTAATCAGCTCTTCATTTAAATATAAGAAGCAATAATTCACAAAATTGTATTTTTTGGTATTGTAGTATTTGAGTTATGCGAGACGAAAAATTGCCACAGACTACACACACACATACATACATACATACAGACATCATCGCGAAAATAGTAAAATCGTATTGTAGGGACCCTAAAACGTGCTTATTCATTGAAAACTCACTACCCAATTTTTTGACCAAAAACAATACCTCCCTTACCTAGAGGTAGGCGCGAGGTAAAAAGAGATGACAGTGTATTGGTTTACGGAAGATGGATGAAGTTGCAGACTGTGCGGAAGAGAAGATGTTACAATACGGCATTTAACAACGTAAAGAAGGTAGACGAAAATTGAGCAAGGAAAATGATAAAATATAAACACCCTTCTACTTTGAAGTTAGGTGTAGGAAGTAAAATGTCTCTTACTAGTACACAAATTTCACCCGTTTTTTCTTATTCATCGGCATTTAGTTTGCAGTATCTGTTGCAGCGAAATCGCAAATATTATTAATCGTGAAACTCATTTTTTATATTTTATACGCAACCAGTACTAATGTCACATTCAAATCTTCAGCTTAATTGACGCCATCTTGGATAGGCCATGCCGCTATGTCAGATCCCAATAGAACTAATTTTATTTTCATCTCCTTTAAACCAACGATATCTCAATCTTGAAAGATCAAACGATGTCTGCAATAAAATTAAACTTCCTGCAATCTTGCAGAATGTCAAATACATGCAAATAGCACAATTTACTCTGTCAAGCAGGTATTTATCCTTATCTACATAGACCTATCTTAATTTACAATATCTTGAAATCTTGAAGACGCCTGAAATAACACACGACATCTCAACTCTTGATTAACTGTGCCAGTGACAAGAATCTTAACAAACACTTTAATTTAATGAGGCGTTTAGCAAGATTAAACACTTGATTATATTTGAATAAATCGAGCTAGTCGATTAGAGAATATTACTTTGTTTGTTAACATCTTCAATTGGTTTGTGAGGTGGAGTAAGTTGCAATCATGTTTACGAAATAATATTTGAAGATATTACTTAATAAATTATATTTATAAATATTCTCCATACATATTATCATTTAATTTTCATAAGAAGATAGGAACCATGAATTATATCGATGAAGAGATTTTCACAGAAACACATGATTTGATTTCGATAACCCTTATAGAAATAAAATCGTTGAAAAACTTTGTAATATTCTTATACACCGTAAAAAGTTTTCAAAATTTGTATTACCAGCCAATTTCCGAGTTTTTCAATAATAATAAAAAAATATCATCACGTCTTTTACCCATTATGGGTGTGGCACTCTGCTTATCTAGATATCTAGATCTCGGTAGGTGACATATTTTTGCGTATGAAATGCGGTTACCAGCCGTCAAGTCATAGCCCCCAAAGTTGTTAGTGGAGGGGGAACCACAGAGGTAAATTTAAATTGGCAACTGTCGGCTGTGGGATTCGAACTGAGGATCTTACGATCCATAGTCCGATACGTTACCACGGAGCTATTTACCCAATTTTATTTTCAGACTGTTTAAAATTTAATAACTATGAATATAATACAAAATACATATAAATATACATGCCACACAAAAATTATTAATCTGTATTCAGCTAGGCATATACAAGTAGCTTAAAACTGCTTAATAATTATTTACTGTTATTCCAAAAAAAAAAAAAAAAAAAGCCCTCCCCCCCTCGAATATGTTCTAAATCCGCCCTTGTGAGGGCCAATTTTGAGCATATTTTCAACGAGATATGTGTGTTCGTTAGCATATTCAAATAAATAAAATATATCATCACGCCTTTTACCCATTATGGGTGTGGCACTCCGCTTACGCAGATCTCGGTAAGTGATATATTTTTTCGTATGAAGTGCGGTTACCAGTCGTCAAATCATAGCCCCCCAAGGACGTTAATGGAGGGGGAACCACAGGGGTAAATTTAAATTGGTAACTGTCGGCAGTGGGATTCGATCTGAGGATCTCACGATCCACAGTCCGAAACGTTACCACGGAGCTATTCAAATTGTGCTTAATCAAATTCTTCTGCAACCTAATTAGAAAATATTTATTGATTTAAGTTTAAATTGACTAATATTAGCATATACATATTTTATAAGTTATAATAGCGTGTTAATAGCTGTCGAAGGTATTTATTGCATTAAAACAATGAGTATCTATTAAAATATATTTACAATAGACATTCATTCCAGTCAAGGCTGCTAACAACAAAATAATTTAATGCATTTTCATTTTATATGAATGCATCTCCCGTAGTCTCATTCTATTCTACTTTGCGGCTAACCAATAAGGAGTATCATTCAAGTATAACAAATTCTAAACGATACAATATAAAGAAAAAATTTCAAATAAATATTATAGCTAATAGTATTAAACATCTTTTTGGATATGTACTAATTCTTTTTAGATTCGGTACCGAGGAGAGAAGTAACATTGTATTGTTTGTCAGCAGAAGAAAAGAGACGTAGATTATGTGGCAAAAAAGTCATACAAGACTACATGGCAGAGAGATGAGAAGAGAAAGAAGAGATGAAATTTACGTACTAAATGTCCAAGGAACAGGGTAAGACTGGATGGCAAAAATCTTAGAAAAAGAAAACGTACAATATTTTTATTTTTAGGTTAACTTATATATTGTAAATACCATAGACATTATATTTAAAACATTTTGGAGATTCTAAACCGTAAGGCATGAATAAATAAATTATACTAAATAACTACTCCAATTAAATTTTGTACTGAAATATGCCTAAAAATCTGCACATAATTTAAATTTATCAACTTGAAGTGTTAGTGTACTTGAAGGCCTGTCAAGTTTCTTGAGTATATCTATATAACTGAGTTAGAGCAAATTTTGTTATAATTAAACGAATGTGAAATAATATTATATACAATTTTTATATGAACATTTTTTTTCGACTTTGTATCATTTAAAAGTCGTTTGTTATTTTTTTATATCATTTTTATATAATTTATATTGATAAACAATTAATAAAATACAAACAAAGAAATATAAATAAAATAAATAAATATATCATCACGCCGTTTACCCATTACGGGTGTGGCACTCTGCTTACGCAGATCTCGGTAAGTGATATATTTTTTCGTATGAAGTGCGGTTACCAGCCGTCAAGTCATAGCCCCCAAAGATATTAGTGGATGAGGAACCACAGTGGTAAATTTAAATTGGCAACTGTTGGATTCGAACTGAGGATCTCACGATCCAAAGTCCGACAAGTTACCACGGAGGTATTTACCCCATAAAAGAAATATAAATATATAAAAATATCTTAAGTAACCCCAGGAAAACGATCTCTGGACAAAAAATAAAAAAAAATCATCTAGAGCCTTCTGATCAGGTAAAGTACCCATCACCGAATCAGCATCACTCCTCCGTAAATTAATACTTATTATTTGCTTCAGGTATTCAAGGGATCTGCTTTCACCATGATTTGTACTAATTAATTTTCCTAATTTGTTTATAAATTTTTCGGCATCTGGTCCTAGTGAACCAAACACATTTACCCAAAATTCACTCTATACTTCCTTCCCCACTAACTTCATTGGGCCAGATATTTGACGACAGGAACCCGCTCTTCAAGTGCGAAATATAATTTTTACGTCCATATTTTTTCTAAACTTCGTGCCGTTTAAAAATTAACTTTACGGGAAATTATTATTATTATTATTAAATATTTTTTTTATATTTATCTCAGTAAATAAGTGATTTAGATTAAATTAATTTTTACTTAAAATTTTGTGGAATAAAATTTTATTATTCAAAACCTAATGTTTGCGTGAGAATATGTGTTGAAAACACCTGATTTTTCCAATTAATGTCAACTTTGCCTAAGGCACAGATTTCAAGAAACTGATATGGAAACTAATTCCATTCAATAAACGTTCAAATAAATTCCGCGATAATCTCCAATGTCTCCAATTCATACTCATCTCGTAAAAATTCCCAGTAACTTATTAATCCTCCACACGACATTAACATTTCCCGTTGCAAAAACAAGTGAACAAGTGAAACAAAGACGTAATTGTACGTACTGGTGCACGAACATCGAACACTCAAACACTTGAACATCGCAGTATTTTCCGCAAGATGCAAGCAAAACACACGTATTTAGAATTCATATCGCCAATCTGCTCATAGCAGAGGCGGCTAGGCTGCAGATGCTTGGGATTTCTGCACGGAGTTAAATCTGCACGCTGCACGCTGCACTCACCTTCGACGAGAGATATACGCGACGTGCTTTAGCGGTATAGGTCACGCAAGGAACAATGGAGGCTGCTGGTGGAATTATCGGAGATCTCAAGAAATTTAGATATTGGATAAGTTTTGTGAGAATATCACTGGATGAGAGGAAAATTGTTTGCGTATTGATATAATGGGCAGATTAAAATTTTACTCAATTTTAAAAGCAATAATATATACTTTATCAAAAGCCCTAACTCACCGCTGGCAAACTATATTAAAACTACAATAGGGCGTCAATTTTGACCGGGCCCTATTCGCATTTTTGAAATGAACCAATAATAGTAGTTTATATACCAAGGGGCTAAAGTGCATGATTTAATCCCGAGGGAAATAATCACTTGAGGAATTAAAGGCACTGGAGTTCTGTGGTATGTACACTATTTTTGCACTTCCAACCCTCGATTTCTGCAATACATTATAAATAATGATTAATTTTGAAGGATTTAAAATAAATATTCGTATGTTGAAAATGGATGACTTTGATAACAACGATAGCACTATTTAAATTTTTATAGGTTGCCTAGATACCATAAACAAAGTAAAAATTTGTGTTTATTTTGAGTGGCGTTTCATTATGGTTAATTTGAAGAAGCCACAGTGGAAATACTGCCGATGCAGTCTATAAAAATATGTAAAACAATTCGGAGCTTTCAGCAAGTGGTGTGACAATAAATTAAGTTCGATAATACACGAGAACTGTGCTGCTAGTATATTTTTATGAACGATCAAAAATTGTGCAAGCTATCATTTGGGCGAAATTCAATGTTAGAAGGAATGTTGGTGGTCAGAAATACTTTCTTTAAAAGAAGAAATGGTGGCTACTAAACTAAAAAGTCAAAATTACAGCAGAACAAGTTGGCCAATTCTTAAAAGATATACTAGACAAGGTATTTTTAATGGTCAAATTAATTGATTTTATCGAAAACGTTTATATGTTTAAACCTTGTCTTACACACCTCTGTAATTATCAACTGTATAAAACTATTAATAATAAATGTAACATATTAAATAATTTTAATAAATATTTTATTTGTTGCTATGGTTACTTGTTTACTTGTCAATTTAATCCCTTGGGATTAAATTACGAAATTAAAAAGGTCACTTTTAACAATGATCGTAGATAAAACTATTTGCAATTCCAAAACGAGAAAAGATTTTCGATGCTGTCAATTTGCCTTAAAAATTTTATCATTTATATTAAATAATTGTATGCCATATTTTATAAAATATTTTTGTTATATTATTGTATCTGTATTTGGTTTTAATGTTACCTAATAATCTTGACTTAAAATTTGTAATTTTTTTTCGCCATGAAAGTATTATTATTAATTTATTTTAAAAGTTTGATTTAATTAAATACTGGTATTGTATTTTATTTTTTAGAATCATATATATAAAAAAAAATTTGATCACATACCCTAATATATAAATAACTCCGTGGTAACGTATTGAACTGCGGATCATGAAATCCTCAGTTCGAATCCTTCAAGAACTGCGAAAACAAATTAGATTTATTCATGGAATTATATATTTGCCATCGAACTTTATTCCCATATGGATGTTAACACAAGAGGTTTTGAGTGAGAATTTAACTGATCACAAAATATCAGAAATCAGAAATAAATTAATAAGGCATATATCACCACGTTATTTAGTCATTTTGGATGTGGCACTCTACTTTCGCAGATGAAAAAGCCATCAGAGCTTCTAAAAATGTCACCACGAAGCTTTCTACCCCAATGTTACCTTCAGTTCCTTAAAATAAAATATTAAAATATTATTGAAATGACATGACGTAAAGGTGAAGCATGTTCAATTAATTACATACGCCACCTAGCGAAAAAGATTTTTCAATCAATTTTCATTTAACGGTACATCGTCTAATTTGATTACAGATTCATTTGTAAATCAAGCATTTAATTAATGTAGTGAATTAATGAATAAATTCAAAAGTGACAGTTGGAGGAATTTTCACGTAACACAATTTAATAAAAATGTGGTGGCAACTCCTTCTGCTTGATTTATCGGCGAATGTCAAGAAGATGTGGACAAGAAGACAGAAGGATGGATGATGTTACCTACTTGCTGATGCTGATGTGGTTGACGAAGCCATAGCGCATGTGTCAAGCAATTATGCGATTGTATGTTGTAATAAGTAAAGAATATTTGCAAGGAATCTCAAACTTTTAAACAGAAACAGAATTGTTCAGAAGTTGTTTTGATTAGTATCATTAGCACTTAAAAATATTAAAAACTACCAAATCTATGGCCATGTCATTTAAAAATAAATAAATATGGCATTTCTCCATTTCTGGATGTAACACTCTACACGTGGGAGATAAAAATAAATCAAAAAATTTTTTTTTGTCAAATTTCAGTTATTTCTGGTCTTACATTTAACCATTTCTACGAAATGAAAGGATATAGAGAAACAAACACAAAATTATTACTTAATATTAAATGCGTTTTCAAAACGAAATATTTTATTTTTCATATTGAAATGTGTTATTAATATTTCATTTTTTTTATAATTAATTTTACAATAATTTTAGAAACAATCATTGATTACAATAGTGTACAGATTGAAATAGTGTATTAATGACAATGTGTTGATTACAACAATAGAAAATTGTAATCCCAAATAACCTAAAAATTCCAATGAGAACTTTTGCAAACATATTGAAATATTCTTATTATTCCAATCTTTCTTTGAATAAAGAATATTATAACTGCTTTTCTATCAATGTTAACCCTCTATTGCATACTATTCCCGATCGGGAACATAAAATTTAAAATTTTTATTTTCTTTTCTTATGCAGTTTCTATTCATGGCAATCATGTTGTAACATTTGGGAACATTATGTACACTTTGTTAATTGCCAATTAGGTCATTCCTCCCAATTTGACCAACATAAAAAAAATTTGAACTGCAAAAAGGATAATTACAAAATCTGAGATATGAAATGTAAAATTTGAAGGAAGCAGCTTATTACCTGCTGATACATTACAGTTAATACACCTTTACAAAATTTCCAAAATTTTTTTTATCTGATGTTTTCCTAGAAGAGGTTGTTTATCAAACAATTTTGTATAGTACGCAAAGACGACCCAATAGACCAAAGTTCTATTGTAAGTTGAATTTGTTCATAATGTTCAGAATAGTGAACAAAACTTAAATTTTTTTTTTATTTTTGATAATAGAGGGTTAATATTGAATATTTAAGATGGAAAACGGACTAACTACTTTGGTCATATCATGTCGCCAATATGAAATTTATAAATAATATTATTATTAGAATCTGATGTGGACAAAATATAACCTCCGGAAATTTTTAATTTTTAACAGTATAAAATATAAAAAAAAAGTTTAAATTAATAATTTTAGACAATGTTATGCTAATTCTTTTTTATAATAACAATAAAATAATAATTGATTAAATATTGTCAAGATTAATTAATATATATTTGAAAATTTGCAGTAATGACAGAAAAGAGAAAAGTAAACGAAAACTAATAAGCAAACATATTTGGAATTACAGAGAAAATAGTTTTTCAATTTATTGCTAAAGTTCTTGATAGTATAGTAAGGGGTTTGATGTATTTTTAGAAAAATTTTCGGCAGTGTAAATCGAACTGAGGATACTTGTGTTTCAATCAATTAACAAACATTTTGAGTGTTTGAGGAACCTCGCATTTTATTTAAATACAAAACTTTAGTTTAAATTACCATTTTAAATACGTACGTACATAAAGTTTTTCACATTCTTTTATTTTACCATATATTATATTTTTTATTTTCTTTACTACTATAAAAGAATAAAATATCAGTAAATTTATATACATTAGTAAGTTCTGTACTTTCAAAATAATTATCATATGTTTATAAGTTGTTTAAAGAATTAATGATTTAAGCGAGGAAGACTTTCTTTTTAATATATTGCAAAATAAACAAAAAACGTAACTGTCACAATCAGAGAGAGAGAGAGAGAGAGAGAGAGAGAGAGAGCAAACAGCCTGAATTTTTATTTTTTTTACGAAATGTGACACGTGTAATTTTGGTTATGAAGCTGTTTTCTAATTGAAATATTTGTCAAAAAATTTAAAAATACGAAATAAAATTAAATTTCTGAAATATAAATAGAAAATAAATAAATAAGAAGGCATGTTTCTGTATCATCAAGTACTATTTTGTATCGTTTAAGAGTAGTATTGGGCGAGAGGTTAAGTGATTTTTTGATTACATTTTACTAGGTTTAAATGTTAATCGAACAGATAATTTTAAAGAAGGTGAATGTTCATTAATTTAACTATATTTAATATTTTCTATTTTTTGTATAGTTGGTATCACAAGAACAATCACAAGGCTTTTTTTTACACTCTGGTTTATCTACAAGTAAGTTCGTGTTAACCAACACTTAACCCCATCAACCACAACTTCCTCAATGAATTTAATTTACGCCTTAAATCAAACCATAATTGCAAGTTGCAAACCGTCAGCAACCACAAACCAATAATAACTACCAGCCGACAAACAACAAAACACATTAAATTTAACGGATGCGTGAATTACGTTCACATAACCTGTAAATACGCATTGCTGTCTGTCAAGCGTGATTGGTGTTGCGAAAGTGAGGTTATGTTATGTGAATATAGAGGGTGGAGCCGCTGCAAAACAGAAGAAAGTGTGAGTTTGTTCAGTTGTTTGTAGGCTTGTTTATGTTCGAAGATGTTCTACACGTTAATTGATGTTTGCACAGAATTAAGCGCACCCACTATTGAGCAATGTGGTTTCTTGCATTTTATATTTTATTGGTAGATTATTATCGTTAAAAAACACTTTTAATTTAAATGATGTTAATATCAGTCAATGATCAATGAATCTAGTTGATTGCATGTTTCAGATAATTGTTACACATTTGTAGACGCACTTAAATAAAATGAATGGGATTGTATTTATTGATCTCTCAGATCGACTTAATAAAGTGCACTCTTCAGCATTCAATACAAAGTTCACATAAATAAACTATAGAGAGAAATTTATTGCTATTTTATACATGATCAGGATGTTTCTTCATATTTATAAGTTTTATTTTTAAACTGATTTCAATGCGTATTATATGTAGATGATAATGGACAGTTTACAATATGTGCAGTTAACGCAACTGTTTTATGATAATTTTATGAAAGTAATTGTTTACATTGTTCATAAAAAGTTCCAACATTTTGTTTTTCAATAATGGATTATTGCTATTATTATTTTGTTGATAATTCATATTTGTCTTGATATCCAATTAGCAGCCTTTTTGAAAGCTACCGGTTATATTATATGATAGTATATTTGTTAGGTATTGTGTAAATATAACTACTTTATTTGACGTCATCATAATATAATTCTATATAATAATTTTTGAATTATTCAATACTTCTGTAAAAATTTTAATAATTTTTTTTTACTATTTATTCATACTTATAAATTTGATACCAATTCATTATTTATTATTGGTACCTACTTAATCAATTTCTATTACATTTTTTGTTTTGGATACATTTTAATTTTTTTGTTTAAGGGTAGATAAAACATTTCATAACAATAAAAAATTCCTATACAACTCAAACTTTTAACATTACAATAAAATCATAGTGGCCATTTTTAATGGAAGACAGTTAATTATAAATCATAAAAAATATTCAAAAGTATAATAATATTTATAATAATTATGATAAATAAAGGAAAACAAAAGGCTATCTTCAATTGTTTTTGATTGTAAACGGCCACTAATATTTTATTGTAATGTTAAAAATATGAATTGTATATGACTGAAATAAAATATTAAAATCACTATAGCTTTAAAACTAGGCATTTCTGGATATATGTTTACGTGAACTTTTTTCTATTGTTTTAAGATGTATTATCCACCTTTAAATCCGCGATGTCTATTTTATTAACATCATATATATTCTCTTGTTTTTTTATCTATCCTGTTATTGGGCTCTGCCTGTTAACCAGTGTATTATAAATTTTGCTAAATTTAATCATCAACAACAGACCTTGATTACACTTAGATACAATTAACAATAATTAACCTATCTGAATTAAATTCGATTATGAAGTTAATTGATAAAAATTTTCACAACCGATTATTAAAAATAGAACGCATAAAATAGCATATTACGTACAGTGAACTGTAAGTGATAGTTTTAAAAATCACTTATAGTTCGAGGTTAGTAACATATTTTTTGCAATACCTGCGTAATTATAAGAAAAGGAAAAATAGGTATCAAAATTAACAGTTGTCAGATTGAGGTTAAAAATAAAATTTGAATGATATATATTTACTTACCGTCCACCATGAACGGTAAGTTTCACTTACCATCCATCGTGGACGGTAAGTAAATGATGTAACCATGGAAACCAATTGTGCAATAAAAGTTCCACTTACTGTGTTTAAATTTTGTTATTTATGGGTAACTTACAGTACAGATATTGCAAAAATAAATATATCATACCATTTGCTCATTCTGGGTGTATACTTTTGTAGATCTTGGTATGAGAAATATTTTGAAGCGTGAAGTACGATTACCAGTAGACTGTGAGATTTGAACTCAGGATTTCAGGATTCACATTGTCGTTACCAAGCAGCTATTTACCTTATAATACGATGAGTTGTACAAAAGATTATAAAAATAAATCAATGACACACTAAATGAAATATTATCACAGCAAAACTACCATCATCTTTAAAAAAAATTTAATCGGTAACGAGGTACGTTCGATCTTAAATATAAAGGAAAAATAAATAATTGGTAAATTTAAATAACAAAATTATATAAAAGAATTATAATTGTATCGTTAATGTTTGTTCCTAAACCATATTATAAATATATCACCTAGTCATTTACCCATTTTGGGTCTAGACTATACATTTGAAGATCTCGGGGAGAATTTAGTCTCTTAAAACCGTCACTGTATCACTATGTAGGTAGAGTAATTAAGAATAATCTACGAATAACCAGATTGACTTTAACAATAAGCTGACAAACTAGAGGTAGCGATCCTATTCTATATATTGAGGGCTCCGAGTGTATATCCCATCATCAGAAGTCGAATTTGACATTTAGTAAGAGCCATTAGATTGTTTTGTATTACGGTTGATCGTCGAGTTTTTTCTAATACGAATCAGTTCCTCTGATCAAAGATATGTTCAAAGATTTAAACATATGTCAACTAGTCAACTGCAAATATTTAAATTTAAACATAGCTTACAACGTTATCAATGGAAAATATCCAACGTTATAGGTGTTTATAGTAATAATTTCAGTATACATTGTTCACGGCACACAAATAAAAAAAACTAATATAAATTTTCAAATACAGCTTGACATAAATATACAGAGTATGAAACCACACAAAGCTACTAGTTTGTCAATAACTAAACAATAGAAAATTTCATAACATCACGTGACAATTTAAAATCCCGTTAAAAGCCATCAATAATTGTTCATAACATAAAAATTTTAATCAGTAATGAACACATACATAAGATGCACTTGCTGCCTTACACACACACACACGCACACACATACATACATCTTTGTCGTTGTTCTTAACATACAACACAGTAGGTACTACATCCATACGTACTTGGCAGAGTACACTCACCCATCCAAGTACCGACAACAATACTCTCCGCAAACTCGTCGACGATTTGTCTGGCTGTATGGGAAGATGATGCCATTTTGTACATGTTGTAATAGACATTTTCAATAAACTCTGTAGAGGGAGGCATGAAGTCATACTCTAGGGGAGACCTGCAGGTATAAATACGCGAAGAAGCCTCCACTGAGACAAAAGACGAACGTGAAGACTTGGCCGACTGGTCGTTTGTGATTGTGAGTGTGTTTAGCAAGAAATTAAGCATGAATACGGTAAGACTTATTTTTGTTTGGAGCGGAGGTCAAGAGCGCGGTGAAAGACAAGGTCTAGGTCGGTCGTAATGAGAGCACTTAGATTTCTTGATGCTGTAAGCTTAGTACCTAGTAAATTTATCACTCACGAACAGTACTTTTGTCACACATGACCTGACATTTGATCAAATCTAAATAAACTCTTGTACAAATTCAATGTGATATAAAAGTAAAAGAGTTTACAATTTTTTTTAACAGATATAATTTTCGGTCATATTTGCTATTCTTACCCATTGTTTCGTCCATCTTATATTTCTATATTTCTACGACCACTGAGAAATCTGCTCATTGTATGGTGTTATTGCTAGGGAAATGAGGTACATTGCAAGCATCGTGCGAAATGAATTTGTTTTGTATTTCAATACAGATCAGTTCATTTAAGTACAGGTGCCATTGCTAGGATACTTATTTAAAATTGTCAAATATTGGAATGGTGAAAGCGGGACAAATTTATTATTAAAATTAAATTAATTTTGAAATAATTTCGTGGTCGTAGAAAAAGTATAGAGTACAACTCGCATGGAATGTCCATTTCATACTCGTATGATTTGCAGCATTCACCTTCGGCTCATGCTACAAACTTTCATACTCGTAGGAAATGAGTACCATTCCATGATCGTTGTACAATATACTATTTATATGCTTATTTGGGATTATTTAGCTAAATAAAACTACAATGAATAAAAGATAAAATAAACATTTCTGTGTGTATAGTAAATGCAGTTGCCTGTTAGATGTTAACTTTAAGTAACCCACTACGATTTCGAGATCCATAATTACCACGGTAATCGCTTCAAAATTTTGATTTATAATTTACTGTTTATATAACACAGATACATTTTTCTTATACATATGAATTTTCCGAATCATTGCGATTTGCGGACATTCCTTCCACCAAAGAAGCTACAAAATAGATGGTTCACTATGTGTAAGAATTTCGATTTTTGTTTGTATTCATTTTAATGCCAAACTACATTGATAATCTGTAGCCCAAATTTAAATATAATAAATCATCTCTAAAACTCTTTACCCATTTGGATGGTGGCACTCTGTTTTCGCAGATCTCAATGATAGATAGCACTAACTTTGACATTTAGTAGTATTCGGAATTTGGACAAGAAATAGTCAAACTCAAATGATCATTTGCCGACGGTGCTAGTTTCTTGGTGGTCCTCGCGTATTTTTTGACCAGTAAAAACGCTTCTTAACCATAAGTTGTTAAAATATCTCTCAAGAACGACATGGTGATCGATTGAATCCCGAAGTTGAATGAAATGTATTGAATCGTATCCAGAAGTTGAATTTGACATTTAGTAAGAGAGATTAGATTGTCTTGTTTCACGGTTGGTCGTCGAGCTTCTTCTAATACGATACGACTCAGTTCCTCTGATCAAAGATATGTTCAAAGATTTAAATATATGGCAACTAGTAACTGCAAATATTTTAATTTAAACAGAGCTTTCAACGTTATCAATGGAAAATATCCAAAGTAAACTTCGAGAAATTTGTGTTTTCTCGTAAAAATACATCAAGTTTAATCATTTATAATTTGTAAATTATGAGTATCGTAGTTAAGAACAAAGGCTTGGACCAAGAGCTGTTTTTGGTATCCTAAGAAAACTGTTTTATTTTTATACAATGTTCTAAAATTATTTTATAAAAAAAATACTTCAATGAGCAAAAAAAAAAATCAGAACTCAAAATTGTACAATTAAAAAGACTTTTGGATATAGTACCTATTGTGTATATGTACTTATATTTATTTAAATTCAACGTTTTTAATTATTGGACAAAATTCTTGATTAGAATATCAGGATACAAAATAAATATATATTTGCAGAAGTGTTCTTAATTTTACAAAAATACTTCAAATGAAAATAGTAAATAAGATATTTCTCTGTAACTTTTCTTCGTCGCATTTTTATAAAAAATAATTTTAAACATCCTTGAAACACTTTTCTTAGAATACCCAAAAACTGAGTTCATGACCAGTTATTAAGTTTGCAGATTTTGTTTCATTGAAATATTATTTATTGAATTTTAAATCGGTTTTAAATAAAAATGACATAAAACAACCTTTGGCTTTTAGTTCTATCTCCTTTTCATAAAACAATAAATTACGTTACAACGTAATATGCGTAAATCTTTGTAGTGAAAGCTTTTCCAAATTGTTAAAATATTTATAAATTTATTGGACACCTAATTGATTATCATCATCACCTCCGATAAATTTTCTGAAACCGATTCTAAAAATTGTCACCACATCAATATTACCCCTATTGCTTTTTGGGGATTGTTATTTGACAGAACTTTACGCGAAAAAATATATTTTATACCGAAATCAGTTCTAAGCAAAGAGCAAAATTCCGATTTGTTTTGCTGTACATCTTTCAAAAAACAAAGTATGTTCAAAGCATAATCAATAAGAATTAGTTAATGTCTAACTAACAAAAAAAGGAAAAACAGTATTTTTCACACGCATCAAAGCTAAATATAAAATAATAGCAAAACCAATCATTTTTCATCCGTATTTATAGCTAAAAAAAGTAATTACTATATAAGTGTTGGGTAAATTGAGTGTTAGGAAAATACTAAATACCAAAGCAATCATCAACAACGCTAATAGTAAGCTTAACGCTCTTTTATGAACTTCAAAGTAATTATCTGCATTATTTGCACTTTTACGCAGTAATTATTTTAATAAGGTTATTATATATAAATGACTCATTTCATATTAAAGATGAACACAGAATTATTAAGAGATGAAGTTGAATAATCAACATATTACATCAATATTTATTTAACAATTGTTCTTCTGGATTTTTTACAGCGGAAATTATGCAAAATTGTATAAAATATTGCAGCGTTGTTAACATGCCTGTCAGTAATCGTGTAATTATTGTCTATCGATAATTTATTGGTACTTGCAAAATGTAAATTATCACAATTCAATAAAAAAATCATAAATATTTCATTGCAGTAATGAATTTAAAATTAGCAATATTACTCAGAAAGAGTTATTTATTAATTATGATGTTGATTAGTTAATTATTAAATATAATTTTAGTTTATTCCAACGTAAAATATATATAATATCTCCTAACACTCCTACGGGGTATCGTAGCTCTTACGAAGCTCTGTAGATCCTTTTGTTAGAGTAGATCAATCTGCGTTTCGTTTCCTTTAAATCCTTGTAGTTAGGTTTTTCCACGTCTTTCCATATTTCGTTTTACTTTGTCAGATTGTAATCCTTGCTTCTTTTAAATCTTGTACACTTACTTTAGCCATGTTGGACTGGATCTGCCGCGTCTTCTTCTTCCTTCTAATTTTCATTCTACTATTAATTTAATTGCAACCTTTTCTTCTGTTATCTATATATATTCAAGCCATCTAACTCTTTATTGCTTGATATTTTTCACTATATCTTCTCCTTTAAAACCTTGTTCTATTTCATAGTTCATTCTTAATCTGTATTCGTTTTTTATATCTTTATTTGCTACATAACCAATCCTAATAAAAGCTACTTAAAATTATTAATTGAAAATATATAATAGATTAATTTAAATAATGACACATATTCAACACAGTGACACTAATAACATTATTAGAGCAAGATAAAATGATGAATGACTCAAATTCAGCATCTCTTTTATTATAATCATTAGAATCCAGTTACCTGAGTATCAAATTAATAACTGATAATCACCTCTTGAATGATATACGAGACAGCTGCGCATCAGATGACATTCATAAATTCTAATTAAACAGCGAAATGTCAAATGATTATAATCACGTTTATTGGTATTCACTCAAGAAAATATAGATTTTTTTCCTTAAAGATAATTTCAATTCCGTGTTTAATTATGGTTAGAATCATGAAGGTTCGTTGATTAATCTATCATTGAAATTTCCAAAGCGCGATGTGCTAGTGATATTTCTGTTTAATTATTATTAGTTACTGCTTACTAGCTGGTTAAAGAAATTTAATTATTTTTACTTAAACGTGTTTTTAGACATTTTCAACATTAATCATTTCATAGTAATGATATTTTACTACCTAATAATTATTATTCTTCGCGAGAAATTGCAAATTGCTCGTTGTGTTGTAAAAATAATTGACGGGAAATTTTTATTTACTTTTAATCAGCGTATGTATTTGTATATTACTTTGATACACCGCCAATCTGGCGACTAGCGATCCCGATCAAATATAAATTTTTCAAAATTCGTTTTTAGAACTTTCGTTTATATTGAGTTTCTTTCTTAGTCTTGAGTCTACAGATATAATACATCGAAATTTGACGTTCTAATTGTTTTATAATCGAGGTTGCTTTTCCTGGTTACTATGATACATGCCATACATTTTAAACAAAAGATACCTACTTATCTTATTCTGATATTTTAAAATAAAAATTTGGATAGGTATCTAAAGAATAACTAATTCAGAATTATTAAATCTATTTCAGACCTGTTTTATTATAACAAACGAGTTGAAAGATCAACCATAAAATAATTTTCATATGCTTATTTACCTAGACCTTACCAACCTTTAATTTAATTATTTTACATTCGAATATTTTTTTATTTACTCGATCCATCAATTATTTGAGTATAACTTTGTGAAAGAAAAAAGAAAAAAAGTGAAAGGGATAAATAGCTCCGTGATAACGTATCGGACTATGGGTTATGATATCCTCAGTTCGAATCCCACTGCCTACAGTTCTTATTTTAAATTTACCCCTGTGGTTCCCCCTTTATTAACACCTTTGAGGGAAATGATTTGACAGCTGGTGACCGCACTTTTAGCACAATAGCATATTGTGTTATTAGGAGTAAATGTGATACTTTATGTGCCGAGCATGTAACTTTGAACGACGAGCGAAGCAAATGCGAAGCACCCAAAGTCACATTTACCCCGAATAAAACATGTTATTTTTTATTCAAACATAGAAAATAGAATTATAAATCATTAAAAAATGCCCCAAACTACAAAAAATATTCTGTCTTATCCAGCATTTCTAGTTGCCATAGAATATATTGTTTTGTTATTTTTGTTTTATTTTAAACTGTCAAATTATTGAATTAAACTATTTTTCATAATATTTTACTTTATTCCTGGCGCCAAGGCGACACTTACGCTGGCAGCGACAATATTTAAACTTCTGCTTGTTGAACAAAAATACATAACAACGTACTTTTATGACGTTTGAAGAAAAATATATTATGTAGATACCGCGATGGATGGATGTGGATAAATGATGTGATTTATTTAAATCTAACTTTTAAAGTGATTAATTAAAATTAAAAATCCCATGTTTTCTTGTGTCGTATAAAACTGCTACCAGCCGTCAAAATATTGTACTTACATACATAGATTTTCTTTTCAATGCAAAATTATTGACATCTCGAGTATTATAAGAGGGACAACTTTGGTTAAATTAGACAAAAGTTGCTAAATCTACTGAAAAAAAAAAAACAATTGATAATTTCAAAACTTTTTAAAGTGGATTAATTAAACTGAACCATAAAAATATTGGAACGGAAACTCGTGGGCTATTATGAAATCGAAAAACGAGCCTGAGACGAATTTTGCTAGGCCACCCTTCTTTGTCCAACACTTATTTGTAGAGCGGTTGATATATGCGAGTAAATACATTGTAGAACAAAGACAGATGGCCCAGCAACTACCTATTTCCCTTAGCTCGCATTTTCAACGTCAGTTAGCGTTCCACTATTACAATATATCAGTGACCCACTAGTTTTAAAATTACTAACAAGACCAAACCAACCTTTTTAATAAATAAAATTGTGTTATATTAGAATTATATGAAGAATGTGATTTTACAATAACTGTTTCTGTTTGTTTGTAGTACGCGCTATTGGCCTGCGTCTGGTTGGGCGTCGTCTCCTGCGCTCCACAGGGCCGTCCAGACCAAGAAATCGCCATCATCAGTCAAACCAACAACATCAGCCCCGAGGGTAGCTACGATTGGAGGTAAACACTCAATTATCACATTACTATCATTAGTTTAATTAGTATCCTCAACTAACCCATCATTACTTCCAGCAAGACACACCGGCAACTTACTAAACTTATATAATTTTATGGTAATAGGCGTTTCAGATGCAAATGTCATTGGAATATTGCAAAACATCCAATATTCGTGATGCATTCGAGTTATTATTATAAATGTTAATAAGTACACGTATGTATGCGAGATAGCGATACTGTCTATTTAAAATCAAAATGAAACTTTGTGGATTTCAAATACACTTTGCACAAATTACTATGATGTTTTTAAAGTATACACGCTTTTATTAAGATAACAGATAACAGCTTTTTGTTCCAGAAATTATTTCATTATTGAACAAGCTAATGAATTTATTAAATATACTATATTTTAATTTTGCTAGAATTAGAAACAGTCTTTCTTTGTCTTGAATTAAATCGACTTCTTAATAGGAAGGTTGATATGGTTCCCAGCAGAAATCGAAACTAGTTACTAGTAGGGATTGTATTTAGTAAATATTTTTTCCTATTTCACGTACACAAAGTCAATTTTGTGACACTGTTTTTTTCAAAAACAAAATTGAATTTTATGCAACTGTTTTTGGGGAATTTATTATTTGTAAAATAAACAGTCTGTCAAACTTAGGGCTGTCATTGCCTCAACGAGGCGGTATATAACCTCAGCAGTTCAGTCCGCTTTAATAATAATAATAAAAAAAAAAAAACATTGAAACTATTATACACCCAATATATTATATTTCATTATGTACAATTTCTTCTTTAATCCAAAATTATTTCAAAATAATTCCGTTGTATCGCTAAGCCTTTGGATCTGCCTCTACTAACATGTTTGGGGTTATTTAACGGCATGCGAAATATTATATACTTTGAGATCTGATCCAATCAGAGTGCCACACTTAGAAATGGATAAATGGCGTGATGATATAATTGCTTATTTAAAAACATTAACTGGTAGCACGAACTCAATTTGGGTGTTTTAAGAAAATTGTTTTACCCTCGGTTTTACCTCTGTACAATGTTTTAACATTATTTAATATAAAAAAATGCTTCGAATAGAAGTTACAGAGAAATATATTATCTACAACTTTTATATAAAGTATTTTTCTGTAAAATAATTTTAGAACACCCAAAAACAGAGCCTGTAATATTTGAGATAATTCTCTGCTAGTATACTACCGTAATACCACTACCTAAATGAATTTACAAGATAAAAAAACGTCCTATAAGAAAAGCGAAATGTCAAAGTATGGAATTAGCCACGAGAGATAATTTTATCGAGTGGGTAATACCATTTGCCCACGTGTGAAGTATAACGTTTTATCCAACACTCCTTAATAAATGAAAAATTTATTAAAGAAATATTATTTGACAATGACATATGATTAAATTTTCTGAATTAAAATGTCAACCGAAGTAGTTACCAAGGTGTTATGTGTTAATATTATTGTTACAAATAAAAAAATACTCACTAGTGACTTTTCTCAAAATTATACACACTAGTGGGTAATCTGTTACTTTCCTTGTTTAAAATCGTCATAGTTATAGAGCATTTATTGAAAGGTGTTGAATAATAGTTATTTACTTAACAAGTGGGCAGAGTAAGGAATTACCCACGAGAGAAATTTTAGCTCACGAAGCCGAAGGCTGAGTGAGACAATTTTATCGAGTGGGTAATTCCACTTTGCCCACGTGTGAAGTATAACGTTTTATCCAACACTTCTTAATAAATGAAAAATTTATTAAAAAATATTATTTGACAGTGACATATGCTTTAAATTTTAAAATTAAAATGTCAATCGAAGTAGTTACCAAGATGTTGTGTGTTATTATTATTGTTATAAATAAAAAATACTCACTAGTGACTTTCCCCAAAATTATACCCACTAGTGGGTAATCTGTTACTTTCTTTGTTTAAAATCGCCATAGTTGTAGAGCATTTATTGAGAGGTATTTATTTAATGATATTTCTATTATGTCATCTCTAGTTTTCCTATCTATTCTTTTATTGTCATTTCATACAACTGTATAAATTCCGGCACCTCCCCTACGTACGCGTTCGCAACTTAACGTAAATCTTCGTAATTTATGCCCCATCGACGACAAAGCAAAATACATGAGAGAAAGTTATTGTTGCTGAAAAAGGGAACCGTGACTTTCTTGTTTGTGTAAAAATCTTCTCGTAATAATACGATTGTTTGTCAGAATGCGGCCGATAGATTAGCATCTGTAATGTGTTGAAAATTGCAGTTTGTTGTGTCTGCTTGCAATATTTGTTGTTGAGAAATATGGACGTAATAATTTTGTAGTATTGTTTGCAGTAACAATTCAATCCTGATTGACAAATAACAAGCATAGTTATGAAAAGGTATTGATGCGATTGTATTTGTTTAGATTTGCAGGTATGCTAATTTTTATTGCAAATTTCTACGGTTGTGATTAGAAAAATATGTAGTTGATTATTATTTATTGTTAATAAATTGTTTTCAGAAAATGTTACATAAGATAACAATGTAATTCCAGTAGATTTTATTACATCGTGAATTTGCTACTTGTTGTTCAATATTATTTATTTATGATTATGACTATCGTAATCATATACTTTATGTATTTTACTTGAAAACTATATATTATTACCTATTACTCTTAACAAATGAGGAAAGAATTAATATTTCATCATTTACTTCACTCTATTTGATTTTATACTACGAGCCCTAACAACATAATGTTCGGACACTTGATTTTTGCTAAGCATATTTTTCTGACTTGTCACATAATATTCATATTTAAAATAAATGAAGTTGAACCAATACTAAATGTAAAACTATAGTGTTTAATCATATTTAGCAACAGAGAATGGCGTATCATAAGAGTAAATTATTGGGTTCAAACTCAACTTTCCCAAAAAAATTTGTACACTAAACGTTTATTAAAATCTGTTGTAGCAGCATATTTTAAGTATAATTTAGTTTATTGTTATATATTTTTATTATTCTCTCACTCAAAAAATAGTTTTAAAGATTTAGGTTTTAGGCAATAATTTTATGTTTCGTAAGTTGTCACCTAATATTTATATACAAAATGGATAAAGAATACCTTGAAAACAATGGCGTAGCATAGAGGAAAGATTTTGGATTCTAAAATCCTAATTTTTTTTTGACGAATGTCAAAACTTATCGAAAACGAAAAATTTTAAAGCTATTTTTGTAGCGACAAAAATGAAAATATATGAAAGTAAACTAAATAATGCTTAAAATAAGCTGCTTCAACAGATTTGAATAAACTTTGAGTAGAAACAATTTATTTTTTTGGAAATTGAGTTTGGACCGAAAAAATTATCCCATATAATACGCCACTGTCTGTTGCTAAATATAATTGGCCCCCATAGTTAAACATTTAGTATTGGCTTATCTTTATTCATTTTAAATGTGAATGTTATAGGATAAATAATAAAAATATAATAAGTAAAAAATCAAGCGTCCAAACATTAAGTTGTTAGGGCTCGTATACAGATAATATTCTCTTAAAAGATTTGATCTACTATAGTGTGTAAAATTCATGTTTAGTTGTTAGTTTTAAGTTTGTAAAACAGTTGTTTACTAACACGTGCTCATTAGTCACGGGTTGCCGCGCAACGAGTGATTAAAATTTTTAAATGTGCCAAATTTGCAAAAATTTAGTTACCATGGCAAATTTGTCATTTAATATTGTAATCCTAATTCATAAATAAAAGTATTTTGGGATTTCTCATTATATCGTAGATAAAATATTGTATTTTATTTCTATTTGGTACCAAATTTTTCCATGGAAAATATAATAATAATTATTATTATTTTACAGTAGTACACCACAAGCACAGTAACTGTTGTATTTATTGATTTTTAACAATAATTAGTTATATTAAGCCTCAAATTAGCTCTGTTTTCCTTATCCTTATTTCTTTCTTTCGTTTCACTACTTTTGTTATGAAGATGGTAAGCGGATTATACATTTACGTGAACAACATAAACGACATTGCTCAATAAAATATATAAAATCAATGAATATACTCATTTAATGGCGATAATTATATAGAGGGTTCAAATGAAAAGGGTGCTAAATCTTCAAACCTATTGACATTGAATACAATTATTTTTTTTACTTTTTGAGGTATGGAATTCCATACCTAGACTTTTCTGAGGTATGGAGTGCTCCATATCATCCAGACAATGTTCGCCGGCCATGATTCTAAGCCAAAGAAATATAATATGCATTGAAGTCGAACATAAAATACTGTATGTATCAGTTTCATAATTTAGGGTTTTATTTAGTCACATCCTCAATAGTATATTATGATACAAGTGTATAAGTAGGCCTTTAATGTCGCTAGTGCTTTAAATGCACTTATACACGTGTGTCATATGCTATTTTTTATTGTACCTGCATCATATTCTGGAAAAAACTGGAAAGAAATATTTTGTTTTTGATTCAATTCATAATTTGTCGCGTGTGTCGTTTGACGTATGTCGTTTACATGGAGATTGGTTAGCATTTATTGTTTACGTTTACAGTTTTGACAGATATTAATAGTAAATATTTTTGTTGTTGCTTAAGCACGGCGTGTTTTAATCTTGCGTTTGCGAACGCTGTAGCGTGTTTTAAACACATATTATGATGCAAGTATAATAAAAACCTATGATATCATCTTTATCTCTTTCCAGTTACGAGACAGCAAACTCAATCAAAGCTCAAGAAACCGGCACGTTAAAAAAGACCAACGATCCTGAGAACCCCGAGGTAATCGTAGCCCAGGGTTCCTACGCCTACACCGACAAAGAAGGTAACCAGATCTCCCTCCAGTACGTCGCTGACGACGAAGGAGGCTTCCAGCCTCAAGGAGCTCACCTCCCAACGCCGCCTCCGATCCCAGCTGATATCCAGAGGGCCTTGGATTGGATCGCATCCCAACCCTCTACCACGGAGAGAGGAAAGAAGTAGAAAAGTTAATAATCAAGTGATCTGTGTCTTTCATGTGTAGTAATAAGAAGAAGTACAATTCTGTCTATTGTTTCATATTTATTTCTTACTCTGGAGTCTTTTGTGCTATTTTTTTTTTTGTTTTATGGGATTAGTCAATTGTTTATTAATTGTTCTTTGTTTGGAAAATATTGTTGTACTTTAGAAATATTTTATTTTATTTTTAGGTTAGACTTACGAGTATGCCATTAGCAGCAACGATATTTTCCTTACAAAGAATTTGGTGACGAAAACCGGCGATGTTTATACTAATTTATGAATATGGTTTACGATTTAATAATATCAATACCTTAATGTATTATATTTCTCTATTCTTATATGTGTATTTTTATATGTAATGTATTCTACACATTGTTATATGCATCTATTTACAGGTTGTACCAGAATAATATAGGTGTGCAATTATTTTGTATATTGTAAAAATGACGAGCAAGCAATTATAAAAAACAGTAAAAAAATTATAAAAATAAAAATTTATTCACAAAGAATCAATATTTATTTCCCTACCAAACTAGATAATATTTATTTCTGTTGAAGAGACATCTGAAGAAGATTCTGTGAAGTGCTACGAAAGATACTCTCTCGAAGAATCAATAGATGGCGCTGAATTGTTTAACATTATCAATATTCATTTTACTATTGCTCTTTGTTAAATTCTTATAAACTGCTGGGCGGAATAAATAGAAAACTTTTTTTCATAATTTTGTTTAACTTTTGAACTTATGTTCATTAATTAAAATTGCTCCGTGATGGCAACGTGAGATCCTCAGTTCGAATCCCACAGCTAGCAGTTAAAAAAATATATATCATCACGCCTTTTACCCATTATGGGTGCGGCACTCTGCTTACGCATATCTCGGTAGTTGATATATTTTTGCGTATGAAATGCGGTTACCAGCCGTCAAGTCATAGCCCCCAGAATTATTAGTAGAGGGGAAACCACAGGGGTAAATTTAAATTGGCAACTGTCGGTAGTGGGATTCGAACTGAGGATATCACGATCCACAGTCCGATACGTTACCACGGAGCTATTTAAAATTACCCCTGTGGTTCCCCCTCCACTAATATCTTTGGGGGCTATGATTTGACCTAGGTCTGCGTAAGTAGAGTGCCACACCCATAATGGGTAAAAGGCGTGATGATATATTTATTTTATTAAAATTCGTTATATTCTTCTTAATCTTCTCATAGACCATCAACTATTTTTTTAATATTTAGCAGCAATCGTAAAAAAATGTGTGCTATTTATTGTCCAGCACATTTAAAAAAAATATTAGAGTATTTTTAATATTATTTATAGCAATTATTATATATTATAAAAGACTTTTAAAGTCTTGTAAATATTCTTAAAACTTACTTACTAATTTGATGTCAAAAATAACTACAATCGTAATCGTCTTAACAAACAAGTTTAAGAATATTTATTTGACAGAGTAGGCCAATAAATAATATATAGGAACCGTTTAAATGAATTATTTAATTGTTTCTAATTAATTAAAGTATCAAAACAGTTAATTCATAACCTTGAATCAATCTTTCTTCAACAAAAAACTGGCAATCCAAACAAATGTTCTCCTCGTCAATTAACACCTCAAATTAAATCCATTTACTCCTCACTGAAATATGTGATCTTTGCCACACAAATACATCGTCAAATTACACATATGTGTCACTTTCACTTCACTCTTAGATGCGTCTCTAAATGTAGAATTACGCGGCCTTACTTAACTGTATAAATAGTAAGCAAACAAAACAGTTTGTTTTGTGTGTATGTGTATGTTGGACATGGCACAGATTTCTAGCTGTTGCAGATGAAATAATTAAATAATTTGTTATGTGTCTGCATTTTGCAGGAGGTGTGGCGATTGGTGTTATGCAAATTGTTGTGTTTGTATTGGAGAAATTACAAACTTTATAATTTTTAAAATTTGTAGATTTTGTAAAACATATCAATTAACATGTATTGTGATAAATTTATTATACGCTTTCATCAGTACCTGAATTATTTTATGAGATATATTTAGTAAAAGATCTAAAGAACTTTTTTATTGGAAACATTTCTCCCTGAAACAATTTAAGAATACTAAACGAAGACGAACAATACTGTTGTTCCTATTTTTATTTTACACTGTCATGTGTTCTAGAATTATTTTAGACAAAAAACTTGAAGAGACAGATCTATGTCCGGTATTATAAAGAAACTTTGAAAGTAATAGTTATTTACTTTACAAGTGGGCAAAGTTAGGAATTATCCACGAGAGAAGTTTGAGCACACAAAGCCGAAGGCTGACTGTGATAATATTATCGATTGGGTAATACCACTTTGCCCACATATGAAGTATCAGTGTTTGTGTTTATTAATATTTCTTTCATCTTTGAGCCTTTTAAATAGAAAAGTCGTCTATCCTTCAATAATGGGTTTTCGAACTGTATTCTTGCTTAGAAATAAAAAGATGAAATGATTTTTATTGTTTACAGGTGATTCAATATTGTATACCAGTTATAGAAAATAGTTTGTAATAATAAAGAAAATAATAAAATTCAATAAAATAAAATTAGGAACAACTAAAATAAAAAAAATTTTTTTTTTATTTAAATCAAAACAATCCGATTAATATCAAATAAACGATTTTATTGATTTTTATTATAAAAATCGGAGTTTTTTACAACCTTAATTATTACAGTACTCCATCAATCGAAAGTGGTAGTTTTCTTGAAGACATCAAGTTTTTGGGGAAATATCTCAGAAATCAATTTTGTTATAAAATTGCTATAAAACCTAGATAATTTTATTTGATACTTATTCCTATATTTTGTATTGTAAGTTGTTTGGGCGAAAGGTTATATTTAGATTAATTGAGTTCTGTAGGTATGAAGAAAACTTGAATGATTTTCGATGACAGGGTACATAGAACGAATCCCTGGAATTAATTGTATCATTCTTGACATTTTAATGCACCTAACATTATGTATACAAAGTTTACCAAATGATCTTTTCGAAATATGTATCTTATTGTCAAATATGTAAGTAATGTATTGTTAATAAACAATAAAGAAAATATCAGTGGTATTTGTAAAATTATGTCCAGATAGATGACTTCCCAAATTTACATAAAATTTGTCTGAATAAAACTACAAGTGAAGAATACACCCAAGGTCAAGACAACTAGAAATAAAAAACCTGTCACATAAAAATATGTCGCTATTTTTATCTCTGATATTTAAGTAATGACCAATATTTTACTGAGAAGATTCCCAGTTTTTATAGGTTAAACAAACTACAATCTCTTTTTTAATAATTCAACAAATCAACGTAGCGTACCACACACAGAAACAAAAGGCGAAAAAAAGACTTACATTGTTGTACACCTTCATTGTTGCTGGATAACGTCTATAAAATAATTATGCACTCACAAAAAACTAATACACACTTCACAGATAAAAGCTGAGACACTACTGATAAATGAATTCGGTTCAAACATGAATCTTCAATTATTAACTTAATTGTCTATATCTTCGTGCGCAAGGCAAATCAGTCATCTACATGTTTTGGCAAATATTTTATTTGTAAATGGAGCAAATAGAAAATTTTTCACTTGAATACATTTGTAAAAAATGTTTTATTTATACCGTAAAAATTATATTAGCCATTAAAACGTGTATAAAATATAAAAGATTAAATATATTTCAGGATGTGAATAATTGAGATAAATTAGGAATTCTTTTCAAGTATTTCTTTTTATCATTCACACATTATACGTTATAAAAATTTGTATACCGTGTGTCCCAAGTAAATGTTGGCGTAGGCAATTAACATGTAAAATCAGTTTTTTGTAAATAAAAAGTGTCCGACAAAAAATTATGCATCCAAATTTTGTATTACAATACCGCAATTTAATGAAATTAATAATAATTATTCCTAATTTTCCGCCTACTTTTTTTATTGCTACTGACGTATAGTGCTTGCAATTTGTTTTAAATATTTTAATCTGTCACTGTCATCATGAATACATTAAATGTCGACAACCATATAAATATTATTAGAATATTATGTGGGGCGCAATGCAGGACAAATATCTGAATACTTCACAGGAATGAACGCCGAATGGTTTCCATCGTCAGAAATTGACAGTGACAGATTAAAATATTTAAAACAAATTGCAAGCACTATAGGTCAGTAACAATAAAAAGAGTAGGCGGAAAATTAGGAATTATTAATATTAATTTCATTAAATTGCGGTATCAAAATAAATTAATCTGCATTAAATAAGATGTAGGGATATTGGCAGTATTGTGAAATAAAATTTGGATGCATAATTTTTTGCCAGACACTTTTTATTTACAAAAAACTTATTTTACATGTTAACTACCTATGCCCACATTTACGTGGGACACACGGTATATACAGTCAACATAGTGTGAATCGTAATATTATTATATTTAATGTTTTTGAAAAGGAAAATAATGGGTACCCTTTAATATTATATTTAATGTGTTAATTTTAGGAGAGGTATTTTGAGAATGTTAACGTATTAAGTAACTATTGACATTGACCTCAAAGGAATATATCATAAAATTACCATTTTTAACAAATATAAAACAGATGTGACTGTAGGTACATTAACATTTAATTTTTTGTTCAAAATGTTTCCAAAGGCATGTTAAGTAATTCTTCGCGTAAAGATCATCTAAAGCACTTTTATTTGATGCTACAAGTAAAATACTATAACCTGAAATATTTACAGTTTAGATAATGAAAGTAAAATAATTCTCTGTATTTTTCAAGGTCATCCTCTTTGAAGATTACCATAATTTGAATAATTTAAATTCATCTTCAAATGTATTTATTATCTGTTCAATGGATTTACTTGAAAAGGAACGAGTTTGTTAAGCCATAAAATTTTGTTAAACACTATACCTCGAGCCTAAAAAAACTTATTAAAATATATGATTTTAAAGAGCTGTGAGTAAAATGCCGAGAATGGAAATATTTCATTATGTTAATTGGAAGTATTTTATAACGTTGTAATCGTTCTATTACACATTACTATACATTTGTACTACTTTAATGGTTTCATTTCACCATTTTTCTCATCAACATTGTTAACATCTCTGAAATATATAATTAGGGAATACCAGAGTAGGACATACGATTGGATCTTCAAAGATTTATTGTCAAAATACCGATATTGCGTTGGAATACATCCATAATTTGGAAGTATGTTTGTGACTTCGTTAATTTCTTGGTTTCTTATTTTTCATATTATATTTCTGCTTTTTTATGTAACTATTTTTATGATGTATGATGTATACCTACTACCATACGATAAAGAATAAATAAACTATTTCTTTGAACACAAGAATTACAAATACAATATAGTACAGTTAAGTCATTACGTATGTACCTACATATTTACGGCTACATTCTGAAAAGGAGACTATGAACGAATTATGGTAATTACATCATAATCAAAATGTATATGTAATGTAGTAAAATGCTGCTATTATTTTAGAACTAGTACAATGGGTATTTATTTACATTCAAATTGACTTATTCAAAATACTTTTAATGTACTTAAACATATAACTTGGTGAGGTATTAACATATAAACGAAGAATTACACTCAAAAAGCCAATTATTTTATTAGAACCTTTTTATTTATGTTACTTATTAAGTTGAAAAACTCTCAGACCTTATAATAAATAATAGTTATTTATGTATCAAGGCAGTGAAGTTCAATTTTTTATCACGAATATGGAATTTAGTTGCTGAGGTCAGTAGGGCCGAGGAAAATAAACCATGTGAGTGATAAAAAGGAACTTCATTGCCGAGGTGCATATTAAGTTTTATTTGAAATATAAAATTCGAAATAACTGTAACAAAATTACAATAAAGGTTAAGTTTATACATCTGTCAGTTGTCTATTGAAACTGACAATCAGTGTTGTCAACTTTCAATAGTGATGTTATCGTAAATAACACTCAAAATTATGTGTTTTATCCTCGATTTCGTCATCGGAATTAATTAGTTAATTCTTCTTGCAAATTTTGTTTCATGTTACGTCCTTTACTATAGTACATGAATATATTTGCCAAAATTACCCTACTTGTACAATAATTATTTAACGGTTGCCAACACAGGGTTGCTCAAAATCGTCGTATAATGGGTTACTTTAGTGACGATTTCTGAGCTTTTAATGAAGATTTTTGAGCACTTTTGTACCGATTTCAAATTAAAAATAATTTTTGGTTTGTTCTGTACAATTTTTTATTAAAATACAATCTTACGAATTATTATATGTAATTCTTCGTCAAGAAAACAAGTGAATAACATGAACAAGTAAATAGTATCAGTAACAAAGTAACAATAAATTAAAAATTAATTAACAGAAGAAGCATATTTGTTATTTATTGCATTTTTTTTTTCATTATTATGATTCTACCATTTTAACCTTCCACACATATAAGTAAGGGTCAAAATTATAGGTTTTTAAGAACAATCCATCAAATGAAAGTGGTAGTTTATTTGAATGCCTATTATGTTTTTTTGGACACACCTCAGTAAATAAATGAGTTAAAGTCAATTTATTGTGATCGATTCAATGTAAATGTCACAATTAGCAAGTAGTTATGCTAACTTTTCATATTTTTTTATGTGTTTTAATTTTTTGAAATTAAAATTTTTGGAGGTTATGTGACGGGTACTTCAAATTATTATGACAATATTATTTCCAAATTTCATTGGATGTTTAAATTACAAGCTGAAAAGATTTTGATAGCAATCCGTATACTGAAAGTTGTAATTTACTTGAATGCCTTTAAGGTATTTTGTACATATTTCAGTTAATAATTGAGTTAGAGTAAATTTTGTTATAGAAAGCAGATTTTAATTAATATTAGTTTTTTGGATATTTCGATCCGCTGATACTCAGATCTGTTAAACCTTCCGTCCAACAGTGGAAACTAACTTTTCCTGTCTCGCGAAAGGAACAAAGTTGCCATCACACATATACAAACATATTTTCTGTGGTCATATTAAGGTATCTTTTTTTATCTTCTTGTTTGGGACCCAGTACCTATGTGCGATGTTTGCAATAATCGCATTTCTGTATACCATTTTCTTCTGCATTGTGCCAAATACCATAATCTTCGAAACTCTCTCAGTATTGCAAATACTCTTTCATCAGTTCTCTCCAATGAGACCGATACTGTCGAGAAACTTTTGACATTCATTAATTCTACTGCTTTGATCAATGACATAATAAGTTCATTTGTTTCTTTTCTTTTTCAGTTCCTCTATTTATTTATTTATTTATTTATTTAAAAGCGGTTGTTTATATTTAATTTCACAGCAGTCGATCCGCTTAATCTGTGCATAAAATATATATTAGATACAACTTTGATTTGAAATTTTATTTGTAAGCACGTCAGATTATTAGGTTTGCAAATATTTTGATCGGTTAATGAATCACTAACAAATTATTTGGATATACCTCAAAATAAGAAAATAGTGTGATGATAAATTCATTTTACTAATTTAATAAGCAATTTTTTTACAAAATGATTTATTTTTACATATAGAACTGGCCCTACAGTACAGCTTTCTTGTGGTGCGGTTTACGTCACTACCTTCTTTCTCACTTCCTCCCATTATTGTTGATTTGCAATAGTGGGAGAAAGTGAGAAGATAGTGACGAGAACCGCACCACAAGAAAGCTGTACTGTAGATCCCTCTAATTAGCTGAAAAATATGTCATTAATTAATTTTTTTTTCATATCATGTTTAATTCTTTAGTGTCAGAAGGTTTGTCACCCTATATGTGTATTGTAGAACAACTTAGCTTCAAAAATTGTTTGTACTGAACTTCATTACTTCTACTCTGCCACCGTTCCTTCGTCAGTATTTTTATTTATGCTGTTTTTGTTATAATTTAAATTTAACTATTTTCACATCTTAGTATTTGTAAAATAAAATAAATAAATAAATAAATATATCATCACGCCTTTTACCCATTATGGGTGTGGCACTCTGCTTACGCAGATCTCGGTAAGTGATATATTTTTACCTCCCGCCTACCTCTAGGTAAGGGAGGTATTGTTTTTGGTCAAAAAATTGGGTAGTGAGTTTTCAATAAATAAGCACGTTTTAGGGTCTCTACAATACGATTTTACTATTTTCGCGATGATGTCTGTATGTACGTATGTATGTATGTGTGTGTGTGTAGTCTGTGGCAATTTTTTCGTCTCGCATAACTCAAATACTATTTTACCAAAAAATACAATTTTGTGAATTATTACTTCTTATATTTAAATAAAGAGCTGATTAGATTTTGGATAAAATTGGTCAACCGGAAGTAGCAGTTTACTTGAAGCCCTTAACAGTTTTTCGTGAAAAACACGGTTAAATTTCCATTTTCAACAATTTATGTTATTTTGAAAGTTGAAGATTATTTAATTTTACATGTGTTTTGATTATACTAATTTTATTAATTTTCATTAGATTTAGAGATAATAAAATATAAAAAATTAGATTTCACAAATCTTGCATTCCTAGTACACTATGGAAACATTTAAATATTTTCAATTTTTTACGAAATGTGACACATGTCATTGTGATTGTGAAGCTCTTTTCTTAGTGAAATATATGTCAAAAAATAAAGTAAATATACGAAAGAAAATTAAAATTCTCAAATATAAATAGAAAATAAACAAATAAGAAGGTATGTTTCTGTATCATCAAATACTATTTTGTACCGTTTAAGAGTAGTATTGGGCGGGAGGTTATGTGCTGCCAACATCAGATTTTTACGTATGAAGTGCGGTTACCAGCCGTCAAATCATAGCCCCCAAAGATGTTAGTGCAGGAGGAACCACAGGGGTAAATTTAAATTTGTAACTGTCGGCAGTGGGATTCGAACTGAGGATCTCGCGATCCACAGTCCGACACATTACCACGGAGCTATTTACCCCATCTTTGTATTTGTACTAATTTATATTTCATAATGACTTCAATTAAGGTCGATAGGCCATCATTAGACAATTAATGAATTCATTAATAATCACTTAAATAATTAATATAGTTACTTCAAATAGATATAAAAGATATGTCATGTGAAAGATGATTCTTTAAAAACCAAACTATCAAATTCCTTATTATCATAACTCGTCTCCAAATTCTTCTCATGCTCTACAACCGTGCTCTGAATGAACTTTTCGTCCAGTCGTCTAGTCACGTGACTAGTGTCCACTGCCGAATCTACTCGGGTGGGTATATAACCCGGACGGGCCGGGCAGCAAGGTACAGTTCTCCAGAACCAGCAAGTAGCAAACATGAAGTTCATCGTCGCCGCCCTCTGCTTCGTCGCCCTCGCCGTGGCTGCCCCTCCCCAGGGCCACCACGACGTTGTGCCCATTGTCCACAGCGAGGCCAATGTGGAGCATGATGGAACCTTCCAGTACAGGTTGGTATTCCGTACAAACTATCGGAAGTTCTAAAAATTTTCGCATTTACAAACTCCGGACAATTTATATAATTCAAATAAAACTGGTTAAGATACTATTGACCCATTTCTGAGCATGCTACTACTTAAGGCAGATCTTGGTATATGATACAGTTCTGTCAAATAACAACCCCTAAATATCTTAGTGGAGGAGGGATCTATTACAAATTATCAAAATTTTATTAAATAAATATAAATTTAATGACATAGCCTATCACAATGTGAATTATGTTCTATCTCATTTCGGAATCGAATCGTTTTATAATTTATCTAAAGTCGGAAGTGTTAATTTTTTAATTATTCAGATTTTGGCCCTGCTTTAATTTGTAATTTGTGCTTCACTAACAACTTAAACTGTATAAAATCATCTACTGGAATCTGTTTAGTAGCAAATTGAATCTTTCTTAATGTGGATTATATACCATCAGGTTATTTACTAATTTTGAACATAGCACGTTGCTTATAGCAAATCACAGCTATGTAGTTATATATATATTTGACAGAATAATCACAAAATTTCGTCTTTGAGGTGTGATTTTGATCATCATTAGTTTTGAAATGTTAACAATCTATCGATATACAATTTTTCTCCGCTTTAATATGTTATAAAGATTATATTTAGAAATAATTCAATTAAGAAATCATTTCCTCCAATAATAATTGTTGGTAAATTGTTTGTTATTAATTCTTGTCGCTCTCTTCAGCTACGAATCCGGCGATGGCACCAAGGCCGAGCAGTCCGGAGAAGTCCGCGTATTCGACAAGGACCACGCTGGTGTCGTCTCCCAGGGCCGTTACTCCTACCAGGGAGATGATGGCAAGACCTACTCCGTGAGCTACGTCGCTGACGAGAACGGCTACCAGCCCCAGGGCGAGCACCTCCCCGTGGCCCCCGAGGTCCCCGCCGCCATCCTCCGCGCTCTGGAGTACATCGCCGCCCACCCCTACAAAGAGGAGTCCCATCATTAAGAAGGGACAGACTCTAAGAGGACTTTAGACAATTGGCTATGACGACGGACTATGAGATGTTGTTATATATTTTTTTATCACTTTTATAAATGTTATTTTATTTGATTTGACTTGACACTGCCCCTCCTCTACGTTTTTGAATTTGAAATTGTACAGTCTGCAGATCTCTGCTCCTGATTTTGATCTTGTACCCCTGTTGACGATTTGACTGTTTGTATGTTATGCTTCAATAAAGTTGTTGAAGAATATTTTCTTTGTTTTACTTCTACATTTAACAACTTTAGAACAATGGTCATTGTCCTAAAATTTTAACAATGAATTCTCCTTTAAAGTGGCTAATCAGAAATTAACAGAAAAAAGCAAATTTCTTCGCAAATATACAACTATTTTATAAAATAAAATTGTTATGTTCCCTGTGCCGAACTAATATATTACCTGACATCCGTCAATTCACAATAACCGTGGATATTAAGGGTACTGATGTGACAAAAGTAATAGTTAGCAAGATATAAATAAATTAAAAAATTAACTAATTATTTATCAGGAAAATAGACCCATCTCGCCATCAAATATAGGAGGAAGGAAGTGAGGAAACCATAAAAATAAATAGTACTGTGCATTATAACGGAAAATGATCTAAATTTCTGCGATCAGAAATAAAAACGACAAATAAATTATATTTATCAAAAAAATTGTGTGGCAACCACATAATTTTCTTAAACATATAAATATCATAAAGATAGAATAAATGTTTATAAAATAAAATAAAATATATCATCACGCCTTTTACCCATTACGGGTGTGGCACTCTGCTTACGCAGATCTCGGTAGGTGATATATTTTTTCGTATGAAGTGCGGTTACCAGTCGTCGAATCATAGCCCCCAAGGATGTTAGTGGAGGGGGAACCACAGGGGTAAATTTAAATTTGTAACTGTCGGCAGTGGGATTCGAACTGAAGATCTCACGATCCACAGTCCGACACGTTACCACGGAGCTATTTACCCCATTAATGTTTATTTTATATATTTATTTCCCTAGCAACTATGGTTGGGCAAATGACCAAATAATATGTAACTCCCCTTCAAAGAAATTCAATTTGACACCTAATTCCAAAGAATTCTAATAGCTATTATAAAAATAATTGGCATTTGTTCTCAAATATTTATTTTTTATATATTTTAGTGCAGTTCTCGTATGTGATACCTTAAATTTTATACCAAACTGGACAAAATTCAATTAATTATTATAGAATACAATTGACGATCGTTTAAAGTAATATTTGACACTTTAATTTAGTTCTGTTACTTGAGACCTTATACATCGAGAATATTCAATTAACTATTTTAAAATACAACTGAGGATCATTCAAAATTTATTTTTCATATACTATTTTCTCTGTCCTCTGTATAATTTAATGCCAAACTCGATAGGGTATAAACAATATTTACATGTAAATATTTATGTCTTTCCTCTAAGGATTCATATACTTATCTCGTAAAGTAGGTCCTGAATATATAAAATCTGATGTGCCCAGCACATAACCTCTCGCCTAATACTACTCTTAAACAGTACAAAATAGTATTTGATTATATAGAAAGACACCTTCTTATTTGTTTATTTTCTATTTATATTTTAGAATTTTAATTTTATTTCGAATATTTATTTAATTTTTTGACATATATTTCACTAAGAAAACAGCTTCACAATCATAATTCGTAAAGAAAATGAAAATTTTTAACTGTATCCAAGGAAGGCAAGATTTATGAAATCCAATTTCTTTATATTTTATTATCTCTAAATCTAAAGAAAATTAATAAAATTAGTGTAATCAAAACAAATGTAAAATTAAATATTCTACAACTTTCAAAATAACATAAATTGTTTAAAATGGAAATTTAACCGTGTTTTTCACGAAAATGTATGTCTGAGTGTGTAGTCTGTTACAATTTTTTCGTCTCGCATGACTCAAATACTATAATAGGAAAAAATACAATTTTGTTTCTTATATTTATATGATGGAGCTGATTAGATTTTGGATAAAGTTGGTCAACTGAAAGTAGCAGTTCACTAGAAGCCCTTAACAGTTATCCGTGAAAAAACACGGTTAAATTTTATATTTCAACAATTTATGTTATTTTGAAAGTTGTAGAATATTTAATTTTACATTAGCTTTGATTACATTAATTTTATTAATTTTCATTGATTTTAGAGATAATCAAATATAAAATAATTAAAAATTTATAAATTTTTATAAATCTTGTATTCTATATACACCATGGAAACACTTAAAAATTTTAAATTTTTTACGATATGTGACACACGTCTTTGTGATTAGGAAGCTGTTTTCTTAGTGAAATATATACATAAATAGGAAGTAAACAAATAAGAAGGTATGTTTCTCTATCATCAAATACTATTTTGTACCGTTTAAGAGTTGTATTGGGCGGGAGGTTATGTACTGGGACCATCAGATTTTTCATTAGTGTATTCAAGTAGAATTAATATTATAGTGTCAAAAATAAATAAATTGAATTCATCCTTGAATGTGTTAAAGTCATCAATCAGAGGTCACCGTCTGTTCGACATTTTGATAAAATTTATATGTAGATTCTCACAAGTCAGCAATAAGACTGAAAGTAAATTACAACTACAGCGAACCATATGATGTGCCGAGAGAAACAAGTATCTATAAATTTGTACAGCTCGACAAATAAACGATATGAAGAATTAAAATTTAAATCTATACAAATGCCCAAAAAATAATAGAAAATTACATATTAGGAGAACTTACGAAAAGTCAGAAACGTAAAAAAATAATTCTAAGAAATACAGCAAATAATGTATATTTTGGGTCAAAATTTACCCAATTTTAGTACTCCGAGGAGAAAAGAAATGAAAATTTGACAACACCGAATCAGACAGTGGTTACAGCACCCATGAGGTAACTTCTCGTACAATCAGTAGGTACGAATGCTAAAATGTCATATATTAACTGTCAAAAATTTGACAAATTTTATTTTATGTACTTTTCAAATAAAAAACTTTTTTGTGAAAGGTTGTCATATGTAATAAAATTTAAAAATACGTATGAAGAGAAGTTAAAAACTTAAAGTATTGATAATAAACGATTAGTTAGATACATCAATAAAATTTAACACAATCCTTCTTTAAAGTACACAGCAATAATATTTAATAAAAGAATTCAAAAATTTTGTTTAATTCTAAGCGCACATTTACAAGTTTGACGGCTTCGTGTGACATTAAGAAAGGACCGCACAAATATTTTGCATTTGGATTAACGATTCAGAATTAATAATAAATCGTTCTAGATGAAGATTATTAATAATTTTCCGAACATTCTGTACTAAGATTACGAGCTGAATAATATTTGGTAGCAATTCGGTAACCGGAAGTGGCCTAAAACTTTAAGCCATATAATGTATTTTGTGCATATCTCAGCAAAATGTAAAATAAAATTTGTTTCAATTTTCATTAGAAACATTTTAATTTATCCAGTACCGTTTAAAAGTTTTTTAGGTGCTGATAAGTGTTGGACAGATCAGATTATTAGGTTTGCACATATTTTGATTGTTAGATGAATAATTAAATATTTTAGATATACCAAGATCTGCGAAACTACCTAATAATTTATTTATTTTACCAATTTAAAAAATAAATTTGCATACAATGATTTATTTTTTCATGAAAAATAAACTCTAAAACCCTCTAATTAGAAGCAAAATACCTTTAAATTATTAGTTAATAACAATGAACATAGATATTGCAGGCGGATATGCAAGAAAAAAATATGTTATAAAAATTTTATTGTCTAAAATCAGCCGGAGAGATGATTTCCTAAAAACCAACCTATCAAATTCCTCGCCTCCAAATTCATCTCATGCTTTACAACCGTGTTCTGATTCAACTTTTCGCCCAGTCGTCTAGTCACGTGACTAAAGTCCACTGCCGAATCTACTCGGGTGGGTATATAACCCAGGCGGGCCAGGCAGCAAGGTACAGTTCTCCAGAACCAGCAAGTAGCAAACATGAAGTTCATCATCGCCGCCCTCTGCTTCGTCGCCCTCGCCGTGGCCGCCCCTCCCCAGGGCCACAACGACGTTGTGCCCATTGTCCACCACGAGGCCAATGTGGAGCATGATGGAACCTTCCAGTACAGGTTGGTATTCCGAACAAACTATCGGAAATTCTTAAAATTTTTGCATTTACAAACTCCGGACAATTTATATAATTCAAATGAAACTGGTTAAAATACTATTGACCCATTTCTGAACATGGTACTACTTATAGCAGATTTTGGTATATGGTACAGTTCCGTCAAATAACAACCCCTAAATATCTTAGTGGAGGGGGGATCTATTTCAAATTATCAAAATTTAATAAGATAAACATAAATTTATTTATATAGCCTATCACAATATGGATTATATTCTGTCTCATTTCGGATTTGATTCGTTTTATAATTTATCTGAAATGGGAAGTGTTAATTTTTTAATTATTTAGATTTTAGACCTTGCTATATTTTGTAATTTATGCTTCACTAATATCTTAAACTGTATAAAATCATCTAGAGGAATCTGTTTAGTAGCAAATTGAATCTTTCTTAATGTGGATTATATACCATCAGGTTATTTACTAATTTTGAACTTAGCACGTTGCTTATAGCGAATCACAGCTATGTAGTTATTTATATTTGACAGAATAATCACAAAATTTCGTCTTTGAGGTGTTTGAAATGTTAACGATCTATCGATATACAATTTTTCTCCACTTTAATATGTTATAAAGATTATATTTAGAATTAAAATGAATTAAGAAATGATTTCCTCTAATAATAATTATTGGTAAATTGTTTGTTATTAATTATTGTCATTCTACCCAGCTACGAATCCGGTGATGGCACCAAGGCCGAGCAGTCCGGGGAAGTCCGCGTGTTGGACAAGGACCACGCCGGAGTCGTCTCCCAGGGCCGTTACTCCTACCAGGGAGATGATGGCAAGACCTACTCCGTGAGCTACGTCGCTGACGAGAACGGCTACCAGCCCCAGGGCGAGCACCTCCCCGTGGCCCCCGAGGTCCCCGCCGCCATTCTCCGCGCTCTGGAGTACATCGCCGCCCACCCCTACAAAGAGGAGTCCCATCATTAAGAAGGGACACACACTAAGAGGACTTTAGACAATTGGCTATGACGACGGACTATGAGATGTTGTTATATATTTTTTTATCACTTTTATAAATGTTATTTTATTTGATTTGACTTGACACTGCCCGTCCTCTATGTTTTTGAATTTGAAATTGTACAGTCTGAAGATCTCTGCTCCTGATTTTGATCTTGTACCCCTGTTGACGATTTGACTGATTGTATTGTATGTTATGCTTCATTAAAGTTGTTGTTGAAGTTTATTTTTCTTGTCTTATTTCTACACTAAAACAATGTTCATTGTCTTAAAATTATAACAATGATTTCTGCGATAAATTGGGAAACATACTAATTTCTTCGCAAACAAACAATTATTTTATAAATTAACACTTGTTTTGTTCACTATGCCGAGCTAATATTTCCCCTATATACCATCAATATACGGTAGCCATAGATTTTAGTTGCGGTAATTGTTATCAAACAGAAATAAATTTAGAAAATTAACTAATTTTTTATAACCTATCTCGCCATCAAGTATAGAAGGTCGGAACTGAGGGAAACTTAAAGTTAAATTATGTTGTGCATTATAAATCACTGATTTCTATTTCTATAGATTGAGCTTAAGTCGCTACGGTGCATTCCCAATTGAACGCCACCATGATGTAACACTTCAATATTTAAAAATGGATGATTGGTATGACATGAAGAGAGGTGTAGATAGAGCGAAGAATGTTAGATGATAGGTATGACCTGAAGAAAGGTGGTGGCGAACGCGGTGTGTTAAAACACCTCAATTTCATCCATATAATTGGGAACGCATTCAGATGGCATAATATAGAAATCAGTGAATGTAATGCAAAAAATCAAAATTTCTGTGGATAGAAATAAAAATGATAAATAGTAGTAGTTATTTGTACCACTACGTAGATATTTCAAATTTAACTAAATATATTTGTCTCGTAAAGTAGGACGCCTAAATAAAAAAATTGTTTTAAATTATAAAATCATAGAATTGATAAATATTATATATTTGTAACAACTATTTACAAAGAGTCCAGATTTTAATAATAAAGCAATTTTAAATCTATATTATTATATTAGAAAGCAGGATCGTAATGAAACGGTGTCTAATATTTCACATCACTGATTTCGGAAAAAGTTTAAGAACTAAAAAAAACCTTGTTTTGATTAAACGTCTAAACTTCAAAATGGAAGCCGTTTAAATTGTTTTAAAAACTAAGGCATTAATCTCTTCTTATTCTATAATAATTATTAGAATTATTGGATAAATGGAACATTACATAAATTTCACTAAACTAAATAAAGGTAAATATATTATTACGAACCAATTTATGAATGTGTAAAATATCAAATTATTAAACGGTTATTATAAGTCATTAATTTCTACTATCCATGAACTTAAGTGACATCAAAAGAAATATTACTTAATAGTTATATGAAATGTCATAAGATTAAAGAACATAAAAGCAAATGCCATTTTCTCTCAGCTTAATTATTCGTTTAAATCACAAAATCGTAAAAATTCTTTTGTCTTTGATGTATATTTACATGCATACTTAATTTTGAAGTTATACGTAGGTGTTTAACAATGAATATTATTGAAAATATTCATTAAATCATTAAATCTATTTATTGTCTTCGTTGTAGTAATAAATCTTGTAATATTTATTCTTAGAACAAGAATAAAATAATAAATATAATTTCAATAACGGTAATATTTCATCACAGCAGTTGGAGCAATGATTCCAGGTAATTTAATTTCTTTTGGTTTCACCATGTATTGTTTAAACTAAAGGCAATAGTTATTTGTTTAACTAGGCACTAAAATACCAGATTTACAGTTGAGACTGCCGTCAATGAATACTTATTCCGAAACTGTAAATCTGTGTTTCGTGATTTTTTTTTTGCCGATTTTAGAATAAAGATGAATTATTTTTTGTAACTATTTTGAAAGTTTTCGCTAACATTTTAAGTTGTTGTATATTTGTTTAGTGGTTGCTATGTAAAAGCTGTTGCTTTGCGAAAATTCCTAATCAATTTATTATATAAGATGAAGAGTGATGAATATGGTTTAAATTCTTTAATTCGTAAGATACACGATACCAATGAATATTTGGAAGATTCCAATTTCGGTTATGTTGGTGAAATATAGATGTGTTTGTTGTTTCACTATAGCAACAATGGGCAGTAAATATATTCTTACTTCTTGGTAGTACAGATTGTTAGCTGTCAAAATATATCCTACTTTTATTGTGAGTCTGTAAAAAATTATATTAATATATTTTGTTTCTAAATGTATTTCAAGTTAGTATTGGCTCCAAATTAAAGGAAAATTTTAAGTAAATACTGTTTGTATAAGTCTGAAATATCTGGGTTCTTCAACAATAGAGAACCCCCTAATAAAATTTTATGAAAATAAAACAAAATAAGTATGGTAGGTGTGTGTATGCCATAGCTTTATTTATGCATATATTACAAAACTTAACAACTAAAAATCATTGTACAATAACCATGCAACAAAACAACATCACAAATCACTCATCGTTTAATAATTTCCGTCCTTGGGTGGGGTAGCGGTCGCCAAGAAAGCCAGGGCACGAGCGATGGGCTCAGGGATCTCAGGAGCAACGGGCAAATGAGCACCTTGGGGTTGGTATCCATTCTCATCAGCCACGTAGGAGATGCTGTAGGTCTGGCCATCATCACCCTGGTACTCGAATCCACCACGAGACACGACTCCTTCAGCGTCCTTGTCCACCACCTTCAGTTCACCATCCTGGGAAGCCTTGATACCGTTTCCGCTTTCGAAGCTGTAGTGGTAGTGGCCATCAGGGTGGATGTCACTGTCTTGGGAGACGATTGGGACGACGTCTTCGGCGGGCTTGGCCATGGCGACGGCCACCAGAGCGAGAACTGCTAGAGCGAACTTCATGTTGTAGATAGGATGTGTTGGGTTTACACTGACTTCTAGTTTCGTGGGTGCTGTATTTATACCGACAAATTCTGGTGGCCAATTATCTGAAGACGAGTTAGACAGTTGAGTTTTTCAGAGGATGAGGGAGAAGTTCATGGTGAGTAACTAGTTGGGAGGATGCTGTTTCCCCTCCCAATGGAATGTAAATCAATTAGAAGAAGCGGAATTATTATTAGCTGTTAATTTTGGAAAAAGTGTCAAATATATTATGATTTTTTACTGCAAATGCACAAACTGTTTAAATATTTGATTAGTCCCGAGAAGAGAGTATAAATATGTAATGTTTACTTGGTCCAATACAAATCTATTCATCAATGAGGCTGAGCAGCAGAATTATAAACAAATCGCACCTAAAGGTCATCACAAATATTCTTTTTAAAGTAAGTAACGTCATCTTGGTTAGCGCTGGTCTTACGAGTCTCAATGCCATGTTCTAATGATGTGCGTGTGTTTAAGTGTATGCAGAAGCAGATTCTCTCTACTCTGCAAATTTCATAATCTTTGCACGCACAAATTCTAAAGATTTTATCGACTAACGCATAGTTTTCCTGCAAATCACGTTTTATTGTGGGTAATATAAATAAACGATGCATCATATCGTTTCTCGTGCGTTACCTATAAAGATTCAGGTAGAACTATTTCCTGATTTTCACAATGTAAAATATTTTATCAAGATCAGTAAAGAACAATCGCTCCATGATCGCATCGCACTGTTCTACAGCTGACAAATTTAATATAAATTAAATTAATACTACTTTTCTAAATTCCTCTTATAATCCCTCAAAACTATTTTACTTTCTAGTATATCTCTTTTAATGTTCTTATTTTATTTAGACAAATCAAAAAAATGATGGACATATTTCGCTTAAAATTCTACAAATAAATACATATATCATCACTTCTTTCACTTTTTATAGGTGTGGCACTCTCGGTAAGTGATATATTTTTTCGTATGAAATGTGGTCGAGCCGTCAAATCATAGCCCCCAAAGATATTAGTGTAGGAAGAATTATAGGGATAAATTTAAATTGGCAACTATCAGCCGTGGGATTCGAACTGAGAATCTCACGATCCACGTCCGATGCGTTACCACGGAACTATTTTCTAAGAAAATGAAAACTCTACTACATGTAATCTTCATAAAGAAAATACCCTTAATAGTTTCTTGAGTAATTATAATATTGTTGCTTGCTTTTCTAACACATTTTCCTTTTATATACACATTAATATTAATTTATATTGCAAGATTGTTACACATAATTTTAAGGGTGTGCACGGTATTTAACAAGCGAGCTTATATTATTATATACTCAATCGTAAATAATTTTTAGAATTCTACATTTTCTGGAGTGTGTAACTCAATCCATTAAACCATTCGATCGAAATAGTCATTGAAATCATACACAATAAAAATGTATGTTACTATGGTTTTGAAGATAATATGCTGCTTAATCCATTTCGGGCTCAGCCCGTAAAATAGTTATTTACAGAGTCAGAAAAGTGGTACATTACTGTCGTGGAGCCATATTAAAATACGAGGCACTTTGTTCAAAGTATTTTACGGCTCCAAGTCAAGTGCAGACATTTTACTGAGTTGTTATTAATTTAAATTTAAAAATTAAGTCTGATTTTCTATAAGTATCTAGAAGCGCGTTTCTAAGGTAATAGAAAATTTAAACACGTTTCATGACTATGTTTCTAAGATAACAGAACGTTTAAACGTTTTCGTGACTAGTCAGGGAAATACTATTTTCTCTCCGCATTTTGGGATCGAATATAGTATTTTCGCTCCGATTTGCAAAAAATATTACTAACCACTAGAAGAAATAGAGCTCAATAATAGCAGGTTTATGATTCAGTGTATCGTAAAATACATATAAATGGAATAGACGAATAAAATAAATGCCAAACAAGAGCAAAGAGAACCAAACAATAAATGACCCTTAGATGTTTTAATTTGTCTGCATACATTTTTGATGTGAAGATCGTTTTCGTGAGTTGATTGACGAAAAATAGCGGAGATCCTATTTTCGTGAGCCTGGACTGTTGAGTCACAAAATTTCATCAGTCAAAAGTCAGTGCGACATCAGCGTTAAAAAACTTTTCCAGGAGTCATGCAAAACCAGAGTCACCCAACAAAGATTATTAGCCGTTTCACCTAAGGAAAAGTTGATAGCTATTTTTATTTATTTTAAAACATTCATAAAATTAATTAACTTGTTCATATTACATATATAGATATCAAGTTACCAATTTGTTTATAAAATGTTTTTCTTATAACAAAAACGTTCATTTAATTATTATTTATTGTTATTATTATACTAGAATTGCGCAAAAATTATGTACACAATAACAGACAAATTAACATCTAGTTGAAGTAAGGAAATTCATAGAAATAAATTATGTATTTACGATAGTGTATATAATTGATGTTTAGTTGTTAGTTTTAAGTTTGTAAAACAGTTGTTTAGTAAGACGACCTCATTAATCACGGGTTGCTGAACAACGAGTGATTAAAATTTTTAAATACGCCAAATTTGCAAAAATTTTGTTATCATGGCAAACTTCTCATATCATATTGTAATTCTAATTGATAAATAATAGTTATTTATTTAACTAGGCATCAAAATACCACATTTACAACAGAGGCTGCCGTTTCATTGACGAGGCGAAGCCGAGGCAATGAATGCTGCCGAAGCTATAAATCTGTTTTTTATGCCGAGTTGAACACATAATTTTTTTGTCGATTAGGAATTAATATTAATTTAATGATTATTTTATATAGATATTTTGAAGGTTATCGCTGTCAAATTACGTTGCCATGCGTGTGTTGAACGGTTGCTATGTATTTATTGACGGTTACTATGCGTTTGTTGAGCGGTTGTTATGTAAATTATTTTTAAATCCTAAGCATAAACGTGACACTTTACAGACTGTTAGCAGTTCGTGTCTGTCATTTTTAATGTCAATCGGCAAAAAAGTTTATTTTATATTTATTGAGTTTTTTTTTTTTTTTCATTATATCGAAGATAAAATATTGTACGATACACATACGTAAAGCATCTTTAGTCCCTCGGGGGTGTTAAAACATTCGCTACGCTCGTGTTTTAATTGACCCATTTATAATTAAATATTAGATTAACGTAGTTGTCTCGTAAATATCTATAATTTGTCTTTTGACATTCATTGAAAAAATGTTTCGGCCGCATAACAGATATTTTAAAATAAATATTTTTTTTCTTAAATTGGATGTTAAGTAAATTATTCTTGTAAGATTAGCAGTTAATATTGTCTAATTTAAATAATGTATTGATTTAATCAATTAACCAGATTAACATAATGTTATTGATTTGTAATATTGTTCTTGTCCATCCGATACCCACCAATATAAATTGTCAAGTAAAAAAAATACCATAAAAACTAGACAGAATTCTTTAAATTCAACTTATCAAATTAAAAGTGGTTGGGGTCAGACCGGCGTCAACCTTGACCTTTCATTTAAGACTGATGCCTAATTAATTATGCACCATGTACGGAAAATATTTTATTGTCTGGTTACTTCTAGGATTCTTCGTATAATTTTCCAACTGGATTTTAAGATTTTGCGGTTACTAGTGAGACTTGATTAAAGAATTCTCTGCTGACCTTCAAACAAATGAAACGAGAATTCGTGATGACTTTCAGCTAGACACAGGATCGAGAAACAATTACTTAAACGGTACTAATTTTAATTTCCTGATGAAATCGATTCTCATGGATTGTAAAGATCTTGTATTGTGCGTGATGTTCAGCAATTTTATCTGTTTAATTTAGCATGTATCCTTTTTTATGTTGATGCTTCCTACGAACATTTACGAAGACGTATTCAGAATTATTGGGATAATACAGATAATATCTTATGGCTAAAATTGAATTACGAGCAACAGGGAAAATATTGCTATATTGATAATTAGAGAGCGGATTACATGCAAAGTGCATATATTTTAATTTTTGCATATCTTTAAATAAAATCAAATTCTGGACGAATTACATTGAATAGAGTTAATTAATGCCAATTACTTGTTGCATATATTGCATATTTGGGCATTCTTATGCATATTTTTACAAAAGTTGCATATAATTGCATATTTAAATATTTTTAACCCTATGTCTAGTGATAAACATGCTGAAATTTCTGGTAATGCACATAGATAATTCCCAAATATTGGAGGAGGCTGCAATAAATAGAAGAATGAAACGAAAAAAGCAACAATACAATAAGCAAATACGCAAACCAATAAACTCTAATATTTCTAGGGAAATCCCTGTAACGGTAACGGTAGATATTCATTGTATACACGAATGCTGGTAAAAGTGGGTACAATGAACATAAGAACGAGAATTCTCAGCTATTTATGTTTGACTTTTTTTTTTAGAAAATTTTGAATAATTTGTTATTGTAATTATATATATATATATATATATATATATATATATATATATATATATATATATATATATATATATATAAATATATATGCGCTTATAATTCAGTTATTTCGTGCATATAATCCGCTCTATATATGATAATGTTAGTAAATGGAGATTAGATTTTTAGTAAACAAAATGTATGGATAACAAAAATCTATTTTTCTGTGTCTCAATATAACAATTGTATACAGATATATCCTTACATTATTTTCAAAAAATCAGAAGCTGTAAAACCGGTGTAAAATTATCTTAAACGTAGGGAGAAAAAGAGAAACCAAGTATGAATGTTTGTTCTGCTCATTTCTTGTCAAGGTATAATTGTTTTCATTTCTTTTACTGAAATTTATTAATCAGTTATATTTATAGGCCAAGTTGCCAACAAGAAAGGAATTTTGAAAGATAAAGCCATTGAAATACAAAACTTATCCCGGACACTTAATGTTATAAATGTCAAAATAATTTGTCGGTAGACAGAAAGAATAATAATGTATATAATTTATGTACGTGGTAGTCCAGCGGTCTATATTTTTTTATTTTATGCGATTATTTTAAATATTACCGAAAATTTGATTTAAAGTTAGTTATGTTGTTAAGATTATTGTTATAGTTGATATTTTAATTGAAATGTAAAGTCTTTAATAATATATGTTTATACTTGTGTTGTTCTTGATCCATAACTTTAGTATTTTCCAAATCAATTTTATACCGTTTCTTGTACGTGTTTTGATATACCCCTGTGGAACGGATTTAAAAGTTTCGAATAATAGCTATGTTTCGTTTTTTTTACCTCCCGTCACATCCTGTAATGGAGGTATAGGAATCATGCTAAAATTGGGTAGTGAGTTTTCAGTGGATGAGCACGTTTTAGGGTCCCTAGAATACGATTTTAATAGTTGCTCGCGTGGAAAATGTGCCATTCCATTACTTGTTGAATATACTATCCTACACAAGTTAAGTATTTTTAACAATTAAATTGCAAATTTAACGTAATATATCTTTTAGAATTAAAAATTACAGGCGATAGTTTTGACATCCAGTGGCCGATATTGGAACTAAGCTGCCAGGAGGCGGAGTTTACCGCTTTCAAGGCCTATTTTCATGTTAGGGCAGTGCGACTACTGCTAATAGCATTTATACTGTGCTTATACTAAGTATGAGAAAGTAAAAAGATTGCATTTGGAATTCACAATGAATAAGTGTGTATCCACCTAATTAAACTTTTAATAATTTTATTAACGATATTAATAAATTTATTCCATTTATAAATCCTTGTCCGCTTGTAAATATCAAAACATGATAATTTAATATCCAGTATAATATTTTTAAAAAGTATTTATTTGATTTATGAAGATAGATAGCACCTTTAACAGTTAACACCTGTATTTTTACATAAAGTTTATTAAAGAATTTAAATTTCAATGATTTTTTCATGTCTCGAAAATGTCACTTGCAATTAAAGTTGCAAAGATGAGTATTACACAACTTAACAATACACTAACACTAAACTCAGACTTATGCAAATGTTTTGTTTTTACAGCATTCCTAAAATAAATATTTCGCATATTATCTAACACCTTAATTTATTTTCGTGAAATAAAAAATTTAATGAAAATATGTAAAAAATTATGCCTGCCAGCAATGTTGTCTCCTATATTTGCATATACAATTTGTTTGTTACAAAACGTTATTCGTGATTAATTGATATTTGTCTAACAGAATATGAGGATGCTTTATTATTTCAGGAATACATCAGTTTATAGATGGTTCAATGACATTAAATTATTCTTACAACCTTGAATATTACTTCATTTTCATTCAGTTATGTTTTAATTATTATTTGATGATAATTTCAAACGGTAATTATAAAATTACTCAATATAAATATATGCGCATTTTTCTTGAGTTCAATGCTAGAAATTGTTTATTACAGTATTCAACTGCACACTATATTATTAATTTATTTTCTTTAATACCTATAATTACTATATTTTAATTATTGTATCATACAATAGTTATTATTTTTATAAATAATTATAGTACATATGTGGGCACCCATTACAGAGTAAAGAAGCTTTGTGTTATAATGTTAGACTAACAAATCTTCATAATTAATTTTGATCATAATCACAAAACTGAACGAATACATTTACTGAAAACAGAAATCAGTGAATATCAAATATGGTATTACTAACATCTTATATTTAAAATATTTCCGTAATAAAAATAGTTTTTTTACGTTATAAGTAATGTAAATTAATTTTTACGGTACGTATAAGATGTTTCCGGACAAGATAACGAAGGGGCCGAATCAGAAATTTCGAAATGAATACCGTAAAAATCATTAACGAACGTATGACGTATAATATTTTATTTCATGCCTGTATCGCGCTTTTTGTTGACAGTTTGCTTTCTTACTTCCATTTTTTCTTTCTTAAAAACAATAAAAAAATTATGATAGTAACCGTTTAAGTTTTGTTGACATTTCTAACATTTAAAAAAAAAATGCGAAACGATATTGTGAATTAAATAGTATTGAAATATTGCTTAGCAGTTATCCAGTACCGTAAAATATAACTATACAGTTTGTCTCATTTACCGGACTGAATCTAGTTCAGTAATTATACAATTGTGATACAGTATGAAATAAATATTATTTACAGATATCTTGTATAAAAAATAGTACAGATAATATGAGAACGTACAAATAACTGAAACATATATTCTTATGTTCAACTGTATCATAAATACATTGCTTCCTTAATCGTTTTAGAGAAAAATGTTTGAAATAATAGTTGAAGAGATTTAATATCTGTATATATGTCATTATAAGATAAAGAAATATAATAGAATATAAAAGTTTTACTTTATAAGTGGGCAAATTAAGGAATTACCCACGAGAAATATTTTATCGAGTGGGTAATTCCATTTTGCCCATGTGTGATGTAACGTTTTATCCAACATTTTTAATAAATACAAAAATTATTAAAGATATTTTATTTAACACATCTCTAAATTTCGGCTATAAAATATGTACTTGTTACATAAATATCTATAAAAAAAGTAGCTGCTTTTTTATTTTTCCTCTACAAAACTGTAGATTTTTATACGTTTGTTTTGGAATAACCAGGTTCCAGTATCGTTTGTAGTCATAGTACTATAAAATAATAAATAAATTAACACCTACAGATTTTATTTTTAGCACAATTCAGTTTCGTTGAAATTTATTACTCTCTAAAACTGTTCCAGCAAATCTCTTCCGAGAAAGAAAAAACAAAACCAACAAACAATCAGTTCCATAAAAAAATCTCACATACAGACGTAACCCTCAACCTATACGAGTGTCTATATATAAATTTCACACATACACACCTACAAACCTCACGCACATTGTACTTTATGCAATGTTTGACAATGGTTTTGTTTAACGACGAAGACGGAGACATCGAAAGGTTGAATTACTTAGCGATCGTAATGATTGTTTACTAACTGATACTGCAAATAAAACCACCCGTATAAATACATGGCACCAGAGAATTATTGTTAACATCTGTCATTTTCTTTGCATCTGCATGTGAGTTGTGTGCTGTGAGAACATATTTAACTATTTTGTTTGATAATTTGAAGCCATGGCGCATATTACTGGAATTGTTTTGGTAAGTCGAACAGGAGATTCAATAAATACTTTAAACTGTAAGAAAATATTTTTTTCTCTATTATAAAGTCTTCAGTTTTTTAACAATTTTCTGATCAATAAGAATCATACATTTTTTTGTAAATAATTGTTCAACTCCAAAGTAGATTGACAGGTTAATGTTGATTAGAGGATGAAGGATAGACTTCAATTACAAATATGAAAGTTTGGAGTTAAAATACCTAATTAAACACCAACAGGAATTTTTATCAAAATTTTCTACGGGGAAAAAAGTATTGTAGAATTTATCGAACTGTTCGATAAGCAGAGGATAAAAAATACATTTTTTGAAAATTTCATTACAATTAAGAAATTAAACACGATAATTTATTAAACATTTAGAAGTAATTTACCAAAAAATTTAGTAAATCAGAAAATACATCTTATATCAAATAATAATAATAATAAAAAAACACAAATAAATTTGGGAAGGTTTGACAAAAAGGAATAAAAAATCTGATGTGGCCAACACATAACCTCCCGTCCAATACTACTTTTAAACGATACAAAATAATATTTGATGATACAGAAACATACCTTCCTATTTGTTTGTTTTCTATTTATTTTTGAGAAATGTAATTTTATTTCGTACATTTATTTCACTAAGTAAGCAGCTTCACAATCAAAATGACTTGTGTCACATTCGGTAAAAAATTGAAAATTTTTAAGTGTTTCCATGGTGTACATGGAATGCAAGATTTATGAAATCTAATTTCTTTATATTTTATTATCTCTAAATCTACTGAAAATTAATAAAATTAGTGTAATCAAAACACATGCAAAATTAAATATTCTACAACTTTTAAAATAACATAAATTGTTGAAAAAGGAAATTAAACCGAGTTTTTCATGAAAAAAAAACACACACACACATACACACACACGCACACACACACACATACACATGTATGCAGACATCATGGCGAAAATAGAAAAATCGTATTGTAGGGACCCTGAAACGTGCTTATTCATTGGAAACTCACTACACAATTTTTTGACCAAAAACAATACCTCCCTTACCTACAGGTAGGCGGGAGGTAAAAATATATGATATCTAACGGAAATGGGGTAAATACCCAGAGCTCCATGGTAATGCATCGGACTAGGAATCGTAAGATCCTCAGTTCGAATTCTACAGTCAACTATTGCCATTTTAACTTTATCCTAGCGGTTCCTTTGGGGGCACGACTTGACGGCTGGTAACCGCACTGCGTTAGAAGAATGCCACACCCATAATAAGTAAATTGGTTGATGATATAGTTATTGATTTTTCATCTAATGTGATTTGTAGAAAATTAATTTTATTATGTGCCATACTCAAAATGTGTAAATGGTGAAATAATTATTTTTTTCACGACATGGTAATAAACCCCATCGTTCTTCTCCCGAAATAGTGAGGAAAATGTGTTGTTCCTCTCTAGAGAGGAAAATAAAGAAGTGTTGCCAATATGAATGTTACTTACAAAAATATATTATAAAAATTTTAAATAAATTCCTAATTTTATTAAAAATCCTTTTTTTTAGTAATATACATAGTTCAAATTATCTTACAATTATGTCTTATATTGTTCTTTATCTTATTACATCACAATTTGACAACTTATTAAAGATATTTAGGATTAGTTCATTGGCAACACTGCTAAACCGCCTTGTGTCTGATAACCTAACTTTTAACTTGTCAGTCTCTCAGTTGTGTTCTCAAAGTATATTTTAGGTCCGAGCAAATCGTTTTTAGAAACATGTCGTGAAAAAAATGTCGAACTCGAGGGGGAAAAAGAAGCGCTTTCCTCTCTAGTTTGACAAATAACTATGTTTATTTTATGATGGTTACAAAATAATGACTTGTTTATTGTTATATGACACGTGACCTATTTAAAAAATTATTAAATTCCACATATACATAAATAATTAAATAGATCCGTGGTAATTTGAAATATAAGGTTCTTAGTTCGATTCCCACTGTGAGCATTGTCGCCATTTTAAAATTTACCCTTGTAGTTCCACCTCCTCTAATATCTTTAAGGGATATATTGTAAGATCTATATATTTAATATTAAAGAAGAGAAACGAACGCATGAATTCAGTCAATTAAGCATTTATTTATTTCGTCAAAACCAACGTTTCGTCGCCACTTGCAGCTTCTCTAGAAGCTTAAATGCTTAAATGACTGCATCCATGCGCACGTTTCTTTTCGTAATCATCCAGAGGCTTACATTTCAAATAAATATTTATTATTATTAAATAATAAAATATTTGTGTAGTTGGGGTTAATGGGCGCAGTCATGGGCCGCCCCCAAGAAGCACCAGCAGCTTCCGGATCCGGAACAACTCCGGTTGCTATAGTCAGTCAAACCGAATCCATAGACGCAAATGGAAACTTCAATTTTAGGTCAGTACTCACAAACTTCAAACAACACAATGTTGAATGTTATTATTTTTGTAGTTACGAGACAAGCAACGGAATCAAAGTAGAAGAAGCAGGAGTCCTAAAACATGTTACCGGGCTGAGATCCCGCGGGAACTTCGCAGCAGATGATAAGACTCCAGATGAAGACGATGTGCTGGTGCAAACTGGAGCGTTCTCGTACACGGCGCCAGATGGAACTGTCATCAGTTTGCGGTAAATCCAAGAACTTACTTTTCACACTTTCACTCTTAATCAGCCAGTAACGTAGATTGGAAATACTGGTTGCTGTTGCGAAGAATCTAGGCGCTAATGAAGTAGTCACCAAGATGCTTTAGAGTGCGATTTACATATTTTTACTTTTTTTTTGTATGTATAAAGTAACACAGGAATCGTGAAAATAATGAATGTTTTAGGACTAGGTACTTCATACTACCTCATAACATGCGAATGACTTGATTTTGGCGTTAGTTATAAGACCAGAAACAATTAATTTAATTTATTTCGCGTATAGCATCATTGCTAACAATAATATTAGGGATAAATAATATTATTCACAACGTTGAGAAAAACTAAATTGTCTAATAATATATTTGAATAGCTATGAGAACAATAAATAACTAAAACATCTATATTATGTCAAATATATGTGTCAAATATAAGGATTAAACATTAAAATATCTGCCTAAAGCACATTTTAAACAATTGTAATCTCAGTAATAATATCTAAGATCGTTTTATTTTTAACGTGATTTTATTCTAAAATAGATCAAACATACACATATATAAATTAATTACTTAAATATGAAATTAAATTGCACGTTCTTTCAAATGTAGCCCAAAGATGAAGTGAAGTGAAAATAATTTGGCAGATCTTTCGAAAATTTGTTGCCAGGCTATTGCCAAATAGCAACAAGTTTGAGAAAGATACTGGAGAATTATTTTCTAATTTTTCGAACTCTCGATTTATATTTGATTAGAAAATTTTTTAATAAAACTGTCTTTTTTGATCATTTTTTGTTATCATATTTGTCAACAAAAACAAAAAAAAATCACTATAATAATTACACAATAGGCCAAAGCGCAGAAACAGCACAACTAATGAAAATGACACATTTTATTAGTCTAATGTCAAAAAATAATCTCTTGTAATTTGTAGATACACCGCCGACGAAAACGGCTTCCAGCCGGTGGGAGACCACCTGCCTACTCCTCCGCCAATTCCTGCTGATATCTTGCGTTCCTTGCCTCAAGACGGAGAGCAAGCCCAGCAACAATCAGCAGCTAGTGCAGTAGTTCCTGCCCAACAAACTTCAGAACAAGCTGCTCCTGCTCAAAATGCACCCGTTGAAAGTTAATATCGATGAACGATAAGCAATTAATTGTGTATCATTTTTATATTTTTTATACTGTATTATTATGTTCTTGGTTGTTTTGCATGTACCCAAGTAATAAAAACTAAATGAAATTATAATTTGGTTCTTTATTTATTTAATTACCTATAAGAATTTTTTTATAATAAACATATTACAGTTGTTTTAAGAAATATTAAATAGATCTAAATGTTTTATACTATAATATTTAAAACAAGAGCTTTGAAATTAGCAATGTAGTTCAAGAGTTTTTTAAGTGATGGCAATAGTAATCTAGTTTGATATTTTATCAATTTTTTTTAGATAAATATATTATCACATTTACTCATTAATAAATTCCATATTCATAATAAAAATTATATTTTAGTGCCTTGATACAAATATCTCTTTTCTACTCCTGTATAAATAAATATATCCCCATTTTTTCGATGAATTATAGTACCCATAATTCACTCTTCTCGACCAATCACAGAGCCAGAAATCAGTAATTCACGGTTATTTTAAAGACATGATGTGGATCACTAAGAAAAGGTAGTCTGACAGTTGACCGGTTTTCAACATGTTTTCAACGAATTTCGACCATTTTCAAAAGTGATTGGCGAATTTACAGGAGTAGAAAAGTATAGTATTATATTCGGGATTATGGTCATTATTCACTCGGATGATTTGCATCACTCTCCTTAAGGCTCGTGACCCAAACTTCATCTTCCTGAATAATGACTATCATAATTTCTCATGCAATAATGTACAATATACAATAAGACTGTTTAAAATTAATAAAATTTGTAATTACACTATTTTACAGTTGCATAAAAAATAATGTGTACGAATCGCCCTCGGCACGCTAAAGAGTGATTTCGCGGCCTTGGTAAACAAATAACTATTATATTTAAGTTGGACTGGCTTATGTCCAATTTGGACCCAGGCTTCTACTGTGTCTTTTTATTACTTCCAAATTTTAATTGTTATAAACTTCTCATAAGCTATACGTCTTTTCTTTATTTCTTCCCTTTATTTCCCAAGCTGCTGCTGCTACCTTTTTAATGTCATTTTTCCAAAGGGCCTTCTATATCCAACTTTCCGTTTTTTTTTTTCAAATTTTACTCATTCGGTACTTATTTTACCCAACTTTCCTTCTTCCCTGCTATGTGCCCTGTCCAACTACATTTTTTTATGCAATATATTTAAAATTTTAAGTACGTTCTCACTTTATGTTTTATGCACAAAAATATATCACCAAATTTCGCGTAAGCAGATTGTCACATCCACAATAGGCGTGATGATATATTTATTTATTTTTAGTCAACAAAATTGTATTATTTATTATATTTGAATACTGCCTTTGTTCTTAGAATTTTGGTAATATGAAAAATATTCGTAGTAATAAACGATAAGATATATGTCTTGTGTCCGCACATTCCACATGCAGAATGTCAGCGACATACGCGTTCATACTCTGGTATTGCAGCAAAGATAAATGCGATAATAGTATATTGTACAACGAGCATGGAATGGTACTTATTTCCTACGAGTATGAAAGTTTGTAGCATGAGCCGAAGGCGAATGCTGCAAATCATACGAGTATGAAATGGACATTCCATGCGAGTTGTACACTATACTTTTTCTACGACCATGATATTATTTCAAAATTAATTTAATTTTAATAATAAATTGGTTCCGCTTTCACTATTCCAATATTTGACAATTCGAAACAAGTATTCTAGCAATGGCACCTGTACTTAAATGAACTGATCTGTATTGAAATACTCATAAAACAAATTCATTTCGCACGATGCTTGCAATGTAACTCATATCCCTAGCAACAACAAATATACAATGAGCAGATTTGTCAATGGTCGTAGAAAATAGTATATTGTACAACAAGCATGGAATGGTACTCATTTCCTACGAGTATGAAAGTTTGTAGCATGAGCCGAAGGCGAATGCTGCAAATCATACCAGTATAAAATGGACATTCCATGCGAGTTGTACACTATACTTTTTCTACGACCATGATATTATTTCATACGAGTATGAAATGGATATTCCATGCGAGTTGTACACTATACTTTTTCTACGACCATGATATTATTTCAAAATTAATTTAATTTTAATAATAAATTTGTCCCGCTTTCACTATTCAAATATTTGACAATTCTAAATAAGTATCCTAACAATGGCACCTGTACTTAAATGAACTGATCTGTATTGAAATACTCACAAAACAAATTCATTTCGCACGATGCTTGCAATGTACCTCATATCCCTAGTAACAACAAATATAAAATGAGCAGATTTCTCAGTGGTCGTAGAAAAAATACTTTTAACCTAGTCGTAAAATGGTACAATACAAATTGTTACCAATTAATAAGTATAATAACACTTTAATCACAAGAAACGTTTCTCAACCTCAAATTTCTCGGATCAATTTTCACCATATGTTCATCTTAAAAAACACAAAAAATCATTGCGCCAGCTCCCGTTGATCAACGGCGCGTGATATCTCTGACAACTGGTTACGTGAGAATTCGACACTCGCAGAAGTGGGTGTACCTTTCATTAACATTCTGCACACCGTAGATCCGTTACTGTGTCAGTAATAACAGCCGCCTGCGATGTGACGTCACCAGAGAGATGAGACAGGTTTAAATTCCGGATTGTTGTGTATCTTGCTGGTGGAATAATAAAGGATATATGTACGGACAGAACAAGAAAGTTGTTCAGACCTTATTGGTGTTAATATCAGAGATAATCAGATGCAGATAATTGTCCTTGGATGAACTCAGATAATTTCTTTTGGGAAAGAAGTCGTAAATTATTTGGTTAACATTTGGGGAAGTTGGAATTTTAAGATTAATTGTATAAAATATACGAAATAAAAAGAACGTAGATTTTACTGAACTATACGCTAAGATGCATTTTATGAAAATGTCATAACAATTAAGAAACTAAACACGATTATTTACTAAGCAATTAGAAGTATTTACAAAGAATAAAAAACAGACTAGCAATCAATTTTTTATTAAAAAAAAACTAATCCAACGTTTTGATAACTACAGCTATCATCATCAGGGCTTAGTTAGGGTTAAAAACAATTATTTTACGTGGACAAATATATAATTCCACATCAGTCGATCATCGCATCTTTTCCATCAAATTTACAATAAAGTATGGTAAATTTTCAGATAATACATCTTACATTCTCTGTTAACCGAATAGTTCGGTAAATTCTAAGAATTTTTTCCCTTGTGGATATGAATTTGTTTATTTCCTAATTGCTTCATTTAAGTTACAATAAATAAGTGAATTGTAAAAACCTCAGTTCAAAATCCACAACCAACAGTTACCCTGTGATTCCTCTTCTTTAACACTTTCATGGCTGGTAATCACATTTTACGCACAACAGTCTATGAAACGTCACTTTTACTGCTTAAGCAATAAAAATATTTTTATTGCCTATTGTTGCTATGGTGAAACAACAAACTTGATATTTCTATATTTTATTAACTTTATCATAATATGCATCTGTCAAATATACATGTATGTCATTTTTCTGAAGAATTACTCTCCATTTTATATAACAATTGATAAATTTTCACAAAACAATAAAAATAAATTTTATGAAAATATAGGTAACAAATTTATATTTTACATAGCAACCGCTTAACTAGCAACTGTTCAACAAACCCATAGTTCGATGGAGATAACTTTCAAATATGTTTCAAAACTAATTAAAACACGGCACCAAATACATATTTACACCTTCGATAAAATCTGGTTATTTTGGTGTCTAGTTAAACAAATTACCTTTATTTTAGGTAAGAATATATTTAACCTAGAACTACAGATTTCTGAACTACAAGAGTCCTTGGGACGCATATCGGTTTGCCAACCTGGAGCACATTTACTAAATTCCAAATAATAATACGTAAAAGCACTAGGTCACCAGTCACTTTATAGGTACATATAAGATTTTATAGGTTGAGTCGAAGATAAAATCATACACAATGCGTGAATACGTAAGATATAATTACAATATATATATATATATATATATATATATATATATATAAACTAAGTCTAGAAACTTGATATTATAAGATTATGACATATTTACATAACTACAATAACAAAATACCTATTAAAAATTTTCTAAAAAAAAAAAGTGAAACATAAGTAAAAGATATATCCAGCAGAAAATTCTCGGTTTTATATTCATTGTACCCAATTTTACTAGCATTCGTGTATACAATGAATACTTGCCGTTACCGTTACAGGAAATTCCTTAGAAATATTAGAGTTTGTTGGTTTGTGTATTTGTTTATTGTATTATCATCAGAAATTTCAGAATGTTTGTCACTAGACAAGGTCTTAAAAATATTGAAATATGCAATTATATGCAACTTTTGTAAAAATATGCATAAGAATGGCTAAATATGCAATATATGCAATTAGTAATTAGCATTAATTAACTCTAATCAATGTAATTCGTCCAGAAAGTTGATTTTATTTGAAGATAAATACTTAAATAAACGCTTTGCATATAATCCGCTCTCTACTTATGTTCCTTCAAATCTCCAATATACTATTGATAATACATTAACTTTATAATAGCCAGATAATTAATTTATTTAATTAATACCCCATGAAATTATTAATTAACTTCTTGAAAAATATGCTATTATATAAGGACGGAAATGATTAAATTTAGAAAGATTTGTATTCCCGATCTAACAGTGACAACTGATTGATGGCTCTACAACCAATACTTATTACAGAAATCGGAAGTGAAATTCTTAACATCATTACATCTTACATCTCTGTAGCTGTACACCGCTTATTAAGAATGCATTGTGCACCAACATCAAGCTACAGCGCCAGCATTGAGATCCGCTATTATTTAAGCAACAACAGAACAACAACAAGAAGAAATGCCAGCGTGAAATGTCACTCCGAATGTTGAAACCAAGAGGCTGGTGCTTGTGATAAGCTAGTCATATTGTTTCTGTTTTATAATGCGTTACGAACAAAAACTGTTAGCTGTTAGTTTGTTCCAGATTTACTCATTCACACGTATGCAATTTATCATTTCTCGGATGATGAATGGTGTTTGCTAAATTGCATATGGTGCAATGAAGTCGTAAAAAATTTACAGAGTTTTTGTAATACTTTTTGCCTCAGGAAAAAGCTTGCTAACTATTTTTTAAATAGTACTTATGTTTTGTTAATTATGTACTTGCTGTCTGCAAAAAGACAATGTTTTCATATACCAAAATTAATAACGATTAATTAAATTTCATGACATAGAAAGAATTACGCAAAAATAAAATGGTTGAAACGTAAGGAATTTTAAGAATGGTCTAAAATTACTGAATAGAGAATATTTGTAACCCTTTAAAAGTAAATTATTTACAGAATATCTAGCGCCAATAATAATATAACTGGAATGACCCACAATGTCTTTCATTTAACTGAAGTAATCCACAAGCAAAGAAAGCGATTGCAATACTCAACAAAATACTGTGGGACCGACAAATAGCAAGAGAAAACAAGATGAAAATATACAGAACGGTTGGTAAAAGTAGTATGGCATACGGTTGTGAAGCATAAAACCATAATTTACTGAGATATTTTAAAATAAACTGATAGGGATTCAAGTAAACTACAACTTTCAGTCATTGAATTAACACTATAAACTAATCAACTCTTCCTAATGCCTGTGTTATACAACGAAAATTATTTGTCAGTAAATTGGCTAAGTTTTCTCCTCAATTAATTGTTGTGTGCAATACTACACTTTTTTCTTCACCAATAAATTAGTTAATTCATTGACGCATTAGGACATGTTCTGTTTTTCGACAATTTTTTAGAGAATTCTAGGGGATTTAGTCATTGTCTATCAGTCAATCTTGTTATGTTTTTGTACGTATTTTTTTCATACTTGGTGTTGTTTAGTAAATGAAAATAGAGAAACCATAAAAATTCCGATATCTTTATATGAACAATATCAATGAACAAAAATATTAGTAAGATAACAGGAGATACCGTTTTGGTACTACCAAAATTGTTACAATAAATTGACGAGAAACTTAATGTGGGTAAAACGAACAACAATATTCGTGTTCTTGGCAATTTATTGACAATAAAACTTGGCCAGTTTATTGACAAAAGAAAACTGCATCGTATAAAACAAGTATAAGGGAATACAAATATAAAATACAAAATATAGAAATCTTCAGTTAACCGGTTTTTGAGAAACTCCAGAGATCAACATACACACAGATGCAATTGCAAAAATATGAAAATATTATTCTATGGACCCTAAAACGTGCTTGTCCATAGAAAACCCACAACTATTTTAGCATGATTCCTTCCATTCAGAATATGGCAAAAAGTAAAAACAGAATAGACGAAATACATACTACAGAAATGGATTTCCTGAGAAGGTTAGCGGGAAAGTCACAAAAAAGAAATAATCAAATAAGCGAAATAAAAACATAAATAACAGTGTTCATGGGCAACGACATGGCAGAGAGTGTTGATTCCGGTTCACTCGATAACGCAAGTTAAGCAAGGCTGCCAGCGGTTAGTAGTTGGATGGGTGAACGCTTTGCGAAAACCTATACCAGCGAACACTGCGTGTCGTCACACCACCGAAAACGAGGAACCGAGGTGGAATATAACCATGCAGTTGAGACCGCTTTACAAAAAAAAAAACAGTGCTCATAAAAGAAAAACAACTAATATGATATAGGCATGTACAAAGAATGTCTAAGGAGGTCCTTGAATGGTAACCTCAAGGACGACGGAACCGAAGAATGCCCAGGAGTTGAATCAAAGAAGTTAATGAAGGAATAAGAAGAGCATTTTTAAAAAAGCTTGAATTAATCAAGGTGATTACTATAAATTCCAATTCTAGATTTGTTTCGCCAATCAAATCAATAATTTAAACAATTCATCATTTCCCAAGTGCCCTTGGATAACACAGCAAACAATAGAATTCCTTCAATTCATCTAGTGCTACTACGATCTTCATTTGTTCCCAATCTTCTATTACAAATATTACCGCAATGAACCAGCACACTATTTATCTAACTTTGTCGTACAAGATGGAGATGCGTGCTGAGGTCCCCGAGGTCGCTTTCACTAGGTACAACGCCCTCGCGACTACTCCGCTCCTCCCCGAGAAGACGTACGTCTTTACAGAGATGTTATATCCACCCACAATACCACACGAAGTAAGAAACATTTTTATGGATTTCCTGCACTTCAAACTGAATCAAAGCAGGAAGGGTTTTAAACAGAAGAAAGTGGGCTGACGATACTTTCGATTTCTATTGTTTTTTAAAAGAAAAATTATCCCATGACTACAATTCCCATGGGTCATAATTTTAGTCAATAAAATATTGTATTTGACTCCACTTCTCTAATAGATACAAAAGTATGCGTATGAAATTCAGAAGATTCTGAGATAATTAAAATAAAAAACAATTTAGTACAATTATTGCAAAAGTTCAAAAATTAAATCATAAAGAAAAAATGGTAGATAATATATTTCTCAGCAACTTTTATTCGAAGTATTTTTTTCCTCCCGCCTACCTATAAATAAGGGAGGTATTGTTTTTGGTTATAAAATTAGTTAGTGAGTTTTCAATGAATAAGCACGTGTTAGGGTCCCAACAATACGATTTTACTATTTTCGCCTGATTAGATTTTGGGTAAAATTGGTCAACCGGAAGCAGCAGTTTAATTCAAGCCCTTAACAGATTTTCGTGAAAAATACAGTTAAAATTCCTTTTTCAACAATTTATGTTATTTCGAAAGTGGAGAATATTTAATTTTACATTTGTTTTGATTACACTAATTTTATAAATTTTCATTAGATTTAGAAATAATAAAATATGTAGAAATTAGATTTCATAAATCTTACATTCCTTGTACATCAGGGAAATATTTAAAAATGTTCAATTTTTTTACGAAATGTGACACATTTTGATTGTGAAGCTGTTTTCTTAGTGAAATATATGTCAAAAAATTTAATAAACATACGAAATAAAATTAAATTTCTCAAATATAAATAGAAAATAGACAAATAAGAAGGTATGTTTCTGTATCATCAAATACTATTTTGTACCGTTTAAGAGTAGTATTGGGCGGGAGGTTATGTGCTAGGTAAAATTTATAATAAAGTACGGTTATCTCTGAATAGAGTGTACATTATTTCTTTAAAATGGCGTGCAGTATTTATTTTTTTATTATTGGCCATATACATACTTTTCGTCTCGTGGATTCGCTTCCAGAAGCAGTTGAACGTCCTTGAAACATCCTACAATTTATACCCACATGTAAATGACTCCAAAGAATCCGAGAGTACAGTGAACACTGTACAGTACATATGTAAATGAGTTGAAAACACAAGTTAAAAGTGAAAACGTAACCTCCCGGTCGACCTGCGCGCCGACACAGTCAACGGAGTCGACGATTCGACGAAATTAGGTACCTACTTCGTCTTCCGTACCAACAACCGACGATTGCTCGTGAATTAAATCATGGCGCACGCGATCTTTAACAGCCTTAATTACGATCATGCTGAGAAGAGGCTGCGTCATTCTTGAAAGACTTAAGATGAGTTGTTGTAAAAGTTACTTGTTGATATGAGATTATTTCAAGCTCTGATGCAATACTCCAACACGTATTTCGGACTGGACAAATTATGTGGTATTCTTTTACTCTTATTTGTATAGTGATTTTCAATACGTTTTCATGTAAAATACATACAGAAAGCCATTAAAATGGAAATAAATTTTCAGAAAGAAGTAGTTTAAATCGACAAACCAATTTGCGTTGCCCACAGTTCAAGTACATAACAAACTGCTTAATGTCTACTGTAGAAGTACATTTCGAGTCATAATTTCAATTTTGTAACACACTGCAGATAATATTCCAGGGTTTTCTTTTTACGAAGATGGGTAACAGTAACTACTATGGTCATATGCCTCCTCATGAGTGGATGGTTATGAATTTATATGAACAACACAAACGGCCATGTTTTTCAGTGGAATTCGAAACCAAGACCTCTGGCGTACTAGGCTAGTGACATTGCCACTACGCCAGCGAGATCGGCTTTTTGCTGTTATTTCATTAAGTTACTGATATCGAAAAATCAAACATTTCGTTTACAATTAATATATTATTGTTGCTCCTTTAATATTAACTTCATCTAAACAAAGGGATAATGGGTCCATTACATGAGAGATCATACTCCATTTCTTCTATTAAATTATTACTAATTTTATCCATTTATTTTTTGTCTGTAGTTTTTTCCTTTCCAATTTTTAATTCCTGTTGTTTTTAGAACTTTTCAAATCATTTTATCCGTGTAGATACTGGCCTTCTTCATCTTTCTCCCGGGCTTAATCTTGAATAGCTTTATTGAATTTTATCCCCCGATGTATTTTAGTGTACGAAAAATCAAACGGGTACTGTTAAACTGGAAACTGTCGGCTTCAAATTGAGGATTTTCCGATCCACAGTCTGATGCGCGTTTCCACTAAATATATATTTAAACAGAATTTTATGAAATAGAAATGAATTTGAATAGAGTAGAATTTAAGTAAATATATTTTGGTGCAGATTTCTCAGTGACCTATGTTTATTTGTCGACCTGCTTTAACTATATAAAATTGTACATTGTACTGTTATGAATCCCATTTACTAACATCTTTGGGTGTTATGTCTGAACTAGAATGGAAACAACGACATTACTAAAGAAGCGCTAGAATATAATATAAAAGGAAAAGAAATAGACCATCAAACACATGGGGGAAAAATACACAGTGAACATGGAAACATAAACAAAACATAGCACGGCCTAAAAGGGAAACTGAAGATAAATCGAAATGGAGAACTAGTAGAAAATATAGTACATTAAACAAATAAGTTTGACATCCTTAGAAAAATAAATGTCTTGAAATATCCTAGACTGTTCTATGCTCCAAAGGAGCGAAAGGGATAATAATAATAATGTGTCACCTCGCGCAAAAATAAATAGCTCCGAGGTAACACATAGGACTGTGAATCGTGAGATCCTCAGTTCAAATCCTACTGCCGACAGTTACCAATTTAAATTTACCCCTCCACTAACATCTTTGGGGGCTATAATTTGACGGCTAGTAACCGCACTTCATATGCAAAAATATATCACTTACCGAAATCTGCATAAGCAAATTGCCACACCCGTAATAAGTAAAAGGCGTGATGATATATTTATTTATATTATTTTACACGCGCATAATATCAGTTATCAACATCTGCTAAAACACAGTGAAACTCTCGAAGAGGGTAAATGGCGTAATGATATATTCATTTTAGTTTATTTAAACATTATATGAGGAAACCGATACTTAGAAGTGTACACTTTCAATTAATTTTAATTACAAAATGTAATTATTTAATGTATTAATTCTTTTTTATAAACTTAACTTCAATTTAACTTTAATATTATGACTTCATTATAAAAAATTATGTAATTTAAATTAGACCTGAAGATGGCTGTAATCATGGCCGAAACATCGTCATAGACATCATAATTTGAAATAAATTTATTTAAAGCCATATTATCCAAGAACATATACCGATTTATTTACTATTTTCCTCAACAATTTTCGGCTTAATAACCTTTTTCCAAACATTATATACCTATTTATTAATTAGGTAACTTTAAAGCAGTTTTCTCAACTTAAAGATTTGTTGAAACCATAACTTCTTTCTAAACAAGTTGAACGCAATTAAAGCTACTATTGAATGTATCAGTATTAAGTACAGAATAACAGTATTCAGGACAAAACCTAGAATCAAGATCCAATAATGTGACCGTCTCTCACTTTCATTCGAGTGCCTAGCTGCTGTGCATCCAAGCAGTGACTGCTACACTATTACCGCAGAGGAGTATTGGGATCGTCTCTCGTGTATCGTGGAGAAATATTAGGCTAGTCGCTGGTATTTGACGAGAACCAGATTAAAAACCTTGAACGAGAATGCCTTTGAAGGCACTCCACGGATGGGAAGCTAATTCACGTTGTCATCATGAATATTTGAAGCAGTACTTGTAGCTTTTTAAACTGTCCCACATATTTCCTTTTCGCAGAAATGGTTTGTGGTAAAGTCAGTAGGTACACTTTATATATTGTAATGATTTGGAATTGCTACGAACGATCTAACTGGAAATTCCAATTTATCACATAAATTTAGTTTCTCTCTACAAAATATATGGAAACAGTAATTTTATACAAAGACGTTTAAAACAGTAAAGTCCTAAATTAACTTTTTAAGCAACAATAATACATCAACAATCAAATCGTTGTTTTGTTCATTTGTAGGTTTAAAACTCAAATACTGTCTGGTTGTGTGTAATCCTTTATATGAAATTCACAATAATGAAATGGATGAACGGATACACAGAAAATATCTGAGATTTTCAGCCATCCGTACAGTTGCAAACAAACATTATTAAAATTTAATATGACACTTGATATCCCGAGCTTGTTCCTTCTCTCTGTTTATGTAAACTACAGTGACAATTAAAAATATTAAATCTAACCCTTATGACTGAAAGTAATAAAGAAAATATTTATATACGTATTTCGATAACTAAGTTATCATCATCAATAGAAGCAAAAGGAATAAAACCAAGTGTACACAACTTGTAAACTAACTCAAAGGTGGAGAATGAAACAAACTGAAAAAAAAATTAAATACTTAATTGATACTAAAACAAATCAATTTACCGTGTCAAAGTAAAAACAAACCAATAATAATCAATAAAAGTTTGGCACGACTGAAAAATTTACAGTGCTATCTATAAAATATATAATGTTTATAAAGGATTAGAAAATAATTATTTACATAAATGATTGAAAACCATCCAATTATTTTATCGTTATAACTTCTCCAATCCATAATATTAATATTTCAGAAATTTCAATAATTTAAAAACGAATTGATTAGTTCGCTACCCATCTGCCAAGGACAATACAGTATCGATCGTGATGTCTTTATTATTTAATCATTCAGTCTATTTTTGTATTTTTAATTTGCTCTAGTCAATTAATTCCTGAATGTGACTGGTGACTTATACGACTTGTTTTACATTTATTTAAATTCAATATATGTATAAAAAAATACATAGATTGATATGTAACAATATACCTAAATCATATTTTGATTACATCGAAATTTGGAATATTGCGCTATTATCTCGGATTCCTATTATAACTCTTATAATACAGCAAATCTAACATGTTTATCGAAAATTTTTGAAATTTATTTATTACAATTTAAGGACAATATTATCCTCTACAAAATTTTTCCCAAGATGTACTTCTGAACATCTTTAATATCACTAGCCTATCAAATAGAAAGAAAACTGCTTGTTTAATTTATATATACAAATTAATTAACAGTATGTTAGATGATATTCAAACTCTTAGTCGTATTGGATTTCATGTTGCTTCTTTTCACCTCCCGCCTACTTCTAGGTATGGGAGGTATTGTTTTTGGTCAAAAAAATGGGTAGTGAGTTTTCAATGAATAAGCACGTTTTAAGATCCCTACAATACGATTTTACTATTTTCGCCATGATGTCTGTATGTATGTATGCATATGTGTGTGTAGTCTGTGGCAATTTTTTCGTCTCGCATAACTCAAATACTATACTAATACCAAAAAGTACTATTTTGTGAATTATTGCTTCTTATATTTAAATGAAGAGCTGTTTCGATTTTGGATAAAATAGGTCAACCGGAAGTAGCAGTTTACTTGAAACCCTTAACAGTTTTTCGTGAAAACACGGTTAAATTTCCTTTTTCAACAATTTATGATATTTTGAAAGTTGTAGAATATTTAATTTTACATCTGTTTTGATTACATTAATTTTATTAATTTTCATTTGATTTAGAGATAATAAAATATAAAGAAATTAGATTTCATAAGTCTTGCACTCCTTGTACACCATGGAAACACTTTAAAATGTTCAATTTTTTACGCAATGTGGTACATGTCATTTTGATTGTGAAGCTGTTTTCTTATTGAAATATATGTCAAAAAATTTAATAAAAATACGAAATAAAATTAAATTTTTGAAATATAAATAGAAAATAAATAAATAAGAAGGTATGTTTCTGTATCATCAAGTACTATTTTGTATCGTTTAAGAGTAGTATTGGGCGGGAAGTTATGTGCTGGATACATCAGATATTTTTACTCGAAATCGTCTCACATTATATATACCTTCACCTCGAACTAATATAAAATATTCTGATCCATTATTTTCTTTGTGTAATCTTTATAACCAATAGTTCAAATAAAATGAAACCCACTCATACTTGTGGAGCAGATCAAATTTGTGTTACGATTGGTTATGTAAAATTAAAATTTCATTTAAATCTGCAACGATTTATCGATTGTATTTGTAGTTCTGTCAACAAGCTTGAGGTTAAATCAACGACCAAGGATAAAAATGTCATAAACCTAGGTAGGTAGTGTGTTAACGTATAAATTTGATGTTTATTTGACAACCACAACAAATAGTAAGAAAATGCGTATTGACTGGAAAATAAACTTACAAACAACAAACAAATAAATCTATATTATATTACAAAGCTTTACGAGTGCAACACAAACATCTCAGTAACAATGTGTACAGCATCTATCCGTTCATTTGTTTGAAGACAAGAGAAATGTAGGAAGAGCGTGTCCAGATGTTAAATCATCAAGAACAAATACATGCAACGATCTGCCAGGTTTTAGTGTTCAATATGCATGCGAAAGAAAGTTGTTTAGATAGGCCTTTTCGTTTACATTCAAATTAGTTAGCAGTTAGACATAGGCTGCGACTAGCCAGCTATCAAATGAATATGGAATCTGTAATAGCGAGTATCAAATTACTAGCTTTACTTGAAATGCACAGAGAGTTGAAAGATATAATCACTGAAACGATAATAGGAATGAACTTACGAATCGGTAAAATAAACGCAAATAACTATGGGGTACATAGCGTGGAAATACATTTCACTCTGGAACGAGATCTTCATTTCGAATCCCATAGTCTACAGTTTACATTTTACGTTCAACCTTGAGAGTCCCCCAAAAATGTATCTGCTATACCCAAAACGGGTAAAAGGCGAGATGATATATTTATTTATTTTATTCAACAGTTATATCACGGGTGCTAAGAATTTAATCGATTAAATTTGAAATGTCTGACGTATGCAATAAATTTTGATTAAAACGTGTTTGAGGACACAATAATTTGAAAAAAAAAACCCGAGACCGTAGTTCGAGGGATTTTATTTTAAATTATTATGTACAACACTTTTTTAAAAACAAAGTTATTTAAATAAGCCAGAAATCAAATTGAATGAATCAATTCTTTAACACAAGGGATATATGTTAAGATTATTTCATGAATTCATAGTACAAACTTAAATGTGTCAATAAAAATTTTACATTCAATTTTTATTCAGTGCCGTCCGTTATCATTGGTTACATTTTTAAATAAGCTGTTGTGATGTTTTTGAAGATCACATTATAATATTTAATATTTTAATGCATAACAAAACAATTTGAAAATTTAAAAAAATAATTACCAATTAAAAATCTGCACAAGCCAAAAATTTACGAATAGTTTCAAGTTTTCACATAACGTAATTGACATGCCAATTTCTTCGTAATAAGTTGAATGAATTGAGACCGTAAATTCTACTGAATTTTCAGCTATTTCAACAGAAAAATTCGTTTCGTTGTTCTAGTGATAAATTCAGGATAACTGAAATATTCATTAAATACAACTGATGTTTCAGTTACACATAGTATATACGTAAATGATTTTTTTTCAGTTAAATTTATTGAATAATACTGTAAGAATAAATGAAGGACCTTTTTCTGCTGAATATTACGTATAATTTTTACAAACTCGTTTCTCTATGGACTGCAAAACAGCTGAAAATTTTGACCCGTCACAATACCTACATTTAATATATATGTGTTTGAAATCATGTTTACTAATTCAATATCCATTTTTAATAGACACTCGTAGGACTATAATTAAACATTTAATGAATTCTGCAAACTGAGATGTTGCAAATCTAATTTTAATTTTGATGAGTTAGTATTGCTTCATTGTTGAGGCGTCAATCAAACTATTAAAATGAAACAATGCGGTTTAACATCGTTTATTTAAATTAGAATCTCGCCTCATTTCGAAATTTTAGAATTAGGATAATTTATGAACTTTTCTACGCTAAAACCCGTTTGGACTAAATATCAAAATTATGCAAGTTTTACAACTTATTCACGAAGATTTTTGGAATTTTATTGCACCAATCGTGACATTGGACATTTGACAAAATTTAATTTATTAGTATTATTTAGAAAAATTGATCAACTTGAACTAAATATCTAAAATATAATATTTATTTATATTTGTTTAACGCCGCGTAGAAAATAATGAATTAACAATAATTATCCAGATCACAGCCATTAAATATAGGTTATAGTTTTGCAAACTAATTATTTAAATAATTGAAGTGTAAACAAATAAATAGTGCTTAACTATTGATAATGGCCGTGAAAGTTGCAATTTTATATACTAATATAATTCGCAATAAACTACTTTTCATTCTTAGCAAACAGCATTGCGACATACAATGCAATTTACATAAATCCTATTAGCTCTGTGACATCTGATTGGAATTGCTATCAGTACACGTTTTATAAATACACAATGAATTGTTATTAGGATAACAAGGATTTAATGAAATATAAGGATGCAGTAATTGTGAATTGAGATTCTTTAAATATTTCTGCTACGAGCCAAGAATCATATCATTTGGCCCAATTAAGACTCAGACTTTTTAAAAATTGTTCTAACCTTACAAAGGTTATGTTTACACTGGTTGGTGATTTAATTCACTAAAATTAATAATAAATCATCAAATTTATATAAAAGTTCTTAAGTATCTGTATAAATAAAATAATTTCAAAAATTAAAAAATGAAATTTCAACTTTAATCAGTCAAAACTCGGCCGATTTTCAATTACCATGGCTGTAATTTTGTACGTATAGACTTTCTTGTTTTCCAAGCATTATGAACTGTATAACTTAAAAATCAAAGATGGTGTATTTTGGAAAATGAATTTTGAAATTTTTTCGTAATTTTCAAAATATTTATGTGAAAAATATATTTGTAATACGAAACAAAAATTTAATTTTGTCGTTTTCTTTAAGAATTTTAATATTATTTTACTAGTTTACCTATGTCATCTGCAGAGTTAGTTCTCATTTTCACTAAAAACGTGTTTTCAATGATTAAATGCAAAATATTCAAGAAAAAATAAAAGTTGGTACTTTTTCTATGTTTTTGGACAAAACAAAGCGAGTAAAAGCATTTATAGATAAATCGGTGATTATCGGGAATTTTGTTAGTCGAGTATGAAAAGAATGACCCATATAGTACCTACTCGTTCCTGTAATACCTTCTACCTTCCTTTCTTCGTTCCAGTCTTCCGTATCATCCATTTATAATTTACGCTCTTCGTCTATTGATGTTTTTCAATATATATCCAGTGTCTTTTTTCTATTCTTGTCAAGCTGACGCTTGACAATAATAAATTTTTATTTCTATATTTATACTTCCTCTTTTGTACTTATTTTTCTTCCCATCTTCTTATTGGAAGTTATCCTGCTGGATGGTGTAATTAAATAAATATATATTCTCAGAATTTCAGACATATCTTCACTCTATCTAGTGTCACTTTTTAAATAACATAACCACAGGCAATTTACGAATTCCACAAAAGTTGTGCTATATAATTGCAGTCCATATTAAAAGCAAACTATAACATAAATTCCTCAAATATTCAATACAATGCAGGAAGAGATGCTTCTAATAAAATGTAACCATGAAACTAACAACCAAATCCAAATCTCCAAAAAAAACTGACTTAAAACCCGACCAATCTCCTGTGCATCCATTAAAAAATACCTAATCTATGTCACGTCGAATCCTAAAGACATTCCCACCTCTTAAGCCGAAGCCATAACCATCTTCTCCGCGTATAAATAGCGATTTCTCTACACCAGATCTCTCATACGGTAACGTTCAGAGAAAAGGACGAGTTCGATTCCGAGTTTTGAGTTGTAGAGTGTGAGACACAAGTTCGATATGAAATTTTTGGTAAGTCTTTCTTAACGATCACCTTTCACTGCTACGAGAAGAGGTCTCGTTGACCTCTGATCTTATTCATGGAGGTAATGGTTGATTTCTAAATGTTATGTAAGATGACTTTCGATTTTGAGGTAAATGTGGTATATGGAATTTGACCTGAAGAACTAAATTAGTTTAATAAATTGTTGTTATTAAGTTGTTGTAAGTATACAGGAAGATTATAATGAAGTTGGTATTCTAATTACTTTGCCAATGATATTTAACGAGATATTTTCTTAATTAACGTCAATAATTCAGCAAATATTTAATTAATTAACTTCTTTTTTGTATTAATTTACATAATTTTTAATATCCATTCGTATCAACAAGGGTTAAAAAATCAAATCGAATTAAACTGGTTAAAAATTAATAGTTTACATTGTCAAACCCAATTTGAATTTGTCAAGTTAAATCTGATTAAATACTTTTAAATTATATGGAATAAAATACTTTTGATATTTATTATTTATTTAGAATCATTATTTCGAAATTCATGTATTATTTCCCTTTTTTGGATTTAAATTTTTTATGAAAACAAATATGTATTCATATCAATAATTTCTATTTAAATTAGATTAATTAGTTATTCTATCACATCTTAAAGAATCACTCTAATTTTATATTCATTTTAAAAGAATATAATGTTAATTTTACTTTATTATCTGTTACATTCGGTTTTCGTTCCTGCTTTGAATCTTTTATTTCTAATTCGATATAGCTATGAACCAACAATTTAATTTTATATTGTTTATTTAACTCCCATATACTCTTTCTATTATTGTTTTGTATATTGTAATTATATTTCCCAAATAAGCCAATACAAAAAACAATAGTAATTTTGGACAAATTGTAAACAAAAGTACTATAAGCCATCAATATTTTGTCAAACCTGTTAGTCATAGATATTCCCGCTATAATAAGTACTTGATTAGTCAAAATGATTGGTTAATTCATCGCTCCAAAGTACTGCAATAGATAAATAATTTTTGCTTTTCCCATATATCTTTAGACATAGAATTTTTCGCACTTATTCCTAAGACATACCAATTAAATGAAAATAATAGTTATTTATGTATCAGGGCACTGAAGTTCATTTTTTATCACGAATATGGAATTTAGTTGCCGAGGCCCGCAGGGCCGAGGAAAATAAACCATTTGAGTGATAAAAAGAAACTTAAGTGCCGAGGTTTTATATGAAATTAAAAATTCGAAAAAACTGTAAAAAAAAAATATAATATAGGTTAAGATTATATATACATCTGTCAGTTGTCAATTGAAACTGACAGTCAGTGTTGCCAACCTCGAGAAGTGAAGTTATCGTAAATAACACTCAAAATTATGTGTTTGTCCTCAATTTCTTCATCGGAATTAATTTGTTAATTCTTCTTGCAAATTTTGTTTCATGTTATGTCCCAATTTACTACAGTACGTTAATATATCTGCCAAAATTATCCTAATTGTACAATAATTATTTAACGGTTGCCAACACTGGGCTGCTCAAAATTGTCGTATAATGGGTTACTTTAGTGATGATTTGTGAGCTTTTAATGACGATTTTTGAGCACTTTAGTGCCGATTTCAAATAAAACTATATTAATTTAAATTTATGACTTACAAATGTCATCTCTATCATTTAAAAAATAATAAACTATTCACACATGACCAATTTTCTCAAAACGTTCTGCAAGAACAGATTGCTTAATAGGCCTGACATTAAAGAGAAATTTTATAGTTCATCTTTAACATTTAAAGAAATTAACTCGTCCATTAGGTAACCGTAACCGTAAACCACATCAGTCTAATTGCAAAAACGTATAATTAGCTCACTTTTTATTCCAAGGTTATTTTTTACTTACGTTACGGTTGCATTAAGTTCAAGTTCGGTTGTAGTTACGACATTTTTTTAAAGAAACACTAACGGGCAAACGGCACGGCATGAAAGCATTAATCACTTAAGATTAAAGTTGTCATTATCAAGTTAAATTTAGGTGTAAATTATTTGATGATATTCGCAACCATTGTTTTGCAACAGCACAGTAATTTTCAAATTATACAGATCGCACCTTCTTTTTTGTCTTGCTAATATAGGACATCTATTATTGCATGTGCATGAATTTCATGAATTGTAATCTAGACAACTTCTTCATTTATTCATTGATGACAAAATAGTAATCGTCAATTGATAGCTATAACTTTTATTAGAAAATGAATCGGTCGTATATTTTTTTTTAGATTGTTAGAAATCTTGCACTCATTAATTAAATTTTACTATCACTTTTATTTGACCCGTTGGGCTAGGAAGTAAATTTGGAAATTTGTTGACGGAAGAATAAATTTTGTTAATTAATTGCGGATATACTCACTTTTCTCGGCATGCATATATTAATTTGAACAATTTACTTATTTGCTAGACTTATTTATTTTGTCTAATGTCAAATGCATTGAGTGAAAGAAACAATAATTTGGCGTGATAAAAAAGTCTCGAATAGTATTTAGTAAGTTAATTTCCTAAATGTTTATTAACAGAAATAAATCTCTTCCTTATATATTCGATGTCCGTTGATAAAAATGACGTTTCTAAAGAGAGTTTTTTTCATACGGTATATTCTTAGCATATAACTTGGTTTCCAAAATGTATAACTATTATAAAGCAGTTGTTTTAAGAATAGTCTTTTGCTACTCTAGGCTACTCCTTCAAAAAAATGTGGCTGGAAATATGTTTCTATAACACTGTTTTGGAAACTACGCATTCCACAACTAAAAATTGTACTGGAACAACTATCATTCCATACGCCGCGTATGGAATAAATTCGACGAATCAGAGTCGCATATTATCGTGATATATGAAGTATCTTGGTTCGGTTGCTGTGGTTACGTCTCTTTATTTTAATTTCATTTATTTGTGTTTCACGTTTTCAATAGTTTTGTATTTGTACTTTTTGTATAATTTCCAAAATCTCGTTTATAGAAAGTATAGTATGTTTGGCTCGGACTACAAACTTTTTGCTCGTGTGGAATATGGGCCATTCCATTACTTGTTGTAGAATATACTAATATTCAACCTGCAGTTAATCTTCTTCACACATTACTATTCTCTCTCACCACTTTCGCTTCGTCCACATTCATTGTCACTGCTGGATAAACGGACAATCCAACAATGTAATAGCTTAGGACCCACAAAAAGGAGACAAAATTTCCTTATTTTTAAAACACGATTCTGTTTCTGTATCGTATCTTTTCAAAAATAGGATATTGAAAAATATAACGTATTGACATATCATATAACTAAATTTACAATCGGAGATAATGAAGACATAAATATCTAGAAAAAGTTTGAATTCGTTTCTATACCTTTATAAACTATGTTTTTACCAGGGTAGACAAATATATTTAGGTATATAAATGTTTGTTATAAGTAGTGACAAATATTTGCTTCAATATATATTTCACAAAATATATAAATTGTCAAATCCTACCCTATTCATATATTGACTCATACTTATTTAATTCCGAAAGCCTATCTACTTTTCTGTGTAAGTCTGTAGTACTAAATTTTCCTATAGTCTCTTATTCCTTGTGCTTTCTTGTCTAGAAGTTTTTCCAGATTTTTCTATCTTGCATGACCTCAACTTTTTGGCATATTGTCCCTCAAAATTCTGTTGCCTGTTGAATTCTTCTTCCCATATTTTTTTCAGATTTGCCTTGTTTCCTTTTTTCTATTGTTCTGACTTCATAAACTCTTCTAGCTGTTCCCTCTTTCTGCATTCTATATAGCTGTCCTTTTCACCTTAATTGTCATTCTTCGACTCATACATTTCCTATTTCTTCTATTTCTATTTGAACCTCCATTTCCTGTAACTATACAAACATTAGAGATGTATCGTTCAAAAACGACTCTTTCCATTTGAACGAATCACTTCAGATCATTTTCTTGTTCTCGAATATATCACACGGTTTCAGTATATATTTTACTATTTCGGTTAGCATTGTTGAATTTTGAATGTAATTAATGAAACATGAAAAAGTCACTCTTTCAAATGAATGAACTAGATTATAACCATTGTTTTTAGCTTATATTTTGTTGGTAATAAGTAAATACATAACGTATGCGACTGCGGGGAGTAGGAATGTAGAGACGTTAAGTTAGGGGTAATGGATATTCCTGACAACTTGAAAATTCCTGGGAAACATAATATTTATGTAAATTTTATTATTATATTTACTTTAAAACAATACAAATAAAAGATTTATATAAACGGTTTAATTTTGGTCCTAACTAGAACTGTAAACTGACCAAACAGTGTTGATTTGTAGTAGATTCAGTACCAGTACAAGACAAAAACTTGTATCCCAATTGTTCAATTTCAGCGGGTCAAAAGAAACGGACCATTTTGGAGACCTGATTCAAATAAACTGATTCCTTGTATAATTTTATTATTTGTCACTATGCAACTTTAATTTCTCTTTCATTTCTGACTCCGTTTTTGCTTCCTCCAGGTGATTAGCTGCTTCCTGGTAGGCGCAGCCCTAGCAGCGCCCCAGCGTAGACCCCAATACGACCAGCAGTCCAACGAGTACCCCAGCGAACCCCAACACGCACCCGCCCCGCAAGGACAACAGCAATTTGAACAGCGCCCTCGACATGAGTCAACCACTTACATCCCCATCATTCGGTTTGACAAGGAACAGGGTAATGATGGAAGCTACAAGACTGCGTAAGTAACAGTATATAAATTATCATTATCATTTAGATATTTCTTATAGTTCTAGTTAATTAAGTGTTTGCTATCTTAAAGCGATTGGAATTAAATTTGAAATAAATAAATACAAATTACTTGAAAACTGTCGTATTCTGCGTATGTAAATTAGTTTGCAATTTATTCTCAAGGCCTCTAAGAAGATAAGAAGTAACGGTTTATGATTTTTAATTCGTCGTCTTGCGCATCATTGAAATCACCGTTCAAAGATCAATTTTAAAAGTATACAGTAGAGAAACTGTAATAAAGGTCAGATTGGAGTCAAATTTAACACGAAATAATTGTAGTAAACATTCTGAAGATACTATATTTAAGCGGAAAGTAATTAATTTTGAAGGGTAATAGTAAAAGTTTGCACTTATTTGTAAAAGAGGTATTTTAATTTTACACCGTATTGTGGAGATCGTAAAACAATTTTATTTATATTGGCGATGCTTTCTGCATAATTTTGAAGGATACAATTATAAACTTGATGCAAATTTTAGAAAGTGTTCTTGTAGCATTTCATACATAATACACCCATAATTTTACCGCGCATCTGACAATGTTTTTTATAAATATTAATACGTAATAATGCATTTTCTTTACAATAAAATAAATTAAAATACATTATTTCCACACCTAATAGCTTTATAATATGCAGAATCCGTACATTATTTCAAAGAAGATGACTTGACTTGACATAGAGTCAATAAAGATTTATTTATTTATTTATTTAAAATGGTCAAGACAAATGTTACTGTTTTGTAAACTAGACCTCATCTTGACATTCGGAATTGTTTGGTCTTAAATTATTTGATTCTATAATAAAGGAAATAATATATATCTTCGATAAATTATAAAACAATAGATATAAACATACCATTATGCCCTGTAACCATTTTTGTGTGGCACTCTGCTTTCGCAGTTCTCATCAAGTGATATACTTTATTCATGATTCACATAGATGTGAGTGGATGAGGAAACAAAGGGGTGAATTGGCGACAATATCGACTGTGGGATTCGAACTAAGGATCTCATATACTACGGAGTTACATAATTTTAAATGCATCGGGCTGTGAATCATGCACACAGAGATATCAAGTTAGTTAAAATGACATAGAAAATTCAGTACAAAAAGTAGTTCAATTATACTTACTGTATTATTCAATAAATTTAACTGTAGATTCAGTTATGTACTATAACTTATAACCTCAGTTTTATTTACTGAATATTTCAGTTATTCGAGAATTTATCAGTTAAAAAGCGCGCTACTGTCATTTCTCTGCGTAACTGAGAATTCAGTAGAATTTACTGAAAATCTCAGTTCAATAAACTAAGAGTTAGTTAAGAAGAAGCTAACATATCAATCACATTTTGTAACAAGGTTCCGCAACTTAAAATAATCGTTATTATTCTGTATGTATAGAATTTTAATTGTTTAAGAATTTGTTATAAAATTTACAAAATGTTTTAATATTGATTAAAATATTAAATATTATAATTTGTTTTACTTCAAAAATATAACTTAGGTATAATTTTTTTATAATAAAGCAAAGGACGATTTAACTTCCATTTTCATTACAAAATAATGAAGTATTTAATTGTTTTGAATTTGAATTATTCAATTGCGCGAAAACTAACTAATTACTCAGTTAAATTAAATGAACGGTACTCTTTTTTTCTCAGTGTGAAATTGATCGCGGCTCTCTTACTTCTATATCGTTATTTCATGGCTGGTAATGGTGTTACACCCGTAAAAATATATCATATATCGAGATTTGCTTTAAGTAGGGTGCTACAACCAGAAATGGACAAATGACGTTATGGTATATTTGTTTATTTACTTTAACAGAGTATGAATATTATTTGGGGCTGCTTTTAATACACCCCCGTGGTTCACCCTCCATATTAGGTAAGCTCCATACAAATCTACATTTATGGAAGGATTGGAAAATGGAGTTAAAAACATGATGAGAGCTTAAAAAAATAAGTAACTTCTCATTCATCGTTTTAATTACAATGATAATAACAAACGTCTAAGTGCCCATATCCTGTTTGCGAAATGGAAGAACCTTTTGTTGTTTTCATCGCGCACATCCTGTTGAAAAGTTCAAGGACATGACATGCCCTATAGGAAAAACGCTCAATAAATTAACCTTTCCACGATCTAACTCTCACCTTTTGGAACTTTTCTTGCAAATGAATTTCTCTTGTCATATTTGCGCAATTCTAACAATTTAAATTTGAAATGCAATAAATATTTCTTGGTTTGTTCGATAGTCAATTTATTCATAACTCTCTCTTTTCTTCTTATATATCATCCTGCTTCGTTTTTGCTGAATCGTATGCATTACACCACAGGATAATTAAAAAGTATGTCTAATTATTGCTTTCCTTTGTTATAACGTTTGTTTTGTAACAGTAAATTAGTAATTGTTACAAATGTATTGTCATTTCACACTCTGCAGTCCAATTTAACCGTGCACTTATTTCAAATAATGTTTCATTTCGATAAGACAATGAAATACAATTTACTTAATTCATGCTACTCTCCATTTGCAAGAGTAGTATTGGATTCGTATAGAATGCTGCTCGTTTTATACCTAGAACAAAACTTACTACTCCAACAATAGAAACACTTCTATAAACGTTCAGATAATCCCTTTTGGACTATACAATGAACGTAGATAGGATTTTTCTGGTTGATCTGTTTAAGCATTAATGTTATTAAACTGAAGTCGTCACAAAATGTAAAACGAAAAAGTCTGAAATGATCTTCTAAAGACCCTATTACTTTCTAGATGGGAAACCGGCAACAACATCGTCGCCGAGGAAGAAGGTTTCCTGAAGGGTCTTGGCCCTGACCCAGACAACAACGGCGAAGAGATCCAAGCTCAAGTACAGCACGGTTCTTACACTTACACTGCTCCTGATGGCCAGGTCATCACTGTCCATTACACCGCCGATGAGTTTGGATTTAGACCAAGTGGAGATCATCTTCCCACTCCCCCTCCAGTCAGCCCTGAAGTACAGAAGGGTTTGGATTTGATCTACGCTGGAATCAAGGCCCAGCAGGTAAATATTATCACTTCTTTTTCGACAACCTTTGGGAGCTGCAATTTGATGGCATAGTACGCAAAAGAACTGAATCGTTTACTGAAATGTGCTACAAACAGAATGCAGATTTGGAAAAGAATAAGTAGTTTTGGGTGTTTGAAGATAAGTATTCTAGTTTTAAAAATAGTAGATAATATATTTCTCTGTAACTTCTACTCGAAGCATTTTATATCAAATAATTTTAAAACATTGTACAGTACTCTCTAAACATCCAAAAACAGAGCTCTTGTCGCATTTATAGATCTCTACTAGCACAAAACTTATAGACCACTATAATTTAGAGTTCATTATCAGAAGTTGCCTATTCTGTTATCTTACACTCTCAAAATTCAGTTCCTAAACCGATAAAGAAAAAAATTAAGATACTTATTGTTGACACTATGTAAAATAACATACTTAATACCGAATGTACTGGTCTTCCAAATTATCAAGAGATGGCGTTGATCCCAATTCGCATGAGGTACAAGTCAAATTCATTTTGTATGATATCTTATGATAGCGAATGCGTGCTTTAGTAATGGTAGTATGTTTTTATTGACAGCAGAACTGTTGCCATACACACTGCAAATTTTCCTATTTTTATAGGTGTCTTTGAAGAAAATTCAATCTTAACCTATAATCCACAAATACAATGTACCTTTCATTTTTACATCTTATTTAAATAATACGGTTTAAACAAATATAATACTTACATTGGAGTACTCTTATAATGACTACTAATGTTATTACTTTTTAAAAAATAGCAATTAATTAATTAAATACAATGAAATTTATGTACCTTATGGTTAGTTTAGCTTTCTACCACTAGTTAGCGTATTTTAATTTTGGATGCCCAATACATCTCCATTTGAAAACGACTTACAACCCAGTAAATTTGGTGATATAGATCTTTTACCCTTAAAATTTCATTCCTAGTTCGATTAAGTCAAAAATTTACATGATTGTTACATAAAGTATGAAGAGTAATATGCTTCTTACCGCATTCATAGATCTTTACGATATCGCGAATTATAGCTCAATAAAATTTTTGACATTTTTTACAGATGCTGCTCATTCAGATATTTTACTTTTAAACTTTTATGTCTCAACGATCAAGATAAAAATTCAGACATTTATTGTTTTTTTTAACCATGCGGAATAATACAATTTTTATCGCATTCATATATATCTATTAGCACGCTACTTATAGTCCTCTAAATTTGTTGACATATTGTTGAAAATTTTTGAATCCACAATATACAGGGTTATCTCGCATTGCTTATTATACCTACGTATTTCGTTCTACAAACATTCACATTCATCAAAATCAAGTAATATGCTTTATTCAACCATTTGTGTTCACGAAAATTATTAATAAGTTAAGAATAATTCCTGAATGTAATTCTAATGAGAAATAATTTCTTTTAGGAGGCCGCCGCTCGCGGAGAAGTCCAACAACCCCAACAGGAAAACAGAAAGATCCCGCAGGATCATAACGGCCAATACCGCCAGTAAATAAAGCCAGTGCTGCCACCAAAACAGTGTGGCAAGTCTGGACTTAAAAACTCCCTGTGATTCTACGTCATAAATAAATAAATCATTTCATACTTGGAAGTTACCATCAGAGAGAAGAAATGCATTACACTGGTATTTGTTGTTAGTATGAAACGTAATTTTATGTAAGTTTAGTGAATAATTACATATAATTATTATTTGTGCAATTTTATAATTGTAATTTAATTTGTACAAACTGCAATATAATATTTTTTCTAATAAAATATTTGTAATTTTTATAGTGGAAGTTATTTTTTTCACGAGAATTAAATTCACGAAACTGACAAACTTTTTTAAAAATTATTCAAATGAAAATATTTAAAAATGTATCTACTTGATTTGAAGTATTCGATTAAATATTTAACTTCAGAGAATAATTATATTATATATCTCAGGGATACGGGCAACCTCCGGCCCGTGTAAAGTTCCAATCCGGCCCTCGAGATCTTTAGAAGAAATAATAAAAATATATTTTCCAAAACAAAATTTTAAATTATGTTAGTACATACATAAAGCAAAAGAAGAGATTTCAGTTAAATTTTCGATATAATTCGTTTGTTTAAATTAAGATATAAATGTAGTACTTAGTTAATTTTGTTTAATTATTAATTTTTATATTTTGAGAAAAAATTATAATTAACAAAAATGTGTCAAGTAACTACTACGGCCCGCGTACGAAACGTAAATCTTAACCTGTTATACAAAAGGTTGCCCACGCCTAGCTCAAATATAGAGAAATTAATAACAAGCAAATTATTTAATTTTGAATATCGTCCAAAATTAATTGTTTACCCAATAATTGTAAAACAATGTTTTTCCTGTGTTGTATTATTGGTATCTACGGCGGCAGCACAATCTACGAGTTCCAACTTTCAGCTAAATCATTAAATTGAGGCACGCGCATTATTGCTTTAAAATTCTATATTTAGGGAGGCTGACATTGCATATTTCATTAATAATGGGCTAGCAACCAAGTGACAGCATTAATTGTTTCCTAGGTGTCAGTTTGGTGAAACATTGAGTATTTTTGTTTGTTTAGTACTGAATCTCATTATAATACACATATCATCAGGATTACTCGCAAAATGCAACAGATGTTATATTATTTGATAAGTAATGTAAGTAACTCTGTATTTATATGTAACTGTTTTCTCCCTATTCGACAATAGTATAACCATTGTTTACTTTATCTGGTATTTTAATCTCAAACTTGTATTCCTCATCGAATCAATATACAAATTTAAATAATTATTGCCTGAATTATGGAGAATAACATACTTCTTGTCGTATTCATAGATCTTTACAAGCACACGACTTTATTTCTGATCTAATTAAGTTAAAAATTTAGTCACATATTGCACAAACTATGAAGAATAACATTCTTCTAGTTTCATTCATAGATTTTTACTATCATGCGACTTACATCTCACTAAACTTCGTGAAATAATTTAAAGTTAACCAAATAAGCCTTTATTTACTTATTTTGCTCTGTCTTTAATTCCTCATTGTATAGAGCTAAAATTGTACACACTTATTGCTCAAACTATGGAAAATAAACTATTTCAAGCCACATTTATAGATCTTTATTAGCACGTTACTTACAACCCACTAAAATTATTGATAGAGCTCTCTTGCCCTGAATATTTTATTCCTCGTCTGCAGAAGTTATAAATTCATTCACTTATTGTATGGAATATGGAGAAAAATATTTTTGCCGATTGACATTAAAGGTGACACTTTAAGGACTGCTAACTGTCTGTAAAGTGTCACTTTTATGCCCAGGCTGTAAAAATATTATACATAACAACCGCTCAACAAACGCATAGCAACCATCAATAAATTCATAGCAACCTTTCAACAAACGCATGGCAACGTAATTTGACAGCGATAACCTTCAAAATATTAATTTCAAATCGGCAAAAAAAATTATGTGTTCAACTCGGCATCAAACACAGATTTATAGCTTCGGCAGCCTCTGCTGTAAATCTGGTATTTTGATGCCTAGTTAAACAAATAGCTATTTATTGCATTCATAAATATTTACTGTTCAATTATTTTACTCTTAAATTTTTAATCTTTATCCGATTAAACTAAAAATTTAGATATTTCTTTGCCTAAATTACGGAGAATAAATGACGCCTTGCAGCTGTCATAGATCTACATATAATAGCATGCGACTTACAGTCCAATTTTGCTCTAAATATTTTATTTCTCATATAATGAGGTTAAAAATGTAATCACTTATTGCTCAAATAATTGGAAATAACATATTTGCACACTTTCATACAACTAAGAGCCGTCCATATTAGTGTTATAATTCCCTTAACTACTAAATTTAATACCTGTATTTTATATATTTTAGATTTATGAAAAGAGTTATGTGTTAACTATTGGCAATCTTCAAAGTATCAAAAGGTATCTTCAATTTTTTGAATTCTATCTCCAAAGAACAATGTTATGGACATTTTTGACAGCAATTTCGACATTTTTGGGAATGCATATAGGTTAGTATACCGTTCTTCTCAGCTTCTCAATTACTATTTATTTATTATAAAAAATTTCAGTTGATTAATTTTCAAGCCAAAATTGTATTTTTATTTTGCTGCCTGTAACAGTAGATGTAGTCTATAGCCCTGATATTTCTTTCTATTTTGAGTAAAAATATTTCATTTTCATTTAAAATTAAATCATTTCATATATTTTTATATTATTTCTCAACGTATTTCAATTTTTTAGGTTATAAATATTATTCGCCGTGTTCATGGATCCCTGAGCACATTTCAGTCGTCTACAAGTTCTCTGCTCTTAAAAGAACTACAGGAACTTCTGCAGCATCTTCACTAAAGATCTTCATCTGTTCAGCGTCTTCGCACGTGGGATAATATGTCTCTAGTTATTCGATCAAATAATATGTAGATCACACATTGATAATTTGTAAATATACGATTAAAAATATTTTATTTAATACATATCAAAATGAATTCAAGAAGGAATTGTTTCTTACATTTATTGTTTGAAGAATATTAAATTCTTTTAATGAGTTTAATCTTTTCTCAGCATTTCGAGATCAATTGTCTCGTTGAAAATAGATTAATTTCATTAAAATGATTAAATCCCAGTACTTTTATTTCATTTATTATTATGTCATATATTATTTTTTATTTTTATTATTATTTTTTATTGAGTGAATGATTGTAAATTTATATGAAAAACACAAACGAACATGCTCCTTCAGTCGGCTTTTATAGTACAAATTTTGTACAAAGCAATAATTACTGTTAGATAAAACACATAAAACTTCAAAAGCGAATTATCCCAAACTTAAAGGAGGGAGCTAATTTTTGATACCATTATTAAAATTTTAAGGCCAAGTCTCAGGCCCGCAGTAAGGATTTTTTTGGGGGGGGGTCTACAAAATTTTCGAAAACGGGTGGGGGGGGGGTTTAATGGTTATTATAATTTTTCTTAATCAGGCCTGTATCCAGAATTTCTTTTAGAAGAGGTGCTCTTAAAAAATTAAACACGGATTATTAAGAAAGTAGTGAACAAACAAAATTTATAATTTAGTTTTTTATGTACCAATAACCAGTACAACAAATTTTTACTTTTTTTATTACTCGACTCTTTCTAATTTTACCAGTTCATTTTGCTTTAAAACGAAGGGAAATCAAAAACATAATGTCTTTGATTTATTTGTACGGTAAGTATTTGATTTTTTCACGATTTTAAGCTTTTTTTTATGTATTTTTTTTATCAAATTTGGTTTCCAGAAACACATTTTTAAAACTGTATTTTCTCTTTAATAAAATCAAGTTTATAACTTCTTTTTATACGAAAACATACTTTTATGTTTTGGGTATTGTGCTAAACAAATTTTGGAAACAGAATTTTAAAGGGTAAGGTTTGCCCTTTAATTACCTTCATACGATAGAAATAAGCAAATTTAAGCAACTTTGAAAATCAAAATAAATTATTAAAAAAAAAGTGGTGCGTTTTTTGTCATTGTATTAGTATTTATTTGTGATTATACAAAAAACATTTCATCTTTATTTTCGCGTTTTTACCTTAAAAAAAACTTGTTAAAAAATGTAAAATGAGTATTACGTGCCATGACATTTCTACTGATTTTTTTTTAGTATAAGGAATGCCTGTCACGCGTCTATAAACTACATATAACAATAATGGATCATCCGGGACAAAACTAAGTAAAAAAAAACGTTGAAAAAGCCTAAAATCGTAAAAAAAAATCCTAACGTAAAAACGAATCATGGACATTGTTGTTTGATTTCCCTTCATTTTAAAAACAAAATGAACCAGCTAAACAGAAAGAGACAAGTCACAAAATTTTATTGAACCATCTAATCCGATTTTGAGAACACATCAATTTGTGAAGCAATCTTCTGATCACTTTCCCAGCTTGGAGTCCTAGCACTTTCATATATGTTTTTTAGCTCGTGATTCAAATAATTTGAAATTAGTACAACTATGTCAGTGTCTATTTTTTTCGAATAAATTATTTAATTCAAGTAAATATAAATACATTTCAGTAAAATTACATGATTCAATATACTTCAGCCCCTCGAATCCCTCCACTGGATACGTACCAGGATATGGTATGTCCTTGTTCTAGTATATTGCAGAGCGAGGTATATCTGACGGGGTATAGAAAGAAAATTTTTTAGAACATGATTCCTACTATTATCTCTTGCCAAACTTGTAAACTATACTTTGTGCTCTACTTCCACATGTTTCGAAATCCAGAGCCATTTGTGTCTATGCGCATTTAGAATCCCTCGTTCGAAAAATCAATAAATTGGAGTCGACGCAAATGCGTCATAATTTGAAATTGTATTTAAAATCATATATTTCATGTTGTAATTCTTTTTCGATGTAGCGTTTCGTGAAGTAGAGCAGAATATGATACAAGCCGATTTCAATTGTAAAATAAAGTTTTTTGTGTTTATTTTGCAAAATATGTTGAAATAAATAATTCGTCTTATTGTTTTGAATACCCTAGTGTCATCTGTTGGATTGTTAAATAACTATTATTCAATAATCATTCCACTACAAAATGGCTATGTTGTTTATTAATTTCGTTACAGTTTGTTGACAATTTAAGTGTTTCAGTTGTATTTTTTTACGTATAGCATTGAAAATGTGCTTCAATGTTGAGCAAGGACCTACAGAACTACTTATATTTGAAAGGAGATAGAGAGAGACAGAGAGTAATAAATCAGTTTGTCAAAGACATTCCAGTGGTACGCCAATATTTATTTTCTCAGGGATAGTCGGAAAGATTTAATTTGAGAGAGATCTACCGCTAATTTATGTACATCATGTTATTTACGATGTTATAAATATAAACTATTCATTTGTTTCCTTTGAATAAGAATTGCTGATATATATATATATATATATATATATATATGAAGAAGGCAAGAGTAGTAGACGAAAGAATAATTTTACCTTACATTTCCGATCGGTATAAGAATGTGAATTCTTGCAGTGAGTGATTTAAAATTTTGAGTGATTTAATAGTTATTTATGATACAAGTACGAAAACCTAGTATTTAGTCACGAATAGGTCAATTAAAATACTCGCTACGCTCGTGTTTTAAGACCCCTGAGTGACTAAAGATGCTTTACGTAAGTGTATCGTACAATATTTTATCTACGATATAATAAAAAACCCAATAAATATTAAATATTAAATATTTTTTATTAAAAAAATACTTTTATTTATGAGTTAGGATCACAATATTAAATAAGCAGTTTGCCATGATAACAAAATTTTTGCAAATTTGGCGTATTTAAAAATTTAAATCACTCGTTGCTCGTCAGCCTGTGACTAATGAAGTCGTTACAAAAACAACCGTTTTACAAACTTAAAACTAACAACTAAACATCAATTTTACACACTATCGTAGATACAAAAATTTTAATTCACTAGTGATTAAACATCTATTTACAGTTGTTGTTATGGAGATAATAATGACAATTTAAAACGACAAAATTGAATAAATAAATGTATAAAGAAGAATTTGAAGTAATTAAAGTGTGCCATTTAAACAAGAGACACTCGGTTTAAGTGGTTTTTATTTTTATTATTAAAAAAAATTATGAAGGATTGCATTAAATATTGCATAATAATAATTATTTGTTTTATTGCTATTGACACACAAAGAGGTCCTTGCCATTCAAGTAAATGTTTATTTACCTACTTATTTCACTCATCCATTACAGCTAATAATATTTTCACATAAATTAAATACGAATTGCAAGAAAGAAACTTTAACTGCTGTTCTACACTGTATCATTAAAATATTTACTCAAACATTTCAGTTGATGAGATAGATAACTTAACTTTTAAACAATTGTAATTAAATATTTTAATAAGTATGTGCACTTTCCAAAAATAGGCAAGAATATTATAACATTCGAAGATGCGCAATTCGAATATCTATATTAAGAAACAGGTCAAAAATCTTGTTTTCCAAACATACACCCATAGATCTTTCTTACTTGAGTGTTAGAAATTTCGCAGAAATATTTCTTAACCGCACTTTATGTTTTGACATCTAAGATGTACGAGGCTATAAATTATATTACCCATAACACCTTTAATAAACAGGCGTTCAGCTCTGTTCTAAAAATCTCAAAACAAATAACAAACATGCACTAAAAACTAATAACACAAAATGGTGATAGCAGGAAGCCATAAAGAGTATGTCATATTAAGATCATATTTGAAAGGTTCTCGCAGTAAAATCATGGCATTTTGAAGTTGTTCGAAGATATTAATCAATTGGAAATAAACATAACCTTTATCGTTTATTAAACATTGGCCTCTGACACCAGCAATTAATGGAACATTATTGTGAAAATATTTCGTATTAATTTTCTGGTTATGTTGTGACATTTCTTACGAAACATTTGAGACTGAACATGAATTGTGCGATCGAAGGATGGGAGGATGTATGTTTCTAATTAATTTACAACAATTAAATTTTTATTACACCGCTGTTTCATGAAATTTACACCTAATTTAATAGCAAATATTGAGGTGTAACCCTGATCTAAAACCAGGTAGGTCAAATTGAAGAAAAGGCTTGATATTCAAAATTTTCTGGTATTTATTAAGAAAATATCTTTCAGGATATTTATCAATCAAATTTTAGATGGACTAATTTGGACGGCGCAGTATTCGATCGCAGGACCTTCAGGAGGAGTGTCTAATAAATAATTGTTATATTCTTATTTTACATCCAAGGCAATAGAAGTCGATGCTCAATTTAAATTTAAATGTATCTTCTTGTTTTAGAAGCAGACATCAGGACACATCAAAATGTAACAATTTTTACCTTCCGCAAATATACTAAGATATTGTGACGGCTTAAATTTTTTTAAAAGATTTAAACGTTTTGTGGTCCCTAAATTATGATTTCACTATTTTCACGACAACTCAAATTTTGATATCGATATCATTTTCAAATCATATTAAAAATCTGATGTTAGAAGCTAATTAGATTTTAGTAGTACTTCACTTGTAGATTTATTAAGTTTTTTTGACAAATCTTAGAAACTAAATAAGTTAGTGCAAATTTTGTTATATTCAAAAAGAGGTGAAATAATATTTTATACCGTTCAGCAAATATTATTTTTCAATAGGTTATGTGGTCAAAGAAATGCATTAATTAGAATATGAAAATATCTATTATAATAATTGTATTATTTGAAAATGATATATATTCACAGTATTTAAGATACACTTAAACCATATCTAGTATCACTTTTTAAATAACTTAATCATAGGCTACGAATTCGATAAAAATTATGCTTTACATTATACGAGTATAAGTTAACCTAAAGAAAATTATATTATACGTTTTCTCATTCATACTTTTCCTTTTCCTTGGTCATTTAGTAAGTAATGGAGTAAATAGCTCCGAGGTAACGCGTCGGACTGTGGATCGTGAGATCCTCAGTTCGAATCCTACAGCAGATAGTTGCCAATTTAAATTTACCCCTGTGGTTCCCCCTCCACTGACATCTTTGGGGGCTATGACTTGACGGCTGGTAACCGCATTTCATACGAAAAAATATATCACTTACCGAAATCTGTAGTATGAATTTAAATATAACAATATCCGACATTTGCCTTGTCTGTCTTTCCGCCTTTTTCAAAATATTTTCGATCAACTTTGGTAGCTTATAAAATTTTTATTTAAAGAGACTGTACATAAAATAAGTGCAAAATAAATTAATAAAATATGCTGAATTCACTTATTGAAACAGATTTGAATTATCTCTTTTGGATTTCGAGATATAGGCGCTCAAACATATATTGCTAATATACAATTGAACATATTATTAAATGTTGTTTACTAAGATGTTTTATATACTCTATGTTGGCAATTTTCTACATAAATATAAAACAATATGATGTTAATTTTAATAAATAATTTTGTTGTATTATATATTCTTGTGAATGACGTACCGTAGAATAACAACCTCTAAAAATGTTAGAATATTTGTTAGCACGCAGTATTTTCCAAACTTAAAGCATATGTTAATTTCTTGTAAGATTCTTAAAATTGACGATTTGTGTTAAACTAAGCAAAAAAGACGTCTTACGATATCAGTTATTCCGTTAAAATAATCATCTCGTTAATTTATAAATTAAACGGATAGTTTACGGAAATTGCTTTGATAAATAAAAAATAACTATATCATCACGCCTTTTACCCATTATGGGTGTGGCACTCTGCTTACGCAGATCTCGGTAGGTGATATATATTTTCGTATGAAGTGCGGTTACCAGCCGTCAAGTCATAGCCCCCCAAAGATGTAAGTGGAAGAGGAACCACAGGGGTAAATATAATTTTGCAACTGTCAGCTGTGGGATTCGAACTGAGGATCTCACGTGTATAACTAGACCGTTCTAAATGCCCGCATACTACATATAATTTGTTGCGTGAAATCAACTCTCAAAATATTAATAACAAATCAATTACACAACAAAGTTTCAATCAATCACACGTAAAAATCCCAAGCCCGTTAATCACATGACATTACGTTCTGAAATCATCTCCAACTTTTCGATAACTGACATTAGCTTTCCTGCGTGTTCATTATCGAGTGAACAGGGAGCTGCAGTACCACCACAACCATATTTCACACAACGAAAGCTGTCATTTCAGAGTAGGCAAGTTGGCAATCACCTACCTACAGGTTGAGTATGAATGTGTGTATGTATGGGCTGATGAGAGTGCGTCTAGCTATAAGTAATTGTGATTATTTGTGTAATTGTACGTGTGTTGGTGTGTATCATGTAACTAGCAGCTCTTATATCATCATAGTTCACAGTGACATCGAGGCAGAGCCGCACAAGCCCGAAGGGAAAGCTGCGATAGCAAATAATGCGTTATTGTTAGAGTTACGACTCAATGTTGTTATGTAAAGATTTATTAACAATAAACATTTTTACTCATGAATTTATATTTTCTCTTCTGCGGTAATCATTTCTCCTTTATATTCATCGTCATTTACCCATTTATTTGTTTTAGAAAATTTGAATTACAACAGTTTTATTAACAAGAACGACAACAAACTTTTAGCGCATAAATGGTCTTATTTTTTAAATTGTGTCATAAACTATTGAAGATACCCCAATGGAACAAAATAGAAATAAAGTTGGTTTGAGTATCTTAATCTCCTTATCATGATATATTGTTTGGGAAGCCGATATTACGTCACTGGAATGAATGTGCGTTAACTTCACCCACGCAAGTTTATAACAAATAGTATTGACGTCTACTTGTACAAATTTAAATTGTACATTCGAAGTCAAAAGTTCAATATTATATAAACAAAAAGAAATGTTTCAAAGCATTATAGGCGCTCCAAGTATTTTTTAGCGACGTTACGAAATATTATAAGCAAAAAATACGGATGTTCCCTTAACCCATTAATGTTCAGAACTATTTTTCCTATTGATTTTATATTTCTGTATGTTGGTAACTTGTAAGTACAATTGTGTATAATAGTATATTATTTAATGAGCATGTAATGTATGCTATTACTCATGAGAATAAAGTTTGCATCATGAGCGAACGAATGAGTAATAGCCATTACATGCGAGTAGAATACTGTACTTTATCCACAACATTTCATCAAATATATATTTGTTTTGAAATTACAAGATAAGTAGAATTTTTGCTCTGACAAATACAGAAAATTATTTGTTTATAAACGTAAACAAATTGTAGCAACCATCGCTAGGCTACATATTGTTGTAACAAAAATTTGAAGTGATTTGACATTTAGCAGAAAATCTTAAAAGCAATCATTCTGATGCAATTTAAGCTTAAAAAGAAAATAAAAGTATGAAAAATGAGAAAACTATAGTGTCTTTTGGCTTTATATGTAAAAAAATACTTAAAAGTAATTTAGATTTTACTCTTTTGATAGGTAAGATTTGAATTTGATATAACGAATGAATAATATTATTTCATCGAACTGTCAATATTATTTCATTAGCAACAGTAACAAAGGTAATTAATTGATAAACAACGGTTGAATTACGGGTATATTATTTGACAGTTGTGGATAAAATATTTTACATTTATATATACAGAGCAATATCAAATTAATATGGTAACAAATTTTATCCAATTTGAAATATCATAGTCTGGAGAAACATAATCTTAAAGTGAGACATCTTTACGTATGTTCTATCATACGCTGATCATTAATGAGTTAATATTTTTAAAATCAGTATTTGGATGGGTAGCCATACAAATCTATAAGTAAGGTTCACAATCATAAAATAATTAAAATTTCAACTCCATATACAACACTTAGAATCATATTTTTTACCACTCAACATGTAAGGGAAGTATTGTGACGAGTCTAAATTTTGAATAGTGAGTTTTCAACAGATAAGCATGTTTTAGGATCCCTATAATAAGATATTACATTTTCAGGCTATTGTCAGTATGGGACAATTTTTTCGTTTACGATTCCAAAAGATCTAATAACTGTATTGTTTTCAAATTCAATATTAATAATTTTAATATTTGAAATACAAGCTGAGTAGATTTTGACAGTAATCTATCAATCGGAAGTAATAATTTACTTAAAACACCCTCAGGTTTTTTGTTCATATCTTAGTAAAAAAAAAAATGAAATAGAATAAATTTTGTTATAATCAAAAAGATGTAGAATAAGTAGCAATTTTTTATATTTTTTGTACCGTTTGAATTAAAAATTTGCATGAAATTGCATGCATTTTTCGGATATACTTATCATTAAATAATTGTTTAAGATTAAATTTTGTCATATTTAAAAAAATGTAGAATACCATTCCCAATAATATTTAGTTAATTTTTATTTATACGTTATGCCATTTACAAGTAGGTTTCTAAAATATTGAAGCTAAGTGAATGAAACAAAATTTAAAATGGTTTCTTGAATTCTTTTTCTCCTGGTAAATTAACTGCCATATTAGGATACCATATTTTTTGTTTATTTTGCAGAAATATTGACCATTATTTTACTTGTTGTTGAATCTTTGCAACGAGATAAAATTCAAATTATAGTATAATTAATTAATTAATAAAGATTCCTAGTTGAACAATTGGATCATTTCAGTGTCAAAACCAGGTTGCAAAATGCACAAAAATAATGTTCACACGTGACAATACACTTGACAAACATTCCACAGCTCTTTTACCCAACGCAAATCCATTCACTCCGGTTCTGCGCGAGCTGCAAATGTGTAATCGTTTTTGAACCCGCAGCAAAGAATATGACCCGTCTACTTTGGGTAGGGGTGGTCACAACAGTATATAAATACATATAATTCCAGCAAATCTTCAGTAAGTGTCAGTGGCTTAACACAACCTGGCTTAACAATGAAAGTGGTACGTAACAACTAAAGTAAATTGTGAGAAATCTAGTGACAGGAGTTAATCACTGAGCGCGATGCTAATCAAGTTGTTATGAAATTTTGAGTCGCTTATGAAAGCTAATGTGTGAATAGACTTTTGTGTGTTAGAGATGTAATCTGCAATAATTGATTATTGTTTTATTGAAACTTGTTCCGCGATATGCAAATTTCACTGCAATCAAAATATTTTGCGCGATTATCTGATTATTGAAATTATACATTTCATGAATAATATTACCAGCGACTAATACATTTATTATCATATATTATTTTAGAAAACAACTCCTATTATTTTTCTTATAGTAAATCATTCTTAAAATAATTTGTAGTAAAATGCGTCAAACTAAAATAACACTGTAATATACCATGAGTGTCAGCTAGAATAGAATATTTACTTTTCTGTCATTCCTATCAGCTATATACATACATTACCGTAATGTTTCAGATAAAATGCAATATAGGTTGTCAATGTTAAATGAACTTGTCATCAGAATTTATTGATTTACAAATATTTCTCAAACGATAACAAAAATTGCACCAAATAACCATTCCAATGTTTTCTTCATTAGTAAACATTTTAAAAGTATGATGATAAGTTCATTTAACATTTTCAATTTTATCTGGAACAGTACGCTAATGTATCTAGCTGGTCTCCATGTTAATATACATTAATGATATAAAAGTAAATGTTACATCTTAGCTGAAACTCACGATATAAAGAAAATTAGAGGCATTTGTTGGTACCACGAGTTTTTAGGTATACTAAGAGATGTGTTTTATTGCAGTTTAATGTTCTACAATTCTACTATTTTATTTTTAAAATACTTCAAACAATTGTAAACATTAGACATCGCTAAAACATTTCTTTTAGTGTACTCAAAAACAGAGCTTTTGGTATCAACCATTGTTACCAAAGAGAAATAAACTTAGTTATATTCCGAGTTCGATGCGAGTATAAAAGTTGACGTTTAAATTATTTTATGACTGAAGTTTCTTGTTATAAGTTTTCATGGTTTCTTTTTACAGATATTCATCCAAACATTGGATTTAAAGATACGAGTAAGGCACCAGAATATCTTACTTAAAACAAATGGTTAACCACTGTACGTGGAATAGAAAAAATTTACAATCCTGATACTGAGCCATTGCTTTTTTAATAAAGACATATTGTTTTCTTGCTTATTGTGGAAAAAAATACAATGGCTGGTACCACGAGCTCTGTTTTTGGGTGTTTTAAGAGCAGTGTTTTAGGCTCGGTTTTAGCGTTGTACAATGTTCTAAAATTTTTTATAAAAAAATGTTTTTATTTTATTTGAAGTATTTTTTTATAAAATAATTTAAGAACATTGTACAGCGCTAAAAACGGAGTTTAAAACACCCGAAAACAGAGCTCGTGGTACCAGCCAATGTGTCTATACTAAATGGTACAATATTGAGAAAAATATTTCAAATATTGTATAATTTTGTCTTCTTCTATTTAACAAATTTACTATAACGTCTAACACAATTATTTATTGAGATAAATATGTTCATATACCTGGTAGTAAAGTACAACTTCTGATTGATGGATTATTATAAAAAATTAATCAGCTCGTAACTTTAAAAATGCAATTTTAAATATGAAATATGAAAATGATATTGACCATAAAAACTTAGGACAAGAAATATAAGCATAAAACAATTTATATATCAACACATGTAATAGTATATTCCACACGAGTAAAGAGTTACGATTTGCCATTTCGTTACCTGTTGTAGAATATACTTTTTGTAACAAGATTTTGGAAATTATACAAAAAATACTAATACAAAACTGTTGAAAACGTCAAATACAAATAAATAAAATTAATATAAACAGATGTGACCATAGCAACCGAACAAGATACTTCATATATAGCGCTAATATGCGGGTCTGATTCATCGAATTTATTCCAAACGTGGCGTATGGAATGATAGTTGATCGAATACAATTTTTAGTTGTTAATATTAAAAAATATTTTGAATAAAATAACCTAGTTGAATAAATATTTTGCTAAATTATTGTGACATTTGTTAGTTACAAAGTTAATTAGCATTCATGTAGAGTACTTGAACTTGTCTTCTAGTTCAAATGTTTTCAAGAAGTAAACCTCCATAAAATATAAAATTATCTAGAAAATTCAGCTCTAATTAATTTCGCAGCACACTAAAAACTGATTAATCCTTTCAGATCGCAGTTTGTTTCTTGGCCTTCGTCGCCTCTACCTTGGCGTTCCCTCAGGAACCGATCCCCATTCTCAAGTACGAGAACGAAGGAGTGAACCACGATGGATCTTACAAATTCAGGTAACACATTAATAAGCCACAAGAAATAATATATTAACATGTGTTAGTTAACAGTAAATTACTTTCCTATTAACATAAATGCGAGAATTCCACGAGTAACGCAACCAAATTCGCTTTCGCGCGGAGAAAGCAACAGATTCGAATAAGATGTTTGTAGAATTGTTTTGTAGAGTTAGAACCTACACGATCACTTAATTAGACCTCATGTTAACATGTTTGCATTTCATTTAGTAATAAGTGCTTGTCTCGTAAGACGAATAAATCAATTTCATTAGCATCTCTAGACAAAGTGAAATACTTAATAATTATTAGGATGTAGTATTTTAATGTATATTACATAAATAAATGACCTATATTTATTCTCGTACGCAACATGCACTTAAGAACAAAAATAATAATATATTAACTTTCTTTTTAGCAGTATTTCGCGAATAACATTATTTAATTTAATACTTTACTTTCTGCAAATATATGTAAGGGAGGTATTGTGATAGGTCAAAAATTTTGATATTGTGACGATTTCTTTGTACACGATACCCAAATTTCTCTAATTATAATAATATATTGTACAACGAGCATGGAATGGTACTCATTTCCTACAAGTATTAAAGTTTGTAGCATGAGCCGAAGGCGAATGTTGCAAATCATACGAGTATGAAATGGACATTCCATGCGAGTTGTACACTGTACTTTTTATACGACCACGATATTATTTCCTAATTAATTTAATATTAATAAAAAAATTGTCTCGCTTTCACTATTCCAATATTTGATAATTCTAAATAAGTACCCTAGCAATGGCACCTGTACTTAAATGAGCTGAAATGTATTGAAATACTCACAAAACAAATTCATTACCCCATATCCCTAGCAACAACAAACATACAATGAGCAGATTTCTAAGTTATCGTAGAAAATAGTATATTGTACAACGAGCATGGAATGGTACTCATTTCTTTCGAGTATGAAAGTTATAAATCATATGAGTATGAAATGGACATTTCGTGCGAGTTGTACACTATACTTTTTCTACGACCACAATATTATTTCAAAATTAATTAAATTTTAATAATAAATTTGTCCCGCTCTCACCATTCCAATATTTGACAATTCTAAATAAGTATCCTAGCGATGTTACCTGCAATTAAATGAACTGACCTGTATTGAAATACAAAACAAATTCATTTCACACGATGCTTGCAATGTATCTCATATCCCTAGCGACAACAAACATACAATGAGTAGATTTCTCAGTGGTCGTAGAAAAATGTATTTATCCAACACTACTCAATAAATGGTCTATAACTAGGGCGATTTTAAACAAGGAAAGTAACAGATTACCCACTAGTGGGTATAACATTAAGAAAGTCACTAGTGAGTATTTTTTTTATTTACAACAATAATAATAACACAACACCTTGGTAACTACTTCGATTGACATTTTAATTTAAAAATTTAAAGCATGTCACTGGCAAATAATATGTTTTTTAATAAATTTTTGATTTATTAAGAAGTGTTGGATAAAACGTTATACTTCATACGTGGGCAAATTAGAATTACCCATTCGATCAAATTATCACACTTAGCCTTCGGCTTCGTGTGCTAATTCCTTACTTTGCCCAGTTGTACAGTAAATAACTATTATTTTACCAGAAATATTATTATAATAATTATAGTTTACTGTGAATATTCTACTTAAAATTGAAGTTAGGGCTAGAGACTTCAACAGTGAATCAAACAACAAACCCAATTCAATTCCTAAATTCTAGTTATGAAACCGGAAACGACATCGCCGCCGAAGAGCAAGGCTTCGTGAAGAACGCCGGCAACCCCGAACAAGAAGCCCAGGTCGCCCAGGGCCAGTTCTCGTACACCTCTCCTGAAGGTCAGAAGATCGTCTTATCTTACATCGCCGACGAGAACGGCTTCCAGCCTCAAGGAGATCACCTCCCTACTCCTCCACCTATCCCAGAGGCCATCCAGAGGGCGCTGGAGTACATCGCAGCTCACCCAGAGGAAAACGGTGAGGCAAGCGCTCCACAACCTGTGAGATACCAGCCTCAACAACAGCAAAGAAGATATTAAGAGGAACGGGAAGGGTGATGAAATTGGTTGACATATACGGTGGTGTTTGGAAAATTACAAAATAGTTGCATAGGAGAAATTGATGATTCTTCTGTCATTTCCTTGCCAATTAATTTTAACTCAACAATTTTTGGTTGCTTTTGACCAGTTACATCAAAAAAACTTAAATTTTAAACTAGGTTCAAGTAAATAATAGTAAATTGAAGTAACATGTCATCTGGAATAAATGACATTGCTTTGAAACATGTATTTGCTTTCATCGTATTATTCAATTAATACAAGTTTAAAATTTAAGTTTGTTGGTGCAACTAGCTCTTCAAAATTGATGATAATTTTCAACATCATTGTAAGCGCATATTCATATCAGGGTACCAACTGTAAAACAATTAACACAAATCATCTAACAATGTTTACTGTGTATATTTAAAATAATTGTATATAAGATAAATATCATTATTTAAATTAATTCAAAAGTAATATAACATGTAAATTTTGTATGTATTTTCATAATAAAATTTGTATAAAACTTATATTGTCTTTCAATTTGAATAACTAACTTTCTTCACTTGATAATTAACGCAATATAGTCTTTATTTAATTTTCAGTATTACCAATAACAATGTACAACTATAATTAAATAAATAGAAAATGAAGAAAGCAATTTTATTAGAATATGATGTTTGGCTGTATAAAAACAGGATTAGTATCTAGCATAATTTTTTTTATTGATTTTTTCTTTTCTTTCATAATTTTAAAATTATCCCTTTATTATATAAAAATAATATATAATAACGCATTTTACCAGTTTCGAAAGTGGCACTCTGCTTTCACAGATCTTGGTAAATAATATATTTTTTTGCACTTCCGGGTTTAAATGCCCTAATTTATTCCTCCTTCTCGTGGACTGAATTGTCAGTATTTATCTCGGAGTTTTTAAATTTCGAAATTTAATCCCAAGGAATTAAATTGACAAGTAAACAAGTAACCACAGCAAGTAAAATATTTATTAAAATTATTTTATATAAATTACATTTATTATTAATAGTTTTATACAGTTGATAAGTACAGAGTATATTTAAACGTTTTTGAAAAAATTAATTACTTTGACCATTAAAAATACCTTGTCTAGTGTATCTTTTAAGAATTTATCAACTTGTTCTGCTCAAATTATGACTTTTTAGGGTCCAGCTACCATTTCTTCTTTTAAAGAATGTAATTAGTTTCGGGAAATTGCTTATATCAGTATTATTTCTAACCTCCAACATTCCCTTCAACATCAAAATTTGCCCAAAAGATACCAAGTTTATTTAAAGTTTTATTTTATAAAACAACTTTACATTGTAAAATGCTAAAACACTTTTCTTAGTCTACATATTTAAAAATAGAGCTCATAATACCAGCGAATATGGGTAGAAGATGAGATCAAATCTCGTAATATTATATTTTTTTTTAGCACGGATACCAGCCGTCAAATTACTACCTCCAAATATATTTTAATTCAGAGAAGATAAAACTAGGTATCTAGTTACATATTTAATTTAACAAAATACTCATTTAATTATTTTAAATTTTGTTCTATTTATCATCTAAAACCCAGATTTCTCGCACACAATTCACAAAAATAATTACTGAATTTCACATTCGCTTTTATCCATTTTCTATTTATCACACATTTAATTGCACACATTGTAACCATACCAAATGAAATCGTCATCCAATAACAACAGACAAACACAAATAAATGCTCATCGCTACACGCATGGCGTATATGGACCACATAGAATAAGAAGAGAGAGCAGCTGGTGCTATGGACATATGGGATGTAGAGTTATCTGCAAACCACATTTGTATAAAAGGGAAACACTGCTCAACGGAAGTTACTCTTGTCTTGTGCTTGTGCAGATCAACATTGACATGGACAACGCAGTAAGTTAGATTCATTTTCATTGAAGCAATACTGAAGCATTTAAAAGCAACATACATTAATTTACCTGTCATTTCCCTCTGTTTATTAAATTAAATTTGTTTAATCAAACTTAAATCTTTGATCTATAAGAATTTGATGTTGTTGTTTTAAAAAACTGACAAATCTGAATTTACTTGAATTAATTTTTATAACTTGTTTTTTGTTTTATGAAGATGGTAAGCGGACTAACTACATTTGAGTAGATAATTGTGAATAATTTATGTGAACAGCACAGTGAAATTCGAACTCAAGACCGTTGGCATGCTAGGCTAGTGGGTAAAACCGTAGTTTACGGCCAATTGTGAAGTTAGTTACGGATCTCCAATGATGTTTGGTAGATATGACAGTTTGTGGTGATGCAAGTCAAACAACAAAAACCTAGTAAATTTGCATTCTGAAAATGCCGTAAAACAAATTCGTGTTTATTCAACCTCAAAACTAAAATAAATCTGAGTTTCTTGCTTTTTAAATTGTTTTTCTTTAACGATAACCAGCTAAAGAAACTAGGACCTGCAGCTAACTTCACAATTGGCCATAAACTACGGTTTAGCCGGTTAGTGTTATCTGCTTATAACTTGTTAATTAATTATTTGTTTCATATTTTCTGCGACCTAACTGCGTTAATTTGTATTTTTGTTTTAGTTTGTGTTTTTGTTTTAGTTTGTGGTTTTGGTGTGCCTGATATCCTGTGGGTTGGCAGCCCCGCAATATGGCGGCGAACACGATTACCACCACCAACACCATGATGCACATCCGGTGGAATTACACACTACACCAATTCCAATTTTGCAACACAAGTCCGAGAGACATAAGGATGGTTACCAGTTTAGGTAAATATGAATCAGTTTATCATGTTCTTCAAATAAATCGGGACAATTTATATACACATTGAAAGTAACGATTTAGCTAATTAAACCTGAGAAAGTGCATTTGTATTAAGCAAACAGTTTATCTAGTAAACATCGGGAAAATAGCACATTACAGTGGGAGCAGTAGAAAATAAACATATCGACCGAATTTCTACGAATATGTCAAATATAGTACACGACCTTATATACGGCCACGTTCTGTACTTTCGACTTGCTTTCTAGACATATGTCAGGCGGCGGTTATTTTATCTGTCAAGTAATTGTCTCTCAAAACACATTTTGCAAATAAACATACTTTAAAGTAGTACTCTCTACAATTTATTTAAGTTAATTTCTATTGTCCGCAAGATATAACATCATCCGATAGAGACTGGACTAGAATTTTACTCTCTTACGAAGATCAGATTAACAGATGACTGTTTATCCAGAATTTCCTTTCAATATTGTTTTATCCACTTATGGAAAATTAAACACTATGAAGAGATAAAGAATTAAAGTTTTAAAATCATAATAAGTTTTTACAAAACATACTTGTTTACAGAAAAAAAATTGTAGGTTTCTCGACTGAATAGGAAATGATAGGTGGATAGGTCTTGGTTTAATCAATTAGTTATTAAAATTCAATAACATACCAACGTTTCGACTTTAATTAATTATTCATCAGGGTGCTGATTCAAACATACAAAAAAGTAAGCAACATTAAAATATAATTTTCCTATTTCACGTACACAAAGTCAATTTTGTGACACTGTTTTCTGTTTTTGGGGAATTTATTATTTGTAAAATTAATATTCTGTCAAATTTGGGACTGTCATTGCTCACGTAAAATTATCGGAGACTCTGCGTCGGGGTTGCGGCCTGGGACCCGATAGGCCCCGCGGGCAAAGCCCCTTGGTGACCAGTGGTATATTAAACATGCCTTACAATTTTATTTTACTTTTATTGAATTTATGAACATGCCTAATTGTAATACTCGCATTACAAAAAAGGTCATTGTAACACTAGTTGTTCAATATACTATTGTCTAATATCTAATATATTAGAAAACAATTAAAATATTTATAATATTTACCATATTAACCTATAAAATTATAATTTTTCTTATTTATATTGAGATAACTACCATTACATTTGTAGATTATGTATTTTACAGCTGTCATATCGGACAGATTTTATTGCCAACATTGGCAAACAAATGCACTAAATTTGTTACTTTTAAATTCAATTGCATTCTTATTCCATCATTGTTTATATTCATATTATGTTTTGAAATACTATATTTTTTTTATTATAAATATAATTTATTAATAAACGCTTTAGAAATAGAAATGTTTTCGTCGAAATTTCTCGGTTTTCTATCTGCTTAGGCAACGCTAATCAACACATTTCAATGTACAAAAAATTATTTTCAATTTATTCTCACTCTCTTGTTATACTATTATTGAAAATAAATTCGTCTTCAATAATCATCTACCACTGCAGAAAACTGGCGCAAAATTTTCATATACCTACACTTGTACAGTATTTGAAAGCTTCTGAAGTATTATATTATATCTGGAAATACCCTGGACTTTATCAAACAAACAGGACTCCTGTTAAAAGAGTAAATACAGATGGTACAATAGGCCAAAAAGTAGTAGTACAGTGATTTTAAAGAAAACAATAATAATACCAGAGTAGAACTACAAGTGGTAGATGCTCATTGGTAAAATGAGGAAGTACGAAAAGAGCCTGGTTTTATATGTGTTGTTGATGTTCTTACAGTTCTTATTCATTTCAAAATCCCCACTCATATTTGAAGATGAATCCATGTTTCATTATTTAATTTTCAGTTACAAAACTGGCAACGGAATCCACGCCGAAGAAGCAGGCTACATCAAGAAAACCGGCGAAAAAGAAGACGACGACGTGATCGTCATGCACGGCTCCGTGTCCTACACAGGTCCTGACGGAGTCCCTGTCAAACTCACCTACGTAGCCGACGAACACGGTTTCCAGCCGCAAGGCACCCACCTGCCCACCCCAGTACCGCTGCCACTGGAGCTGCAGAAAGCGTACGAACAGGCCTTGGAGCACCACCAGCAGCATGGGGGGCAGGAGGAGATTGGAGGGTATGAGGAGGAGGAGTATCAAGGACATTATCAATAGGAAAGAAATAAATAAAAATTATTATTTTGTTTAAAGACTTCTGAGGTTATATGTTCGAAGAAGTTAAAAGTTTAAAGAGAGCAGTTGATATTTGATGAATATTTGACAAGACAGTATTTTAAAATAGGAATAGGATTAAGTTTATGTTATAATTGCCAATTGTTGTTAAGTGTTATTGAGTATATTTGTTATTTTTCTTGTATTTGTTGTTGCATATAATAAATATATTGATTGTTTTAAATAAGTTTATAATACAGTGTTACAATATTATATTCGTTATCTTTAATAAAAATAATTGAAATAATTTACTTCATAAAACTTTATGAAATCAAGTTATTTTATAAATTTATAATAGCCGAATTAACCATTCCCCAATACGGTTTAATATACTGATCAACACTGATTCATAAATAAGTCCAATTCAGCATTGAAAATTAAGCTAATTCTGTAAACAAATTAAGTGATTAATTGATTCATTACTCGTTTTAATCATTGTTTTGACATTTGTGGTTTTTGTCAAGTGTGTGTAATTTAGATAAGAGTACCTTACGAAAATATAATAGGTGATATAATAATAATAATAGAGAAGGAAATATTTCAACTTATTTTAAATAAGAATTAAAGTTAGGTTAAATCACTGATGTCTATGTAACACTAGATTGGGCATAGGCCTTATTCTGCCATCTGAGAGCGTTCCCAATTGAAAGGGAGAAATAGAGGTTTTGTGATACTTTTGTAAAGTAAAGTACGCAATCTGAAGCTCTGCCTTCTCTCTCTCTCTCTCTCTCTCTCTCTCTACACTGCGCTCGCCACCACCTCTCTTTAGGTCATACCACGAATTATGGTCATACCCATAGACAAGAGAGATAGATTTTTACATATTAAAGTATCACAAAACCTCAATTTTCACGATCATGGCGGCGTTCAATTGGGAACGCACTGTAGCGGCTTATGCCCAATTTAGTGTTATATAGAAACCAGTGGGTTAAATGCACAAATTAATACTAAATATTTTCTCTTTCAATTTTTTTTTGACATTTTCACTTATGTCCACTTGTAAAATATATTATATCAAATAAAAATATTGTATATATTGTTATAAATTTAAATAAAACTTGCATATGTATTACTTTATTTTAGATAAAAAGAGTCATCAAAGAAAATTATATAAAACAAAACAAATATCAGTTGATCATGGTTATTCAATTCATGGTTCAAGTAGGTAAATTATAACTTATGTACTGATCAGCTTGATTCTCAGATCAGTTGATTACTGATCAATGATATATTGATGAATTCAGCTGTAATTGACTCTACAACGTACACAGTTGAATAGATAACGAACCTACTGTTAAAAAATTACTAATAAAACTAATGGTAGAGTATAAAATTCTTACTTTTATTATTTTTACATCGAATATAATGAGGAAGAGAACTATATACAAATCTTTGAAATTTATTAATACTGGAACACGCTATTGTAGGCTTTATGAAAACGAAAAAATGTGCCTGAGACAGATAAATTTCGCGGGCTACCCTTCTTTGTCTAACACTTATTTGTAGAGAGGATGCTATGCGTTTGTTGAGCGCTTGCTATGTAAAAACATTGTAAAACAAAGAAAGACAGCCCATGAACTAGCTGCCTCTCTCTAATCAAATATTTAACGCCAATTAGCGTTCCAGTATTATGATATTTTAGTGATGCAAGTGAATACGCTTTTATTTACTTGTATTACCTTGACAACAACAAATTATACATTCAACAAATACCTTATACCTGTGGAGGATTTGCATTTCATCTTTTATATCTTTTATTCAAATATGGTTGCGTTGTAGTAAAACCAATCGAGCAATTTGACACAAAATCTTCCTAAATTCGATGACGCAATTTTTATTGTCTTGCTTTTGTCTGTTGTTACCAAGCAAACACGTTTCCATTTCTTATATAATACTTATAATCTTACCCATCATGGAAACCTGTAGAAGAACCTAATTCATTTTTCAGAATAAATAGCAGTCTAGTTGAGTAAACCGGCGTGAAAATATATTATTTATGAATATTAATATTATTATTCAAATTTCAGTGTTTCCGCCTCTCTTCTCAAATTTCCTAGTTAAAGAAATACTTTCCCAACCAATTAACCAGGAATTCACTTACTCAATACTGCAGCGAACAATCCTCCAGTTTCAAGTAATCCCGTTTCTTTTCACCACGGTCCATCAACATCAGTTTAGATTTAGAGATCAGTTACTGATAAACATAAGCTCTCGATTGGTGCATCACGAATAATCGAACGGATTAGTACACTTTCTCCGATTGACACTCAATTGCTAAGATCCAATTTCACTTGTAGTCAATCGAAAATTTACTGCATACATTCGAGAAATAATTAGGAAGAAATTGGAAACAACATCCTGTATAATAAAATTGATAGTACAACGAGAAGAGTTTAGGTAATCGCCATGAAGATGTCAAGAGAAATTGTCGCAGTTGCCACAGAAATTTATTTATTATCTGTTTTTACTTTCCCTCTCATTTCTGATAAATTTCCTTAGAAATCTATTAGATATTTTTTGCTTTTTACATTCAGCACATGTATCTAAGAGTATTGTGTTGGGTGAACATTTTCGATAATATGTTTTCAACAGACAAGCACCCTAGAATACAATTTCACTATTTTCACGATAACTAAAATATTAATATTTTTATTATCATATTAATAATTTGGACGTGCAAATTACAAGCTATAATCTATTTGGAAATGAGAGCATAATTTATCAATTCAGAAAAGGAATTTCAATGATGCGCCAATAATAGTTTCAAGGATTGCTGATAAATCTGAATTCGATAAAGATCGAACTTTTTTATTTAGATAATATAAATTAATAAATAAACAGATTTCTCTGAAAACTTCTACAGCTATAAAAGAAATTTGTTGTGGGCACCACACTACTTTCTTATACAAGTAAGACCATCTTAACACGTATGACTTGTTCCTTGCGTATAACTTTATTTTGACAATTATTTGATATATAGATGTTAAACATGTTTTTGTTCTCATAGTAACTATACAAATTTTACTTTTATTATATTTTATACGACACATATTTTTGACACTTCACAATTATTTGTCATGTTTGACAAATAGATATTAAAAATGTTATAGTTTTTGTTCCCATTGTAACTAAAATTATAGAAATATATTCTTAAATAATTTAGTTTTTTTTTCAAAATTAGAAGCATGTAGAAGAAAAGTACAAGTAACATTTTTTCTAACATCTTTTATTTGAAACTTTTTCTCACAGTTGATTCTATTTTTGAAATAAATGGAATTTATTGTTTTGCGTATCCAGTAAACTTCCTCCTCGGGTTTTTCAATTTCATTCAAAATTAACTCTGCTCTTCATTTTTTTATGAAACTTACAAATTCCAAGTTTCACTTACATATCTTGTCTCGTTCATGAGATATTGCACACGGACATCCATCTACCCATCCATCCAACCATCCATCCATCTTCATTGAGAAAATTGGTTTTAACGGATTCAGTAGACGTCAAAATATGTATTTCAGAAGAGAGGTGGTGGCGAGCGCGGTGTAAAGAGAGCGAAGACAGAGCTTCAGAACGCGCTCCGGCAAAACGCTGCACTAAATTTACTTTATAAAACGGCAATATTGTAATGCTGTTGGTTTTCAATAATTACTTATTGATTTCAATTTTTCTTTATAAAATATTTTTCTTCACCGTTTAAACATATTTAGAGCCCATTTTTTTTGTTTTTCTGCAATATATATTATTATAAACAGAGCAATTATTGTTGGAATATAAGTGCAAACCACAGATATGCATTTTCTAAATTCAATGAACAAAGTGTATTTGTTTTTAACAATTCTTTCAATCAAACGAATGGAATTACAATTGGTCTGTATTAGACGGCAACCTTAAAAATGTACAAAAACATTGTCCAAGTCATACGGGCTTAATACAACATATTTATTTGAATTTTTTTTAAATATGTTGTGTCGTTTAAAAATTAAAATTTGCAGGAGGTTAAAATGGAATCAATATTATTTTTAATCCATATATTGGAGCCCGAGTTATTGCCGAGTATTTGTCAAATATTCTGAAGTTCCATTGAATCCAACTGTTGAAGCATGGACGACCCAGGAAGACTACCAGGCAAGCAGGAAGATTTAGAGGTTTAGAGAATATTGAAATGAATTGAAACAGTCCCCTTTAGTAACAATTCTCTACCTCCGACCATGCGCTCCGCACTCTACCAGCTCGTCAGTTCCATTGATACACTTTTACACTTTCCTTTTCAAGTTCAGCGACCTACTCCACGTTACCTTCTACATCACAGCATCCTATGACTAGACAAACACGGTCATCTGATGTAATCGAACGCCTCAGCGATTGCTAAGTGCTGCCTGCTGAGTGTTGATGATATTCAAGGTGAATAACTAGTTCAATCAACCGTGACGTGAGAGAAAAGTCTTCTAGTGTTCATGTTATCGCTATTGGAAGATGAATACTAAAAGCTATGTGGTAATACTAGTAATGAGAATGAAAGTAGATGATGAAACTAAAGGGGAACCAAAACCTAGACGCGAAGGATGAATGGAGAAGAAATTTAGGAACCTGGTAGTTGTTTACAATATAATTAAAGTGTTGCAACAAATAACTTTTATCGTTTACAAATCACTCTTCTGGATAGATAAATTATAGGAATATAAGTATAACATATTGAAAAGAATAATTTAACAAAAAATTATTACAGAAAAGGAACAAAAATTGGAATGTACAAGATAATAAGAAGCCCAATTGTAACATAGTCAAAGATGACAATAACAAGAAAGGTTCAAAAGAACTGAAAGAATAAAAAGAAAATATTTGGAACAATATTAGGACCAATTAAATCACAGAAAACGAATATAGAATGAGTGCAGAAGTGTGTGTGTGTGTGTGTAAAACACTCCTTGGTAAAAGCAATTAAATTCTAAAAATAGAAAATATGTATATAGATATACTCAATTTATTAAAATATTTAATTGAATTTGTTGTTTTAATTACTTCACCAAACAAATTGACCACTTACGAAGAATAATCACAAAGGAGGAAAAAGTAAACATAGCAGCGAAAACCATATGAAATTATTATATTAACTGTATTACAGCTACATGTATGTGACATCCAGATGATTCTGAGATAATTACAAAAAAAAAATATTTACGACTAAATTGAAGCTGGTCCTGCTTTTCCTTAAGAAATTATGCCCGGTACTGTAATTGTACATTATACAACAACCATGTAATGGTTTTATTTCCTATGAGTATGAAAGTTTGTAGCATGAGCCGAAGGGGAATGCTGCAAACCATACGATTGTGAAATGGAGATTCCATGCGAGTTGTACACTATACTATTTCTACGACCACGATATTATTACTTAATTCATTTATATTATAATAATAAATTTGTTCCGCATTCACCATTCAAATATTTGACAATTCTAAATAAGTATTCTAGCAATGGCACCTGTACTGAAATGAAATGACCTATATTGAAATAATCATAAAACAAATGCATATCGCACGATGCTTGCAATGTACCTCATTTCCCTACCAATAACAAACATACAATGAGTAGATTTCTAAGTGGTCAAAAAAAAAGAAATTTAAACTCCAGTTAAATTTACTTCCATACTAAACTTACATTAAGTTGTCCAAATGACAAATGTTATGTAAATCATAAAATAATTTGAAATGATTTGTTTAAAAGTAAAATTTCTTTATAATATTATTGCATTAGTATAACATTGAGATTTTCAGAACTACGTATTTTAATTAAGAGATATCATATACACACATTTTCATTAGACCTAATACTTTTGTGTGCTTTTTGTAACAAGAAATTAAGATACCCAAGTAATTGAAATATTTTTTTTTAAAGAAAAGTATAAAAAGAAAATAGAAATATTGACAGATACTTTCATTATTTTCGACACATTGCTACATCATGTGAATATTCCCGCTACAGTCATTGGCTGAACAATAAATGAGATTGATTGCATATTATTTTCAGATATGTGAAGAAAGAAATCAATTGCAATAAAATTGTTTAAAAAAAAAAACTTATCGAAAAATGTATTGTTGCAAATATATCTTGTAGCCATAAAATTTTATGGTTATGGACCTAAAATACATTAAAGTCTTTATTACAAATACATATCGTGTTAAAGTCTTCATTAGCTTGCAATTTATGACAAAAATAATTTTTAATAGCAAATATAAATCTTCTGTAAATATCAACGTTTCAATATGAAACGAAATAAGATAAAACAGAATAAACGATTAGAGCAAATCCATTACTATAAGTTGTCATTTTTATAAGTACCTACTGTATTATTTTGTCAATTTAAATAAATCCTATCGCCCGCAAAATCGCCTGCAAGTCTTTCGTAAATGTGTCCAGTTTACTTGTATTTCTGCATAATTACAGATCTCCTTCAGACGATCTGATCAGATAGCACGATTTTGCAAATTCCGTGGTTTGTATCCGATACAGTCTGAATAGAATCTGCGTATGTAGCATTGTATTCGTAATTATAAGATCTATTGTTTCGTGAATGGAATAGAAAATTGAGCAATGTCAAATTTACTCGCCGTAAACGATATGACGATTGACCCAATTTTAATGTCATAATATTGCGATTCACAAAATATTTCACACAGAACATTATTAAAAAAAAATTTTTAAGTACAAATTAATGTACCTTCAAGATGAAAAACCCTTTATCCCATTTCTAGACGTGCCACCCTACATAATGAAGAACTTAGTATACATGGACGTCAAATGACGAATTCCAAAAATGTTAGTGGAGTAAAAGCTACAAGGGTAATTTTATTTATTGAAATTCTGTTGGTCGTTGGGATCGAACAGAGGATCTTATGATACACAATTTGTCGGTTGCCTAAATTGTAATGTATTTTACTTGTTACTCTCTTGTAAACATAACTTACCGAAGCCCTCTATTGCATTTGAAAATGAATCTTTACAAGTTACTATTTGACAGCTACATTGTAATAGTATATTCTACAACAAGTAATGGAATGGCACATATTCCACGCGACCAAAAAGTTTGTAGCCCGAGCTAAAGGCCATTCCGTTACATGTTATAGACTATACTTTCTATAAAAAGGTTTTGGAAATTATACAAAAACTGTTGAAAACGTCAAACTAAAATAAGTCAAATTAAAACAAACAGACGTAACCATAGTAACTGAATCAAGATACTTTATATGTCACGCTAATAAGCGGTTCTGATTCGTCGAAAATATTCCATACGCCGCGTATGGAATGTTAGTGATTCCATAACAATTTTTAGTAGTGGAATGCCCAGTTTTCAAAACAGGGTTATAGAAAATTTTTACAAGTTAGTACACAAGGTAAACAATGCACGTTGCCACAGTAATGCTTACAAGGCTTATGCAAAATCATTTAAAATAATTTTTGACAGAACAGTTGTGTGTAACTGACAGGACTTGGTTCTAATTTTATTTTGATTTACAAATGAGTAACTAGTAAAATGTTGTACAATACACACAAGGTAACTGTTTTTACTGCTTCAAGGAGGTGACAAGCTCGCCGGTCATTTCCTCCATTCAGCAGTAAAAACTGTTTTACCTTGCTTGTAATGTAATGTAAATTCAGAAAAATGGTATCTTTCGATTGATACCACAATATTTATTGTCCGGTAGAACACTGAGCAACAACAAGCAAAAACTGATTTCCCATGTTAATCTCCTATGTACACCTTTAAGATAGACACACGGTATAAAAACACGTATAAAAGTATATCAAATTCTTTTTCCTTTTGAAAAAGTACAGAAGTTACGTAAAATGAACTACAAGAATGTAAATGCTTCTGTATAAATCCTTATGAATAATGAAAACAATTTTTTTTATTAATACACGTATAAGTGAAGAATCGAGAAACGTCCACAATCTTCTAATAATTCTAAATCCTTCTTGTACAAAAAATCTAATTTATGTCTCAACTTTTTTTTTTAGCTTAATGCGTAGAAGACCTACCGAAAAAACGAAAACCACAACAATATATTATCTTCCATTATCACAAACACACTTTCTGTCAATTCCCATAAAAACAAATGTGACAATATTTCAATTCGCAATTTCAAAGTGCGTATTTTTTCTTTAAAAACGACTAAAAACAACATTAAGGATGATTTAGTAAATATGGAAACTCCAAGAAGCAAGACTAGCAAGAGTGTTTATGGTAATAAGGTCTTGATTTAGTGCTACATATGAAGAACGTAGAAGAAGAGATTTTTTGTGGAAGCGGTCAATGAATCGGGAGGGAATGCTGTTGTGTTGAAGGTATACAGGGTGTTAGATATATAAGGAGAGGTGAGTCTCCCAGAGGTATCAGATTCAGTTCAACCGTGCTGAAGACGCATTCACAATGAAAACTGTGAGTTCGCATTATTACATCTCATTCAGAGTGATCTAGCTTATTTCGACAGTGAAGTGTTGAATAATTTATGCATATTTAAATCTGATTAATTAATTTAATTTGTTGGGAAACCAATTCATATTTTTAAAGAATAAGTGTTATATTATTTATATGTATATAATTTTAATGGTTGTCTTTGTTTAAGGCCGTAGTTATTCTTGCCCTCATCGCAGTGTGTCTGGCCAGGCCACAAAAGCAACTTAGTTCTGGAAATCCTCAAGATGCTACAATTTTACAATATGAAAATTACAACATTGGTGTTGGTCCTTACAATTTCGCGTAAGTACAACAATATTTATTTGTATCACTAGGTTGGAAACTGCTATTTTGCGAGTGCGAGTTTATTTTGATAGGACTCGTCTACGGCTTGTCCTACAAATACGAGCATTCTCGAAATAGTTTCCAACCATGGGATACATAAGATTTTTCGCGCCAACTTTTATGTAAATTTAATTTATTATTCACATTATTAATGACAGGGAATTTTTTTTATGTTGGTAACATTACAATATTTAAATCAGTTCTGTCTATATTTTCCAAATCATAACCAAAAAAATCAACACTGCAAAGTCAAATATAATTACTTACAAATATGTTTAAAATCCTTAAATAATACATACTCAATTGTAGATATATTGCCATAATATTTTTAAGCCTTTTTAATTACTTTGACATTTCTAAAGTCAGAAGTTAACTAAAACTAGTGAAGTGATGCCAACATATAACCATAAAAAGGTAGTAATTTTTGTCGAACTAGTTTGACAAAGACGTGATTTCCAACCGCTTTAAGAGATATGTAATTGTGTTATTGTCGGACAGAGACGCGAAAAAAATATATATTTAATATCTATACATTAGTCGATCAAAATTATACAATTATTATTAGAAGAAATGTACATAGTTCTGATCTAACACATCGGAGGAAGGATAATACTCTTAGATCCTCATATGAATCCTTACATATGGGATTTCGAAAATATTTATAATATATAATTACCCCTGTGGTTCTCCCTCTACTAACATCTCTAAGGGTTGAAATTTATTTGTTCTTGCAAATACTATAGTTACAGTTAAAATGATTATTATTAGTTAATAATAGTCAATCATAATGAAACAAAGAATGCAATTTTCAATAAATAAAAAAATAATTTAATTACTTTATTACTTAATAAATTACATTACATTAGTAGAAATTATTATTTAAATTTATTGTAAATTATCCCTATGTTTACATATAAAATAAACGCTTTCATACATTGCTGTAAAATCACTTTAACTGTAATTACGGTAATGACATATCCCTAAGTATACTGACAAAAAAAAAAACTCAGAATAGATACCGTGAGTTTAAGCTAAGATGCAATATTTTCTCTTTTACCATTATTTATTATTATATATTATGTTAAATAAATTTGTCAAAATAATCTACCGATTTATAAATATCTGAACATCCATCACTTTATTTGTAAATATTCGCAAAACTGTGGTCTAGGACATTCAGGAAATATATTAACAAATCATTTCTCAAACTATCAACAGAATTGTATAAAAAAAATATTCAAATTTTTTCTTCATTATTTAACATCTTTAAAGTATGATGACAAATTTATTTAATATTTACATCCTAGGAAGCATTTTATCTGGAATACTACTACGTATAACTGTTTTCCATGGCTATATAATAATGGTATAAAAGTAGATTTTGCGTCTCAACTGAAATTATACGGTATATCATTTAATAAAATCTGCTCTAAGTAGAGTGCCACATTTTTAAATGGTTGAATGGCGTATTGATATATTTATTTATTAAAAGAAACGTTTCCAAAATATATGCCGATACAATTTTTAGATCCACATATTTTCAGTAAAATCTTTGAAGTCCTCAAAAATCAAATTAAATATATCAGTAGTAATTTAGGATAGAGTACCTACAGAAACGTTTCACAGTATTAAAGCAATCAATGTCTAAAATTTAAATTATTCTCTTTAGGCTTTAGTATAAGACAGAGAAAGTAATTTATTAATATCTGCAATTACAGAGTATAAAATATTTTAACAACAAAACTATATCTTTTGATATATAATATAAAATAAATATATCGCCAATTACCTATTCATTATTAACTACGGCATTCTGCTATCCCAGATGTGTACTTTTCAGTAGTGACGTTGGGTTACCTAGAATACGATTTTACTTTTTTCATGATGTGTGTGTGTGTCATGAAAATCTAATGAAGATATCAACTTGAAAATTTATATTTTAAGTTACAAGCTAAATAGATTTTGATATTAATCTATAAACCAGAAGCGATAGTTTACTTGAAGAACTATCAGAATTTTTGGGGAAATATCAGCAAATAATAGAGTTAGAGTAAATTTGTTATATTCAAAAAGATTTTTATTTGAAACTTTCTTCTGTACTTTGTAGAGTTTAAAAGTTGCTTAAGCTGATTGTTATGTGTTACCACATTGTTATGATATAAATTTTCCCCATGAATTGAAATCCAATTGCAATTCTTTCATACTCTTCTTTTACTATTAATAATAACAATAAAAATCATCAACTTACCTCTTTTCAGCTACCAAACGAGTGATGGAAGCTCCCGCCAAGAAACAGCTGAACTGAAGAACCCTGGAACAGAAAACGAAGCCCTTGTAGTAAAAGGATCTTACACATACGTTGGAGCTGATGGCGTACAGTACACCGTGACGTACATCGCAGATGAGAACGGCTTCCAGCCTCAAGGACAACACATCCCTGCTCAGTGAAACACCAAATTCATCCAGACAATAAGTCAAGAGTCACGAGAATGTTTTGGTGGTCTGTACGCAATATGTACGATTGTAATTATTCCTAATAAATATTAGTTTTGTATATAAATTAGTAAAGTGGTTATTTCATTATTTTTCCTCAAGAAGTTTTTATTTTTAAAGAATAGGATAGCTGATAGTTAGTCCATGCGGATGATGTTGATGTATTGGGTGAAACTGAGGATCAATTGAGAAGAATGATTGTGAGCATACATGTAGTACGGAAAAGTTTAAATCTGTTATTGAATGACGATGAATGTAAAGTGTTGGTGTTTAAGAAGAATGATTTGTTGACTGATTGTAATATTCCAGTGAAAAATGTGATTGAAATTTTATATGCTCAGGTAAAATGAATGTATTGACCAGGAGATTGAAAGGCGAGTGTCTGCAGGGTGCTCTGGGTACATTTGCTCTAAGCGTGAATGTATTTGGAGATACTCGATTGAGTGTTTATAATAGTGTGTTACGAGTAGTACCTATATTGTTGTACAGTTCTAAAGGTTGGGAGTGGATGATAAAGCATGAGCAAAATATAACTGCTGCAGAAACAAGCGGGAATGAGTCAGTTGAGGTGGTATGACCATCTTGAGCGAATGTCAAATAAAAGGTTGGTGAAACTAATATATGCGGGTGAACGATTGCGTGGGTATTCGAGGAATAAGTGGTTAGGTATGATTGATGGTTTTTTGCGTGAACGAATAATTCCGAGTTTGAAGAATAGACGAGCATGTATGTTTGAATCGCACTATGTATATGGACGAGGCGAAAGTGGTCTTCCAGGATAGAAGTGCTTGATTGTGCTTCAGGGCTCGTTTTTCCCCACTAAGTGGTATATAGCGAAACTTTATTTATGCATATATGTGATAGAAACAATGATTACCTTTTTGTGGTCAATAATTAATGGTTACACATACTAATAAAATAAATTATTCCTTCTGTCAGTTAACAAACTAAACATATACTGATAAAACCTTAATTCCCTCCTGCCAATAATTCAAATACCTCCCACTATATTTACTCTCTCCTCCAAATATGCTACCATGGCAACCAAAACGATGACAATAAAATCTCGATTTCCTTATATTACATCGAGGTATAGCTTTCACGAATCATTTATTATATTTCAATCAAGTAAACATTGCATAATATACCATCTTTAGACAGACAATAAGATCATTTAACAGCGACAATTCGAAGATTATTAAAGAAATTACTGGGATCTCAGGAGAAAGTGGACAATAGTTTCATTAAAAATAATATATTTCATATAAAATTTCAAAACAACGTTCAAGATTTCAACAACGAAATCTGAATTATATAAAATTTATAAAACATTAACAAACAGTATTAGTAGGTATTATATTCACAACATTAATTACCCCTAAACAACAAAAACCTAAACGAAACTAACAATTGACGTGAACTTGTTGCAAAGCGCTAATTAATGTTGAGTTTCTTTTCGGTTAAAATTATTTCTATTTCTTTCCAACGCCGCCTCCAACTAAAGACGCGAGTGCAG